>OX101819.2:22898947-24389572 GCA_944452925.2 Chrysolina oricalcia
GATCCCACCGCGACCTCTGTTGAGCAATCACCATGTCTTTGATTAAAAAATAGTGTTACCGGTGATACTTTCAGAGCGGGTTTTGTTTCAGATTTGTATGTCGAACCGTTCACGAGTTGACACAGGGGAGGGACCGAGGGATGTAATATAATAGTGACAATACGTCAAGGTTTCCTTGACACAAGTAAGACCTCAAGTATATGTTCATTCTTTCTATGGTCGAAAATGATCGTTCGTTCGTAAATGAATTTGGAATGGAGCCAGAATATTTGAAAAAGTTGCCCTCTGGACAACCTCAAATCTCTATAAAGTCATTCGGTTAAATTTTAGCACAATTCTTGAATTGTTTCGTTTTGTCAATATCGTTCCTAAATGTATTTCACACATAAAGTGTCGATATTTTGATTTCATCTTTGTCTATGGTTAAAAAATTTGAACGCGGATGATACTTCTTCGTAATATTTGATTCTTTTTAGAAGGTCTTGGGTAATATTGTCGCATATTACATTAATGCTTAAATTCTGAAAGTATCTTTCGCTTTTAACAATATCTAGTTTTAAGCCATTTCATAAAAAAATCCTCATACTTCGAAGCATTTTTATCTTCTTCTATCGAATTCTGGATGATCCAAGGCCCTTCTGGTCCCCAGGCCTCTGCATAGGCGCCCGCCCCAAGTGCTCATCGGATTAACCGGCACTGCTTTTCCGCACACATAAATATTGAATATCTAGTTTTTTTCGCTGATCGTTGAGCATCGTGCTCAGTTTGTAGGTAGAGATTTTAAAATATATACAGGGTGACCCAGGGTTAAACTTCCAAACGTCTAGGATCGGTTTTTTAGGCAAAAATAAAACTTTTGTTTCCTATAATAATGTGTCCTAACTTGCTTCGTTTTCGAGATACAGAGCGTCAAAGTTCCTTGACCTTCGAGCTCTCCTGACTTAACCGCTATGGATTTTTGCATAGGTACAATGAAAACCGAAGTGTATGCTGAGCCCAACTACGAAGGTATTTTCCTGGAAAGGATTGTTCAAGCAAATCTAGAGATCATACCAGCAAGATGCCGTGCAGCTGCAGAATCCATCGTTCAGATGCGAACTTAGCATTAGAAAAAAATGCTGGCAAAAATGAAGGAAGATACTGAAGTAAACAAGAAAAATGTGTTTTTAATGGCTTAATCCAGAAAAAACTGAACATGCAAAATAACAGTGGAGTACAATGATTCGTCTTAATATTAATTAGATTACCCCTTGGGACGCCACTGGGACGCTATTAGTACATTAAAAGAAACCCCTTATTACCACATATAAGCATGACAGGTTTCATTGAAATCAGCTAGAAGGTTTTTAAATAATTGATCAAAAACTATTTTTTTGTAAAAACGTTGAACACTCTGTATTTCGAAAACGAAGCAAGTTAGTGTTGGTTGTAGGATGAAATAATACACAGTGGATTTCGTTTTCACTGATATCAATTTACTGTTATTAGAAGAACGCACTATGAAGGTAAAAGGGTAACTAACTATATCCTCTCTGTGCATAGTCTGTTTATATAATTAAAACTCATGAGAAAATGATTCGGGTAAGAGGGCCGATAATATTCATCAGTTTTGTATACATAAACTTGAAGTGCCTACGTGCCCTTCATATACAAAAACATACTGAGCCTGCAGTGATGAGACAAAGAAGGAATAATTTTTGTCAATATTCCAACACGCCCTCTCAAAAATTAATATTAAACTTAATTAACATCAAATTAATACCTATCTGTAAAGAACTTGATTCAATCTTACAGTCTATTTTATCATTCAATACCTTCCTTGTGCAACCTGGGAACAATTACAAATTTGGTCCAACATTTGTTGCTTGAATTAAGAAAACCCAGGAAAACCTAATTAGACCAATAACTTACTCTAGAGTCTAGACCCAACTTAGTTCTAAACTCCAGGTATTTTGGTGATGGTAATGGTTTTGTTAGCCAGGTGATTATCTGTGGAAATATATGATGTTCAATTACTTTTTTCTCAACTTGTTCTCTAGAAAAATGATATTTTAGTCAATACGCTTAGACCTTTTTTCTATGACTTGTGGGATTTTGAGCAATCTTTATACACCCATTGTTATCTTCAAAAATAATAAGTGGCTCAATTATAAAAACAATTATACTGGTTGTTAATGATTTTAACCAAATTGCCTCTTTTACAGCTTCAAACAAAGCCATATATTCAGCTTCTGTTGATGAGACAGCTACTGAAATTTGACGATTTGTGTTCCAACATATTGTACAATATTCAAATAATTTAAATGAATATCCTGTTGTACTTTTTCTGTCACTACCATCGTTACCACTCCAATCATAATCAGCCTACGAGGAATTCTTTATAGTTCCCCGTGTATAGTTCAATTTGATATTTATTGAACCTTTTAAATATCGCAAAACTCTCTTTATACATTTCCATAGTTTTTCATTATTCTTATTCATAAATCTTCTAAAAATGTTGACAGCGACACTTAAATCGGGTCTAGTGCATATCATTGAGTACATTAGACATTTCGCAAGCAACATTACATGTTTTATCAGAATTTTATGCTATAGAGTCTAACTTACTTTCAAGTGGACTATTGAGACATATTGAACTTATTCAAAATGGTTTTCACATAGGAATTTTGATCTAAGCAATTTTTATTACTTTCACGAGTAATTTTTATTCCCAGAAATAATTTAATTTCTATAAATCAACCATTAAACATTTATTCATCACATAATTTTTATCATCGTATCAATTTTATTTGTTGCTGTAACTATGATAAGATCATCAACATAAAAGATCACATAAATATTTTTCCATATATCAACCCCATCTAAAATATAAGTACACCGGTCAACAGGGTAATTTTTAAAACCTTTTTCTGCAAGTGCTTTCTCAAACTCTTCGAACCAGCATCTAGCTGCCTGATTCAAACCATACAAGGCTTTATTTAACTTGCAGACCTGATTGCTCTCACTTTTGATCCTTTCAGGGACCTTCATATAAATTTCTTCCATTAACTTGCCATTTAGAAATGCATTTTTAACATCCATGTGATGGATTGATAAACAATTTTGATAAATTGATGGATGTAGCCGTTACTACGTGGAAGGAAATCATCACGAAAAATGAGAAATAAAACTTTCTATGTTTTTATACCACTTCTATTTGTAACCAACGTTACTGCAGTTTCGTCCTTAATGGACATTATCAAACAATACAATTTTGATTTGCAAACACTATTATGAACCTAGAATTCGAAATTCTAGCTACTGGTGCAAAAGTTTCGTTATAATCAACAAGATATTGTTGACTGAAACCTCTTGCTACAAGACAAGCCTTATATTTAATAGGATCAACAGCTAACGATATTTTTATTTGTAGGTCTTTCGACTTAGGTCCAAACTTCATTAAGCACAAGAGAATTAATTTCGTCATTTTTGGCATGCTCCCATTTTTGCCTATCAGCACTGTTTTTCAGTTCTTGATAAGAACTTGGAATGCTATATAAGACCGATTGAGCACATAAAAGATATTCAGGGATATTCTCATTATATGAGACAGGGGGTAGATTTTTTTTATCCTATTGCTTTTTCGTGGCTCTTATTTGATTGTTGTACACTCTTTATATGATTTCAGTTATTGATATTACTGATTTTGACATAATGTCAGAAATATCAGTTTGGGTTCCTAAGTTACTCATATCTCAATTTATAGCTCCAGATTTAACACCATCTGGTTTTCCACTTTCAGATTTATGATTTTACAGCTCCAAATTTAACACCATCTGATTTTTCACTGTCAGAATTATGATTTAACACCTCCAGATTTAACACCATCTGGTTTTTTACTATCAGATTGATGATTTTACAGCTCCAGAATCAACACCATCTGGTTTTTCACTGTCAGATTTATGATTTTACAGCTCCAGATTTAACACAATCTGATTTTTCACTGTCAGATTTATGATTTAACAGCTCCAGATTCAACACCATCTGGTTTTTCTCTGTCATATTTATGATTTTACTGCTCCAGATTCAACACCATCTGGTTTTTCACTGTCAGATTAATGAGAATGGGGGGTTTTGAAAGTTACCATCTTCCGCCTGGGATTCATTCCTCGTTTTTAAAAATAAGTAGTCTCATCCACAATAAGATCTCTTACCACAACAAACCTTTGGGGTTCCACTTCCCACACTTCATACCCATTTGATTCATATCCCACTTATATTCCTTTCAATGACTTTTCTTGATTTTTTTTTCTTACTTACTAAAGAATATAAACCATTGAACCAAAAACTTTCAAATCCTTTATCAGTGCCTTTCTATTATGCCATAATTAATATGGTGTTTTATTTTGCTTCAGAGCCCTAGTTGGTGAAATATTTATCAAGTATGTAGCAGTTAACACCGCTCTCCCCCAAAAAGCTTTATCTAACTGTGAACCATTCTCCATTGCATGAGCTTTTTCATTTATAGTTCTCACTATACGCTCTGACACGCCATTTAACTATGGGGTACGACGAACTGTTAAGTGATAAGTTATGCCCTTTTCCATACCATAATGTTTAATTTCTGATGATAAATATTCTCCACCATTATCACAGTATAACTGACCAAGTTTTAAATTAAAATGTGCTTCACTTTATTCCACATAATCCTTAAGACTGGAAAGGTATCTGATTTATTTTTACATCAAGTTACACATCAGAGTGCACTACAAACAACGTTCTCTTGACATAATTTTTATCTTTATGTTCATTAAAGAGTAACCGTGCTTGTTTCTCACTTATACAAGCTTCACATAGCTCGTCAGTAGGTGTAATATGATTTATAAGACAAATATCTCCAATCATTTGTTTAGTTTTCAAATCAATAAATTTATTTTTACCTATGTGACCTAAACGTTGATGCCATATTTCAAAGTTTGTTTTTACGGGACGAAATGTATGTGAAACATGAGGACATCAAATTGTTCAACTGACTTACCCTGCAGGACCATCTTACCGTCCTCTAGAATTTCAACACCTCTTTTGCTAAAGATAACTGTGACGCCAGCATTTTACATTTTTGCCATTGATAGCAAATTGTAGGGGACATCTAGGCAGTAGAGGACATCTCCCAAAATTCTTTGAATTCCCACCTTGCTCAGAACTTCCAGTGAGTCCTTCTTCGTTGCAGTTACATACTGTCCATTCTTGGCGACAGATATTTTAATGGATGTTGATTACATTGAAAATCAGCACTCAAGTCAGATCGATCAATAATGAGATCGGAGGAACAAGAATCCAAAATAAATCTAATTTTCTTCTTATTCTCTTCGGAGTATTGTTGACTTCCAAGCATAAATGCAATATCTTGATTTTCGTTTGCTTCTAATTCCAATCTTTATTTGACAGTTTTACCTCGTAATCAAGTAAGCGTGTTTTAACGAAGGCCAAATATAAATTATACTCTGATATGGTTTCAATGGCAGTTATTACACCATCGTAGGAGTTCGGAAGTGTCAATTGTAGATATCCGGATAAAATCGCTCTGATTCGAAATTTCTATACGCCATACTTTTCACCGTCAAACGGTTTAATGTTTCTTTTTGCACTTCTACCATTTTTAACAGCTCAAGCCACTTTTACACAAAATCACTAATATTGATTTTTACTCGAAGCCTGTTTTAATTTTGCACTCGTAATTTTCAAGTCAATTCAATGGGGGCCCATAATCTGTTGGTTATAGGATGAAATAATACACAGTGGAACGCACTTGGAAGGTAAAAGAGTAACTAACTATATCCTCTCTATGCATAGTCTGTTTATACAATTAAAACTCATAAGAAAAATATTCGGGCCGATAATATTCATCAGTTTTGTACACATAGCTTGAAGTGACTACGTGCTCTTCATATACATAAACATACTGAGTCAGCAGTGATGAGACAAGGAAGGATTAATTTTTGTCAATATTCCAATAGTTAGGACACATTGTTATAGGAAAAAAGTTTCCTTTTTACGTAAACAAATGATCCTGAACGTTTGGCGGTTCAACCCTGGGTAACCCTGTATAACATAATGAGCAGTCAATTAAAATGATAATTATTATGAGGTAGCACAGACCACAGATACGTAGAGCAGTGGCGGCGATAAGGATTCGTGCCCCTCCCCGCCAGATTTTGTTAGGATTTTCATACATGTGGCAATAAAATCTGGAAATAGCAAAGAGGTCGAAAGCCCCTTCTGGAGCTGAGGCTTCCTCGCACTGCAGGCTCTGCGGGGCCCCCTTATCGCCGCCACATAGAGTCATGAGTAAACAGACCAAATACACACGCGCACACAAATAGAGTAAAAATATACAGGGTGTTTCTTAAGTACGTGTAGAAACTTCAAGAGCATGTTGCTGATGTCAAAATAATAAAAAAGTTCCTATAAACACATGTCCGCAAGTTATTCGTTTCTAAGATACAGAGTGTCAAATTTCAATTCTTATATTTGTTTTTTGTTAATAAATTCTAAAATATTTGTGATATTCTATGACAGAATCAAATTTCATGTGAATTGTAAAAAAACCAATTTCTAATTGAATTTATTTTTAATTAAAAAATCTTGTCATTAAAAATCACTTGCATCGATTATTTCAAATCTCAATAACTCGAAGACAGTTGTTCTCAGTAACCTTGCCAAGAATATATTTTTTACACAAACTGAATAATAAATATTCCCTGATACTAAACTTTACCCAAATATCAAAATTATTTTGAAATTATTCACAAAAAATAAGAATCAAAATTCAACTTTGACACTCTGTATCTCAGAAACGAATAACTTGCGGACATATTTTCATAGGAACTTTTCTTCTTATTTTGATGTCAGGAACACGCTCCTAAATTTTCTACACGTACCTACGAAACACCCTGTATACTGACAAACAATATATGAAAAACGTGGTCTAGATACTTGACATTAGAATATTCCTGCTGGTATTAGTATTTTTTTGAAATAAGAAGATTTTTAAATTTCTTTTTTAATGTTATTAAGTATTTTATAGCTTTTATATGTTTCGGTAAATGATTATATACAGGGTGTCCGGTAAACCTTGTACAATATTGAAACTGGTGATAGACCAGGTCATGACTGTTCAGAATATCGGAATTTCACCTCAGTAAAAATATCACCGTTTTCGAGATAATGGGCATTTTAAGAATTTCTGGAAAATCTCTACCTATCTAACCTTGGATTTTTGAGTGCCATGTATACAAATTGAGACGAATCCAAATATCTTTGCTGCTGAAGATTACTGATGAGTGATGCTTCTAGACGTACAGAACAGTTTTTCAGAAAGTGAAAACATTTTTCACGAAATGAGGGTAAAATGACATATTTGAGTTTCATCAATTTTTTTTTTTAAATTAACATTATTATCTGAAAGAAACATAACCAATTGGAAGTGGTCATTCACTTCAAAAGAATGCTCATTTTGTCCAGACTCTACCATGGTATAAAACAAACTATAATTATTTTTGGAAGAAGTGGTTTCCATTGAATTAGGCGTGGTTTTAATCTAGGATTCTATCAACTTTTATTCAAGAAAAAAAAGGAAACTACCCAACACCAAAACTACGTCACAATCACACTCGACGCGCGTTTCGCCAAAGAAAATTGCATCTTCAGGAGCTAAAAGTAAACTTTTAAGATTTTACGATTGTGACGTAGTTATGGTGTTTGAGTATTTTATTTTTTTTCTTGAATTGTATTTACACCAAAGGTTCCAAAATATTCATTTATTCGATCACCTTTTATACTTACGCCCAAAAATTATTTTATTTAGATTTTATCAAGATAAATTGTGGAAATAATTATTAATAATAAAGAATAGACTGCTTGGTAGCATTAAATAGTATGTCAATAAAATTAACTTTTCATGTAATTAGGCCTAATAAAATTATCGATATGAAATGTCGATTATCCGACATGGCACCGATTAATACGAATTCTTGTGATAAATGTCGCAATTGTCCGACATCCAAATTCCAACGAAGTTTCAGAGACCGACAGATATACAGGGTGTAACCAAATAAGTGCAAACATTTTTAACAGATGAATCCTTGTCGAAAATTAAAAACTTTTGTTTGAAGAACTTGTGAGTTCTATCGTAGGTTTTTGAAATTATTCCGCTTGTTTCATTCAGTGGTATTTATTTCTTTGTCATGCCGTACATACGTTATACTCCCCGAGAATATGCGCATATGCACAACATTTATGGTGAATGTGGAGGTAGTGCTACTGCTGCAGCAGCGCTTTATGCAGAACTATATCCGATTGCACAATGCCGCTCATAGAATCGCTGATTTGGGGGCTATAACCTATAACGCATTTGAAAAGGTTCTTCTTGAAAATCTGTCGTCTTTGCGTACGAGTGGATGGAAAATAACATTTATGTAATATTATTCAGTGCGATGTTGAATAATCGTTATTGTGGTTTATAGTGTATTTTGATTGAAAAAAAAAAACGTTGAATTAGTATTTACTTCACTACATCTCATTGAATGCTTCTAAGCAGTTGATTCGTTATTACTCATAACTATTTAATCATTTCATCTTGATAGGATAAAAATAAAAGACATAACTGGCAAAGTCTAATGGAGTTGATTTTAGCTCAGAATAACATCACACTCTAATATTATCGAAATTCTACTCCTTCCAAAAATAATGATCGTATGTTTTATACCATAGTAAAGCCTGGACAAAATGGGCATTCTTTTGTAATAAATATCCAGTTCCACTTGGTTATGTTATTTCAAACAATAATGTCAAACTGTTGTTAAAAAAATTGGTTTAACTCAAATCTGTCATTTTCCCCTCATTTCTTGAAAATTTGTACTATTTTCTGAAAAACTGTTTCGTACGTCTGAAAGCATCACTCATCAGTAATCTTCAGCAGCAAAGATTTTAAATTCGTCCCGATTCGTATACATGGCATTAAAAAATCCAAGGTGAGGTAGTGATTTTCCAGAAATAAAAAAAATGCTCATTATCTCAAAAACAGTGAGATTTTTACTAAGTTAAAATTCCGATATTCTGAACAGTCATGATCTGGTCTATCACCAGTTTCAATATTGTACAAGGTTTACCGGACACCCTGTATAAATAAATTTTCTTGCTTTCATAAATTTTTGACAGGAGTTGTTTTTAGTACTAGCAAATATTGGTTACTATTTGATCTAGTCTACATGTATGATTGGGTAATTTCAAGAATAAAAATGCAGGAGAGAGTAAGAATTATTTGATGGATATAAAGTAAATTAATCACAAATTTTTTGTTTATTGTTTATATTGAGATAAAAAATAAAACAGTATTCTCAATGAAGGAAAATTATTTGAAAAAACAACAGTCTAAAAAATAACTAACAAAATTATAACATTCTTTTTCGTGACTTGATATTGGCAAAATGCCTGATTGTTTTACAATTCAGTTTGATATATGCTGTTCAAGGAACAAGGCCCGAAGTATATGCATCTGTAAGTCTAATAAGTAGATATCAAACTAAAGCTGATACGGATCTGTGGACAGCTCTAAAAAGGATTTTGCGATACATCAAAAGTACACTCAACCTTGAGTTGATTCTCAAAAGAGATGAAAATGCAGAATTTCTTCGTGGGTACGCAGACGCTGACTGGGCAGGTGATGCCAGTGACAGAAAATCTATCTCGAGTTATGTTTTCAAAGTATTCAATTCCACTCTGCCTTGGACTTCTGTTGAACAACAAACAGTTGCCTTATCATCTACAGAGGCTGAGTACGTTGCTCTGAGACAGAAAGATAAGCTTGATGGATACAAAATATTCTCCGGGATTTGGGGCAGAACCATGAAAGGCCAGTTGTAATATTTGAAGATAACCAATTAGCAATCAAGGTAGCAAATAATCACGAAGATCGCTAAAGAATGAAGCATGTCGATATTAAATGTTATTTCATTCGTGAGAAGATATCGACAGGCAAGTTCGATGTTTCTTCAAAAAGCCAGGTTTCCGATATACTGACCAAGCCACTACGGAAAACCATATTCGAGAGGCTGCGTTCTAGAACAATGGGCATAAGTTGAATATATATTTTTTATTGGTCTTTATTTACATTCTCATTGAGGGGGGTGTTGAATTTGTATAATGAATGAAATATAGTACGCCATGTTGTAGTTATGTAGTTATGTATGTTTCCATGAGAAAAGTAGTAGTTGTTTTAATATACAGTGTGTCCCACTTTGAGCAGCACCACCTCCGTATTTTTTTATTCGACGTTCAATTTCAAAACAAATTTTTTGTAACATGTAGTACTCAATGAGATCTACATTTCTGATTATTCATTCATCTCATTTCACTTCAACACGGCCAGCTCTGATCTATTGAAAATGCAAAACATCAGTTAGTAATATCAGGGATTTTTTTAGCGGAAAACTAATATTATGAACACGTTGAGAACTCTCTTAAACACATGTGTTCAAATTTTCACGACGGTGTCGTATATAGGGTGTTTTTTATTGAGAATAATTATCCCATGAGCAAAAATAATAAGAAAAGAAGAGCATAATGTCATGAATATATTCTAATACCCCTTGAACATCTGCTCAGTATTTTTTCTGCACACATGATACACAGGGTGTTGTTTGCAATAAGAATGAATTTAGGATTCATCATCGGTCGGCAACGACTGTTCGTTACTAAGAATGAATTATTTTTGAAGTTCCATTATTCTGAAATTCATGGACACTTGAATCAAATTTTGATCTTTTTCGTTTTTCCCACACAATTTGATAGTTTCTATGATTATATTTTGATTATTGAAAGGAAATATTGAAAAATCGGGAACCAAATGAATTTGTTTTGATAATAATTCTTTTAATCAAAAACAAATATCAAATCCTGAATTATAAGTTATACATTTGTCATAATTATCTTTCATACATTTGAGAATTCCTCATCTGTTACTAGGATTTAATTATTTTTCACGTTAAATTATCATAAAATTTATGGATACTTCAATCGACACAACAGTCCAATTGAGTTCGGTTTTCATTATTTGGAGGATGGCAATGAATATCGTGATGTTAAGTTTTACTGAAACTTTATCAAAGAAAGGCACCGATCTAATGACTATGTTTCCGCTTCTGCAGAATGCCCAAAGAGTTAATAAACTGATGATCAATGCCGTGGAAACACAACCCTTCATTATAATATATATCTTTCTCCAACTCTCTCTTACTCAGGCCTCCTATAACTAAAATGCTAATAGCTTTTAGGAAATACCCTCAAGATGGCTATGGAAGTAACGCGATACTCACATTTTCAAATATTTTGACAGAGAACGATTGTTGTTTAATGTGTAGGTTTTCATTATAACTATTTGTGCAGCAATGCCTATGCAACGAAAGCTCACTCTTTCGGAGAGAATAGAGAATATTAAAATTATTGGTGATAACACCAGGTCATCAAGAGAAGCAGCTATTGACTTCAATCGAAGGCATCGAGATCGGGATGCCATTAATCACACTACGGTGAGTCGGATAAGTAGATTATTCAACAGCTCGGGAACTGTGCTGAATTCAACAAGAAGGAGGCGCGGGAGACGAGAAAATGACGATAGAAATATTTCAAATCATTTCAATCACAATCCCACAAGTAGTCTTAGACAATGCTCTCTCGATATCGGCATACCAAAATCAAAAATTTGGAGGCATTTGAAAAATGAAAACGTCATTCCATTTAAACCGAAATTCCTCCACACTCTTGAGGATGGAGACAATATCAGAAGACTGGAATATTGCCTATGGTGCCAAGGGGAATTTATAAACAATCAACATTTTCTGAATAACATTTTTTCACGGACTAGGCAACTTTCACGACAAACGGTGTAGTTCCCTCTCAAAATTCCCGTTATTGGAGCACCGAAATCCCCCAGTGGGTGATTGAATGTTAGCGGCAATATTCCCAGAAAATCAACGTGTGGTGTGGTATTTTAGGGAAAAAAATTATTGGACCATATTTTTTGAGGGCAACGTATTCACAAATATTTATCAATTTCTTAAATAATCAATTATGGGATGGATTGGAAAACATTCCGATTGAGCTACGATGGGATATATACTTTCAGTTAGATGGTGCAAGCATTCATAATGCTAGAGAAGTACGCGCTTGGTTGGACACCATGCAAGTTCAGAAGAAAATAGATTGGTCACAATAGTCCACTTATTCACTGGCCAGCAAGGTCCCTAGACCTGACCCCACTTGATTTCTTCTTGTGAGATACCTTGAAGCAAAACGTGTATAAGTCTAGGCCTAGAAGTAGAGCAGAACTACAAGAAAGGATTTTGGAAGCATGTCATGGCATTACCACTAATATTTTGAAGAAGGTGGCTATAAACAACAGGAGAAGAATTCTAAAATGTATAGAAAATAATGGAGGATTGATAGACAATACTAAAATATTAAAAAAATTAACTAAGTATATTCATAAGTTTTCATTTGCTTTTGTTTTGAAGTATTAATAGTAGTAAATTTCATTTGGTTCACGATTTTTATAATTTATTTTCAATAATCAAAATATAATCATAGAAACTACCAAATTGTATAGGAAAAGCAGAAAAGATCAAAATTTTATTCAAGTGTCTATGAATTTCAGAATAATTGAACTTAAAAAATAATTCAAACAACACCCTGTGTATGATATGTGCAGAAAAAATACTGAACAGATGTTCAAAGGATATATGAATATATTCATGACATTATATTATTTTTTTTTATTTTTTTTTCATGGAATAATTATTCTCAATAAAAACACCCTATATACGACATCGTCGTGAAAATTTGAGTATATGTGTTTCAGAGAGTTCTCAACGTGTTCATAATATTAGTTTTCCGCTAAAAAAATCCCTGATATTAATTACTGATTTTTTGCATTTTCAATTGATCATAGTTGGCCGTGCTGAAACGTAATGAGATGAATGACTAATCAGAATTGTAGATCTCATTGAGTACAGCACTTTGAAAAAAAAATTTTTGAAATCGGTAGTCGAATAAGAAAATACGGGGGTGGTGCTGCTCAAAGTGGGACACACTGTATATCAGATGCAGACGTTTCATAACTCATGTCTATACTATTTATTACTCACGTAATCCCAAAGTATTCAAACCCCTCCTCTCTTTTAACTTTTCAACGATTAGAAGTACTATAAACATGAAACAAAAACAATTTTGAATGGTATACCGATACTACTTTTTGGAATAAAAGACAATGTGATTGTCCAGGATCATGATGACAACACCCACAACTACATCTTGATCCGCTAAATGATTCTAATATCAAACTCTAATCCCCATTTTCCTTGAGACACTTTTATTTTATCAAATTGCTGAATATTAAAACAATAGAGCTGAATTACATTACAAACAATCCAACCTTGCTACACGAGCAAATTACGTGAGATCGCATTAATCCGCTGAATGCCTATTACTGACAATATAAATAAACACTGTCATCGATAAAGCTATTGAATTAAATAAAAAACATCTAAGGAGGAAAATATGTGCATCACATTTTTATCACTAATGATATGCGTTTTGCTTTAATAATCATAAAAGAATAATAATGTCAACATAAACAATTATGTGAGTGAACCCAAAGGCATTTGAATAATCTCTATTCTTAATTTTTTTGTTTACGCTACCAATGTGATGCTTGAATATTCTGAAGATTTTCATGATTTCTCCGAAGTCACATGATATGAGGATTTCGATTTTATTTTATTTGATTTTGCTCTACTCCGAAAAAAGCGTTACATAATGAGTTCTCATTGTGCTTCGAATACCCCCTTTCATATGAAAACTGATTATATCTTATTTTGCAGACTGACCGTCAATGGACGAGAACACAGCTCTGGTCCTCGCCCTGCAGTTGGTGGCACTTTTCTCGATAGCTGGAGCCCTTTTATTGTACCTTCTCTGCAAAATACGAGGAAGTAGCACTGATTTTTTGGATGGTACTACTCCAGGTGCTGGCAAACCGGTACTGGTCACTTCAGCTGACAATGCGATTGGATTACAGGTGAGTCACAGATGAAAAATCTGCCGGGGCAGATGGTGATTCTGAAACCTACCAGTGGCGTACGAAAATAATCATTCAAGGCACATCAAGTTTATTTTTTACTGAGAGCATTATGAATTTCTGGAAGTAGGCCAATAAGCAGAGCAATTTTTCTCATTAAAGTTCAACATAAATTGCTCCGCCGATTTCTTTTTTGAAATTCGGTCGTCACGGAGGGTTGAATAATTAGCAATAAAGTCGTCACCCCCCGGGGGGATGCAACCCCCCCAAAATCATAAAAACTTTTTTCTGGAAGGTATTTTCTTGACATTTCAGCTCTGGGCAATAAAAATGAGTGAAAATCGGTATTAATAATGGGGGCGACTTATTTTCAACAAGTAAACCCCCTACCGGGCATCAACCCCTTCCCGAAATCGTGTATTTGGGGAATATTTTCTATGAATATGTAAAATTGTCAGTCCTGAGTAATGAAACTGAGCGACAATTTGTTGAAATAATAGGTATAGACGATTTTCCCGCCCCCGCATTCAGGGCATATCACCCGCATCGCGGAAACATTGGGGGAGAGGGAAGGGGGAGAATATTTGAAAAAACTCTCAAACTACTACTCTTAGATACAAATGTGGGTAAATAATCGTTGAGAACTGCCGTTATTGAGATTTACAGGTCTATTCTCTAAAAAGTTGTTATTTAACGAGTCGTTGATTAACGATTGTAGTTCAATTTACGATTACGTCAATCTAAACGACAATTCGGAAATTCGTATTCTGTAAACAATGTCGTTACGGCTTCAATCTTACCGAATGAATAACGACCAACCTGAATTTTTGAGACGGGTTGTACATTTAAATTCGTGTTTTGTGTTCGAATGATGGATGAAAACAAAATGTTGAAACTGCCTGTTTCAGTAATTTGACTATTTTAAGGAAACTTGAATCAATTATGGAAATTGGTGAATATTACGGAACTGTGAAAAAAAGTAGTAAAACTATTATAAAGGCAACAATTTTTCGTATATTTGGATAAATTGAAAAACAAATTAGTGGTTTCGTACAAATAAGTATAAACCAAGTAAACCAGAAATTCTCAAAGAAACTTGGCACCTCCTAACAGCCTAACTGAACAGCTCTGTTGGGAATTTTATATAAATAAAGGGGCAAAATAAGCAACCAATATTTCTGATACTTCGTGAATACACCTGCTGCCTACAGAAGACTGGGACATGACACACGATTTATCTTTTGCCATAGACTTCTAGTAATTACCATGAGCAAAAAACGCAATGCTAAAAGAAAACAGTGTAATTGGTTTTTGAATGAAAATTTACTATTTTTTGTTTACTTGTATAACTGAAGGTATCCTCGTATTCCTGAAGGACATTGCAGAGTGATCGCTCATTTCGTTAAATAACTCCCTCGCCAGTTCTTTATTTAATTTAAAATCTTCCTGAAAATTTTCTTCAGGAGTCTCGAGAGGGTTGCTGATGTTCATCAGCTATCTATGGAATCTTCGATTCAACTCTCTACGGAACAACAGATACGTGATCCGATTCACCTTCATAAATCATCATAACACCTTCTTCACAGTTTTTCTAGGATTACAACCAGTACGTCCATCTCGAACTGATCCATTTCCATTGGATTACTATTTAAATTTTGCAAAGGACGAGTGAGAATAATCTTTTTGTTGAACACGTCTATTATCGTTGACAGTTATGACAGCCAAATAGGTGTCGTCTGCTCAGCGATGTTTTGGCAACGATCTATCGTTAAATAACGATGAAGAAACAGATAGTGAATACGATTCTGTAATTTTATCGTTATTTAACGGCTTATCGCTTGGTTACGACTGCTAACGATATCGTTGAAAGATAGTGAATAGACCTAGAAGCGCTAGCTGCCGTATTGACAAGGTCCCAAGCCGACATTTTTCAGGTTTTAGAATCTCAATGAGTTTAAGCAGGTACACTTCGGGACAGTTTCCTTTGGTGCACTGTCTTCCTCGCTCTCGAATACCCATATTCCATCAAGGACTGATTTTATTTTTCTTTCCATAGAACATTAATGCGATCAAATGCCAAGTAACATCTATTTTAAGTACTTAAAAGATTGACTGGATTGCATTTAAAATTTGTACAAGTAACCAAATTTGTATGAATATTTTCAATAAGAGCACGTTTTTTTCTGCAAACTGGCTTTTCATTCATTTTAATACGTGCTTTTATCTCTGAGTTATTAGAATTTAAATTTATAAATTCTCTCAAGATTTTGTAACCTAAAATATGCGAAGAATTGAAAACACTCGTATTTAAAACCAACATTATTTGAACCGGTTCAACGTTATGCAATTTTACAATGAAGTATTCCTCAACTGTTAATTTTACTTGCTACAAGTGATAAGACATTATTTCAGTAATCACAAGCATTATTTTACGAAGTCAGGAACTTTAATATTATAAGATTTTCAATTGCAATTTTGCAGCTGGCAACTGCCCGTATAAATATAAATAATATCAGAATACAAAGTTGTGATCTTTATCTTCAAAATGACGTAAGATATATCCGAATTGAACATTTATGTGAGGAGTTAAAGAACTTTACTTCACGCGCTGGTTGAAAAAATGCACGTTGGCGGGAGCCGGCGCAACACCTGCCCCATTGCAAAAGCATATAATTTCAACAATTTTTTTCAAGAATACCGTGCAATTTCTCAAAATTTTGGTTGGGACAGTTTTTTTGTAAAAATTTGTGCTCTTTCTGAATATCCAGTTATTTTTTTGCTTTAAAGTGAGTTTTTTGAGATATTTCGAAATTACCTCAAAAATGTATTTCAACGCTTTTTTTAGGGGGGTTCCACCCCCCTGGAATTGATAATTTTGCTCAGAAGTAATGTGCACACTGTGTTCTACAATTTAAAAAAAATTATCGGCGGAGCAATTTAAGTTGAGGTTGATAGCCCTGTTGATAGGCCTAAAGTGGGATGAATAATATTTCACGATTATAATTTATCGTTGTGAACATTTGCTTGAATTGAATATTAACTAATAATTTCTAACAGAATTAAATTAAATAATGATTTCGGGGATTTCGTATATTTGCTACCAGTCAATATAACAATTCCGTACATATCACTATTTTGAAGCAGTACTAATTACTCCTTGAAAAAGTTGCTCTAATGGAAACTCATTCAGAAACACTGTTTCAACTTCAACAGCATCTCCATTCCATGTCCTTTTCATGTTCAGTGAGAATGTTCAATTGAGTAATCTGACACCACTAGATTTTTTTTTGAGGAATATCTTAAAGCAAACTTTATGTTTCGTCAGTTGAGAATATTGAAGATCTAAATTGAATCTGTAAATTATGCTGATCAGTTTCATTCTATCAGTATAATTGAACAGAATAGATACTTGCTAAAATAAGCTATTAGACCAAGATATATTTTTCCCACACAAAATAAAAGACAAAAATGGCCTATAAAATTGTTCGTTAATGAAAACCCCAGTTTTCGCCCCAGCAAAATCGCTTTGTGGAATTTTTTAAACAAGAAATAGTGAAAAAAATTTAAACTTTTTTGGTTTTTTGGAAATTTCTCAAAGATTATTCAAGGAATCGTTTAACAGTCAATGGAACTTTTGTAGAGTTTTATAAAACCTACAGAATGGTTTTTCATACGCCCCGATCGGTGTATTTCTCACTTAGAAAATCCGGAAAAACCTTGAAAAATTGACCATTTTTCATAAATTCATAATTTTTATAAATCTGAAGATGGATAAACAATATCGCAGAAACTGATAGATAAAAACTTGTGGTTCAACTGTGCGCAGGATGGTTTCTGTCCGATATGTAGTTTTTACACGATCGCGTTATAAACAATTTGAGGGCAAATCTTTCTAAATGCGCCAGTTTAAGGGAAATCATCTTATTCAAATTCTGTAAACGGCATATGGAAGTAGAGATCAATATCTACAATTTGTATATTTCGGATTCTCACCTACAAGGTGGAAAATGTGTTGAAAATGTCACTGAAATTTACTCTAAATGCATCAAAGTGCACCCGAAGTCGCCCGAACTCAACTCTTAATTTCAGTTCGACTTCGGGTGACTTCGGGTAACTTCGGACGCACTTTGAAGCGTTTTGATCAACTTTCTGTGATATTTTCAACACATTTCCCATCTCTCAGATGAAATTCCAAAATATACAAATTGTAGATATTGATCTCTACTCCCAGATGCCGTTTACAGAATTTGAATACGACGATTTCCCTTAAATCGGCACATCTTGCAAGATGTGCCCTTAAATTGTTTATAACGCGATTGTGCAAAAACTACACATGGGACAGAAAACATCTTGCGCACAGTTGAACCACATGTTATCATCTATCAGTTTCTGCAATATCGTTTGTCCAGCTTCAGATTTATAAAAATTATGAATTTTTGAAAAATGGTCTCTTTTTCGAGGTTTTCCCGGATTTTCTCAGTGAAAAAGGTAAAAGGTAAAAAACCATTTTGTAGGTTTTATAATTCTCTACAAAAGTGCTATTGACTGTAATACGATTCGTCCAATACTTTTTGAGATATTCGCAAAAAAACAAAAAAGTTGTAATTTTTTTCACTATTTCTTGTTTAAAAAATTCCACAAAGCGAATTTGCTGGCGCGAAAACCGGAGTTTTCATTAACGTACTATCATATAAAAAGTAGAATAGGCCGTTTGCGTCTTTTATTTTGTGTGAAAAGAGCCTCTTATTTTTATCTACAGCTTGGCCTATATTACATAACATACAAAAGTATACATATAAGATATGCATTTGAAGTTTACCATATTATGACATAAGGGTACATAACTATCGATTGAACAAAATTTTAGGAAACGTTTCGATACTTTAAATACTATTAGAAAATTTTTCCAAACCAATTGTTTGATTCAACAACAAGATTGCATCAATACACGCAAACTCAAGAACATATTATAATTAACGAATTCGTTAACCGCATACCGGGTAATTCAAATTCGAGGCCACCATTGGGATTTCGGAAACTATAAGAGATACAAAAGATGGTTAAATTGGGGCAAATTTGCGCATCTATGTGACCAACAATATGCCGTTGAGAAAGTTTAAAAATTCCGAGTATATCCGGAGATATACGGAAAAAAACAAAATTTTGAAAAACCATTTTAATTTTTATCTGGCGTTATTTGATGAAGGATATCAAAATAAACAGTACGTTTACACTGCCATTTTGTCCCCGCTATACGACGGTATTTTCAGATCAACTTTATTTTTTCATAAGGGCATCATATTGAATTGTAACAAATTTAAATAGAGTTTTTCATTCTGATTCAAACGATGTATTATATGTGATACTTTGTTATGTCACAACTTCCCATAACATTAAATAAAAGTTTTAGTTGGCTTCGATTCCATCAAATAGCACTTGTCAAACTAATCGATTTGTTGTTACCCCATTATTTGTCACGTCTGCTGTTATTCTCAAAGTAATAGTTACGTAGAATGTTTTTTTTAACAATAAACAAGATATAATCTGAATGAACTAGTTTTTAATGAACTTTATTGAAAATATCTGTGTCTAACTACAAATTAACGAACGAAATAACACAACACTGACGAAGAAATATCTGAAACATCAAGATTTCTACCTTCTTCCTGAATACATAGGCGTGCTCGTCGTCCTAAGTTTTCTACAGCCCTTGTTATATCCCTTCTTCTTATTGACCGACACTGTTCAATTATGCTTCTCCTAAGATCCTCAACATTATTGAATTCTTATTGGCCATAAACCCGGTTTTTTAATGTGCCATACAAAAAAGTGTCAAGTACTGAGAGGTGAGGCGACCTTGCTGGCACATGACCATTATTTTCAATTCACCTATCTGGGAATCTTTCTTTTAGGTATTCACATACTGCTCTGGTATTATGTGGAGGGGCACCGTCATGTTGAAACCAATTTTGATTTATATTTACGAGAGGTAAAATGTCTAGATAATCCTCAAAAGCGCCTAGGAGAAACTCCAGATAAGTTTTACCAGTGAGTGTTCTATTGAAAAAATAAGGACCAATGATTTGATCTCCACAAATTCCAGCCCATACGTTCAAACTGAACCGTACCTGTGGCATAACTGCTTGAAACTCTCTGGGATTTTTCTGACTCCAGGTACCCAACTTTTGATTTGCCGGAATTAATTCTCAAGATTCTCAAGAGAAAAATGTCGGCATTTTATAGGTACCTAACTACCTATTGCTCGAAATTGAGAGAAAATTACGTCATATTTCTCTGGAGAATCAATTCCGACAATTCAAAAATTGGGCCCCAGATGTGCTCATTATTTCCATTGAACATACCACAATTTGTAAAAGTGCTCTCATCCATCCAAATGACCTTTGAGAGAAATTGGGGAACATAATTTCTATTCATTAGCCCATTACAGTAAGCCAATCTCCGTTCAGGATCACCCGGGTATAAATTTTGGCCATTCTGAATTTTTTAGCATTTTAGACCATTTCTTCAGCTCCCTCCAAACACTTGTTTGTGGTGCACCTGTATTTAGAGCAACTTCATGTGTTGAAACTAACGGATTCATATTTACCTAAAAAACAGAAGTAAAAAAAAATTATATTTCAATAAGAGGATAGAAGTTTATTATCGCATTTTGATTATTGTTTCCCGTATTTTCATCTAATCGATTTCCATATTTATTCCTCGTTTTTTTTAAACTACCATACTCGGTAAGGTTTCTATCTAATTTTTTGAATAATGTTCTTGCGGTTGTATTCTTCCTGGGTATAGTTGAAGATACATATCTGCAGTTCTCTCAGTATTACTGTCTGATTTAAAAAACAATTTCATCATATCCCGTTTTTCTTGGTTTGAGAACAGCATTTTACGTTTATTATCATTTTGAATTTGTGACAGCAGACGTTACTACGTGACAGATGATAGTGTAACAACGAATCAACTCATTTAACAAGTGTCTTTGACGGAGTCAGAGCCTGCTTGAAAATTCTAGTTTTTGTGAAATATAAAAGGTTGTGACATAACAAAGTATCGCATATTATACTTCGTTTGAATCAAAATGAAAAACTCTATTTAAATTTGTAACAATTCAATATGACGCCCATAACAAAAAATAAAGTTGATGATGGTGGCCAACAAACGGTACGTCGGATGGTAAATCTGAAAATACTGTCTTATAACGGGAACAAAATGGCAACGTGAATGTACTGTTTATTTTGATATCCTTCATCAAATAACGCTTGAAAAAAATAAAAATGGGTTTTCAAAATTTATATATACTCGGAATTTTGAAACTTTCTTAATGGCATATTATTGGTCACATAGATGCGCAAATTTGCCCCAATTTAACCATCTTCATATCTCTTATAGTCTCCGAAATCCCAATGGTGTCCCTCGAATTTGAATTACCCGGTATATGAAACTGAAAATAAACAAGAATTTTATTTAATGAAGGACCCCGCAACAAATCTTATGGAAAATGGCTCTCAGTAAAATTGTCTAAATCTATGGGATATTGTAGATATCAATGTCCTGATTGAATGACTCCATGGGCGCAAGGTCTGAAAATGGACAGTTTTTGAGATAATCAGCTATCATTGGTAGTTACGTATCGATTGTATTCCCGAAACTCGATGAAAACTTGGAACAGGTGGTTTTCAGGGTCGCTCATAACAAATATGTGGCCAGAATTAAAAAATTCACGGGGTCTTGAGGCCGGCTATATCTTCTTAAAACCTCCTAGAAAATGCTGATATATCAGAAAAAAAAAGAAAAATGGTCCTTTTTGGGGCTATTTTGGGATCATTGACGTCGATTTTCAAATTCTGTCTTAATATTCGTGTTCAGCTAGCCCTAAATCCCCTGGGTCATGATTTCATCCAGTTTCAGTAATAAAAAAAATTAGGTAATTTTTGAGGGCAGGCATATTCGGCCCAATGACATGACCTTTCAAATATAATGACCCCAGATTCAAGATCAGGGATCCAAAATATCCTGGGTCACGTGTTGCGTGGTGAATATTTTAAAATATATTTTAGTAGGGGTTGAGACAACCAATAACTTGATGCAAAATTTAATAATATAGCTTCACTCGATTACCATCAAAGTGATTAACGAAATCTGTCTTTTTAAGAACCAAAAACAAGATTATTCCAAACTAATGTCGATGGCTCCACCAACTTTATTATTCATAGTATTTTAGGGTGATAACCGACCCTGAAAATCCCTGGGCTATGTTTTGATCAATTCGAGAATTCCATAAAAAGTACTTTTTTTTGGAGGTGACAATCGATCGTAGGTCAGACCGAACCAAAATAAAAACATAAGTTCACTATATAAACAGAAGATTGATTGAAATGAGAAATAGTTGGTAATAAACTCCTGTGGAGGAGATAGTCCTAGCACTCAGTTAGGCTTTGGCCATAGATGAAGTCGTCCATAAAAGGACAGAGGGCTTAGTAGTGGTTCAATAATAGTTTTAGGTAAGAGTTGTTTTAAGTATCCCATATTATATTATTGAGTGCCCCTTATTTGAAAAATGTATTGAACTTTCCCCCAGTATCCCAGTTGTTATACAATAAATGTTTATATTCTTTTGATACTACTGAGTTCCAATAGACGCCATCTGCAGCTACAACCGCAAGTCACATTTCGTATGAGGGGAGTTACCAAATAGACGGCATAGGGTGCAACCCTAGTAGCCCTATTTGCGACAATATAAAAAAAATTACGCTTTTTGGGGGGCCATATTGGGACCACAGATATGTTTTCTAATTTTGACCCAAGATTCGTTATCGGCGACCCTGAAAACTTCTTTCGCCAAGTTTTCATCGTTTTTCAGAAATATTGAAAAATAGGCATTAGTTGGGGGTTATTGGGACCATTGATTTGAATTTTTCAAGTCTGACCCCTGATTCGTTATCAGCGATCCTAAAAACCTTCTGGGCCAAGTTTTCATCAAGTTTCGAGCACACAGAGTGGTTGGAACAAGCGGTATGTTCATGGCGTACGTTACTAACACTTATAGCTGAACATATCAATTCGACAGCCGTTGACCTTGGTTGTTTAAAAAATTAAAACTTGTCCATTTTTTGACCTTGCGCCCATTGAGACATTTAATCAGCCAATTTCACCTAGTACCATTTTTCATAAGGTTTGTTACGGGGTCCTTTAGAGAAATTATACAAATATGCTCAAATTTCCTCGTGCAGTAGAAAAGAACATAAGAATTGAATGAAAGTTAACATACTTTTTAAATTCTAGACTCGCAAAAGTAGAAGACTATTTGATTCTGAATGGTTAGCAACTGAATAACCTTATACTTTCAATAAATAATAATTCACCATAGATCTATAAATTATCTTTTGATCTCAAGTTAACGTTTATTTTCTGGTTTCTGAATCTTTAGAATTTTCAGTTTTTTCCCAAAATATAAATGGTGAAAATCTAATTTCTATAGTAGGTATCGAAAAATTCGTGGCAGGTAGGAATTTGAGTTATCTTCTGGTTCCTACGAGAAGTAAATCCCTGTAATGTTCAGGAAACATCGTGAGACCAAACGGAGATAAGAGACAAAGAAATATTTTGCGAGCCTTCGAGAATCGTCTGTTCAACAACGATGAAACTGTTTATGATGGAATGCTTATATTTTAAAAGAGCTGTTAATGGTTGATTCTGCAACTCAACCTACGACACTTCAGTCAAACTCTAAATCAAATACATTACCTGATGTATTCAAATTGCTTCAATCACATTTCATAGAGAAAGGTAGAAAGTTTTATTTGATTATTTTTCGACATATCTTGCAACCAATAAAAACCATCAATTTAAAGCTATAATGTACTTTCAAACCAATCACAACATTATTATAGTGGGAATTTTCTACTTAGATTATTGCCTCGGGAATATTCCTGGTATTTTGTTTTTATTGTGTGACAACAACTGATACTTTTGATTTGACGTTTGTCATCAGTTTGCGTGCAAATTGAAAAATGAATTTAGATAACCGTAATGAATAAAAATGTTATATAGAGAATGTGTCTATGATTGGGGCATCAAAAAATAATCTATCGAATACCACACGAGAGTTCGATAAAGTAGAAATTAATTCTCCATATTTTTTCTCAAACTTGTTGCCATTTGGCAATAGCCACTCGAGCCCTTCGGGCTCTCGTGTCTATTGCCTGGCAACAAGTTTTCGAAAAATCTGTCGAATAATTTTCACTTTATTCTCACTCTCTTGTGGTATTACAACTGACAATTTCCCTCATATCATATAAACCAATCAAATGCCATAATTTTTTGAATTCAAACCAATGAGAAAATGACTTTTCGAAAACATTGTCTCCAGCCCGTGGTATTTTCAAATCGGTGTTTAGCTTCTTCCTTATTTATACGTTTCCATAGTTACAACAATTTTTGTGAAAAGAGAAATGTCAGTTTGACAGTTCAACTCTTCAACTGATATTAATGACACATGGTGAACCGTTCCTGCAATACGCATTTAGTCCATAATAATATAATGTATTCGTGAAATTGTCTAATCGAATATCTCTTCAAAATGTAGAATTTTCAAAATACTTTCACCATTGTTTATATAGAAGATAGTTAGTCAACCTTATGGGATTATAATTGGATCAAAATGGATGCGACATGTAGATGGCGATAGTGAGCTCGCATCCAAGTCATGTCGTAACTTCAGTGATCTGGACTCCAAGTCATTAAAACAATGGAAAAGCATTAAAATCAGGGTTTTTTGAAGAAACCTGCATTAAAATGACGTCAAATATTCATGTTTGTAACTAATCACGCTAGATGACACTCGCGTTTGTGTCCAATAACTTTTCCACAGGCATTGACTATGTTCTATTTAAACAATGCTTTCACCTTGCCAGTCGCTCAAACTGTGTTGCTGTACAAAACACCACTCGAGCAAGCTCTCGTGGTGTTTCTAAGCCACACAGTTTTCGTGACAGCAAGGTATTTTTTGAAAATCTAGCATTTTGTCGGGATATTAATACTGACAATATACGTTAATGTCATATAGACAAAAGAATTGATTATATTTCTTCTTGTTACTCAAAGTTGTTCAAAAATAACTGTACACTCTTGCTCATTTACTACAGGTTATGGGCTCAGGTGAACACTAAAGGAATTTATGAAAAATTAGTCAAACAAGGTATAGAATAGAACCCTTAGGAGCCACCATCAGCGCGTCACACCGAACAGTCGAATTTCTTCCTCACCCCTGCCAGATAAGTTTTGCAGGCGACCTTTTCAAGAGTGGGAGTGATTCTCGATTAAAGCGCCAATCAGATACACATTTCCCGATCATAAAATCAGTTTTTTTGCAAAAACATTAATTTCATGGAAAATATATTTTTTGTATAGGCTCTGTGGTCCCATAAGAATTTTTTTAATTCTCTATTTCATTCAATTTTTTTTTTCTTAAAAATTATCAAACCCAACAATCACTGAAGTTCCCGAGTTTACAGAAAAAAATTGAGTCCCGTGATGAGCTACCCTCTCCTCAATACTTGAAAATAAAAATATTCAAAAGAAAATGAAGCCAGAACGAAATGCCAATTAGAAAGCGACAGGAACGAAGGCGCATTTTTCGGAAAAGATAGAAATCAGTACCATAAAAGATACAACACTGGAAAATGCCATAAAACTAAGCAATTCGAAAATAACCAATACCAAAAATGTAAAAACGAAGTGAAGTGCAACAAATGTAACCCTTTTGTACATAAAATAGGTTACTGCAGATCAATAAATTACAATACAAATGCAGAATCATTTAAATCTGAAGAATTATGCCTATCCCTGCGGAACAGTGAAGAAGAAAAGAAAAGTTGGCGTTTTGATAGTGGATGTACGTAGCATCTCTGCCCCGAAAAAGAAATTTTGAAAACAGTTGAAGATATGAAAGCGGGATATCTTAAATTAGCATAAAAAAATCAGACCGCACCAATACAAGGAAAGGGAGAAGTCACCCTAACATTTGCGGAAAATCACCAATGTACCAAATTTTTCAACAAATTTGATGCTAAAGAACTAAGTGAAACTCGAAGCCGTCTCCACAATATATTGGGTGTCCTGGAAGTCGCGCACCCCATTGTAGGGATCGAAAGAAAAAAATATTCTGAGGCGAAAAGTCCTTAGCCATTTTTCAATCAGATGCATAGGTAATTAATTATTACATACATTAAAAATTTACAAGTTTTTCGAATTTGTTTCAACAATATGCAATGGCTGTCGAAATACGAAAGGAGTTTTCGTATTTCGACAGCCTTTCGTATTTCGACAGCCATTGCATATTGTCTCCATGCTATTTTGACCTATAACTTCAACTGATGATGAGCATTTCTATATTCGAAAACATGTTAATGATAGTATTATACAAGATATTGCCAAAGCTGCGTTGACAACAGCTCCCCTTCCTACCCTAGGGGTCAAATATATATTGTGGAGACGACTTCGAGTTTTACTTAGTTTCCTCTTCCAAGGGGTGGTGGGAGGTAATTCATGGGTCTTGCTCCTGAATAATCCTGTAAAACATACATTTCCAGATCGCCATCCATTTGGCCACCAGAGGATTCCGGGTTTTCGCCGGGTTGAAAGATGGCGCTGCATCTGGTTCGTCCGAAGACTCTACTTCCGCTAAAGTCATTCGAGCTTGGCAAAAACACAGGGAAAGTATTCAAGGACAAGGAGTTCTCGTTGCTCTACCATTGGACGTCACTAGAGAAGATCTTCTTCATGAGGCTGTCGACATCATCAGAGCTCACTTGCCAGCAGGAGAAGACGGTGAGAAACAGTTCGTAGAATCTCAAAACGCCATCTTGGTCAGGTGTTTTGATTAAAATTGAAGATTGATTGGGAAGGGTCAAATAAATGCGAAGTATTCAAGTTCAAGCTTTTTATCTGTCATTCTTGACACAAACGTAAATATAGATCATTTTTTTAGTCACTGAATAATACGTATTTTTTTCTGATGACTAGGGGAACCTGATTTTGATAGATTTTCCATTCTTCAACAAATACATATGTTTCTGTTCCTTTTTTTAATACTCTCTGAATTGAATAATCATACCTAGATCTTGTATCAAAATTATGCACTTCATATTTGTAATTTACAACATCTTGGAGGTATGAAAGAGCATTGCCTGAGTTCATTTGGAAAATGAATTTTAAAGTTTGATATTGCCAAAATATTGTGGTAACTTGTCCAATGTACTGAACATATTTTCTTCTACAAAACTATTCTATTTCCATAGTTACAGTAATTACTTGATTTGGAAAACATTTCAAGTCAGTTCAACAATATTTTTTATATATTACTTATTTTAGAATTATTTTTGTTAGTTTGTTGAAAAAATAGTTTGCAACTCGTGCGCGAAATACTTTGGTGATCCCGTCTATTTTATTACCCTTTAAAAAAATCAGTTCTCGATCACCAAAGTAGCATTTCGCGCACTAGATACAAATTAACTATTTATTGGAGTCAGCTTTGGACATTTTAACATAATAATAATGAAATTTTTGTACATTAATTAAAATGTGGTAGGATAAGAGTATTGTATATCACCATAACATTATATTGGCTTGTTTATTTATTCATTTATTTCGAAAAGGTTACAAACAGGTTACAAATGTTTCCTACCAAAAGTCATGATGACCAAATAACTGAAGTAAGATTCCTAGTTTAACAAACAAATATAGCATTTGAAAAGAAAACCTTATAATGATAATTGAATGAAGCTGATAATTAATTAATATTTTTCTTCATAGCAGTACAGTCAAAGTTCTAACATCACCTTGCGTAAGCCAATTTTGAAAGAGGTCAAGCTCATCCTAAAAATATCCATGTATACTAATCTTTCAGAGAATTTGTTAAATAGTGCACACATATTGTTGATCAAATCTTCTTTATATTTCCTTATATGAAATAATATGTGTTTACGGCGTAAATTTGGGTTAGGGACATGTATTTTGATTTTGGACAGTAACAATTCACTTTTTGTGTCATTACTTAATATTTTGAATATGTACAACATCTTCTGAGTGAGTCATCTATTTTCCAACTTTGGAATATTGAATTTCTTACGAAGTGGCTCATAGGATGAACGATCAGGACACCTTCGATATTTTTTAAAGTGTAGAAAAAAAATTGTTTTGTACCGTTTCGAGACACTTGATGAGGTGGAGCTTTCCTGGGTCCCAGATGATGGAGGCTTGCTTCGGATGAGTGTTTCATATAGCAACGATATAGTTTTTTTATTTCGGAAATCAACTGTTGTTCGTTCCATGAAACTCATCATTCTATTTGCGCTGCGTGTTACGTTGTTAATATGTTTGTCAAATTTTAATGTATTTTGGAAAGTTACTCCTAAGTCTTTGACATCATTTCTAAGTTACTGTTATCTAAGGAGTAGTTGAAAGTTTTGATATTATTTGATCAACTGAAAGTAATATTGAAACATTTATCGACATTTAGCAGTAGTTTATTCTCGACGGTCCACTCTTGTAATATATTCAAATCATTTTGTAAGATGTCGTTATTACTGTTTTTCTCGATCTTCCTAAATATTTTGCAGTCATCAGCGTATAGTAAGCATTCAGATGATAATCGATTTGGAAGAAACAGAAGAGGGCCCAGGTTAGACCCTTGCGTTACACCAGACCTCGCCAAAATAATGTCTGAATTATGTCCACCATATGTTACAAATTGTGGCCGTTCATTCAGATAATGTGACATCAAAGTAACAAGCATATTGCTGAAACCATTATTCGATAATTTGTTGAGGAGTATGTCGTGGTTCACTTTATCCAAAGCTTTAGCGAAGTCCGTGTCAACCTGACCACCCATTTCTATAGTATCACTTACCTGGGTGAGGAAACTTGATAAATTCGTTTCGATTGAGTTTAGTTTGTTACAGAAATTCCGGAAATATTCCAGATTGGAGAGAGCTTTGGAAGATAATCATAAGGGGATACATTAAGTATTCTCTGCAAGCTTTGATAATATAACATGGTATGTTATCTGGCCCTGATGATTTTTTAGGTTTAAGTTTACGAAACGCGGCATCCATGTCAGCGATTTTTATATGGGAATAGAAGAGAATATCCTCATTCTTGTTATTACCACCTTGCAGAATATTGAACAGATTGTAAGTTGAGCCATCCTCATAGATAGAAGCGAAGTAGTCCGCGAAAGCTTTTGAAATCACCCTTGGATCTTTGGTACTTACACCATTTACAACGAAGGCCGAGTTAGAATCACTGGATCGTTTTTGAAAATCCACAAAATTCCAGAAGATAGTCGGGTTTTCTATCAGATTATTCTCAACGTTACTCATATACATTCCTTTCATTGGCTGATTTTATATCTTTCTTCACCTCTGACCTTAACCTATTGAAGTTATTATGAGCTTCTATAGAATGAGTTTTCTGTTTTCGGTATAACTCTTTTTGTTTCAATTTTCTTTTAATTTCAGATGTGAACCAGGGTGGGTCGCCTTTCTTCCTGAAGGAATTTGTTTTGTACTTAGGTACGCTCTGATCTAAAATGTTATACTTAGATGACTTGATAGAAATATACAGTCTGTTCATTCACGTTATTGAGATGGCCGAGTGGTGTCCAGTCTGCCACGCTGAGTAGCTCGCACATATAATCAAAATCGGCCAATTTGTAATTGTATTTATTTGCGAGCATATTCTTATCGTTAGACCAGTGTTGTCTTTGCTTTGTTAGGTTGACTTCGCACAACAGAAGGGGGTGTTTATCACTCGGAACAACCAACTCCATCGTTTCTATCGAGACATAAAGTTCCATGTTACTCAGAACCAAGTGAAGGGTTCTATTATCTACGTTGAGATGGTTATTGAGTGATTTAAAATTATAGTTATCGATCAAAAAACACATGGCGTTGATAGTGAGGCTATTATGATTCATCTGAAAGAAATTTAGATCATTAACTTGTGGTATATTGAAATCTCCTAGAATAACAAGATGGGTATTGTCTCCTACATCCTTATCGATAACTTCAAAAGTGTCCACCAGATCATTGTATTTTTGCGAGTTTGAACCTGGGGGGATATAAGTACCATTGATAATTATTTCATTACCCAGTATATTGGTTTTAACAAATATCGATTCTACATTGGTGTTTGTTGTGATGATAGAGGCTGAGTAATCCTTCAGGATCCCAATCATAACACCACCAGCCCTCTGTTTACCTGTTCTTATTGAAGACCTGTCATTTCTGAACACATTATATCTGAGATCGAACAATTCCGCATTATAAAAGTCTTCAGTTAACCAAGTCTCTGTTATTACTATTATGTCATAATTCTCTGAAAGTGTATTTTAAAAAAAGGTTGCGGTTTTGGTGAGTAATCCGCCACAATTTTGATAGTAAATCCTCAGCTTCATTCTGTATATCGTATATGTACTAATATCCAATGGATATAAGAAATGCCATTATCTTAGATTAAATTATCCTAGATTGAATTATCTAAAGGAATTCACAAATAAACCCGGTACCTGATTGATAAAAACAAAAATAAAACACCAGAGAAGGACTGAGTGAAATAAAACAAGAAGATATTCAATATACTCGAATAATAGTAAGTGCAGTTTAGTGGATAGAAGAATCAAAATTACATAAACATATAATTGAGTACTATTGATTACATCTTTCTATGAAATTTACTATAGAAAAAGACAACAAAAAATGAAAAATATGTGTTAGGAGTCACTAGTAGTAAAAGTCTGTTTATTTTTGTTTGTTGGTGCTGGTGGAAGATCTAAGCTTTGTTGTTGTTCCGCACCCTGTAATTGATCTTTTTTCGCTACTTCTTTGAAGACTGTATCGTCAGATACGTTGTAAACTGCACGTGGATCTGCGTCGGACACGGAAGTAATGTTTGATATCAGTTCATCTAATGTGTAAGAGACCCCTTGGACCACTAGTGACTGCCCTTTAATTCTTGCTGAAAGACCCCTTTCTCTAGCGATTTTTTGGTGAGAAAGAATAGAGAGCTTTTTTTATTTGGAAGTCCTCAAGTGTATAGTCGAGAAAAATATAAATTCCAGTATTTTTCAACTTCTTCGCCTCACTTAAGATTTTAGATTTGAGAAAGTTTGAGATGAATTCCACAAGTATTGGTTCAGGCTTCTTATTTTGTTTCGTAGTGTTAAATCTATAGGTGTACCTCAAGTCCTCCATGCGGCAATTAATATTTAGTTTATCACGAAATAGTTTGCTAACTTCACTACAAGGATTTGGCCCCGGTTGATTATATACTATCAAATTGAATTTCTTTGCCTTACGTTCTGTGATTTGTAGTCTTTCCTTCAATGCTTTCGTTTCGAGTTTCAGTGCCTCATTCTCTCCTTCAAGATTCTGTATGTTCCTTGAAATTCAGATTCCGGTAAATAATAACTTCTAACTATTTGAACTCCTCAACTCTTTCAATGATACATACCACTGTCAATCTGAATTTTTTTTTTATTGAAAAATACATCTTCCAAACAGAACAAGTTCTGGTGTAAGGAAGATAATAATACATTATATATAATTACAAGTGTCAATAATTTTAAAATCAATTAAATATAACAATTATAACAACTTTGCATAATAGTTTGATGAACATCAGTATGAGTTTTTTCGAAAAAATATATATTGATTTTGATTTTTTTATATCATCTGAAAGTTCATTGTAACTTTCTATAGAGCTAGATACTGGATTATTTTTGCCTTTATTTGAATGAACGTTATTCAAATGGAAGTTATTTGCATTTCTAATATTATGGTCATGTAATTTTGATTTTTTTTTTAAATTGCTATTACTTCTTTGTAAATTATTTGTTACTTTGTGAGCAAATTTTGCTCTTTCAAATTTTATTAGTTTATCTAATGTGAAATTTCTGGTTTCTTCGTACAATTTTGAAGAAGGAGTTTCCCATGGTTTTTTAAAAATTACTTTTATTGCTTTATTCATCAAACGATAAATAATACCTTTTTGGTTTTTACTACAAGCTGACCATATTGTTATTAAATATCTAATATGTGAGACAATATGGGCATTATAAATGAGATTCTGAATTTGACTATTCAGAAAGTCAATTCTTCTTATTGCTCCAATTTCATTGTTATTATTAGAGATTTCACAGAACTCTCTGTAACCTTGTAAACTACTTATAATCATAAATTTATATTTTTTTAAATATTGACTTTGATGATATTTTACCAACTGTTATCACACGAATAATATATGAGGGTATCATCAGAAAAAAGATGCATTCCACACTCTCCCGCCACTCCAACTATATCATCAATTTAGAGAAGGGATAGCAGGGGACCAAGTATACTTCTCTGTGGGACTCCACGTTCACATCCTATTTCATCAGATATTATATCATTCATGTCAATTCACATAGGGTACTGAAATACATAACTAGCTGAAAGATAAAAATACATTCTTTCAAGGGACATTTTCATACTATGAGCGAATGAAAACATTTTGTTAAAAGATATTCCTTGAGTTTTTTTCTCGAAATTTTATGTTATTCTTCTCTTCCTCAATGTGTACCGTAATAGGTTAAAATATGTTGCTCCTTTATAATGCGATGAGGATAAAATCATTTCTATAACTTGTGAAATTGGGATGGATTTCCTTGTTTTTTTTTTTATAATCTTGCTCTGAAGGATCATCTTTGCTGCTAGAGTGAATAGAGCACTTGCAATTTTGTACCTCTGATAGGAATTCTGCAAACATTTCTGTTGAATGTCTGTCGTGGTATTAGCCTTTTTGGAAACATGCTGGAGAGAAGGTGAAACTTTTTGAGTCTTCAGATGCTTGCCGAAATTCATTGGAGTATTTGATTTTTAGTTTGGGAAAACAAATTTCAAAACACCAACTTAATTGATTGATTGAAGTACTCGGAGAAAGAACATTTGGTCTGAATTTTTTTTGTTTACCTAATGGTTATTCGACATTTTCTTTCAATAGAATTCGAAAGTAGGTTATTGTTATTTTGATGCCATGTGAATAATAATTCACTGTTGTGACTCGAGATTCCGAAATTGACTGCTTCATTATAATAACTTGAGGTTGGTGATTATATAATGAATACCTGAGGTGGTTACATTAGTTACAAGGTTAGCATATTTAGCACTTCAGGTTGATTTGTTTGTAACTACTTCCAGTTCATAAGAATCTGAAAGATCTAGTTTTTTATAATTGGGCCATGTTTAGAAATTTTGTATCGAGGTCTTCCATTTTGATAATGTGAATTTATTTTTGAGTAATTGAAAAAGTTGTTAATTTGCCTTTTGGTGGCGGTATATGGTAATTGCTAAGTATTAGCAAAATACCTCTACTGCCATACTGACAGCGTGGTTCAAGTTCTTGCAATTATTCTGTTTTGTTTTTGTGACCAACACTGCCGTTCCTCTATGATTATTATTTGTTCGACAAACGTGTAAAATATCAAGGTTTGTAATAATATCAAAACTATGTTTATTATTAACGACATGGTTATTAAATGAACTAGAAAAATTAATTTCATCAAGGATCTCTGGTTGAAGATACGTATCAATCTCTTAGGTTCAAGAATTATTTGCGAGAATTTATGGCCATTTGGCCAATATATATATATATAACATTATCCTAATAAGAACAAGAAATTTTGTGTACCCCAGATTTATCCATTGTGGGGATCTTATCTCAGTTATTAATTAAATTAGAACCCAGATTATTTATTACTGGTACAGAAAGGAATTTTGAAATAAGGGATAAATCTATCTTATACTTTCTTTTAGGTCAAGAACATTTTGGATTTGAATCGTTACTATATAGCGGCCATCTTTTCTTCACCATCACTTCTGTGAGAGTACAGTCTAAAATAACCACATTAATCCTGTGTTTAGGATGAGGGAGCCTTACCATTTAATTTTCCAATACTGAAACATAACTTTTTGAATTAGGTTTATGGGCAGTTATGAATACCAACGGTCTTTCATACCGGGGACGCCTGGACCAGCAGGACATAGCTCACTGGGACGCCATGTTGAAAACCAATGTTGTCGGTATCCTCCGTACGGCGAGAAAATTCCAGAGCCTATTGCGCAACGCGGGTGGGCGAATAGTGACAGTGGGAGCGACCGAGAACTTGGGCGCAGGTCTGGTGGCCTACGTGGCCAGTAGGTATGCAGTAGAAGGGGCTAGTAAGGCACTCAGACAGGAATTGTCCCAGGTGGGCGTCAAAGTGGTTACCATCAATCCACAGGGGATCATGCCTGAGCTGTTGTTCTCCGCGCCCAAAATCAGCAGGTTAGTTGAAGAAAATGTTTGTGTTTCACCAAATTCAATGCATTGGGAGACATGAATGATGATTTTTGAAGCATCGACAAGGAACGAAGAATGGTCAAATTATTTAATCAGTCAATCAATAACAAGACAGTTACATCATAAACAATTAAGTTAAAATTAGCAATATAAGAAATATAAAATCCCAAATAACCAAGAACAGGCAAAAGTACCTTAAAATAACAAGAAACGTCAAGAGTCACAATCACATGAATATAACTATAAAAATAATTTATAGGAGCAACAAATTAGGGCGGGGATTAGCGCAGTGGTGTTAAGCGTCCGCCTAGTGACCGAGAGGTTCCAGGCTTGGTTCCCAGCTAGGGCAGGCTTTTCTTATTTTCAGATGTGAAAGTCTGAATGACTGAGGCTCGTGTCGGCTGGGTATAATCCTCCACGATTCACTGTTGCGTTCATTATTGATAGTACTGCTCTTAAGGTGGCGTATGGAGTTAGTAACAAGGCCTATCTAGAACACACGGCTAATGACCATAGAAATCAATGCCAAAACACAAAAAAAAAATCAGGAACAAAGACTGACAAATTGAAATATTTCACCATAGAATTCCTGTAATGTATAAAATGTATCATTTAATAGTGAATCCTTGAGAGCATTCCTGAATTTCAAATGCACTTCTAAAGATCGCAAATATATCCGCAAGAAATTGAAAAAAATTTTGGCGATGTAAATTAATGATTTTTTTTAGCCATGAAATGACAGTGGTTGTTTTAATTTGCTGAATGTTTCTCTAATTAGTGTTACATATACGATCAATTTCAGAATACTGTAAAGGCAGTAATCCAGATAGGGTGACATGAATATCACTAAATTGAGGTCGGGCTACATAAAACTACAATACTTTTTCGACAGATTCTTTGAGATTATTATTGCGGATTTTGAATGATGGAAATATTAAATGGTAGATTATATAGAGGACTGTATGTATCGATGAATGATTCAGGAGATCTCATGAGAATAACTAAATCTGCAATGTTTTGTTATTTCCGTCAACCTGTTGCACCCCTACGAGCAACCCTCAGTAGTCTTCGATAGCTTAAGGGAAGACGCAGCCCTTACATTTCAACGATGCCATGCACGAGACCGGTTCCCATGCTGGGTTATCGAACCCTACGCTTGAGAGGCGAACGCTCTACCACCCGACCACCACGGCCCATTGCTTTAGATAATCAGGCGACACCAAAGGTTGCTGTAAGAAACCCTGACAGTTGGTATAATACAAAGTATCTGGTCACAAGCTCACAACGGCTTCCCAGGGAAAGAGCTAGAAAGCTGATGAACCCGCATTCCATAAACCAGCAAGTTCAGTGAAGGGATAGGCTCAGAAGAAACAACAAACGCACTGGCGGCGGCAATTTTCATGACCTTTACATGACCTAACACCAATAAATTCGGTGTGGAATTATTAGGGGCAACTCTATGCACCCATGGGCACCACCCAGACTACATCTATGACAAATGTCCAATATGATCTGAAGATCAAGGGTGGTTCATAAACATTCGCCTGAAAGAAGTGGGACCCCAGGGGGAAAACCCTGGACAAAAACTTCAAGCTGATTGAAATACAAGTTAACTCTGTAAATATGCAGTAAATATTGAGAAACAGAGCAAACCAACATTCTCATAAAAATATGTCATTCCAATATTTGCAAATTAACAACTTCTGTAATCATGCATAACCAATCATAATGAGGTTCAGGGTTACTCATCATGAACAACATAAACTTTTCCTTTTCTCATACAAATATTTCGAGATTAGGTGATGAAAATATTATTATTATTATTATTATTATATTATAATTCAAAAAGACATGCAAACTCTTTTAAACAAACTGTAAACTATAGAGTATGCTAAAAACAGATCAGAACCAAAGTTGCTACATACAACTTTAGGGCGTTCAGTGCAAGCCACTAACGCAAACACTTTATATAAACCTATTGGCGGATAAAGTTCTGTGAATAAAATCGGAAATCATATACAATACATGACAGAGTATATTATAGATAGTGAACATCGATTAGGTCAGTTCTGCATCACAATATTACTAGGCCTGATAATATTATGGGGTGTACGGTATTATAGTTGTGGCATTTGTGGCGAATAATCTCATTGAATTTTTTAAATAGAAACATTCTCAATTGACTGAAACTTGGAATTTAGTCGCTATTTCCATCGTACAAGATAACCTCTCTTTGAAGGGATTCATGTTTTAAATAGAAACATTCTCAATTGAAAATTGAATCAATACATGACTCCTCTGGAAATGGAGAAACCTTACAATAAAATTGAAGTTACTTTTTTGTAATATCTAACAGAAAACAACTACTTCCCCGGCTAAAGCCACGCTGGACATTGAACTACATCTGATAGATATTGAGAAAGATATAACTTGAGAGAAAAAATCTGAAAGTGAAAATTTGCATTTTCAATGAGATAGTAACCAGTAGATACCTTTTTCGCTAAGTCCAAGGTTTCCCTAGTGGACCTGGCTTCGACTGGGGGTGCTCTTTGTGACGTGACTGGGTCGTTTGTTCCACTAGAGTCAGTAAAGTGAATATCAAGGAGTATCTCTAGAGATTCGTCGAGGATTCGTCTGATTTGGTGAATGCTCCGTCGGCTGGAATTAGCGTCATGATAAGGTTCACTGAATATTATGATAAGATCTCGTTCCGATGTGAGCATTCACCCATACTCTCGAATGCTTTGCAGTAATTCTCCACGTCTTCCTTTCTATCTTTGTATGGCTCTTTTCTACTGCTTTGTAGGCCTCATGAAAGAGCGATCTGATACTCTTTCTCGAGGTTTCCAGGTCTTTGATCAGCTTCTTTGGATTGAAGAGATTATCGCATCCCGAAGAGAAATTGTTCGCTCCACATTTACCTCAGCCTGCGGAATTTCGCAGAATCAAAGTTGGCGGTTAGGAAGCTTCTGTATATCTCCCAGAAAAAGGTTGAACCTTCACTGCTTCCAGAGATACGGAAGCTTATGTGCTGATGGTTTGTCGAATACGTGCCATCCTTTGATCTATGGCAGCCCATACAAATCACCTGTGGGGTTGCCCATGTAATGTCTATTACCTCGAATCTAACGCAAAGTTGCCTTGTTCCCCGTATTCATAACAATGAAGTTTTATCTCATAGTCTGAGAGCTGGTACATGGCGAGCAACATGCCTCGGTGCAAGCAATATTTTTCCTGGAAAAGGTTCGATTGTTGCCAGCAAAGCGATAGCCCGATTGTATCTTCAATCCTCTATAAATATTCATATTAATTGTAAGAAGTGTACTGAAATATGTACGGTAAGAAAATCAAGAGAAAAGCAATCGGTCCGCTGTGCACTGCGCCGCGCGCTAGAAGATGCTCTTGCACAGATGTAAATTATTAGAAGTTTTCCTTATAAGTAAATTTTCCGAGATTTTTCGCAACTTTGGCAACTTCTGACAACCCTTTAGCCACTTGCGTTTCTGACATTTTTGTCCCTGCTGTTTCTTGAGATCTTCAATACCTGTGCAAATTTTCAGCCTTGTACTTCGACAGTTTTTTTTGTCGGGAAATTTACACGTTTTATCGCCCGCCCACGCATTGAGCTTCCAGCGCACCTTCTGACAATCGGGCTCTCGCTTTGCCGGCAATAATCAAACCTATTCCAGGAAAAATATTGCTTGAACCGAGGCATGTTGCTCGCCATGTAGCCAGCTCTCCCTCTATCATTAGGAATTCGAAAGTGTTTGTCTGTTTGTGTCACTGCTTTTCCATGCTATGTTGTGGGCGTTGGCATCAAATCGCACTACCAGAGGGGTTCATGTATCCCTGCAGTAAGCCATGAAATCTTCCAGCTCTTGGAGAATGGGTTTGCTCTCAGAGGGGAAATGGATGGAGCTGATAATGGCTTTCATCTCCTTGTCTCGCCATCTGAGAAGTCCAAATATGAAGTTTGCTTTTCTGAAAAAATAAGTTTGAATTAACTAAACAATACTTCTCTTTTACAAAAATCGTTCAAATTTCTGAGACTGTGTCTGCCTCCGTCATCAAAACTCGCGATAAAAACTCTATTTTTTATTAGGTCTGGTGATGCTAAGATCTTTTTTTGAGTTGAAAAATTTGTTAAAATTAGATCTTACTTTATCTGACAAAGTTTTGGTCAAAAACAGATCTTATATCTCTAAACCCAATAAAAAATAGAGTATTAGAGATATATTCTCCAGAGCGACAACGATTTTCGAAAAACAGAAGTAATTTTTAATTAATTCGAACCTATTTTTACAGATAGGCAAATTATAGAATACTATACGTATCAAATAATTTTATTCAAGACGACAGTCTTCTAAACGCAGTAACTCATCGGTGCAAATTGATCCATGGCCATTCTACACTAGTAAAGATTTTCTGGAAATAGCATTTTTTTCATTTTTAGACTTTGGAAGGTTAAAGTTTCCAAACAGCTATGTCAAGAGTAGACTTTCTATTTCAAGAATAACAATTTCTTCAATTTCCTCTCTCAGACCATTGGGAAGAGGTGACACTCAATAAAAGCTAGAGCTGTAGGGTCAGAAAGAGTTGCCGGGCTTTGAAACTTATCAAACGAGGTTTTATTTCGCGAATAGTTGTAATATGTGGACAAAAAGTCTGTATTTCGATGTTAGGAAATAATATTCGTTTTTGTTCCGTAAGGAAATTAAATGACTGTTATGTTACAATGCGTCCGTTTGATATCGTGATAAGTTTAAGAGATATCTGAATGATTTGCGAAAGAAAACCTAAATCAGATTAAAAGAGCGAGAAGTCATCATCCAGGAATGAAAGCTTTTTCCCGTACGATTTACTTGTATTATTTGAAATGTGAAATATCTGTTAAAAACATTAATAAGGATCGACTATCTGAAAGATAAACATTCAATCACCTTTCTAACTTATGATAATACCTAACATATATTGTATTGATTTTCAGTAAACCAGACTCTCAAGAAACGTCCATAGAAATGAACGGTTGCATGGATTATCAACCAGTGGTACTGTCTAAGAGGGCATTACAAATTCTGGACGTAGCCCTAACAACTAGGAATCCAAAGCCAAATTACAGCCTGGAGGAAAAGTTTTGGTGTAAACCATTGGAAATCTTCAAAATTGTCTAACCTACAGAAATAGTCTTGCTGAATCTGGGGACTGATTGTACATTAGTTATGTTATTGTATATGGTATAAATATCATCACCTGATATTTTCCGGTTTTATTTAGATTCACGCAACCAAATTCAACAACAATTCTAGAACAGCTCAACGTGAATATTGTCAAATAAATTTCAGTATGTGGTAAAAGAACCATAAATTCAGTTCAATATCAGAAAACAAAAGCTGTCGTTATTCAGTTGTGCTTCCATTTTCAGCGACATATCAATGAGCAATTCATACTGACTTCTGATGAGTTTCGTTGTGAATATTTTCAAAATTCAAAATATCTAGCAAGTCTGCCATAAAATTTTGATGGACGGATAGGTATTAGTTGTCTGATAGCATAATGGTAATGAAAAAATGACAAACCAATGGGAATTAGGGAACAAATCTGTAATTTTTGTGTCGGTATAAATTATTGTACTTTATCGACCCATTATCGAATACTACGTTTACAGTAGTGAGATGATTTGTCTTAGAAGTAAATAACTTTTCGTTTTTGTACATATAGATACACTCTTGTAAATATACCTAAAATCGATTTATTGTTAATCAATATTCAATAATAAATATAGTTAACTAACATGTTTCTTTATTTCATGATTGTATTTGAACAGAATCTAGTTGAAGCAAGAGTCTCTGATTTTGAACCTCTGCGAAAGCTTTCAGGGAACTCAAAATTGTCATTGCGGAGGCCTGACAAGGTCAAGGCACATACAATACGAGGAAAAAAAACTGCTACATAAAGAACCACTGTCAAAGCTCTGGAGTGCCATTGGGAAGATCAAGCTTCTGAATCGCGAAAAAAGTATGCTTATTCGACACCAAAAAAGACATACACTTACAAATTTTGACTGTTGATTTGAGTTTATATCGAAAAGTGTTGAATTCAAAAGTTTTTGATTTTTTTATCATCTACAACTTTGCCGCTAATAGGTCACGTTTCGCCACAAATCGCAAATAACCGTTTTCAACCCCTAAACGGCATCCCCATTTCACCATTTTGAGTGTTTTCGTGTTTAATTTTTTTTTCCTTGATGTTGGAACCTCAGCAACATTTTCCACCTGATCGTTGCCTGTTACTTTTTCTCTTATTTCAATCCTTTAAAATTCGTTTTGGCACTAGCCTAGTGCCCAAAGAGACTAAACGTTATCTGACTAGGAGAGTAGTGTACGCTCTATTAGCCTTGACGTCACGTTTCCAATTGTGTTTGGTGTAGGTCAGGTTCTATAATCGAAACAACGAACTTGCTAACGGCGCTTTACGAGTGATAGTATTTTTGGTGGTGATTTTGAGAGCTTTAAATAATTTATAAGGAATATTTCGTGAATTTCTGGAAAGCTCGAAAACTTAAGTAAATACTGTAGAAGTTTAATGAAGTTATGAGTAGAAGTAATTAAAATTCATATTGTATATCAAAAAGTGTGATTACTACTTCACTTGTGTACGTCTCAGTAATACTCATACAAATGTTATCAATAGTAAACAGCTTTCAAAATCAGTACGTAATCAAATACCTATTACACGTAAATCACCGAAAATAAATACATTGTTAGGATAATGAATCCTGTCTTAAACCAACCAAATCAAGCGTCGTGACGTATCACTAATAGAGCGAATTCCCCATGAGACTGTGGTGACACTAATAGAAATAGATGAAAGAACATTTGTTAGACATAGTTACGTAGATGGACATGTCATGGCTACCATTATCTTTTGACAGTGACGGACTAGCGCACTCCGCACTCTTGTATCTGTGTAGTTACAGATTTTGTTTCCTTGGTTCGAGTTCGACTCTGTATGTTACGTGGGCCACATGTACCAATGTCCAAGTACTTCACTATGACGCGTTGATGCTACAAGATTTTGATTTGCTAGAGCTTATTAAACTCTCCTGTTCGACGTGTACTCTCTTTTCGCTAGGATGTGTTGCTATCAACAAAGCCAAATGTTGATAAATTCTCCTACTTTCTGCTACAAAGTGTTGTTTTTGACTAGAAATGAGCGATTACAGGAGATTTGGTAGTGCAAGTGAGTAGTTGACTACCGTGTTTCTATCACTTTGGCTGCCGGTCGCTGGTTTAAACCCTAGCGACCCAGTCAACAAAAAGTGTTCCTTGAGATGTCGCAATCATGTCAGTAAATGTTACGAAAGTGAAACACAATAATACGTCACTGTCACCGCCAAGGTACTCCAAATAAAATTAATATTCACAATTCTCATCACATTTCGGTTGATGTGAGACGATTGTGCACGTCAATTTGTAAATCTTTCTGATTTATCGAGCACATTCTTAACCGAATCAAAAATGTCGGTGGTTTAGAATTTTGATCTTATGTCTCAAAGACGTACAAGTAATTCGCATTAATTCAAATAAAATGGCAATGGGAATATCAGTTTGTGCATCTATCTGACCTCTCAGAAACATTTAATTCTGAATAAATCTTCTACAATAACAATTGTTTGTTTGCTCGTTTGGTGACATGACGTTTAGTGAGCGGCGCTCCGGCGAAATGAAATGAACTATTTGGCAAGATGGCCGCTGAGGAAGTGTTGTTTTTGTGTATAGGTGCCGGAATTTGCCATTTATTGGGTCTTCAAGTGTCTCGTGTGTTTCTGCGGTCGTTTCCAAGGTGAGTACTAACAAAGATTCATTGAAACAGATTGACCGATTTCCATTTTCAAGTGTATTCGATCGGGTAGTTACGTGAATAAATCTCACATTCCTAGTAAAATGATACCAAGCAATTTCGCATTTGACTCAACGCAGAAGGAGAATGAAAATCACACTTTTGAATACACCTTACCTGGAATTTAAAGTTAATAGAATACAAAAAATGGCCAAACTAAGTTTCTGTTATTCAAATGCCTCTAAATTACTATCACAGAAATTCCAGAGGCAAATAACAATAAGTTATACGAATTTGCTGTCGATATTTCGTGTTATTGGTGTATTCGATTATGGAAAATCGGTTTTTTGACCATCAATCAATTGAAAATCCAGAGATTGATTCAATCAATCATTACTGTGAGAAAAAAGTGTAATCAGTGGCATAAGACAAGTATGTTTCTTAGAGGAAAATATAACCCAATCGACTGCCAATAAAATTCTGCAAATTTTGAATAAACATATTCAATAATGATGATAGCCCACCTAAATATATTCGTACTTTCATGGGCACCAGCTCGAAGTAATCTAACTTTATTTGGCGCTTTACCTGGAAAACATGTTAATTTTGGATCGAATATTTGCTTGGTGTTATAACTTTCAATATAAGTAAATGGAAAAAGTCAAGTCTGTCTCCTTTTAGAATCACGTTACCAGGTAAATTGATATACAGAACCTGTTGTTATTGGTGTACCTATATCATGGTGATTCAATTAAAACCTAAATCAAGTAGGTAATGAATCTATGAAATTATTTAGAAATATTCCAAAACTACATACATCCCACTCGTCACACTTTTGAATATATATTCACGTTAATAGAGTTTCTCATAAACATACAGTGTCCTTCAAAGAGTTGGCATCAAATGGAAAATAAACTTTTAGGCGTATTATAAAAAAGATAAAAAACAAATATCCTACTTGGACGAGGTCACGTGAATTTCGCTATTTGTCAAAAGTTCATTTCTTTCAAAATAATCGCTTAAAATAGTCTTATCTTTGAATAGAAAAAGTCGTTTCTATTTCAATTTTATACATCTTTGAATTTGAACGTTATATTGCAAATTTCAGTCTTTGCCATTTTTTCAATATTTACAAAATTTCTGATGTATTAAAGTAATTGTAACCTTGACAAAACTCTTGTATTAATATATAAATAACGATGAAAACATGTTTTTCTTTGAGAAAATGAGAAAACAGTTTCAATTTTCTGTTGTATTTGTTGAGTATTTCTGATAAAACAGTTTTTGATTCGATTTTAGTACTTAAATGATGTCAAACTTGTTAATAAAAGAATCATCGAACTACTTTACATATCTAACCAAATGTAAGTACCATTTACTCAACAAATGTTAGGCGATTATTTTGATAGAACGTATATAATCGCCTAAAATTAGTTGTGTAAGGAGTCCTAAAGTGAAGTAAAGTGAAGGAGTTTCGCATCATTTTAAATTTAAAACGGGTTTCTCATTTTCTCAAAGAAAGACATGTTTTCATCGATATTTAGTAGCTATAACATAGTTGTATGATAAACCCAGTGATAAAAAAGAATTATGTCGAGGTTTTAATTATTTGAGTAAATCATGAATTGAGTAAATATTGAGAAAATGGCAAAAACTAAAAGTTGCAATAGTACGTTTAAATTTGGCAAAGATGTATACAATTGGAATATAAACAAGTTTTCTTCTACAGTTTTTTTAAATTCAAACGAATAAGCCCATTTTAAGCGATTCTTTTAAAAGAAATGAGCTTTTGACAGATAGCGAAAGTCACGTGATACAGTCCGAGTAGGCAGATTTTTATTTTTGAAGCACGACTCAACGCCCAAGTCAAATTGCAAAATAAATTATTATCGAAAGTTTTTCCCATATGAGGCCAACTGTATATTTGATATTGCAAATTTTGTAACAATGCCCTATGACAATGGCATATTAATTAATGCCAGTTCTCTCCTGTTTTTGGAATATTCCGTTTGCTTATACATTCTTCATCGTTCATCAATAATACCATTTTTGGAAGAATATTCACAGTAAATATATCCTAAATATTCAATTGAATGTATAAATGAAAAATTTAAAAGCTCATTTTCATATGGTGAACTTAAAAGTTTTGAGTCAATTTTAGATTTACTACAACACTACAAAGTCTGTGGCGCCAGTCATAATTCAGATGATAGGTAGGTATCGGAGAGTCTCGTATGTATTTCACTTTCAAATTTGACATATTCCTCACCATTTGAAATTTTAATTTGGTATAAAATATTTTCATTCTGAAATGAATTTCATTTTAATAATATAAAATGGATTACGCAAAAAACCCATACAATAGGTATTTTCGGCCGCAAGAATCTAACAGAAAATAACTACTGCCCCCACTACCATTAAATTATATCTGTTTGATACTTGGCAAAGTTTCTACCAAAACCAGTTTGCAATGCTCTTTTAATATACCGGGTGTGCACGGAAGGTGGCTTGCCCGTATAACTTTTTTATTTACTGAGATAATGGAATAACATTTTGAGGATATACTCGTGTTCGATGCATAAAACTGCAGTTTTTGACAAGTAGCTCAACTTGATCCAAATTCCGGATTCACCGGAAGTGACATGAACTTTTGAGTTTTGGGACATCTGGTAAATCTTCAGTTTTTTTGTCTCTATATGACATTCAGAATACAACCATGTATCATTTGTTACCTTCTCTGATGATAGGTTAGAAGATATTTGCTGACGAAAATACCTATTGTATAGGTTTTTTTTGCGGAAGATTGGATTTCGTTATATATTTTTCATTAATGATTTCATGATCTTCCGTGAAGTAGTGTCATTCTTTCTTTATGGATTTATTTTCATGGCATTCGTTAATTTTCAGGAATACTCCACAACCCTCAAGGAGATCAAGATGTTAACGCGAGATTGTCTCCGCCATGTTAAACATGGAACAGAAAAGGAAGCACCGTTGGCGCTGCAAGAATGTAATTTTTAGTCAAGTTTATTTCTTGTTTGGAATTTTGAGTTTATTTCCAGATTTTTTTCATTTAAAGCTATTATTAAAGTTTTGTTAATAGTTATATTTTGTATATTCCTTATACTATCTTTTTTCCATGAACCTAACAGAGATAGGCGGTCAGAACTCAGTCATACTTTTTCGAAAATTATGAGAGTCGTTCAAGTGCTCTTTACCGAAATAATTTTTTTTAAAAATAAAGTAACATCGACCTCAGGCATATACCCAATCTCTTAAAGTGAAAGTAAAGTACACAACCTAACATTGAACACTACCAAGAGTTCATAAAAGAACCTGGTATAGGAATAACGTATTGAAAAATTTGCTTTCATCAGAATATTTCAAGATGACACTGCAGTGTTTCCGTAAAGTAACCCTCCTCCTGTTACCTTCTGCACGGCTCAATATTTTTTCTATTGAATCAAAATTTCGAGCCGTTCACAAGTTAACAGAGGTCTGTTATTTTATGAACACAATGTATGGAATGCGAGTCTTATGTAGTTCCTAGTGCAGTGTAAACTTACTCAGAGAGAGATTCCCTTTGAAGTATAATTGAGAATTCTTGAGACACTTTCAATTGGTATATGTGACAGAGATTTGAGTTCTCTTAGTCTTTTCAATTCATATCTTCATCAATCGGAATGTGTTACGCAAAAAGAATCGAAAAGCACATCGCATGAGAGCATGTGGATGAATATTCAACTTCACATTGTGATTATAATGTTACCTCAATGTGACTCCAATTTAGATGTGCAATAAAACGTCACATTAACCCTACTTTGAGTCATATTTGGAATCACAATGTGAAGCAAAAAACGACCAAAAGGGCCCGAAATAGAAGATCTGGAGATGTCGATACGAGTCGCAACTCGACTCACAGGAGTGATGTGGAACATGAATGTGAGGTCCACTAACATCTCTGAGATCGATTTGTGTTTACTGGGATGTTCCAGATCACACTACTGAATCGCAATCATCCATTATTATCGCATAAACATCTAGTCGGTATACCGTTGGCCAGTTCGAGACATCAAAATGTGATGCAAAATGTGACTCGAAAATGGGCCAATGTGACATTCCATTACCATACAGCAATATTATTATTCTTACTAATGAATTACGGTACATATGGAATGGAATGCTAGAAAACAAATGTGAGAGTTGATTCCGTAGTAAATATACTTTTCACAAACAAAAAAAAATTATCAAACTCTGTCTAAATCATGAAAATAAACAATAAACAGATATGTAGAAAATTCTATAATTCAACTCCAATCCTCTGGACAACATTTTCTTCGCGGCGGAATCAGTACCTTTCCTGAAAATGCCAAATTCTGTAAATCACTGAAAATTTACGTTCCGATCCTTCAAGGGATACAGTTCTTGGTAGAAATAATAATTGGGGAATGTTAATAAACACATTTGGTTTAATTATTGAAATAAAAAGAATGAAACAGAACACTACACACTACAGGACATCAGTTTAAAGTGACTGACTTGAATTCACAAGGAAGATATAAATCTTTCATAATAGGTACGGATATGGCACTACTCGATACTCTTTATGAACCCAAATATTGGCCGGCAAAAGTGATTATAAAGAGGTTTCAGATTCGTAAGCCCTTTCGAATGCACCAATCCACATCGGGAGACTTCTGATACAGTTTCCAATGCATATGCACAAAAAAAAAGGTTTGAAAATTATGCACGTTAACTCAGTGTATCTTGAATAAGACTAACCAAATTGAGGTGATCTTAAATGACGAGAAGCCAGATGTTTTCTGCATATCTGAGACTTGGTGCAATAACTTGAATGTGAACACCATTCATTTTGATGGCTATACACTAGCATCTTCTTTCACGAGACAAAACCATATTCATGGTGGCGTATTGATTCTGACAAAAAATGATTTGATATTCAAAAATGAATTAATTTTAGATAATATGTCGGTAGAATTAGAGTATGACACTTGTGCAATTTCTTTCGCAGCAAACAGTGAAAAATACTGTTTGATAACTTTCTAAAGACCACCAAGTAGTAGTGTTGAAATCTTTTCGAATAGACTTTTCATTGCTCTTGACTATTGCAATTAAAATATTCAAGAAAATTATACTATGTGGCGACCTAAATATCAATTACTCATGTGAATCTAATGATAGGACTTTATTGAATGATCTGTTACATAGTTATAATCTAGGCTTTAAAAACTCTGAACCGACGAGAATTTTCACTTTCTCAAATGGAAGTACTAGTATCTCAAAAATAGACTATTTCTTAACAAATATTTCTCATACCCTCTATCTCGAAAATACCATTAATGTTAACCTCGCCAACCATTTATGCCTTTCATTTGAGTTAATTGATTTTTCAGTAGAAAAAAAGATACACGACGAAAAATAAGTTGCTCGACTACAAGACTGTCTTTTAAATGAAAACTTCCTCTATGTCTATGAAAATTTGAGTACTGTTCAATGTGCTTATGAAACGTTTTTGAATATACTAACGTATTGGATAGAACTATGCTGCCCAACGGTAAAAAGAACCGTTAATCATGAAACTCAGCTCAGTAAAAAACTGTGGGTTTCTGAAGATATCATTCAAATGGAAAATTATTTAAAAAATCTTTTTTGGATAACAAGAAACGTAGATGATTTAGAATTCAAAAAGTATCCCTAATAGCACACCATGTCCCAGGGACGTCCCTATTTGGTACAAATCATGTCCGAATACCCGGGACTTAAAATCATTGTCCTTGGGACGTCCGATTCAGTGCCTTTTCATGAATTTCCCCAAAGGAAATCCAATGGATGTCCCAATGATGTCCCGATCGGTACATCGTATAAAACGTCTCTGCTAGGACGTCTTTGGGATGTCCTGGGTCGGATATATTTCGTAATGTTTTCTAGGACATCCATCTGACGTCCTTGTTAGTAAGTATTCAGGCATGTCTCTGAAAGGACGTCCCATGGTTGTCCTGATACGGGGCATTCAGGAACATCCCGCATGGATTATTATTGGAGGTCCCAATCGGTTAATCTTAGAATATCTCTCTTCGAGGACTTCCTTGGGATGTTCTGGTTCGGACATATTTTGTAGAATTTTCTAAGATATCCATTGGATTTTTTTTTTGGATTGACGTGGCCTTTACTTGATGGAAATTCATAGTATATGACACTAAGGTAAACACGATTAAATTTCCACAGATTTATTGTCTTCGCGACATGTGGATGACATTATAGTTTGTTTTAAAGGTACCAACAGACAGTTAGACACCTTTCATAAATATATTAACACTATTCACCCAAACATTAAATTCACAATAGAAATAGAAGTAGAAAAATCATTAAATTTTTTAGATCTGACAATAGGTAAAACCAACAACAAACACCATTTTTCTATTTTTCATAAACCTTCCCATACTGACATCACCATTCATAATAATTCGATACATCCATATATACATAAAATATCAGCATACCATAGTATGATACATAGATTAGTTAATATTCCTCTTTCTGAAGAAAACTTCTGCAAAGAATTAAATATTATAAAACAGATAGCAGTTAACAATGGATATCAAGTCAAATTAATAGAGAATATTCTTGCTAAAAAATTACATAGAAAGGCTATCCAAGAAGTGTACCCCACTATGAGGAACCTTGACAATAATTACAGAACATTAACTTATTCAGGGCCCGTTTCAGAAAAAATAGCGTCATTTTTGAAAAAACAAAATTTAAGAGTAGCATTCAGAACAGATAACACGTTGGGAAGGTTTATTAAAAATAATAAAGATAAAACACAAAAATCTAAAAAATCAGGAGTTTTTAAATTGAATTGTGGTTCTTGTTCCAAAGTATATGTAGGCCAGACTGGTAGACCATTCAAAAGCCGTGTACGTGAGCACCGTATGAATTATGTAAATAATAAAACACATTCAACATATGCCAATCATATTTTGGAAGAAGACCATGACTTCGATGAAAACTTTGAAATCCTCATGTTGAAAATAAAGTTATTAGACTTAATTATTTACAATTCTTGGAAATTAATAAATTGAAAAATTCGAATTGTTTACTAAATGATCAATTGGACCTTAATAGTTCCCCTTTGTTGAACCTTTTCAACTAATTAAGTAGTAGATATGTTTTGAGATTTCCAGGTATCTACCTACATTGTATTGTCAATTTTATTTTTATCATAGGTAGCTCCTAATTACCTCAATTGTTAAGAAGGGTATTTAAGTAATGTTCAAGGTAGAATAATTTAATGTATTACATTCGCTTGAAAAAGATACAGTGTATCGAAACATGTCGCGAAGACAATAAATCTGTGGAAATTTAATCGTGTTTACCTTAGTGTCATATCCATTGGATATCTTGGTTGGCATGTATTTGGCATGTCTTCGAAAGGACTTCCTATGGCTGTCCTGGTATGGGGACATTCTAGAACGTCCTTGATCGATGTACATCGGACGTCCCAATCAGTGAATTTTAGAAAATGTACCTGCGAGGACTTCCTTAGGATGTCCTGGATTAATCATTTTTCGGAATGTTTCCTAGGTGCATCCATCCAAAGATCAAGGATGATCATAAAAAATAAAACAAAATTCGAAAACAGTTACAATAATCAGTCCTCCATGTGTACCCAGTACTCGTATATCCATCCCAGCTAGTGGTTTCACAGAAAAGGTATAAAATGAGTAGCATATTTACAATAGAACTAAAACATTATAGCGAAAACAACCCATCTGAAATAAAACCCTTTTCAATATCAATAAGGTCATCAGGAGCCATATTCTCGAGTTTGTACGTATGCCAACTCGATATACTGTTTCACAACAATGAACATGAAAAATGTATGTTTGTCTCTATTTTTCGTATACGAATTGAAACCAAACAATTCCTCTATGTATGGATTCTGTGCATAAAGTTGTTTTCTGTGTTTTGTGTTCAAGTGAAGTGTTGACGAATTGACATTTGACAGACAATTGTTGACTTGTTTGAATGTTTTAGACGATGTAGTAACTTGATTACTTATATTTCGGACGTCCATCATCTTAATGGTTGAAAGATTTCTATCTCTTTCAAATTTTTTCACAACGTTTCAATTGCTTGAATCCGCAATCGTCTTCTGGTGAATAGTGACAAAATCAGATGCTACGCGACCTTTTATAGGTCTATAATTAAAGTGTAATTACGCGCGGTCTTGTGGCGCGCGTGGTTTCGCGCTTTTTCTCCCTCCAAAACGGTCCATGAGCGGTTTCCATACGTTTTTAATTTCCACGCTTGGTTGACTGAAGGCTCCATTGGCTTCTATGTAGGTGGTTTCCATAAATTTCCGTTTGAACCAATGCTCCTCTCTATGAAGAACACTAGCTTCGTCCCAGAGAATTCGGTGTTGTTTTGTCCAGGCGTGGTCAGCAATTCCCGATTTTGATGTTATTGGGAAATCACTTTGTATACCATTTTATGAAATCAATCATGTTTGTTATTGTTTTAGAGATTTTGAGATGTTGAAATAAAAAACAGTTGAGATGTATTAAAAGTAAATAAAAAAATACCGTCAAAGTCAGAAGTTCATTTAATAATTGAATTTTCACTTCAAATACTGTAATAAACAACAGGTTATGGGCCCAGAACACGTGTATGTGTATTAGTTTACCCATAGAAGAAAGTTATAAACTGCAGAATTATAATCTCTTTGTCACATCAAGTTTCGCTTCCTGCAGTCATACAGAGAAGGATTATTACCTATTCAAGATGGACAAACTGAGGAATTTGAACATTCAAAAATTCGACGGGAAGAATTTTCAATTATGGAAGTACCAGAAGGAAATAATTTTCAGAGCTGAAGGTATGCGATAATCATGAATCAAATAATGATGAAAATATTCACACTGAGGAAAACCAGATGGAAAATGAAAGAAATGCAATAGAAATAGAAGAAAAGCAACAAGAAGTAGTAGATCAGTGTAATGATCGAGATGTACTAAGTGGAATGGAATTGAGGAGACGTGAAACTATCCATCCTCCAATTCGTTACATGGCCTATGTTACCAATATAGATGAGCCGAGAACCTACAATGAAATGATGTCAAGTGAGCAGAAAAATCAATGGCAGAGGGCAATGGAAGACGAAATATCATCCTTGAACAAGAATGGTACCTGGACCTTGGAGCAACTTCCACCTAACCGTCGCCCAGTTGGTTGCAAGTGGATATTCAAAGTGAAAACTAAACCAGACGGTTCCATTGCAAGATTTAAAGCCAGACTCGTAGCCAAAGGCTATTCCCAGCAGGCAGGTATCGATTATCAGGAAACATTCTCTCCTGTAGTGCGATATGATTCAGTAAGATTACTTTTTGCTTTGTCTGTGGCGAAAAAGATGAAATTTCGAGAATTTGGCGTGAAAACGGCATTTCTCAATGGAGACCTAGATGAAGAAATCTACATGGTGCAACCTGAAGATTCTTCCTTAGTATGCAAGTTGAAAAAGAGCCTCTACGGTCTCAAGCAGTCTCCACGTTGCTGGAATGAAAAATTCGTAAAATTCCTGAAGGAATTCACCTTCATCCAACTTAATTCTGATAAATGTGTATTCTACACCAAGTTTGAAGAAAACGATGTGTATCTTGCTCTCTATGTCGACGATGGTTTACTGATGTGCCAATCTACAGCGATTCTTGAAATGTTTCTAGAGCACCTGAGGTCGTGCTTTGAAATAACCACATCAGATCCAAGCTACTTCGTTGGAATCGAAATCAAACATGAGAATAGCAAATTATGGATTGGTCAGCAAGGATACATTAAACGTATTTTAAAGAAGTTTGAAATGGAAAATTGTAAGCCGAATTCACTACCTGCTGGACTCGATACTACTTTACATGAAGTACAATATCCAGAAGAAGATGAGGAGGGAAGACAAATGGAAAATATTCCATATAGAGAAGCTGTGGGCTGTTCAATGTTTTTAGCCACAGTTACTCGTCCTGACATAATGTATGCAGTGAGCCAAGTGAACAGATTCCTGAATAATCCAGGAAAAGAGCACTGGATAGCAGTAAAACGGATATTTAGGTACCTCAAGGGAACCCAAGACCTAGGTATCTGCTACAGTGGGAAATAAACAAATTTTGTGGCATACTCAGACGCTGATTTTGCTGGTAACTTAGACACTCGTCGGTCAACCACTGGGTATGTCACCCTGATGAACAATGGTCCCATAACGTGGTCTTCACATCTTCAAAAGTGCGTTTCTAGATCAACAACAGAAGCCGAATACATAGCAGCTTCTGATGCATCCCAAGAACTTGTTTGGCTCAGGATGTTCCTGCAGGAGCTGAGTGTTGATACAACTAAACCAACCACTTTGTTTGTCGATAATCAAAGCGCCATTCAGCTAGTCAATAATATTGAACATCATAAAAGAACCAAGCATATCGACATCAAGTACCACTACATTCGCGAGCAGGCTGAAAATGGATCAATAGATGTCAGTTATGTACCTTCAGAAGACCAGGTGGCTGATATTTTCACGAAGCCTCTTTCAAAGGAGAAATTCCAGAAGTTTACTAACTCACTTCATTTGATTTCCTAAAAGTTAACAAAGAGTGGGAGTATTGGGAAATCACTTTGTATACCATTTTATGAAATCAATCATGTTTGTTATTGTTTTAGAGATTTTGAGATGTTGAAATAAAAAACAGTTGAGATGTATTAAAAGTAAATAAAAAAATACCGTCAAAGTCAGAAGTTCATTTTATAATTGAATTTTCACTTCAAATACTGTAATAAACAACAGATGTTTCCCCTCGTTGAGTCCACTTTTTGTGTCTTTCCGAGAAAAAAAAATTTGAAAGAGATAGAAATCTTTCAATAATTAAGATGATGGACGTCCGAAATATAAGTAATTGTTGACTTGTTGAGTATTTACCAGCTATGGCGTCTTTTCTATCGTCTTTTGTGATTAGTTAGTTTAGTTACTGTTGTGGAAGTTATTTTGTGTTCATTCAGTATAGTATATCTATAAATGAAATTAAATGTTACTACTATTCAATAGTTATTACTAACCTATTTAACACTGTTGAAAAAGGTGTTTCCGTGAGTGAGTTGTGTGTATCCTTTAAACATGTACAAAGGAAAACGGAATATATCAAAACGCCAGCGCAATAGAATCGCTGAACGATTGTCAAAAGCTTTAAATAGAGAAGTCTCGACTGATTCAGATGTATCTGATGTTTCCAAAACCGAATTGTATGACTCTGAGAGAGTGTCGACCTTACCCAGTACATCTGGTTCCATCCAAATTTGTTATCTCCAGTAATCCACAACAATATCATAATCTCAGTCCTGAAATATATGTACGAACAAACACATCTGATAACTCTGCAAGTCCTAAGGACCTCCCAGATGTACTTTCGATTGATGTAATTCGGGGACGTCCAATGAACATCCCAGGTGGATATCGATTAAAAATCCTACAGAACGTCCAATTTTGGTGAGAAGTAGAAACATTGGTACTTCCTACGAATGTTCAATGGGCGTCCGCGGTACCAATACTGCACGTCCTAAGGACGTACCAATATTGCACGTCCTAAGGACGTCCCAATATTGCACGTCCTAAGGACGTCCCAGATGTACTTTCGATTGATACAATTCGGGGACGTCCAATTAACATCCCAGGTGGATGTCCACTGGATAGCCTTATAGAACGTCCACTTTTGGTGAGAAGGCGAGACATTGGTGCTTCCCACGGATGTCCAATGAACGTCCGCGGTACCAATTCTGCACGTCCTGAGGACGTCCCGAACGTCCTGAGAGGATGTCTTATGGATTACCATCGGACTTCATGGTGCTATTAGGGATTATGGTGACTCCAAAAAAATATACAGGAAAAAAATACATCAAGCAAAGTATGCGATCAATCAGGGTGCTCTTTCAAACATGAGTCAACATCAAAAGCAGAAAAAAAATTGGAGTATAGAAAAAATAAAACAGGAAGAGGAAAACAAATGATAAACCGGGAACTATCAATAGACAACAAAATTGTAAATGTTCAAAATGAAATTGCCGACGCTTTCGGTTCATATTTTTCTACTACAGCGAAGAACACAATCAATGCAAACTTTGAGTCAACATTGTTCGATGACTACACCACTATGTATGTAGATCATGCGTTTTATTTTACTCCGGTGCATCCGAGTGACGTACTGGAAATCATTTCCAATCTCAAGAACACAAACGCTGTTGGAGTAGATTGCATCTCAACAAATATAATAAAGAACATCAAAAATTCAATATGCGAACCATTAGCATTTTTGATGAATCTTTCAATTGAATCAGGAGAATTTCCAGACAAACTAAAAATTGGCTTAGTAACACCGATTTTGAAAAAAATGCGATTAAACCCTTATCGAAAATGATCGGCCTATAACAGTTCCAACTGTATTATGTAAAATAATCGAGAGATCCGTTTCTGTCATAATGCTCGCGTTCCTGGATCAATTTGATGAATTATCCAAGTTTCAGTATGGTTTTTGCCCAGGTAGGTCAACAGAAAGTGCATTTTGCAGTTTTTTCCGGTGCGTCTATGACTCACTAGATAGAAGAAAGTATGTCGTTGCACCTTTTTTTACTTATCGAAAGCATTCGACATCATTGGCCCCCACATTATTTGCAAAAAACTGTATTCACTTGGCTTCAGGGGTAACTTTCTTTCATGGCTCAGATCATACCTGACTCTCAGAAAGATACATGTCAAAGTTGACAATTGTCAGTCGCAGCAATATGACATTGATCTTGGGGTTCCTCAAGGTTCTATATTGGGCCCACTAATCTTTCTCCTGTTCATCAACGATATGCTAAATCATATAAGCACAGACAACAACAACAACAATTTGAGTTTAGAATTTACAAATTGGTGTTGTAAAAATTCTTTAATGGTGAATGTGGAGAAAACTGTTCTGCTGCAGTTTTATTCCAGTAGAAATAAAAAAATTGATGATTTTCATGTTAGAGTGGGTGACAAAATAATTGAATCATCAGATAACACCAAATTTTTTGGTACTTATATCAGTGGTAACATGACCTGGGAGTCAGGTATAAACCATGTACGTAAGAAAGTTAACAGTGGGTACTATGCAATCAGACAATTGAGATCCTATTTCAATAAAGCCCAGCTTTTAAACGGTTATTTTACAGTTGTATATTCCCATATTTCTTATAATATTGCAGTTTGGGGATGCTCCACAAAACTCAACAAAGTATTTGTCTCCCAGAAAAGGGTGTTGCGCCTGATCTATAAAATAGACTATATAAAATCTTGTAGGCAATATTTTATAAGGAATAAAGTCATGTGTGTACCTAGTATCTATATTTACAAATGCATTCTGTTGCTCAAAAAACAAATATAGAATTATAATCGAAATTCTGACTTTCATGCTTATCCTACTAGGCACGGTGAATTGATACGGCTGCAGAAACATTCAACATGTTTGTTTGAAAATTCTCCATCTTATCAGGGAGCAAAATTTCATAATCACTTACCTTTTCAAAACAAAGCTGAAAGAATTTTTGACTAATGGTTGTTTTTATAGTACTACTGAGCATTTCAATCAATGATGTGGTTATATATTGTATATATTTATATTTATTTTGTGGAACTGTTATATTTTGTGGAAATGTTATATTTTTATGTATATAAATGTAGATTGTACGTATATACAGTGACCGCCAAAAAGTATGTACCATATGGGAAAAAATTTTATTATTGGAGTATTGGAAAAAATATTCTGGGGAAAATGTCACGTAATCGCTAGAATGGAGGCAAAATGAAAAAAATTGCAATGCAAAGGCAAAAAAAGGGGTAAGATGGCAAGATATCAAAAAAAGTTATTTGAAAAAATCACTTAGAATTCAATTTTATACACATTTTGTAGGTTTTAAAAATCTATACTAATTTTTTTTTGACTGTGAAACGATTCCTTGAATAATCTTTGAGATATTTCCAAAAAACCAAAAAAATTCTAATTTTTTTCACTATTTCTTGTTTAAAAAATTCCACAAAGCAATAGTCCAGGAGCCCGGTAAAAATTTGGTCAGTCATTTCCTCTCAAGCGATATTTAGTGGAATGCATCAGAGAGTCGTATGATAAAGATTCGTCATTCGTCAGCTGCGATTCCGGTGGTGGGGGGGATGACCAGCACAGTAGCTTCCTACGCACGAAGAAAAAAAATATATTCAATTATGTCCTCCTGTCCGGAAACATGTTAAATTGACGCAATCCGAATATAAGGTAAAATTTTATTTGAGAGGATATCATAGAAGGTACAATTTTTTTGTGTTCGACCAACTAGCTGTCATATAATACACCATGCTATTGTCAGATGATTTTTTCTTTCTTCAAGATATTGCTTATCCTACTAGGCACGGTGAATTGATACGGCTGCAGAAACATTCAACATGTTTGTTTGAAAATTCTCCATCTTATCAGGGAGCAAAATTTCATAATCACTTACCTTTTCAAAACAAAGCTGAAAGAATTTTTGACTAATGGTTGTTTTTATAGTACTACTGAGCATTTCAATCAATGATGTGGTTATATATTGTATATATTTATATTTATTTTGTGGAACTGTTATATTTTGTGGAAATGTTATATTTTTATGTATATAAATGTAGATTGTACGTATATACAGTGACCGCCAAAAAGTATGTACCATATGGGAAAAAATTTTATTATTGGAGTATTGGAAAAAATATTCTGGGGAAAAGTTTGTGCATGTCCTATAACCTAAAAATCGATTTTGACACATGTCACGTAATCGCTAGAATGGAGGCAAAATGAAAAAAATTGCAATGCAAAGGCAAAAAAAGGGGTAAGATGGCAAGATATCAAAAAAAGTTATTTGAAAAAATCACTTAGAATTCAATTTTATACACAAAAACGAAGTTTCGAAAAATAATTCAAAAAAATTGAAAATAGCTATTTTTTTAAAATATTTTCCCATCTATTTAAAAATATTATTATTTTTCTTATGAATAGCTTTACTATACTGAAACATTTGCATTTTAATGATAATGACAAAACTTTCTCATTTTCTCCACACCAGAGGGCACTAAATTAAAAAAATTGGTTTTTGCCAGAACCCTCGCTGTTACATTGGTTCTTATCTAACAGTTATATCAGAATTCCAAGACTATTGTGTTGATATGGCAATCTAGAAACACCATGTTTCCTGATTTTAATCAAGTTTCAATAATAATGCTGTATGAGCGTTTTACTTTGCACATAAACTTTAAGAATCTTTAATTTGACGCACTATTTTCAAGTTTATGTGCGAAGTGAAACGCTCATGCACGATTATCATCGGAACTTGATTATAATCTGGAAATTACCATGTTTTTGAAGTGTCATGTCATCACAATGGTCGTGGAATTCGGATATAACTGTTAGATACGAACCGATGTAACAGCAAGGGTTCTGACAAATTCCCATTTTTTCAATTTAGTGCCCTCTGGTGTGGAGAAAATGAGAAAGTTTTGTCATTATCATTAAAATGCAAATGTTTCAGTATAGTGGTTCGTTTTTAGTAACCAAAAACGAACCACAAGTTGAAGACCGTCCATCCAAAGTCTTCTTCCCTTACATCAAAGGGGTGAAGTACAAAATCAGTCGACTTTTCAGAAAAGCAAATATCAAAACCATTTTTACCACAGAACAAAAACTATCACACCTCATCAGACCGAAAAAAGACAAAATTCCCAACGAAGACCATGGTATTTACGAAATTCCCTGTTCTATCTGCCCCCACTCTTATATAGGAGAAACTTCGAAACAGATCCATTTTTGATCCTATCAACACTTCCTTTCAGTTAGAAATCGAGACACCAGCTCCGCATTAGCTCTTCATTTCATCCAAACGGGTCACCCCATAGATTTCGAGAAAACGAAAACCATCGCCCCAGTACGTTCAAGAACTTCTCATTTTATCAGAGAAGCCATCGAAATCGAAAAACGGCCTGATTGCCTGAACATTAAAGATGATAGCCGTAAATTGAACCCCATTTGGAAGCCCCTTCTTCCAACCGTAATTACCAGGCCACGTGAAACTTATCCGCAATCAATTATTATCCCATTAACTCCAACTACACAGCAGGCACCAGCAGACAAGACAAACGAGAAAACCCGTAAGACCCGCCCACCTCCAGGTAGCCAACCACTTATAAATACTACAGTGCAACCAACATCGGATCGTCTTTTGAGATCAAGGAGTAGGCAGGTTGAGACCTTGATATCTCTCAAGACCACAACTCGAGGAGTAGGCAGATAGAGGCCTCGCAGTCACACTCTTGAAAATGGCTCCAAAGCAGGAGCCGAAACGTCGAGTTATAAACTCTCAACGCGGTTCAACCCATGAACTTAGTAATGTACATATATATATATATATATATATATATATATATATATTTGTTGTATGACGTATCCTATATCATTTTTTATGATCGTATAGGAATTAATAAATTTAATTATTATATTATCAGATTTACCTTCAGAATATTTAAATAATGGCGTCAACCAAATACAAATTCCACTTCACTCTCGATTCGACAAACAACTCTTAGACCAAGCTGTGGATAAAAATAAGAGACTCTTTTTACACAAAATTAAAAGACGTAAACGGCCTATACTACTTTTTATAAGATAGTTCGTAAATGAAAACCCCGGTTTTTGCCCCAGCAAAATTGATTTGTGGAATTTTTTAAAAAAGAAATAGTGAAAAAAATTAAAACTTTTTTGGTTTTTTAGAAATATCTCAAATATTATTCAAGGAATCGTTTCAAAGTTGAAGTTACTTTTGTAGAGTTTTACAAAACCTACAAAATGGTTTATTATACGCCCAGATCAGTGCATTTTTCACTGAGAAAATCCGGGAAAACCTCGAAAATGAGATCATTTTTCAAAAATTCACATTTTTATAAATCTGAAGGTGAACAAACAATATTGTGAAAACTGATAAATAATAACATGTGGTTCAACTATGCGCAGGATGGTTTCTGTCCGATATGTCGTTTTTGCACAATCGCGTAAACAATTTAAGGGCAAATCTTACTAATTGCGCCGGTTTAAGGGAAATCATCTTATTCAAATTCTGTAAACGGCATATGGAAGTAGAGATCAATATCTACAATTTGTATATTTTGGATGTTCATCTGAGAGGTGGGAAATGTGTTGACAATGTCACTGAAAGTTACTCTAAATGCTTCAAAGTGCACTCAAAGTCGCCCGAACTGAACACGTATTAACTTCAGTTCGACTTCGGGTTTCTTCGGGTGACTTCGGACGCACTTTGAAGCGTTTTAATCAACTTTCAGTGACATTTTCAACACATTTCCCACCTCTCAGGTGAAAATCCAAAATATACAAATTGTAGATAGTGATCTCTACTTCCAACTGCCGTTTACACAATTTGAATTCGACGATATCCCTTAAATCGGCGAATATTGCAAGATGTGCCTCAAATTATTCATAACGCGATTGTGCAAAAACTACACATAGGACAGAAAACATCTTGCGTACAGTTGAACCACATATTATTATCTATCAGTTTCCGCAGTATTGTTTCCCCATCTTCACATTTATAAAAATTATAGATTTTTGAAAAAATGGTCAATTTTTCGAGGTTTTCCCGGATTTTCTCAGTGGAAAATGAACCGATTCGGTTGTATGAAAATTCATTTTGTAGGTTTTAAAAATCTATACTAATTTTTTTTTGACTGTGAAACGATTCCTTGAATAATCTTTGAGATATTTCCAAAAAACCAAAAAAATTCTAATTTTTTTCACTATTTCTTGTTTAAAAAATTCCACAAAGCAATAGTCCAGGAGCCCGGTAAAAATTTGGTCAGTCATTTCCTCTCAAGCGATATTTAGTGGAATGCATCAGAGAGTCAGTCGTATTATAAAGATTCGTGAACGTCAGCTGCGATTCCGGTGGTGGGGGGGGGGGGGGATGACCAGCACAGTAGCTTCCTACGCACGAAGAAAAAAAATATATTCAATTATTTCCTCCTGTCCGGAAACATGTTAAATTGACGCAATCCGAATATAAGGTAAAATTTTATTTGAGAGGATATCATAGAAGGTACAATTTTTTTTGTGTTCGACCAACTAGCTGTCATATAATACACCATGCTATTGTCAGCTGATTTTTTCTTTCTTCAAGATATTGCTTTAGCGATAATTTAACATGTTATCAGGTAGGAAAACAAAATTGAATACATTTCTTTTTCTTTGTGCGTGGGAGGCTACCACCGCTCATCCCCCCACGGAACCGCAGCTGACGTTCACGAAGCTTTATGATATAACTCTCTGATGCATTCCACTAATTTTCGCTTGAGAGGAACTTGGTCATGGAAATCTGTCACTGGCTCCCGGACTACAATTTTGCTGGGGCGAAAACTGGGGTTCTCATTAACGAACTATCTTATTAAAATTAGTATAGGCCATTTGCGTCTTTTATTTTGTGAGGGAAAAAACCTCTATAGCTTGGTCTATCTGGCCATTTTGTGTCGTGACGAGATGGTGATGTCATGCTCAACTTTGTTACCAACCTAATTCCTTCTATTCCGACAAAATCGCAATGAAACCAAAATTTATGTGAATTTGCTTTGAAATTTTCTTCACATTTTGTGCTTCAAAGCGACACTAACAAGAAGAAAATTGTGAACAATTCATAACATTTGGCATCACTAAGTGGTAACATCGATGTCTAAATGCAACTCAATTTGTCACCATAAAATCGAGAAAGCATCATCTCCTAGATGTTTGTGTTAACTGGGGACTGCAGAATTTTTCTGAAGGCCCGAAAAAGTGGAATGGTGAGATACAATGGGCATCTGAGCCTACGTGTCATGGGTCAGCCAAGGTGGCTGGACGAGCCTACCACGCACGAGGTGGAGTGTAGTGGGTATACCTGAGAGGGTTCAATTCGGACTCAGGGGATTCCCACACTACCTTATGGGATGTGTGAAACAGGCTGGATAAGGTGCTTATAAAGAGTTCCAACCACCTCGTTCAAATAAATAAAAAAAGTGGTTGACTACAAATAAATAAAATCTGATCGTGTGTCCTTTAAGACTATTGAAAAAGCTCCTAGAAAAAGGAAACACATATTTCTTCAAATAAATTTTTTCTAACACCAATCTGTTCAAAATTCCATGGAATGGTACAAAAATGTGCCCATTGGTGTGAACGAAATTTCAAAGTGGACCAGAATTTCTGCAGAAAAAATTGGTCTAGATCTGAAAAATATAATTACTTATCACTCCCGTAGGGCTAGAACTATTTCTTCTCTTGCCAAAGCAGGAGTCTTAGAACAACAAATTATCAAGCTGGGCGAACATTCGAACGCCAATTTTCTAAAGTCATACCTTCAGTTATGGTGAATTCATGCATGCCATAACATAGTCTTAACATGAGACTCAACGTAAGATTGCCCTAAACATATGTCATAAGTGTTTATGTACTACTTAGCATATAAATATACGCAAAGCACAAGAACTTTTCCAGGTTACCCTAACCAACAGTATGAGTGAAAAATAAAGTGAACGTTGCAATATTTTAAATTTTTTGGTCTATTTTATAATGTTTTTTACCATTATGAAATTATAAAAAGTATTTTGAACCTGCGCATGCGCAGTACCTGATTTGCACGAAGAATTGTGATTGAAGTTCAATGTTAACCAACCTATGACTTTCTTACATCACACTTGCCATAGTCGCGTGCATGAACATTACCATAACAAATACGAGTTTCATCTTCTTAAGATTAGGATAAAGTTATGTCAAGACTAAGTTACGTTGTGCATGAATTCACCATTCACCACTTCAGTGACATTTCTAAGAGTGAAAAATAGGAAAATATTGAAATTCAGGTAGGATTGTATACCAAAACTGTATTTTAACTAACTGCACATTTATAGTTATTTAATCAACTAGTGTATTAATGATCGAAATATTGTGAGCGATGCGAACGCGGTAATTTTCGAGATCATTAATCGCCTTTTAATATATGAGTTGATTACAATATTTTTCCGTCTATCTCACTCTTGTTGAAATAAGGGATTTCTAATTTTTTTCTGGCAATAAAGTTAAAGAAAGTTAAAGAAATTGACAATTAATGACAAATCGTTCATTTAATAGGAGTCATTAAGGGACGATTTCTCGAAATCATGCATTGATAAGAAATTGTTCATTAATGACCCATATTAATGAACGATTCTATTTGCATTGAAGAACATTAAACAGACATGTTAAATCGAGGCAGGCGGAAAAATTATATAAATTTTTTTCAATGTTATTTTTTAATGAATGAGTAATTCATTTAATTCAATAAATTATGTTCCATGTACTTCTGTTTAAGAATTCATCCAGGTATTTTTGATTCTGTGGCGAAGCTGCGGGCGATGCCGTACCTGAACTCTCGCGTGGCCGGCCGCAGGTGACTGTCGATACGCTATGCACCGAGAAGAATCTGGACGATTCGAGGCTTCGAGAAATTTCATGAGCATTCGGAGAAGTGAGCGTTTGATATAAAAAGAACTACGCAACAGACAGACGGACAGTCAGTGAAAGAGAAAGTCGAATATAAATCGTTCAGTGGTTGTTATATAAATCAGAGTATTGTGTTATTGAATCATTGTATTTCGTTAAATAAATTACTTTAAAGTGAAATAGAGTTTAAATATACGACAGTTGGTGACAGAAATGCGATTTCTAAAGATAAATAGTGTTCGTGTTAGTAGACAGTTTGTGTATTTCGGACAATTGTTTTCGGGAAAAATAGACAGTGACTGATAAACATTTTTCATGAAGTGGACAGTTGTGTGCATTAACGGAGTATAAACTGATACAGTTCTCGCGTGTGAAATAGACAATAATAATAATAATAGACTGATGGCCGTGGAATAGGCTGTGTGAAATAGACAATTATAATTATAATAGACTGGTGACCAGTGAAATAGACTGTGAGACATAGACTAAGACAAAATGTGTTAGAGGAAAGTTCGCCTGGTTGAATTGAAGGTTGCGGAATTGAAGCAAGAACTGGAGGAGAGGGAACTTGATACAAGTGGTAAAAAGGCCGTGCTTCAGGCAAGACTTTCTGAGGGATCAATCCAGGAGGGAGAGGATCCAGAAACATTTCTATTCGAAGTTTCTGGAATAGATATGAGTTCCATAATGAGTAAACTCGACGGAATGGAAGACAAAATGCAACAGAATTCGGTGAGTTTAAAGGAAGAACTTCAAGAAAACTCGAAAAATCTGAAAGAAAAGCTGCTAGAAAATTCAAATACTTTGAAGGAAGAAACTACTGGAAAATTCGAAAAGTCTGGAAGAAAAGCTGCTGGAAAATTCCAATAGTATGAAGGAAGAATTTCAAGAGAGTTCGAAGAATCTAGAAGAAAAGCTTCTAGAAAATTCAAAGATTCTGGAAGACAAACTCCTCGAAAATACAAAGGGCCTAAAAAATGAACTTTCTGGGGTGGCGAATCGACTGGAAGGAAGAATAGGGACTGTCGAGACAGAGATGGAGGAAATCAAAGATGAAAAGAGATGGGAAAATTGAAGGAAACAATCAGTGATGAAATCAGGGGCGGAATCGAGGAAGAAATCAGCAAAATGAAGGAAACAATCAGTGAGTTGAAAAAGCAAATTGACACTACCCACACCACAGAATCTGTCAATGAAAATTCAATGCTGGAACTGAGTTTGAACTTAGATGATGTCCAAAAGGGTTTGAAAGATGTAAAAATCAGTCCGGAGACAGGAAAACTCTCTACGAAACCACCTCAGTTTGATGAAAAAACACCATGGGAAAATTACCGCCGACAATTTGAAGCTGCAGCAAAGGCGAATTGATGGAATGCAGGAGAAAGAGCTGTAGCATTAACACTGGCGTTGCGTGGAGAAGCCACAAATATCCTACAAACGCTCACGGCACACGAGCAAGAGGACTACGAGCAGCTGATCAAATATCTATAATTACGGTATGGACAGACTCATCTAGAACATGTATACCACTCACAGCTAAAAACCGCTGCCAGAAATCAAGCGAATCCCTACCGGAATTTGAAGCCGACATTGCATGCTTGGTTCGCGTTGCATACCCAGCTACACCGGAAAAGGTAATGGAACGACTAGCAGTTCAGGCACCTCGTGACCAGGAAACGAGACAAGCATTAACACTAGCTCGTCCAACACATCTCGTGGATGCACTGGCACGCGCTTTGGAATTTGTGGCAGCGAAGCAATCCTGCAGAAGCCAAAGTAATGTCCGATTTATTGAGAAAGACCCACAGGAGCCTGCCGACCTGGAAGCTGCCATAAGGAAAGTGATGAAGGAAGTGTTGCCCGAGAAGAGATTAGTGAGATGCCGGAACTGTAGGAAACTTGGACACGTGCGTAGCCAATGTCCAACCCTCCAGAGGTCGAGACCAACGAAGGTTGTTGAGAAGGGGTGATCGTCGGCCTATACTCAGAAAGCCCCGGCGAACAACGCATACGTCACTGTCCTCCAACGACAGAACAAAGCCTTCGTAGACGGTTTCATCAACAACAAGCCTTGCGCAATGCTGCTGGATTCAGGTGCGACTAGGACAATCCTTGGGCCTGCATTCACTAAAACATCAGAGAGAATAGAACCATCATCCTGGAAGCTACGCACAGCAACAGGGGAGCCGGCTACTCTACATGGTGAGCTACCGATTGAACTGATTCTGGGCAGCACAAAAGTGAAACATCGGGCGTTAGTAGCGGACATTGAGGACGACGCAATTATTGGAATGGACATCATAAATTCCAGAGGGTTCTAATTAAACTTCAGAGATGGCGTCCTACGTGTGAACGGAGAAGAGTTGGTGCTACATGGAAGAAGTGAAGAGATGATTCGTGTTCTGCTGACTGAAGATATAAGTGTACCTGAGAGGGCTGAGACCATAATGGAGGCTCGCTTGGACGGAGGTGCGAGCGATGGAAGCGTGGTGATGTTCGAGCCCAAGCTTCATGATGAGAAAATTGGACGAGGGATTGCACTAGGCAAGACTTTGTTGCGTGCTGATAAATTTGTGCCAGTAAGGGTAATGAATGTCAATTATTACCCAGTGACCTTGAAGAAAGGAACTATTTTGGGACACTGCTCGTCAATTTCCTTTGTGATCAGGAGTGTACACGGTACTGTTAGTCAAGACAACAACCTGACAGCGGAACTGGAAAAATTGGTTACCCTCTCTTCCAAGGGCATTAAACCAGCTCAACAGCACAGATTGAGAGAATTAGTCAAGAAGTACCAAGACATCTTCGATACCGGACAAGGAAAAGGGGGTCGAACGAATGTAGTTCAACATAAAATTGATAATGGGGATGCCCGACCAATCCGACAATCAGCTAGAAGACTTCCTCTTGCCAAGAAGGAAGAGGATGACAAAATAGTCAGTGATATGGAGAAAGATGGAGTTATTGAACCATCCGACAGTCCATGGTCCTCTCCAGTCGTGCAGGTGAAGAAGGAAGATGTATAAACACACTTTTGCGTAGACTATCGTCAACTGAACAACGTGACGAAGAAAGACAGTTACCCTCTTCCGAGAATAGACGACACCCTAGACACGTTGGCCGGCTCCACGATTTTCTCGGCTCTTGATCTGAAGAGTGGATACTGGCAGGTAGAACTGGCTCCAGAATATAGAGAAAAGACAGCCTTCACCATCGGCTCAGGACTGTGGCATTTCACCGTTATGCCATTCGAGCTTTGTAATGCTGCAGCCACATTCGAGAGATTAACGGTTCTAAAAGGGCTTTCATGGAGGACGTGTCTGGTATATCTCGATGACATTATTGTAGTTGGCAAATCGTTCGAAGACCACGTTAAAAACCTGGAGGAGGTATTCCTGCGACTGAGAAATTCTGGATTGAAGCTGAGCCCCAAGAAATGCCACCTGTTCCAAGAAGAAGTACGTTACCTTGGCCATGTTGTCTCTGGGAACGGAGTAGCAGTGGATGACGAGAAGATCAGAGCAGCGAAGGAGTGGCCTATTCCGAGAGACATACACCAACTACGTAGTTTCCTTGGTTTGTGCACATACTATCGCCGATATGTGCTGGGGTTCGCCAACATCGCTAAACCACTGACCAGGCTCACGAAAGGACAAACAAAGTTTCAGTAGTCCGAAGAATGTCAAGACTCGTTCAGGAAGCTAAAGGGGGCATTGATCATCGCACCGATTCTGAGTTATCCCCTTCCGAGTGTAAAATTCATTTTGGACACGGACGCCAGCAACGTGGGACTTGGAGATGTCTCGGCACAGATCCAGGATAGGCAAGAGAAGGTCATCGGATACTTCAGTATGTAACGCTCTTCATTCCTCTCACTGGAATAAAGGCGGTCGTTACTATGGCGCGTCGGTTACTGAGTCTATGCTGTTCTCTCTACCGAGGTTAGACAACAAACTCAATAGGCGGCTCGGACGCCAGTTATTTTAAGTGGTATACTCCACTCTCCCTCAAGCTCAGTTCGGTGGGAGGCCCAGGGCAGCTTCAGATGGAGATACGGTATCCCAGGGGTCAGGTAAAGTAGTACAGACACGAACGTGTGCAAGGAGTCGCAGGCTTTAATTGCAACCCCTTGAGGTTAGTGAGATACCGGATGCTATTACTAGTTTTTAGTAGTATTTTCGAGAAATCAAAGATGGAACTGAGAGTACAGTTTGTTAATTTATTGCAATTAACTTATTTCACAGGGAAAACTAATGCAGGACTTGCCTGAATAACAAAAGAATAAATAGTAACGTCTATCTTACACTGAAGTATACTAATGGGCGAGGTCACAAGTTCTGCTCGTTCAGCGGGGTTACCAGTACGTTAAATTATATAGAGGGTAACGGGTGTTGCTTGCGTGTGCCAATCAAATGAATTTAAAATACGAATCAAATAAATCAATTTCTTTTTGGAACACCCGGTATATCTATATATTCGTAGTATCTGTGTTCTAAACGGCTGTGCTTGGGTAAATTTTATTTAGCAAATAATCGGTATATTTGCCTTTACAAATGGCTCTTTCACGGCTCACGGTCAGGTAGCCACGGCGATTAATCAGAGATTTTCTTTTACAAAATTTTCCGCGAGTGTTCAGCCAGCAGCAACTTTAACAACACCGTATGAACACTATACGATGCTGTACTATTTCAAGCGAGGCTTGATCCCGCCAGTGATAGTTCTTCGTCGCCTTTGGGATACTAGCAACGCACAGCGAATTTCGTGATCACTAGGTTAGCACTAGCCAGAGATAAATTCCGAACAGAAAGATTTCCCCACCGTTATGTCAAATTTTCGCGACCGTGTCCTGCCAGCAGCAACTTTAACAACACCTTGGGGACACAGAAGAAATACCCCTTTTTCGCCTCTTCCAGCCAGCAGCAACTTTAACAACACCTTAGGGAAGAGACGGCGGGTTTGCTTTAATCGACAGTCTGAGAAATCTGTTCTGATGAATTATACGGATTTGTTTATTAGCTCACAGATACCCAATTATTATTTAATTTTCAACAGTTTATCATACCTGATTGTAACACTCGGCAACTAGCAAACGGCGAGGATACAAAGAATAAATAAATTATTGATCGGAATGCTTACGCTTTTCGGTCTCAACTCAAAACTGCAGGGCGGTTTGGAAAACTAACGGTTCAACGTTGTCACGATCTTTCACTAGGAAAGCACAATAGTCAAAAGAGACTTCCTGCAGCGGTGTTTTCTTATTCATAGAAAAATGATGGCCTTGGGGCAAAACGGCAGAAAAACTACTGGAATGCGATGGTTCGAGAAGCCAACTAATATAAAAAAATACAAAAAGTCTGCTCTGACTTTTTAAGGGTCCAAAAACATGACTCCAAAAAAAACCGGAGTTGGAAACCTATTGAAAAGTTAAAATTTTCAGCACACCACAAAAACTCGGTGGGCTCGGAAAAACAAAAGGACGGCAGTTCTTAATAAAGCACGGAAGCAATGAAACCGGAGTTGTACAGAAAGGGACTGAATTTGAAACTGTAAACAAACCGAAAGGATGGTCAGAGATATTTTGAATAACTATTTCAGAACTTGTCACCCCTTGACATCGTTTTCTAACTTAATCTACTATGAACATCTCAGTCAATGATTATGAGAGTGAAGCCCCACAGCAATCCAATTTTCAATATCATGATAAAAATAACAATAATACTATGTCGTTATTAAGAAACGGTAATATTAACGCGAATACATCTAGAAAAATAACAGGGTGGCCCAACGAAGCATCATCAGCTGAAGGCCTGGTCTATAATGCGGATAATAATCATCCCATACAGGGTGTAAAAAATATGCATCGTTACAAGTAAAACTCTCAGTAAACCGGAGCGTAACTACTGCGTCACCAGACGAGAACTGTTGGTTGTTGTCAAGGGTGAAGAACACTTTTACAAATACGTGTACGGGAGAAGATTCCTGTTAAGGACCGACCACGCAGCTCTTAAATGGCTTCCACAGTTCAAAAATCCCGAGGGCCAAGTAGCACGTTGGATCGAAAGACTCCAAGAATTCGACTTCGAGATCGAACATCGAGCAGGTAGTGGCCACAAGAACGCAGATGCCCTGTCAAGGAGACCATGCCCCACATGGCAGGAAATCGCAAGATATTCCTCAGCAGTCAAATCCTAATGGGCCCAATGGAACTCCCTTACCTTGCAAAATAGGGTCCTGAAACGTGTATTGGAGACCGAAGATGGTGGGGAAGACAGACGTCAGACTGTGGTGCCCAAGAACAGAAGACATGAAGTACTCCGAGAGATCCATGATGGAGTTGCTGGAGGACATCTGGGTGTGACGAAGACCCTGCAGAAAGTAAGGCAACGGTTCTACTAGGTCAATTGTCAAGTTGATGTCAATGACTGGTGCAGAAAGTGTGCTGTTTGTGCTGCCAGCAATGGACCTCTGCATGACCCAAGGCCCCGATGCGTCAGTATAACGTAGGTAGTCCATTCGAGAGAATTGCCATAGACATCGCCGGCCCATTCCCCGTATCAGATCACGGAAATAAATGAACTATTTCAGCAAGTAGGCCGAAGCCTATGCCCTGCCCAACCAGGAAGCCATCACCGTCGCGGACGTCTTGGTGAAAGAGTGGAAATGTCGATTCGGTGTCCCCTTGGAGCTGCACTCAGACCAAGGCAGAAATTTCGAATCCAAACTGTTCCAAGAAATCTGCCAACTGCTGAACATCCGCAAGACGAGAACCACAGCTCTACTTCCACAGTCCGATGGAATGGTTGAGCGGATGAACAGGGCTATCAATCGCCACTTGTCCAAGGTAGTCTCTGACCATCAAAGAGACTGGGATCAGTATCTTCAATTGTTTCTGATGGCCTACCGTTCCGCAGTACACGAGTCGACCGTCCAATCCCCTGCTAGTATCATAATGGGCCGAGAGCTGCGACTTCCCTGTGACCTAAAGTTTGGGATGCCACCAGGACAGGATACCGCGGGAGAGGACTACACCAGCAAACTCCGACAGCAAATGGAAGACATCCACGAACGAGTCCGTTTAAATATCCAGAGTGCCAGCGACCGAATGAAAGCGGCTTATGACATCAATGCCGATGCTGGAGGATTTCAGGTTGGTGATCTAGTTTGGCTGTACAACCCGATCCATCGTCGGGGCCTGTCACCGAAACTACGGAATTCATGGGTAGGTCCGTACAAGATCGTCAAGAGGATACATGACCTGTTTTACCGAATCCACAAGCCATCCAGAGGTAAACCCAGGGTCGTTCATTTCAACAGCTTGGCCTCTTACGCTGGGAACCATGACCAAGTCCGCACCCGCAGACCACCAGAGGATGCAATGACTTTCCAGAAATTCATGTTCTTGTACTCAAATGGACAGAAAGTGTCACACGGGGTAACTCGATAGGAGCCACGGACCTTTTCAAAGTGCCAGTCGATTACGCCCTAGCACACTGCGTCGCAGAAGATCTTCGAATGCCCAGGGGCATCGCTGTGGTGCTCTCCAAGAAATTTGGCCAACTCCAAACACTACGGAAACAGAATCTAGAAATTGGAGGTGTGCTACAGCTGAAGAAGGGCCTGAAGAACATCTACTACTTGGTGACCAAGAAGCATTCCCAAGAGAAACCGTCCTATGAAGATGTCTGGAGGAGCCTCACCCAACTGAGAGATACGATGGTGGACAAGAATCTGGTGGACTTGGCAATCCCAAATTTATCCTGTGGTATTGATGGGCTGGATTGGAGAGTTATAAGAAGTATGTTGGAGACGATATTTCGATCCAGCGGCATCCAGATTTTGGTTTGCTGTAATCCTATTCCACGACCTAACATGAAGACTGTGGAGTGTTATTTCCATCGAACTTCACGATGCATATATGGGGAATCCTGCAAATATCGACACACTCCAAGGATGACATTTCGGGACGAAATATCTCTAAGAAGGGGGCAAGGTGGCAAAGCTGCGGGCGATGCCGGACCTGAACTCTCGCGTGGCCGGCCGCGGGTGACTGTCGATACGCTATGCACCGAGAAGAATCTGGACGATTCGAGGCTTCGAGAAATTTCATGAGCACTCGGAGAAGTGAGCGTTGGATATAAAAAGAACTACGCAGCAGATAGACGGACAGTCAGTGAAAGAGAAAGTCGAATATAAATCGTTCAGTGGTTGTTATATAAATCAGAGTATTGTGTTATTGAATAATTGTTTTTGGTTAAATAAATTATTTTAGAGTGAATTAGAGTTTGAATATACGACAATTCGTTGAATTATCTTACTTAATACCATCGAGATTTTGTTTTCATTGGAAAAAATTCAATTTTGTTCCACTCAAATATGGTAGCGTCAATTACCAAAGCAACCAAGTTCTCGTTCAAAAATAAAGTTCATCCGATAAAATAAAAACCTCTAGTCGTATTGCCCTCGAAAATTACACAAAGTGGATTATATGGATAGGATTAAATTTCAATTACTTATTACTTTTTACAGAAAATAAAAAGCATAATAATTGTTCAGGGTTGATAAAAATGCATGAAACGAAAAGATATACAGGGTGTTATTTATGTACGTGGCCAAACTTAAAGGGGTGATTCTTTGAGTGATTCTAAGACGAAAAGTTCATATAAACATAGGTCCGGTAATGCTTCGTTTTCAAGATACAGGGTGTCAAAATTTTTAAAAGAAATCGTTTTTGTCGTAAATATCTTAATAACCCTTCAACCGATTTTATTGAAATTTCGCAGTGTTATTGAACTATATCAAAATTATCATGTCCAGTGGCGTCCCGGAAGGCACTGTAACCAATATTTTTGACAGAAAACATGTGCGATACTGATTTTTTTGCAATTTTTGTATTTGTTTCATATTGAGCAACTGAAATTACAACTTTTTTATATCAAGAATTTTTTTCGTATCTTGCTTTGTTTTTGAGAAAAAACAAAAAATATCACTTCATTGCACGTCCCTGGCACAACACAATAAAAAATTGTTTTTATAGGGTTTTAAATGATTACAGGTGAATCTGTTATGCTTAAAAATTGTTTTTTTCATTTGGCCAGTGCGTGCATAGTGGTAACGCCGGAAATGCCAAAGCAACATCAAACAAGAAACACCCTTTATTAAAACCACACTGAAACAAAAATGGCACCTAGGCAAATTTGTTTCTGTAAGAATACATTCAATAATAACTAACACAAAACTTACAATAGTTGCTCAAAATGTCCTCCTTCAACTTCAATGCAAGCATTAACTCGTCTTAACATCGATTCCCGAACACGTTGAAATATTTCCGGCGTATGTCTTATCTGATCACATGAATCCCGTATTCGTTGGATCAATTCTTCTTCAGTGTTGACTGAAGCTTTATAAACGAGGGACTTTAAATGTCGCCAAAGGAAAAAATCCAAGGGATTTAAATCCAGTGACCTGGGCGGCCATGACTGTGGACCTGCGCGACCGATCCACTTTTCTCCATAAGTTTCATCCAGAAATTGACGTGCTACTATGCTGAAGTGAGGTGGAGCCCCATCGTGCATGATCCACATTGCTCCTCTTACTGCCAGTTGGACATTTTCTAGTAGTACAGGTAATACAAATTCCAAAAAATGACGATACTCTTGACTATTTAATCTCGGGGGTAAAAAATAAGGTCCAATGAGATAATCGCCAACAATACCAACCCATGGGGATTTTCTTCTGTCCAGATATGGTTGTTATGAAAGTTCATAATTGAATTGTGGGAAAAACACGCTTCATCGGTAAATAATATACTGGATAAAAATGTCGGAGATGCAACCTGTTGTTGCAAAAGCCACGTAGTATAAACAACTCGCTTGGGAAAATCCGCAGGAAATAACGCTTGAACACGCTGCATGTGGTAAGGATACAGTTGGTACTCTTTCAAAATCTTCCATACAGTAAAGTGAGAAATGTTTAATTTAATTGTTGTGCAATTTTGCGTGTGCTTGTATCGGGGCAACGCTCATCTTCATGTAAATCTTCTTCCTCCAGCGCCACTGTTCTTACCGTTGCATATCTCCCAATAAGAGCAGCCGACCTTTGAAAGGCGCCTGATTCGCACAGCCTTTCATGTATTCTCACAAATGTTTGCCTATTTGGAACATTTTGATGAGGATATCTTTCTTGATAAATGCGTCTAGCCGCTCTGGAATTGCCTTGGGCCATTCCATAGACAAAATGCATATCGGCCATTTCCGAGTTTGTAAACCGAACCATTTTCAGATATCAGTAACAAATTTTATATCTCAAAACTCTTGAAAACACTTCAAATAATTACTATCAAATAATTACGTATGTACCGTTTCAATTTGTGACAGTTATGAAGTTAAATTTGTTTGAACATTTGTTGTTCCTTCCATGGCCCTCTTACTTTAGTTTCAAAACACTGCAGTAATACATAACAACATTATTTGTTTCATCGAAAACAGGTAATATGAGCGAAAAAAATTAAAAGATGACTTCCATGTAATATTAATTGTTTAATCATAAATAAAAATGTCTTTATTGCATGTGCATGGACAACAATGAGCCCATTTTGCAGCACGAGCCGAAGCCAAGAGCCGAAGGCAAGTACTGCAATTCATACATACATATTTTTTTTTTCATTGCATTAATTTTGATAGAAAATTCTAAGACTAGAATAGAGTATTGATATGAAAAAATATTAGTAAGACCCTAGTTTTTGATGGTTTAGTAGTTGAAATGTTTTATTGTGTTGTCACAGGGATGTGCAATGAAGTGATTTTTATGTTTTTTCTCAAAAACAAAGCAAGATACGAAAAAAATTCTTGATATAAAAAAGTTGTAATTTCAGTTGCTCAATGTGAAACAAATACAAAAATTGCAAAAAAATCAGTGGCGCACATGTTTTCTGTCAAAAATATTGGTTACAGTGCCTTCCGGGACGCCACTGGATATGATAATTTTGATATAGTCAGGGTTAAATTCGCCCTTAACGACCTTCAATAACACTGCCAAATTTCAATAAAATCGGTTGAAGGGTTATTAAGATATTTACGACAAAAACGATTTCTTTTAAAAATTTTGACACCCTGTATCTTGAAAACGAAGCATTACCGGACCTATGTTTAAATGAACTTTTCATCTTAGAATCACTCAAAGAATCACCCCTTTTAGTTTGGCCACGTACTTAAATAACACCCTGTATTTTATAATGAATGTCTTGAATATTTTAAATTTTATGAAAACAATTAATAGTCATACCCGAAAAAAAGAGAGAAAAGTTGAAGAGGACGTTTTTATAAAAAATAATTTTCTTTGGAATTCTATTCAATAAGGTATTCAAAGTGTTTACCATTCACCTCCCGACAGTAATGAATGCGCTGAACAAAATTTTGTAGTGAATGTATATCATCTTCCAATTCTTCTATATCTTGCGGCCTTTGTTGTATACCATATTTTTTAAGTGACCCCCAAAGATTAAAGTCAAGTGGGGTCATATCGGGAGACCTAGCTGGCCATTCAATTGACTCTCTGCGTCCAATCCATTTGCCTGTAACCGTTTCATCTAGATATGCCCGTACCACACGTCCAAAATGTTTTAATCACATTCATTCTGCGAGCAAATTGGGATTGCTATTGTTTGGTAATAATCGTCAAAGCTCTGGAATAATATGTTCTTGCAAAAGTAATGAATATCGTTCAGAGGTCAAGTTTTCGCTTATAAAATAGGGTCCTATGACGTGTCCACCAATATCATCGCACCAACCATTTACTATTCAAGAAACAGAAACTACCCGAATACCAAAACTACGTCACAATCACAGTGGACGTGCGTTTCGCCAACGAAGTTAGCATTTTCAGGAGCTAAAAGCGTAGTTTCGCCAACAAAGTTAGCATTTTCAGGAGCTGAAAGTTTACTGGAGTAAGCTTTCAGCTCCTGAAGATGCTAAATTTGTTGGCAAAACGCGCGTCGAGTATGATTGTGACGTAGTTTTGGTGTTTGGGTAGTTTCTTTTTCTTGAATTGTATTCACACCAAAAGTTCCATAATATTCATTTATTCGACCATTTACTCTTTGTGGTCGTTGAGTGTAAACTTTCTCCAACCAATGTGGATTTTGGTTCGACCAATACCTACAGTTGTGTCGGTTTACTTGACAGTTCAAACAAAATGTAGTTATGTCAGATTTTATTGAATTCGCTATCACATTTAACATGACATTCAAAGAATTTTCTACATTTGTAACGCTTACTGGTCTTCCACATTTTGGTCGATATTTCATAATTAGAAAGAGGTTCCCGATCGGAATGAAATTTATTAAAAATATCCACTACTTGACCACAACTGCGTCTGCTATCACCATATCCTTTGATCATTAAAATTTCAATACGTTCGGTTTCCTTAATCGTGCTATTTTTGCGCAAAAATTATTCACACTTAATGTATTTTTGACATGTGTTGTCAAGATCATCACTGTTAGACAAAAAAACGGCGTAGCGTTGTTATGGAGCTAGAAACTTCCAAAGGTTACTCAGTGGACTATGATTTATTTTTTATTATTTATATGAAAATGATTTTCAAAATTCGATATCTTCCAAACGGTTAAATATAGAATCTAATGTGCTAGAAAATAATTGAAAAATGGTAAATTATACAGCGTGTTCCATTAAGGAAAAAAACAACTTTATTTCGTCATGAATTTTTGACTGATCCTATATACTAAGTTTTATTTTATTATATTTCAAAGAACTTTAAAACTTTTCCATCTCAACATTTTTGCAAGCTTTCTTACTTTAGGAGATATAGATATACTTAGATAGATATATTATGTATGCATGTATAAATATTGGGTTATTGAAAGAGTTCTATCAATTCATTGTATGAGTTCATATAATATTTTGTTACATTTGAAAATTAAGAAGTCAACACTGTATGACTTAACCAACGTATAAGTCATCGAATATGAGGACGTCAAAGATATTGCAAGCATTGTTTTTGGAAGTCACCAGTGCCAGTCCATTTGCGCCTACCATGCTGTTCAATCTGCTGCTTATCTGGTTTCCAGTGGCAACTGCTACACAATCACTTCCATATGTTGGAACCTTAACTTGTACCCTTTGATATTCCGGTCTTGGGTCCTTGTTGCTCAATTTACCCTGTAAAAGTTAGGATTGCTCATCAGTCACTTATTTATATCAACCGCTAAATATGATTGGTAAATATACGAGAACCATATTGTTCAACAAAGATTATGCAACTCGATTTCCATTAAGTTCACTTGCAGAGGTCCAAATTGATCAACTGAATCCAGAATTTGTATCGCCGTGACGTCTCTATACATGGCATACAATTAGGTACAAAATCGATGGTGTCTTTTCAATACTCTATTTGGGTACACATTAGGATTTGAACAATCAAAATAGGATTGTAGTATATTTAAACTAATTCACTCTAAAATAATTTAATTAACGAAATATAATAATTCAATAACACAACACAATACCCTAATTTATATAACAATCCCGGAACTATTTATATTCGACTTTCTCTTCCTGACTGTCTGCCTGTCTCCACTGCATGGTTCTTTTTATATTCACCGTTCATTTCGTGGAAATTTCGAGTAAGCCCTCGAATCGTCCAGATTCTTCTCGGTGCATAGCGCCTCGAAAGTCACTCGCGCTCACGCCCGGTCTACGTGAGCGTTCATGCCCGGCATCGCCCGCAGCAGAAAATAGTATCAAGTTAGTAAATGCAACAAATTACTTCAATTTTAGGTAATTTTAAAATTAAACAGATTGAATTAGAAAACGACAACACATCACAATTTTGTCAACAATGGATTAAACACATAGTTTAGTAAAATATATACTATAATTTACCAAATGGATTAAAAAGTTTTGCTTCAAATCATAACTACAATCGTTTCATAAACAGAAAACAAGAGATCTGAACATACACCTTCTCGTAGACAACCTAAGTGCATCATACTTTCGGTACTTTCTGGAGTGTTATGATCTGATCCAATTGGTCGAAGAGCCTATACCAGAATCACCGGTACAAGTCGAACTTTACTTGATATCATAATTACCTCTGCCACTGAAATTGTTCCTAGTTGTGAATTTACAAATTTGCATAATGTTTTCGACCACTGTGCTGTTTATTGCAAATTACTGAAAAATACTCCTGAATAGTCCTTCAAATTTATAAAATACCGTGATTGGAAACATTTTGATAAAGATGCTTTCTATGTACACATAAATAACTTCAACTGGGATTCTATCTATACATTAGTCGGAGTCAACTACAAGGTGAATTTTCTCACAGAGAAGATAGCAATCTTGGACTTACACTGTCCCCTTCGTGAAGCTAGAATATCAAAAACACCTAGTACTTGGTTAACGGATACGATCAAAGTAATGATGAAATTGAGAGATAAAGCCTACAGACGATTCAAAAACAGTCAGATTATCACCCACTAGAACTATTATAAAGAACTTAAGAATTACGTCTATGCTGCAATTCTCAGAGAAAACGGGCTTATGTTGATTTCGCGTTGCACCAAAACAACAGCAAAATAACTTGGAAAAACTCATATAAAATCCCTCTGAACTAAACAATGCTCAGGATATTAACTCACACTTCATTACCATACCCAGTATAGATAAAACTGAAGCACAAAGTCGGTTATTGGCGATAAATACGACATTACTCCACAGGATGTCACTTTCGAATTATCACCAACAACAGAACATGACATCATTGATGTCAGGTTCGTTCTCTGATCCGTGGAAGTGTGCGATGGTGCTTCCAGTACCTAAAGTTGCAAACGCTTTATCATATTCTGATCTTAGGCTCATCAGTATTCTGCCAATGCTATCTAAAATTTTAGAAATAATAATGGAAAAGCAAATTTCAGAATACGTTTTCACAAACAACATCGTACCTGTTTCACAATCAGGGTTCCGAAATCATCACAGCACTACTACGGCTCTGGCCTGCATCACCGACGATATTCTGATCAGCACTGACAAAAACGATGTAACCTGTTTAGTATTGTTAGACTACAGCAAGGCCTTCGACACCCTAGACCCATTTGTACTCGAACAAAACTCAAATACTTTGGGTTTGGACCTGGTTCTGTGGAACTGATCGCCATTTACCCGAGAAATCGCTCGCAGTATGTTGTAGTTGGTGACCATATATCAGAGGTGCAACGGCGAAGTCTTGGGGTACCTCAGGGCTCCATTCATGGCCCGCTATTGTTTTCAATTCATATCTCAGATTTCATTTTATCCATGAATTTCTGTCAAATACATGAATATGCGGACGACACGCAGCAGTACCTTAGTTTCCAAATAGAAAACCTCAAAATTGCCATGGATCATATACACGAAGATCTTGCGCTATTGTACAATTAGACCGTCAGATAATGACAGATTTTGCTGACTCATTTTCTCTCTTCTGGGATTTTAACCACTGGAAATTATGTCAGTGTTGAGCCCAAAAATTGAAAATTTAGCGATCGGACGTGTGCTAGGCATATAGAAAATTAATTTTCCGTTTGCAGAAAAAAATTGTTTTTTTTTATTTTCTCGTTTATGGCATTTTAACACATGAATAGATATAACAATTTAATAGTGAAGAACCAAAGCCATAAGATTTGCACGTGCTCAAAGGGTTGAAATAGGGGCGCGAACTTGTAAAAAAATAGTTGGTTGCTGATGCATTTTCTCGTTTATGACAATCAAAAGAATGAAATTTAATATCGTTAGGAACCCAAAAACAATTTCCCATAAACCGGTCAGCTGTTGAAGTATATTTTCCGGATGGAAAATTTTGTGAACATTTTTTTCGTTTGCCGGCAAACTTTCTCGTGAACGAAATAATGTGCAATAGAAATTTATTAATGTAAAAGTCTGTCATATAAAAAGCCATAAGTCTAGTTCGTGTCTATCATACTATATGAAACTGGAAAACTTGCAGAAAAACACAGGATATTTTTTTAATTTTCTCGTTTATGAGAATTGACATGTAGAAAGAAAAACTGATTTCAAGACTAGAAAAAAAAGCCATAAGTCGGAAACATGATTACGATGTTTTATACAGTGAGGTCCTGAAGTAACGGATACATTAATTTTCTACGTTATTATTTATTAAGAAAAACGTCGAGTTATGTTTTTGAAAAGACACTCTGCGACATAAAAAAATCACCGCTCCTGCACCACCCTCAAGGTGACAGTCATTCACCCAATTTTTTTAATGGAGCAGGGGCTCAGTTGAAAACCCTTGATATTCATCAATCCATTGAAGAACAGCATTTTTTGGGGTTTCAATTACTTTCAGGAATTCCAAGGAACCTATCTTATGGGTAGTTTTTATAGAAACCGAGAATGATAATCTAGAAGATCAGCCCATTTTAGGTCACAACGGTACTTGGAAGTCCAGTGCTAGGACATGAGGGACTTGTGCACACATATCCAGTGTGATATGGTTCGTAGGATACGCAGGAACCAACAAAATATTACATTTCCTTCTGTTCACCAATTGAATTGTACCGAAGACACTGCAAATCGATTTCAACCTATGGTCCAGAACTGCTTCTAATCTGGAAATGAGTTCGATTTTTCATTTAGACATAGAAGCAATTTATTATTCTGGATCTTTCACTTCTAAAAGGTGAACTAGGCCTGGAGGGCAGGTCACTATAAAAAAACGCGGCAGAAGCTCTGCCTCTAAGGTGGTGGGGAAACGAACTAGTGTTTATTATATTCCTGCGCATACTGGCCAGCTGTGTTTACTTTTCTGTGAACTTCGCCACATCGTGTCACATAGTCACAATAAACAGGTAATGGGCATAATCACATTATTTCAAAAATCTGATGTTCCGTATTCAAATTCGAATGATCATCCGATTATGACACAGCAAGCCAGTAGGCGTGGGGGAATTACGCAGTTAAGATTTTTAACTTATAGGTGTTGAGGCAAAATTGTTAGAATTATCTTTACAACCCCTATCAGTTTGTCACAATAATGCCCATAACAATTTTTTTCACTCTATAAAAAATTATTTAAAAAACTAAATTATTTGTTTCCAATATTACTATCATACTTCCGAGTTTTTTTATGACCTAAGAATGAAGTTTGCAATGCATATACCAAATCCCATGGAGAAAGAAATGAGCAATTTTATGTTTATTAATTTATCGCAGCAGAATTTTCAAATAATTGTATTTATTTATGCAGTGTGACCCATTTAAAATGGAAGCACTCATATCAAACTTTAATTTTTCAACCGATTGGAATGATTTTTTTTCAATAGGTAGACATTCAAAAAGTCCATCAGGACACCAAATTTAATGAGTAATTCTTCATTTTCTGGGCCAACTGTTCTCATTTTTCAAGGTTAAAAATCTAAAATAATTTTTTTAGAAAAAATCACACCAATCCACTGGATTCGCGACATTTTTAAATAGTTTTTGTTGAAAGTTTGTTGAAACTCGTCCATCAATAGAAAGTTATAAAAATTTAAAAAATGAAATTTTAAAAATATGCCGGTTAATCAACCCACCAATTCAATTTCAGAACTCTTATCAAAATTTGGAATACACCAAGAAGTCTTGAAATATCACTGGTCAGAATTTCATCAACATCTATTTATAAATAAGAAAATTACAGGATAACAAAATTTGAAAAATATGTTGATGGAATTTCATGAAAATATCATTTTATTTAATGATTTTTCATAATTATTTATCAATTGATTTTGATGAAATTCTGATCAGTGATATTTTGAGACTCCCTGAATCCAGTGGTGTATTCTGAATTTTGGATAAGAGTAGAAATTGAAATGGTGAGTTGATATAACCGGCATATTTTTTGAATTTAATTCTCCCATAACTTTTTTATCGATGGACGAATTCCAACATAATTCCAAAATTAATCATTTGAACATGTCACAATTCCAGTGGTGTAGTCTGATTTCTTCTCAAAAAATTGCTAATAAACTTTACAGTTTTTTACCTCAAAAAAAGAGAATAGTTGGCCCTGAAAATGAAGATTTATTCATGAAATTTGGTGTCCCAGTGGACTTTTTGATTATCTACCTAATGAAAAAAAACATTCCAATCGGTTGAAAAAAGTATGATTTATAAGGGTGCTTCCATTTTAAATGGACCACACTGTATAAAACATCGATATCATGTTTCCGTCTTATGGCTTTTTTTTTCTGGCCTTGAAATACTATTTTCTTCTCACATGCCAATTCCCATCAACGAGAAAATTAAAAAATTTCCACAAATTTTCCTACAACTTTACAACTTATGGCTTTTCAAATGCCATAAACGAGAAAGTTTGCCGAAAAACGAAAAAATATTCACGAAATTTTCCGACCGGAAAATATACTTCAACAGCTGACCGGCTTATGGGAAATTTTTTTCGGGTTCCTAACGATATTAAATTTCATTCTGTTGATTGCCATAAGCGAGAAAATGCATCAGCAACCAACTATTTTTTCACAAGATCGCGCCCCTATTTCAACCCTTTAAGCACGTGCAAACCTTATGGCATTGGTTTTTCACTATTAGATTGTTATACCTATTCATGTGTTAAAATGCCATAAACGAGAAAATGAAAAAAAAAAATTTCTGCAAAAGGAAAATGAATTTTCTATATGCCCAGCACACGTCCGATTGCTGAATTTTCAGTTTTTGGGCTCAACACTGACATAATTTCCAGTGGTTAAATTCCCAGAAGAGAGAAAATGAGTCAGCAAAATCTGTCGTTATCTGACGGTCTAAATGTATCATCTGCACAAAACCTAAATCCTGATTTTCGGAACTAAAAAGAAAAAACTGAGTTTTTTACTTCAAAATAACATAAACATAGTTGGTGATGCATTACCTGTTGTGTAGGAATGCAAAAACCTAGGACTATGGCTAGATAGTGACGTGAGATATACGAAGCATGTTAATTATCTGAGTAAAGTATCTTACACTACACTTAGGAATTTATACCCGCAGAGAAATTTTCTTGGTAACAATCTTAAACTCCAAATATGTGAATCGCTAATCATGTCTAAGCTCTCATATTGAGATTACATATACGGTCCTGCACTCCTGAAATGAGGTTGCAAAGGATACAAATCTCGTGCATGAGGTTTTCATTAGGTATTCGTAAGTTTGATGCAATTAGCCAGTCATTTCGAGATACAAAGAAACTTAAACTTCCACTGCTTCGCATACTTCATTTCTTAACACTTATTCATAAGACATTAATTACCCAGAAGCCTTCGTACTTCATGAATAAACTGAAACACTTTGAAAACGTTGATGACTTTCCAACAAGAAATAGGCGTTTGCTAGTAATTCCTGAACACTCTACCACCACATTCAAACGTAGCTTCTCCTACACTGCTTGCATATTTTATAATGCCTTTCCTGCCGAATTTACTAACTATTCAATTATAAATTTCAAGAAGAAACTGAAAGCCCAACTTTTCTCCACTATGTAGGTTGATTTAAAAAAACTAATATGGCCAAGTTTCTGGGTTTCGAGAAAGGATTATTTCGAGTTAGGATTATTAGGAGTATTTGAAAGATTTATGTTTTTTCAAATTTAAACCGTTGTTATTTTGATGAGAACTAACGATGTATTGTCGTTCCATATCTTGTGTAATATTATTATCTATCATTCTATTATTATTCTATTAGTATCCATTACTTCATTATTATCTACTACTCTATCATTATCCATTATTCTATTAGTTCTGTGCTGAAGTTTGAGTTGAAAAACACTGCTTGCCAGTGGCACTTCGCATATTCAATCATTCAAACATGTATATATTTGACCCTTGTATTATCCTTAGCTGATTGAATAAAGTCATATCATTATTATTAATATCATTATTTTGAAAAGCCACTGATGGTTCGACCAGGGAGTCGAAGTTAGTGTTCTGCCGTGCCCAGAGACAGTGGGGAAAATGGGGGAAGTACAGATGTTAAGTACATAGAAAATGAGAATGAGAAGCAAGAGTAAATTTCAGAGCTGCTACCAGATTATATGCAATAAAATTTCCGAATGAGCGCCAACCGACCCATAAAACTTTTGCAGCAGTTACTCAAATAGTAAGTGAAAAAAGATCTTTTGAGCCTTACGAAAATGATTTTGGAGTCAAAAGAACTGTTAGGAACAACGAATTTTTACGTCACATAGAAACAATCCATCAACGAGCACTCGGACACTTGAAGAGTGGTTCACGAAGAAAAGTTATATCATTTTCGTTTGAAAAAAGTAGTGGTTTTAGGAGCAGTTGATTTCAGACTCTGTTCAACTTTCTGTGAATGGTGTGAACAGATGCGGAGAGCGAAACGATTTCCCTGGATATGTTCTATTCACTGATGAAGCGCATTTTGCCAGAGAAGGCTGTTTTAACAGTCATAATAGCCATATTTGGGAAGAAGAAAACCCATGTGGGGGTTCATTTCAGGGGAAACCAAAAAAGATTTGAGATAAATATTTGGGCTGGAATTGTAGAGTAGCTACCGTATAATTGGACCATATTTGTTTCCTCGGCGATTCAATAGAGATATTTCAACTCATTTTTATGTTACACACAGCCGGAATAATTGGATTGGATTATAAGATGTACCAATTTCGGTCCGTTAGAGAAAGTGGTACCAAAATGATGGTGCACCTGCTCAATTCCAAAGATCTGTTCGTGGCCAACTAAACATCCTAAAAGATGGATTTGAAGAGGAGGTCCAATATACTGGCCGGCTCTCCCGATCTGAGTCCCTTGAATTTTTTTCTTTGAAGATACCTCAAGTAACTGGTTTACGAAACTCCAGTGGAAACTGAAGACGAATTGATTACCAGAATTTTAAGGGCATGTAGTCACATTAAAATATTCCTGGAATATTCGAAAAGACACGTCAGTGTCTTTTCCATCGTTGCAATATTTGTATGTACCATCAAGGTGGCCCGTTTGAACAATTTTTATGATGTGAAGTGTTGAGGTACATTTTCATTTTATTGTTATTTTGTAATTTTTCTGTTCTGTTTGTTTATTTTTTACCTGTTAAGGTATTTTTGCAGTGACTCATTAAAAAACGTGATTTTGAATGAACACTTCCATTGCCTGAATCTATATATTAATCGGGTCATTATTTGTTATTTTCAACTGGAAGTACAATTATAAAAAAAAAATCGAAATTATTTTCAAAGTTATTGCTTGCAAGGCACATCCTTTTATTGCTCGATGTACGATGTAGTTTCATTGACCACAACATATTTTAAGTATATGAGAACTGTCAACCTGTCACACATTCAAAACTGAAAAAGAAGTATTTTACACATAGATAAATTTGAATATAGTTGTTCCTAGTACTTCTGAATGTGCCTGTTACATTTTGCAATATAAATTACAAAGAAACTTTTGATAGCAATAAAATATCCAGAAAATTTACAAATTTGACATCAATGTCAACGATGTTACAAAACGACTATGAAGAGGATTTCACTCTTACGTTGAACAGCGAATGGAATAGTGAAGATGAGGATGGATCCACTACAAAATATAACCCCCCGAAATATCCAAGAAGCATGATATCCAGAAATATTTTAGAAAATTTCATCCTGTCGACCCAAGATCTACTAGAATGTGGACCTTCAGAGAAGCAAAATTCAAAAAATTCGTCAATCCAACAAGAAATTGATGATAAATGTAATAAGTGCCAAAAAGAAATCTCGAAGGAAGTTTCAATTTCTTGTCATGGAGGTTGTGAAATGTCATTCCATATATCTTGTGTTGGGATTTCAAATATGCAGTTCAAAAAAATATGCTCGTTGAAGGATATCATTAACTGGAATTGTGAAACATGTAAATCTAGAAGAATATCAAATGAAACTTTCTTCAATAAAAATACTTACAATCATTTAATGAAAAACATGGCTCTAATCCTTCAAATTGTTTACCACCTAGAACTTGATGTGAAAAATATAAATGAAAGTTTAAAATCAGCCCAAAATTCCAAACAAAATTACACTTATGCAATAGCTGTCAGTAATAGTAAAACAGACATATTAACGAAGCCATCTCAAGTAAGTTCTCAAGCGATTATAATAAAACCTAAAGATATGAAACAGAGTACTGAAGAGACAACCGAAATTGTCAAAAAAAAAATCGATCCCAGAAAATCAAAAACACCTATAAAATATTTTAACAACAAAAAATGGATATGTTGTATTGAAAAGTGAAAATAAAGAAAAAACTGAAAAATTATTCTCGATAGCAAAAGAAGAAATGGGAGAAAGTTTCCAAGTAGATTTGACTAAACAAAGAAAGCCTCGAATCGCCATTTTAGGAGTACAGAAAAATTTCAACAGAAGAACTAATGACAGAACTAAGAGATTTGAACCACTGTGTTGATGAGAATGATGAGATAGATATTAAATTCTCCAGACAATCGAAATATTCAAAAAAATGGATTGTTTATTGCGAAACTACTGGAAATACATTCAAAAAGTTAGTAAATAGAGAAATAAATATTGGTTGGGGACAATGTAAAATTGTAGAAGATTTTAATATTCTCAAGTGTTACCGTTGTTGTTCCTTTGGTCATAAAACTTCGGCTTGCAAAAATCCTAAAGAAATTTGTAGTTTCTGTGCTGGAAATCATAATTTGAAACAATGCAAAGAAAATAATACTGCTAAATGTGTCAATTGTTTTTTCTCGAATGAAAAATACGGTTGTCATAAGAGTATAGATCATGCTAGTAACGATGTATTATGCCCCATCTATTCCAAAAAAATCTGTATTGCTAGGGAAAATACTGATTATTCTACATAATGGATTACAACAATCTGAAAAAAACTCAAATACAACACTTTAGTGATTCCGGTGGGTTGAATATTTTACAATTGAATATTCGCAGCATTAATAAAAATTTTGATCAGTTTTTAATATTTTTGAAATCGCAACAGATGAATGGTATTTATTATGATGTAATTATTCTCTCTGAAACATGGAAAATTCTTGATATCAACTACTGCAAAATAAAAAATTATACAAATTTTTACAACTCCTCAAGTCTTTGTCAAAATGATGGATGTATTATATACATAAAAAGTGATCTTCTATCGAATATATCAATTATCGAGGCAGGAGGTTTTAAATTCATAAGAGCTATTTGTAATACGGAAACTTTATGTTTTGGAATAACATCAATTTATAGACCACCTTCAACAGACTTGAAAATATTTTTAGATAGTTTAGAACATACAATAAATTCTTATAGGGAAAAAATTGAAATATTCGCTGGCGACATCAATATAAATATCTTGAATGATGATGATTTTTACTCCAATAGGTATCTCAATATATTGAATTCGCATTCTTTCAATTATTATTTGAATGAACCCACCAGGATATCTAATAATTCGAAAAGCTGTCTAGATCATATTTTTATTAAAAATTGTTTAACAGATATAGACATTAATTTTTCTGTTTTTGAAACCTTCATCACTGACCACTTTCCAACTTCCTGTCACATCAAGGTTGAAAAATTAAAACATCCCGAAACGAATGAAAATTTCAGAAACGTTGATTTTGAAAAACTAATAGTTTGTTTAACAAACGAAGATTGGTCAGAGGTATATGAAAAAGTCGGCACCGAAAAAGCTTTCGATATATTTTTTGAAAAACTCTTGAATTATATAAATATTTCATCGCACATTCAAAAACTTCGCAAAAAATTTGTCAAACTGAAACCGTGGATTACAACTGGATTGATAATATCGATCAAAAAGAGAGATAAACTTGCTAAATTAGTCTCAAAAAATAAACATGATTTTGCTCTACAGGGTACTTACAAGAAATATAGAAATTTCCTGAATAAACTCATTAAGTTCACTAAAGAAAATTATTACAAAAACAAATTGAATGAAACCGGTGGTGACATAAAAAAAGTTTGGAAAGTGGTTAATGAAGCAACAGGGCGGACAAAAACTAAAATTGGTATTAAAGAAATATACAATGAGAATAATCATATTATAAAAAATGATCAAGAAATTTCAGATATCTTTGTTGATCACTTTACAAATATTGGTCCCAAATTAGCTGAAGATATAGATATTGCAGACAACTACATATCGTTAGTTCCATACTACAAACCAGAAAGTATTTTTTTGAAACCTATTACAGAAAATGAAATCATAAATTTTACAAAAAAATTGAAAATTGACTCATCTCCAGGACCAGATCAGATAAATAATAGAATACTGAAATCTATCATTAGCCAAATTTCACAAGTTTCAACATTTTTATTCAATTTGAGTATTAAATCTGGTGTTTTTCCTAAAATTTTGAAAAAATCTACCATTGTTCCAATTCATAAAGGAGATGATAAAAGAAATTGTAATAACTATAGGCCCATATCTTTGATCAATACAATCGGTAAGCTTCTCGAAAAATGCCTTAAAACACGCATTTATGATTTCTTAGGAGAAAATAAAATTCTTTTTTCATCACAGTATGGGTTTCGAGAAAATATGAGTACTGATGATGCAATATTTCAAGTTACTCACCGAATAAGTAAAAATTTAGATGACAATAAAAACACTATTGGTATATTTTTGGATCTAAAGAAAGCATTCGATACTGTTTCACATAATAAATTGTTAACAAAGCTATCTCATTATGGCATCAGAGGAGTATGCCTTGATCTCTTCAAAAGTTATTTAACAGACAGACAACAAATTGTTAAAGTAGGTACTACTACCAGCCACATCAGAAACATGACTTGCGGAGTTCCTCAAGGAACAGTACTCGGACCATTACTCTTTCTTATATATGTTAACGAAATTTTAAAAACAAATATTTCGAGTACAATAATTTCCTATGCTGATGATACAGTTTTAATTGTCAGTGGTAACTCATGGGAAGAAACAGTAACGAATGCTGAGATTGATATTTCTATTTTGAAAAATAACTTTGATTATGATCTTTTAACACTAAATTTGAAGAAAACTAATTTTATTACATTTTCCTGCAATGAGATAAATCAGCCTAAAAATATAAATAAAATTGTAATTCATAAATCCAAATGCATACTAGAGAAACTTGAACATTGTGATAAATTTAAATGTAAGTGCCAAGAAGGAACAGAAAAAATTGAATACACAAAATATCTTGGAATATATATAAACAAAAATCTGAAATGGAATACTCACATATCAATACTAACCAAAAAATTGAGACAGACACTATGTAAATTTCGATTACTCAAAAACATAGTTAGTCGAAAACTTTTGATTATGTTTTATTATTCTTTGTTTGAATCCATTATGTCATACGGAGTGATTGCATGGGGAGGGACTTACACAAATACTCTGAAATCGGTAACTAGTCTTCAAAAATATGTTCTAAAAATTATGTTCAATAAAACATTTGATTTCCCGTCAAAATTGTTGTTTCACCAGTACAAAATTCTAACTATAAGAGAACTGTTTTATAAAAAAACCTGTACTTTCCTCAAAAATCATAGTTCAATATTAACAACATCAACCCATTACCATAATACTAGATCAAAATGTAACAAAAATCTCCAGTCACAAACATTTTCACACACTATATTACAACAACATGCCATAAATATAGGATGCAGAGTATTGAATTTGGTTCCAGTGAGCATAAAGAAACTGTGTAAAAAAACTTTCGCCAAACGTATAAAAGATTGGATTCTTGAGAATATTGAAAATCTAGAAAAATATGTAGCTTTTAAATGAATTGTGATATTTTACTCATTTGTTAATATTTGTTATTTTATCTTTTTTGGAAAGATATTTTGTTATTGTTATTTATAAATTTTTTATATTTATTTATAAATATTATATAATAATATATATATGATTACACACAGGTATCATAACCTATGTAATCATATATTGATTTTCTTGACCATTAATTTTAAATTTTCATATATTAATGTATTTAAGTTCAATAAATAAATAAATAATAATAATAATATTAGAAGTTACTTTATCGAATTACACGTTTTTCGGAAACGCAATATCCACATAGTTTTTGAAGTAGTTTTTTTTGCAAAACCAGTACAACCTGTGCAACAAACCAAAAAAAAAACAATACCTACTGATTTCTGAAAGTAATGTATAACTATTTCAAACAATATACCCAACATTGAGATTTCATCCCATGCAATGAGTACAAATTCAAATATCTCAAAAATTGTTAGCATTTATTACATAACTATCTGTTACCCGCCCGCTTTGCTGAGCGCTTTATAGAATTGCAGTTTTAGATCTGGACTTGAAATACAATTGGAGTATTATTTTGATCTGCACAAATTCCAAATGAGCATTGAAAGTATTAGTTAAAGTCACTTTAAGTCTCATAAGTGAAGTGAAATTTTTAGTAAATGTTATTGAAACTCATATGGCCTAAATGTCAGATGCGTTTTTGTTATACCACGTTTTATAGTGGCTTGCATTCTCTTTGACGTTTTATGTCACGTCACACAGGAACGCGGTCGAACGGGATAAAAAGTCCGTCTATGTCCGTCTCCTGGGACCCTATGTTTGAGTTCACTCGATGCAATATCGCATGCGATTTTTGCACTTTATCGAAGGATACCTCAAAAATGGTATGTTCGAATATCACCAGCGATAATTATCGACGATAAAACAACGAGCGGATATTTAGCATGCGATAAGAATTATCGATCAGAAAAATTGACTTAAATCCTAACCTCGATAATAATCCATTGTTTACATTTTGATAAAATTCATTGCAATGATCGATATAGCAGAAGTAGTAGATGATGCTGCGGGAGCAGCAGAACAGCGAAGGCCCTTCTACCCTCGTATGAATGCATTGAAACTTTGAGATAGACAATTTGTCAAAATGCTTCGTTTATCAAAAGTATTAATTCGTGAGTTGATTCGAATAGTGTCTCCCTATATAGAGGAGGGAAGTAGATAGTCAGCTATAAATATTGAGACAAAAATAAGTTACCTTCAGTCTAAATAGACAGGTAAATGAATGTGATTTATAATAAAACATGCTTTTATGAATGTTTTAATGAGTCTTGGATTCCTCGCAAGTGGCAGCTATACCCGCTAGACTCAGCTTCCAATATACACGTAGCATTCAGTAAATCATGTTTCAATGTCTCTTGATAAAGTAATTGATGCTTTAAATCAACCAGATATTTTTAGTCGATTGATTAGTAAAACAACACAAGAAATAGAAGCAGAACAGTTGTCAACGTGACGCGCCACGTCATGTGATTCAAATACCTTTAGGCTATTAGTTGAATTCGTGACCCAAGCTAAGACTTCCCTCACACCCTTCGAAACCGACCAACTCTGTATCGCATACGGTTCGGGAATAGCGTATCGAACGAGAAGAGTATCACATGCGAATTTTTGGCGATGTAAATATCACGTTCGAAATTTATCGCGCGAACTCAAACATAGGGTCCCTGGTTCTAAGCTACCTCCCCACAAATTTTCAGCCAAATCGGTTCAGCCGTTCTTGAGTTATAGATAGTGTAACTAACACGACTCTTTTTTATATACAGGGTGTTACTTAAGTACGTGTAGATAATGCAGGATCATGTTTCTAACGTCAAAATAAGAAGAAAAGTTCCTATAAATGTGTGTCCACAAGTTATTCGTTTCTGAGATACAGAGCGTCAAAGTTGGATTCTTATTTTTGTTTTTTGTGAATAAATTTCAAAATAACTGTGATATTCGAATTGAGTTGTGGCCTCCGAGGTCACCGGATTTAATTCCAATCGATTTTTTTGTGGGGCTACTTGAAGACTCCAATAGAAATCAAAGAACAACTTCGTCAATGAATCATTGCTGGATGAGTCGCTATCCGAAATACACCAGGTATAATAGAACGTGTACGTGAGTCCTTGAGACGATCAGTCGATGCCGGCACAATACTGCAAGGTGACCATTTTGACCAATTACTATGATTAGTACACTCAACTGAATGTTTTAGTATTGAATTAGTCTTAATTACTGTTATTATTAGTATAAAATTATAACACCCGATTCCCATTTTAAAATGAAATCAATATGAAAATAAATGAATTATAAAGAAAAATTATTGTTATCCAAAATTAATTGCATCGATTATTTTAAATCTCAATAACTCGAAAACAGTTGCTCTCAGCGACCTCTACCGAATTTATCTTTTTTACACAAATTTTTTCGAAAAATCGATTTTTTTATTAGAAAACGTGATGCAGGTACGTCCAAAACAGTTATGACATTGCAAATGATTAAAAAGACATGTATGTGGCGCCACCTTCACCAAAGAGACAAACTAACATCAAATTTGATATTGATATTGGAAAAAACTCCGATATATCAAACTTATTTATTTATTTATTGAAAATACATTTTCAATATAGAACAAGTTCTGGTATAAGGAAGATAATACATTGAATACTACTACTAATGAATATAAATGAGTTTCAGAATTTTCTAGACTAATGAAAAAATAACAAATTTAACAATTTTTGATATTTATATATTGATGAACATCAGTATGATAGCTGATTTTCTTTGAGTTTTTTCAAGAAAATATTTATGGACTTTGATTTTTGTAGGAGTTTCTATTTTTTTTTGTGGACTGTAAATATAGGTTTTTTGGTATTTTTTTTGGAATTTGAAAATTGTTGATTGTTCGGTTGAAATAATTTAAACGGGTTACAAGTTACGTAACAATAATCAAAGATAAACAATACGAGATGTGTTTTCCTTACCTTGCTTATTGTGTTAGAGATGAGCTTTTGTTATAATAACGAGAGTGAGTTGTAGCACACTTGAGGACAATTTCTGTACTGATTTCTCGCTTCTCCTGGCTAGTGTGTGTTGACTTCGCGTATAGGGAACGCTCAATATATTCGGACTCAAATATAGAAAAACACAGCAATATCGCGAGAAAAATATGGGAAATTTACTTTTAACTTAAAATTAGCATTCAGACATACACAATTAACAATCAGATTTTAGGTGAAACCAGACCATACCGCCCACCTAAAATGGATGACCATTTTATTTATGTTTAGTCGCTGATTGGCAAAGGGCATACCTTTACCACTGACCGCTTTAATACACCCTGAGAAGTTCGCACTGTGACAACACGTACAACGCCATCCCGGCCAGGGTGAGTTTCAATAATTCTACCTAAATGCCACCGTAAGGGGGGTATCAGGTCGTTTTTAATCAAAACTATTTTGCCATTAACAATATTGGTAGTTGGCTGAGTCCACTTTCCCTTCTGGAACAGAGTGTGTAAATACTCTTTACTCCAACGGGACCAAAAGTCTTTATGTAGTAGTTGAACTAATTGCCAACGAGAAAGGGTATTTAATCTAATAGCGGACAAATCTTCATCGGGAAATATGTTCATCTGTTCCAAGATCAAAAAATGACCTGGAGTCAAAGCAAAAAGTTCGTTGGGATCAGTACTGGCTGGACAGAGTGGGCGGGAATTCAAAATGGCCTCAATTTGAACGAGTAAGGTATTGAACTCTTCGTATGTGAGTATTTGCTCTCCGATGACTCGAGAAGATGAGATTTCACCGATTTTATTTCAGCTTCCCACAATCCGCCAAAATGGGGACTGGAAGGTGGAATAAATTTCCATTCAATATACTCCTGTTGAGCAGCATTTTGCATGAGTTTGAAAATATGTTTGGAGGCACCTACGAAGTTTGTTGCGTTATCACTATGGATGATACTAACTCGACCACGTCGAGAGATAAGCCGTCGTAGCGCGGCCAAAAAGGTTTCAGTGGATAAGTCAGTAGCTAATTCTAAATACAGCGCTTTGGTGCAAAAACAAACAAATAGACACAGGTACGCCTTATGAGTTTTACAACCACGAAATCTGCCTAAAGATACAGTGAATGGACCTCCAAAATCTACTCCAATGCAGGAAAAAGGTTTGACTCGGCTGACTCTAAGAGGGGGAAGATTCCCCATGGAAGGTTGATAATTAATGGGATTTTGTTTCCAGCAAATAATACACCTAGAGAGAATCTTGCGAACGATACGTTTTGCGGACAAGATCCAGAATTTTTGGAGTAACAAAAAATGCAAATTTTGATGTCCTGAGTGGAGGTATTGCTTATGGGTATTATCGACAATGAGTTCAGTAAGTCTGTGCTGACTAGGAAGAAGTAGTGGATGACGCCTATCGTACGTCATTCTAGAATAGGTAAGGCGACCGCCCACCCTCAAATAACCGTCGTTATCGAGAAATGGAGATAACTTACGAAAGGGCTTACGAAGTACTTTACCGCCCTTTAGTGATGATATGGCAAATTGTTGAGACTGAACATGTTTTACGAGAGTTAGTAGAGCACGATTCAGTTCAAATTGCGTGAGATATGAAAAGTTTCTTTCAGACTGAGGAATTCGACAATTACTGATGAATCGGTACAGGTAACAAATAATTCTTTGGATCTTCATTAGAGAAGAAAATTTGTCCATGAGCATATCTAATATTTCACTCTCATTCTGAATGAGGAGTACAATTTTCTTCTCTTCTTGAATACAATCAGTAGGAGAATGAGAGGGAAAATCATTGTTAGGCCAGGACGAAGGAGGCTCCAGAAGTCAAGATGGCCCCGCCCACCATTGAGAGTTGTGAAGGAGTTCGGAGGGAGAAGTACCTCGGGAAGCAGAATCTGCAGGATTATCTTTAGACGGTACATAATGCCACACACCGAGGGGTAATTTAGTCTGAATATGGCTAACCCGATTGCTCATGAATGTTTTCCATTTGTGCGCAGAGGAACATATCCAAGTGAGAGTAGTCAACGAATCTGACTATGCAAATATTTTTTCGATTGCAACTTCGTTCTCTAGAATATTCAGCGCAAAGGAAAAAAGATCTGAAAGAAGACTTGCACCGCAGAGTTCCAATCGAGGTATAGAGACTGTCTTGAGAGGTGAGACACGTGCTTTCGCACATGATAGGGTAATATAGGGTGTTACATCAATAACGTATCTACAATAGATAACTGCCGAGTAACCCTTTTCGCTGGCGTCCAAAAATCCATGAAGAGTACAGCTTTTCATGGAGGGGTGGCATGAGTATCGAGGTATTTGGATTTCTGAGAGCATGGGGAATTCGGAATTGAATCTGTTCCAGTTATCGATGATTTCAAGAGGTGGTTCATCGTCCCATCCAAGGCCAATAGTCCACAGATGTTGTATGAGCCGTTTTGCAAAGAGAGTAAGGGGTGTGAGAAATCCAGGCGGATCAAAAGTACGGGCCAACTCAGAAAGAATATTTCGCTTTGTACATGGCACATTAGTTGGCATAATACTAAATGAGAAAACGTCAAGGGCAGAGTTCCATTGCAAGCCCAGAACTTTGACACTTGCAACATTCTCGAAATCAAGAGATTCTGAAGAATGAGAATGATCCGAGATGAGAGAGGGGTGGTTGCTGTTCCATTTGTGCAACTCGAAACCTCCGAGGCGTAATAGTGAAATGAGTTGAGATTTGAGTTTTAGAGCGTTCTCTGGTGAAACACAACTTGTGACGATGTCATCCACGTAGGAAGAAGTTTTCAGCGCATTGGAGGCGAGGGGAAAGTTGTGACCATCTTCTGCAACAAGTTGCAATATCGATCTGATCGAAAGGTAAGGAGAAGACGAAATACCATATGTTACAGTTCGGAGTACAAATTCTTTCACAGATTCTTCGGGAGAGAATCGCCACATAATTCGTTGATAATTGACATGATCTTCGGAGATCAAGATCTGACGAAACATTTGGCGAATATCACTCATGAGAGCGATTGGATGAATTCTAAACTTTGAGAGGATTGTAACAAGATCTTGTTGGAGTTTGGATTCGGTCAACAGAGTGTCGTTCAATGATAGTCCATCAGAAGATTTTGCCGAAGCATCGAATACTACTCTAAGTTTTGTGCTTAAGCTTTGTGGACGTATAACACAATGATGTGGAATGAAATAAGAGTGTAGTGTGGAATCAGGCTTGGCAAGAAGTGACATGTGACCTTGTTCCAAGTAATCGTCCATGAATTCACAGTACTGTTTATAAATTGAGGGATTATTTCGTAATTTACGTTCTAGTGATAAGAATCTCCTGAAAGCGATTTGCCGAGAATCAGTAAATGTGGGGGGTGAGGCGCGAAAGGGAGCATGACTATAAACCGACCTGAGGAAGTTCGAGAAACAGTTTTGGTGAATAATTCTTCGCAAAGATCATCTTCAGGATTATTAGTTTTGATTCGGGGTATTTCTTCGATTTCCCAAAACCTTTTGAAAGCGATGTCGAGTGGGGGTTCACAAGTACATTACAAGGAGTTGAGAATAGGCTGAGGATTTGAATTGATGGAACCGAGAAGAATCCAACCAAAAGTAGTATTGAATGCTGTGGGCTCACTAGTGCTTCCTGACACCTGTCCATTTTGCAAAATTAGAGAAAAGATATCGGCTCCAAGCAAGATATCGATTTCGCTTGGAATATGAAAGGTAGGGTCGGCGAGAGTCAATTTCGAAATGTGATTCCAAGATTTAATATTGATGGAGCAACTAGGCATGGTATTACATACTTTGAGAAGAACGACTGCATTCACAGTGAGAATTGGATGCCGGGCCTGAACACTCACGCAGGCTGCATATGACTTTCGATACGCTATGCACCAAGAAGAATCTGGATGATTCGATGGATCCGGACAATTCGATGGAGAATTCCAGAGCATTCGGAGAAGTCAACAATTAAATAAAAAGAACGACGCAGCAGACAGACGGGGAGTCAGTGAAGTGAAAGTCGAATATAAATACCTAGTTCCGTGATTGTTATGTAAATTAGAGTATTGTGTTATTGTATCGTTGTATTTCGTTAAATAAATTATTTCAGTCAGTTAATTAAAGTATAAATATATTACAGTTGGTGTTAGAAGTGCGATTTCTGATGATAAATAGAGTTCGTGTTAGTAGACTGTGTGAAATAGACAATAATAATAATAATAGACTGGTGTCCGGGAAATAGACTATGTGAAATAGACAATAATAATAATAGACTGGTGACCCGTGAAATAGACTGTGAGACATAGACTAATACAAAATGTGTTCGAGGAAAGTTCGCCTGGTCGAATTGAAGGTTGCGGAATTGAAGCAAGAACTGGAGGAGAGGGAACTTGATACTAGTGGTAAAAAGGCCGTGCTTCAGGCAAGACTTTCTGAGGGATTACTCCAAGAGGGCGAGGATCCAGAAACATTTTTATTCGAAGTTTCTGGAATGGATATGACTTCCATAATGAGTACTTTGAAAGAAGAACTTCAAGAAAATTCGAAAAGTCTTCAAGAAAAACTTCTGGAAAATTAGAATACTTTAAAGGAAGAACTTCAAGCAAAACTTCTAGAAAATTCGAATAGTTTGAAAGAAGAATTTCAAGATAGTTCGAGGAATTTGAGAGAAGAGATTCTAGAAAATTCGAAGGGTTTGAGGGAAGAGCTTCTAGAAAACTCGAAGAACATGAAAGAAGAACTTTGTGGCGTGGCGAATCGATTAGAAGAAAGAATGGGGACTGTCGAGACAGAGATGGAGAAAATCAAAGATGGAATTGAGCAAGAGATGGGGAAAAGGCGGCATCAAAGATGAAATTGAGGAAGAGATGGGAAAATTGAAGGAAACAATTAGTGACGAAATCAAAGGCGTACTCGAGGCGGAAATCATCAAAATATAGGAGAAAATCAGTAAGTTGGAAAACCAGAATGACACTACCCACACCACAGAATCTGTCAATGAAAATTCAATGCTGGAACTGAGTTTGAACTTAGATGATGTTCAAAGTGGTTTGAAAGATGTAAAAATCAGTCCAGAAACAGGAAAACTCTCTATGAAACTACCTCAGTTTGATGGAAAAACACCATGGGCAAACTACCGCCGACAATTTGAAGCTGCAGCAAAGGCGAATGGATGGAATGCAGGAGAAAGAGCTGTGGCATTAACACTGGCTTTGCGTGGAGAGGCAACGAATATTTTACAAACCCTCACGGCACAAGAACAAGAGGACTACGAGCAGCTGATTAAACATCTCGAATTACGGTATGGACAGACCCATCTGGAACATGTATACCACTCACAGCTCAAGAACCGCTGCCCGAAATCAAGCGAGTCCCTACAGGAATTTGAAGCAGATATTGCACGTTTGGTTCGCCTTGCATACCCAGCCACACCGGAAAAGGTAATGGAACGACTAGCAGTTCAGGCATTCTTAGATGGACTTCGTGGCCAGGAAACCACACAAGCATTGACACTAGCTCGTCCAACACATCTCGTGGATGCACTGGCACGCGCTTTGGAATTTGAGGCGGCAAATCAATCCTGCAGAAGTCAAAGTAAAGTCCGATTTATTGAGGAAGACCCACAGGAGCCTGCTGACCTGGAAGCTGCCATAAGGAAGGTCGTGAAGGAAATGTTGCCTGAGAAAAGACTAGTGAGATGCCGGAACTGTAGGAAACTTGGACACGTGCGTAGTCAATGTCCAACACTCAAGAGGTCGAGACCAACGAAGGTTGTTGAGAAGGGGCAATCGTCGGCCACTACTCAGAAAGACCCAGTGAACAATGCATATGTCGCTGTCCTCCAACGACAGAACAAAGGAGCATTCGTAGACGGTTTCATCAACAACGAGCCTTGCACTATGCTGCTAGAAACAAGTGCGACTAGGACAATCCTTGGACCTGCTTTTATTAAAACACCAGAGAGAATGGAACCATCATCCTGGAAGCTACGCACAGCAACAGGAGAGTCGGCCACTGTACATGGTGAACTGATTCTAGGCAGCACAAAAGTGAAACATCGGGCATTAGTAGCGGACATTGAGGACGACGCAATTATTGGAATGGACATCATGAATTCCAGAGGGTTTGAATTGTGAACGTGTGAACGGAGAAGAGCTGGTGCTACATGGAAGAAGTGAGGAGATGATTCGTGTTCTGCTGGCTGAAGATGTAAGTGTACCCGAGAGGGCTGAGACCATACTGGAGGCTCGCTTGGATGGAGGTGCGAGCAATGGAAGCGTGGTTATGTTCGAGCCCAAACTTCATGATGAGAAAATTGGACGAGGGATTGCACTAGGCAAGACTTTGTTGCGTGCTGATAAATTTGTGCCAGTAAGGGTAATGAATGTCAATTATTACCCAGTGACCTTGAAGAAAGGAATTGTTTTGGGACACTGCTCGTCAATTTCCTCTGTGATCAGGAGTGTACACAGTACTGTTAGTCAAGACAACAACCTGACAGCGGAACTGGAAAAATTGGTTACCCTCTCTTCCAAGGGCATTAAACGAGCCCAACAGCCCAGATTGAGAGAATTAGTCAAGAAGTACCAAGACATCTTCGATACCGGACAAGGAAAAGGGGGCCGAACGAATGTAGTTCAGCATAAAATTGATACTGGGGACGCTCGACCAATCCGACAATCAGCTAGAAGACTTCCTCTTGCCAAGAAGGAAGAGGCTGACAAAATAGGCAGTGATATGGGGAAAGATGGAGTTATTGAACCGTCGGACAGTCCATGGTCCTCTCCAGTCGTTCTGGTGAAGAAGAAAGATGGATCAACACACTTTTGCGTAGACTATCGTCAACTGAACAACGTGACGAAGAAAGACAGTTACCCTCTTCCGAGAATAGATGACACCCTAGGCACGTTGGTCGGCTCCACGATTTTCTTGACCCCCGATCTGAAGAGTGGATACTGGCAGGTAGAACTGGCTCCAGAAGATAGAGAAAAGACAGCCTTCACCATCGGCTCAGGACTGTGGCATTTCACCGTCATGCCATTCGGACTTTGTAATGCTCCAGCAACATTCGAGAGACTTATGGAGACGGTTCTGAAAGGACTCTCATGGAGGACGTGTCTGGTATATTTCGATGACATTATTGTAGTTGGAAAATCGTTCGAAGACCACGTTAAAAACCTGGAGGAGGTATTCCTGCGACTGAGAAACTCTGGATTGAAGCTGAGCCCCAAGAAATGCCACCTGTTCCAAAAAGAAGTACGTTACCTTGGCCATGTTGTCTCTGGGCGCGGAGTAGCAGTGGATGACGAGAAGATTAAAGCAGTGACGGAGTGGCCTATCCCGAAAGACATACACCAACTACGTAGTTTCCTTGGTTTGTGCACATACTATCGCCGATATGTGCTGGGGTTTGCCAACATCGCTAAACCACTGACCAGGCTCACGGAAGGTCAAACAAAATTTCAATGGTCCGAAGAATGCCAAGACTTGTTCAGGACGCTGAAGGGGGCATTGATCAATGCACCGATTCTAAGTTATCCCCTTCCGAGTGGAAAATTCATTTTGGACACGGATGCCAGCAACGTGGGACTTGGAGCTGTCTTGTCCCAGATCCAGGATGGGCAAGAGAAGGTCATCGGATACTTCAGTATAACTCTCAGTAAACCGGAGCGTAACTACTGTGTCACCAGACGAGAATTGTTGGCTGTTGTCAAGGGAGTAGAACACTTTTATAAATACGTGTACGGGAGAAGATTCCTGTTAAGAACCGACCACGCAGCCCTTAAATTGCTTCTACAGTTCAAAAACCCCGAGGGCCAAGTAGCACGTTGGATCGAAAGACTCCAAGAATTCGACTTCTAGATCGAACATCGAGCAGGGAGTGGCCACAAGAACGCAAATGCTCTGTCGAGGAGACCATGCCCAGACGACTGCTCACACTGCCGACGAGCAGAAGAGAAGGAAGCAGCGATTTGTAGAACCACGGCAGTTGACAACTGGAATGACAACGAGGTCCAGAAAGACCAAGAAAGCGATCCAGATCTTGGTTTAGTCGTCGGCTGGAAAAAGAGTAATCAAAGACCGACATGGCAGGAAATCGCAAGATATTCCCCAGCACTCAAATCCTACTGGGCCCAATGGAATTCCCTTACCCTGGACAATGGGGTCCTGAAACGTGTATTGGAGTCCGAAGATGGTGGGGTAGACAGACGTCAGATAGTGGTGCCCAAGAACAGAAGGCAGGAAGTACTCCGAGAGATCCATGATGGAGTTGCTGGAGGACATCTGGGTGTGACGAAGACCCTGCAGAGAGTAAGGCAACGGTTTTACTGGGTCAATTGTCAAGTTGATGTCGATGACTGGTACAGAAAGTGTGCTGTTTGCGCTGCCAGCAATGGATCTCGGACACGACCCAAGGCCCCGATGCGTCAGTATTACGTAGGTAGTCCATTCGAAAGAATCGCCATTGACATCGCCGGCCCGTTCCCCGTATCAGATCACGGAAATAAATACATCCTTGTGGCAATGGACTATTTCAGCAAGTGGGCCGAAGCCTATGCCCTGCCCAACCAGGAAGCCATCACCGTCGCGGACGTCTTGGTGAAAGAGTGGATATGTCGATTCGGCGTTCCCTTGGAGCTGCACTCGGAACAAGGCAGAAATTTTGAATCCAATTTGTTCCAAGAAATGTGCCAGATGCTGAACATCCAAAAGACGAGAACCACAGCTCTCACCCATTCCGATGGAATGGTTGAGAGGATGAACAGGACTATCAATCGCCACTTGTCCAAGGTAGTCTCTGACCATCAAAAAGACTGGGACCAGTATCTCCATTTGTTCCTGATGGCCTACCGTTCCGCAGTACACGAGTCGACCGGCCAAACCCCTGCAAGTATCATAATGGGCCGAGAGCTGCGACTTCCCTGTGACCTAAAGTTTGGGATGCCACCAGGACAGGATACCGCGGGAGAGGACTACGTCAGCAAACTCCGGCAGCGAATGGAGGACATCCACAAACGAGTCCGTTTGAACATCCAGAGTGCCAGCGACCGAATGAAAGCGACTTATGACATCAATGCCGATGCTGGAGGATTTCAGGTTGGTGACCTAGTTTGGCTGTACAACCCGATGCGTCGCCGTGGCCTGTCACCAAAATTACGGAATTCATGGGAAGGTCCGTACAAGATTGTCAAGAGGATAAATGACCTGCTTTACCGAATCCATAAACCACCCAGAGGTAAACCCAGGGTCGTTCATTTCAACAGGTTGGCCCCTTTCGCTGGAAACCATGACCAAGTCCGCACCCTCAGACCACCAGAGGATGCGATGACGTTCCAGAAATTCATGTCCTTATACTCAAATGGACAGAAAGTGGCACACGGGGTAACTCGAGAGGAGCCACGGGACCTTTTCAAAGTGCCAGTCGATTACGCCTTAGCACACTGCGTTGCAGAAGATCTTCGAATGTCCAGGGGCATCGCTGTGGTGTTCTCCAAGAAATTTGGCCAACTCCAAACACTACGAAAACAGAATCCAGAAATTGGAGGTGTGCTACAGCTGAAGAAGGGCCAGAGGAACATTTACTACCTGGTGACCAAGAAGCATTCTCAAGATAAACCGTCCTATGAAGATGTCTGGAGGAGCCTCACCCAACTGAGAGATACGATGGTGGACCAGAATCTGGTGGACTTGGCAATCCCAAAATTATCCTGTGGTATTGATGGGTTGGATTGGAGAGTTATAAGAAGTATGTTGGAGACGATATTCCGATCCAGCGGCATCCAGATTTTGGTTTGCTGTAATCCTATTCCACGACCTAACCTGAAGACTGTGGAGTGTTATTTCAATCGAACTTCACGATGCAGATATGGGGAGTCCTGCAAATATCGACACACTCCAAGAATGACATTTCGGGACGAAATATCTATAAGAAGGGGGCAATGTGGCGAAGCTGTGGGCGATGCCGGGCCTGAACACTCACGCAGGCTGCATATGACCTTCGATACGCTATGCACCAAGAAGAATCTGGATGATTCGATGGATCCGGACAATTCGATGGAGAATTCCAGAGCATTCGGAGAAGTCAACAATTAAATAAAAAGAACGACGCAGCAGACAGACGGCGAGTCAGTGAAGTGAAAGTCGAATATAAATACCTAGTTCCGTGATTGTTATGTAAATTAGAGTATTGTGTTATTGTATCATTGTATTTCGTTAAATAAATTAGTTTAGTCAGTTAATTAGAGTATAAATATATTACAATATAAACCAGATGCATTGCGGATTTCGATAAGAATCGTTGATAGTAGTACCGTTGCGTTTGATTGTGAAGAACAGTGAGCATTAGTGGAGCCAGAAGCAGACGGAAAAGATGCTGGCAGAGAAGCATTTGAAAGATGGCTGCTGAAGGCTTGATTATTAGCTGCTTGTGTGTTCACAGAAGTAACATCTAAAGGGGGACCTAGACGCTGAAAGCCTGTATTTGGCTGGTTGATGGAACGAGGAGAGTCACCAAAGTTCAATAAGGTATGATGGGATTGTCCGCATTTCAAACAATGTGATTGTGAAGTACAATCTCTGAAAACATGCATGGAACCCAAACAATTCACATACCATTTTTGGTTTTTCACTAGAGTGTATCGATATCGGGTTGGCATTGAGAGAAATTGGGAACATTTGTAAATAAGATGTTCACCATTGCACAAAGAACACGATACAGTTCGTGCCTGAGTGTGAAAGGAGGTGGAATGTCGGGGAGAATATTTTGAAGAAGAAACTGGAGGTACGTTATAACTCTTATTGATGTTTATTCTTGATTGACTCTGGCGAGTATGATCAGCAGCTCTTTCGAGACTACCACACTGCTTCAAGACGAATTCAACTAGAGAATCAAAGGTGGGAATATTGTCTGAACCATTTTCTGTTTCGAATCGAAAAACAGTGTGAGAATCAAGCCGCCTCAAGAGCATATTGAATAATAGGAAACACCATTGATCGGTTGGGAAACCAAGGTTTTTTAAAGCCGCAAGATTTTCGGTAAAAATATCTATCTGAGATTGTGAGGAGTTACTTTATTATAAACAATTTTTTGAGAATTTTCAATTTCATTAAAATGGCAGTAGCCAAATCACGTTTATTTCCATATCTTTTTATCAAAGAGTCATAAGCAATCACGTAATGAGCATCTGTAAGAGTGCTTCTATTAACTAATGCCAATGGTGGTCCAGAGAGAGACAGGAAATGAGGTAGTTAAATTTTTCAATATTTTTTAAAGCGTGGTTTTCATGCACCAAGCAGTTGAACATGCCGATGAAAGTTTTCCATTGCTTGAGATTGCCGTCAAATTTAACTAACTCAATTTTGGGAAGTTTCAGAGTTGATTCAACAGGTGAACTATTCGAACTAACACCACTGCCAAAAATCTGACTATAAACAGATTTGGCCGAGTAATAATTTTGATAAAAGGATTTGGATATATCTCTAAATTCGTCATTATTATATGTATCAGTAGCAATCAGCAATGGAACTAGGACTTCATTTTGCGATTCATACTCTTCATAGATTTTATCAATGTGAGAGTATTTGGCTTTGAAAAGATTGTATAGATCTACAGAAGTTTTTGCAGAGTTCGCTATGTCACTTAAATCCTTCATGCGATCCACACAGAGATCCTGCATTGCTTTATAATATTTTATCTTATTTTGATTACTCATGATGTATATACTGTTATAATTGATTCAATAATTATTGAGCGTACCTCGTACAAATTCAAACAATTTAATTTTTTAATCAGAGAAATCAACAACTGTTTTCAGTGTACTCAAAAAACGAGAGTAAAAAACGATGGAAATTCAGTGCTGATTTGGCTCAACGAGAATACTGAATGGTTTTATTTTATTTAAAAATAAACTCTTTCTGATTTTGTAATAGATCGTGATAATGGAACATGGAGTTTTTTGTTTATAAACTGATTCATAAACCTAATCGAGTCGAGCGAGACGAAGAATAAATACAAAAAGTTCAAACCAGCCGTTTTTATTTAAACCAGCAGTTTTTATTTTAAACGGTACAAAAAGTATTTACCGATCAGTGGAACAAATTGAACTTCATAAACTTGAAATTATGAATATAAAGAAATTACATATTTCGCGTAATTCGAGAGAATATGAGAAATGGGAATATATTATTTTTAGATTGTTTTTGAGTATGTCTGAATGTACTAATGACTTTCAACTTCTTACAACCAATTTTCAAATTATATAATCCGGCTCGAAGGACCAAATTTATGTAGGAGTTTCGATTTTTTTTGTGGACTGTAAATATAGGTTTTTTGGTATTTTTTTGGAATTTGAAAATTGTTGGTTGTTCGGTTGAAAGAATTTAAACGGGTGACAAGTTACGTAACAATAATCAAAGATAAACAATACGAGCTGTGTTTTCCTTACCTTGCTTATTGTCCGTACAAGCATCTAGGTCAGTCACTTGGAGTGTAGCGATTTTTTTATTGTGTTAGAGATGAGCTTTTGTTATAATAACGAGAGTGAGTTGTAGCACACTTGAGGACAATTTCTGTACTGATTTCTCGCTTCTCCTGGCTAGTGTGTGTTGACTTCGCGTATAGGGAACGCTCAATATATTCGGACTCAAATATAGAAAAACACAGCAATATCGCGAGAAAAATATGGGAAATTTACTTTTAACTTAAAATTAGCATTCAGACATACACAATTAACAATTAGATTTTAGGTTATCATCTGATAATTTGTTATAAGTTTCTATAGAACTAGATATAGGGTTGTTGTTGCCTTTATTTGAATGAATGTTATTTAAATGGAAGTTATTTGTATTTCTGATTCTATAATCATGTAATTTCGATTTTTTTAATAACTGTTATTTTTTTGTATATTATTTGTTAGTTTATATGCAAATTTTGCTCTGTCAAATTTTATTAGTTTACCTAATGAATGTCAATTCTTCTTATTGCTCCAATTAAAGGAACAATTGATTTCCTAATTTTATTCACGTGACATTCAAAATTTGAATTCTTATCAATCATCAGGCATAATTATTTATGTTCTTCAACTTCATTTAATATTTTATTCTTTATTTTTACTTTTTATTTTATTTTGTCTGTATTTTTTTGTTTGTAAATCATTTAAACTGTTTTTTCTAAATTGATAGTTAGATTCATCTCATCTATCCACTTTCCAAACAATTGAATATTTCAATATTACTTTCAAAAATTTTTGTAACTTTTACCGAATAATAAATTATACAGTATCAGCTGCAAAAGAAAAATGTTTACCTATCAATTTTAATTTAGTTATACTATCCACATAGATCAAATAGAAAATTGGAGCCAATACTGAACCTTGGGGTACTCCATTAATGGATTGTTATTCAATACTTTTATTTTCAATAATAACAACATATTGAATGCGATTTTCTTAATAATTTTCAAAAAGTTTATAAGAGTGTCCTCGCACTCCTGAATCATTCCAAATTTTTAGCAATATTGTATGATTTACTGTATCAAATGCCTATTTATATCTAAAAACATAGCAACGCCATATTTACTTTCATCTAAAGTTTCAAAAATGTCATTCATGAAATCAGTTACTGCTGATTAGGTATTAGAATTTGACATGAAAGCATATTGAAATTTATCAAAACAAGAATTATTATTAATTAAATTTATCAATTGTTCTTTCCATACTCTCTCAAAAATTTTGGAAAAAACATTTAGAAGAGTTATTATTCTTTTCTCCTCCCCTATAAATTGGTTTTAATATGATTCTTTTGAGGTAATTTGGAAAGATACCTTCTTCAATACGTTTATTTAGAATAAGAGATAGGGGTAGAATAATGAGATCAACTATATCTTTCAAATTTTTTGAAATTATTAGATCTTCACCTGGAGCAATGTTGGATTTGAGTGATATTATAATATCATGAATTTCTTGTTCTGAACATGGTTTCAAAAACATCTATTTACTATAAAGTGATGACATTATTGGTTTACAAATTGTGAAAGGCTTTCGCGGCCATCGTTGAATGAATGATGCTTTTTCGGGTTTTTAGGCCGACGTTTATTTAGAGAAAATCTCGACGATTCGCCAAAACGAGTGGTTGGCATTTTCAAGAGAAATGTTTACAGTTTCGATCACTGAACACTACTTGTTTAGTATGCGTTGTCTCAGCCAGTATTTATGGGTCGACGTATTCGTACCCGGTGCCATCGTCCCTGCGTCGGGTACCCCCTCGGATTCATTAATATCCCGGTATGGTGTTATTACCGTTTTCTTGAGAACAGGTAGCCATGCTTTATTCAATTGTAACCCTTCTTCAATTCCGTTGAAATTGTTGGGATGTTTTTTTGATTTCTATTGCTTCTGGGAAGAGTCTTGGAGAATATGCATGTGTTGTGGCAATTACTTGGGTTTCTTCGAACTTCACTCTGTGATTATTATTCTTAAGCGCATGTTCTGCGACAGCAGATTTTTCTGAGTGTCCTAACCGGCAATTGGCCTTGTGTTCCTTTATTCTGGTATTTATGGAACGCTTCGTGGTTCCGATATAAACGTTGCCAGCCACAGGTGCATGGAATGCGGTACACCCCAGATGAGCTTAGTTCATCACGTTTATCCTTCGCCGATCTCAAGTAATCCTTCAGTTTCTTTAAAGGTTTATATATGGTTTTGATATCATACTTTCGTAGTATACGGCCAATCCGATCTGTGACCCTAGGAATATACGGCAGGAATGCTTTACTTTGTTCCTGGCACCCTTTCGATCCACTGTTGCTAGAGTTCTTTCTATTGCGTTTTATACACCGATCAATTTCGCTTTCCTATATCCATTTGAAAGAAGTGCGCTTTTCAAGTGTTTCAGCTCCGCTTCCAAATATTCGGGTTCACATATTCTTCTGGCTCGGTCTACTAGTGTTTTGATAATTCCTTGTTTTTGACACGGATGATGATTTGAGGTACTGTGGAGGTATCGATCAGTATATGTTGGTTTTCTATATACCTTGTGCCCCAATCGTCCTTTTTTTCGAAAAATGAGAGCGTCTAAGAAGGGCAGTTCCCTATCCTTTTCAACTTCCATGGTGAATTGGAAATTCGGGTGTATGCTGTTAATGTGCTAAAGGAATTTGTTGAGTTCTTCCAGTCCATGACTCCAAATTATGAACGTGTCGTCTACATATCGCAACCATACCTTGGGTTTGTACTTTGCCGTCTCTATTGCTTGTTTCTCTAGCTTCTCCATGACAAAATTTGCAATACGTGGGCACAGTGAGCTTCCCATTGAGACTCCATCTAATTGTTCGTATATTTTGTTGTCGAAAACAAAGTACGACGCTGTTAAACATATTTCAAAAAGTTTTGAGATATCGTTTGCAACAAAATATACGAACAATTAGATGGAGTCTCAATGGAAAGCCCACTGAGCCCACTTACTGTAAATTTTGTCATGGAAAAGCTAGAGAAACAAGCAATAGAGACGGCAAAGTTCAAACCCAAGGTATGGTTGCGATATGTAGACGACACGTTCATAATTTGGAGTCATGGACTGGAAGAACTCAACAAATTCCTTTATCACATTAACAGGATACACCCGAATATACAATTCACAATGGCAGTTGAGAAGGATAGGGAACTGCCCTTATTAGACGTTCTCATTTTTCGAAAAGAAGGACGTTTGGGGCACAAGGTATATAGAAAACCAACGCATACTGATCGATACCTCCACAGTACCTCAAATCATCATCTGTGTCAAAAACAAGGAATTATCAAAACACTAGTAGACCAAGCCAGAAGGATATGTGAACCCGAATATTTGGAAGCGGAGCTGAAACACTTGAAAAGCGCACTTCTTTCAAATGGATATAAGGAAAGCGAAATTGATCGGTGTATAAAACGCAAAAGAAAGAACTCTAGCGACAGTGGATCGAATGGGTGCCAGGAACAAAGTAAAGCATTCCTGCCGTATGTTCCTAGGGTCACAGATCGGATTGGCCGTATACTACGAAAGTATGATATCAAAACCATATATAAACCTTCAAAGAAACTGAAGGATCACTTGAGATCAGCGAAGGATAAACGTGATGAACTAAGCTCATCTGGGGTGTACCGCATTCCATGCACCTGTGGCAACGTTTATATCAGAACCACGAAGCGTTCCACAAACACCAGAATAAAGGAACACAAGGCCAATTGCCGGTTAGGACACTCAGAAAAATCCGCTGTCGCAGAACATGCGCTTGACAATAACAATCACAGAGTGAAGTTCGAAGAAACCCAAGTAATTGCCACAACACATGCATATTATCTAAGACTCTTCCGAGAAGCAATAGAAATCAAAAAACATCCCAACAATTTCAACAGAATTGAAGAAGGGTTACAATTGAATAAAGCATGGCTACCTGTTCTCAATTTAACGGTAATAACACCATACCGGGAAATTAATGAATCCGAGGAGGGTACCCGACGCAGGGACGATGGCACCGGATTCAGGTACGAGTACGTCGACCCATAAATACTAGCTGAGACAACGTATATCAAACAAGTAGTGTTCAGTGATCGAAACTGTATACATTTCTCTTGAAAATGCCAACCACTCGTGTTGACGAAACGTCGAGATTTTCTCTAAATAAACGTCGGCGTCGGCCTAAAAACCCGAAAAACCATCATTCATTATTGGTTTAGTTTTTTTTTTTTTTTTTGATGAAGTTAATCCAATTTTTGAGAAAAAGTTGACAAATTCATTACATATGTCTTTACTAGAAGTTATGAGTGTGCCGGATTTACTTTTAATTTGACTTATAGATTGATTCTTTTTCTTTTTTCCCATATTACTATTGATAACATTCCAATTTTTTTAGGTTTTCATCAGCTTTTTCAAATTGTTTATTAAGTTCTTGTTTTTTTTTTAATTTTTACATAAATTATTGATTTGGTTTTTAATTTATTTGTATAAATTTTTCAAGGCATCATTATTTGGATATTTTTTCAATTGTTTATATAGGTCATCTCGAATTTTCATTTTATCTAACACAGATTCAGTTATCCAGTTATTGTGTTCTCGTGTTCTGGAGTTTTTGGTTTCACTGGATTTTTCTTTGCATTCGTTTATACAGAATGCAAGTTCTTCAAATGTTGGTATATTACTGAAAGAATTCAGTTGTTTTGAAATACATTCACGAAATTTATCTTTGTCTATAATTTTTATGACTTTTTTATCATCCTTGGTTAGTTTTTTATTATTTTTTCAGTTTTTATATTTATAACTTTATGATCAGAAAGATGGTATTCTTTATACCTATTCAATCAGAAATTTTTTACTGTAAAATCACATATTTTTAAATTTATACACAAAAAACAAACCAGAAACGTATAACTTGCGGACATATGTTTATGGTAACTTCTTCTTATTTTGACGCCAGCAACATGATCCTGAATTTTCTACACGTACTTAAGAAACACCCTGTATATAGAAGTTTACATGGCAACTTCGAACAAAATAATCAACAGTGATTTTCCATATTACATACGCATGCACTCATTCAACTTGAAATATCTTGAACACCGTTGATATTTTCGATATCTTCTATAGGAAATACTGAGAATTGAGGAGAATAAGACTAAATCGATATTAACTCAGTGGTGTGAAAGCTGGGGAGGGGCTATAGCGTACACATCTGCCGTCACTTTCAACGCCCTCAAAGAGAATATTTATCTTTAAAATGAAGTGAGGATTCTACCAACGGAGTTTGTCCCTTCATTCTGGGACACCCTATAAAATGAAATACAAATTAACGATGTGGCAGTTGTCAGATATCTAGATTTTTATCATCTGCTACACACCATGTTTGCCACAATATGATACACCCCAAGCATTTTCAGAAATATAGTGTCCAGCAAGTTATGTTCTTCGGAGAATAGTGTATCTACTTCACCAAACACTTCATTAATATATTTGACGTAAGACGTATAATAATAAAGTGTTTTGGTGCGAAGGGGCGACATTACTCATCAATTTACTGAAATAAATCAAAGGTTCCAAAATGCAATGAGAGAAAACACTCACCGATGCTTGAATGACAGGAAAGTGTAGAATAGTGCTTCTTTCCAAATATCTCAATGTTGGTATAACAAACAACAGACAAGTGACCCCACATGATACTGGATTTCCAGGCAAACCAAAGAATTTCTTCATTCTTCCACCATACACAAACGTTGCGAACGTTGTGGGTTTCCTTGAAATGGAATATACCCTTTAGAAAATATTCGGAATTGGCGTACCCAACCATTTACTGAATAATTTTTTAAAATAATAATAATAATTACCCTGGTTTCATATTAACCCTGCCGAAATGAATTTCCGCACCAAAATCTTCCACAAGGACTCTTTTCAAAACGTCAAATTCACCCATTGATACACCGCCACTGGTAATGATGACGTCATTTAGCGAAAGTGCCTTTTGCAGAGCTGCTTTCACTGATGTCGGACTGAAAAAAAATATATAACATTGGTGAACAAAATATTTGACCCAAAATGTTGAACTCACTCATCTTTTACCGTCCCACAATCAACGGATTCATAATAGTATCTTTTCAATAAACTCATTATAGTGGATTTATTTGAATCTCTGATTTGTCCTGGTTTCAATGTATCTCTTGGATCTTTAACTTCATTACCTGTTGATAGAACTCCAACTGATTCAGTCCTGAAACAAAAAAGGAGAAGCCCTTTCAGAAAGGAACAGGGTAGAAGAGCATGAGTAACTCCACAGAGGACTTTTCGGGGGGAAAATAAGTTTTTATCACCAATTCAATAGACTGAAAAAAGATTGCTTCAGATCCAAACGGGATATTTCGAAACTGTCCGCGCCTGGAAATTACCAGATGTAATTAATCTGAATAAACCTCCAGTGAAATCAATAGCAACAATCAAAGTGTTTTAATAACATCCAAGTCTTGATGTAACATGGTGGCAGCGGAAAAGCGCGCTGGTACGAAGGCGTAGAAGGGCCAAGAGCAATTTTTTTCTGGAATCCCGACTTTAATCTCGGACCCCCGACTTTAATCTAGTGGGTCCGACTTTAATCTCGGACCCCCGACTTTAATCTCGGACCCCCGACTTTAATCTCGGACCCCCGACTTTAATCTCGAGGGTCCGACTTTAATCTCGGGGGTCCGGCTTTATTCTCGGACCCCCGACTTCAATCTCGGAGGTCCGACTTCACTCGGACCCCCGACTTCAATCTCGGGATTCGACTCACTGCTCTCAGATTCTAGAATTTCTTGTTCACTATAAGTTGAAAGGATAAGGTGTCTTGATTTCATTGAAAAAATTAACAGGATGTTCATAAAATCAGATGTGGTTTAATTTGAGACTGAAAGACATATCAGTCGCTATATTCCATCGTTCGAATTAACCTCTTGAACGGTATTCATGTTGAAAAGGGAAACATTCTCAATTGAAAATTGAAACTAACATGACTCCTCTGGAAAGAACTTTCGATAAAAATTAAGCTATTTTACGAAGGCGTAGAAGGGCCACGAGCAATTTTTTTTGGAATCCCGACTTTAATCTCGGACCCCTGACTCCAATGTCGGACCCCCGACTTTATTCTCGGAACCCCGACTTTAATCTCGGGGGTCCGAATTCAATCTCGGACCCACGACTTTAATCTCGAGGGTCCGACTTTAATCTTGGACCACCGACTTTAATCTCGTACCCCCGACTTTAATCTCGGAGGTCCGACTTTAATCTCGGGGGTCCGACTTTAATCTCGGGGGTCCGACTTTAATCTCGGAGGTCCGACTTTAATCTCGGGGGTCCGACTTTAATCTCGGGGGTCCGACTTTAATCTCGGGGGTCCGACTTTATTCTCGGACACCCGACTTTATTCTCGGACACCCGACTTTAATCTCAGAGGTCCGACTTTAATCTCGGACCCCCGACTTTAATCTCGGGATTCGACTCACTGCTCTGATTCTAGAATTTCTTGTTCACTATAAGTTGATAGGATACTGTGTCTTGATTTCATTGAAAAAATGAACAGTATGTTCATAAAATCAGATGTGGATTAATTTGCGACTGAAAGACATATCAGTCGCTATTTTCCATCGTTCAAGATAACCTCTTGAACGGTATTCATGTTGAAAAGGGAAACATTCTCAATTGAAAATTGAAACGAACATGACTCCTCTGGAAAGAACGTTCGATAAAAATTAAGCTATTTTACGAAGCAATTTTTTTTTGGAATCCCGACTTTAATCTCGGACCCCCGACTTTAATCTCGGACCCCCGACTTTAATCTCGGACACCCGACTTTAATCTCAGGGGTCCGACTTTAATCTCGGACCCCCGACTTTAATCTCGGACCCCTGACTTTAATCTCGGACCCTCGACTCTAATCTCGGACCCCCATGTTCCCCGACTTTAATCTCGGAGGTCCGACTTCAATCTCGGACCACCGAGATTAAAGTCGGGGGTCCGAGAATAGAGTCTGTCCCCCGAGATTAGAGTCGGGGGTCCGAGATTAAAGTCGGGATTCCAAAAAAAATAGCTCGTGGCCCTTCTACGCCTTCGTAGTCTTCTAAACGCAGTAACTGGTCGAGGAAATTTCATCCTCTACACTTATACAGAGTCCTTTAAATTAACATTTTTTCATTCTCATACTGTGGAAGTTTAAAATTCCCAAAAAGGTATGCCAAGAAACGAATATCCTCCACAAAAACAAACTTTCATTCAATCCTTTGTTATTATTATTACGTATTTTTGCATAAATAACTTATTAATAAATCAATCAATTTGTAGAAGTAGATTCTTTCATCTCATAATGTGATTCAAAATCACCACATCATTGGGTTCTTAATTGATTCAACTCACATCATTCATAACAAAAGCATTCGTAATCTCTTGAACACAAAGGCCACTATACCCGAATTACTCAAATATTCATGAAAACCAACTTTAATATTCAGAATTTCAAAAACCAAAAATAAGAAAGTGTTTTCTCACTCTGATATGGATTTCGAGTATAATAGGTTAAACGGTTTAGGCGTGAGGTCGATGGACACACAAATTCAGTTCTGTTTTTCTGATTTTAAGACTGAGTGGAATAGAATCAATTCCCATCAAAATATCAGATTTGAATTTTTTGACGATCACAATAATTTCTCCCTATACTTGGTCGCGAGAAAGAATAAAATAGAAGACCTACACTGAATATTTCCATTTGCAAGAAGTCAATTATTGGTTTACTGTATGTCTGTATATATCATTAAAGGAAAACTCTATTACATTGAAAATGCTATTACCGACAACTTATACCAGATTCAGAAACAGGAAATCAAAAATCCTAAGACCGTCCCTGGTGACCTTGCGCTCTATTGGGCAAACTCTATTACATTGCAAATGCTATTACCGACAACTTATACCAGATTCAGAAACAGGAAATCAAACATCCTAAGACCGTCCCTGGTGACCTTGCGCTCTATTGCGCAAACTCATATGTTGGTGTAACTGCCGTAAGGGGACCACGTTATTCTGAACTAATTGGCGTTCTAGTGTTTATTGAATTTCTATGGTTCCAACTTTTATGAAGAATTCAATTTTCTGAGAAACTATTAATAAAAAAGATTTTCAGTTGGTTCCAAGATTTTAGCGGACACTGTATCAGTGGGACGTAAGATTGGGATTATTTGTGGAAATTACAATTCTCTTAATTTTTCCATAATATTAATACCAAATTTTCCACGTTAGGGTGAAATGAATAACTGTACATATACCACTTATTGGAAGATCTACTATTTCCCTGAGCTAATTGAGATAAGGAAAGTTAGCATTCTTATAATAATTAAAAGAGGTTATAGGAAATATTCCCAATTATAATATGCAAAATGAAAAATGAAAAATGAATCTATTTCCAGGATTGCTCCATTAAACAGAAAGTAAATGAAAGTATTTCCTGAATTTTGGAGATTGATAATAATACAACAGATATTTCAGGAGTTCGCGCTCGCTTCCATTTTTCTGTTGACTAAACAACACAAGAATCTACTCACTTGAATACCTTCACTTCAGTTTTTCCCAACATTGCCAAAACGCCAACATGAGCTGGAGTGACACGATCGTTTCTCTTCAAAACAAGGGTGTTGGTCGGGACATCACTTCCTATTTGCCTACAAAAAAAGAATAATAATATAAAATTTGACACTCTAAAAAGTGAAAACATAGATAGATGGTTATTGTTACCTAAACATGAATTAAAATTGTTCTAAAAATACAAGAACGCCTTGAAGGTTATGTTACGTATATTTTTATTTCTTATAACTTTATATGTATATAATCATTTGATTGTATATGGGGTACGTTAGATATAAATATGGAAAGGGTTGATTGCTTCAACGAGAGGGATGAAACTAAAGATTGCCTCCTATAATTTCTTGGTTTCAAACGACTGTCGGTAGAGACCGATAGTCATAACAATAGTTAGTGGTTTTTGAGTGGTGCAACAAAACGCCTAAAATTAAATTATTGATAAATTCCTCTTATTATGAGAGATATGGTAGGTTGAGATATCAGGAAATAATACTTGAAAACTCACCTCCGATTATCGATCACTAATAAGTCGAAGAAGTTTTCATATACAGTAGAAAAAGCTGATATTAATATCCTCCGAAGAGATAAGAAAACGGTAATTTCAAACTTCCCTACTACCACTATAATGAACCCGTTTTCTTGAACATGTGGATTCCAACCGATTTTTAGCGTTTACGAAAATCCTAAAGTTATATATCCACTGTTCATCTATCATTGCCAATTTCTATCTGACTAATTAAAATATCTCGAACAAGGACCGAGCAAAGTTTTATTATTTTTCCACTAGCGGCAGCAGCTCTCGGGTGAATATTGTGGGCCAGATATTATAAATAGCTGAAAAAGGTGCATTTTACGGGTAACGAAACAGTTCGTATAATGGTTAATATGAGGTTTTAGTAAGAGATCCTTTTTAAAATTTGCCATTAAGTTGGGATAACGTCTGACCGCTAAACATAACCGAAGTGATACAGCATAGGGCTGATTGGTTGCAAGTTAGCAAACGTCTACTCCTATGTTTTCTCCCAACACGAATATGATCCATCATGCTGTCAACAAAATGAGAGGAATGCAAAAAAAAACACGTGAAGACAATACCACTCTGAGAGGAATAGTGCAATTATATAAAAGTGGTCGACAATGTTTCAGTTTGACTGAAATGCTTCAGGACTTTCATTCTCTGAAATAGAATACTACAGTTTTCACCTGAAGAAAGTTGTAAATAGTACCAACTGAAACGACATGATTTAAACTCGCATTTATTTCCAATGGTCCTGAATTTTACTCAGTTTCTTAATTAGAAAAACCCTTATTTTTCATCACTCCTGATTTCTCATTCATTTGAAGTAACTAATACTTTTTCATCTTTGAAAATCCGAGTAGACATTGTTAACTCATACCAGTTTTTCATCAAATGCAGATCTTAAGAAAAATCCCCTACCTACACTTCGAAGAATTTATGGAATCATTCGAATGCCTTGATAGTACAAAGTATATTCTTTCATACGGAATATTCTTCTTAGAAATGTGGGGAACTATTCCACATATATTCTGTATATTTTATATAATATTTTTTCATGAAAATTTCTCATGTTATAATATTTACACACCCTGTACATATGTAATATTTCATATTCAAGTCTAGAGACGTTTATTGTTGGAAAGCAAACTTATCTTTATCTAGTGAATTCAGTAAAGACATTTCATTTACAACCTATCTACTATTTCTTACCGATCTAATCCGTAACTTTTACTTCAGGTCATGTTCGATGTATGAGAACAAAATCAGACACGATAGTACCTCATTAACTAATTATCTGTAAGCTATTCAAACAGAATGAGAGGATAAAAAAACCTTATTTAATAGTCTCCACTAAAACTTTCTTCCGAGGACACAAAACAGGCAATTGCATGGTAGTTCTTCTAAGAAAGTTGAGGGTCATCTGTGTGACCATTTTAATTTCACTTTTAGCCCTTCGAAAAGGACAGTTCGTTCGAAGACTTCACCCGTTCAACATCAGCTTACAGTTTTTACTTTTTACTCGCGATCCAAAAACTCCATTAAGTTATATATACACATACTACAAGCTAATTAATAAAGTTATTTATCAAAGTTATCTTCAGTGTTCGCCTTTGCAATAGAAATAAGTCACCCACGAAAAATAACAAATAGGTGATACGGTTTCCACGAACCGATATTACACTGAGTGGTTCGAAAAGTAATACAATTTTCACGAAATTCATATCCGATAATGTACTTCAATTCCTTAAATAGTGCATCCTATAATGAGTTTGATTTTATGTCTTATATTAGTGGTCATTTCAAAATTAGTTCATTGAATGAATATCCACAAAACGGACAAAACCGGAATTTTGTTGAGTGTATGCCAAATATATCATTCCTAGGTTTTCGTCTGCTTGATTGGATGATATCCCACATTTTGTAGAAACTCCACAGTTAACAGAAATCATATAAAACATTTTCGATACAAATTGAATTAGCTTTCAAACAATGAAGAATTAGTCCCAACCTTGAGACATGATTATTGCTTCTGAAACAATTCAATTTTCTCTAGTTTCTTTGGAAACAGGGCTTTCAAAAGAGAGACATTTTATTCAACATGTATATAAGGGATTGTATTTTTGGAATAGGTACCGAAATAATTCTACTCCGAATATTTTTCAAAAAGAAGAATTGCTCGAAAACTGCCCATTTCTTTCTTCGATGGAGTATATGGGGTATCAATAAAATCTGTACATTTAAAAGTATATAGCCGACAAATGAGTACGGAGATCTATGCTGATATTGATGAAAGTATCTCGGACCCCTCAAACAATACATTATGACAAAAATTCATGAGAATCAACAGATTCTTTTTCGAAATACAAAGTATACATTGAAAAAATCCCTGTATACCCTGTATACGTGTAATGATTATGCGACGTTCTCACCATTGAAGAATGTTTGATATTTTAGTGACATGCTCTACCCTATCCGAACTAAAAAATGAAGGGTTTACGTACTCCTATTTTCGAACCACTCTGTATAAAAAAAAATGTCAGTAAACTTCGATTGAGATTGAGGGAGTTCATCCAGGCTGAATTTAATCTTCAATTCCCATCGGAAAAATGACCCTGCTTGGTTTAAAATAAATCGAATTGGATTTTTCTTTGTTCACCCTGTTGTAGAGCACAAAACGAAAAAGTTTAATGGATACGAGATGAAGGTCACATTGTATGTACCATCATTGCGGCATGGTATTCCCAGAATAAATAGGCGTTTTGTCAACTCTTGGAATTGTTAAAATTTCTCAGCAGAGAGCTTCACTTTTCATCTTTTTGACAACTTTTATTTCGAAAACTAGTCGGCCGATTTTTTTGTGTCCATGGACACTTTACCCGAGGATGTCAAAACTCTATCACATCCCAAAAGTTCAGGGAATTTAACCGAAAACCATTTTCCTTAAAAATAGTTGGGGTCGTTTCATTAGAAAAATATACTGTGAAATTTTGAAAAATACATCACAATAGTTAGGGAGCTGGCGAGCATTTTGGTACATGATTAGCATAAGTTTCACATCGAGATGGATTGCAGTTTAGAACAATACACATTGATTTGGTCTAGTCAATTAAGGTCCTATGTCGCTGCGTGTCCGCGTTACAACGGGTTTAAATTTGCACATGTCTGCCTCTGGAGTTCATGGTCACAATCATCCTGGAAACGACGAAAATCAAAGAGGAAGATATTCAGGGGCTCTGCATTATCACAGGACTTAGTTGTAACAATTTTAAAAAGCTCTATTAAGTCATTTGCACACGGTTCTAATTGAGCCCATTCGATCCATTATGACTCCCTGGATACGAAAAAACATTTGGCAGACTCTTTGCTCACTGATTTTTAGCTGTACAATTGTTTGAATTTCACGGAATCAAGGGAAAGCGGGCATTGCATTGGATTATTGTGATTCTTTATAGTTTTACTTTCATTATTTTGTTAAATATTATTCGCTGAACTCAAGGAAATGACTCAACATTTGGAGCTGAAGGCTGTCTTCTGTTCATTTCTATTCACTTCTGATACTACATCATATATCTGTAATCTGTATACATTTATATGCACAAAACGGAAAAGACCGGAACTGAGTTATACCGTTCTCACTCACATTCCCAAATAAAAAAGGACAAACTATAGAGTTATTTTATAACTGCAGGGACACAATTAACAGATTTAGAGCCCAAATATTTCGGACACGTTTTGATTTTGAAAATCATTCCTTACAGATTAGGTATATTAATTATTTTCACTTGTAATACCACTATAGCTTCAATTATTACCGGACATTTTTTCGAGAACACGCATATTTTGAAAATTCTCCCGAGTCCAAGACGATGGAAAAACTTTATGTCTTTAATTGAAGCTAAAGTGGTCTTCGGTAAGAAAATTTCACACCAAAATGTTATTTAAAAAATACTAAGATAATGAGGGTTTTTGACAGTTTTGACATTTAAATAGTCTTCGTATGTTGATTCAAAAGCAATATAAGGTAGAATAACAATTATACGTGAATAACTAAATGCCAGAGGGGAGAAAATATTTTTTTAAAGATTCCAGCAGTGGGATCCAAATTACCTCTTCTAATGTTATTTTAACTATAAACTTCAAAAATTCCAGTGTAATTTCATGCTTCTTACCCCAGGAGGAGACAAAAATTTCCGGAAATTTTATTAGTTGATATGGTAATGATAAAAAATACTGGCCTTTAATTAGTCGAAAATGTTAGATGTGGAATTTTCAGTCGGGTTGGAAAAAAAATCAAATGGTCTGCCTTTGGAATATCACAGGCCTGGATGTCTGCCTCATCGATTTTCTTGGTTTTTATAAAAAATCAAAACACATCAGTTGAAGAGGCAGACGTGTGAGCACACTTTTTCAAACAATTCAAGTCTGCCATGATTTCACTTTATGAACAGTTTTTTAAATCATAAAAATAACTTAAAATTTGAATAGTACAACAGTCAGGGCCCTGGATGTCTGCCTCTTCGATTTTCTGTGTTTACAGGATTATTGTGACCATTAGCCTCAGAGGCAGACATGTGCGCATAATATAGAACACCTTTTTTTAAACATTTTTGAAACGCTGTCAATCGACAACGCAACGCCAATATGGTGGCAGACGCGGTCCTTGATGTTTCTAAAGGTATAGTTATCACTATTAATAACGTCTGCCAAGGGTGCCGATTATATGGAATTTTTGCACGCCACCCCCCTAAGTACAAGGAACTTTATTTCATTGTAGAAAAATAATATCTTTCAAATTGAAATTGAAACAAATTAAATTCTATCCAAAGAACTCACCTTATATCTTGACCTGCTTTGGGAGTGCTATTGATGGAAATGATTACTTCATTGTTTCCGTCAGCAGATGTTTCGATGACAGTCGTATCCTCAACCTGTACTACGGCATCAGCACCTGCAGGTACTGGCGCGCCTGTGGATATTCTTATTACTTCTCCTTCCTTCAGCTCATCTCCGAATGGCTAAAATTAAACATGGACTACTGACAAGATTGTGATATTCAGTACGTTCATTCCTAATAGAATATTAAACATTTTTTGGGACCATCAGATATATTATGTCTGGAAACAATTATCACGAAAGGTTTGTATCTGATAAGCAATAATGTTAACCAGCCAAATACAATCAGAACGTTTTTGTTTCATTTGAGATGTGGACTGTTGATTATTTTTGCAAAAGGCCCAGCTTCATAGAAATTCCGGTTTTAACGGAAGTGACATTAACTTTATACTCAGTATATTCACTTCCTTTGTCTCCAATTGAAATACTAAATAAAACCATGTATCATTTGTCACTTTCAATAAACTATTATTCTTTATTTTATTTCTATTCAAGAGGTCTATGTATAAGTAAGTTCAAATCACTTATTTCCATTCTAAAATCTTGGAAAAAATACAACTTTACTGTTTTCAGTCGAAATCACGAAAGCGTTATATTTGTTTGACCCCCAGGTAAAATTATTTTCCTGAAAGTATCTAATATATTGGATTTATATTCCATTTATTGAATGTTTTTCAATATATTGGATTTCTTCTCAATATATTGGATTTCTTTTCAATATATTAGATTTTTTGAATTACTGGAGGGTAGATTTCATTCCAACTTCTCTTTTGAATATTGAGAAAAGAAACTGTTCCGTGGCAAAATCAATAGCAACCTTGTAAGCCCTAAATTGAAAATATCGCAATACAAAATTTTGAATGAGACATGGCAAAATTATTGTCAAATGGAATACACTAATACATTGTAAGTCAACAATACTCCTTTGGTCAATTAACTATTTCAATTCCTCAGATCTGTTTTCCAACGAGACCACCTAGGACAATCTTCCGAATTTGTTTTCATTTATACCGGGTGCATCATTGAAGCGTGAATAACTAGAGTTTTTTTTTTATGAAGCACCCATTATTTTATAGATTTGAGTCGGGATTATTATTCCTTCAATGCCAGATTTGAGGAGTCTTTGTCAAATCATTGGGAAGATATATCTTCCCAACAGTTCGGAGTAGATCCTTAAAATCTGATATTTAATAATAATTCCTTCTCAAATGAATATACTATTTTAAATTAAATTAAACTATAGTTATCCAAGATTGAATGGTGCACCCTGTAGGTATTGATGAAAAAAAATTCGGAAGATGATCCTAGGTAGTCCCTTTGGCAAACGAATATGAAATAGTGATTCACAATGGAGCAATTGACCGAGTGAATCCTTTTGACTCACCCTTACATGGGATATTTCATTAAAAACGGTTTCTCTTCTCAATGTTGAGAAGATTTTATAAAGGAGTAGATTGCTTTAATGCCCTCCCACAAGAAATTAAAGAGAGTGGTTCGATAAATACATTCAAAAGACGATTGAAGGATTACCTTATGAAAACTTAGTATATTTTTATGTATGACTTTTTTATGTAACTTTTTATTTATACGTGTGAATTTTTAATCAGACTGTTTGTATTTTTTCATGTTAATTTTATTTTATTTATAAGGTGACATTGTATTTACTATTGTAAATGAATTAGTTTTTCAACTAAATAAAGATATATATATATATATATATATATATATATATATATAGAATGAAAAAAAGGGATAGTCGCTGACTAGTTAAGAGTAAAACTGTTTGTAGGGCCTGCACCGATGTAAAAGGAAACTCTTTTAAGTTTTTTCCAAGCTTTCGGAATCTTTTATTCCATCATCAGGGAGACTACAATTGGAAATGTCATATAAGATTGTAAATTCAAAATTATAAGTACTCACATCTTATTTGAGGATGCTTACATATATGTTCATAAAAATTATTTATAAGAACCATTTACGTTTACAAGATTAAGTTTCTGCTAAATAAAGAGTAAATGAAAAAAGAATAAAATTGAAAACAAATCAAAATTGGATGAAAAACTTATCAAATACAGTAATTCCTGAAGAAATTTCACAATTTTTATCATTGGGACCAAAATTTAGTATTGAACCAGTAATAAAAAAAGACATTCCTATAAAAAACATTTTAGCAGATTTAGATCATATTACTTCCTCTATTAGTGATACTAATGGAAGAAATATCACTATAGCTAGAGCTACTAATGTCATTACCAATTGTGTCCTTAATGATGATCCCAAAAAAAATGATTTTTTTCGAAAACTTTACAACAAATCAAAAAAGTTTTTGAAAGATAATCCAGATTTGATTCTTATTCAGTCAGATAAAGGTAATGTTACTGTTGTTATGGAAAAACAACAATATCTAGATTTATCTAATGATATCATCAATAATAGTACATCCTATGTAGGGCTGAATAATGATCCAACATCAAAAATACAGAGAAAATATAATAATTTGATAAAATCTCTTAAAGTAAAAAACCAAATAGATGACAAAGTTAAAAAAAGCTTACTAGTTATGATGGCATTTCTTCAAAATTTTACTCTTTACCAAGAATTCACAAACCAAATTTATCAGTGAGACCGATAATAGCTTGCATAGGTTCTCCAACAGAACAAATTGCTTCTTTTTTAACTAATATTTTGACTAATGCTTATGATTCAGATAACATTTACTCAATCAAAGATTCCTTTGAATTTTCAGAAAAATTCAATAAAATCAAATTACCTGATAACTATGTTCTGGCCAGTTTGGATGTTGTCTCTCTTTTCAGTAATGTTTATCTTGATACTTGCCTTAGAGCGATAGATAAAAATTGGGATCGTATCAGCAGTCATTGCACTATTGAAAAAGATTGTTTTTCCAACTTAATAACATTTCTTTTCGAAAATAACTATTTTTCATTTAATGGAAAATATTACAGACAAACTTTTGGAATCCAATGGGATCTTCAATCTCACCAATTCTTGCAGCTTATGTTATGGATGAATTGCTGGACACAGTGTTACCAGTTCTCTCTTTTAACTTATTTTTCATCAAAAAATATGTGGATGATATAATTTTAGCATTACCTAAAAATGGTATAACTGAAATTTTGGATACCTACTTTCAATAGTTATGACCCATACATACAATTCACAATCGAAACAGAAGATTCAGATCTCTCAGTACCTTTCCTAGATACAAAACTTATACGATCGATTGATAACACAATATTAATTGATTGGTATAGAAAACCATGTAGTTCAGGAAGGTATTTGAATTTCTTTTCTTATCACAAATTTTCGATGAAAGTGAATTTGTTGAAACAAATGAAAGAGAGAGTACTCAAAATTTCTGATATATCTTTTCACAATAAAAATTTGAAAATACTTCAAGAACTTTTCATACAAAATTCTTATCCACCATCTTTAGTTAATAACATCTTGTTTAGCTCATTTTTAACAGAGGTTGACAATAGTGTAAGACAAAATATGAATTCTCATAATGAACAACCATTTGAATCAAAATTCAATTTTCTATGCTTCATTACCTTACATCAAGGAAATAACACCCAAACTAACCAGAATTTTACAACCATTTGATAATATCAAAATTGCAAATAGAACAGTTACTTCAATAAGACAAATATATTCAAAAGTAAAGGACAAAAATGATATTTTCTCTCTTTCAAATGTTGTTTATAGCATCCCTTGTCTTGATTGTGAAAAAAATTACATTGGCCAAACTAAAAGATTACTAAATTATAGAATCACTTCTCATAAAAGTGATAGTAGACTACATCCTGAAAGATGTGCTTTAGCAAAACATGTCAATGACCTTGACCACCGAATGAACTACTCTTCAACAAAAGTTCTTGCAAGAGAATCACATCTTTCAAAAAGATCTTTCTTAGAAATGGCCTTTATCTCTCAAGAGAATAACCCCATCAATAAACGAACAGATATAAGCCATTTGAGTGAAATTTATTCTTTTTTACTTTCTCTTGACATAAAACACCAAGAAATTAGAGTAACCGAACGCAGAAATTCTAACCTACACTAAAGTTTATTTGTCAGAACAAAATAATGTCACTTGTCAAATTAATAACTGTCACATTTGACAATAAACAAATGAAGTAGTCTCTATGTACAACTAATTTGTCATTTCGTCCAGTTTCTCAGTTTTGTATTTTTTAAAAAAGAACTGAAAATTCTGCATCACTGATATGTTTATTTAGCAGAAACTTAATCTTGTAAACGTAAATGGTTCTTATAAATAACTTTTATGAACATATATGTAAGCATCCTTAAATAAGATGTGAGTACTTATAATTTTGAATTTACAATCTTATATGACATTTCCAATTGTAGTCTCCCTGATGATGGAATAAAAGATTCCGAAAGCTTGAAAAAAACTTAAAAGGGTTTCCTTTTACATCGCCGCAGACCCTACAAACAGTTTTACTCTTATATATATATATATATATATATATATATATATATATATATATATATATATATAACAGTAAGTTATTCATGACATCTACAGTCACTAGTTGAAACTTAATTGGTATTGATTCTTGAGTGGATTCGTTTTGATTTCGAGAGCTCCATAAATCCTTTCTGATGAGTGCGTTAGCACGAAACAGCTGTCAAAGGTTAGAACTCTCGGAATTAAAACGAAATATACTCTATTTTCACTTATATATATATATATATATATATATATATATATATATTTTGGCGGTCACTGTATATATATATATATATATACAGTGACCGCCAAAAAGTATGTACCATATGGGGAAAAGTTTGTGCATGTCCGATAACCTAAAAATAGATTTTGACACATGTCACGTGATCGCTAGAATGGCGGCAAAATGAAAAAAATTGTTATGCAAAGGCAAAAAAGGGGTAAGATGGCAAGATATCAAAAAAAAGTTATTTGAAAGAGTCACTTAGAATTCAATTTTATACACATAAACGAAGTTTCAAGAGATAATTCAAAAAAAATTGAAAATAGCAATTTTTTAAAAATATTTTCCCATCTATTTAAAAATATTATTTTTTTTTCTTATGAATAGCTTTGACTATACTGAAACATTTGCATTTTAATGATAATGACAAAACTTTCCCATTTTCTCCACACCAGAGGGCACTAAATTAAAAAAATTGGTTTTTGCCAGAACCCTCGCTGTTACATTGGTTCTTATCTAACAGTTATATCAGAATTCCAAGACTATTGTGTTGATATGGCAATCTAGGAACACCATGTTTCCTGATTTTAATCAAGTTTCAATAATAATGCTGTATGAGCGTTTTACTTTGCACATAAACTTTAAGAATCTTTAATTTGACGCACTATTTTCAAGTTTATGTGCGAAGTGAAACGCTCATGTACGATTATCATCGGAACTTTATTTTAATCTGGAAATTACCATGTTTTTGGAGTGTCATGTCATCACAATGGTCGTGGAATTCGGATATAACTGTTAGATACGAACCGATGTAACAGCAAGGGTTCTGACAAATTCCCATTTTTTCAATTTAGTGCCCTCTGGTGTGGAGAAAATGAGAAAGTTTTGTCATCATCATTAAAATGCAAATGTTTTAGTATAGTCAAGCTATTCATAAGAAAAAATAATAATATTTTTAAATAGATGGGAAAATATATTTAAAAAATTGCTATTTTCAATTTTTTTTTGAATTATCTCTTGAAACTTTGTTTATGTGTATAAAATTGAATTCTAAGTGACTTTTTCACATAACTTTTTTTGATATCTTGCCATCTTACCCCTTTTTTTGCCTTTGCATTGCAATTTTTTTCATTTTGCCGCCATTATAGCGATCACGTGACATGTGTCAAAATCGATTTTTAGGTTATCGGACATGCACAAACTTTTCCCCAGAATATTTTTTCCAATACTCCAATTATAAAAATTTTTCCCATATGGTACATACTTTTTGGCGGTCACTGTATATATATATATAAATATTTATAAGGATGGATTTCTAAATATATATAATTATAAATGAAATCTGCCCTCGCTCTTTTGGAATAACTCGAGTAATTTAAGAAATCCAATAGATTGAAAATAAATCCAATACGTTGAATAAAAATCCAGTATTTATAGGTATTCTATTTTTTCAGGAAAATAATTTTATTTCATTTTTGTGACCCCCAGGCGTTTCACTAAAAAATGTATCTGCAAAGTGAAATTTTTTATTTATATTACTATTTTTTTCCAATGGAAAGAATGGTGACTCCGTACTCTATTAGGTTTCAAACAAACTTCCGTTGAAAAACTTAGAAAGATTACCTTACATTTTTCTTGAAATGATGCATCTTTCGAAATTAAAATAAAATTCAAGTGCATCGAATAAATTGTAACCAGCACAACTGATAAAACAAAGTCATTAATCGAAAAGCATATGAGATATCTCCAATTACATAATTTACTTTCGCAGAAGCGAGGTGAAATAAGATATCGACAAACAATTTTCTATTCATGATTTTGTTTCATCAGGTGTGTTGGTCACAGGTTACTCGATGCATATGCATCTCATGTAGTAACCAAATGATTCAGATCTAAAGTAATATTTTTAAGTTTTTGTGCGGAAGTTTATTTAAAACCTGATAGTATGCGGTATCGAATTAATCGTAATGAAATTATAATTTTTCCTAACCCGACGAGCCACCATGTTGCCAATGGGCCTTTCCGGGAGATATGAGGTAACACTGAAATTAGAAAGTAAATACGCTAATATCACTCGGAATCAGAAGAAAAGTGGTTTCGTGACGTCACGTTTATCAAAACTAAACTTGGCAACGTTGTTAAAGTTGTGCACCAAATTTTCATTCAAATATAATGTGTCGTATGACAGGTGTCATTTGATACCAGATGGGTTCTTTCGTCTGTTTCACGGTGCGATCAATAAGAATAGTTTGTCTCTGTCTAATTTGCCTGTCCATTTGATACAAGTGAAGCAGTTCCATCAGATCTAAACTTCAACGAACACTACCTTGATTTCTTTTTTGAGGTTAATGCGATTTGCTAGTAAGTTTTGAGAGCTTTTGTTGTTTGTGTTCTGAAATTTGTTATTAATTCCTGTATCTCCAGTACCTGTATCCCTGCAATAACTGAACATGTCGAATAGGTGCTTTGTACCTCGGTAAATTATACGAACTTCCTTCACGAAGCCTTGTTCCATATTTTTAATACGCAATTACACAAATAAATTCACACCAAATCGTTTATGATAACACCTCACTACACTATTATCGAATTTATCAGTTGAATGTTGATTGTTGAATGTAAATAAAATAAACATTAACCTCACATCTCCATATGACTTTTGACAGTTGAGAACTGTCATTACGATTTGCTGTGTTGTCAATGCTCGTTCTTCATCAAAAGGATGGTCTGTTCAGAAAATTTGAAAGTTACAAATACAATAAAAAATAGCTAATATGTGGATTTTTATCTATGAGTTGATCAAGTGACAATGTATTGATTATTTCTCGAAGGCTTATATCATGCTTATATTTTTGAGGAGAACGGTATTACTTGTTTCGGAACGTGGATTATGGTGGGAGATATTTCCGATGAACGTGACGTCAGCGGCACACTTTCAAATGTGATATTTTTTTAAAATGAAAGAAAAATAATGGAACTTTTTGTTAAATGTACTTTTCAGACTAACAACTATCGATTTAAACTAGTTTTGTAATTTATTTTCCGTAAATGTAAAGGTCCATTGCAAATAATTTGTGATTACAATTTAAAAATAAAAATTTACATAGAAAATATTTGGGATGAAATCAGCAATTTGAAGGATTCATAGCCCTCTACATTGAAACATTAATTTGAGAATACAAAAAAAATTTACAAAAAAATAACAAACGATTACATGGAACCAGAAGTTACATGAACCTGAGTCACTTGTAAAAAAATGCAGTTTTATGTATTATACATATCCTCCAAATTTTATTCCATTATCTTCAAAAACAAAAATGTTATAACTTTTCCGTGGATTCCCTGTAATTCATCCCAACTAAAACTACAAGCTGTTGCAATTATGCGTTTATTCATTCTGATGGCACTGAGAAGAAATGAATGATGAATTAACTTAGATCATTTCTTTATTACTATACATACTTCCCAATTACACCAAGCAATAGAGCATAAAATGAGTTTTTAACAAATATACTAGTAGGAAACCGACTATGCCATCACATGAAGGACAGTCCGTGTTTATATTCTGTTGTTTTCGATTCGCAACTGTCATTTATTAATTTTTTATTTAAACATTCAAATAACAAAAAAAGTGTTTTTTTATTGTTTGGATTATAAAATGAAAACTAATAGAGCAATCTGGTTGCTACAAAAAAAAATTGTACATAATTGAAATACGAACAAAATGAGATGTTTGACTACCCGGTAAGATCATTAGTAACGGATTAAAAACGGATTTTTTTTTTGAAAAATTCATAACTCCGCCATTATTCAAGAAGTAGGATTGGTGTTTCTCAAGAAATTATTGAATCATGTGTTCTTTATGTGTGCACAAAACAGGCACTGTCAGATCGTTAGTTTGGCACAATTGCAATTCAATTTTTTCGCAGCGTGCCTGGATGCTCTAGTGGTAGCCCGATTTCAATTTCTCAAACAGATTATGAAAGTAGGAGTATACTACAAAATGTATATTCTCATTTTGCACTACAATATTGCGAAATAGGTGGAAAATGCATGCAAACATGACTGAAAATGGCCGAGCCCGCGTTAGCTGCCGAGTGGTAGGAGAGTCCAGAAGATTAGGGGAATTCTTCTAATGAACGGGTTACGTTATAATAAGCTTCCCCTCATATCCCGCTCTCTCCTACCTCTTGACCGTTTCCACCTGCTCGGCCGTTTTCAGTCATGTTTGCAAGCATTTTTCACCCATTTCGCAGAATTTTAGCGCAAATTGAGAATATACGTTTTGTGGTACTGTACTTTTATTTTCAAAATCTGTTTGAGTTATTGAAATCGGACTATAACTGGAGCACCCAGGCACGCTGATAGATAGTGCAAAAAAATATTCAAATTGCAATTGAGCCAAAACTAATGATCCGTCAGAGCCTCAAATTAAGTGCATATGATTCAATACTTTCATGAGGCCCAACCATTTTTCTTGAAAAATGGTGGAGTTATGAATTTTTTTAAAAAATCGTAAAATTTTCCATATTGTTCGTTTTCAATTATCTACAATTCTTTTCATTGGAGAAACCAGATTGTTCTATTAGTTTTCATTTTATGAGCAAAACAATAAAAAAACACGTTTTATGTTATTTAAATGTTCATAACAAATTGATAAATGACAGTTGCGAATCGAAAACAACAAGTTATAACTACGGACTGTTTTCCATGTGATGACACAGTCGGTTTTCTACTAGTATATTTGTTAGTAAAAACTGAACTATTGATTGGTCTAAATGTAAATATCTCCACGTATAGACTCTGCCTTTAGTGGATCTCCCATTAATATTACTATATTGTGTATGTAGATTTATTTATGAGTGTCTATTGAATATACTTGACTTCTTCTTCTCTGGAAATTCTCTATTCATTTAATGGTATTGTTTATTATATTCTGATTCATGGTGACTAAAATATTATTATTATCATTATTATTAATAGTATTATTATTATGAATGAGGCGGATATTAGCGCAGTGGTTGAGCGCCCGACTGGTGATGGTATCAGCTTCCGCAATATCGTTTGTCCAGCTTCAGATTTATAAAAATTATGAATTTTAAAAAAATGGTCTCTTTTTCCCGGATTTTCTCAGTGAAAAATGCACCGATCTAGTCGTATGAAAATCCATTTTGTAAAGGTTTTATGAATCTCTACTGAAGTTCCATTTACTGTTAAACGATTCCTATAAAACTTTTTGAAATATTCGTAAAAAAGATGTTATTTTTTTCACTATTTCTTGTTTGAAAAATTCCACAAATCGATTTTGCTTGGGCGAAAACCGGGGCTTTCATTCACGAACTATCTGATAAAAAGTAGTATAGGCCGTTTGCGTCTTTTATTTTGTGTGAGAAAAGCCTCTTATTTTTATCTACAGCTTTACCTATAAAGAAAATGTCGTTTTACAAAGAAAAATAAGATTTGTGTGATTTTGTTTGCAGTCGTACAAAAAGTTTCGTAAAAAACTATTAAATGTTGTGTTTTATCGTTATTGGTCATGAAATGGATTACTATTTCTAAATTGGATGAATTTAACTAAAGAAATAAACTCAGCAATAACACAATTGAGTTTTATTTGTGGGTTTACCTCATCTCCTGCTGCGGCAACTTCCCTCACATATCGATTTCCAATTCCATCGGATGACCTCACAGCGTAACCATCTTTTATTGATGCCCGAAATGACGGTATCGGTTCTCTTGCAAAAACGTCTTCCGCCAAAATTCTGTGAAGAGATTTTTCGTAAGGAATCCTCTCCGTCTCCAGGGTTGGGGAACATTCTTTAAGGATTATTTCGATAGCTTCAGATACTTCCAGCATTGGATAGTGAGATTTTCGACTCCTTTTTGCCACACTGTCCATTCGTACCTTCAAATATGAATTTTCTCATCATTCAGGGCGATCTAATCTAAATATTTTTGAACTAGTTGAATATATAGTATCATTGTTTAAATAGAAGTAAGATAGTGTGACAAAATGTAATCTTGAAATTAATGTATTGTTCTAAACAGAGGACGAAACCCGAAGAACATTGAATCTACATCCGAAAGCAATTGAATTCAGCATCTCAAAAAACAGTGCTTGACGAAGATTTGGTATCTTCCAGTAGAAGAATTACGCGAGGTGTACCCCAAGGGAGTATCCTTGGGCCTTTGTTGTTCTCCATTTACACGGCGGATTTTCCACAAAGTATCGAGTTTTGTACCACCCACCAATATGCGGATGACACACAATTGTATTTATCTTTTTCAATCAATGATGTACACGTTGCGTGCGAAAGAATAAACTCATATCTGCACTTTCAAATATGCATGACCTCATTCTCAATGAAAACAAAACTCACTTCATGATATTTGGTGAAGACAAAGAGGCTCTTGCTGCTAGTCCGCTATTTGAAATTAGGATCAATGATTCAAGATTGGTAGCAGTAGATGTAAACATTTGGGCCTTCAGATGGACAATGAATTAAAGTTCAATGGACCTGTTAATTCTCTTTTGCAGAAAGCTTATGGAAAACTTAAACTGCTCTATATGCACCGTGATGTACTGAGTACCTGGTTAAAATTGAAACTTTGTGATTCTCTGATTTTGTCATCTCTGGCGTACTGTAATGTGGTATATTGGCCTGCTCTGACCTACAGAGATAAAAATAGCGTACACAAACTACAAAATTCATGCATTAGATATTGTTTTGGCCTTCGGAAATTTGACCACATTAGCAATGTGTTTCGCAGATCAAATTAGCTCAGTCTTGACGAAGATTCACCCTCCACATGGCTTGTTTCATACCCCGAGATATCTTTATTCTAAGCTGATCAAATGTTCTCAGACCCACAGTCGAACTACTAGAACTTGTAATCTATACAGTATACCTGCCCACTCCACAGCTACGTTTCAAAAATCGATCTCTTATGTTTCAGTAAAAATATTCAACTCTGTTCCAGAATATATAAAAAACAAAAATACACTATTCTGTTTCCGAAAACATGTGAAATCCCACTTACTCTCTTTGAGAACAAATTAATAGTTTTTGTTGTTGGAGTTTTAATATATATCTATATATTTTTTTCGTTAGTAAGTAATAGTAATTATTTTGTTAATATTATCCTTATGTTTAGCACCTGTTACCTATGTATCGATTTTTTATCTGGTTGGTATCTGTGAGGGGTTATGTGGAAGAACACCTTTGTTGAACATCGCCTCCCAAGGGAAATCGTCTACATCAACTTGTGTATTTGTAAAAGAAAAATAAAGACCCATTATTATTATTATTATTATTATTATTATTATTATTTTTTTTTTTTTTTTTTCTCCTTAGGAGTGTACCAGTCAGGCCCTGTCTCCGGTGCTCCGACCCATCCGGAGGGCGCGCTGGTGTCGTTAACCCCAATAACCACTCCCTACGTCCGTAGGGTGAGTAATTATTGGGTCCGAGAATCGTGTGCCCTGAGTAGACGGAGCGAACCAAGTATAACGGCCTTCTGCATTCTTGCTGCTAAGATTTCTGCCATATTACGGCAAGCGGGTATTATTTTCAAGTTAGAGAGCAGTGTGTCCATCATTCCACCAAGGACTCCTATAATCAGAACCACCATTTTGACAGAATGGTCCGGATATAACCTGCGGAGTTCAAAGAGAAGATCTCGATATTTAGTCCGTTTTTCCTCCTCTTTTCGAACGATATTCATTTCGCCTGGAGCGGAAAACTCCATGACGAATATCGTTCTACTTTGGTGGTCGAGGAGGACAACATCAGGCTTATTGGCTTGTATTTGCCTGAGGGTGGGGAATGAGTAGTTCCAATAGATTCGGCATCTCTCATTCTCCACCACGGACTCAATATCCCCCGGAGCATAAGGCAACACCGGTGTCTCGTCTATACCGTACGAGTGTCGTAGGTGGTAGTACAACACTCGTAGCGCCGCGTTATGCCTGTGGATATAGGCTGAGACCGCATAAGATGGGCATGCTGATAGCAAATGCATTACGGTCTCAGGTGCCCCACGACATGCCCTGCATCGGGTGTCAGGGACGTCTATATCCATAACACGACTACGGTAGACAAGGGTGTTGAAAACACCATCCTGGCAGGCCATTATGAATCCCTCGGTCTCCGACTTTAGCTCACTCGACCTGAGGAAGGCAAAGGTCAAGCTTTTGGATAAGCCAAGGTCTTCGATGTTATGAAAGAAGACACCATGCATTGGCTTATCCATATGTAGCTGTAGCAGGACCTATGTCTCCGCAGCTTTTATGTGAGCTTTTTGCTGAACGGGTCCCAACTCGGTGACAGAGTTTGGGTTAGCCCGTTCAGTGTCGAAAACGAGACCGAGTTCATCGGCCGCACGGGTAGCTGCCTTAAAAAGGAATGCTCCAATCCCTGCTTTCTCATGGTCGCGGACCATACAGAGAAGGGGATCTGAACTCCTGATGACTTTACAGGCCCCATCCAGAACCATTCTGTTATGCAGACACTCCAAACTCAAAAGTCCACGGCCTCCCCGTTGTCTGGGAAAGTATAACCGTGAAACGGACGATTTAGGATGCAAGCTCCTATTGAGATGCATCATTTTGCGAGTCTTAACGTCAAGTTGTCTCAGCTCTTCCTTAGTCCACTTTATCACTCCGAAAGAGTAAAGAAGGATCGGAACGGCAAGCATATTAGTTGCAGCAACTTTGTTCTTCCCCGACAGTTCTGATGACCAGATCTGTCGGAGTTTATGCTGATACTTGCCGCGGAGAGAGTTTTTAACTGCAAATACCTCTTGGGAGCGGCGTTGTTCCACCCCAAGGTAGGTATAAGTCTCTCCGGCATCCAGATGATGTAGGATGCTTCCGTCTACGAGCTGGACATCCTCTCCATATTATTATTATTATTATTATTATTATTATTATTATTATTATTATTATTATTATTATTATTATTATTATTATTATTATTATTATTATTATTATTATTATTATTATTATTATTATTATTATTATTATTATTATTATTATTATTATTATTATTATTATTATTATTATTATTATTATTATTATTATTATTATTATTATTATTATTATTATTATTATTATTATTATTATTATTATTATTATTATTATTATTTTTCCCGTTGGGAATGTACCAGTCAGGCCCTGTCTCCGGTGCTCCGATACATCCGGAGGGCGCGCTGGTGTCGTTAACCCCAATAACCACTCCCTACGTCCGTAGGGTGAGTGACTATTGGGTCCGAGAATCATGTGCCCTGAGTAGACGGAGCGAACCAAGGATGACGGCCTTCTGCATTCGCGCTGCTAAGATTTCTGCCATATTACGGCAAGCAGGTATTATCTTCAAGTTGGAGAGCAGTGTGTCCATCATTCCACCATGGACTCCTATGATCAGAACCACAATTTTGACAGAATGGTCCGGATATAACCTGAGGAGTTCAAAGAGAAGATCTCGATATTTAGTCCGTTTTTCCTCCTCTTTTCGAACGATATTCATTTCGCCTGGAGCGGAAAACTCCATGACGAATATCGTTCTACTTTGGTGGTCGAGGAGGACAACTTCAGGCTTATTTGCTTGTATTTGCCTGAGGGTGGGGAATGAGTAGTTCCAATAGATCCGGCACCTCTCATTCTCCACCACGGACTCAATATCCCCCGGAACATAAGGCAACACCGGTGTCTCGTCTATACCGTACGAGTGTCGTAGATGGTAGTATAACACTCGTAGCGCCGCGTTATGCCTGTGGATATAGGCTGAGACCGCATAAGATGGGCATGCTGATAGCAAATGCATTACGGTCTCAGGTACCCCACGACATGCCCTGCATCGGGTGTCAGGGACGTCTATACCCATCACGCGACTACGGTAGACGAGGGTGTTGAAGACACCATCCTGGCAGGCCATTATGAATCCCTCGGTCTCCGACTTTAGCTCACTCGACCTGAGGAAGGCAAAGGTCAAGCTTTTGGATAAGCCAAGGTCTTCGATGTTGTGAAAGAAGACACCATGCATTGGCTTATCCATATGTAGCTGTAGCAGGACCTCTGTCTCCGCAGCTTTGATGTGAGCTTTTTGCTGAACGGGTCCCAACTCGGTGACAGAGTTTGGGTTAGCCCGTTCAGTGTCGAATACGAGACCGAGTTCATCGGCCGCACGGGTTGCTGCCTTAAAAAGAAATGCTCCAATCCCTGCTTTTTCATTATTATTATTATTATTATTATTATTATTATTATTATTATTATTATTATTATTATTATTATTATTATTATTATTATTATTATTATTATTATTATTATTATTATTATTATTATTATTATTATTATTATTATTATTATTATTATTATTATTATTATTATTATTATTATTATTATTATTATTATTATTATTATTTTATTTTTTTTTTCTCCTAGGAGTGTACCAGTCAGGCCCTGTCTCCGGTGCTCCGACCCATCCGGAGGGCGCGCTGGTGTCGTTAACCCCAATAAACACTCCCTACGTCCGTAGGGTGAGTGATTATTGGGTCCGAGAATCGTGTGCCCTGAGTAGACGGAGCGAACCAAGTATAACGGCCTTCTGCATTCTTGCTGCTAAGATTTCTGCCATATTACGGCAAGCAGGTATTATCTTCAAGTTGGAGAGCAGTATGTCCATCATTCCACCAAGGACTCCTATGATCAGAACCACCATTTTGACAGAATGGTCCGGATATAACCTGCGGAGTTCAAAGAGAAGATCTCGATATTTAGTCCGTTTTTCCTCCTCTTTTCGAACGATATTCATTTCGCCTGGAGCGGAAAACTCCATGACGAATATCGTTCTACTTTGGTGGTCGAGGAGGTCAACATCAGGCTTATTGGCTTGTATTCGCCTGAGGGTGGGGAATGAGTAGTTCCAATAGATCCGGCACCTCTCATTCTCCACCACGGACTCAATATCCCTTGGAACATAAGGCAACACCGGTGTATCGTCTATACCGTAGATGGTAGTATAACACTCGTAGCGCCGCGTTATGCCTGTGGATATAGGCTAAGACCGCATAAGATGGGCATGCTGATAGCAAATGCATTACGGTCTCAGGTGCCCCACGACATGCCCTGCATCGGGTGTCAGGGACGTCTATACCCATCACGCGACTACGGTAGACGAGGGTGTTGAAGACACCATCCTGGCAGGCCATTATTAATCCCTCGGTCTCCGACTTTAGCTCACTCGACCAGAGGAAGGCAAAGGTCAAGCTTTTGGACAAGCCAAGGTCTTCGATGTTGTTAAAGAAGACACCATGCATTGGCTTATCCATATGTAGCTGTAGCAGGACCTCTGTCTCCGCAGCTTTGATGTGAGCTTTTTGCTGAACGGGTCCCAACTCGGTGACAGAGTTTGGGTTAGCCCGTTCAGTGTCGAATACGAGACCGAGTTCATCGGCCGCACGGGTTGCTGCCTTAAAAAGAAATGCTCCAATCCCTGCTTTTTCATGGTCGCGGACCATGCAGAGAAGGGGATCTGAACTCCTGATGACTTTACAGGCCCCATCCAGAACCATTCTGTTATGCATACACTCCAAACTCAAAAGTCCACGGCCTCCCCGTTGTCTGGGAAAGTATAACCGTGGAACGGACGATTTAGGATGCAAGCTCCTATTGAGATGCACCACTTTGCGAGTTTTAACGTCGAGTTGTCGCAGCTCTTCCTTAGTCCACTTCATTACTCCGAAAGAGTAGAGAAGGATCGGAACGGCGAGCATATTGGTTGCAGCAACTTTGTTCTTCCCCGACAGTTCTGATGACCAGATCTGTCGGAGTTTATGCTGATACTTGCCGCGGAGAGAGTTCTTAACTGTGAATACCTCTTGGGAGTGGCGTTGCTCCGTCATCCAGATGATGTAGGATGCTTCCGTCTACGATCTGGACATCCTCTCCGTATTCCTCGCATCGTCCTCCTTTGAGATGAACCGTGGCACATTTGTCGATCCCAAATTCCATTCCGATAGCATGCGTGTACTCTTCCACCACCCTAAGGGACTGATGTAGGTCCCTTTCTCCAGAGGCAAATAATTTGAGGTCATCCATGTAAAACAGATGGGTGACTTTATGCCTCTGGTTGCTGGGGGTGCCGCAGTTGTACCCACGGGTATTCCTGAGTACAACGGACAATGGCAATAGTGAGATGCAGAAGAGAAGAGGACTGAGGGAGTCTCCCTGAAACACGCCTCTTCTAATGATGACCTGCTCTGTTTGGACTATGTCTCTACCAGATCTTATGGTGAAGCGAGTCCTCCAGAGTGGAATCAGTTGTCCAATGCATCCCACTATTTGATCGGGTACCTCAAGACATCTGAGCAAATGCATGATTAACTCATGCGATGTTGTATCAAATGCCTTGCGGTAATCGATCCAGGCCATCGAAAGGTTACGCTTATACTGCACGGAGTCCTGCGTGATACATCTATTGATGAGCAGGTTCTCCTTGCAGCCGGCGACCTCTTTCTTTGACCCTCTTTGCTCATATATCTGTTCATACACCGGATCAACTGCGGAGAGAATGCGCGTGTATAAGATGCGCGTAAACAACTTATAGCACGCATTCAAGCATGTTATCGGCCTCCGGAATACAATACCGAGAAGGGCACCGAAACCTTCGCCCATGTGGTTCCTACGAAAATCGTTTCAATACTGACTTCGAGTTACGAGGGAATTGAATAATTCGAACAAAATATTTTGTATCCAATAGACATAAAGAGTTTTTTTTTTTCATAATGCGACAAATTTGCATTATGTTTTTTTTTCTCGTAACGTCGGAATATCTGAGTTATAAAATATTTAATGCATAAGCAGATTGTAGAAGAAACCGAAAAGAAAGTCTATTCACTATTTAATTTTCGAACAACCCTTATATTTATTGCCTAAACAGAAATCGGGAATTACGAGACCCAGGCTCACTTGAGAACAGATATTTTATGCCTCTAAATTTCAGTCCTGTTTTAAATCTTTAGAGAGTTAGATGTTTGCTAGTAATATAACCTTTTCTGGTAAATGACCTGTTTCGAAATATCAGTTTAATGTTTTAGTAAGAATAATAACTTTTTTAGTAATTTAATAACGTAAATGTCATGAAATTTCATTCAATTCACTGGTTTCTAATTGGGTTTGATTTGATAACTCATAAATTTAAAACTTCTTATTTATTCCGGCGTTCTATTTTTTTCTTTCAGCATAATAAATGTTTTTGGCCGATTTCTTTATTTTAGTCAGTTAAATTTGATTTTCCACTTGGGCCGTCGGCCCAGATATTAACCCGCGACCAGTGACGCCCTCAAGAGTAACACTATCGGTGACGTGTTAGATTCAATCTAACATAACGGTTTTCACGGAGATTTGCCCGAATCATTGACTTTTATCTTGAAAGCGTTCTTGTTATCGTAATGATTATAACTACAGATGAAATTGATCCAGTTTGCAATGATATTTGAACGAATTTACAATTCATAAATGTTTATTATTGAAAGTAATGAATATTACAATAAAATAAAAGAATATAACGAATGAGAAATGATTATCGTTTCGATAAATTAAGGTAATTCTAATTGAAATTCAGAAGTCCTCATATTCGATGCAGTTAACACACATCAAGATAGTTTTGACTGTATGCTCCTTGCAAATGGGTTTTCGACATGTATCACAAGAGTAATTTGTGAAGCGGTTCTTTCGCTTCGGACAGAAAGAGCATCGTGGTTTTACATCTCGTTGTCCTGTAGGTTCCTGCTGTTCATTTGCCTGTGGTACTGCATCTGGAGTCTGATTTTTCAATACATTTTTAATTTTCTGTTGCAAAGGAAAAGATAAACTTCTCAAACTGGATCTACGCACGATGTGGGGCTTTGTTAGTTGCTTAGCTATTTTGTCATTTGTGTTACTGAAGTGAATGATTTGTGAATTTATTCCTGCGATATTGAGCATGGAACAAAATAAAGTTAGTGGCCAACGATTGTTCACTCGTGTAACACAGTACTCAGTCTTCATACGGTCCACCACATCAACTGCTCCTTTGGTAAGATTGTAGAATGTGATAATCGATGGTTTTCTCTGATCTTCAGTCTCTGAGTCGATTTCGTCCTCTTCATGAAATGTAGACAACATCAGAACATTCTTGTTCTTTTTAGGAACATATTAAGCAATCATGCATTTTCTGGGGTCCTCAGCCCATGCAAACATACTGCTATAAACCTGGCGAATTTTTGTGTTCAAAAAAATTGGGGGTACTTCACGTTCATTCTTACGTAAGGTACCGACTAGAGTGAGACGGTGGTCCTTCAATAAATCATTAGCCAGTGGTATGGAAGTGAAATAATTATCGGTAGTAACATTCCTACCTGTGCCACTAGTGTGTCTCAGGAGAAGTTTGACAACACTGCTCGCGTCATTCTTCAACATAAATGGGCCTTCAGGTTGTTTAAACTTCAATATTGTGCGTATAAAACATTCGCGAATCGACAACCGCATAAATTTTAATTACATATTTGGCAAGTTTATTGGCAATGCATTGCCTAAACTTACATCTTCCTCGAAAACCCTCGAGCATCTCATCTATAGTAATGTATGACCCAACGCAATACTTAGTGCCGTACACAGTTGTCGGTAAACGTCTCTAGAACATATCGCACTGCAGCTAAGTTATCTGTTTTCGCTCTCTCCTCTCTTGTTTCTTTATGATCAAACCTAATAGCCCGCAGTAAAAAATGAAAACGCTGTTGCGATAATGTAGCGGAAAAAAATTCTGGAGCTGTTCCATCTGTGTTCCACAATTCTGGTGTATTCAGGTGTTGAGCTCGTTTTACACAGGATAGGTAAAGAAGTCCCAACACTGCCTTCATTTCTAATAAATCCGAAGGCAAACAATGCTTCTCATGCTTATAAGATGGTCTCATTCGATCAATTTGTTCGTTTGTACAAAGTGTGATATATTCCAATATCTCCTCCGAAACGAAAAGATTTCAACAATCTGTTAACGTTTTCGCATTTTTGGCAACACCTTTTACACCAGGCAACTGAGTTATTATATTTTGGCGTGCAGTTTTACCTGTTTGTTTTTTCACTTTATGAACCAACCACTTAGTTCCATCTTTACCAATGTATGTAGGATAGTTTTCTGCAGTACCTTGACAAATATCAAAGGTAACTTCATAGTCATCATCAGACCCTGATGATTGTTCAGTGGCTGTCTCATGTTCACTGTGCTCAGAGGCAGCTTCTTCATCACTTGAACTAGGATGAGAAAGATAAGATTCTCCAGGCCGATCATGTCCATAATATCCCGCTTGTCCATCTTCTTCTTCGACAGCTTCCCAAAGAGCTTGTAAACGTTGCTGCTCAACTTCATATGACATTTTTCTTAGCGAGCACTAAGTAATAATTGGAAAACCACCGATATAACTAGTATTCACATCAGAATTCAGATAACATAGAGTTCAGCTCAGAACAACGCCTCTGGTGTCGTGTTAGATTCCATCTAACAATCGAACACGCCGAAATACTGTTATAATCTCCCGGAAATGCTCCTGAAATTAAAATGAAATGCCAAATGAAATTTTGAAGTTGGAGGTATATCCAAGAGCGGAGCTCCAATAGGCCCTGCCCACTAGCACTTTGCTTCGGCATTGGCCGAAGTAAATGTCTAGTTCGGCTATTTAAGAAGCCCGTTTTGACCAAGAAAGGCAGTTGCCTGCCAGCTCTGGCAGTGAGTCGCTCGCCAGTCGTTCGGTAGCACCGGCGAAAGGACATAGTTGTCCGATTTGAGAGCACACTCTCCGAGTGGCTCAATAAGACTGTAAATGGCTTATTTTGCCTTTAAATGGCTTTTAATCCAAATTGCGATTGTATATGGAAATAATGGAGCATTTCAACCACTGAGAAATCTACGGCCTGCAGTTGATGGGAAATCGTTGGAAAACCCAACAAATATCATAAAAGAATTCGGAACGACGTTTATGCCTGAGTCTTTTTCAAGACTCAAGGAGCATATAGAGAGTATTATCCTGCTGATTCAACAAATGGATGGAGATGGTATCCGGAGTTGCTGGACTTTTGCAACATTGCGCACTCGTGGTGATCGAGCTAGCCGGAAGAGGAAAGGAATTCCAACCTTCCAAATCAACCCGAGTCGCGCAAGCGTTGACAATACAATGACACACTGTTTACTGACAGGATAAGTGCGAGCTAAACTGAAGATGGGGCGTGGTTTATGACAGAGTGGAGGAGGAATAGCAGAAAAGACCTTGATTTATACCTAAGAATCTGGAAATAATGCACGTTTATTTGGAAATGTTAGATGGAATCTAACGGGGTCACCGATCGCGGTGAATAACAATTTGAGAAGTATTTGAATAGATTGAAATACAGAAAAGTGTTGATAATAATTAATAAAGTAAATTGATTAATTAAAACTATAGTGTGTGTGCAGAACTGGTAACAGCTTTCTGATATGGTTTGCCGGAGATTGAGATTTGATAGGTAAGTAAATGTGTAATTTTCCAGATATGTTCCTATACAAACGCTTATTTAAAATGCTGACAAAGGCACCGCTCGGCCTAACAATTAATAGTATCAGCTGTGATGAAACTTTATTTCACCGTAATAGCGTTTTATTATAATAGTTAGCCAATCCTATGGGATTAATACTGGATTCAAATGGAGGCGACATGTAGATGGCTTCACTGATCTCGCCTCCAAGTCATGTCGTAACTTCAGTGATCTGGCCTCCAAGACATGTCGTAACTTGATTGAAACAATTGTACAGCATTAAAATCAGGGTAATTTGAAGAACCTTGCATTAATATAGGGAAGAATCTCGGAGTGGGCGACATCTACTATTAATTGTTTGAAATACTCAGGCTGTGACCAACAAACTAACCTGTGTGTGTTTATATGGCTCAAATGTGATCTTTTTACGTGATTATGGGTCATTTATGTATTGAAAGTGTTATAGTTGGATGATATTTCATGAGCATTTGTTTTAAATAAACTATATACCATCTGGAAATAAGGCAGATTGGAAGAGGTAATGACGAGATAAGATCACGAAAAATGTGCTCTCTGTTCCTCAATGCTCATCATACGGTAGGTATTTCAGATAATTCTTTACACAAATTTCCTTCGAATCCCATGGCAGTTAAGAAATGGCAGACCATGTGGCAGATAGGGAAACCTATCTCAAAGTATATATGTTTGTTTCCAGCAAGCACTTTCTGAAAGATGTTTTTTTTTTTGTGGTAAGTAAAATAATTTTCCATATCATTCCATATATTCCAGTTAGTTTTACGGTATGTTTCATGGTAATTTCATCTGGGGATTGTAAAATTGTAGAGGATCTCATACATAAACTTTTTATTACTTTTCCATTGGAGCACTCAGTTCCACATAAAATGATGTAATGACCAAAATTGTTATCTTGACATTCACAGGCGTCTCTTTTTCATAAATAACAAAAATCCAGCAATAAGTAGCAATAAATAAAATCAACAGTATCTCTGTGAAAACTGAAATACGGATATGATAAAAAAATTGATTTACATCAATGATTGTTTTGAAAGACAGAAAAAAGAATATTTGTTGATCACACCTAAATCCGACATTTTGTTATTCACAGCGCCATGTCACGGTACGTGATTTTTCCCTATGACGTCAAGTATTCATATTTGTAACCAATCACGCTAGATGACTATCGCGTTAGGGTCCACAGGCATTGACTAACTGCCTTACTTCTATTTAAACAATGGTAGTATATATAATGTGTTATGTTTCATCACTCTCTAAGAATGCTAAAGTGAATCATTTCGACAGTAATCAGTATTATATTTATCAAGTTCATATGAAAATAAAGATTATTTAGTACATAATAGTAGCGACGGGGTGAAATGATCAGAACCAAATACAATGAGTACCTACATCTAGATCATGTCTAATACGGAAGGAAACGGCGGGCGATAAGATTCCTGATGCAGATGGTATAAATATAGCAAATTTGATGTTATCTCTAGAAGGACCATCCAACTTGTTTCACATTTCCATCAATGCAAACAATTTCTGGGAATTATCGTAAAAACGCGTTTGAACATGGAACGTGTTCATTATCTTATGTAGACAATTCAAAACTCACCTTGCTAGGACTAACAATATCTCTGTCAATTTGTTTCTGGTTACCTCTTTGGATAGTACTATGAACAGCTGTTATTTGCTCCTCTCTAGATCTCAAAAGATCAACAGCATGTGGAATGGCTTTTTTGATGAATCCCAAACATTCTACAGCACCTATATGAAATATAATAGTGAAATAGTACTGAAATTGAGTTAGTTATTACAACGAAATTTAATTTATTTCAAAATTAATTTCGACTTTTGTTGTTTGTAATGCACTACCAGTGTACCACAAGTTTCAGTACTGGATAAAATATTTTTTTTACTTTGTCACTACGGCAACGTGTTTCTTTTTGGCCTTTTTGAAAGTTCCTGTAAAGATTCAGGATACCCATTTCTCAAAATGTGAAGATCTTGTTTGCTAGGATGGAGATCATCTTTTAGAACCAGAGTCTCATAACGCCTATGCCAAGCTGTAGATTTCTCTAGATGCTACACCTAGCTAAAAATACTTTGAAAGTCGACCTCAAAATATGCACAAAAGCCGCGGGTGAGCCATCCGGCTACCACTCCCCGAAGAGTACACTTTACGGGCACTTCTGTGGCACCCGGATGACTCAATTTCAAGCCATCTCGGTGTCATCCTCGGCCAGAAATACGAAAATAAAATTTTTACCAATTGACTATATCTGGGAGCGGAGCTCCGATAGGCTCCGCCCACCAGCGGCTTTGCTCCGGCGTTGGCCGGAGTAAATGTTCAGCTTTCCTATAAAGGAACTCGAGATGACTTCAGAATTCAGTCGTCCGGGTGCCACAAGCACAAGCCCGGGCAGTGTTCTGCTCGGGTAGTGGTACTTGGATGGCTCACCCGAGCTTATTTTAGCTATGAGTAGCTACGACTTTGATATAGACGATGTTTTCAAAAGTATTTCTGGCCAGGTTGTAGGTTTCCCTAGAAATCTACAGCCTGGCATAGGCGTATGAGACGCCGTTGGTAAACACCAACAATATACAAAAAGAATTCGTACTGTCCCTGACTGATTCAGTAAGGAGAGTTCCGGAGTTGCTGGATTTGCGACGATGCTGTGCTCGGAGCGTAGCCAGCCGGATGAGGTGGGGACCTCCGATTTCCGTACCTCCGTGCACACGAATTTACCACCATGCACCCCCTAAGGTTGAGGCCCGGAAGGATGAACTCCCCAGCACTCGTACGTACTCGAAAGCTCACCCCCCCTATCCACCACCACCGCTCGTTAAAGCGGTTCCTCATCCTGATGACTGACGATCAGCAGAATAAAATCTGACCATTTGAAATGAAGTGCCCAGCCAATTCTTGGCTTGAAGCTCCATTATATCTGACATGAGTTGACTTTCAAACAATGACTTTACTGTGCATGGTGCCCCCCTGAAACTGGCTGAAGGCCTGAAAAAACTCTCGGCTGAGGGTCGAGTGCTGTGTGCTGAGTTAACTGAAATTGAAATCACTACTTGGTCGGTTCTTCGTGGTATCTGAAACATAACATATCTAAACACGAATTTAGTTGTCATCGGCTTCTTAAATAATAAAAGTGCAAATTCTTTCCGGCCAGTGGAGGAGCAAAACCGTTAGTGGGCGGAGCCTACAGGCACTTCGCCTCCAGATATACTCTGGCACTAATGTTAGTTTTCATCATATTTTTGTAATTCTGGCCGAGGACGACAGTGGCACGACCCGATTGTATATTGGCTCTACAAATTGTTGCTCAAAATGATAGTTCAAATATCACATTTCTGAGTGTTTTTTATTTGGAATACTCATGAAGAATAATTTGTGTAAAGACTATACGAAGCATCATCTGCATCGACAACAAATTTGAAGTATTGTCCATCTCAATATGTCTCTGAAAAATCTCATTTCACCCACCCTGGAGCAAAAAGTGGATCTAATTGACTAAATTCTTACGAAAATTATATTCACTATACCGGGTGTCAACGGATTTATTAGACAAGTCATAACTTCCGGAATATTGGTTGTATCAAAATCAGATTTAGTATTATAGGTAAATGATGTGTGAAGAGGAGAACTTTCTCATATTTCTCACATTCCGATTTCACCGGAAATGGCTTCGGTTTAGAATTTTCAAATGAAACACCCTGTATATTGTTTTTTTTTTAATTTCTGATTCGATTCTGGATCAGAATGTGACATGTTGAAAAGTTTTTAAGCCCACTTCATTTTTTCCATGATAACTCTCAATGTTGCCTCTGGGTGGACATGATCTAAGGACTTAAAGTGATTTAAAATTTATCCATACAATTTGATACATTGTCTACGCAAGCTTTTCCGTACTTATTGTAGAATTGTAGAATTATTGTGGAAAAATTAACCAAAGCTCCTGTAGGTAAAGTACTCTACATTGTAGCAAGAGCAAGTTTGGTGCTGAGGTAATTGTTAAAATTGATATTTCCGTCAACCGATTGCACCCCTACGCGAACCATCGGAAGTCTTCGAGAGACTTGTGTGAGCTAGGGAAGACACAGCTCTTACCTTTTGACGTGTGATGCCATTCTTGATTATTATCAAATTTCGACAACTCATTGGATATCGAAATTTCAGTGAATATCGCCAAAGATTAATTTCAGGAAGTCACGAACAAAGTTTCAGATTGAGCTACTTTCTTTTGAAATTATAATGGTTTTCCTATTTTTCATCAGATCCCATGGTATTGATTGATGCCAAAGACTGAAAAACTAATACATATCGGATCATTCAACTGGCTCACCTTTCTCACTACCTGGTAGATTTATTATGAGCGTCTTGTACCGGATTCCACACACCGCACGAGAAAGCATGGCCATGTCCGTAGTTTCAAGGCTTCTAGATATCATGGCATAAGCTAGACCAGGAGCTTCTTTGTGAATGACTTGGCGGGTTGCTTCTGGAGTTACGTCCCTCTCTGCAAAGCCGGTACCACCTCAGAAAGCGGAGAAAACTTTTATTAAATGACGCCTCAGTCATTCATATTTCCACGAAATTTTTCTTTAATTTCAACGCTAATATATACCAAATGTTTTCCAAAAGTAAAACTGAATTCTGAATTGCCGTGGTGTCTCATCAAACATACAATAACATACTTTCATCTTCTATCCAATGGAAGTTTTAGAATGTGTTCAATAGCTTTGTCTTGAAAAATAGGGGTCATGTCTGGGAAAATAGGCATTAGCCTGAAGAGGAGGGGAGGATGGAAGCTCTACTTGTGTTTGGCGGTCTTCACGAGCTTTTCTCATTCGTTTGAATTCAACAAACCACTTCCATTCCTCTTTTTCCTCCTCAGACATCACTTGCCGAACTGCAGGAATTTCACTATTCCTGCGGGCCATTTCCGCGTGCAAGTGGGCCCCCTTTAAGGCTATTCCCGGTTCTAGTACGAGAGACATTGAAACCCGAAATTACTTAAATATTGTCAGGAGTGCGGAGCCGGTTTTGTTCGAACATTCTTGCTTCGTTCATTCTTGAATCTATCTGCAAGTCTGTAGAAATACTGAGTGGACTGGAGGTCTCTGAACGTAACGTATTACGTTCTAAATTATGGAATGCTTCCAAAATTCGGCGTGGAGTGCCGATATTTTTCGGGGTTTGGAATTCCCCAGCGGGTTGACCGCCGAAAATCAAAAAACTAGATGAGACCCTCAAAAGCCTGTTATCAAAATTTTGAGCTAAAATTTCCTTCAGACTCAGATTACGCCTTGTATTCTGATCAACAGAAAAATTGTTTCGAGATTCATCATCATTATCTTCATCAGGACAGCCCACAACGTGACTTTTATTCGCATTCACATCATCCATACTACAATGTGCAGGGTTTAACCTAGAAGATGCAAGTGCATTTGAATGAACCGCTTTTTGAGAATCCATGTGGTAACTAGATTCTGTGGCGTTATTTTCGACGCGACGCGATTCAACAACCACTTGTAAGCTCTTCGGGAAGAGTACGTGGGGCCCGCCTTCTTTGACGGCGTTTGGCGTTGGGGTTTATATCGATTGTGGGGCTCTCCAAACTAGAGCCAAAAGAAAAATTATTTTCAACAGAAAATGTACCACTTATAGGTGCACTTATGATGGGCTGTACGGCCGGATGTTTCTGAAACAGAGAACAATCAAGAGCTTGGTTGGATATAAAACGCGTGAAATTTTCAGCAGGGTGAAATACACATGAAGTTGGTTGAACTTTTGTTTGTCTGCGAGCCCTCGGACGTAAATTGTAGGACATTAGGGGAATGTCGAAAGTGAAGTTACTTCCCAAGAAAAAAATAATTGCGTACCGTGATTTATACTTAGTAAATTCCCCTAAGACAGAACTAAATAACGCGTACAATGCACCCTTTATTCAAATAATGCCTGAAAAAAAAAATGGGTGAATATCATCTGTGCGGAATTCACACACAGGCACTTATGCAGGAACGCTATATAGAACAATTCCCCCAAATATTTGCTGAAAATAGAAGGTATAGTTATATTATACGCTTTGTAGTCGGGAACGCTAGTGCCAGAAACGCTATATATACATGAGAAAATACCCTCAAATAATTGCTGAAAATAAAAGGTATAGTAATTTTATACGACCTTTACTCGGAAATACTAGTGGCACAACCAATAGCGCAATAAAAACCTGCAAGGAAATATACAACACTGCGCTGCAATAATAGCGAAACACCAATTATACTCGCACAATAATTAGGCCGGGGCAAGAACTTTTTTCATTGACGGAACAAAAATTTTGTCACTCAAAATAAATGGCTCGCGAATCGTCGCGCTAAAGTCTCTCTCACCGCCGCGTCCGAAACCTATGCTCCGCGCTAAATCTACTATGCCCACGTCGTCCGTACCGACGCCGACGTCCGACTAATTGAGTAAAGGTTTCCCCAAACCAACGCGGGAACGCAAGAGCGGGAACGGGATGAATGTGAGAATAAATTTGATAGTGATATGTAAAAATACATACCGGTATTCCAAAATTCAGACAAACGGAGAAATATATATTGTTTGCTACGTTTACTGTATTTCTAGCAATTAGTACGCTTCCCATGTTCCGTTCCCGCTCCCGCGTTCCCGCTTTGGCTTGATGGAACCTTAATGACGCTCGTCGCGAAGTGTACTATGCCCGCGTCTCATTCGAACCGACGTCCGACGCTAAGTACCCTTTTTCACCATTCCAAAAGTCTCTTCTGCGCTTCCGTAAGCTATGACCTCCCACACATCATATCATCATGCACCCCCTAAGGTGGAGGCCCAGAAAGATGAACTCCCCAGCACTATCCGTACTGGAACGCTCACCCGCTCTTCCACCACCCCCACTCGTTAGAGCGATTCCTCATCCTATTGATTCGCGATCAGCAGATCAAAATCTGATAGTCTGATATGGGGTGCTCAGCCTTTACGTGCCTGAAGCTCCCTTATATCTGACATCAGTTGATTTTTAATAACATTGACTTTACTGAGCATGATATCTATATGAAACTGGCAGAAGGCCCTATTACCAGGGCTGATGGCCCTGGCTTGTCTGACTTAATTTCTGTTGTGTCGGTACTTGTGAGCTGACACATAAAAGGTACGATTTATCCGGAATTGAGCCCTGTAGAGGTAGACGCTGGCGTTGCCGGAGCTCCTACCTTTGTCTTACTTCTTCCTGGGTGTCGTCGTCCTTGTGGTTGACTGGTCTTCTGTACTTTCAATGTCGTCGTTTTCTCTCCTGTCTTCGAGTAGTTGGGTCAATATTGGGTGGTTTTCCACTCTTCCAAGTGTTGCCGCCGCGTTTGTGCTTATCAGGTCGTTTATGTAGTCTGGTGGTATGTCAAGGTCTCGTTGTATACAGGGTGTTAATTAAGTACGTTGACAAACTTCGGGAGGTGATTCTTTGAAGGTTTTCAGGACGAAAAGTTCATATAAACATATGTCCCAAACGGCTTGGTTTTCGAGATACAGGGCGATAAAAATACATTTTTTTCAAGATTTTTTAGAGTTAACTTCGACATTTTCGACTATAATCAGTTCAAATTAGGCAAGTACGATCCATTCAATAGGGCGCACGATAAAAAATAATGCATTTCTTAAATAATTCACAGGGTCCTCCTTTTTTCAGAGTCAAGCTTTGTTCAACCCTTCAGAATTTTTTTTTCCGCCGCCACTGACATATTATGAGAAAGGAATAATCAATGTTGTTTCATTTAACATCTTTTTGATTTCTTGCATTTTTTCATTTACTTGTACGGTTCAGGGGCTATAATGAAAATATTAATTTAAACATTTTCCGGTGTGGCATATAACATTAGAAAATTTGAAAATTAAACATTTTCAATTATTGTAAATTGATGGAAATATTTTTTTCAGAATTAGAAAAATCTACGATGAATAAAAATTATACAATAAAAAATATAAAGACAAGCTTTTATACAAATGCACTGAAAATGAAAAAATAATTTGTTTCATTTTTTGTAGGTTATTCTGTGAGTATCAAAATCTTTTTGTACAAGATTACCTAGATCAAACAATGAAATGAATTATTTTTTCCTTTTCAGTGTATTGTATAAAAACTTTAAAATGTTTTCTTTTTATAATTTTCATTTTTAACATTTTAGTTTATTTTTTATGTGAAACTGAAAATCTCCAACCCAAAAACCATCCCATACCAATTTTGAACAGAATCGGATCATAATCACAAAACTCGTCCGCCATATTGGAGCCGCCATTTTGTTTTTTAACAAACATTTTTTTAATGCATTGTCACCGGAATTACGGAAACCTGCCAAATTTCAAATTAATCGGAGTATTAGAAGTGGGTCAAATTCAACTTTTATTAAATTGTTTGTTAGTTAGTTACAAGTGAAGCTAAATAAAAGCTTGTTATTGTAAAGATGTGATTTCTTTTTGTGATATCTAACAGAAAACTACTATCTCCCCGTCACTGAGGTACGCTGGATATTAAACTAGATCTGACAGATATTGGGAAAACCTTAACTTTCAACCTGAAGATTCTGATGGTAAAAATGTGCATTTTCATTGAGATATTTGATTAAAAATGTTTTTACCCATCAGTCTTGATAGAGAACTCATACAAATTTTTTGTTATTTTAAAAAAAGATATTTTTTAGTTTTCAATTGAACGTTTCCTTTTCAACATAAAAAACTTCCGAAACGTAATCCTGTAATGGAAGATAGTTAATAGGGTTTATCTAATAGTCGCAGATCATTACACATTTGATTTTCATTTATGAATCTCTGGTCATAACTCCGAAAAACTAAATCAAACAAATTTTTGTTTCCGTACGGAGTACATTATTTTATCAGAAATTTCGGTTTGATTTTTCTTCTGCAGTAACGCAGAAATTTTGTAATCAATTTGAATTCAAAAAAATAGCAAAGTGGGCTTTGATATTAATTCATTTATTTAAATATCAACAACTTGACAGTTATCGAAAGTTGAGAAACTGTCTCATTGTTAATTCTTCATTAGTGCAAGCTATAAAGCAGATTCATTCAATATTCCTTTGGATAAAATGGTTGAATATACAAATTCAGAAATGGCAGACATGCACTTAATGTATGGAATGGCTGATGGTAACGCTCGTGCCGCCAGACGAATGTATCTAGAAAGATTTCCACAACGTCATATTCCCAGCACACAAATGTTCATCAATATTCACTCCCGTCTTCGTGAAACGGGTACTTTCAAGAGGTCTGCTGTTCTCATAGGAAGACCCAGGAGAGTTAGAACAGTTCAGATAGAAGAAGCTGTACTTAACGAAATTGAGCAGCATCCAGACACCAGTACAAGACAAATTGCGGCACAGTTTAACGTAACCCATGTATTGGTATGGCAAATTTTAAAAGAGCAACAACTTTATCCCTATCACATACAGCGTGTTCAAGCTCTTCTGCCAAGGGATTTTCCAAAGAGATTAACTTTTTGCACTTGGATTCGAAATAAATTGTTGGAAAATCCATGGTTTTTATCTCAAGTGTTATTCACCGATGAGGCATGCTTTTCCCGTAAAGCCATTATTAATTTTCACAACAATCATATGTGGGCTGATGAAAACCCACACGCCGTGATTGAAAACCATTTTCAAGAGACGTTTTCTGTGAATGTTTGGGTTGGAATTGTAGGGAATTTCCTTATCGGGCCACATTTTCTGCCTCATAGACTCAATGGTGACAATTATCGACATTTTCTTGAATTCATCTTACCTGGACTCCTAGAAGAGATCCCACTGAGGGAAAGAATTGGAATTTGGTTTATGCATGATGGTGCTCCAGTACACTTCAGATTGGTTGCACGCCAATATTTAGATGAGAATTATTCTGATCGCTGGATTGGGCGTGGTGGGCCACAACTTTGGCCACCAAGGTCACCCGATATGAATCCACTTGATTTTTTCCTCTGGGGGCACCTTAAATCATTAGTGTACCGAACTCCAGTTCAAAGTGAAGAAGACCTGAGGAATCGCATACAGGAGTCATGCGGAATTATAAGAAACACTCCTGGTATTTTTGAGCGTGTCCGCCAGTCTATGGTTAGGCGCATAAACGCATGCATTGAAGTTGGCGGTGGCCATTTCCAGCAGCTGCTCTGACATATCAATTTCAATAATGGTCCTTTTCTGAACTAAATTTTATTCCTAGGGAATTTATGTTACTTTGCTCTAGTATTTGATAATAAAGTTATTCACTATTGAAAATGTCCAAAATTATTTTGCCATAATTAACTTTGTGCAATACATATTCAACCTGAGTTATGGTAAAAAATGTATGGGAGCTCCATAACATTACATTTTCTCTACACGAGCAGAAAATAGCTATTTGTGTAATGAGAACAAAATGACGTATTGCGTCACGCGCTAATCTTTGGAGAGTGGCAATGACACTTCGAGAAATGAATTATTTTATATCATGCGCACTATTGAATGGATTGTACTTGTCCAATTTGAACTAATTTGGATCGATTATTGTCGAAAATTTCGAAGTAAACTCCAAAAACTCATAAAAAATGTATTTTGATCACCCTGTACTTCGAAAACCAAGCCGCTTGGGACATGTTTATATGAACTTTTCATCTTGAAACCTTTCAAAGAATCACCCTTCAAGTTTGTTAGACTATTTGCTTCTCAAATTTCTTTATGTTATGCGTTACTGGAAAATGTTTGCGTTAATATTTTCATTGTAACTCCTGAACCGTACAAGTAAATGAAAAACATCATGAGAGCAAAAAGATGTTAAATGAAACAACATTCATTATTCCTTTCTCATAATATGTCAGTGGCGGCGGAAAAAAAAATTCTGAAGGGTTGAACAAAGCTTGACTCTGAAAAAAGGAGGACCCTGTGAATTATTTGAGAAATGCATTATTTTGTATCGTGCGTACTATTGAATGGATTGTACTTGCCTAATTTGAACTGATTATTGTAGAAAATGTCGAAGTTAACTCTAAAAAATCTTGAAAAAAATGTATTTTTATCACCCTGTATCTCGAAAACCAAGCCGTTTGGGACATATGTTTATATGAACATTTCGTCCTAAAAACCTTCAAAGAATCACCTCCCGAAGTTTGTCAACGTACTTAATCAACACCCTGTATATCAGTATGCGTCTGTTGCCATTGAGAAGAAAGAAAAGTGAATCGGATTTACATCTGATGGTGAAACTCAAGAAAATCATTAGGAAAACTAGGAAAAAAGAAACAAGATATCAAGAGGAAACAAGAACATGATGAACAAGAAGTCAGGGGGGGGAAGGAACAAAAACAACTTCTTCAACAACTGGAAATAGCAAGAAAACAAGATCTCAGGGAGCTGGACTTAAAGGATGACAGCTCCAGTAGGTTCTGTGGAAAAAATCAGCGACATCCCACCAAATCTTCTTGAAATGTAACGCCGCTGTACATCATACCAGCTGACAGTTGGGAAAATTCCACATACAGAGCCCACTGAAATGCTCAAATTCTTCTGAAAATTGGGGCTTGAGGAAGCAGAGAATGTGGGGCATGAATATACGTAATTTGGTATGGAAAAAATTGAAAGAGACACTGCTATAAAAGCAGAAAGACTGATCATCTGACGAAGAGCTACTGGATAAGATCAAGTCAGTGAGACCGATATGAAGTAATATGGATTTGGAAACGGCTACGGGACAGACTGCACCAATCATTGGAGCAATGCTTGGTCATATCCAGATTGGTCCAATCACTATCAAAGATTCTATGAAAGTATTATCATGGAAAGATATACCTAGAGTAAGAAAGAAAATTTTGATGATCGGCAATGGAGATATCTTCCTGTGCATAAACTATGAGAAACTCCTATACGATGAAGATGTAAATTGAGATATCTGAAATTCTGGAACTATTATTTTGAATGAAAGGAGAGCCTTGAGATTTGAACACTGTAATTGGTGGAAATGGTGGATACCGTCAGGCTGGAATTCTGAAGTCTTGTGAATATGGAACGATGAATTTCTGTAAGGGTACCCATTACTACAGAAGAAACCAATCACTTGGGCTTTTGCAAACCCGTCATCCTAGTAATTCATTTTAAAGACAAAACCACCAACATTGAAAAGTAGTAGTAAAATTTATAAAAGATTCCTATCTCATTTTTTCGAGATATTGAGAAAGGTTACTTACTTTTTTCAATCTACTCAACTGAATATCTTTTGCCTGTCCATACAACATGATAGTACATACTGACCAGCTTGTAAAATGTCCTCAACAGTTGAACAACTGTTGTAGAAAATCTGTGCTTTATCATGTAAGTCTTGTCGCATTTTGCAGGTTTTTTTAAGAGCTATAAGCTCATCTGATGCAATTTTTTTTTCAGATCTTATTTTTGAAAAGGTTCTTGTTAAAAGTCTTCAAAAAACGTACTTTGCGCGAACACACGCAAGCTTTAAATGGTCATATTTCACTCAATTTTTATCCCACAAAAAAGGCCAACACTTTTTTAAAAGAAAAAACCTTCAATTTTGAGTATCATTAAATGTTTTTGAGTTATTTTGAAGAAAAGGCGATATTTCGCAAAATTACGAAAATGATTTTCTTTCTTCAAGCTCGATATTTTTCAAAAATAAGTACTTTGAACTGGTCAAACACTCAGAACGCATTATAAAAACATAAATAAAGTGAATTGTAAAGTGGCAATGATTTTTTTGAAATGGGGTGGAGAAGAGGGTGAGATTTTCATTATTTTTCTCCAACTAAAAAACAGGAATCGACATTATTCTCTTCATACCTCGCTTAGTTTTGATGCTAGGGATGTTTATGAAAATGAAATTGGGGTTTTTAAAAAGACTTTGAAAAAGATTTCATGAGTTTTCCATGACAAATGCATTGATTTTTGGTTATTGTACTTAGAAACTTTCCATTTTGGCGTTTGAAAATACCAACAAAATTTCAACAAACAATAATTCCGTTTCTATTGGGTCTGCATACATCATAAATACACGATATACTTTGTCTTTTTATAAGCTATAATTTTGCTTTCCACTGATTTTTTGAGTAAATGCATATTTTGCCAGTTATTCGCGAAAAAGAATCTGAAAACGTGTTTTTTCCGCCTGAAAACCGACAATAATCACTCGCGAATAACAGGTCACTTGGTCACTATCTTTTAACGATATCGGTAGCAGTCGTTATCAAGCGATAAGCAGTTAAATAACGAGAAAATCACAGAAGCGGTAGCACTATCTGTTTCTTCATCGTTATTTAACGATATATCGTTCTCAAAACATCACTGAGCAGACGAAACCTATTTGGCTATTAAGCCAAGCTGTAGATACAAATAAGAGGATCTTTTCACACAAAATAAAAGACGCAAAAGGCCTACACTACTTTTTATAGGATAGTTCGTTAATGGAAACCCCGGTTATCGCGCCAGCAAAATCGCTTTGTGGAATTTTTTAAACAAGAAACGGTAAAAAAAATTACAACTTTTTTGTTTTTTTTTGCGAATATCTCAAAAAGTATTGGAGGAATCGTTTCACAGTCACAGCACTTTTGTAGAGAATTATGAAACCTACAAGACGGTTTTTTATACGACCGGATCGGTGCCTTTTTCACTGAGAAAATCCGGGAAAACCTCAAAGAAGAGACCATTTTTCAAAAATTCATAATTTTTATAAATCTGAAGCTGGACAAACGATATTGCAGAAACTGATAGATGATAACATGTGGTTCAACTGTGCGCAAGATGTTTTCTGTCGATGTGTAGTTTTTGCACAATCGCGTTATAAATAATTTAAGGGCACATCTTGCAAGATGCGCCGATTTAAGGGAAATCGTCGTATTCAAATTCTGTAAACGGTATCTGGGAGAAGAGATCAATATCTAAAATGTGTATATTTTGGACTTTCACCTGAGAGATGGGAAATGTGTTGGAAATATCACAGAAAGTTGATCAAAACGCTTCAAAGTGCGTCCGAAGTCACCCGAAGTCGAACTGAAGTTAATAAGATTTGAGTTCGGGCGACTTCGGGTGCACTTTGATGCATTTAGAGTAAATTTCAGTGACATTTTCAACACATTTCCCACCTTGCAGGTGAAAATCCGAAATATGCAAATTGTAGATATTGATCTCTACTTCCATATGCCGTTTACAGAATTTGAATAAGATGATTTCCCTTAAATCGGAGCATTTAGAAAGATTTGCCCTCAAATTGTTTATTAAGCGATTGTATAAAAACTACATATCGGGCAGAAACCATCCTGCGCATAGTTGAACCACAAGTTTTTATCTAACAGTTTCTGCAATATTGTTTATCCATCTTCAGATTTATAAAAATTAGGAATTTTTAAAAAATGGTCTCTTTTTCGATGTTTTTCCGGATTTTCTCAGTGAAAAATACACCTATCTGGGCGTATGAAAAACCATTTTGAAGGTTTTATAAAACTCTACAAAAGTTCCATTGACTGTAAAATGATTCCTTGAATAATCTTTGAGATAATTCAAAAAAAACAAAAAAGTTTAATTTTTTTTCACTATTTCTTGTTTAAAAAATTCCACAAAGCGATTTTGCTGGGGCGAAACCTGGGGTTTTCATCAACGAACTATCTTATAAAAATTAGTATAGGTCTTTTGCGTCTTTTATTTTGTGTGGGAAAAAACCTCTATAGCTTGGTCTATATCGTAACTGTCAACGCTAATAGACCGGGATCCCACGCCTATTTTCAAAAATGAATAATAACAGGCTGAATCTTCCTGAGCCAATACGCCCAACTTTTTCCCCTACGAAAATACTCGATAGTGGTGGCTAATAAAATGGGCAGGCGTCAATCATGTCAATTTGGTGAGTGCAAAAAAGTCATTATTAACAGTTAGTTTTTCAGTTAAACTTCGAGATGATTCGATAAAGTACTCGAAAAAACTTTTGTCCTACAATATTGATGGTAGAACTGAAGAGTCTCCCACTCCCAACATGTACCAATGACGTGGTCATACAATATCATTAGTAACCAGCGGATTTTTAATTGTTGCTTGAATAATATTTGTATAATTGAATAGTCATATTGTCCTATAAATTGAATGGTAGGTGTTCCCAGTCCTACGATCCGAAATTGTCAATTCCATTGTAAAATAATATTAGTAACTGGCTGAATCTTCGTGAGTACCTTCATTTTATTGAGACGCCGAACTTTTCCCTCAACGGAAATTTTCGAAAGTGGTAGATAATAAAATGCGCAGGCGACAATCATGTCGATTTGGTGAGTACAAAAAAGTCATTATTAAAAGTTAGTTTGCAACCCTCTTTTCTTTAAAGTTAAATAAAAAGGAGCAATGCAGACGGCAGCTCTTCGTCGGTAGGCACTATGGGTTCGTTTATACTTTATAACAGAATTATATCATTGAACAGTAACAGAATGGTCACAAAAATAAGAGGGGGCGCCACAGCAACTTTTAATATGTCTATGTCAAAGAGTACTTATTTGGGAAGTTGTGCAACCGAATAAAGACAATTAGATGTTATACCCAAAACTATAAGAGACTTTACCATACGATGTTGTCAAGTTGAAAAGTGTTAATCAATAAATAAATAAAACATAAATAAACACACAAACATTTAATATGAATTAATCTTCACTGGTCAGAGTAACAGTTTCTCAAAAATAAGACTGATTCTAATAATATTCAATATTTGGTATCTGTTGAATCTGAGGTAAATTGTAAGATTTAATCAGGAAATCAATTTTCCCAGCGCATAGTACTATGTGGTGGTTTACAGATAGTCGTTGAAAGATAAAAACTTCAACCGGAGATAATATCAATATTGAATAATAATAAATAATTAAAATTGAAATTGTAGGATTTCATCCAATATAAAAAATTAGAAAGTGAAACCTGTTCCTCTGGTGAAACCAACGTGAAGATTTTTGGACTAGATCCTAGTCCAACCAGGACTGGAGTGATGAAGGAAGGGAGTCTACGAAGACTACCAATGAAGAAGGCCTCATCACATTTGACAGCAATTCAACAGTTCATCAAGCAATACCAGGCATTCTATACTTCAGCAAATCAGCTATACTGGAGCCATAATACCATAAATATCCAACAGGAAGACGTGGGGCTCAATCAAAGCTTGGGAGATACCCAACCAGGCAAGGAAACGTGACAATTCTCTGGGTCAAATTCCTCCGGGTACAACAACAACCCTATAAATGTTTTTTTTAGTAAATAGCTGTTCTAAACAGTCGTTAGTATGAAAACGATGAAAAGAAAAGTTGGAAAACTCACCTTCCGTGAAGGGTTTTATCTTCTAAAAAATGTCGGCGTGGTACAAAATTTTCCAACGCCAAATTGTTCCAAGATAGGCATTTATCAAAAGCCAGGTCTTTGGAGTTGATAGTGAGATGAGTAGAATGGAATATCCACAAAGGATCACTTAAAAAATTCAGGATTCGTCAGCCGAACAAAACCAGGAACCCCTGTATGGCTAGACACCTGTAGCTTCCACCAATTCTACTATCTGACCCTTCTCTCAGTCGGAAACGATATCCACCTTGAAGATTTTTTCCATCCAGGAAGTTATGTTACCAACATTCAGATATTTCGATATTTGCATGTTCCATGCTTAACCGACCAATCTGACCAGCATAAAATTAATGGTGTGTTTGTTTGCCTCTGATCAGAAACCCCAAAAGCTAAGTTGGCTACACTGATATTTTAACAGACAGTTGACAGCTGACAGTTGGAATATCATCGGACAGCTGACAAATAGAAAATAAACGTAAACATGAAAACAATCAAAACATTTAGTTTATAATCACTTTAAACCCTAAAGATTAAAACAAAGACAATAATTCGAAGACACTCCTTATGAACCTTCTCAATAACCAGAACTCAGACATACATACGAAGCACTAGTTCGAAGACAACATTGGATGTCAAAGTATTTTCTTTCGAAGAAATTCCTTATTCACCTTTAATAATTTTTAGATCAACACTTGCAAAACGTAAAACAGATCACACTTTTGTATTAAGCAGAAATACAAGCACTACTTGGAAAGCTAGACAGGACCACAACCTATGCAGTTTCAATGAGAACAATTCAAAAAGTAATGATTTATTCTGATGGTGCATCCAGAACTTAATTGTTCTCCTTGTAGTGACAACTTGTAAAATGTGAATTGATCATTAAATGTGGTTTTGAATGGAAATTACCATGGGAATGTTGATAAGGTTTATATGAATGACGTTAGACAACCAACTAGGAACATTTACGTATGTTTTGTTAAGGCTCATTGATAGTAGGTCACCACAGGGTGAAGTCTACATTGCTTTAAAGCTTTATAAAAAATTAACAAAATGAATTAGCGAAAATTTACATGCAAGTTTTTCAGTTGAACTTCAGGATGATTCGATAAAGTACTCGAAAAAACATTTGTCCTACTAAATTGACTGTAGGACTGAATAGTCCCCCACTCCCAACATGTACCAACGACGTGGTCCAGCGGAGTTTTTTACTGTTGCTTGGTTAATATTTGTATAATTGAATAGTCATATTGTCCTATAAATTGAGTGGTAGGTGTTGCCAGTCCTACGATCCGAAATTGTCAATTCCATGGTAAAAAAACTCATTAGTAACAGGCTGAATCTTCGTGAGTAGCTTCTTTTTATTGAGACGCCGAACTTTTCCTTCTACGAAAATATCCGAAAGTAGTAGATAATAAAATGCGCAGGCGCCAATCATGTCGATTTGGTGAGTGCAAAATAGTCATTATTAACAGTTAGTTTTTCAGTTGAACTTCGAGATGATTCGATAAAGTACTCGAATAATTTTCTGTCCTACACAATGGATGGTAGGACTGAAGAGTCCCCCACTCCCAACATGTATCAATGACGTGGTCATAAAAAATCATTAGTAACCAGCAGATTTTCAACCATTGCTTGGCTAATATTTTTGTATTATTGAATGGTCATATTGTCCTACAAATTGAATAGTAGGTGTTCGCAGTCCTACGCTCCGAAATTGTCAATTCCATGGTGAAAAAAAAAATTATTGGTAACAGGCTGAATCTTCGTGACTTCTTTCTATTGAGACGCCCAACTTTTCCCTCTACGAAAATTCTCGAAAGTGGTAGATAATAAAATGCGCAGGCGTCAATCATGTCGATTGGGTGAGTGCAAAAAAGGCATTAGTAACAGTTAGTTTTTCATCTGAATCTCGAGATAATTTGATAAGGTACTCAAAAAACATTTGTCCTACAAAATGGATGGTAGGACTGAAGAGTTCCCCACAATCAACATGTATCACTGGCGTGGTCATGAGAAATCATCAGAACCCAATGGATTTTCCTACCGTTGCTTGCTTTATATTTGTATAATTATAAATAAATAAATAATTGTCCTAGGTAGGTTTTTAGAGCCCTATGTGCCAAAGCCGTAGTATACAGGGTGCTCTATTAGGTTCTAGTACAAACTTCGGATGGTGAATCTTTGACTAATTACAGAATAAAATGTTCCTGTGAACATGTGTCCGCAAATATTTTGTTTAGTAGATACAGGGTGTATTGAAGTTGAAATGTTAAATTCGATTATTTTGAATAACTTTTTGATTAAAATTTGGTGAACAGGGTTTATTTGAGGTGGAAATCGAAATTTGCTATTAATTTTTATGTAGAACTCAGAGAGCGCTCCATACGCTCTCATTATTTATTTAAATTTTTCCTAACTTTTCTTACAGTGAACTTTAGGGATTTTTCAAATTGAAATCTCAATCCCACACTTTGTCTCAGCAAATAAAGTGGAGTTGTTCAACAACGCTAGGGGCAACCGTTTTTGAGAGATTTGCAAATTTCTGCATCGATGCAGGTTATGGGGTCACCAAGGCGCCAGATGAAGTTGCTCAGAACTTCACAAAATCTGAGTAAGTGATGGATCTCGCTGAAAGAAAAAACTTTTTTTCATCAAGATACATCGAGAAAATGATTCGGAGTCAAAATACAGAGTGCTAAATATAATATCTTCATTCGAACTGTACTTTTTGAGGCCTCTGGAGTCACCGTAGAGCAGATTTACACGTCTGACCTCTTTGAAAGAATTCAATTATAAATTTCAGCTCTTCAGATGACGATGTGGTGTTGCAGGTTTTTCCGGGTTTCCCTGCATCTGTGAAAGCGAATGCGACATCATCTAAGCCACCCCGGAGGGCAGATTGATTATTTCAATGTTTCTACTTTGTAATTGTTGTTTGTAATTTGTAAACGCTGAACAAAATTTCACACTTTTTTCATAAACTTTTCAAGTAAATAATGATATTTTTGAATTGAACAAACAATTATAAAAGGCATAAGATGTCCGGAGGACTGCTCATTGCTAATATCCTATACAATAGGAAAAGTTGGATCGAAAATCCATCAGAAAACAACAACTTTCCTGGCTAATGCCACGACGAACATTGAATTACATCTGATGAAATTTCCGTGCAGAGTTCCTACAAGGTTATCTCTGCAATTGCTTGGTTGAATGGGAATGATCATAGAAACATTCGGACCACCTATATATCGATTTCGGAGTGTTGCTTCTCATCAGTATAGTGTAGGTCTAGCAGTCAATAACTAATGACTGCAACGAATTAATCGACGACCATTCCCATTTAAAGACCGAAACTGAGATCGCGCCCGCACAGTGGATTAACTCCAAACTGCGAGCGCCATCCCAGCGCCGGAAGTCCAACCAAACAATATCCGTGCTCCACGATCGTCAAGACCGTATATGAAACGGAAAAGAAATCTGTAGATCACAATGAGCTTATGACAAAAGGCATAAGATGTCCGGAGGACTGCTCATTGCTAATATCCTATACAATAGGAAAAGTTGGATCGAAAATCCATCAGAAAACAAATACTTTGCTGGCTAATGCCACGACGAACATTGAATTACATCTGATGAAATTTCCGTGCAGAGTTCCTACAAGGTTATCTCTGCAATTATAAATTGAAAGTAACATTACTTTATGAATAAAAGTATATTAAATTAGCTAAACCACAATTTCAAAATAATTCGTTATTTTCAATAATTTTTGTTGGACTAGCGATACGTACCCGTTTTTTTGTAGGACACTGCATTATTCAGGTGAAGAATACACTAACCTTTCATGTGTTATCTTGTCCTACAGTTACTAATAAATTTGTTTCCCATGGAATTGGCAATTTCGGAGTGTAGGACTGGGAACACCTACCATTCAATTTGTAGGACAATATGACCATTTAATTATACAAATATTAACCAAGCAACGGTAAAAAATCCGCTGGTTACTAAAGATTTTTTATGACCACGTCATTGGTACATGTTGGGAGTGGGGGACTCTTCAGTCTAACCATCCATTTTGTAGGACAAAAGTTTTTTCGAGTACTTCATCGAATTATCTCTAGGTTCAACTGAAAAACTAACTATTATTAATGACTATTTTGCACTCACCAAATCGACGTGTTTGACGCCTGCGCATTTTATTAGCTACCACTATTGAGAATTTTCATGAAGGAAAAAGTTGGGCGTCTCGGTAAAATGAAGCTACTCAGGAAGATTCAGCCTGTTATCAATCATTTTTGAAAAAAGGCGTGGGATACCGGTCTATAATAGATGTTTGAGCAAAAAAAATCATACTCGTTCTTTGAAAAATTTAAATTGTAATCAAATACAAATGGATCACTCAGAACAGGGCGTATTGATTTTAATCCTGGAAGAATTGCGAAGAAGGTATTATGGTGATTTCTGAAGGTAAAACGGATCACGTATCTGTTGTTTCGTAGAGAGTGGAAGCGGAGATTCAATAGGTAGTTGAGGGATATCAGCAACCCTTTCGAGACTCTAGAAGGAAATTTTTGGAAATACGAGGGCTGTTTGGTAACTCCGTGACTATTTGAATAAAGAAAAAAAAAATTGGCAAATAAGCGTTTTATTTTTCAACATAATCTCCTTTTAGATCAATACATTTAGTCCAGCGTTTTTCCAGTTTTTTTATTCCTTCCAAATAATAGGTTTTCTCAAGACCCTCAAAATAGGCGTTTGTTTCGGTTATAACCTCTTCATTCGACCCAAATCTCTTACCACCCAGCCATTTCTTCAGGTTTGGGAAAAGAAAATAGTCGCAAGGGGCTAAATCTGGAGAATATGCTGGATGGGGTAGTAGTTCGTAGCCCAATTTATGAATTTTTGCCATAGTGACTACACACGTGTGCACTCGTGCATTGTCTTGATGAAGCAGCACTTTTTTTTTCGCTAAATGTGGTTGTTTTTGCCTCAAATCAATATCGAATCTGTCTAAAAGCTCTGAATAATATTCGCCGTTGATCGTTCTACCCTTCTCTAAGTAATCTATATGAATGACACCGCGTGCATCACAAAAAACTGTGGCCATAACCTTGTTGGCTGACAGACGCACCTTAGCCTTCTTTGGTGCACGTTCACCAGTTGACACCCACTGTTTTGATTGTTCCTTGGTCTCTGGGGTATTGTGATGGATCCATGTTTCGTCTACGGTTATATAACGGCGTAAAAACTCGCCCGGATTGCGATTGAACTTTGCCAAACACTCCTTTGAAGTGGTCACACGGTTGCGCTTGTGGTCGAGTGTGAGCAATCGCGGCACCCATCTCGCGGATAGCTTCTTCATGTCCAAATATTCATGTAAAATGTGATGTACTCGCTCAGTTGAGATGCCTACAGCCTCAGCTACCTCACGTACTTTTATTCTCCGATCGTCCAATATCATTCCATGGATTTTATCGACGATTTCTGGCGTGATGTCCTCTTTTGGGCGACCTGAACGTACGGCGTCACTTGTGCTGGTACGACCACAACGGAACTCAGTAAACCACTTCTTAACCATTGAAATTGATGGTGCAGAGTTCCCATAGTATTTATCAAGTCTTTCCTTGGTTTCAGTTATGGTTTTTTTACGCAAAAAATAATGCTTAATCAACACACGAAATTAACTTTTTTCCATTTTTGTTAAAATTCACGAGGTTGTCTGCTTCTAATTGCTGTCAAACACAAACCAAATGTCGCAGCTTGCTCAAAATTTGACAGTAGTCTATTGAAAGATGGTGGTTGACAGCAGCAGTGTTGCATTTAAAGTTACTGCGCGGGAAATTTAAAAAGTCACGGACTTACCAAACAAGCCTCGTATTTTAGATTAACCATAGAACTGGCTTAAGAATTATTTAACGAAATGAGAGGTCATTTTGCTGTCCCGTAGGACCGCGAGGATACCTCCTGTCATACAAGTAAACAAAAAATTATGAATTTCCTTTCTATTTCCAATTGCACACCTTTTTTTCAGCATTGCATTTTTTTGGATGTGGCAATTACCAGAAGTCTATGGCAAAAGACAAATCTTGTGTCATGTCCCAGTCTTCTGTATTCACGAAGTATTAGAAATATTGGTTGATCATTTGGCCCTCAATCGTAAAATTCCCAACAGAGCTGTTCAGTTTGGCTGTTAGAAGGTCCCAAGTTCCTTTGAGAATTTCTGGTTTGTTTGGTTCATACTTATGTGTACAAAACCATTAGTTTTTTTCCAATTCATCCAAATATACGGAAAATTGGTGCTTATAAAATAGTTTCATTGCTTTATTTTACAATTTCGTAATAGTCATCAATTTTCATAGTTGATTCAGATTTCCATCAAATAATCAAATAACTGACACTAACAGTTGCAAAATTTAGTTTTCTTCCATCACTCAATCACAAAATTTACGTGTACTACCCGTCTTAAAAATTCAGGTTTGTCGTTATTTATTTGGTAACGACTGAAGCCGTAACGACAGTATGCGGCAGTGTTTACACAATACGAATTTCTGAACTGTCGTTTAGATTGACGTAATCGTAAATTGAACTACAATCGTTAATCAACGACTCGTTGAATAACGAATAACGACTTTTTAGAGAAAAGACCTGTTAGTAGAAAAGTATTGAATTTCAGAAAAAACTTCATGTCACAAAAGTTGCTTGGGATTAGTCAATCTATCGATTTCCGCACTTATTTTCAATGAAAAATGTTTCACCCCCAAGAAGGGGTGGCATCCCCCGGCAACAGGGTAAACTTTGGAACAGATGGTAAGTAGAACCCATATCCAAATTTTTATGAAAATCGGTGCTGTATGGGATAAATACACAGAAAAGTGGTAATTGACTGGACTATTTGGATAGTTTTCATACCTGTAGTTAGGATAACGTCACATATTTCATCATTTGCCCATGTTTCTAAAATTTCTTTGATTTTTTTCAAGTCATCTTCCACCAGTGCTGTCAACTTTACTTCACAGGGAGTGAAGATGTCGTAGAGTTCCTTTTTCAGTCTTGGTCCAGAAGTGTCCTGTTTGGTTCCTTGGAAACATGTGTCACTGACTGGAAAGAAAAATTATAATGAAATATTTTTGGGATGAAACTCCAGTGTATATACTCGGTACTACACCAAAGTTTATATTAGTGTTAGATATACAGGTAAACTACGACGAGCTGAGTCTATATGTATATGGGAAACTACAGAGAGTGTTTATCTGTAAATTCGTATTCGGGGGTTTTCTGACGAGCTAGTTTCAGTTAAAATATTTTCAGTTGTCCACAACTTCCAGTTTCAACGGAAATGGACCACAACTTTGTTTTTTTTTTAACGGAACAACCTATTTGTTATTTCATTTTTAGAATCTACGATGCAAAGCAGAAACCAAAACGGTTTCATTATCATCGAATTAACAGTATAAAATAATATAGAATATTACAACATCTAAATATATAAAATGAGAATGTTAAAATCATCACATGCCACAGAGGGGTTGGGATGGGGTAGCATTCCTTTTTTGAGGTATTGGGTTTCATCCTGCCCTTGGTGGAATATACCAGAGGGCTGGCAAAATCGATACATATCCGCCCTAGGGCGAATCCTACGATGCCGGTAGGCTATTAGATGCTGTAGGTCTAACACTCATATTCTGTAACACATAACGACGTCGTTATCAGATGATTGTCGTTGACCAACGACTTTTCCAATTCTGTTTCTCTTAACGATGTCGTTCTCTAACGACTTTGAGGTTACATTAGCACTGACTGGTAACTATACCTAAAGACGTGTCGTTGAGTCGTTTGAGTCGTAGTTTTTATATATGTATAATAATTTGTGGATTTCTTCTGTACTGAATTTTAATTTGATTTTTTTATAAGCTATTTTTAATGGATGATCAACGGAAAAGGCAGGACAGCCCACGTTAAGGAAAAACACATTTTTCTGAAATCGTTCAAGAATGCCCACTTTCTCGGAGCAACTGCAGGCCTCAAAATACGCTAATCCAGTATTTTAGTCCGCTGCTAAGCAACGAACTTTCCCGGACCGTTAAATACTTTCCCGTATCGAAAACGATACGGGAAAGTACTTTGCTGGCCTAGGCCGTCAAAATCGGTCTTTGGTTTATAGTTGTCACTTTGACGTTTCAGGAAAGCACGTAATTTCGAATCCTCAATTTATGACAATGCTGATTGCGATTTCAGAAAAAATAGTATGTGTACCTCGTAGTAAAAGCACATTCCCAGACTTCAATGCTTGTTGGCCTCGGCTTAACGCCTCGGCCAACAATTTACATTGTCTTCCGGGAATGTATTGCTTTTACTACTAGATACACAATGTACTATTTTTAATGTTATTTTTTCAGAAATGCAAGTAATAGAAATTCACGACAATTGAGATATGCCAGTAATCCATTTGATTTGTCAAATGAATCGTTTAGGCGATTATATCTATTTCCTAAGGAATTAGCACACGAATTATTTTTAGAAGAGATCAGCCCTTTTCTGCAAGATGGAACTAGAACCACCAAAATACCAAAAGTTGTGAGATGTTTAGTTTGTCTCCACTTTTATGCACAGGAGAGCTATCTAAAGTCTGCGGTAACAGACAGTCGTTGTGCTATGTCCTAGCCTGCAGTCAGTAGGTGCATTGAGGAAGTAACCCATATTATTGTTGTTAATTTGTCACAAATATTAATTAATTTCCCGACCACACAACATGGAATAACTACAGTAAAGAACGGATTTTTACAAAAATTCAATTTTCCTGAAGTAATAGGGACTTACATTTCAATAGTAGCACCAATATTTGGCAGAATTCCCCCTTGAGCTGTATTTCTCAACAGGAAAAGTTATTGCAGTAACTGCCAAATTATATGTGACTCCAATTTGAAAATACTGAGAATCTGTGCTAGATATCCCGGAAGTGTTTACGAATCTGGAATTTGGATGATATTTTCTCCAACATGAAAAATCGTTACCGGAATGCTGAAAGAAATACATGTTTGATTGATGTCTCCGGCTGCAGACCTAGTTTTGGTTTGCGCATTGGTGGATTTTTCGTTCCTTTCAAGTTTACTCCACTTTAAGGCCATCCACCATCCAAGATAGGTCCCAATGTCTCATTTCTCATTATTACTAACAACAACAAATGTTAAAAAATTAACCCCATTACCCCCTCCCATATCGGCGCCCTTGATAGCGAGTAGGTTATCAGGGTTGGAGTATATCCCAAATGAAGAGATCAGAAGGTGCCCTCAAATGAATATTTATTTAGGTAGAATGGAGACAATGTTGAAGATAAGCAACAGATATGAATTTATTATTAGGCGTTTATACCCTGTATATTTATTTAATCATTTTCGGCTGCTATAGATATATTTTTTGTATAATAAGTTGTTGTCAATTCATGAGTTATAATTTTGAAAAATGAAAATTAAGAAGAAAGTTAGTTGTCTATAAAAGGTTATTCATATTGAAAGTGTCTGCTAACAGATAAGACAACTTTATATGGTAGGGACATGTTATGAGAATGGAAAAAAATAGCTGGCCAAATAAGCTATGAATTGTGTCCCATCGGGTAGATAAAAAAGAAGTTATGGGCCCAGTTGTCTTGTAATAAAAGGGGCATAAGTGTTGGAAGTCGTCGAATCATCAAGTTTACTTTGGATCAACTTTGGATGATCTTGTTGTTATTGATAAAAAAAAATGTGAATGTAAAAATAATTTTTTTTTTTGAAATTTGTCATTTTGTACATTTTCTTAATAAAAGTTTGAGTTCTGTTTTGCACTGCCTTATCCAATAATAAATATTCTAACAATAAGTCAGTAGGTATATAAATAAAACTGTTAGTATAATGGACAAACAAAGTTCAATATTATGAAGCTTAACAGCTTTAACTACCAAATATGGAAGTACAAACTTGAAATGCTTCTGCTGAAGGAAGAACTGTGGAGTATAGGTAGTTACTGAAAACCGAACAGAACCGAATAATGATACTTGGATTGCAAAGGATGGTAAAGCCAGAGCAACAATAGATCTACTTATTGATGATTCGCAAGTTATTCATGTGAGGAACTGCAAAACTGCTAAAGAAGCTTGGTATAATCTAAAGAAACAATCAACTCTCACAAATAAAGTTTTTCTGCTGAAGCGTCTGTGTAAGACATTACCCGAGAATGGCGACATGGAAAAACATATTGCCAATATAATGGGTATTGTGGATCAGTTAGACACTCTGGGAGGAAATTTGGTAACAGCCTTAGAAGGAAGACCAGAGGATGATTTAACATTGGAAATAGTTAAAGGAAAATCTAGGAGTATCATAGAAGGGAGGAGAATTCTACATTGAGCAGTGAAATGGCTTCCTCCATGGGTCCTCCAGCAAAATCCTCGTGTCTAAAAACTCAAAAGATATTACATCGCCTGTCAAAAATTTCTCCCATATACTTGAATGAGAATAACCCCTGTTCGATTTTCCATCGATTCTCAAAGACTAGAAACGAAGCACTACAGATGAAAGATGACGAAAAGTGAATTGATTGATCGATGAATGATAAAAATACTTGGACTTCAACAGAACTACCATCAGAAAAAACAGCAATTAGAAGTAAATTAAAATCCGACGGTAAACGTGTTGTTTGCAGATATAAAGAAAGACTAGTTGCACAGGGATTTTCGGGGGAAATACCACGAGTGCTCGCAATACTATCGATAGTAATTCTGTCAGAAATCAACGAGATCAAATTGCTTGGTAACACCACGAGTCCTTTAGGACGAGTGGTGTTACCTCAAAGCAATTGTATCGAGTTTAAGATTTTTGACAGAATTATCGATAGTATTTTGAGCACGAGTAGTATTTAATAAGATAATTTCACGAACCAACAAAGCACAAAAAGTTGCATTGTCATGAATTCTTCAATAGTTATAGATTATGCCTGATAGACATGAAGTCTGTCAGACTGACATTCATATTAGTAGCAAGACGATTTTAAGTTCTCCGTTGTTGTTTGAATACGTGGTTGCCATGACAAAGTGGTATTACCGGCTCAAAAGCTAGGAACTGCGTATTATCCAGGCATACGTCCCTCATTGGTCCTAATGTTGCAGGAAAGGAGGGTTTCATACGGCGCGAGTGAAATTATCGGGGGTAATACCACGAGTGCTCGCATTACTATCGATAGTAATTCTGTCAGAAATCAACAAGATGAAATTGCTAGGTAACACCACGAGTCCTTTAGCAATTTGATCAAGTTTAAGATTTCTGACAGAATTATTGATAGTATTGGGATTTCAAATTAAGATTGTAGCGCTACCGGCGGCGGACGATGAAGTACTTTCTACGACATTGATTTATAACGTTACTTTTTCTTCCATATAGATTTCATTGTTTACCTTGTTTATTTCATGTATTGGGTATTTGAAGCGTGGTTTAGGCCCTTTAAACATTGTTAAAACTGTGATTTCGATGACTTTTACCTTTTATTAATGTTCATTTAAATAAATGATTATTGGTGTAAGGATTAGTGTTAAGGTGTTGATAGTTACGTTGTTAGAAAAAAGCTAGTTATGAAATGCTTCAATCGTCTTCTTATAAACAAAGACAAATGGCCAAATTAAAATTAAGTTTATTGGAATTTCTGAAGTATGTTGACAAGACCGAAAGTTCTCAGTGTGTAGCAGAAGGTGATGAAGTCCTCAATGCAGACCATATAATATTATATGGAAAAAATTAATAGAACTCTTCAGTGACAAAAGTGTGTGCCCTCTGTCTCCAGACAAGCGCTCTTCAATCCGAGCCTCATCAAGTGAGTGGAGAACTCAGAATTATAGACGGTTACATTAAAATTATGCAAATGTAAATAAGTAAATAAAAACAACATCTACCTACCTTTGTTAATATAATCTTCTTGCTTAAAATAGAGAGAACACACTTTCATAAATTGGCTTATTGGTTTGCCAATCCGAACATTTGATATCCAGGCTTTTCTACTTGAGATTAATTCTCGTACCATCTCCGTTTCAAAATAAACCTTTGGCTCATTTTCCTCGCGATATCTGTGAAAAGTTAATTTCTTTTGGCCTAGGAATTGCAATGTGGCACAGAACAATTGTAAGACGCCATTATAAGACCGGGAAGGGTCGCATTGCCTGTAAGAAGGCAATTTCTCAACACTAAATTAAGATGAAATAAAAACGGTGTAAAGAAAGGCTATATATTCATAAAAATCAATGGTAAACAGACGATACGAAAGTGTGGTTAGAAAACAATGTCGCAGAAACTAGTTTACATTAAAGCCACCAGAGTGCGTATCGCTTAGCTTGAAATGCCAATTGTGAGCACGAGTAGTATTTATTGAGATAATTTCACGAACCAACAGTGTAAAAACAGTTCCATTCATATCAGCGGCAAGATGAAATTATATTATACGTTGTTGTTTGTATAAGTGGTTGCCACGACAAAGTGGTATTATCGGCACAAAAGCTAGGAACTGCGAATTATCGAGGCATACGTCCCTTATTGGTCCTGATATTGCAAGAAAGGAGGGTTTCAAACAGAAGATGAAATTATCTCAAAAATATGGCGATGACTATGACGAAGTTTTTGCCCCGGTCGCCAAACAATCAACATTTCGACTTCGTCTACCATTGCGAAAGAAAAATGCATGTTTATCATTAAGACTTTAAAACGGCTTTTCTAAATACAGAGTTGAACGAGGAAATATATCTAAACAACCACAAGGCTACATTTAAATTGGACAAGAGGATTTAGTTTGCAATTGCACAAAACAATATAACAATATATGGATAGAAATAGTCAGCTAGAATGTGGAATTCAACAATCTGATATGGGTTTCAGAAGGGGTGATCATGATCAATGTCTTTATACTAAAGTAGACAAAGAGAAATTCATATAAATTTTGATATACGTGGACGATATTCTGATTGCTTTTGAAAACATTCGTCTCATAGAATATACTGCTGAAATTGTTCAGAAAACTTTCAAAATGACAAGTTTTAGAAATAATGAAAATTACCTTGCAATACAAGTGAGAAGAGGAAGTAGTGGACTTTATTACATTCATCAAGAGAAATATATTTCCAAATTATTGAAAACTTTCAAAATGGAATCTGGCAAACCTGCAAGTATACCTATGGATATAGGTTACTACAAAAATAGAACTTCAAAAAATGCAAAATTCCATAGTGAGGATGTCTACATAGGCCAAGCTGTAGATAAAAAGAAGGCTCTTTTCACACAAAATAAAAGACGAAAACGGCCTATACTACATTTTATAGGATAGTTCGTTATTGAAAACCCCGGTTTTTGCGCCAGCAAAATCGATTTGTGGATTAGAGAATTATAAAACCTACAAAATGGTTTTTTATACGACCGGATCGGTGCCTTTTTCACTGAGATAATCCGGAAAAACCTCGAAAAAGAGACCTTTTTTCAAAAATTCATAATTTTTATAAATCTGAAGCTGGACAAACAATATTGCAGAAATTGATAGATGATAGCATGTGGTTCAACTGTGCGCAAGATGTTTTCTGTCCGATATGTAGTTTTTGCTCAATCGCGTTATAAAAAATTTAAGGGCACATCTTGCAAGATGCACCGATTTAAGGGAAATCGTCGTATTCAAATTCTGTAAACGGCATCTGGGAGTAGAGATCAATATCTACAATTTGTATACTTTGAATTTTCACCTGAGAGATGGGAAATGTGTTGAAAATATCACAGAAAGTTGATCAAAACGCTTCAAAGTGCGTCCGAAGTCACCCGAAGTCGAACTGAAGTTAATAAGAGTTGAGTTCGGGCGACTTCGGTTGCACTTTGATGCATTTAGAGTAAATTTCAGTGACATTTTCAACATATTTCCCACCTTGCAGGTGAAAATCCAAAATATAGAAATTGTAGATATTGATCTCTACTTCCATATACCGTTTACAGAATTTGAATAAGATGATTTCCCTCAAATCGGCGCATTTAGAAAGATTTGCCCTCAAATTGTTTATAACGCGATTGAGTAAAAACTACATCTCGGACAGGAACCATCCTGCGCACAGTTGAACCACAAGCTTTTATCTATCAGTTTCTGCAATATTGTTCATCCATCTTAAGATTTATAAAAATTATGAATTTTTGAAAAATGGTCTCTTTTTCGAGGTTTTTCTGAATTTTCTCAGTGAAAAATACACCGTATGCAAAACCATTTTGTAGGTTTTATAAAACTCTACAAAAGTTCCATTCACTGTAAAACGATTTCTTGGATAATCTTTGAGATATTTCCAAAAAACCAAAAAAGTTTCAATGTTTTTCACTATTTCAATTCCACAAAGCGATTTTGCTGGCGCGAAAACCAGAGTTTTCATTAACGAACTATCCTATAAAAAGTAGTATAGGCCGTTTGCGTCTTTTATTTTGTGTGGGAAAAACCTCTATAGGTTGGTCTAACATCAGGAGTGCAATAGGGGCATTATTGTATCTTTCTGTGAATAAAAGGCCAGATATATCCATTGCCACGTCTATTCTCCGAAGAATGTCAGTGAGCCTCATAAATTTGACTGGACAGAAGTGAAGCGAATCCTGAAATATCTCAATGGAACCAGAAATATGGAGGTCCAACTAGGAAATATTTCAGAAAATGATAGTAAATTGTATGGTTTTGCCGACGCTGATTGGGCTGGAGACAGAACCGATAGAAAGTCGAACAGCGGTTATTTATTCAAGTAAGTAGGTACCTACATGTTCCACTGGCGATGTAACTCATCCCTCTGTAAGAAGCTTGTCAACAAGCCATATATTTGACAAGACTTTCACAATATTTCCAAATCAACCTTTCTGACTGAGATCATAATTTTTGAAGATGATCAATCGTGCCTCAAAATGATTGATAGCGAAAAAATTAGTGATCGTACAAATCACATAGAATCGAAGTATAATTTTGTCGAGGATCTGAAACAGATGAACACAATCAGTTTTCAATATTGTCCAAGTAATTTAATGTTAGCCGATTTTTTAACAAAGCCACTTGGACTAGAAAAATTATCGAAGATGTGAAAAATGATTGGTATGGAAACAGGAAATTCATAATGTCGAGAAAGAGTGTTGAAGATAAGCGAAAGATGAATTTATTATTAGACGTTTATACCCTGTATATTTATTTAATCATATTCTGCTGCTGTTGTTACTTATTTTTGAATACTTTGTATTGAATATTTGAGATTTCTACTTTTGTAGTCAGGGTTATGAACTTGACAGATAAAAAAATAATAAAAAAGTCTAACAAGTCAATACTGTCATTTAGTACGAAAAATAACGTTTATATTGAGATATTCAATATAAAGGCAATAAAACGAAACACAGGTTTCAATATCATTGGTCCTTCAAGTAAAAGGAACAGTCCTAAGAGGAAATTATGTCCACTGGAGAGCTGAGAAGAAGTAGTCGGGTTACCAAGGGAATGCCACCAGCTAGATTTGGAGATGAAGATAGAATCGACGATACAACCCATAAAGAACAACAAAAAACAGAACATGAAGAGGAAAGACGTGAAAAACAATCATTAACATCAAAGGGAACGAGGAAGACTTCAGCGAGTTCACTGAGGAGACGGAGTTTGCAGGCTGAATTGGAAGCGCATAGAAAATTGGCTGAAATCGCAAAAAAGGAATTGGAAATTGAACGAAATTTGATTCAAAAAGAGTTGGAACTTACAAGGTTGGCTGAATTGGGTGATGTTCGGAAAGGAGTTCAGAGTGTGATATCAGAGGATTTAACAAATGCAGAAGAAAAAATTTCTGAGGGCACATCTGGAGAAAGGAGAGTAAAACATATCGAAATAAAACACTGGGTAGATACTAGTCCATCTGATCATTTTTCTAATTCTGATTTTAGGTATAACAATGAACGCCCCGGAGTAAATGATAATATGGGCAAAGATAACAATTTGTGCACAAATAGGCAAGATATGAATCGTTTTATGGCTCGTCAATCGGTAAGCAGAGATCTACCAATGTTTTCAGGAGATCCTAAAGATTGGTTGCACTTTATATCTCAGTTCAGAGATACGACGAAGGTATGTGCTTTTTCTAATTACGAAAATATAAATAGACTTCAGAAATGTCTGCGTGGAAAAGCGAGAGATTCGGTGCAAGCGCTGTTAAATTTCACTTGCGAAATCGATCAAATTATCAATATTTTGGAAAAGCGTTTCGGTAAGCCGGAATATATAATACAAGATTTGATCACAACTGTCAAAAAGTTTCCGAATTTGCGTGAAGATATGGTAGTAGTATTAAGTATTATGGAATTTTCCAATTTGATACAGAATTTAACGGTGACATTGTCAAGTTTGAAATGTCAATCACATTTGATGAATCCACAGCTTTTGTCAGAAACAATTTACAAACTTACTCCTGCTCTGAAGTTAGAATGGGGCAAAGAAGTTACAAATAATACAAATAAATATAAATTGAACGAAATCAGTATCATTGCATTTTCTAATTGGCTTTCACATATGGCAGATGCTGTTGGTATTATAACTTCTCCTGATTTTGATAGCGAAAGACGAAAAAAGCACTTTTGTGCTACAACTTCAAATCATTCTGAATACAACGATACTTATTGCGCCTATTATAAAAAGACGAATCATAAAATTGAAAACTGCATATTTTTCAAGAAGTTAACATGTGAAAAAAGGTATAAAGTTTGTTTTTGTTGCTTGAATCCAAAACATCAGATGTTCATGTGTAAAAAGAAAAGAAAGTGTAACGAAAATAAGTGTGATAAATTCCACCACAGTCTTTTGCACATGGAAACATCAACGTTTCAGGAAAACTCCCAAGAGAGTTCGAATTCTGAAATAGTTAGCCATCATTTCAAAAAAATGTCTGGCAGGGAAGTCCTACTCAGAGTAGCTCCCGTTATTTTACGCGGACCGAAAGGAGATTATTCGACATACGCGTTATTTGACGAAGCATCGACTGTCACCCTTTTGAGTGAAGACGTTGCCAAAACAATTGGACTACAAGGTATTACAGATCCTTCAAAAATTTGGTGGACCAACTCCGTGACAAATGAGGATATTAATTCTACCAGAGTAAGTTTAAGAATTCGTGGAAAATTTGAAAATGATGAATTCCATTTGGAAAATGTAAGAACCATAAAAAAACTTGACTTACCTTGACAATCTATTGATGCAAAATTAATGACAGAAAAATGGAATCATTTGTCTTCTTTTGAAATTCATTCCTATAAAAATGGAAAACCACCAATTTTACTTGGACAAGATAATAATGGTTTGATAATAGCTAGGGAAGTGATCGAAAATGGCAAAAATGCCCCAATTCTGTCAAAAGCAAAATTAGGTTGGGTTCTTCATGGCAATAATGCTTATATAAAAGGGCGGCAAGACGTTACTTTACATATTTCAAATATTTATCACGAATTACACCAGATGGTAGAAAAATCTTTCAGGCTCGATGAGTTAGCAGTGACGAGCAATAAAGAAGAGTTTGTATCGAAAGAAGATAGAAGAGCATTTGATATAATGGAGAAAACGTCTAGAAGAGTGGAAGAAAACAGATGGGAAATTGGTTTACGTACTTTGGAAGAAAGATGAAGTGCAAATGCCAAAGTCAAGAGGAAATGCTATTAGTCGTTTGAAGTCAATTGAAACAAAAATGGAGAATGAAAAATTTGCAAAGGAATATAAAAATGAAATTGGAGAGTATCTATCGAAAGGATATGCTAAAAAACTTGAAAAACATGAAGAAAATAATTTGAACAATGGCCCTGTATGGTATCTTCCTCATTTCGCAGTAACAAAATCAAACAAACCTGCTAAAATTAGACTTGTTTTTGATGCTGCAGCGAAGGTAAATAATCTCAGTTTGAATGATTATTTATTAAAAGGTCCTGATCTATTAAACAACCTCAATAATATTCAAATTTCGTCAAAGAAATATTGCTTTTACTTCTGACATAAAAGAAATGTTTCATCAAATTTATATAAAAAAAGAAGACAGGGGCGCACAAAGGTTTTTATGGAGAGAAGAAAATGAAATCAAAGAATTTGAAATGGTCGCCATGATTTTTGGAGCAGCCTCTTCACCAACATCAGCTACATTCATCATGCGGAAAAATGCACTAGAATTCAAAAACGAGTTTCCAGAAACATGTGCTGCCATATGTAATCAACACCATGTAGACGATTATTTCGATAGTGTGGATGACGAACAGGAAGCTGCTGAATTGATAGAATCAGTAACAGAAATTCATAAGAGAGGAGGATTTCTCATTAGGAATTGGATGACAAATTCGAGGAAAGTTTTGAAGAAGATTCCATTCGACCTAAGATCAGGAGAAATGAAAGACTTGGATATAGAAACAGAGTTACCCAATGAAAGGGTGCTCGGACTTTTTTGGAACCCCAACAAGGATGAACTTTCTTTCACTATGAAAATAGAAAAATTTTAAGATTTTTTAGAAGGGAGAAAGAAACCTACTAAACGAGGAGAAGTATTGAGGACATTAATGTCTATTTTTGATCCTCTTGGATTTTTGATGAATTTTTCTATTAGAGGAAAAATTTTAATGAGAGAAATTTGGAATTCTGGAAGAGGATGGGACGATGATCTGGAAAATGAAATAAATGCAAAATGGATCAAATGGCTGGATGAATTAAAAATAATTGAAAACTTTTTCATTCCTCGTTGTTATGTTCCAGATATTTATAGAGCAAAAAATATCCAATTACACATACTGTGTGATGCGAGCAAAAAAGCCTATGGCTTCAGTATCATATTTGAGAGTAAAATTTGAATACGATATTAAATTAGCATTCATAATGGCTAAGTCAAGAGTCACTCCACTCAAACCAATATCTATTCCCAGGCTAGAATTACAGTCAGCCGTGTTGGGAAGTAGACTGTCTAAATTTATTTTGGAAAATCATACTTTAAAATTTGATTCTATTCGATTTTGGTCAGATTCGAAAACTGTTCTGGGATGGTTAAAATCAAAGTCTTGTCATAAATTCAAACCATTTAGTGCACATAGAATTGTTGAAATAAAAGAAACTACGGACATTCAAAATTGGAATTGGATTTCAACAAAGGAAAATACCGCCGACGCGACGATGCGACAAGAGATACTAAAATTATTGATTGGGACCCGGAAAATGAATGGATTACTGGACCAAGATTTCTGAAAGAAAGTGAGGAAAAATGGATCAAAATGAAAGAATATGAGATGGACACTTCGGAAATCAAGAGAGAATTCATAGCGGTTTCAATACAGACAATACAAGGATATGACTTTTTACCTGAAATAACTCGTTTTTCTTCGTGGCTGAAACTAGTCAGGACTACTGCATGGATTCTGAGAGTGCTGAAGTTTAGGCAAAAAATCAAAGGGGACATACAAGAATATGAGATATATATAGACTGATATAGAGATATCCAATGCAGAAAAAATGTGGTTGAAATTTGTACAGAAGACTGATTTTCCCGTAGAAATCGATAACTTGGTTAAGGAAAAATCTATTTTTAAATCAAGCCGCCTTTTCAAATTATCTTCTTACTTGGATGATGAAGGAATTTTGCGAATGAAAGGACGAATAGGAGCTTCAAGAGATATAGAAGATTATACAAAAAATCGTATTATTCTAGACCCAAAAAATTATTACACTCGTCTGTTGGTGAACTTTTATCATAGGAAAACAGGTCATCACAGTCAAAATCTGGTAGTAAATGAACTTAGGCAGAAATATTACATTCCAAGACTCAGAACAGCAGTCAGGAGCTGTTGGAATTCCTGTCAACTCTGCAAGAATAACCGAACAACACCTTCCAACCCAGAAATGGCACCACTACCATCATGCAGACTTGAAAGTTATGTAAGACCTTTCACATACACAGGGATGGATTTCTTCGGCCCCATGGAAGTATCTATCGGAAGACGCCACGAAAAGCGATATGGTGTGATTTTCACATGTTTGAGCACAAGAGCCATTCATTTAGAGTTAGCTAACTCTTTGAAGACGGACTCGGCTATCATGGCAATTCGAAGACTTTTGGGACGAAGAGGATGCCCAAAGAAAATATACTGTGATAATGCCACTAACTTCCACGGAGCAGAAAAGGAAATGAAACGAGCATTAGCAGAAATGGACGAGGATGAAATTTTTAGAAATTTATCATAGAAAGGGATCAATTTCCGATTTGGCTGCCCATCTGCCCCCCATATGAATGGCAGTTGGGAGAGATTGGTTAAATCTGCAAAGACAGCACTGAAAGCAATTTTAAAAGGAAGAGCCCCAAAAGAAGAGATACTCCATACCTGTTTAATTGAAGCTGAACACATTGTAAATAGTCGGCCATTAACGCATGTCCCTCTGGAAGCTGAAGAAGACGAAGCTCTCACCCCGAACCACTTTTCAATAGGATCATCCAGTTCAGCAAACTTTCCTGGAAAGTTCTCAGAAGGCGATTTGTGTTCCCGTAAAGATTGGAAAATTTCCCAATTTTACACCGATCCTTTTGGAAGATATGGATTAGGGAATATCTCCCAACATAAACAAGAAGGACGAAATGGTATTCCAAAGACCCGAAAACTGTCAAAGAAGGTGACATAGTAATCGTTGTTGATGGTGACCTCCCCCGAAACTGTTGGCCCAGAGGAAGAGTGACTGCTGTGTATCCTGGACGAGATGGCATTGTGAAGGCAGCCGATGTCAAAACCAATTTTGGAGTTTACAGAAGACCAGTAGTCAAGTTGTGCATTTTAGATGTTAATTAAATGAATTATTTTTATTTCAAGGGGGGAGAATGTTGTTACTTATTTTTGAATACTTTCTATTAAATATTCGAGATTTCTACTTTTGTAGTCAGGGTTATGAACTTTAGACAGATAATAAAATAATAAAAAAGTCTAACAAGTCAATACTGTCATTTAGTACGAAAAATAACGTTCATATTGAGATATTCGATATAAAGGCAATAAAACGAAACACTGGTTTCAACAACTGCTATGGATATATTTTTTGTATAACAAGTTGTTGTCAATTCATAAGTTATAATTTTAAAAAATTAAAAAGTTAAAGAGAAAATTGTCTATAAAAGGTTATTCATATTGAAAGTATCTGCTAACAGATAAGACAACTTTATATGGTAGGGACATGTTATGAGAATGGAAAAAAATAGCTGGCCAAATAAGCTATGAATTGTGTCCCATCGGGTAGATAAAAAAGAAGACGATCAGCCATAACTTGAATACAGGGACTGACACGAATGATCGAATACTGAGCTATTGTAGATGAAGGATGGAGAGACAAGAATATATTGCGATCGAAATGCGAGAAGCAGCAAAGGCCGCTAGTACGATAATTTTGTTCATCGGTACTTTCTGACGAGTACATCAAATGATGGTCCCTAAATGGATTGAAAGTACTAATGAAGTTCCTTCACTTTGTATTACAATGGGAAATATTTATGTCAATCGGTATATAAGCTATGGAAAAGAATTAGTTCCGTTGTTCATTATAGGTATAACAGATATCTGATATTCAGAGATAATTGGATGACAGAATGAATATTCAAGCTTTTTTAATATTCAATCAATTATGGACATTTCCTAATTTCATCCATAACATGTTTAATATTACAATTTTTCATTCAGGAAGCTGCGCTTGATTATCAATTAACTGGTATGATTTAACGTTAGAAAATTAAGAAAGAGCCGTTACTTTATATAGCAGATGGTAAAAATGTTGAGTTGAAAATGAATAAATACATGGTGTTTTAAAATCCATGCAATAAATTACGAGGACTCTGTCCTATATTAAAATATCCTCTCTCTCATGAGAGATATGTCGCCAGAAGCAAAATTGAGTTTTAACTTTTCTTTCGTAAATCCGAGGTATTACGGAAAATTTTTGTTTTGTGTGATGTACATTCGTATAGAGGAGTATTTCTTCCGGTATCATCATTATATCAAAGGAGTGAAATTATCAACCCTTGTTATATTTTGTCACCCTACCGAAAAATGTAGAAAACTAAGAAGAATTTGAAAACTTTCACTTCTCTGCAAGATGCTCAAGTTTGTTCTCGTCTCAACGCCCTCCGACGTCGACGTCAGGAAACTAGAAGTTGCCCATAAATCAAGGATTATCCATGAAATATCTGATAGTGCTTATGAAGCCAAATAGCCCAATAGAGGTTGTCGCACAAATGTACAAAGGTTACAGATGCTTTCGCACATGATAGACCAGTGCTCCACGTGGCTTCAGATGTAAACCGTTTACATCTGAGCGACAGGAAAAAGCCCTCCGGTGCACAGAAAAGGAAAATGAAGATTGCGCAGGCTGAGGCAGCTGGGGAAAAAATTAAACCCACGAAAGGCCGCTATAACCGGCGCAATCCGAAAACACCTGGGCAACAGCAAACCTCCAGCACAACTGAAAGCAACAGTCAAACTCCCAAAAAAGTAAGCGAGTCCAGCTTAGCAACCCCTCCCCCTCATAGAGTGCCTCGAGAGTGAAAAATCCTAGATGTGGCGATCTCGTGGCTGCCTCTGTATCAGTAGACCAAACTGAGCGGGGCAGCTACGAGGAGGCCACAAGAGGTCTGAAGATGGCTGTTGCTCTGGAGAACTATACAGATACACCTGTCAGAGGACCAAGAGAATCTACTGCAGGGCGCTCTCACAGAGGAGATCTGGGAGCGGGCAGTCCTTAAAGCTGGATTGGCTAGGGACATCCTCCAAAATAACAAGGTGGTTTTATGGATCCCGAAACCATACCACAAGATGGAAGCGGAAAAAATTCTACAGTGAGTCACAACCCAGAATCTGGGGCTCGACTCTGGAGATTGGCACGTCATTAAGAGACAAGAGGAGACCTCTGGCCAAACTTTTGTTCTCTCAATAGACGAAAAATCCTTGAATAACCTGAAAACCAGAGAAAGGAAGGCATTCAAGATTGTTAGCCTTACTAGGAGCAATCCCAATGCTGCGGTTAGCTCAAGCCAACATGCAGCACAGTTAGTCTGCAACAGCAACCCTGTGCAGAATTTTTGCACAGGGCAATATCGAATGCCCTGATTCAAGAACCCTGGCTAGTGAAAGGGCACATTTCGGGTCTCGAAACTGTGGAAACGCCAGAACTTGCATACTTGTTAAAACTGACATGAACGTATTGAATCTGTCTGAATTATCTTACAGGGACACCACAGCAATCAAGTCGACCTACACAAGGGATGGAGTAAAGGGCACACCGACCTAGCTTTTGTCTACATGCAAACACGCACAGCGCTTATAGAGAAAACCTCAGAGAAAATTCAAGAGGCAATAATAACTTCGTATCAGAACAACTGTCCCCTAAAATACAGCCAAAGGAAAGGTGAGCTGGTGGACCACCGAACTCGCTAAACTCCGGAAAAAAAAAACACGCAAACTATTCAATAGGGCGAAAAAACTGATGCGTGGGAGAAATATTCCAAAACAGTACAGTAATACAACAAAACAATCAGAGGAGAGCGAAGGAAAGCATGGACGAAGTTCTGTGAGGACATAGAACAAACCTCAGAAAGTGCCAGACTCCACCGCATACTCTCCAAAAACCCTATAAACCCAGTGGAGACTTTAAAAAACTCACTGGAGACTACAAAAATACCGGGAAAGAAATAATTGAACTTTTGCTCAATACCCACTTTCCAGGATCTACCATTGTCACAAATACCAGCATTGTAAACCCGGCCAACCTTCAACTAAGGACTGACTGGGAGGTGGAAAAGCGGATCGTAACATACCCGAAAATAATATGAGCAATAAACGCTTTCGGCCCATATAAATCGCCTGGACCAGATGGAATATTCCCTGTCCTACTACAGCAGGGAATTGAAGACCTAGCACCAGAACTATGCAGACTGTACAGGATGAGTCTAGCACTTGACTAGACGATACGCAAGACCACCGGCTTAGTAACCGGACACTGCGGCCTTAGGAAACAACTACACACCATGGGAATAAATAGAAAAACCGTGGACTGTAGACTTTGTGGTGACGCGGAGGAAACAGCTTCTCACATCATCTTTGAATGCGACGCGCTGCTCAACAAGCGCAACAAAATATTTGGACAGATCAAGCTAGAATCAGGTATGAATTCGAAACACCTAGTAAATAGACTACTAAACCTGGTGAAAAACACAGGCCTACTTAACTAGAAATCACTGATGACAGAACAATACAATAGACCCCACCTGGTCTTAGTGTTAAGGAAAACCTCAAGGTTGACCCGGTATCTCGCTCGTCAGCCTTTAACCAACCAACCAGTACTCCATTTCATTTTCCGTGAGTAGTTTACCCCGTATATTGTTCCTGTTGTATTGTATTGGATTGTATTCCTGTTGTATTTCTTAACCATTGTTCTTATTTTTCACATAACTATTAGTTTTCGAACAAAAAGTAATATACGAATACTTTATGGTATGTATGTATGAATACCAAGTGTCCACGGAAGGTGGCTCGCCTCTGCATTTTTTCATTTTTGAAGATAATATGTATTTTGACAAGTGACTCAGCTCTTTGCAACATCCGATTTCACCGGAAGTGGCCTGAATTTTCGATTTTCAAATGGGACTCCTAGTATATTTTCACTTCTTTTTTCTCCATATGACATTCTGAATATAACTTTGTCATTTTTGTAACCAATTTATATTTCGATATTTATTTTTCAATCTAGAGTGCTATGGATACGTTCAAATGACTTTTGGGAAAAACACAATTTACTATTTTCGGTCCAAATGTATCTCCAATGTTAAATTTCAAGTTTTTTTAAATGAGAACATGGTGGCTCGTCGGGTTAGAAGAAAAGAGCATTTTATCACAATTAATTTGATACATTACACAATCTTAAAATAAAGCATGTTTTGATATTGAAATAACTTTTAAATGTATCCAGTGATTTGAGACCAACACAACTGATGAAACTAGTACCTTTGCATAAATATTATTCTCAACATGTTTTTCATACAACAACGTACACTTACACCTACACCTACACCTACACCATATTTACCTAATTTACTTTTGCAGAAGCGAGGTAAAATATAATGTCGACAAGTAATTTTCTTCAAAAATCCTTGATGATTTTGTTTTATCATTATGTTGGTCGAAGGTAACTTCGATACATTTCAGTCTTATTCTAATCTCCAAAGATGCTTCATTTTTAGAATGCTCCATCTTTTAAAATTCATTGGTGAAAGTCTGTTTGAAATTCAATAGTGTACGGTATCAAACTGATCACAAAAATTCTCTTTTTTACTAACTCGACGAGCCATATGAAAAAAAATCTCAATATAAATTTAGAAATCAAATTTTACATAGCATACATTTTTTGAAAAGCAGAATTTTTAACAAAATATTAAGACTAAATTTAGTGACCGTATTCATAGCCATCCAAATAAAAAAAAAATCAAAATAAAAAGAATTAACTACCAAGTGTGTTACCCTCTCTGTTTCAATACAATAACATCAGAAATTCTCTTTCATAGATATACACTTTCCACTCTGTACGCCACTGTTCCAAAATGACAACTTGATCCTTGTCATGTACAGCTTGTTCCGAATAATAGTACTTACCTTTGTCGTACTAGTTCGAGCGGACATGAACCGGCCTTAAGCTAATGACAGTTATCAGTTGTTCCATTTTGCGGTATGACAGCGTTGTTTTGTAAACATACTTTTGGTTAGTCTATTGTTTTGTATTAAGAACACAAAACTCATTCCTACTCTATCTCTGTCTTGTGTCATTGAGGTACCTACTTCACATTCGAATACTTGACCTTGTTTGTGTTTAGTTCTGAGATTGAGAGATTGGCGTTTTCGTCATGGTTCAGTTGGCAACACTGAATCGTTAGGTGTTCTTTTCATTTTAAGACGACACACTTTTCTCGTCTATTGACCCAAGGAATGGCTCCGAGTAGCTCGAGGTAGTTCCTGGACTGATACCACCGAACACTAACGAACAAGAAAGCGCCAGAATATTGACAGTTTTGACTTTGACGTCTGAGACATATCTTCCGGTTAAGATGTATAAAATCCCTGGTGTGTCGAGTGATTCGATATTGTTTTGATTTTTCAGAAGAAAAATAAACAAATGAAATAGTGGTATGCTTTATCAGTCGGTCCCAGATATGGCGCCTTTATAGAATTTTAGTCATGTCAATATTCCAGGGATATGGTGATTGACGACTGTTGTCAATTTTATGGAATTTCAGCAAACTTCACATACTGTTCAAAAATGAATAGTTGTGACGGAATCTAATTTTAATAGTGCAATTTCCCTGTATTGATGACTATTATTGATGTGTTTGTCCATTTAGCTTCATATTTTCTTAGAAATTCATCATTCGTTCATTGATAATTCAATTTGTCTGATTGTCTCGGCCGTTACTTGACGAATATCCATGGTAATTGTATAAAATACACAGAAAACGATTCGATTTCCACAAACTTTATTCAATCAGACAGTGAAGAAGCTGCTGCGTTGGCGAAACATTGAATAAAATTTGTGAATATCTAATCGTTTTCTGTGCAGTCTGTACAATAATAATTTGATAATGTTCCGTTTTTGTATCATTTGTGGGCCGAAAGTGAGTACCACCGTATTATGAAGATTATCACATAGTATCTTGTATTATTAGAAAACATTTTAATGAAAATAATGACACGAATATATCTCACGGAATCCCGCCATTTCTGATTATATTAGCACAAGATTGACAGGTTCTAATGATGAATTTTCATGAAGTTTAATTTCGATACTTCCAAATGAAAAGCGTGTTTATTATTGTAGTTAATTGCATTTCAGTAAAAAATTATAAAAATAAGTCGAAAATGTAACAAATGAAACTGATTGGTGATAGTGATTCAGTAAATTCCAATAATTAGGTTTATTGATTCAGTTCATTCGTCGGCAATACTTGTAAACGTCTGTGCTTGTAAATTTACCCTAACAGGAAAACCGACTGTGGCGGTACACGCAAATGCGGAATATTTGAGAAACAGGTCACGATTTCATTTGTTTTCTCTTAATCAAGCTGGCGAATTGTCTCCCGTTTTATCCCACAGTTTTGCAGGAATGAGTCGACACACCATGGTTTTTAGACATCTTACTTCCGGTGTTGGGATTCATTATTTGATCTTGATAAGTGACTGGCCTATTTTGAAGATTTCCAATTAAAGTTTGATCATCGTTGATGGATCTTGAGAAAATTCATATCTGGAGAGTTTCTCATATTGTTTGCGATTTTTGACGCTATTATTTTTGAGAAATCTTCGTTCGCTTTGCGGATTTTTGAGGTTAGGAGTCATTTCATCATTGTGTAAAACCACTGGAACGAGAGGCTCGCTATCGGACAGCAAACAGATCATCAAAGCTGTTATCAGATCCCTCCCACTTAATAGAGGTTAGTACTTGCATTTGGGCTCTACTTATAGCCCCATACAAGTGTAATCAGAAGTCAGACTGGTATTGTTTATTCTAGGGTGCTACTGCTCCGCTGCGGCTATTGCTTGCTACTACTCTGCTTGCTACTGCTTCGCTGCTGCTAGTGCTCCACTACTGTTGTATTGCTCCGCTATTTCTACTGTTCCACGGTTGTCTTTCCACTGTTCCACTGCTGTGATTGTTCCTGCTCAACTGTGGTTGTCCCGCTGTATGTCTGTTGTTCAGCATTCCTTCGCTGTTCGTCCCCATCGTTGGTATTCTCAGTTGATGGTATTCATCCCAGCTGTACATGTACTTCGATTGATTGTCTCGTACCTACTGTGCACCTGCATACACCAAGGCACTGATGAACTACAACCACAATAATTGGTGAACTCGCATGCTTAAGAATATCTACATAGTATCAGAAAAGTTTAGAAAAAGACAGCCCCTAAGGCATAAGTATCCATAATTGTAAGCTATCATCGTGACGTCACAGGCATAGCCCTCACTGGAGGTTTCATATTGATATATTCAAACGATACCATATTCTCAATCACAGCATTCACTTGAATTCATCTTGGTGGTACCATATTTACATTAATTTCATTTTCTTTTGTATGGTGAGCTGAACTGTGCACAAACAGGGTGTGTAACATAGATCAATATATTTTATTAGTAAGGGACATGACTATTACTTTTATTCTGGTCCAAGTTATCCAAGCGTAAGGGAAGACAAAACCTCTACATATTTATATATCATTTTTATACCATTTACAGTTATCTATTGTTTAATGTTTCAGTGATATTAGTGCAGTGGGTTGTCCCATTCCATCAGGGTGGTTTCGGATTTTTCACTAGCGATAAATCCGTGGCGCTCCGGAAAATCAACCCCATATTTCAATCTTATCAAAATCAAATTTTATTGTCGAATCCACGCCTACTGAGCTACTGGGTGTGTTAGTGGCGTGGAACATCATTGCACATTCACTGCTCTCCTTTCCTAAATTTCGCCCCTAACAAGTGACAAAAGAAAAGAAAATATAGAAGCTATTCTATTTAGATATCGAAAGTTTCTGTTACTTCTGGTGAATGAATCTAAGAACCTAGTAAAAATATGAAGTTTGATGTCGTAAACAGATCCTCCAAATATCATTCCAATATCTTCAAAAACTAACAAGTAATAGAGACAAGCTACATTCCGCGGTATGTATATGTGTGAGAAAACGTGAGAAACTGACATTTACTTCCAAGTTCTTGTGAGACCACTTTGTAAAATCACTTACACATCAGTGTAAAGTAATGAATTTATTTTCATCATCTACAGAACTCACAACATCTGCAATAATTACTTCCAATGCAATAGCCAGTAGTATTAACGCGAAATCGCTATCAAGCCACTCCACTAATAGAGACAACCACTTCATTATTTACTACTCAAAAGGAGCTAACAGTAAGCTGCATAAACTTCAACACTATTATAGAACACATTGCCCGCGATCTCAATGGTCTAAAAAGTATTGGCAATACTTGCCTTATATGAACAGTGTTTGTTATCCAGTGTTTATCTAACACAAGGTGGTTTTTGGAGTATGACTCAGCATGTGAAACAGGATGCCTACATGAGAGATATACATATGAATATATTTGTATGAAACGAACTTTAATCAAATCCTTCTCAGAGGTGATCAAGAAACTAAGGTCAGAATATTCGTCAGATCAATATGTTGAAACAGTCTCATTAAAATGTCAAATTCAAAGATTTTCACCTCACTTTATCGGATTCGTCCAGCTAGATGCTTGGGAATTTTTAAGGTACCTGCAGGAGAAGCCTGTGAACAGATTAACATAGGTCAGTGAGAAATTAGGTGAAAATGAGAAGGCTGAAGAGGCTTGGAAAAGATTCTTGATGATGAACAAATCCAAGATTGTAGATAAATTTGTTGGCCAACTAAAATCGACATAGAAGAACAGTTCAACTTATACTTTCACATTGATTGGATTCTTTTACTGGAAAGAAACTTTTGATGGTGACGAGTAACCTACTTGTTTGAAATGCCAAGAGAGTCGGAAATACAAAAAATCCGTAAATTTCTAGAAATGCATGTGATCCAATTCCAAGGATGACACCAACTTTTTCTTTGTGAATTTCCTGGCTTTTCTATAATTCATAATATTCTATGACTCTAAACAGTTGATTTGAGGAATCGGACGGTTAAATGAAACATTTGAAGACACATAGAATATAAAAAAAAGCTTTGATTGCTGGAGTTTGCCGTTTGTCAGAAAGTAATTTACAATCTTCTCACAAAATAACGAATGCCATCTGAAAATCTACTTCCACATTTTCAGCAACCTCAACACTATCATTACTCTCACTCATGATTATTAAGTACCACAGAACAAACAACAACAATCGAACCAATATGAGGTTAATCACGTCCTAGTATTTATTAGTAGTTTATACTTCTAACCTAAGTCAATACTTCCCAACGAAGAATTTACTTTATGTAAAACATTATACTCCACAAAATACTAGGAAGTAAAAGCTCTTACTTGAAGTACAAGCAAATACTCTTTTTAATCATACCACCCATTGAGTTGAGAACTTTTGCTATATTGTAGGTGAAATATCTTTCATAAAAACCGTAACATGCTTAGCGATATGAATCTGGTTTTTAAGTCGAACATTAACAGAATGGATTTGAGATCGCAGGAATACTATGTTATGAAGATAAGAAGAAGTTATATATAACGAAATCTATAATTTACAGCGCAATTTCATTTCATTACTAACAGCTACCCTGAAAAATTCAATCTTTCTGTAAAATTTTAAATACCCCTCCCTTACATTTTTAACATATCCTTGTAAAATGTTTCATTTTGAATTCACCAGTGTTTTCCGATTCCAAATCGGTTAATAAATAGTTGAGAAAATTGATATAAAAGTTTTAAATGCAGTTACCGATGAAAATTTGGTCGAGTTGAAAAGTGAAGAAAAGTAACGATTTCATTTCATTTCAAGGTTTTACAAATTATCTTATTTCAAAAAGTGTTCGAAATGAAGGCCTTCAGCAGTAACGCAAGCTTCAAATCTTGTCAATAAGTTACGAGTACGTATAGCTATTATCATTTGGGGCGTTATTCTGCGACAAGCATTTTTAATTTTATTCTTGAGGTCCTCTAAGTCATGGGTTTCACTCAGATATACCATATCTTTCAAAATTCCCCACAATAAAAATCTAAAGGGAAAATATCAGGCGAACGTGCAGGATACCTTATCAGAGGAGAATTGGCTATGAAATCATTACCAAACCTGTTTTGGAGGAAGTTAGTAACCATGTGTGCGTTGTGAGCAGGTGCTTCATCCTGCTGCCAACACATTTGTTGTATTTCAAGCAACGGTATTTCTTTTAAAAATTCTGGTAAAATGTGCTATAGAAAGTGTAGATACCTTTTTCCAGTTAACGTTGCTTCATAAAAATAGGGTTAAGTGATCCGTCCATTAAACAATTCACACCGAACATTGACGCTCCAAATGTTTTGAAATCTCTCCACTACCCAATGCCTATTGATAACACCATTATTGTGGTACTTGGCTTCATCACCCCACATTATTTTAGTCAAAAAGGCTGGGTCGTCTTCAAGTTTAACTAATAAGTGCGCAATAAATTGCAAACGTCTGTCAGCTTCACCTGGATAGAGTCCTTGCACTTAGTGAACTTTAAATGGATGGTATTTAAAATCTTGTGAAATTCGTTCAACGGAACACTTTGTTATATCAAGTTCGTCGGATAGTTTCCGAGTGGACCTTTTTAATATTTTCCTCATAACGTACGGATCTTCTGGAATTCCCGCGATTTCCGCTTGGGAAATGTCCTTGCCGCAGAGTGCGTTCTAGGTTCACAAAAATATTTTTATTTGGTGTTGGACGATCAGGAAAATGAATCCGATATAACTCTCTAGCTCTTCTTCTATTCTTCAAACATTCCCCGTAAATAATTATTATATCAACGTATTCTTCAGCAGTAAACAGTCTTGGAATTTTTACACAAAATTCGCTAACTCGCAAAATTGACTTTACTTTGACAAGTGTCAAAAATTTTTATCGACGATTTTCAATTCAACTAAACTTTCATAGGTAACTATATTAACACTCCGGTGGTCGGGTGGTGTCTGTGGGACAATCGTTTCTCGTTTCCTATTCGGATTCATCTGTTTCGTGGCTGATCTGATTGCGCATGCCTGTACCTTTCAATCAATCGGTTCTAGATATACTGTTGAAAAAGTACCAGTCTATCTTAAAAATTACGCGTAGTAGGAGAAATAGTGGTCTCACAGACACCACCCGACCATTTTTGTAAGATTTTCTGCAAGCAACCTTTCAACATTTTATGATTTGACAAAGGCAGGTATTGATTCAGTGGATCAAAACACTGGTGCTTATAATACCAGTAGAAATGCGAGAAGATGGCCTATGACCCTATTTTATAATTTTCTGAATATTGCCGGAATAAATGATTATGTGGTCCATAAAGGCCGAGACTAAAGTAATTAGGGAAAGACGCTTGTTTTTGAAAGAACTTACGTTGGTCGTTGGCTTTGGCATTATTGAAGGATCATGTGACTGCTAGAGCAGATGACCCTAAGATATAGGACATCTAGGAAAAAAATCAGCAGAATTGTTGATAACCCACTGTCAATCCCGAAAAATGACAAACAGGGGGGGGGGTGCGCCCATTGGAAAAATCGGATAACGCTATATTTTTGTGAAAAATGTCATAAATAGCTTTGCTTGAAGCATATTGAACCAATGTGCGAAGATTGTTTTCAACCTGTTCTTCAAAACTGAGTTTTATGGTTTGAAATGTATTTTTTTGGTCGTTTGGAAAATGTGGAAGAAATCTTGAATTGTTTATTTTCATATTAATATTTATGCAATAACACATGTTAAAACAATCAAAAAATACATTTATAACTCAGATTTTTTTTTCAAATTTTGTTGGAAAGTTTTTTCCCCCACTTACGATTTGGGTCTGATAGACACAACCCGACCATGTATGTGCTTTCACATCACCCGATTACTGGAGGGTTAAGAATTTAAAAATAATTTTCTCAGCTATTTATCAACCGATTTTGAATCGAAAAAATCTGGTGAATTCAAAATTTGACATTCTATTGGAATATGTTAAAAAGTATACAGGGTGCTATTTAAAATTTCACAGTAGAAGTGAATTTTTAAGAGTAGCTGTTCGTCATGAAATGAAATTGCGCTGTAAGTTCAAAGTATCCTCACAGCTGCAAATTATAGATTTTGTTCCAACTAAATATCTCGGCCAGTTTAGGAACTGGAACCTGGCTTAATCAGTTTGGGACACCTTGTATAGTTTCTGATAAAAACAGGCACTATGAAGAAATATTTCGTACTCCTAGTTCTTTGAAATCCCTATAATTGTGTGTGGAAAATATGCCAAGCAAAATTTATGATAACACAGTGTAGTGGTAAAGAGTATAATAGTAGGTGTATTCTGTGAGATACTCGTCACTTAAATTTCAGATGAACATCCTTGAAAATGCTAGTTATCGAAGAAGTTATACTGCAAATATTGTAATGTATCTATTAAATTTTTTCGAAAAAAGAATCCACTTGGCAGGTCAGATTGGAAATTATTACTTTTTAAGTTTAAACTTACCTGTGAGTATACCAAACCTTAAGGGGACTGCCATATCTGCAAATAAAACAATCTTCACAGCAAAACAATATAAATCTTTACCTACGAGGATGTATTGATATCTAGTTAGCCTAGACCATCAGTTCCCTGCATAAACAAAATATTGCGTTACCATAGCAACGAACAATAACTTATTAGAAGTGTCAGTGTGAAATTTGACGTCAAAAGAGTAAACCAGAGTTACGCAATAAATTGAAAGAAAAAATATGTCCACCGAAATTGTGAAAATAGAAAAATTGGAGTGAGCCACCATCAAGTACCTGTATTTGAAAGGGTTAAGAGGTAAGTAGATTTACGAAGATATGCTTAATCCTACCCTTGGTGTCCTTCGTATGCGATCGTGAAAAATTGGACTGCAAGCTTCAAAAGAGGTAAATTTTCCATTGAAGATGATGACCCATCGGGAAAGCCAGTTTCTGTGTCAGTCCCCGAAAATATCGATGCAGTTCATGACATGATTTTAACAGACCGTCGAATTGGGCTAAAACGGATATCTGAAGTACTGAATATTTCAATTTGGACATGAGAAAAATTGCTGCAAAATGCAAGGTAGTAGCATCGCGTTCGATCTGTGCTCGATTTGAAAACGATGTAGACTTCTTAAACCGAATTCTTACTATGGATGAGACTTGGGTAAATTTCTACGATCCAAAAATCTGCTGGATAAGTTCTTGCTTCAGTTTTTTGGGATTGCCGTGGAGTTTTTGGATAAGGGTAGAACAATATCTGGAGATTACTATTCGACATTACTGACCACTGTACGGGAAAAAATTAAAAAGAAAAGACGCGAAAAGCTATTCAAAGGTGTTTTGTTTTTGCAGGACAACGCCCCTGCACATAAGTCTCATGTTGCCATGCAAAAAATTCACTTTTCCGACTATCATCTCTTTCCACAACTGAAAAAAAGGTTAGAAGGTCGTGAATTTTCTTCCAACGAGGAGGTAATAAAAGCTACGGAGTTCTGGTTTGCAGAGCAAGAGGAAACATTTTTTTTAAAGGTCTAGAGACGTTGCAGGTTCGCTGTAATAAATGTATCCAATTAAGCGGAGAATATGTTGAGTAATAAAATATTTTGACATTGAAATTTTGTTTGGTCCTATAGTAGGCTAAGAATTTTTCAATATATCCTCGTATATCAGGTTGCATAGGCACATGATAAAAATAATTATATATATTTGTTCAAATCCACGTGATTTATTATATCAAAACAGACTTGACAAACAGGAAGAGAACCGAACTGGTTGATAACGAATGATGGTATTCCAGAAAATAGTGTAGAATATTGGAACTTTAATTTCACTTTCTGACGAATACTACACAGAGGCGTAGTTATTTTGTGACATGTATTTCAATATTTCAATTTTATCCAGCTGAGTCACTTCTATGAACTTCACCGTTAGTCAGGCAAACGGATGTTTCCGTCTATTAACAGTCGACCACATTAAACGAAAATTAAGAGGTGACTTTTGCACTAATCCAAATATGTAAGCATCTCAAAATTTCTGAGGAATTTTCGAATTTACAAGAAGAACTTCGTTGTTATTTGACTAGCTCCGAATTGACCTCACCCTTTTTATGAGAGGTACAGTCAAATCTGAAATTTGTAGTCAGTATAGTTTATCCAATCTCAGTTGAAAAAGCTGTAAAACTGGATTAACACGTCAATGACTTCTCCCCTTTGAACGTACTTGCCGACCATAAGCGGAGATATTTTCTCTTACTTGGGTATAACTTTGCGAATTGCTTGCTGTATAGAAATTTGCAAATATAATGTATCTTGTTCTTATATTGAATAGAATTGAAGAATTGCGCGTGTATGGGTACGGGACGTTGCTCGTAACTTATTGACAAGTTATCTAACTCACCGAAAACAAGTCGGTCAAAAAAATGGAATAAAAAAACATCAGGAAACATTGATAATTTATTTGATGGTACGGCTATATTATATACACATCCAAGTCTCAATCATCATAATCCTCCGGATCAGACGAATCACCCGTTAATGATTACTGGTTGAATGGATGGCAAAAGGAATTATTCACGTTCTTTTGAAATCACATGTAAAATGAATTCTGTCCAAAGATCTTTATGTTACTCTCCTAAGATTCTCCTAACATTTTCTACTACTTCTCCGCTTAGATTTGGACATTGATTGGATTTTCTCAATTTGTTTTTTATAAATGCCCAAACCAATTCAATGGGGTTGAAAACACAATAATACGGAGGTAACCTCATAAGCGTATGACCAAAATGTTTACAAAGTTCATCCATAATATATTCTTTTTAAAAATTTTTATTTTTAATTATACGTAGTAATACCTCATTCGTGACTTTTTGGGGAATATTCAATTTTTTATAAGCCATAAATTCCAAAATGTCTCCGTTTTTTGTTGATGTCGGTATTTTTATCTTTTGACGCGAGTGGTATGACGCATTATACATTACAATAACAGAAGTTGCTGGTATATTTGGTAATAATTGTTCACTGAACCATTTTTCGAATAAAGTTGCAGTCATATCCTCATGATAATCTGATGAACACTTTTTTATTTGTTTTGCTGACAACAGCAACGCATTCGGTACAAAACTATCTTCACTTCCCGCGTGTACAATAATTATACGTTTCCCTCTGGAACATGGTGCTTGGAGACAACAGTTTTGGGAGTTATCTACCCATTCATAGCGAATCACATCATGACTGTCGAACCAAGTCTCGTCAAGATATACTATATGTCTCTTCGATTTCCGATGTTCTTTTATTTGTCGCAAGTAATCTTGCCTTTGCAGAACGAGCCGGGGTGTTTCTTGCGACTTATATGTATACCTACTCAGATAATCAGATAATTTGTTATTGATTGATTCCAAGGTAGGTACTTTGTTTCGTTTATAGAAATCATAAACTTGCCTTCGAAGAAAATCTTTTGTGGCCTCATCAACTTTGTTTAATTTCTGATCTTCTCGTTTCCTTTTACGATAATGATCTACAACATCCCCTTGTTTAACCACTCTGTATATAGTTGAATGCCCCAAACTAGTGAGATGAGATATACTTCTGAAAATTTAATTGTCACATTTGTCGTTCATTTCCCTTTTAAGATTTATATATATTTAGAACAAGTCTTTGGGTCTTTGTTTTCAAATTCCCATTGTTCATCCGGTTGTGAGACTTGTTCTTCACGTTCTTCGAATGGTCGCCAAAATGCCATGTTGCAACACTGAATACACAAACGTTTATACTAAAACTTTAATGTTTATTTTCACACTTTAAGTTTAAAAAACCGCGACATATGTTTTGCAAATTCAATGGATTCTTCAAGCAGAAGTATACTGAGTTATACTATTACAATGTCCTTCTTTTATATTCCCCAAATGTTAATTAATTTGGGAACGGTTTTATACCTGATTTCGGATAACTCTATGATAACAAATAGTGTTTGTCAATAATTAATTACATTATACCTAGTCGGCAAAACAAATTAAGTAAAGAGAAAATATTGAGTTCTTTCTGATCGTTCATTAAGCACGCTACTGTTCTTTTTTTCATAAATATCACCAGGCTGCCGGACAGCAATAAAAATATTAAGAGGTGATTTACGGTAATTTATGCAACAGGCGGTCAGCGCATTACTGATTGCTTTCCACGCTTCGAACGGTTACACGTAAAATATACTCAATCTGGTCTACTGTTTTCTTTATATAGGGAATAATATTTATTTAATTTTCCGTTTTTATCCTTCATTATTCGTTATTACACCATGTGCTATTTTGAACTAGCTCTATATATTGAGCTGAATAAAGTCATATTCAACTGAGATTGTATAAACTATAGCAAAGTAACACTTACACCAATCCAGTAATTTTGCGACATGTTCCTTTACAGTTGGAGTTGAATATTCGATTCGATTTTTTTAAATGGCACACTCTCTATTTTTATCCGAAATTTATTCCGAAATCTGTCGCGTTTCCATCGCTGGAAAAAAAATCAAAGTCGGCTAGGGCGTTGTCAAGTTATAAGTTATTTCCTTATTTATACCACTATTTCAGTGTTATTTGTAGTCATAGTTCTTTCATTTATTTCTACTGTGGAAATATTGCGTGCCTTCGGTATAATAAAATTTCTACATGGATTATTCATGTATTTTTACGACAGGAACATTTAGAGGCTCTCCAAGTTTGAAATCAAAACCAAAAATTTGAATGAGTTTTGAAAAATTGACCTAAGATACTAGTTTTATAGGTTTCTTTTGCAAACTATAAATCATTTTTTCGAAATACACTTTCATTATTTGTGTAATGGCTTGTCAAACTTACAATCAAATATACCTTGAATTTATTTAAAATTTTGCTAAATTCCCAACAGAAACCCGTCAAGCAATGGAATATTGTTTGTATCGTAGAAGTTGCCAAGTAATACGAGATGTTTTCATTCGAAGTATTCCAAATAATAAGTGACCGTCAGATAGTGACAGATTTAGGTGCCCCATTTTCGCATACAAGCCTCGAATAGGGTTGAAAAGTACATCGATGTTGAGTAAAATGGATGGAAATTTACGAGTGTCTCCTGGGAAGAACATATGGAAAAATTAAAAAAAAATTCCATTAAATTTTCCGACGACAAAATCTACTTATCCATTCGCGCCACTCAAGTAAATATATTTTTCCGTCTAGTGACGATGTAGGTTTTCATAGTTTCGTTGGACTTTGTGGGAAAATCTGCAAAATTCTCGATTACGCCCTCATTTTAACCCTTCAGCCACCTGCAACACTCAAGCCTTTGGTATTCCGAAGCCAAATTCTATTAATTAATGATTAGGTGAACACGGCTCGCGGGAAAATATGGGCAACATACTCCTTTTATTTCTGTTATGGAAAATCGAATTTTCCATATGTTCTCCCCAGGAGCCACTCGTAAATTTCCCTCCATTTTACTCAACATCGATGTACTTCTCAACCCTATTCGAGGCTTGTATGCACCTAAATCTGTCACTAGCTGACGGTCTATAATGTTTGGGGTTGAGATAATAGAATAACAAGTAATGGACGAATTGAAACAAATAAACAACTATATACAAAGTGTCCTGTAAATGATGGATAACATTTCAACTGCGAATAGGGGACGGTAAGACCGTTTAGAAAATATAATATAGTGTTATGGATAATCCTACGATTTTCGAGTTATTTGGACATTCATGATTAAAAATAAATTGGCAACTTTTTTACTTTTTTGCACGCCACTGCCACGAAAAAAGAAATATTCTCATTTTTTTTTATAATATTCTTGAAGAAGTGTACTATCAGACTGGTATTGAAATTTGAAAGTAATCACTGTGGTACTATGAGAAGAAAATATTTAATTAAGAATTCGTGTTTAGATAGAGTTTATTGTCAAAGTTTGAGCTTCTGTGGATTGAAAAATGTGGGGAGACCTGAGTTGGCCAACTTTCCTAAAAATTCCATTTTTAATGTACATTTTAAAATGGTATAAAGTGAGCTACTTTGTTCTCCACAAAAAATAATATTCCGATGCAAATAGGGAAGAACCTATGTTTACGGAATCACAATTCCAATACAAATGATGATGATTATGATGATGATATATATTTGTATATTACATAAGAATAAATTCTTGTTGACAAACACAGGTAAAATTATAAAAAACACGTAATATACAAACTCTTAAAATTTAAAATATAGCCAAATATTAACAATGTAGGCTTCGTAAAGATATGTTACGGTTAAAATAAGAAATGTGTTAAGTATAAAGTTCATTATTTTAAAATTACAAAAGAAAACAACAAAATGAATCGTAATAATACCTTGCTAAACTATAATATGCCTTATCACTAAGTAGTTTTTTTGTCAGGTTTCTGAAAATATTGCACCTTCTTTCCTTAATTTCACAAGGTAATTTGTTATTCATTTTCACCCCATTATACATCAGAGAGTCTTTTATTAGATTTGTCATGGGAATGGGGAGCTTTAAACTATTTTCGTTTTGACGAGTATAATAGGGGACATCCTTCACTTCGTAATCTAATCTACTTTTGTGGATTAATGAAACCGTTTCCAATATAAAAATTGAAACAAGGGTCAGGATCCCATGTTCAATAAAGAGTGGTTTACATGAGTCCCTAAATTTTATTTTGCACAGGTATCTAGTTGCTCGCTTCTGTAGTATAAACACTGACTGAAACGGTTGTTACAAATTCCCCAAAATGATATTTCATAACGCAAATGGGATTCCACAAGTGCGTAATAAACTGATTTTGCAGCAGCAAATCCCAACTCATTAAGAAACCACCCTCAAAACATAACAACCAGATGCCAATTTTTTATTCAAGTTTCTTATGTGCTCTTCAAATTTCAGATTTGTGTCCAAGTAAATTCCCAAAAATTTTGCTTTGTCCTTCTTTACTGATATTTTACAACCTATATTCACATCCGGTATCACAGTTTTGAAAGAAATGGCACTTGTTTATTTGGTATTTAGTGAAAGTAAATTAGAATCACAGTCTTTGATTAACACCATGTCATCACACATTATTTCGTGGAGTCTTTCTTTATCTTTATGGTGCCATAATATGGTTGTGTCAGTTGCAAATAACGTTAAATTTCCCGAAATTGGTAGAATTGTAAGGTCATTTCTATACAATAGAAAAATTATAGGACCCAGTACTGAGCCCTGAGATTACTTGGACAAGGTGTTGGAGGTGCCAACGAAGGAAGACCAGTACATGATTATGATAACATCGTGCTTGATAAAATTGAAGCAGATCCATCAACATCTCCACGTGCTATAGCACAACGCACTGGAATTGGGAAAACGACTGTCCATACCATCTTGTACCATTTCCTGACCTCCGCGATCACCGGACTTGAATCAACTTGACTTTTTTACTGGGGCTGCTTGAAACAGAAGGCCTACAGTGGCCCGTCACACTAATTTCATTTGTATCGACGCACTGTCAACAAAATTTTAAAGTCAGCTTATTTCTATTGGAATTGTAATTCTGTTAACATAGCTCCTTCTCCATTTGCCTCGGGATATATTTTTTTTTGTGGAGAACAAAGCAGCATGCGTTATACCATTTTAAAGTCCACATTCAATAAGAAATTTTTAGGAAAGTTGGCCACTCAGGCAGCCCTACATTTTTCAATCCACAGAAGCTCAAACTTTGGCATAAAAAAAGTCTAGCAAAACACGAATACGAAATTAAAATTATTTTTTCCCATGGTACCACAGTAACTATTTTGAAATTTCAGTACTAGTCTGACACTTGATAAAGAATATTGTAAAAAAAATCTGATAATATTTCTTTTTTTGTGGCAGTGGTGCACGAAAAAGTAAAAAGGGTATCATTTTTTTTAAATTCATAAAAGTCCAAATAATTCAAAAATTGTAGTACTTTTTATAACACTTAAATATATTTTCTGATCGGTCTTACTGTCCCCTACTTGCAGTTGAAATGTTATCTTTTATATACGGGACTCCCTGTATATTGCAGAAGTTGTTTGAAAGGACTGTGATTGATACAAGCTTCGAGTCGTATTCCAACAGTTTCCCTCGCGTTGAACATGATTGGTATTATACTATAGAATGCACACCGTGACTTCTTTTATTCATGTCATCATAGCCTGTATGTGATTGAACATATATTTTACGTTACCCCATAAAAATAAAGTAGAAATTCATTTAAGTGGATTTTTTGAGTATTAAAATGATACCGAAGTCTTAATTAATAAAACTTCTTTAATATACGTATCCAACCAAATTTTACGACTTTATACGGTATGCAAATCTCAAATTTATTTTCTTTCTAGTCTGGCTATGAAACTTTGATCTATTTTGTGAAGTAGGCTATGGAGACAATTCAAATGGGCAATCTGAGATAAAATTCAAATATGTTTCAATAAACTTAGAAAAAAAATATTGTCAGCTTCACTCCATTAGGAATTCTCGAGTATAAATTCAAACAAAAAAATTATAAACTTATTTAACCCTTAATCCGAACTATGTGTCTGACATACACCTATACTCTTTCAACTTTTGCAATTGTGGCCATACTAATTTATTTGGCGACCCTCTAGGCATTCTCATCACGTCATCTGAGGCGACAGATCGTGTCGAATGCGTTTAGTTATAATTTGACCTTCAGTGAATGCAGGTCAATTGTGAAAAGTTGCGGTGTCTATTAGACAAATACTTCTAATAACGGTTGAAAACTTGCAGTGTCTATTAGACACATACTTATAGAAACGGTTAAATTTTTTCAGTGACTATTAGATACTTTCTTCAAAATAGTACACAAAATACTTGGTAAGCTATTATGATTTCATTTACTTCGAAAATATCATTACGCATTCTTTTTAGAGCCATTGCCACATACACAATGGATGCCAAGTACTTCCAAGTACTTCAGGAGGTCGTGGTGCGTCCAAACGACAGAGATGAGGTTTTTCGCTATAATGATCCTAATTTTGAAACGAAAATTATGAAGTGTTTAGAAGAACTAGAAGCAGAAGGAGATTCTACCCTCGAACTACCCAAAGATGATTCGGACGATGATCCAGATTACGAGGAACAGTCAGAAACACTCTATAGAACTAAGGAATCTTCTGAGGATGAGTATGATAGTAACACTAATGAGGATAATAATACTGAAAAACAAGATATTTATCAAAAATGGAACAGTACGGGACCACCAACTAGACTGAAAACAACTCAACATAATATTGTGACGCGCTTGGCCCATACCCCAAATATATTTGGTCACTTCTATTAGACCAAGAAATAATTCAAGAAATTATCAACTGCACCATCGTAAAACTTGAAGGTATTAAGGCAAAAGGGATAGAGCATCAGAAAAGTAATTATAGAGCTACAGATGAAATAGAAATAAGAGCGCTTTTGGGACTGCTTATGTTGACAGCAACTTATAAGTCCAATCGCGAAGATATGTGTCACTTTTTTCAACAAAATTTCTATTGTAAATATGCGACAAGAACTATGAACACTTTATACAGACCGTACTTGGTAATAGCACAGAAGCAACTCGCAGAGACACAACTGATAAACTTGAAAAAATGCGAAAATGTAGCCTTTGCCCCTACACAAAAAACCGAAATACGAGCTACAAGTGTATAAAGCGTGAAAACCCGATTTGTTTGGAATGCTCTAGGAAGATGTGTGTAACGTGTTGTCAAGAATTATAAATCTTACATACAATATTCCATATTACCTACTAATTTTTTAAAATTATTTGAGTATTTTATTTTGTTCTCCAAACATATTTTATTTTGTTTTCTTTGTAACAATGTGATAAACATCAATAAATGATCCTACAACAATAGTCAAATTCTATTCCATTAAATTTAGCGAGAATTCCATATTATTTATTTTGCGTGTCTGTGAGACACATACTTCCAAGGATAGACTAAAAGAGGATTCTTCGGGTTAAGAGTTAATAAGAATGCACATATTGTGAGTAAGAATTATCTCAGCCAAACTCAACTTTACATTTCTATATGTCTTCTTTCTCTTTCAATACACAGCATTGTTCTTCTGTGTACATCTTTACTATATTTCTGATGAACTGTGGCTGTATATCCATACATTCCCGAATGGTCTGCTCCAAATGGTCAATATCGTTTAATGGCCATTGCTTACATACTTGCTGCTTCAGATAATCCCACATGAGAAAATCCAGTGGGGGTAAGTCAGGATAACAAGGTGGCCAATACGATGTTCCCAATTATAACCAATTATTTTAACTCTGAGTGTTTCAGCACGAAAATTTCCAGCTATTGTGGAATTGTGACCAGGTGCGCCGTCCGACTGAAACCACCAATCTTGAATAATTTGAAAGGGTATATTGTCTAAAAACTTCACCCCGTACATTTCTTTAAATAATCAAGAATTGCGCAGTGTTTAAGATTCCTGTGAAAAAATATGGTACGATAATTTAATTGTTTCAAACGAGTTCTGGTTATGAAATTAGGATTTTCCTGAGACCACCCCCTACAATTTTGTAAGCTAACAGTTCCTTTCGAAGTGAACGTAGCTTCATCGGTGCACTATATTCTAAATGGAAATCTGTAATCTTGGTCACATTCTCCTTGATACCACGGTGAAAACCCATATCAGACATCAGAATCCCTTTCCTTCAAGGTATTAATATAAAGGACCACGCACACATCTTATAGGAAAAAGGTATGACTAGATTCAGCGCTAGAGGGCGCCAAATAATGAATTTAGTGTTTTTTTTAAGAAATTCAGCTGAATAAAAAAATATCGATACCTCATTTATATTCAATTTTGTGTGCGACTGAGAATTCCTAGAATTCTCAGGAAATATTTTTCCATACTTAGGTATCATGATTGATCAATCACTACGCTGGAACGATTAAGTAAAATACACGGTGAAAAGACTTCGAAAACTTATTTATAAATTTTATCAACTCAGAAATATTCCTAGAAGATACGTCATGGTGCTGGTTTATAACGCCTTGGCTGAGTCAGTTATACGCTATTGTATCATTGTCTGGGGTGGGTCTTACAAGACATCTTTACATAATTTAGATATAATCCAAAACACTCTAATTAAAATAATGTTTAGAAAAAATAGAAGATATTCAACTGAGTCCCTATATCTAACGCTTATGAATGTTTACTGTGGACATTGAGTAGACCCATCAATATAATCCATCATACACATAATACACGAATGATTGCAAACCAAGCTGTAAATATACCATGCTGCAGACTGACTCGCAACCAAAAATTGTCACATACTTTGGCACTAAACTGTACAATCAGCTACCTAAAAATATAAAAAATATTAATAGCCATAATGAACTCAAAAAAGAAATAAAACTATTTATCAAAAATCAGTATAATCAATTGGAAAATATCTTTGAGAACGACTGAATCTCAAACCACCTTCTATGTGCACTCTCATCTACACCTATACACATCTAAATCTTTATATACATATTTATATTTTAATTGAAAATAACTTGTGACTTCTATAGTCACTCGTTGAAACTCAATTTGAAACGAACCTAGGACTCCAACGTTAGATGATTACCTACTCTATTTTCACTTATTCACATTTTAAGTACTTTATGTCTCCACTCAACCTATTTTCTAAAACGAAACTAGCTATGGTACCTTATAGTCAAATAACTTTATATCTACCTATATCACTTGTTTTTATAAAACTTAGCATCCCAAGGGACACAATATATGTGACCTGATAATGCTACGAATAGAACTACTCTACACCTTCTACACATTGTTTATATAATATATTTGAATTATAAATTGTAATATTGATATCGACCTGAATAAATCTATCTATCTATCTATCTATCTATGATAAAGGCTAAAAACGCCACTGTTTTTCTACAGGGTTGTCATCCATTTACTCAATTCTTCAGTAAATGAATTCACCTGCGAGGTTATAAGTTGATTGAGTTTATCATTGAGGATCAATCAGAATGGTTGGTTGATCTACCAAAATGTAATGAAGCTATGAATACTGAGTGTTTGGAATGAGGAAGGGTCCATTTTATATATACATTTGATTACTCCAAATCAGGAATTTAATGTTTTAGTGAATTCCGATAAATGGAAGACATTTACATATTATTTGTCAACTTTTTGTTTGAAAGTGGTTGACAAAGTTTCACTTTGACTAAGGTTATTCTGGACTAGTTTTGACGTAGAAAGTCTGTACACTAACGTCCCGGTAGAAGAGGCCTTACAAATTAATCGGAAAAATCTACAAGAAGACACAGAGCTGAAGAACAGGAAAACGGACTACCGATGGGATCCCCATTATGGCCCTTGATAGCAAACATCTAAATGGAATGGTTTGAAACTATTGCTACAGAGACAGCCCATACGAAACCTCAAATGTGGTAGAGAACAACATCAGAATGTCCATAAACTTCACGATGGAAAAGGAGACCCAAGACGGTTTACCTTTTCTAGACGTGAAAATTCAAAGGAACAATGATAAGTGCCAAACATCAGTATACAGAAAGTCGAGTCACACCGGACAATGCCTGAACTTCGAATCGAACCATCATGGTGCTACAAAGAGAGGGGTTGTTTGATCGCTGTTGGACCGCGCCTACAACCTATGTATGTATGTATGTCTTACTATTGAATTGGACAATATCAAGAAAGATCTGCGACGAAATGGGTACCCCAAAAAACATATAGAAGAGGTTCTAGCCCGCAAGGGGGATAAGAACAAGAAACCAGACGAGCCGACACAAGCCACCCTGTGCGTCCCGTATGTTAGAGGTGGAAAGAATAAGGCGAATTGGGTCGAAATACAAAATACGGACATGTTTCAAGTCAGGCAACACTATTCGCAGCCATCTCACAAAGACGAGACCACGTAACGCTGACATTGACTCCAAAAACTGCATCTACCGCATCTTGTCAATGCGGTGAAGCTTATCTTGGAGAAACTAAGAGACCACTTAGCGTAAAGGTATGTTCATGCTTATATGAACTTCGGAAAATATATGCGAATCGGAAATTAGGAAATTATCAACAAAATTGTATGGTCATAGTCATGCGACAAAATGAGATGGCCACTGTCATTACGGGCAAGTCAAACTAACTAGAATTTGTTGGTTTGTAGGTTTTATTGGGCTTGTTCAGCCGTGCTCAACAGTTGCCAACAGTTGAGTGATAAGTCAACTTGTTTGACTGAACGGTCCGCTTTTCCATTGAATATGCTCTCACTGATGAACAGCGGACTCAACACGTTGTGATTAATCTCAACGGTTGAGCACGGCTGAACTCTACCATTGTTATTAACGATTTATTCTTTCTTTGGTAATAACAGAAAGTATTCCATCCCGAATCCTCAAGCAAGGTATGGAATATAAAAGTAACAGCCTTTCTGCAGGAGGTAAGGGTTCTGCTGTGATCTATGACTTCTTTATTTCTGATCTCACTATATTGATAAGAATTCATCAAACTGAGAACACGTCACACGAAAATAATTAAACTATTTATTGGGATATTTCAGTCTCATTTCTCGAACGAAGCTGTGATAATCACCATGAATTTTTCGACTTTTTTAAAATGTTGAACACTACAACTCCTTTTCTTGCGTCTGGAAGCTTCACGTTTTTTCCAAAGCCGATACAACTGTTAGAGTGCAATGAACCCATCCAAAGAATCCATCCTATGATGCGAAGAACATCCCTATCAACGAACTTTCCTATTGTTTTTTTTTTAAATAAAATGAGAACTAAAGAATTATGAAATGATATAATTGTTCGCCTGTGTATTTAATTTTGAGAATTTGAGTTTAACAAAATAATAATACAAACACATTTGATGCATTCTGTGGTCTCATGATTTGATCCGAATTCGCAAAAGAGTTCAAATATTTCAACTTCATTGCGATAATTTCAGCAGCCATTTTATTTGCAAAAATTTTCCGAAATTCGTATGAGCATGAACATACCTTTAGACTCGCTGAACACAAGAGAAACACTCAACGAGAAGAAACATCAAAGTCAGGGATAGCGGATCATGTCTGGACGACCCAACACAACATAAAATGGACTGAAGCCGAAGTCATCCATAAAGAAGAGGGCTGGTATAGAAGGAAGTTTAAAGAGAGTGCATATATTATTAACAAAGAAGTCTTCAGTCAAGCTAGCATAGAAATCCGTAATGTGTGGAAACCCTCAATTAGTGGCATGGATTAATTGAAATTGCGATACGAATTAACATTGCTGTACCGGAGGGGCCCGGCACAGTAATTAACAAGCTTACCTGAACACCAGCAAATTACCCCTAGGCTAGGCTAGGCTAGGGGGCTAGGCTCGATAGTCAACTGTTGTTCAACAGAGCTCCACTAAGATCGTGAATTATTCTTCTATAAAATAAAAAAAAAATACTATAGTGTAGTTTCCGAAATTATCAATTTTTAAGTGAAAGAATTCGCCATCAAGACTATGAGTTGATTAAGTTGATTATAACTGATGACCGATCAGAATGGAAGTTGATCTCTCGAAACATAAGCAAATGAATATACATAGTGTTCCACACAAGGAAGGCTCTTGGCTTTGCAAATTTGCGAATTTGTGCTGAATATTCTTGATAGTTTTAAAATAATATTATAATTGTAAATATTTTTTTTTTGTATACATTATCCGCAGACAGCCAATTAGGCTTTGCGGTTTCTTTTTGTTTATTTGTCCGATCATTTAAGTACTAAGTCTTCTCGAGGATTCAATCATGACTTCCACGTCATGTCCTAACCTAACTACGTCGTAATAGCTAAAGTTTCGGCGATAGAGAGAGCGAAATAATTAATTTTGTGGTTTGTAGGATTTGTAGGATGTGATCACTCAAAGAAATAAATCTGATGTTCTGAGGATATTGAGTTTATTTCCGGTGACTATACAGGGTGTCCGGTAAACCTTGTACAATATTAAAACTGGAGATAGACCAGATCATGACTGTTCAGAATATCGGAATTTTACCTTAATAAAAATCTAATTGGTTTCGAGATAATGAGCATTTTTTTAATTTCTGGAAAATCACTACTTCACCTTGGATTTTTTAATGCCATGTGCAGTATATGCAGATGACTATGTAACTGATAAAGAGGTGAAACAGAATATGATTCAGTCTGTATCGGGAACCCGAATGTGAAAGAGTGATAATAAAGGCTAAGAAAGTGTTGAAGAGTTTCATTTGAATATTACATTGGCGACGAGTGAAAAGTGATTTAATGAAGGAAAAGTGCTAGTGGAAACACAGAAAATCAAAAATTGGATAGAAAAGTAAGTGCAACAATGTCAAATTTGATCTAGTTTAGTAATTTCTATTCCACGGAACTAACGATTGATGGTTGGATAATAATTGTCCAAAATAACTCATTTTTCATATAATTGAAAAGTAAGAGCGAATTAAGAATTCCAAAAAGTCTTGTCTGTGCAAATGTGGTGTATAGAAACGTATGAACTTTTTAATTTAATGGAACACACGAATTAGCAATTTTACAAGGTGCACGTTAGTAATGGGGTTGAGGAATATACTTGTAATAGATTTATACTCTAATTAACTGACTAAAATAATTTATTTAACGAAATACAATGATACAATAACACAATACTCTAATTTACATAACATCACGGAACTAGGTATTTATATTCGACTTTCACTTCACTGACTGCCTGTCTGCTGCGTAGTTCTTTTTATATCGAACGCCCACTTCTCCGAAAGCTCCAGAATTTTCCATCGAATCGCCCAGACTCACCGCGGCGCCCAGATTCTTCTCGGTGCAAGCGCATCGACAGTCTCCCGCGGTTGGTCGCTCTATACGTGAGAGTTCAGGTCCGGCATCGCCCGCAGCTTCGCCACATTGCCCCCTTCTTAGAGATATTTCGTCCCGAAATGTCATCCTTGGAGTGTGTCGATATTTGCAGGATTCCCCATATCTGCATCGTGAAGTTCGATGAAAATAACACTCCACAGTCTTCATGTTAGGTCGTGGAATAGGATTACAACAAACCAAAATCTGGATGCCGCTGGATCGGAATATCATCTCCAACATACTTCTTATAACTCTCCAATCTAGCCCATCAATACCACAGGATAATTTTGGGATTGCCAAGTCCACCAGATTCTGGTTCACCATCGTATCTCTTAGTTGGGTGAGGCTCCTCCAGACATCTTCGTAGGACGGTTTGTCTTGGGAATGCTTCTTGGTCACCAAGTAGTAGACGTTCCTCTGGCCCTTCTTCAGCTGTAGCACACCTCCAATTTCTGGATTCTGTTTCCGTAGTGTCTGGAGTTGGCCAAATTTCTTGGAGAACACTACAGCGATGCCCCTGGACATTCGAAGATCTTCTGCGACGCAGTGTGCTAGGGCGTAATCGACTGGCACTTTGAAAAGGTCCCGTGGCTCCTCCCGAGTTACCCCGTGTGACACTTTCTGTCCATTTGAGTATAAGGACATGAATTTCTGGAACGTCATCGCATCCTCTGGTGGTCTGAGAATGCGGACTTGGTCATGATTTCCAGCGTAAGGGGCAAACCTGTTGAAATGAACGACCCTGGGTTTACCTCTGGGTGGCTTGTGGATTCGGTAAAGCAGGTCGTTTATCCTCTTGATGATCTTGTACGGACCTTCCCATGAATTCCGTAATTTCGGTGACAGGCCCCGACGACGCATCGGGTTGTACAGCCAAACTAGGTCACCAACCTGAAATCCTCCAGCATCGGCATTGATGTCATAAGTCGCTTTCATTCGGTTGCTGGCACTCTGGATGTTCAAACGGACTCGTTCGTGGATGTCCTCCATTCGCTGCCGGAGTTTACTGACGTAGTCCTCTCCCGCGGTATCCTGTCCTGGTGGCATCCCAAACTTTAGGTCACAGGGAAGTCGCAGCTCTCGGCCCATTATGATACTAGCAGGGGTTTGGCCGGTCGACTCGTGTACTGCGGAACGGTAGGCCATCAGAAACAAATGGAGATACTGATCCCAGTCTCTTTGATGGTCAGAGACTACCTTGGACAAGTGGCGATTGATAGTCCTGTTCATCCGCTCAACCATTCCATCGGACTGTGGATGTAGAGCTGTGGTTCTCGTCTTGCGGATGTTCAGCAGTTGGCAGATTTCTTGGAACAGGTTGGATTCGAAATTTCTGCCTTGGTCCGAGTGCAGCTCCAAGGGGACACCGAATCGACATATCCACTCTTTCACCAAGACGTCCGCGACGGTGATGGCTTCCTGGTTGGGCAGGGCATAGGCTTCGGCCCACTTGCTGAAATAGTCCATTGCCACAAGGATGTATTTATTTCCATGATCTGATACGGGGAACGGGCCGGCGATGTCAATGGCGATTCTTTCGAATGGACTACCTACATTATACTGACGCATCGGGGCCTTGGGTCGTGTCCGAGGTCCATTGCTGGCAGCACAAACAGCACACTTTCTGCACCAGTCATTGACATCAACTTGACAATTGACCCAGTAAAACCGTTGTCTTACTTTCTGCAGGGTCTTCGTCACACCCAGATGTCCTCCAGCAACTCCATCATGGATTTCTCAGAGTACTTCCTGTCTTCTGTTCTTGGGCACCACTATCTGACGTCTGTCCTCCCCACCATCTTCGGACTCCAATACACGTTTCAGGACCCCATTGTCCAGGGTAAGGGAATTCCATTGGGCCCAGTAGGATTTAACTGCTGGGGAATATCTTGCGATTTCCTGCCATGTCGGTCTTTGATTACTATTTTTCCAACCGATGACTAAACCAAGATCCGGATCTCTTCCTTGGTCTTTCTGGACCTCGTTGTCATTCCAGTTATTGTCAACTGCCGTGGTTCTACAAATCGCTGCTTCCTTCTCTTCTGCTCGTCATCAGTGTGAGCAGTCGTCTGGGCATGGTCTCCTTGACAGGGCATCTGCGTTCTTGTGGCCACTCCCTGCTCGATGTTCGATCTCGAAGTCAAATTCTTGGAGTCTTTCGATCCAACGTGCTACTTGGCCCTCGGGGTTTTTGAACTGTAGAAGCCACTTAAGGGCTGCGTGGTCGGTTCTTAACAGGAATCTTCTCCCGTACACGTATTTATAAAAGTGTTCTACTCCCTTGACAACAGCCAACAGTTCTCGTCTGGTGACACAGTAGTTTACTGAGAGTTTTACTGAAGTAACCGATGACCTTCTCTTGCCCATCCTGGATCTGGGACAAGACAGCTCCAAGTCCCACGTTGCTGGCATCCGTGTCCAAAATGAATTTTCCACTCGGAAGGGGATAACTTAGAATCGGTGCATTGATCAATGCCCCCTTCAGCGTCCTGAACGAGTCTTGGCATTCTTCGGACCATTGGAATTTTGTTTGACCTTCCGTGAGCCTGGTAAGTGGTTTAGCGATGTTGGCAAACCCCAGCACATATCGGCGATAGTATGTGCACAAACCAAGGAAACTTCGTAGTTGGTGTATGTCTTTCGGGATAGGCCACTCCTTCACTGCTTTAATCTTCTCGTCATCCACTGCTACTCCGCGCCCAGAGACAACATGGCCAAGGTAACGTACTTCTTTTTGGAGCAGGTGGCATTTCTTGGGGCTCAGCTTCAATCCAGAGTTTCTTAGTCGCAGGAATACCTCCTCCAGGTTTTTAACGTGGTCTTCGAACGATTTGCCAACTACAATGATGTCATCGAGATATACCAGACACGTCCTCCATGAGAGTCCTTTCAGAACCGTCTCCATCAATCTCTCGAATGTTGCTGGAGCATTACAAAGTCCGAATGGCATGACGGTGAAATGCCACAGTCCTGAGCCGATGGTGAAGGCTGTCTTTTCTCTATCTTCTGGAGCCAGTTCTACCTGCCAGTATCCACTCTTCAGATCAAGGGTCGAGAAAATCGTGGAGCCGGCCAACGTGTCTAGGGTGTCATCTATTCTCGGAAGAGGGTAACTGTCTTTCTTCGTCACGTTGTTCAGTTGACGATAGTCTACGCAAAAGCGTGTTGATCCATCTTTCTTCTTCACCAGAACGACTGGAGAGGACCATGGACTGTCGGACGGTTCAATAACTCCATCTTTCCCCATATCACTGCCTATTTTGTCAGCCTCTTCCTTCTTGGCAAGAGGAAGTCTTCTAGCTGATTGTCGGATTGGTCGAGCGTCCCCAGTATCAATTTTATGTTGGACTACATTCGTTCGACCCCCTTTTCCTTGTCCGGTATCGAAGATGTCTTGGTACTTCTTGACTAATTCTCTCAATCTGGGCTGTTGGGCTGGTTTAATGCCCTTGGAAGAGATGGTAACCAATTTTTCCAGTTCCGCTGTCAGGTTGTTGTCTTGACTAACAGTACCGTGTACACTCCTGATCACAGAGGAAATTGACGAACAGTGCCCCAAAACAGTTCCTTTCTTCAAGGTCACTGGGTAATAATTGACATTCATTACCCTTACTGGCACAAATTTATCAGCACGCAACAAAGTCTTGCCTAGTGCAATACCTCGTCCAATTTTCTCATCATGAAGCTTGGGCTGGAACATCACCACGCTTCCATTGCTCGCACCTCCGTCCAAGCGAGCCTCCAGTATGGTCTCAGCCCTCTCGGGTACACTTACATCTTCAACCAGCAGAACACGAATCATCTCTTCACTTCTTCCATGTAGCACCAGCTCTTCTCCGTTCACACGTAGGACGCCATCTTTGAAGTTCAATTCAAACCCTCTGGAATTCATGATGTCCATTCCAATAATTGCGTCGTCCTCAATGTCCGCTACTAATGCCCGATGTTTCACTTTTGTACTGCCTAGAATCAGTTCAATCGGTAGCTCACCATGTACAGTGGCCGGCTCTCCTGTTGCTGTGCGTAGCTTCCAGGATGTTAGTTCCATTCTCTCTGGTGTTTTAATAAAAGCAGGTCCAAGGATTGTCCTAGTCGCACCTGTATCCAGCAGCATTGTGCAAGGCTTGTTGTTGATGAAACCGTCTACAAAGGCTCCTTTGTTCTGTCGTTGGAGGACAGCGACATATGCATTGTTCACCGGGTCTTTCTGAATAGTGGCCGACGATTGCCCCTTCTCAAAAACCTTCGTTGGTCTCGACCTCTTGAGGGTTGGACATTGACTACGCACGTGTCCAAGTTTCCTACAGTTCCGGCATCTCACTAGTCTTTTCTCAGGCAACATTTCCTTCACGACCTTCCTTATGGCAGCTTCCAGGTCAGCAGGCTCCTGTGGGTCTTCCTCAATAAATCGGACTTTACTTTGGCTTCTGCAGGATTGCTTTGCCGCCTCAAATTCCAAAGCGCGTGCCAGTGCATCCACGAGATGTGTTGGACGAGCTAGTGTCAATGCTTGTCTGGTTTCCTGGTCACGAAGTCCATCTAAGAATGCCTGAACTGCTAGTCGTTCTATTACTTTTTCCGGTGTGGCTGGATATGCAAGGCGAACCAAACGTGCAATGTCTGCTTCAAACTCCTGTAGGGACTCGCTTGATTTCTGGCAGCGGTTTTTGAGCTGTGAGTGGTATACATGTTCTAGATGGGTCTGTCCATACCGTAATTCGAGATGTTTAATCAGCTGCTCGTAGTCCTCTTGTTCTTGTGCCGTGAGGGTTTGTAAAATATTCGTTGCTTCTCCACGCAAGGCCAGTGTTAATGCCACAGCTCTTTCTCCTGCATTCCATCCATTCGCCTTTGCTGCAGCTTCAAATTGTCGGCGGTAGTTTGCCCATGGTGTTTTTCCATCAAACTGAGGTGGTTTCATAGAGAGTTTTCCTGTTTCTGGACTGATTTTTACATCTTTCAAACCCCTTTGAACATCATCTAAGTTCAAACTCAGTTCCAGCATTGAATTTTCATTGACAGATTCTGTGGTGTGGGTAGTGTCATTCTGATTTTCCAACTTACTGAGTTTCTCCTTTATTTTGATGATTTCCGCCTCGAGTCCGCCTCTGATTTCATCGCTGATAGTTTCCTTCAATTTTCCCATCTCTTCCTCAATTTCATCTTTGATTTTCTCCATCTCTGTCTCAACAGTCCCCATTCTTTCTTCTAATCGATTCGCCACGCCACAAAGTTCTTCTTTCATGTTCTTCGAGTTTTCTAGAAGCTCTTCCCTCAAACCCTTCGAATTTTCTAGAATCTCTTCTCTCAAATTCCTCGAACTATCTTGAAATTCTTCTTTCAGACCATTCGAATTCTGTTGCATTTTGTCTTCCATTCCGTCGAGTTTACTCATTATGGAACTCATATCCATTCCAGAAACTTCGAATAGAAATGTTTCTGGGTCCTCGCCCTCCTGGACTAATCCCTCTGCAAGTCTTGTTTGAAGCACGGCCTTTTTACCACTTGTGTCAAGTTCCCTCTCCTCCAGTTCTTGCTTCAATTCCGCAACCTTTAATTCAACCAGGCGAACTTTCCTCGAACACATTTTGTCTTAGTCTATGTCTCACAGTCTATTTCACGGGTCACCAGTCTATTATTATTATTATTGTCTATCTCACACAGTCTATTTCCCGGACACTAGTCTATTACTATTATTATTGTCTATTTCACACAGTCTATTCCACGGCCACCAGTCTATTATTATTATTATTGTCTATTTCAAACGCGAAAATAATTGTCCGAAATACACAAACTTTCTACTTACAAGAACACTCTGTATTTAAAGATCGCACTTCTAACACCAATGTAATAGATTTATACTCTAATTAACTGACTAAAATAATTTATTTAACGAAATACAATGATACAATAACACAATACTCTAATTTACATAACATCACGGAACTAGGTATTTATATTCGACTTTCACTTCACTGACTGCCTGTCTGCTGCGTAGTTCTTTTTATATCGAACGCCCACTTCTCCGAAAGCTCCAGAATTTTCCATCGAATCGCCCAGACTCACCGCGGCGCCCAGATTCTTCTCGGTGCAAGCGCATCGACAGTCTCCCGCGGTTGGTCGCTAGCTATACGTGAGAGTTCAGGTCCGGCATCGCCCGCAGCTTCGCCACATACTGTATGAAACAAATGAGACAGAACACATAGGTAAATTTGGTTTATTAAAACAAATATTCAAGTAGTTTAGAGAGTTGAAACGGGTCTGGAAAATGAGTCGTGTGACTCAGCAAGTCAGTTGGCTTGGTTAAACAAACAAGCTGAAAAGCTTAGTGAGTCTAAATGGCTCAGAAAATGGGTCTTAGGACTCAACAAGTCAATTTGGCTTGGTTGAACAAATAAGTCGAAAGGCTTAGAGAGCAAAAAGGCTCTGGGAAAAAATGAGGCTAGGACTCAGCAAGTCAAACTGGCTTGGGTAAACAAATAAGCTGAAAAGCTTAGTGAGTCGAAACGGCTCTGAAGAAAAATGAGTCGTATGACTCAGCAAGTCAATTTGACTTGGGTGAACAAATGAGCCGAAATGCTTAGAGAGTCGGAACGGCTCTGGGAAAAAAGTGAGTCATAGAACCCAGCTTGTCAATCTGGCTTAGTTGAACAAATAGCTATATGGCTTAGTGAGATAGTTAGTAGTCAAACCAGAGGGGTCTCTCTGGAGGGTGTGACTGGTCGAGTGAATCATTTCAGTGCACAGACAAATACTGAGGAGAACAAATGAAATAAAATAGTTTTCCTGAATTTCAGAGATGGCTAGTATGTCAGGCGTTGAGCAGTTCCAATGTGAAGGCGATCCATTTTCGCTTGCAACAAGATGGGAGAAGTGGAAGAGAGCACTAGGAATTTACCTAGCCGCCTCTGACATAACTGATGCAGACTCGGGTAGTAGAAACAACATCATAGATGGAAAACATGGGAAAAACTAAAATTGAATAAAATTAAGGTAAAAAGCCAACAAAAAGAGGTAGACAAAAAACTCGTTGCTTACGCGAGTAATAAGCCATTAGAAATATTGGGGTGTTTCGAAGCTGAGATTAAAGCTAACAATAAAAAAGAAGGCGCTTTGTTTTATGTCATAAAAAACGGCACTAAATGTCTACTTGGAAAAGAAACAGCTACTTCACTTGAGATACTAGAGATACATATCAATGTAAACTGTTTGACTTCTCCATTTCCTAAGTTTAAGGATATTATAGTGGATATACCAATTGATGAAAACATTCAACCAGTTGCTCAGCCATACAGGAGAATACCTATACCTCTAGAAACGAAAGTCGAAGATGCTCTACGAGATCTTCTAGAGGGTGATATAATTGAAGAAGTCAATGAGCCGTCAAAATGGATATCTCCTATTGTACCCGTGCTGAAAGAGAATGGGGAGGTCCGCATTTGCATTGATATGCGACGTGCCAATCAGGCAATAGCTCGTGAAAATCATCCATTACCAACGATGGAGTTATTAGTACCGCAGTTACGGAAAGCCGCGCGATTTTCTCGCCTGGATATAAAAAATGCATTCCATCAGGTGGAAATATCAGAAAAGTCGAGATTTATCACAACATTCATTACTAACAGAGGTCTTTTCAGATATATACGGCTTATGTTTGGTATCACATGTGCCCCGGAAATTTTCCAAAAAATTATGGAGAAAATTTTGATCGACTGTCAAGGAACTATTAACTTCATAGACGATATAATAGTTTTTGGTGAGAATGAAAACCAGCATAACCAGAGATTAAAAAAGACGCTATATACACTCAAGTATTTTAATGTATTACTTAACGAAAACAAGTGTCAATATAACATGCAGTCTATCTCGTTTCTTGGTCATATTCTTTCAGCCAACGGAATAAAACCGTTGGATGTACATATGAAGGTGATCAAGAATTTTCGTGCACCCAAGACGGTAGAAGAACTACAGAGTTTTCTGGGTTTGGTTAATTTCGTAGGAAAATGGATACCCAATCTGGCAACATTGGCCGAACCTTTAAGGAAACTCTTGCGATTAAAACTGGGGGAAAATGCAAACATTGAACGCCACTGGAGCCACGAACAAAAAAAATCATTTACCGAGCTAAAAAATTCACTCTCGAGTGACTCAGTTTTAGGGTACTATGATCATAAAGACCGGACCCGGGTTATAGCCGACGCTAGTCCCGTAGGGTTGGGAGCTGTTCTTATCCAATTTGACAACAGAGGCCCCAGAGTTATCGCTTATGCTAACAAAAGTTTGACGGATTGTGAGAGGCGATACTGTCAAACTGAAAAAGAGGCCCTTGCGTTAGTATGGGCTGTCGAACACTTCAGGATATACTTATTTGGAAAAGACGAATTCGAACTCGTTACTGATCACAAGCCCCTAGAGACAATATTTGGTCCTAAGTCTAAGCCTTGTGCAAGGATTGAACGCTGGGTTCTAAGGTTACAGTCCTTCAAATACAAAATAGTGTATCGTCCTGGCAGAGAAAATATCGCAGACCCACTATCTCGGCTGCATTCAGACTTATCATGTGATCAACCTTTCGAAAGAGAATTCATACATCAAATCGTTGAATACTCAAAGCCTATAGCAATTTCAGTGAAAGAACTCGAAAAATATTCTAAAGAGGACCCGGAAATACAGATGGTTAAACATGCACTGAGTGGAGGGAAATGGTTGAGTGGCACGGAAAGATACAAAATTTTTGAAAACAAACTATGTTTCTACTCAAATATATTATTACGCAGTGATAGAATAGTGATTCCAGAGGCACTAAGGAAGCGTGTTTTAGAGTTGGCACACGGAGGTCACCCAGGAATTGTTGCGATGAAGAAACGTCTCCGTACCAAAGTTTGGTGGCCAAGAGTAGACAGCGAGGCTGAAAAGTTTGTTGTAGAATGCAGAGACTGTACTCTAGTGTCCGCTCCAAATCCACCAGAACCGATGAAAAGGCGGCAGTTACCATCGAGTTCCTGGGTAGATATAGCAATTGATTTTATGGGACCTCTTCCGAGCAACGAATATTTATTGGTGATCGTAGATTATTATAGCCGTTATAAGGAAATCAAATGCATGAATACCATAACCTCTACCAACACTATTAGAATCTTAGAGGAAGTCTTTTCAAGGCTGGGCATTCCAGAATCAATAACGGCTGACAATGGTAAACAGTTTTGTAGCCAAGAATTCAAAAACTTTTGCCGAGTTCATAATATACTTCTATTTCACACAATACCCTATTGGCCCCAACAGAACGGCGAAGTAGAGCGTCAAAACAGGGACATACTGAAAAGGCTAAAAATAAGTCAGATCAACAAGAAAAACTGGAGAGCTGATTTACTTGAGTACCTAACGATGTATAACAGCACACCACATGCTACTACGGGAAAAACGCCTTCTGAATTATTTTTTCGGAGACTACCTAGTTTACCAAGTTCATCTATAACTCCCTCAGATGTATTAGAAGAAGAAGTAAGCGACAGAGATTTATGGGAGAAAGAAAAAGGAAAGGTATATGCAGATAGGAAAAGGAAAGCCCAACAAAGTGGGCTTGAATGCGGGGACAAAGTTTTCGTCAAAAACATCACGAAAGAAAATAAACTCTCTCCTACGTTTGACCCGACTCCTCACACTATTACTAGTAAGCAGGGCGCAGATGTCGAGGTACAAAATAACGAGACCGGACAAACTTACAGAAAAAATGTTGTTCACCTGAAGAAAATCGCGGGTGAATGGACAGTCACAAAACCCTCCTCCCGAGAGTAACATAATATTAGCCACTCTATTACAAAGGATGTCCATCCAAATTTTTGTACATTACCTATATGTTAATTCTTGTACTGTTCTGTATTCTATCATTGTGATTAGGGAGGTATTTTAGTTTTAAGGTTTAATATTTCGTTGCATTCTACAAATAAATGTTAATGCTTTACAATTTCTATTTTGGTCTTATCCTATACAATATGAATGTATAATATAGTTAGAATAAGTATTACACTTATGAATTTGAGGTAGATAGATTTACTTGTTAGAAGAAGATAGAATAAGTGATGGTATAAAAATAGTTAAGTACGTTAAATAAGTGATTTTGAATTTTCATGAAAAGATAGAGATGTAGTATATGCAGATGACTATGTAACTGATAAGGAGGTGAAACAGAATATGATTCAGTCTGTATCGGGAACCCGAATGTGAAAGAGTGATAATAAAGGCTAAGAAAGTGTTGAAGAGTTTCATTGGAATATTACACCATGTATACAAATTGGGACGAATTTAAATATATTTGCTGCTGAAGATTACTGATGAGTGATGCTTTCAGACGTACGAAACAGTTTTTCAGAAACCAATACAATTTTTCAAGAAATGAGGGTAAAATTACAGATTTGAGTTACACCAATTTTTTTAACAACAGTTTGACAATATTGTTTGAAAAAACATAACCAAGTGGAACTGGATATTCATTACAAACGAATGCCCATTTTCCTTAGGCTTTGCTATGGTATAAAACATACGATCATTATTTTTGGAAGGAGGAAAATTTCGATAATATTAGAGTGTGATGTTATTCTGAGCTAAAATGAATTCCATTAGACTTTGTCAATGATGTCTTTTATTTTTATCCTATCAAGATAAAATGATTAAATAATTATCAGTAATAACGAATCAACTGCTTAGAAACATTCAATGAGATGTAATGAAGTAAATACTAATTCAACGTTTTTTTTTAAATCAACATACACTATAAACCACAATAACGATTATTCAACATCGCACTGAATAATTTTACAAAAATGTTATTTTCCATCCACTCGTACTCAGAGACGATGTCTTGACAAATAGGGGTTATTAAAAGTCTGTTGTGCCCCACGTTCCGCGCCATGTTTTGAAAAATATGGGTCACGTCTGGGCAAACATGCATTAGACTGAAGAGGAGGGGAGGATGGAAGCTCTACTTGAGTTTGGCGGTTTTCACGAGCTTTTCTCATCTGTTTGAATTCAACAAACCACTTCCATTCCTCTTTCTCCTCCTCAGACATCACTTGCCGAAAAGCAGGGATTTCGCTATTCGTGCGGGCCGTTTGATGAACGTTTCCGCGTGCAAGTAGACCCCTTTAAAGGCTATTCCCTGTGCTAGCTCGAGAGACATTGAGACCCGAAATTACTGAAATATTGTCAGGAGTTCGTGGGCGGTTTTGGTCAAACATTCTCACTTCATTCATTCTCGACTCTATTTGCGAGTCTGTAGAAATATTAAGTGGACTGGAGGTCCCTGAACGTAACGTATTACGTTCTCAATTCTGGAATGCTTCCAAAATTCGGCGTGGAGTGCCGGTATTTTTCGGGGTTTGAAATTCCCCAGCGGGTTGGCCGCCGAAAGTCAAAAAACTAGGTGAGGCCCTCAAAGGCCTATTATCAAAATTTTGAGCTGAAATTTCCCTCAGACTCAGATCACGCCCTGTATTCTGATCAACAGAAAAATTGAATCGAGATTCATCATCATTGTCTTCATCAGGACAGCCCACAACGTGACTTTTATCCACATTCACATCATCCATACTACAATGCACAGAGTTTAACCTAGGAGATGCAAATAAATTTAAATGAACCGGTTTTTGAGAATCCAGGTGGTAACTAGATTCTGTAGCGTTATTTTCGACGCGACGCGATTCAACAGCTAATTGTGAGCGCTTCGGGAGAAATGCGTGGGGCTCGCCTTCCATGGCGGCCACGCTTGGTGAAACCCTTGGGTTTCTATTTATTGTGGGGCTCTCCAAACTAGAGCCAAAAGAAAAATTATTTTCAACAGAAAATGTACCACTTATAGGAGCAGTTAGGATGGGCGGTAAGGCCGGATGTTTCTCAAACAGAGAACAATCAAGAGCTTGGTTAGATATAAAACTCGTGAAATATTCAGCGGGGTGAAGTACACAAGAAGTTGGTTGAACTTTTGTTTGTCTGCGAGTCCTCGGACGTAAATTGTAGGACATTAGGGGAATGTCAAAAGTGAAGTTACTTCCTAAGAAAAAATAATCGCGTTCCGTGATTTATACTTATCCGCTCTGCACTCGGGAACGCTAGTGCCAGGAACGCTTTATATACATAAAAAAAATACCCTCAAGTAATTGCTGAAAATAAAAGGTAAAGTTATGTTATACGACCTGTACTCAGAAACACTAGTGGCACAATCAATAGTGCCATAAAAACCCTCAAGGAGAAACGCAACACTGCACTGCAATAATAGCAAATCGCAAGCCGCAATAACACTGCACAATAATTAAGCCGTGGCAAGAACTCTGTCTCGTTGACTTATTATCACTTTAAAAAAAAATACCGACTTATGCCCGCGTCTCGTCCGTACCGACGTCCGACGCTAAGTGTACTATATCCGCGTCTTGTTCGAACCGACGTTCGGAGCTAAGTCTACTATACCTGCGTCTTGAACGAACCGACGTTCGAAGCTAAGTGTCCTTTTTCACTACTTCAAAACTCTCCTCTGCCCTATTCGAAAGCTAATTTCCCAGAACTTTCTGCAAGGCATAAAAAAACCGTTTGTGTCTGCATACCATATGTCTCCTTTTCCACAGAACTGCATTCAAAAACATTACTTTTCCTTAAAATCTTCAACATTCGTTGAAGAGGCAAACAGTAAAAATAATATTCTTTAGAATATTTCAGACCCCCCTGTGCTGAGAACATCTTTTAGTCCGAAAACAACTCAAGTATTGTTTGCCCGCCTAGAATAGTTAACAGATGTCTTAATCTATTCTTTTTCCAAGCAACCCATTTCGTGTACTCGGTATCTACTTTCTCTAGCTAGGGTGGCCATAAACCAGCGCCGAGAAACGGATGAGATCGTCGAAGTTTTTAGAAATGCGTGTGAAAGGTTTATTTCAATAAAGTTGACATATCATTCGCGGGGAGATTATTAATATAGATTTCCATACGACAACGACATATTTTCAAAAAGAACCTTTTCAATTGCGTTATAGGTTATAGCCCTCAAATCAGCGATTCTATGAGCGGCATTGTGGATATAGTTCTGCATAAAGCGCTGCTGCAGCAGTAACACTACCTCCACATTCACCATAAATGTTGTGCATATGGGCATATTCTCGGGGAGTATAACGTATGTACGGCATGACAAAGAAATAAATACCACTGAATGAAACAAGCGGAATAATTTCAAAAAACTACGAAAGAACTCACAAGTCAAAAGTTTTTAATTTTCGACAAGGATTCATCTCTTAAAAAAGTTTGCACTTATTTGGTTACACCCTGTATATCTGTCGGTCTCTGAAATTTCGTTGGAATCTGGATGTTGGACAATTGCGACATTTATCACAAGAAATTTTATTAATATGTGCCATGTCGGATAATCGACGTTTCATTTCGATAATTTTATTAGGCCTAATTACATGAAAAGTTAATTTTATTGACATACTATTTAATGCTACCAAGCAGTCTATTCTTTATTATTAATAATTATTTTCACATTTTATCTTGATAAAATCTAAATAAAATAATTTGTGGGCGTATGTATGAAAGTTGATCAAATAAATGAATATTTTGGAACCTTTGATGTAAATACAATTCAAGAAAAAAATAAAATACCCAAACACCAAAACTACGTCACAATCTTGAAATCTTAAAAGCTAACTTTTAGCTCCTGAAGATGCTAACTTTGCGAAATGCGCGTCGAGTGTGATTGTGACGTAGTTTCGGTGTTGGGTAGTTTCCTTTTTTCTTGAATAAAAGTTGATAGAAGCCTAGATTAAAACCACGCCTAATTCAATGGAAACCACTTCTTCCAAAAATAATTATAGTTTGTTTTATACCATGGTAGAGTCTGAGCATTCTTTTGAAATAAACGTCCACTTCCAATTGGTTATGTTTCTTTCAGATAATAATGTCAAACTTTTTTTTAAAAAATTGATGAAACACAAATCTGTCATTTTACCCTCATTTCTGAAAAACTGTTTTGAACGTCTAAAAGCATCACTCATTAGTAATCTAAGCAGCAAAGATATTTGGATTCGTCCCAATTTGTATACATAGCACTCAAAAATCCAAGGTTAGGTAGCGATTTTCCAGAAATTCTTAAAATGCCCATTATCTCGAAAACGGTAGTATTTTTACTTAGGTGAAATTCCGATATTCTGAACAGTTATAACCTGGTCTATCACCAGTTTCAATATTGTACAAGGTTTACCAGACACCCTGTATATTTGAACTAAATGAACTGAGTTCAAGGAGAATTCAACCTTAGGCACGAAGTTAATAAATTAGCCTTTGATTAAAAAACCTATAAGAACGTATATTGTTCATAATTTGTGACTGACTCAAATATATTTACTTGAATTCTATTCATAAAGTATTTATTGGTATTTGTAATGGTCTATTTTTCCGAAGATTTTCTTTTTTCAGCAAATACTTGACAACGCCGCAAAATGTTCGAAAGAAGGAAATACCTCCGTATGTAAAACGTTTTGCTTTCAATGGTGAGAAAATTTACAGGGTGGTCCATTTAAAAAATTGAAGCTTTGTGTTGCCCCGCTTTACAGAAACACTCTGTATATTTTTAAATATTTTTATAACAAGTAACAAAGTAAACCGTATAGCTTCTATGAGAGACATTTTTTCATACCCCTCATGATAGGCGAGATTCTGTACTTCCTCGCACTAATGGGCCACCCTCTATATAATATGGGTCCTTCCTTATTTCAACCACTCTGTTTTCATAGCGATCAACAAACCATTCTGAATAATCCTCAATGATAAATTCAATCAACTTATGATCTCGTAGGCGAATTCATTCACTGAAGAATTGAGTATAATTTGGACAACGTTGTAGAAAAACAGTTGCGTTTTTTTTTCTGTGCCATGAAAAAGTATTTCTCACGAATTTAAGGAATGTCCAATCGCACACAATATTGAATATAAATGAGATATTGATATTTTTTATTCAGCTGAATTTTTCCAAAAATCACAAAATTCATTATTTGGTGCCATCTAGTGCCGAATCTGGTCATACAATCGAGTTGGGCCAATGGAGACTTTCACTCAGGACGGCTCCAGCTACAACATATAAAAAATCCAGCTATATTCACCGAAATACTTTTTCCCATAAGATGTGTGCGTGTTCCTTTCCAAAATCTATTTTTTCTTAGAATTATCAATGCACTGGTCTCGCTTACATTCGTTCTCCTGCTAATTTGAGAAATACTGAACTCTCCGTGGTGCATAACATCTAAAAAAATATTCAGAGAAATACTGAACTCTCCGTGGTGCATAACATCTAAAAAAATATTCAGTTGCACTTCCTCAATGTTTTTCGGAGGACAATGTGGTTTTTTAAAATTAGTTAAAACCGAACCAGTACTTTGAAATTTTGTCAACATTCTACTAACAGTCGACTGTTGGTAAATTTTATTTCTGGTTGTCGTATATTAAAATCTTCATCGACTTGTCGATGGGGTGTACTTTATCCACACATTAAAACAATCTCAATTTTTTCTTGTAACGATAACCATTATTACGTTTTTCTTATTCAAACCTATTGAACCGCGTCAAACAATGCTTAATATCGAATTGTTTTCATTTGCCTCCAAAGCCTACTCTGAGAAATTGTTGAATGTTAAGGTGTTCTATGGCTCGTAAAGATTAAATTTGAGATTAATTTGTTCCGTATAATGTCGTGAACTTTGGTTCGATACGTAAAGTAGTTTTATAATGTTTTGATTGATAACTTTGGTATCATTTCAATATTGAAAGAATTCATTTAAATAAATTCCTACTCTAAATGATGAAAAAATCCACTCAAATAACTTTCTATCCTGAACGATTGAAGATCCGTCAACTTTGCATCAAACATAACAGAAATTTTTGTTGATGATTCGTAATTGAAAGTAAGTTACATATTAGAGCTATATACTGTTATAAAACAGTTTTGTCGAAGCTACGAAGTTTTTTAAGTTCCAGAAATTTCGTAATAATTATCAAAAAAATGGAAAAAAGTGAAAGTTGTAATAAAACGTTCAATTCGAGACACAGGAATAAAATCGTGAAACATTTCTTGAAATTCAGATAAATAGGTATATTTACAGGGAGTATTAAAAAAAATTACTATTGACAGGTAGTGAGAGTAGCGTGACCACATCCGAGTAGATAATTTTTCATATTTTTCTAAGCACAACAAGTAGAGTTTAAAAATAAATTTTTAATGGAAGTGTTTCCCATATGATGCCAACTCTTTGAAGGACACCGTATATTTCCTTTAATCTACATTTTCATTTTCTGACTGTTGAAGGTTAAAATGCCCAAAAACCATGTCAAAAAACTTTATGTTAGAACCTAACACTCTCAAGAATAAGGAAATTATTTACTCAAAATCTAAACATTGAGATAACAAAATAAATAATTTTATATCGACTTTGCATATAAATAATCGTTCATTTATAACTTCCGAATGAAAAAGCTGACTATGGTGTGAATTGTTACTATCAATGCATTATGTGTCTGAAAGAGATAATATAGCAGTCATCGACGATAACAAAGCAGTAGTTGATGACATACAAACCTTACGTTTACGCTTTCCGAATACTTGTTTTGATGAAGTAGGCAATATTGAAAAATGAGATGATGAACGCCTGTGGTGTCACACAGTGGGAACAAATAATATGTTTCCCCAGTACCACATACCTTTTAGTACCTTTTAGTACCTTTTAGTAAACACTCCAGATGCAAATTTTAGAAATTATTTTCCTCAATAGGATTATCCTATACCTTTTTTTTTAATTGATATAGCCGATACTTAATGAAAATTCATGTTAATATCTAAAATGAAACTGAATGAATAATTTTTACTACAAAGGTTTTACAAAACCACAACGATCGTTTCGCTGTACAACAGCTTCTTCAAGTGGACAAGATAATCTAATAGTTATTTATGTACCAAGGGTATAAATAGATGTTTATGCCCTGAGAGCGACGTTTTACGAACCCGAGGGCCTCTGGCCTGAGGGTTTGTAAGTCGCCCGAGGGTATACACATCTGTTTATGCCCGCGGTACATACATAACTCTATATCATACTAGTTCGTTATTGCAATCCAATCCCAATACTAATCAGTAGTAAAAAAAATCCGGTTTGAATTATTAACATTGCCATTTTATCATAGTAGACACTATCGTTACTAGGTGAACGTGACAAACTTAAATGTCATAAAATCACAATAATTTTTATGTGTCAAAGTTATAAGTCAAAATGAACGAATATTATGGAATTCCTGACGAAATTATTTCTCTTTATGCCCGCGCGGGCCATAAAGGAAACTTTATGCCCACACGGGGATAGTTGGTAACTAAGCAATAAAAACACATTAGGTCTGATTCTCTAAAAAGTGGTTAACACAGTGGATACTTTAATAACGTTGTTAACAAATACTTTTTTAACCACCCTAGATTTTCCACTACTTATATTTGGTATTCTTCAAATACGAAATTTATCAAGGTGGTTAATTTTTCACATTTCCACTCAGTGGTGAATAAATGCGGAAAAGTTAGTAACTCTTCTTTTCAATTATAGTTTGCTACTTTTCTGTCATTTTAACGTTAAATAACCTCATTTTTGTGATTTAAATTGGAGTTGTAAATATAAATAAGTATTTTGTCTTAGGTATTTTATGACATTCAGTGATCTTATATCCGGGACTAAAGTTTTTTGTAAATAAATACAAAAGTTATATATTTTTTATTGGTGAAAGGTAGGTATCCTGGAATGCATAGCTTTATTACACATGATCTCTGTTCATTGATTTATATATCTGATCTTTTAGTAGCAACACAAAGGATAATAATGCCTCCCAAAACTACACGAGGTCCAAGAGTCACCTCAGACCAAATGGAATGTTTGTTAGTTTATATTGCTGATAAAAAGTGAAATTCTGAAAATATTTATTTACCAAATATACTGGGTGATTTCTCATGAAACAAAGTTATTGGTCATGGAAGTATAACTGAAATCATCTCAACTGCGGTGAACTACATCAGCATGCAATTACCAGAGCAAACTTGCGGAGATAGAATAAATGTATTCGAGTAGCATAGCACCTACCAAATTAAAAATTTGTAGCGTATACATACTTCAGTAGACTCCACTCTCTGATTTACCTCAAGATGTAGTGGTATAAAAGTAGTACTTCTACCATATTGAACTACGTGGGGTTCTATCAAAGGCATAAAAACCTCCAACACCAATATTTGTGGCATGTCGTAGATCTTTCTGAATTTCAGATCACTAATGCTGAATGGGTTTGTATAGACTCGTAAGTCTCTATTATTCGATGCTATCTGTCTCCTGAAAATATTATTTAAGTAGGTAGGTATTATATTAAAAAATGCAACAAATTTTCTGCAATCATTACTGCCATTTTGAATCATGATGATTTATTTTTCCACTCTTTTCCACCAGTAAAATCTGGTGGATTAGTTAGTCACTTTATTAATGGTAAACCAACGACAAGTTGTTGATTTTTTTCCATTTTGACCCTAGAGAATTGGAAAATCGGGAAGTGATTCAAATAATCACCGACTTTCCTCATTAATGAACTAGTATGACATAAATTACTATTATGCTGTGTTCTCTTAAATACTCATCGTAAATTGATAAGGGTTCAGGTGTATACCTGTCTCCAAATAAACTCCCGAAAAGTACCAATATTACTAATTAAATTTAATCTAGCCTTTCCAGGAAAACATAATAAGTAAGGGTGAATTATTTAATTCTAGTTGGTCACTAAAAAGGTTATCAGAATTTTTCCATTTATAATTCTCCATACTTTCTAAAAGATTCAACTTCATACCCTTGTTTTGAACATGAAGGATTTCAAAATCATGGTCGAAATCATGGTGTTCGGTTAATAAATGGGTAGCATAAGATGAATTTGTTTTCCCGTTAACTAAGCTGTTTCTATGTTCGGTTAGGCGCTTTTTGAAGGTTCTACCAGTTTGACCAAGATAAAACTTGGAACAACTACCACAGGTTGATTTATAGACTCCACACTTTTTTTGTTTCACCACTTTATCTTTGTTATTTTTAATATACTGTGTGTCCCTAGACCAGTGGGACAGTTAAATATCTCTTGAACCAATAGGAATTTTCAAAATATCATTATTTCACATCATATTGCATTATGAGAACTAACTTCAGAAATGATTATTCTTTATACGAGGGGCGCAAGAAAAGCTCACAAAATCGAACATCAGTTTTTTTAAATGGAACACCCCATATATTTCAACACATCTGAATTCTCATTCATTTAGGCTAATTATGAGTTTTTTATTTTTGAAAATCCGACAAGGCGTTGACAAGTTCTACCAATTTTTATTTAAATACAGACTTTTTTAAGACAAACCCATCATTCATACTACCAAGAATTCATGAAATCATTTAAGGCTATTGGTAGTCAGTAGCATATTCAATCATATGAAATACTCATCCCCTTCGAAAGTTATACAGGGTGGTCAGAAAAATGATATGATTTTCACGAAATTCAAATTTTCCTCTCATCAATTTTTCAAATCGTGCACCCTACAATATGCATGATTTTATATCTCATTGGTAATTCGATTGCTCATGGTCAATGGTCTACAGGTAATCACTTCTGTAACTCTAGTGAAACAAATTGATAACCAAAATTTCCTTCAAGTTTGTGTATCCTTCACACGATCGAGGATAAATTAATAACTCAAGCCGTCCGGGGTGGCTTTGGAACATTTGAAGTCATGTCACTTATATGACATTCGCTCATTCAATAAAAATGCATTAGTGCATCAATAATTATTGTGTTTCTCAAGATTATATCCAATAAAGTAGTTTCATTGTCCAAAGCCCCTTAAGACGGATTTAGTTGCTGCGCCGTTATTTGTGAAACAAATCAAATTGAAATGCCTCAGTTATTTTCACCCGATGTAATATGTTGACATGTTGCTCATATTTGGCGAAGCGAGAAAAAACTCTCGCAGAGCGTGTGTATTGTACTGTCAACGTTACCCACATCGAAGACAATCAGGAAAAAATTCCTTCATTAGACTTCATTAGGCTAAACTGCGGAATTACCATCAAACAAACACCAGGACATTCATAGTCAATCGTGAATGATGATATATCGATTAATATTTTAGCATACATACACCAAATTCCTCATTCATCGGTACGAGGAGTTGCTGAGGAATCAGGGATCTCGAAGAGTCCAAGCTTTAAAACCAACTGACTATGATAGGCGGATATATTTCATTTTTGAGATGATGGTAAGAATCCATGATGATGGTGATTTTTTGTCAAAAATTATGTGGTCTGATGAATCCCGCTTCCACAATAATGGGAAAGTGAATCGTCACAATGTACATTACGGGGCTGCAGAAAATCCGCACTGGGTTCGAGAAACCAATTTTCAGGAGGTTTGGGAGTAAATGTTTCGTGTGGAATTTTCAAGAAAAATTTGATAGGGCCATATTTTTAACAAGGTACTCTAAATGGTGAAGATACCTTAATTTCCTTCAAAATGAACTCAATAATCATCTTGATGAAGTTCCCCTTGGACACCTAAGAGAAATGTTGTTTCAGCAGGATGGAGCGCCGCCTCATAGTGCTAGGATCGTGACATACTATTTGAACGTTATTTTTCCTCAAAGATGACTCAGAACAAACGGACCAATGAAATGGCCGGCTCGTTCGCCAGACTTGACCCCTTTCGACTTTTTTGTGGGGGTATCTAAAATCACAGGTGTATACTACTCAACCAGTGAATTTGGAGGATTTGCAAAATAGAATTTTGACGATTTGTCAAAGTATACCTAACACCGCAAATGTTGGAAAATGTTACAAAAAATCATGTGATGAAAAATTTTGAAATGTGCCTGGCAGCAAACGGAAGGCCATTCGAACATTTATATTAATTTAATTGAAAATATGAACAGGATGTTCATAAAGTCAGTTATGGAATCATCTGCGACTGAAAGTTGGAATTTAGTCGCTGTTTTCCATCGTACAAGATAACCTCTCTTGGAAGAGATTCATGTTTTAAAGAGAAACATTCTCAATTGAAAATTGAATCAATACATGACTCCTCTGGAAATGGAAAAACCCTACGATAAAATTGAAGTTACTTTTTTGTAATATCTAACAGAAAACAACTACTTCTCCGGCAAAAGCCACGCTGGACATTGAACTACATCTGATAGATATTGAGAAAGACCCTATATAACTTGAGAGAAAAAAAAATCTGAAAGTGACAATTTGCATTTTCATTCAGATAGTTGATTATTTATTGAATGTCCAGTTTCCTTTGAGGATTCTTATCTATGAATGAGATGAGGGAGAATGTTATTCAGAAGTATCACTCACAGAAAATCGCTCATTCCATTGATGCGTGAATAATTGCACCTCTTTCGCTAGGCCTTCAATACATTTTGGTCGACTAAAATCTATTTCACTCTTCTAAGATCATCAGGGACTTCGGAAGAATTGGAAAACATACTCTTCAGAAGCAATTTCACACTGTAATGAGGAATTGTTGGACTATTTCTTGTGGGATGAAACTTTGAAAATATTTTTCTGACATAAACTTGTCATGGGTATGGCATGTTGATTTCATTGAAAATATGAACAGGATGTTCATAAGGTCAGTTGTGGAATCATCTGCGACTGAAAGTTGGAATTTAGTCGCTGTTTTCCATCGTACAAGATAACCTCTCTTGGAAGGGATTCATGTTTTAAAGAGAAACATTCTCAATTGAAAATTGAATCAATACATGACTCCTCTGGAAATGGAAAAACCCTACGATAAAATTGAAGTTACTTTTTTGTAATATCTAACAGAAAACAACTAGTTCCCCGGCAAAAGACACGCTGGACATTGAACTACATCTGATAGATATTGAGAAAGACCCTATATAACTTGAGAGAAAAAAAAAATCTGAAAGTGAAAATTTGCATTTTCATTCAGATAGTTGATTATTTATTGAATGTCCAGTTTCCTTTGGAGATTCTTATCTATGAATGAGATAAGGGAGAATGTTATTCAGAAGTATCACTCATAGAAAATCGCTCATTCCATTGATGCATGAATAATTACATCTCTTTTGCTAGGCCTCCAATACATTTTGAATGAAAATGCAAATTTTCACTTTAAGATTTTTTTTTCTCTCAAGTTTTAGGGTCTTTCTCAATATCTATCAGATGTAGTTCAATGTCCAGCGTGGCTTTTGCCGGGGAAGTAGTAGCTATTACAAAAAAGTAACTTCAATTTTATCGTAGGGTTTTTCCATTTCCAGAGGAGTCATGTATTGATTCAATGTTCAATTGAGAATGTTTCTCTTTATAATATTTATATTAATATTATCATGCCTAGTTATTCGTCAAGGCAGTTTTTTTCTTTTTGAGACTGTTTGTTTAGTAGTTAAGTACAGTTGAATAAATAGTTTGTTGCATTTTTTTAAAATTTGCATTTGTTGGTAATGGAATTCATATCACTCTTCAACAACTATTGACCTTAAGCAATCGAACCACCAATGGGATATAAAATCATGCATATTGTAGGGTGCACGATTTGAAAAATTGATGAGAGGAAAGTTTGAATTTCGTGAAAATCATATCATTTTTCTGACCACCCTGTATAACTTTCGAAGGAGATGAGTATTTCATATGATACAATATGCTACCGACTACCAAGAAAGAGCCATGAATGATATCATAAATCCTTGGTAGTATGAATGATGGGTTTTTCTTCAAAAATGTTAGTATTTAAAGAAAAACTGGTATAAATTGGCAACGCCTTGTCGGATTTTCAAAAATAAAAAACTAATAATTAGCCTAAATGAATGAGAATTCAGATGTGTTGAAATATATGGGGTATTACTTAAAAAAAAACTGATGTTCGATTTTGTGAGCTTTTCTTGCGCCCCTCGTAAAAAAAATCATTCCAAAAGTTAGTTCTCATAGTGCAATATGATGTGAAATAATAATATTTTGAAAATTCTTATTGGTTCAAGAGATATTTAACTGTCCCACTGGTCTAGGGACACACTGTATTTGCACAAAAGTATTGTCTGTTTTAAAAGCAATATTAAAACCTTGCTTTTTCAAGAAACTACCTATTTTATTACATGGTTCACCGATATAACTTATTGTTTTGAACCTTTGGTGTTCTTTTAGAGAGGGATAAACTTCTTGTATTGCTTTGTTATATAGCTTCTTAGACAGAAGGTTATCTATCAAAGATGATTTATAACCATAATTTATTGCAATTTGATTGATAATTTCTAGTTCATTATTGAAATTTCATGTGCTGAGTGTGTGACACCCATATCAACATAAAGTAGCATCTTACAATAGTATGATACATAGACTAGTTAACATTCCTCTCAGCACATCAAATTTTAATAAAGAACTAGAAATCATCAAACAAACTGCAGTTAATAATGGTTTTAAATCATCTTTGATAGACGACCTTCTGTCTAAGAAGTTATACAAGAAAGCAATCCAAGAAGTTTATCCCTCTCTAAAAGACCACCAAAGGTTAAAAACAATAACTTATATTGGTGAACCAAGTAATAAAATAGGTAGTTTCTTGAAAAAGCAAGGTTTTGATATTGCTTTCAAAACAGACAATACTTTGGGCAAATATATTAAAAATAACAAAGATAAAGTGGTAAAATAAGAGAAGTGTATAAATACGTCTATAAATTAACCTGTGGTAGTTGTCCCGAGTTTCATCTTGGTCAAACTGGTGGAACCTTCAAAAAGCGCCTAACCGAACATAGAAACAGCTTTGTTAACGGGAAAACAAATTCTACTTATGCTACCCATTTATTAACCGAACACCATGATTTCGACCATGATTTTGAAATCCTTCATGTTCAAAACATGGGCATGAAGTTGAATCTTTTAGAAAGTATGGAGATTAAAGGAGGATTTGCACACAGCTTTTTCATTAATCTGTAACTTTCATCAACTGTCATTAAACTTAAATTTACTTTAAGAATTTTGATTCCGTTATGCATTCGCTTTAAGGCGGATTTATACATACCGCTTTTTCTTCAATTTGTATCTTTACTTTCATTAAGCCCTTTCACTAAGATGTTGAAACTATGTATTTTCATGGAACCATTTATGCATCCAAATTCCAAATTAACTTTTATCTTTCTTTGCCTATTATTTAAGACAAGACCAACTTTCATCTCTTAACGAAAAAGAAAATACAATAACTTGGGACATAAGTGACATAACCTTCAAAATTTAACAAAAAGCGCAAAGTACTTATTCTTAAGTCTATAAATAATTAAATTGAGACCTTTAAAACTATAAATATGTACGACGACGGCATGCTAATTGATTTAGTGCATCAATCAATCAATCAAGATATACTTTATTGTCGAAGAATATCATTCTCATAGACAAATCTTAGTTGATACCAGGGTAAAAGTGTAAGTATATAAAGGATAAAACATAAAAATATATAACTTGCAGTACAAACATCTTAAATATGAATTTCCATACATCAAAGAATTTATATATTAGGTATCAAAAATTAAAAATATCTAAGATGTGGTACATAATTCTGGATTAAAAATAAGCGTTAAAAGAATATATATACAAATACAATAATAGCTACACATATACTATAAAAATAGATCTATAAAGTGGTGGTGAAGTAATCTTCAATATCGTAGAAAGCTTGCTGAATCCTGAATCAATATATTTCTTAGATTTTTCCTGAACTTTCTAATACATGTTATATTCCTTATATTGATTGGCAGGTGAATGTACATTTTGTAATGTACATTGTAAATTATAGAATCCTTCACAGCTGTGTTGCTAGGTATTGGTAGTTTGAGGGCGTTGTTCTGACGCGTGTTGTATTGTGAGTCGACTCTATCTAAAGTAGTTTTATTTTTGTGGATCAGACTGACAGATTCCAAAATGTGAAAAGAGACAACAGTTATAATTCTGTGTTCTTTGAATAGCTCTCTACAAGACTCTCTAGGTCTAGCAACAGATATGTACTACAAACTCCCCAAAATGCAATTCCATAGCTCAGATGTGATTCGATTAGGGCGGTACGCAGTCCTTGCCGCCGAATAACTCAGCTCATTTGATATTACCCGTATTGCGTAACAACCTGATGCTATCTTATTGCAAAGATTTTTAATGTGTGAATCAAACTTCAATTTATTGTCTATATCTGAACCAAGAAATCTTGATGTTGTTTTATTGATTATATACTTATTAGCCAAAGGTATATCAGGAAGATCACAGCGGAATGTTATTAGGTTAGTTTTGTTCAAATTGATTACTAGTGAGTTGGAGTCACACTATTGCTTGATTGTTATTATCTCTTTTTCAATTTTTTCTTTAAGCTTATGACCTGTTTTGTCATTCCACAGTATGATAGTGTCATCTGCGAAAACGGTTATCTTTGCCGTGATATTCAATTTGGTGATATAGTTAATATAGAGAAGGAATAGAACTGGTCCTAAAACTGAGCCTTGGGGTACTCCAAATTCTATATTCAATATACTGGAGTATGAGCTACTGTGCACTAATTGACTTCGGTTGCTTAAATAGGTTGTGAACCATTTCAGACTAATGTTCCGAAATCCGTAATGCTGGAGTTTCTGCAGTAATATTTCGTGATCCATACAGTCGAATGCTTTGGAAAAGTCACAAAATACCGCCGCAGCACACTCGCCAACATTTATTTTCTCATATGTCTTGAACATAAAAGAGAATAAGGCATCATTGGTTCCTTTGTTTGTTGTTTGGTTGAAATCCAAATTGTGCGGTGCTCAATATGTTGTTCGTGGAACTTTTCAATTATTTTTGCGAGACTAGGTATGAGAGAGATGGGACGGTAATTTGTAGGATCGCATTCACTACCCCTTTTGTGAATGGGAATAACCACGGAAGTTTTCAGAAAATAGGGAAAGTTGCCAGTTCTAAAGTAAATATTAATAAGTTCTACTAACGACAGTAGTGCTGAGTCAGGAAGGTTTTTTTATATTAATATTTACTGAAATTTCATCAATACCAGAAGAGTTTTTATTTTTGATTTAATATAAAATTTCTTTGAGTTCAGCATGGTTAGTATCGCTGAGATAAAACTCATTAATAATCTCGATATCGCCCAAGTACTCTAAGAGTGAATTGGGGGCTGATATGTTATCTCTAAGTTTAAGCACTATACTGCAATAGTAGAAGTTCAATTCATTAGGTTCTATTAAGATGTGTTGCGGTATTTTAGTTATTCCTCTCATTTCATTAATTAACTTCCAGCATTCTTGGCTCTTGTTATATAAATTTTTTTATGATAAATACCAGATTATCTCGGGGCGTGGCGAAGTGGTTAGAGCGTCCGACTCTGGGTCGAAAGGTTCGGAGTTCGAGCCCCAGTTGCAGCTGGGATTTTTTAATTTACTTTGACCGATTAAATTATTCAAATCTCGTGGCTGGACTGGGGTGAGTCCTGCACGATTCACTGTTGCGTTCCAATTAACAGTGCTGCTCCTAATGTGGAGTATGCAGTTAGTAACGGGGCCTATCCAGAACACGTGGCTAATGACAATAGCAGTCGATACCAAAACACCGAAAAAAAAAAACCCAGATTAGGGTCTCAAAAAAGTGTCAACAAAAAGAAGGATGCATTTCGTGCGATTTTTCGCTGAGAAAATCAAGTTTGAAAATGGTCGATTTTCGAAATTCAGAAGGTCATAACTCGAAATGTATAAGAGACCCCCACAAAATTCTTTCTGATTCGTGTTCGGGAGATAAAACTACGTAAGTAATACTACCTATCTATTTGATTCGAAAAAAAGCCCGATAATTGGAAAAATGAAAATGACAGTTGATGAAAAGTTAAGATTAATGAAAAAGCGGTGTGCATAAATCCGCCTTTTTACTCAATTTATCGGACGTTTTCTCGAAACAAAAAAAAAGATGTTACTTACGTAGTTTCATCTCCCGAACACGAATCCGAAAGAATTTTGTGGGGTTCTCTTATACTTTTCGAGTTATGACTTTCTGAATTTTGAAAATCGACCTTTTCAAACTTGATTTTTTCAGCGAAGAATTGCACAAAATGCCCCCTTCTATTTGTTGACACTTTTGAGACCCTAATCTGAGATTTATCATACAAAAATATGTATGGATGCACTAAATCAATTAGTAGGTAATCGTCGTACATATTTATAGGTTTGAAGGTCTCAATGTTATTATTTATAGACTTAACAATAAGTACTTTGCGCTTTTTATTTAATTTTGACAGGTTTTATTTGGAGACAGGTATACACCCTAATCAATGTACGATGAGTTTTTAAGAGAACACAGCATAATAGTAATTTAGATTATCTTCCGGATATATCGGAAAAAAACTGAAAATCGGAATTTTCGTTTTTATTTTTTTCTATCGTTATTTGACAACATAGCTCAAAACCAAAAGTACATTTTCATTGATACTTTTTTTCAGCTACACTTTTTCATGTTAAGATTTACTATCTGACGTTTCGTCTTCTGGCATTCATCATCAACTGTTTTTTCTGTTATGGGCGCCATATTGTATATATATATAGTGATTCTCATTCTGATTTCGTTGATGTATAATTTGTTATGATTTGCACTTCTGCAACCACAGATATTAAAAAAAACAACTTCATTTGGGATGGTCATAACTCCATCGAAATATTTTGTTTAATAAACACTAGTTGTCAGAACACATTAAACATCATAGGTGTGCACAAATACTTCAGTCGAAATGTCCTCATTCTCAAATGAAGAAAAATGAGATATGTTGAAACTTTATTATAAATTTGATAGGAATAGTACGAAAACAACACAATTTTATTTTTAATTATATCCGGAAAGACAACAGCCGGATAGAACATTATTCGGAATTTTGGGCAAACACTTGGCTGAGTACGGTGCGTTTCAAAAAACAAGAATGAAATCATGAGCTTGTAAAAAATGCAAAAAAAGTATTACAACAAGTGTTCGAAATGATGGCCTTCTCTTGACTACATAACCGAGCTCGTCGTCTCAAATTAAGAACAGCCCTAACAATATCCCTTCTTCTGATAGACCTGAATTGCGTGATGATATTGTCTCTAAGTTCATCTACTGTGTCATATTCTTGCTCTCCATAGATTCTGTTCTTTAAAGTGCCCCACAAGAAAGTATCCAAAACTGTAAGGTCAGGTGACCTTGCCGGCCACGTCACTGGTCCAGAATTTCCTAACCACCTATTAGGAAATCTTTGGTGTAAATATTCGCAAACTGCTCTTTTATTGTGTAGAGGAGTCCCGTCATGCTGAAACCAGCAGCTGTTATAATTAACAAGGGGAAACTTATCCATATATTCTTCGAATTCGTTTCTTAAGAACCGACGACCGGTCCAAGTATTCGGTCGTCATAAATTCCAGCCCACACATTCAAACGAAACCGAACTTGTGGTCTGACTTCTCTGTGTCGTGGATTATTTTCACTCGAAATGTGCTCATTATTTCTATTAAAAACACCACAGTTCGAAAAAGTACTTTCGTCGGTCCAAATAATGTTTTTCAAGAAGTTTGTAGGGTCTACCCTATTCGAGACCTAGCTACAAAATTCCATCCTTCTCTCAGGATCACCTGGATGTAATTTTTGTGAAATATGTATCTTATAACATTTCAAACCACTTTTTTTGAATTCCCTCCAAACGCTCGTCTGTGGCACATCCATTTCTGCCGAGACTTGATGTATTCATTTGGAAGGATCTGCATTTATCTAAAAAAGTACCAAAAATAATGTTACTTCTTCGAATATGGAATGAACAATTATTTCACCTCGGCTAATAAGTTACGTCTAATAAGTTACGTCTAATATTTTGTTCCATTCTGCTTCCATATTTCATTCTTGGTTTTTGAAACGCACCGTACTCAGCCAAGTGTTTGCCAAAATTCCGAATAATGTTTTATCCGGCTATTGTCTTTCCGGATATAATTCAAAATAAATTTGTGCTGTTTTCGTACTATTCCTATCAAATTTATAATAAAGTTTCATCATATTCGTTTTTCTTCATTTGAGAATGAGGACATTTCGACTGAAGTATTTGTGCAAACTTATGATGTTTAATGAGTTCTGACAACTAGTGTTTATTAAACAAAATTTTTCGATGGAGTCATGACCATCTCAGATGAAGTTGTGTTTTTAATATCTGTGGTTTCAGAAGTGCAAGTCATAACAAATTATACAGCAATGAAATCAGAATGAGAATCACTATTTTTCTGTATAAAAAAAAACAATATGGTGCTTATAACAGAAAAAGAAGTTGATGATGAATGCCAGAAGACGAAACGTCGGATAGTAAATCTGAACATGAAAACGTGTAGCTGAAAAAAAGTATCAATGAAAATATACTTTTGGTTTTGAGCTATGTTGTCAAATAACGATAGAAAAAAATAAAAACGAAAATTCCGATTTTCAGTTTTTTCCCGATATTTCCGGAAATACTCGGAATTTTCCAAGTTTCAAAACAGTATTTTGTTAAGCACCAGAATACGCAACTTTGCCCCAATTTAAGCTTCGACGTATCTCCTGTAGTTTAGGAGATCCCAATGGTGGGGGTCGAATTTGAATTGCCCTGTATATTTTGCTGCTTGTCTGCATTTCGGAATACGAATAATTACACCGGTGCGTATGTTTACAAATCCCACTATAGAATTTATTCTTTCATTCATCCCGCTCCCGCGTTCATGCGTTGGTTTAGGGAAACCTTGAAGCAATTAGAAAGGCTCTACGAAAAAAATTAAAATAAATTGAGAAACAAACACGCTGAAAATAAACAACAGGTAGGTAGGTGAACAACGAATAATTTTTGAATTCAATTTCTTCTTCCATGTTATCCAGGAAGCTGAGAACTGTAGGTTTGGTGAGTCGAAATCTTCTAAAAAATTAATAATTGTCCATGTCAAAATAATCACTTAGACTCTGTTAGAAAAACTAAAGTTGATGATATGTAGGATATCTAGGTCATCATTAATGAAAATTTCGTCCTCTATTTCAACCCGAAATGATTACACAATTTCGAAGAAATTCCAACACTCAAAAAATCGGTCTCAAAAAATAGAAGTGGTTCGCTAAAACACGCTTTGTTGGCGGATCAGATAATCTGAACCTTAAACCAGATTTTCCTTGCGGTGCATAATAAACAATAATCTAATCCAGGTTTGAGTAACTAATCCGCGAAATTAGCTTACGGTGCATACAAGCGATGGTCTTTTGTGATGAATAAATGATTTCTGATTTCTCCTGATACACATGCATGTTTGGCAACACCTAGTCAAAATATGTGAGCCATTCGGTCGGCGCCCTCTAGATACCAAGAAATTATATTTGTAGAAAATGTCAGAAGCGAGATCCTTATCTAAGGTCAAGTTCCCGGTCCTTGCGTACGCGTGATTCGTTTGTTTTGTCGATGTGTTGAGCGAACATACCCGACTTCTTTCCGAGTTTTTGCACGGTCAATGTTCAGTTGTTTGCTTTCGCTGTTCACGTTCAGCCATCAATTAAGGTGGAAAGATTGAGAAATAATTGACTAACACTTAACCCTCGTTGAACTGAATTATAAATAATTCGTACTGACCTGAGTAGGATGGGAGGTTGACACGAGAATTGTTTAATCGGCTAGAGCGGTATGATATGTTAATAACCACCACCACAAGTGAAGATATTTGCAATGAATGAACGCATGCATGTAAATTGTTTGTAGGTTATAGTTGAATCGTAAGCACGAGGTGCGGAGTTGCCGATGTGAATTTTCTTCAGAGAAACTTCCTACCGTGCTAAAGGACATGGCACGGATTATATGGGTTTCTGGGTTTCTAAAGAATTTCATTCTATTTTTGAAATGTGATGTAGGATGGGAAGGTGATTGAAAGTTACCATTGGCCCAAATGTGTGGCACGCATTGTTTAGCCACAAAAGCCATCCAATAAAATGGCTGATCCGTCTGAATCGGAAAGGTCCCCAAAACTCCTTATGGAATTTGGGTCCCTGTGGATTTTTTTGAAATTAGGGTTTGATGTAGTCCACGGAATTTTCAACCAATATTACCACTGCGCCAACCCAAAAAATTAACAGTTTTGCTGCTAGGGGGCGTTGAAATCATACCTTGCTAAGAATAGACTATTCATTATTATAGGCGGAAACGATATCTCTACTTATTTTAGTTTAGATTATGCTGAAAAACTGTGTAATTTTTTATAAAAAAAAATGAAACATCCCTCTACTCCCAACCCCTATTTTAAAACATGAAAAAATTTAATTCTCGACTACTTGTGAATGCTTTATCAAAATAAATGTTTTAATCAGCTCAAATTAAGGAAATCGTGCAGTTGTTTAATTTCACCATTCCCTCCCTTCAAAAAAATATTGGAGTATTTCGCTGACTTCTTAGTAGGGCGTAGTTCATTTTATTTGAATATCAATTAATTGGGCTAAAATATTGAAAATAAAAAAATTAGACATCAACCATTCGAATTTGAGTGTGCCTAAAATTTTCTCCGTCTTTTAAAATAGGAGTTGGGGTGAGGGGGAAGTTTTAGATTTTTTTTATAAAAAAAAATACACAATTGTTCAGCATTATCTGAATTGAATACGTAGAGATATTGTTTTGGCGTATAACAATGATATTCTGAGCAAGGTATGATTTCAACGCCTCATAGCATCAAAACTGTTAATTTGTTTGGGTTGGCGCAATGGTAACATTGGTTAAGAATTACATGGACTACACATCATATCAAAAATTTAAAAAAAATCCACCGGGATCCAAATTCCATAAGTAGTCCAAGGGATCCAAATTCCATAAGGGTCCTTTTCAATTTGAATCCTACTCAGATTCCAGTTTCCGTAAATTGAAAGAAAATTTTCTTAGGTGTCAGGTGATCCAGGGATCGATGTGCAATCACGAAAATCCATGTTGTGTACTGGGTGTTCCACAATCAATGTAATGAGTGATACCAACATATGACAAAAAAATACTCAACGATTTTTATATTTCAAGTAAAAAATCTTTATTTTCCTACTGATCATATCAGTAGGTATTTGTGTTTCATTCGTGAAACACGAACAGAAAACACAGTGAAAAATTTATTGTTAGGACAATAGGTCATGAACATACATTGACTGCCAAAAAGTATGTATACCATATTGGAAAAAAGTTTATTGTTAGAGTACTGGAAAAACATTTCTGGAGAAAAGTTTGTGCATGTCCGATAACCTAAAAATCGATTTTGACATAAGTCACATGACCACTAGTATGGCGGCAAATTGGAAAAAATACCAGAAAATCGCCAAAATAGGGGTAAGATGGTAAGATATCAAAAAAAGATAATAATAATAATAAATGCTTTTATTGGTAGTAAGAACATACATCCAAAAGGTAGAGTTAGCGCTTTCTCATACTAAATGAGAAAGTACTCTTTTACACAGAAAAAATTTGAAATTGCAGGACCCCGCATACTCCTTATGGAATTTGGGTCCCGGCGGATTTTTTTGAAATTTTGGTATGATGTAGTCGATGTAATTCCCCACCAATGTTACCATTGCGTCAACCCAAAAAAATGAACAGTTTTGACAGAATATTTATTTTTGGATCCGGTAACAATATTTTCACTTGTTTCATTGTTGCTAATGTTGTAAAATATTGTGCTGATTATAAAAAAATTCTTCCCCCCTTCTACCATCCCCAACTCCTATTACGAAACGCAAAAAAAAAATTCTCGAGTGCGCTTAAATGTATCGTCAAATATTTAAATATACCTGAATAAGAGAAATAACAGTTTTTTAAGATTTTCCCCCCTCTCCACAAAGGGTACAAAACGAAAAAAATTCGGTGGATTTTTCTGAATTTTTAGTATGATGCAGGTCAAGTTATTTTGAATAGAAATTAATTGGGTGACAATCCCCGAAAATTAATAGTTTTGATGCTAGGTGGCGTAGAAATCATCCCTTGCTCAGAACATACTATCGTTATTATAGGCGGAAACACTATCTCTACGTATTTTAGTTTAGATTATGCTAAACAATTGTGTAATTTTTTATAAAAAATATATAAAAGCTCCCCCTTACCCCCAACCATTATTTTAAAAAAACGAAAAAAAATCATTCTCGACTACCTATGAGTGCATTATCAAAATAAATGTTTTAATCCGCTCAAATTAAGGAAAACGTACAGTTGTTTAATTCACCATTCCTTCCCTTCAAAAAAATGGAGGATTTCGCTGACTTCTCAGTAGGGCGTAGTTCGTGTTAGTTGAATATCAATTAATTGAGCGAAAATCTTGAAAATAAATAAAAATTAGACATCAACAATTTGAATATGAGTTGGTGCCAGAATAAATTATTTCCTTGTTTTAAGATAAGGGTTGGGGGTGAGGGTGAGGTTTTTGATTTTTATTATAAAAAATTACACAATTGTTCAGAATAATCTAAACTAAAATACGTAGAAATATTGTTTCGGCCTATAATAATGAATTGTCTCTTCAACGCCCCCTAGCATCAAAACTATACCTTTTTGGGGGTTTGTAACCCAATTAATTTCTATTCAAAATAACTTGAACTTCATCATTTTGAAAATTGAAATCCACCAATTTTTTTTTAATTTTGTGCCCTTTGGGGGGAGGGGGATTATCATAAAATATATAGGAGTTGGGGGGGGGGGGGAGTTGGGGAGAAGGGGAGGTGTATTTTTTTATAAAACAGCGCAATTTTGTGCAACATTAGCAACATTGAAACAATTGAAAATATTGTTACCGGATTCAAAATAAATATTCTAATCTGCGCAAGGCGTAATTTCAACGCCCCCTAGCAGCAAAACTGTTGATTTTTTTGGGTTAGCGCAATGGTCACATTGGTTGAGAATAACATGGACTACACCATACCAAAAATTCAGAAAAATCCACCGGGACCCAAATTCCATAAGGAGTTTGCGGGGTCCTTTCTTTGAGTATTTTCCGATCTCTTTGCAAATATCAAAGATTTTTTTCTAAATTACTTGACTGAAGTGGATCATTTGTATTTTGTTGATAATGACAATAGTCTCTCATTATCTCCGCACCAGATAGCACTAAATTGAAAAAAAATGGGGTTTGCCCGAACCCTCGCTGTTACATTGGTTCATATCTAACAATTATATTAGAATTCCAAGACTATAGTGATGATATGGCAATCTAGAATTATCATATTTCCTGCTTATAATCAAATTTTAATGATAATGCTGCATGAGCGTTTCACTTTGCACATAAACTTTGAGCCTCTTCAATTTGACGCATTATTTTCAAGTTTCTATGCAAAGTGAAACGCTCATGCATGATTATCATCGAAACTTGATTATAATCAGGGATCCAGAAAGTTTCTAGATTGTTATATCTCTACAATACACTTGGAATTCTAATATAACTGTTAGATGCGAACCAATGTAACAGCGAGGGTTCTGGCAAAAACCATATTTTTCTATTTAGTGAGAAAATGAGAAAGTTTTGTCATTATCATCAAGCTATTCAGCAAAAAATACATTGATTTTTGTAAAGAGATCGGAAAATATTTGAATAAATCGCAATTTCAAAATTTTCCGATTTATTCCTTGAAACTCTACACGTGAGCATGGAATTAAATTCCGATCAACTTTTTCAAATTACATTTTTCGATATCTTGCCATCTTACCACACTTTTGGCCTCTTCATGGTATTTTTTTCCAATTTGCCGCCATGCTAGTGGTCACGTGACATGTGTCAAAATTGATTTTCAGGTTATTGGATATGCACAAAATTATTCACGGAAATGTTTTTTCAATACTTAAACAATAAACTTTTCCCCCGTATGGCACAGACTTTTTGGCGGTCACTGTATATTAAAATACACATATCGAAAACTTTTGAGATAATTGCATTCCTTTCTGAAACATCAAGTATTTTCCTCAACAAAAGGTCAATATTCTTGCGAGATGAGCACAGGCACCTAGCATCCCGTCAGCCCGCTGCTAAAATAAATGTGTAATGATTTTATAACGTATTCCCTTTAGGGTTGTGGTAGTTATGAATATAATGATCAATGAACCATTAAAATTAGCTCTATACCGTGGAACCAAATAATAATACTAATAATAATAATACTTTATTTTCTTAAAGACATGCACAAACACGTATAGATTCAACAATGCCCTATTTCTCAACACATTTGAGAGCATAATATCATAGTTACTCTTCGGACCAACGCGACACGTAAGCCGATCGGTTTCCGTCTGATTTTTATTCGATGAAATATCGTTTGGTGTGCTTGGCATGCGCTTATGAGGCGCCGTATGGGTAAAAAGTGTTTTTGCAAATCTATAAAATTTTGTGTAAATATTCTTATTAGTTGTGGTTATATTTTTTATTTTGTTTTCCGATATATTTATTTTTGATCAAACACAATATATTCACGTTTCAAGCGTTCCAAATATAAAAACGTGAATTCCCATATATTTATAAATTCGATCTATTTCATGTTGTCAAGAGTTGGCGCTACCTACGCGATTCATTACACCATCGAGATAATAGCGGACGAATGATATCGCATCCGCCAGAATATATGCTCAGAATACTTTTTGATTCGTTTTTTTGAATCATCATTGGATTTCCTTAGAACTGAAAAAATTAAAGAGCGTATTGAATCGCGTCGGCTACGCCATCTCTTGACGACATGAAATATATCGCATTTATATATATTTGGGTATTGACGTTTTAATATATTTGAAACGCTTGAAATGTAACAAATGCTGAGTTTATAATTAAATAGAGCTTTATCACAACTGATTCGACCTAGCGGAGTCGTTAAAACATAATAATAATTGAGAACGTTGGGCTCTAATTTTCTAGCAACTAGGAATCATACCTCACAGCATTTAAGATTTTTAACTCACCTTACTTTTTCATCAGATGATCTCGACTTTCTATACTCGATGCTGGATTGAGAACTCGTTCAACTCTAAGTAAAATAATTTTCTTCCAAATCAAAAGTATTTTAGTGGATAACTTTTGAGAATAAAAGGCCATAATTCAAAACACTTATATGTATTAAACAAAAACAATAAGGAATAACAACAAAATATGTTTGGGACATTTCTCAAATTATTTGATAAAGCAACTTCTGATTTTAACTGATAATATAATTTAAACCGGAAAAAGGTGAATGAGGCCAGACAATTTACTAATAATATAACAAGATTAAACGCAAAAGATTCAAAATAATTCAAATACAATACAATACAAATTTTTTATTCATGAAACCCTTGTACAGAACATAAATATACATTATATACAAAAGCTTATCGGACTAGTCAAAATCAGAAAATGGTGTATAATAGACAATACATGAAATAGTTAAAAAATATAAATAGAAAATAATAACATTATAATACAATTATGTCAAGTCACATTTTTAAAAATTTATCTGTGGAATAAAATGCATTGTTCAGAAGATATTCGTTCAACATATTTCTAAAATTCTTTTTACTTTCTACATTTCCGACAAGATTTACAAATTTGTTATAGAATTTTATTTGTTGGTAAGTATAAGAGTCTTGTCCAACCGTGAATCTGGAATATGTCTGATGAAGCTGTTTGCTGGTGCGTGTGTCATGGTTATGAAAATCACGTTTCCTCATTATGTTATTATTATTGTTAGATATGTTCAGGATAAGAAGATATATATAAAGTGATGGCAACGTCATGATTTTCAAGTCAATAAATGATTTCTTACAAGACTCACGAGGATGTATACCACTCATGCATCGCAAAATTCTTTTCTGAAGGGTGAATGCTCTATTGAAATGGGCTGATGCCCCCCAAAATATAAGGCCATAGGAGAGTATCGACTGGACCAAACCAAAATATGCAATCCTCAAAACATTTATTGAGACAGTGTTTTTTAATTGTCTGATAAGAAAACATACAGAGCTCAATTTAGATACAATGCTATCAATGTGTTTTTCCCATATCATTTTGTTATCAAGAGTGATTCCCAAGAATTTAGTATTGAGTATTGAGTGTCCATTCAGTCTCACTAAATTATTTTGTTTGAAACTAACTCCAAAGTGCCACAACTATCCAACAAGAAATGGAAATCTTATTAAATTACAACAACACCGCACAACGTTGTTTCAAAAGTCACCCACTTTAATTGGTTCGAAGTTATTCAACTGCCTGCCTCCAGATATAAAGAGTATACGTTTAATTTCTACCTTCAAAAGAAAGGTCAAAGAATATCTTCTGGAGCGTTGTTTTTATTCCATCGACGAATATTTTGAGTACTCATTCACTCCCGCGTAGATCTACTGTCTATCATGTATTGTGTCTATATTAGTAATTTATGTATTGTGTATTTATACATTTATGTGTTTCATGTTCAATCTGACGATTCCTATGTCATTGTGAAATGATCAATTTAAGGAATAAAAATATTTATTATTATATTTATTATTATTATTATAATTTTGGAATGAGTTTTTTGTTAAGAAAGACATGAAGACAGTTTTTTTGTTAAGGCAGTTGCTCAGACAATACTGATGAAATTCTTCTGCAATCGAATATGCTTTGGAGACAGAGTCGTCAGATTTTCCATTGACACAAAAATTTGTATCATCTGCGTATGCTACTACAAGATTTGGAGTCTTACAGGTTTCCTCTATGTCATTCATGAATAATATAAAGAGTTAGGGACCTAAAATGGATCCCTGAGGCACTCCAATTCTCACTTGAGCTTCTTCCGATTTGAAATGATTGATTACTACTATTTGTTTTCTCTCGTTTAGATATGATTCAATCCACCTGTTAACATTACCTCGTATTCCTAATCTATAAAGTTTTTCAAGTAAGATGGTGTGATCAATGGTATCAAACGACCTACTGAGGTCAAAAAATATAGTTATCGGTGATGTCTTTTTGTTCAGTGAATCATATATAAATGAGGACAGCTCACTAATCGCCGATGTTGTTGACTTTTTCTTTCTGAACCCATGTTGGTTAGAAGAAATGAGATTAAATGTTTCTAAAAAATGTACTGCCCTTGCATTGAAGCATGTTTCAAATAACTGTGAAAACTGACTCTGCAAACATATATTTCTATAGTCCGCAATTTCATTTCTAGGTCCTTTATTCTTATATACTGGTATAGACTTTGATATTTTCATACTGTTTGGGTATTGTCCTTCAATGAATGATATGTTTATAAGGTAGGATAGCTTTATGTTCACAATCTCTGAAACTGCTTGTAAAATGCGACCTCCGATCTCATCAACACCTGCTGCAGGTTTGGAAGATGTTTTCTGAATCAATGATACTATTTCCTCAGGTGTTGTGGGATACAGAAATGATATTTTTGCCTATTAATCCGTGAGCTTCAAATTTACAACAAATACTAAGAGTTGATTAAAAGAATCAACTTTTTAGAGACAGGTGGAAAAGATCGACTTTATATATATTCAAATAATGAAAATTAACGATAGTATCCAGATTGAATATTGTGTTGAACAGAGAGAATTGCAATAATTTAAGAAACCTAATAAAATAACTAAGTTCGCGACCACATGTTAACTTTAACGAGTGAAACGAAGGACTAACTTATTTTCGACCTTAATTTCTCCTCTGGGTGGTCTATGAAAATATAAGAATCTGGGCCTTTCACAAGAACATGAGGAGATTATTCGAATGTTTGTTTCTCTATTATTCTGAAATGTCCCATTTCGAAATATTCGTACACACGGAAACACTTGAAGAGGACCCTTGGTAACCATGTATTTCTGAGAATGTTTACTAGAATAACATAAGTTTTCGAGGGTTTGAGAGAACATTTCAGAAATTTGAATTCGGGTTTTGGTCTGATTTAAATTATTATTTCCGGTCATAAAATCCGTTTGGTTACAGAAATGTAAATATATTGTGTTATCGGAAAGCAAAATGAAAAAAATTGCTACAACTAATAAATATATTGACACAAAATTTATCATATTTGCAAAAACACTTTTTACCACAACGGCGTCTCACATATGCTAAACTATTAGTTCGTCATCCCACTGCCAAAATGTGTAATCATTTTATAACGTATGCCCTTGAAGGGATATTTCGTGTGAAGAAGAGTGAGACATCGACAAATCGCGTTATTTTTGTCTAGGTGGCTGAACAATCTCGATTTATGCAACTGACAACGATTTGACGTATCCTCTAATTTTCGATTAAACCTTGTTTGTTGGGAGATTCTACGTTGATTTGTACCCATCAAAAAGATTAGCTGAAATGCTACGAACACAGTACACACCACTCGAGTATGCCAACATGCATTTTATTTACGACGAATGTCGAGGCAACGCCAATGCCGTTGCTGAAATTTGCCAGAAAAGATATCCAACCGCAGGCCACCACGACTACCGCGTCTTTATCAAAGTGCACAACGAGTTTTGTGAGGGAATATTACTTGGACATGGTGTTGAAGGTGTCAAGGAAGGAAAACCGTACATGATTATGATGACATCGTGCTTGATGAAATTGAAGCAGATCCATCTTCGTCTGCACGTGCTGTAGCACAACGCACTGGAATTGGGAAGACGACTGTCCATACTATCTTGGACCATTTCGTGACCTCCGCGATCACCGGACTTGAATCCACTTGACTTTTTTACTGGGGCTGCTCAAAAGAGAAGGTCTACAGTAGGCCCATCACTTATTTTGTTACATACCAAGATTTACGCTGAAACCCAAACAAACCATAATGAATAAATACTTATTGGATCATTACTGCATTGAGGAAGACTCGAGTAGAAGTTTTCAGATCGAACGAAACACTAATTTCATATGTATCGACGTACTGTCAACAAAATTTTAAAGTCAGCTTATTTCTATTGGAATTTTAATTCCGTTAACATAGCTCATTACCTATTTGCCTCGGAGTATCATTTTTTGTGAAGAACAAAGCAGCATGCGTTATACCATTTTAAAGTCTACATTCAAAAGGGAATTTTCAGGAAAGTTGGTCAGTCAGGCAGCCCTACATCTTTAATCCACAGAAGTCAGTACTAGTCTGACACTTGATCAAGAATATTGTAAAAAAAAAATTCTGAGGATATTTCTTTCTTTGTGGCAGTGGCGCGCGAAAATTAAAAAGGTTACCATTTTTTTTAAATTCATAAATGTCCAAATAACTCGAAAATTGTAGGACTTTCTATAACACCAAAATATATTTTCTGAACGGTCTCACTGTCTCCCATTTGCAGTTGCAATGTTATCCATTATTTACGGGACACCCTGTCATCGCATTCAAACATTATGTGGTAGGCTGTTTCGACCTCCTCATCACAAAATCTGCAATGTGTGGACTCTTGATGTATCCCCAACAGTTGCAGGTGTTTTCTCAAGTGGCAGTGGCCTGTCATCAGTCCTACCACCTTCCTGAGGGAGTCTTGGCTTAGTTCAAGAAGGTGTCTTGATAGCCGGTCAGTTAGTTGGCCCCTTCATCATCATTTTTCCGTGAGTATTGCCTGAGGCACTTTCCCAGAGAGATTGATGACGGTTTTTAACTCATTTCTTCGTGTCCTGCTCAATATCTATCCCCAAACGGGATTCCGCAGGCTAGTTCTGGTCCAGTGAGAGTTGTTGCTGCCCGCGCTCTTGCTAGGGCATCTGCGCTCTCATTTTCCTGGATACCCTTGTGACCTGGAACCCAGACAAGTTTTACCCTGTTCTGTGCTCGCAGGCTTTGATATGACTCCCAAACCAGTTTGAAAGTGAACGTTATTATTTTATTATTATCTTTTCAGGGTATATCGAAATTTTCCATTATATCTTACACGCATTTCACCACTATTTGCCTTCTGCATTTATTTCATAATTTTCAAACACAACAATACCTATATTGCTATCGAAATGTTGCTTCTTCGAGAGTGTATTCACTTGTAATCCATTCCACTATTTCTCAATTGAACACGGAAGTTTCACACGGCGCAATATTCTGTGTAGGCGTCCCCATTGCGTATTTTCATTTTCACAATACTACCACATCGTCATCATGTTTGGTAACGTCATATTTCAAGTTATCCCAAGGTTATTAATTGTCATTCGTGATTCAGTTGTTTCCTTTTGGAACTCTGTTAACACTTTTCATTCCACGTCTTGGGTGTGCGCACTAAGCGGAGTACGCCATACATTATATCATCTTATCTGTCAGGTCGTAAGCAAACAGTTTTCCACAATGATGAATACAGTAGTAAAATGGTAATGAATAATGGAGATCCACAAGGCAGTGTTTTAGGTCCCTTGCTGTTTTGAATCTATATGAATGATTTACCATTATCCTCTTGCGGATGATGAGAATAGATAGAAACGAAGCAGATGAAACTGTTGAGAAAATTATTAAAACGGCTTCAGATTGGTTTCGTACCAATCAATCAAATTCCTAGGCATGCACATAGATAATAATCTCTGTTGGAGAACATATACAGAAAGACTCGCGAGAAGGTTATCGAGTACAATCTATGCAATAAGACATGTGAGACTGAATATAGGTATTGAAGCTGCATTTCTAACATACCATCCATTATTTCATAATGTTATTATGACTTATGGATTACTCAACTGGGGATACTCCTGTTACTTGAAGAACATATTCATCCTCCAAAAACGGGCAATCAGAGCTATAGTAGTAGTATACCTCGGGTAGAGAGTTGTAAGCCTTGGTTTATTAATCTTGGAATTATCACTCTACCATCAGCTGTAATATAAACCAATTTACTATAGGTGAGGAAAAATATCACACAGTTCCAAGAAGTGGGCTCTAATCATAACTATGGTACTCGAAACAGACAAAATCTCCTTATTCCCAAACATAGATTGACCAGTACAAATCGTAGCCAACTAGGCATAAAATTGTATAATAAACTTCCGTTGCCTTTAAGAGAAGCTTATCTGCAAACATTGGTGGTTGGTGGTTGTTGTTTCTTCTTCATTCAGCTGGAGTAGTATGGTGTGACTTCTGTTGGTTTCATAACCGAAGATGCGACATGGGTAATGCCATGCAGTAATACTCACTCAGGCGTATTTCGTTTGAGGATAGGGCATCATAATATCTTTCTAGCTTGTGGAATAAGAATAATAAGTTGAGACAGTAATACTCTTCGAGAAGTGTACTTGGCAACAATGCACATGGATTTGACATTTTGACATGAAGTTTGAGAAGAAGAAGATTAATTAGTTTGACTGTCACCAAAAAGCGGTGCTTTTCACTTTTGACATGATTGGGATATGAGGTGTAAGAATTTTATCTCCATTTGAATCGTCCGTAAAGGGATTCAATCTTTCAACTGCCAAAAGGTTTTAGTCTCGCACATGGTATTCTTCTATCATTTGGCAGTTCTTCATGTATTTTAGGATCTGATTAGTTAGGCCTTTTGGGTACTTGACCCTATGTGCCGCTGTTAACCCTTTGACCAGGATATCTGAAAGAGATTACCGAAAGCATCTTCCACTGCGAGAGCACCTAGGCCTGTTCTGGACAGAGGTGTTTATTAGGTCATCCAAGTTGTTGAACAAACTGTCAAGTTCATGTTGCATTTCAGGGTTTATGTATAGGGCAATATCGTTCTGTCCCTAAGATAGTATTTCTTCCCTTTCTGACTGTAGTTTCATGACTCCGTTGATGTATGGTATGTCTTCCTTGTAACAATCTTCAAACTACTATAGCCATTGAGTACGGTATTCATGTACTGGTAGCAAAGACTTTCGAAGAGGCAACATTTCAGCTGATATCAACCTAGTTGGACCATCCTAGTTTCCTGCACTTGTAGCAGAGACGAAGCACCATTGCAGCTACGATCAGCCAGGTTGGACCACCCTAGTTGACCTGACTTGGCACTCCAAGTACCAGATCTATCTAACACTAAGTATCCTACCGTTACTGATATCGTTTTTCATAGCATAGTCTTTAACCTTATGTTACTGTGTGAACGCTACAAGGTATGGTGCATCATACTATTGCGGATTGTTTAAGACCTATCCCTTTCTACTACCCTACAGCGGTAGATGTATTTTGTGTGTTATTGAAAACAAATTAACCTTTTTCTATTCACTTGTGCCGTTTGTTTGTTTGTTAATATTTGAAAACATATTTCGTCATTGAACTGTACCTGTAGATCAATTGTAAGGTCGATTTTAATCATATTCAGGTATTTATATAGCTATTTAGTTTCGTGTGAGAACGTACCCCGTAACAGTCATTTCACTATCATTTTGATTTTAATAATTATACTTCTTCAAACAGTAAGCTTTTTATCATTTAGAGTGTGGTAACTTTCATTTTTAATACTATTCGTGTTATATGGGAATCATTATAAATAATCTATAGGGTGAACCTGCATTCATATAGCTGGCGCCCACATTTGTACATCTCATCACAATTTATTTTGTAATGACACACTCCCGTCTCCACTTGAGTTAGTCGTGAGACGCCCTGTCACTCTGACAGATTCGTTGCCATTATAAAAGCCTAAATCTAATTGATACGCGTGGCAAATTGCCGCCAGACTGTCGGAGATAATCGCTATGGGTTGGTTTCTAGGACCCCTCCCCAGAATCTCTCTTGTGCAGAGGGAGATTGCCGTTACCTCTGCTTGGAATATAGAGGCTTGAGTACCGAGGCTTAGACTAATGTCTTGCCTCGGTCTCTCCCCGCATATTCCAGCCCCCACTCCTTTGCTAGTCCAGATTTGCACTCTTGACAGCATTGGTATGGCCCTTGATGTAACTACCCCATCTTCTATGATGGTGGTGTATGTTCCATCAAAGGAGTATGTTGGAGTTATTCTGTCCGACGGCATCTCAGACGTGTCAAGTCTTATGACCTCCAGTGTGCTGGATTGGCCTTGGTTATTGCCCCTCTATTAGCCCAGACATTTTCGCCTGGATGTTTCTATCCTCGCCTCTGCTGCAATATGCAAATGCAAGGGAGGGTTAGGTTTGAATGTAAGTGGGCCCGTATCAGGCCCTCCACTGCGGCCAATGGCCTATTGTGGCTCACCCTATGGTTATATTTCTCCCAGTAAATCCAATCTCTTGACGAAATTGAGGAATGCATTGGGAGAACAATTTACCAGGTTTTCTGGCCTTACAGTCGTATCGCCAAATATTGAGAATCTGGTTCTGGCCGCTGCAAGGCATGTACACAGAATGTGTTTAGCAGTTTCATCATCCTCCATGCATAGCTGGCACTCTGCATCTTGTGCAAGTCCAATTTTATGCATGTGATGTTTGAGTTTGCAAACTTACTATAACTCTGAGATGCACTCTGAGTTCTAGCAGTTTGTCAGAGTCCTGTTTTTTTCTTGTACAAGCAATAAATGCTTTGGAATGGGCTAGGCCCGGTAGACTACGCCAGTGCTCGAGTCTTTTATTGTCTGCCCAAGCTGTTATGACATTCTTGGCAGTGCTATATGCTAAACCGATTACCGGTTCTGGTCCAGTGAACGTTGTTTCGGCCCCCCCTTTTGCTAGGGCGTCCGTTATTTCGTTTCCTTCCAGGCCTGTGTGACCTGGTATCCAGACTAGGGTAACGTTGTCGCGTTGCGCCAGTCGGTTTAAGGTGTCTCTGCAGTTCCATACTGCCCTAGATTTAAAGCAGTTGGATTCAAGCGCTTTAAGTGCTGCTTGACTATCTGAAAATATTTTTATTGTTTTTCGTGTATGGTGTCGATTTTCCAGCTCCCTGGCAAGGAGGGAGGTTTAGGATTACCTCCAAGCTAGTTGTCGATGTGCTGGACCAGTGACTCCGAGCATGGCCAGTCTTTGTAGACTAGCCAGCTTCCCCTTGGTTGTCATTTGTTCTACTTTTGGCCACCACAGCAAGTCTTATTGTAACTTCGCTACACAAGGATTATCATGCACAGTCAAGCTCCAAAAAAGTGACAACTACGCGATAAGTCACATTTTGGCGGAACGCTGTGGATGTACCACTTTGTTGGAGCTCGACTGTGCATTATAATTCTTGTGTAGCGAGCGGCGAAACTTTGGCGAGTCGCTGGAATTGACTATGCATACGGCTGTGATGTTCTGAATTTTGTAGGAACCCATTAACTTTTGAGTGTTCATGCGCTTTTACCACTCATTTACACACGTGCGAAATGTCTGCCTGGTGGAATATTTTGAATACTTCACAGAGCTCTACTATAATGTCAATTGGAATGTCTATTGTTCGAAATGTAAAATTATTGATACAATTCTATAAATATTAATAACATTTTTGTACCCGCGGAAATCGTCTGCCGATGATTTTTTTGCCATCTAGAAGGGAAAAATTCATTGAATGTATCTTTGGCAGAAGTTGATTAATTGTTCAAAAATAAAGTATGGAATGAGTAAGGTTATTCTGGACTTTCATTGTCTAAAAAAGAATAAGGAAAAATTCAATTCTCAGCTATTTTTATTCACGACGTTTCAACTGTTAAAATCTACAGTCGTTATCAAGTGTATAAATGCGAAAATTTAAGGACACTTCTTATGTATGCTATGGCTAATTTTGTGTCATTAGCCTAGGGGTAATTTGCCGGTGTTCAGGTAAGCTTGTTGATTACAGTGCCGGGTCCCTCCGGTACAGCATTGTTAATTCTTATCGCAATTTCAATTGATCCATGCCACTAATTGAGGGTTTCCACACATTACGGATTTATATGTTAGCTTGACTGAATACTTTGCTGTTCATAATATATGTACTCTCTTTAAACTTCCTTCTGTACCAGCCCTCTTCTCAATGGATGACTTCGGCTTCAGTCCATTTTATATTGTGTTGGGTCGTCCAGACATGATCCGCTATCCCTGACTTTGATGTTTCTCCTCGTTGAGTGTTTCTCTTGTGTTCAGCGAGTCTAACGCTGAGTGATCTCTTAGTTTCTCCAAGATAAGCTTCACCGCATTCACAAGGGATGCGGTAGATTCAGTTTTTGGAGCGCTGGAACGCTGACATTGACTCCAAAAACTGCATCTACCGCATCCCTTGTGTGAAGCTTATCTTGGAGAAACAAAGAGATCACTTAGCGTTATACTCGCTGAACACTCAACGAGGATAAACATCAAAGTCAGGGATAGCGGATCATGTCTGGACGACCCAACACAACATAAAATGTACTGAAGCCGAAGTCATCCATAAAGAAGGAAGTTTAAAGAGAGTGCATATATTATGAACAACAAAGTCTTCAGTCAAGCTAGCATATAAATCCGTTAATGTGTGGAAACCCTCAATTAGTGGCATGGATCAATTGAAATTGCCATAAGAATTAACAATGCTGTATCGGAGGGGCCCGGCACTGTAATTAACGAGCTTACCCGAGCACCGGCAAATTTCCCCTAGGCTAATGACACAAAATTAGCCATAGTATATATAAGAGTATCCTTGAGATTGACTTGATAACTACTGTAGATTTTAACAGTTGAAACGTCGTGAATAAAAATTTGCAGAGAATTGAATTTTTCTTTGTTCTTTTTTAGACAATGAAAGTCCAGAATAACCTAACTTAAAGTGAAACATTGTCAACCACTTTTAAACAAAAGTATGGAATTTTTCATTCTCACGAAATCATCCGGTCTTACCTACCTAGATTCATCGCAAATTTCTGATACCAAAATTATCGACACATTGTCGTGAAAAATTCATTCCGGAAATTGCAAGTCTTCAAACTTGAGCTGTAAACTCAAATTGATTAACTACGGTGTAACTAGGAGCTAATTTCATGTAATTGGTGTATTGTTGCATTAACACTGTTGAAAGTATCACTTACAACCAATAGGTGTTTGTTATCATTGCATATTTCAGAATTTATCTGAATTACCGCACCGGTGTCACTACCATAGTAAGAATTGATACCACTGAACGTGTTATCATGAAATTTATTGTGTACTTGTAACTAACAGTTCCAATATAACAGGAAATCATAATATCATTTTCATTCTTTTCTACAACTAATGAAAATCATTGAAAATATTGAGAGAAACATGATTCAGAGAGACTTGTCGGTTTTTCTCAATTTTAAGTGGTTTAACGATACATAACCCACCGAGTTACATAGACCATATGAAAGTAGATATTTCAGCAATTGAAATGATCACTTAAAGACCTTCGAAATACAAGAAAACACCAGAACAATTGTTTGTGGAAGATGAGAGTATTTTTTTCGAAAAATGTACTTTACTCAAAAACTAGACGTCTTCTGAAAAAATCATGCTCAATTGACACAAAAAAAGACATATTTCTACAAAATTTCATTTGAATGGAATCATTTATCAGTGAGAAAAAACTTAAATACTGAAAAATTGGTTTTTCACAATTTTGACATTTAATTTGGGGTTATGTCAAAGAGTGTTCGGTACAAAAGTCTTTTATTTTTTTATTATCTACAACTTTTTCATAAATCATTTTCCGGTGAGAGGTCACATTTTGCCGCAAATCGCAAAAAACCGTTTTCAACTCCTAAACTTCATCCCCATTTCACCATTTTGGGTGTTTTCGTGTTTAAATATTTTTTTTCCTCAAAGTTGGAACCTCAACAGCTGGTTTTTGCCTGTTAAATTGAATTAAATTGAAGGCACCAGTCTAATAGGCCAAGCTGTAGATAAAAACAAGAGGCTCTTTTCACACAAAATAAAAGTTGCAAACGGCCTATAATACTTTTTATAGGATAGTTCGTAAATGAAAACCCTGGTTTTCGTACCAGGAAAATTACCTTTGGAAAAGTGAAAAAAATTCAAACTTTTTTGTTTTGGAGGAATCGTTTTACAGTCGATGAAAGTTTTGTAGAGAATTATAAAACTTGCAAAATGGTTTGTTATCGACCAGATCAAGGCAGTTTTCACTGAGAAAATATAGGAAAACTTCGAAAAAGACCGTTCTTCAAAAATTCATAATTTTTGTAAATCTGAAGCTGGACAAACAATATTGCGGAAACTGATAGATAATAACATGTGCACAGAGAGAAAAGACTGCAGCAGATTCATGCACAAAGTTGTGTGAGACGCAATTATGTCGATATTTCACACAACTGTCCATTCTTTCATAATACGCGATTTGTGATATTCAATAAATATTTGTGTAAGTCAATTTGTATAGTATTCATGCAGTTCCACATTGCCCAAAAATATGCACATCTACCATAACACAACTTATATGGAAAACGTCTACAACGCATTGAACTCATCTTACACCCGTTCTGCACTTTCTATTTGATATGCACAAATTGGGCTATGGGACATAAAAGCGATGGACATAAAAGCGACGGACAAAACAGCAAGGCCAAAACAGCGACAGGACAAAATAGTGACATACAAGATAGCGACAGACAAAACGGCGACAAGACGAAATAGCGACAAAACGAAAAGGCGATAAATTGAGAAGCGTTCAGGAAGCAAAAATTAAAAATTCATGTATTCGATACCATATTATCAGTTTGGGTATAGGTATTTCTATGGTTACGATTGATTTGTTGCATGACATTTATCATAAAACTTTTGTCAATAGTTTTTGGCGATAATGGAGATTGTCAAATCACAGAAAGGAAACAATTTGATACAATTCGAAGGCTATATATACCGGAAAGACAAAGTCTTCTTGGCTTTGTAACAAAACGTAATCTTGAAATTCATTAAAAGTTCTCGAAGAGGACAACCATTGAATCTACATCCGGAAGCCATTAAATTCAGCATTTAGTTTACGATACCGAGAAGGGCACCAAAACCTTCGCCCATATGGTTGCTATAAAAATCGTTCCAACACAGTTTCGAGAGTTTTACGAGGGGTATTTATAAATTCGAACCAAATATTTTGTGTCCAATAATCAGTTTTCATTATGAATTCAACGTCATATTTCCGTTAATAGAATTGATTCAAACCATAACCGAGTGTTACAGAAAGATCCATGACATAGAATAAGTAGAAATAAGATCAATTGTTTAGATATAAAGAGTTTTTTTCATAATGCGACAAATTTGCATTATGTTTTTTTTCTCGTAACGTCGGAATATCTGAGTTATAAAATATTTAATGCATAAGCCGATTGTAGAAGAAACTGATTCACTGTTTAATTTTCGAACAACCCTTATATTTACTGCCTAAACGATTTCGAAACCCAAGCTAACTTGAAGGACATATATTTTATGCTTCTAAACGGCAGTCCTGTTTTAAATCTTGAGAGTGTTAGATGTTTGTTAGCAACGTGACCTTTTCTGGTGAATGATCTGTTTCAAAATATCAGTTCAATACTTTAGTAAGAATTATAGCTTTTTGAGTAGTTTAAAAACGTAAATGTCATAAAATGTTATTCAATTCACTGGTTTTTAATTGGGTTTGATTTAATATTTTATAAATTTAAAACTTCTTAGTTATTCCGGCGTTCTATTTTTTTTCTTTCGGCATAATAAATGTTTTTGGCCGATTTCTTTGTTTTATTCAGTTAAATTTAATCTTCCACCTGGGCCTTCGGCCCAGATAATATTGATTAACAATTTGAGAAGTATTTGAATAGATTGAAATCCAGAAAAGTGTTGAAAATAATAATAAATAAAGTAACTTAAATAATTAAAACTAGTGTGTGTGCAAAGCTGGTAGCAGCTTCCTGATGGCTGCCGGAGATGAGATTTGATAGCTAAGTAAATGTATAATTTTCCTGATGTGTTCCTATATAAACGCTCCTATAAAATATTGAAAAAGGCACCGCTCGGCCTAACAATTGATAGTATCAGCTGTGATGAAACTCTATTTCAACGGAATAGCGTTTTATTATAATGGCGTCGAAAGTGTGGGGTATTTTCTTGAAAATATATATTTATTATAATGGTGTCATAATGTGTGAGGTATTTTCTTGAAAATATATATTTATTATATTGGTTTCGAATGCGTGGAGTATTTTCTTGAAATTATATGTATTTATTATGTTGATGTCTTAATCCGTATGGTGTTTTCTTGCAACTATATTTTTTTTATATTGGTTTCTCAATGTGTGTGTGGTGTTTTCTTGATATTGTAGGTAGATATTTGGTTTAGAAAATCCATTTTAATTCATAAAAAAAATAATAATAAAACAGATTATGTAGAGTAAAAGTAATATACTAATAATTTTGAATTTCTGCTACTCTTAGAGGATTTATGTCTTGCTGTATATTTATTTCGTATTTTCGTGAAACAAAATTTTCGATTTCCAATCTGAAACAGAAAAATGTGTGTTGTATTCTGTTATTCGAGAATTTTAGTACGAAACGTTTAAGAATTTTCATTTATTTTGAATTTTGTACTGACTAACTAGAAGAGTTTTGATATTTTATTGTTTACAAATTTCCTGACAATGTTTTGTCCAGGACCAAACCTAGAGAGCCTTCTGCTGTTTTGAATTCAACAAGTAACTATATAAAAAAAGAAGATATAAGCTGCTTGATAATTTTTTTATTAATTTTGCTTTCATTGTGATTTACTCCAGTCAGAAAAAAAAATGCACACAAATATCTCCATATGGTTTTTATGATTCCAAGTTTCAGAATTGTATTTTAATTGTCACTACAATCTCAGTCATTGTATATTTAGAAAAACTCACGAGCACGGCAAGGAGATAAGGCTATGTTTACAATAATCCATGAGAAACGAAATTTTACTTTACTAATGAACTTACAAAATTAGAAGAAAACAAATGGACAAATTTTGAATTTTTCCTTTAAAATTGTGTATACAGCCTTTCATCTGATTATTTACTTAAACAAATAAAGAGTAGACTCTCCAAATGCAGGAGCTAACGTTGAATACAGAAAAATGTAACTCATAGATCAGTCTGATTATTTAAATCTATTAGTCACAACGATAACAATTGGTGTTTTCATATTCAAATATCAGCAAAAATAGCAATCGTTAATAAAAAAAAACAGTAAAATTAAACAGATATTCGAATTTCAAGAAAAAATGAACCTGAACACAGAAGGAAAATTTCACTTCGGCATCTGTAAACTGACAAAGTAGACAATTGAAATGAAATAAAACAGATTTTAAGGCAGGACTCCCGCATAGTCGTAAAAAGGGATAGTTGATAAACCTCAAGTAGAAAAAGAATTTTATGAAAATAGAAAACAGAACTAAGAATGAGTGTAATTGTGAAAAGAAAGAAGTTAATGAGTTTAATCAATTTATTCCAGTCGCCTCAGTGGATATGTTGATTTAGGATTTCTCTGCTCTCTTTACCTACTAGAGTTTTAGCATAAGCCGAAGAATTTTACGAAACAGTCAAACATATGGTCTTGAATGGTTGGGTGATACAATATAATCTCTATGGGTGGTCGAGAGGTTGAAATAATGAAAACTTGGTCCTATCAGCAGCAATAAATATACTGTACCTTAAGTAAGTATATATGAGAAGGTTAGAAATGTTACATGACCTCACTTCCCAATTCGAACCTATTGTCCAGCGATATTATGAGATTATTCAAATGTTTCCAGAAATGAAACAAATGCCATTGTGTGACACATATGTCTGTACCTCTCAATTTATTTTTTTAGTAAAGTGTTATAATTTAATCAATATGACCATAAATAAACTAGCGGCTAGAAATTTAATTTTTTTTAATCATTTTTATTTTTGTACTGTTGATTCAGCATTTGTTGAATATTTGAAATAAAATTAATTGAACTTGAATAAATTACTTCCATAGGCCTCAATTCAGATTTACAGTCAGATAAGTTTTGAAATTATCGAATATTCTGAGATAGTTTGTTCTTAATCACGTCTACAAAATGAAGTTAGACAATGATTCACAAAATAAAGTAAGACAATGATTCTCATGTATTTCATGTAGAAAAACTAAAGTTATAATATAGTATTGGATGATCTCAGAGGAGTGTTGACAATAAAGTTCACATCTCAACTCCCATTTTTGTATTAATTTGAAAGCAAGCATATTGCATTTTGGTATTAAGTTGAAAGTAAGCATTTTAAAGAATTGAATCAAAATTGTGTGTAATTGAATTTGATAAGTAGCAATTTCTGTTAATTATATATGAATTTCTCTTAAAAGGCTATTTTTTTTATTTGAAAAAAGAAGTTGCATCGACCAAAGTGGGTCATTTAAAGGTTACTGTTAAATAATATGAATGTCAACTAGAGCTTTCACAGCAAATTAAAATAGAAATTGAATAGGATATCTGATATTGTAACACCTCAATTCAACTCTGAAATCGGGGTATGGTAATAAATACAGGTAGTTACGGGAATAGTTCAAAATCCTGAAATTCTGAAAAAGGGACTGATATGAAATTATTTTATGAACTCCATATCCACTGCAGGTGTGAATGTAATTAGATGTATCGATTAGTTGAAAGTAATGATGTAGATAGACAGTTGGTACTAAAAAAAAAAATTGAATGAAAAATACAAATACTAAATTGAAAGTAACATAGGTGATCGAGTAGATGATTATTATTTTTGAGTTATTCGTTTATTTTTCTAAAAGGGATATTTTATGGCGTGAGTATAATTGGAAAGATAGAAAAGGACATAAAAACAATGAAAAATGGTTAATGACATGAAAGGGTCTCAATAACTTTATTTAAATTCAGAATTTAATATTAAAAATATGCTGCTAGTTTTAACAGAAAGAAAATTGAACACATTTGAGTCGTTCATATTTGATTTGAAAAATTTTCAGTAAATAGTAATTTTTGCAGAAAACGAGTCAACGTTTTTACGGATAATAATATTCTACTGAGTATAGGTCGAGGGCGGACCACTTCCGTTTACAGAATCTTTTTATAGAATTTGGTGCGAATTTTAATTTTACTACAAAACAGTATCTAGGAACTTCTTGAATAGATTAACGCACAAGTCGATAAAACATAAATAAATCAGTTTTGTGTCCTACAAGGTATCTTCGTGCACGAGAACCGTTTTGCGAAGTTTTTCTCGCTGTAAAATTTAGTCCCATAAAATGTCTCTTGAATAATGGGGTTTCTAAATATGTATACTTATTTTGCAATAATCTAAGATTGTTTTTAACATGTGTATTGGTTAGATAAATTAATTGATTGAAAAGCTTGAAAGTCGAATATGAGAAAAATTGTTGATAAAATAAAGCAGATTGACAAATGGTAGCGAGGGATTTTATAAAAATTGAGATATCGAGAGAAAGAAACAACAGATACATAGAGTGATATACCAACCCCGTGAAAATAAGAAAATGAAGAGATATCGAGAAAATGGAATTATGTGAAATACAGGGGTAACGAAAATATCAAATTGTAAATAGAGAAAAATGAAAGTAATATGAAAAAAGTGACACACGCGGAAAATGAGAAAGAAAAAGAAAAACCTGACAATGAAAATAGTAAAATAAGACGTCACATGAATGGTGAAGGAATTCCCAGAGACGCACGTGTAAGAAATAGTGAAAAATGAATGTAGTGAGCCTTTATGATCTAGAGAAATAGAAGTATAGAATATGAAACTCGGATAAAGCGAGTATAGAAATTTGCGAAAAGTTATCTATCTTGATGAGTTGATATAACGAACGTGAGTGTGACAGATGTAGGAGGGTCGTGTTAGCCGAATGGAGGCGTGATTAACTACGTGATGTTGAATGGAAATGTCACGCCTTGGGAACGTATTCGGAACTTGTCGAATGGAGACATTGAATTCTAGGTTGTCCGAATAGGTGAATAAATGAGCCCATGGACGAATGGAGTCCATCTGGTGAAACACCCCGCGGAAGCATATTGTGTATCCCCAAGTCATACAACGTTAAAGTGAAAGAAAATGGTGAAAAAGCTCGCAAGAACCTACAGAGAAAGAGTTGAAGAAATTGAGTAGACTCGTAGGGACCTGGTATGGTAGTGATGTCGACATTGCTTTTTATACACTGTCAGAGCATGCCACTAGCGTTTTACTAATATCAATTGGGAACTATAACATCTTCCACGATGTGTGCAATACTGAGCGATTTTTTTTTCTGAGTATAATAATATTTTTTTTTTTTAAATTAAATTTTTTTTTCATAATGACATTAGTATATGAGCATTTCTGGTGTCGTGGAAGTACACGTATTCAACTATTTGGTGAATGAATTTGGTATGAGTATATTGAAGGAATGGATAACTTGAGAGAAATGAATTATGCCTAAAAATATGAGAAAATGTTGAATGAAAATAGGTGACAGAACTAACAAATGTGTGAGATGATAGTTGAATACGTCAATCGGGTTTTATTGTCGAGCTTCAAGAATTAATTGGCCATTAATCACTTGGAGATCACATATGACTTAGTTTTCAGTAATTATTTTAGTCGTTTCAAGTATATCACATAGAAAAAGATAGACTGGTAACTTTTAATATTGTCAGAGGTGCGTGTTGAAGAAAAATAAATGGAAATGAATCACTTATGTATCTATATGCTGTGGAAATATGCGAAAAATTAATGAATGTTGAATTAAAAAAGTTGAAAAAGAAATAAACAAACAGTAATCCGATTCGTTGAACCAAATATTTGTCAATTTGTAAGTCTAACGCTAACCAATATTCATGAAAATTTCAGGAAAGAAGTGTAGCACTTGCATCCTCAAAGCAAGAAGCTGGGTGATTGTAAAATGTTTTGATATGATTTGATATAGGTAACAAGTCTGTTTCAGAGTTATATAGTTAGGTCTCAGCTTGCCATTCGCCATCAGTGAACGAGGCGACATTGCCACCATAGGCGTAGTTTTTTTCATAATCTAGGGGCAACTATCATCTCCTGAATTGCATTCGTTGAAAATGCATTTGGTGCAGCAGCAGTCCCATGAAACCATTTCTTTGGGTTGACCATCACCGCAGGAACCACATTCGCGCGTAATCGATATACGGTATACCAACAGGAAAGTGCGGGTAAGTGCGCGGGTTGGTAGTTCGCGGAATATCTATGCGTCGCGGAATTTCATCAGTGCGCGGTACAGTATACAGGGTGCACCATTAAGACTTGACGAAATCGTAACTTGTTAGAATTAGATATTTGAATGGATCTGAAGTAACAATTTATTTATGGAAAAAAAAAGTGTAACTTTTTTTAGGGGGGGCAATTGTAACAAAACGTAATCTTGAAATTCATTAAAAGTTCTCGAAGAGGACAACCATTGAATCTACATCCGGAAGCCATTAAATTCAGCATTTAGTTTACGATACCGAGAAGGGCACCAAAACCTTCGCCCATATGGTTGCTATAAAAATCGTTCCAACACAGTTTCGAGAGTTTTACGAGGGGTATTTATAAATTCGAACCAAATATTTTGTGTCCAATAATCAGTTTTCATTATGAATTCAACGTCATATTTCCGTTAATAGAATTGATTCAAACCATAACCGAGTGTTACAGAAAGATCCATGACATAGAATAAGTAGAAATAAGATCAATTGTTTAGATATAAAGAGTTTTTTTCATAATGCGACAAATTTGCATTATGTTTTTTTTCTCGTAACGTCGGAATATCTGAGTTATAAAATATTTAATGCATAAGCCGATTGTAGAAGAAACTGATTCACTATTTAATTTTCGAACAACCCTTATATTTACTGCCTAAACGATTTCGAAACCCAAGCTAACTTGAAGGACATATATTTTATGCTTCTAAACGGCAGTCCTGTTTTAAATCTTGAGAGTGTTAGATGTTTGTTAGCAACGTGACCTTTTCTGGTGAATGATCTGTTTCAAAATATCAGTTCAATACTTTAGTAAGAATTATAGCTTTTTGAGTAGTTTAAAAACGTAAATGTCATAAAATGTTATTCAATTCACTGGTTTTTAATTGGGTTTGATTTAATAACTTATAAATTTAAAACTTCTTAGTTATTCCGGCGTTCTATTTTTTTTCTTTCGGCATAATAAATGTTTTTGGCCGATTTCTTTGTTTTATTCAGTTAAATTTAATCTTCCACCTGGGCCTTCGGCCCAGATAATATTGATTAACAATTTGAGAAGTATTTGAATAGATTGAAATCCAGAAAAGTGTTGAAAATAATAATAAATAAAGTAACTTAAATAATTAAAACTAGTGTGTGTGCAAAGCTGGTAGCAGCTTCCTGATGGCTGCCGGAGATGAGATTTGATAGGTAAGTAAATGTATAATTTTCCTGATGTGTTCCTATATAAACGCTCCTATAAAATATTGAAAAAGGCACCGCTCGGCCTAACAATTGATAGTATCAGCTGTGATGAAACTCTATTTCAACGGAATAGCGTTTTATTATAGCTTCAGAGTCATGGAGATATGTGAAACCTTTTTGCAAAGGAAGATTGTGCATGCAGCAAGGTAGTCCAAAACACACCACTCTTCACAATCATGCTCCTAACCCCGCCGAGATGAAGGTGAAGAAGGTTAGACAGTATCTGCGTGAGTTGGCTAGTAACACTCTCGAAAGGCCTAGAAATATAATTCAGGCTTCCACGTCTGTAATATCAACTGAAACGTCCATATCATTACCAAGCTACGAGGCTTCAAGGAAAATTATCAAGCGGCAGCGAAGTGGCTCTAGTGAAAGAACTACTTTCAATACGGTGGGAGATATAATAATTGCAGAAAAAAAACAAGAAAAACTGAAAAGGGGGAAAATTTTCTGCTTTGGGATTCTGGAAAAGAAGATTTCGGCAGGGTATTCATGTTTGGAACCCTCAGTCACCTGTCTTTGATGAACGAATTCAAACATTGGTGTGTCGATGGTACATTCAAGGTAGCACCCACTCTATTCTTCCAGATGTATACTATACATATTCTGATTGATGAAAAAGCTGTGCCTGTAATTTATTGTCGTTTGAGGAACAAAAATGAGCAATCATACAAACGAATTTTAGCTAAGGGTGGATTTAGTCAACTTTAGCACAAGCATTATCATATACGTAACGGCAACATTGAAGGTTTTTACCATAAACTTAACATTATTGTATAAATGGCGCCATTTGATATAACAGATTCTACTTTCGCTTTTGACATATATTTAAGCACAATTTTAAAATGATGTTGACTAAATGCACCTTAAATTGATAGAATTTGAACCCGGACTGAATCCTATAACAATTTTCCCCGATTTTGAAATGGCGTGTATGAATGCATCAAAAAACATTTTTCCGAGTGTTAATATTGTAGGTTATTTTTTTCACATATCACAGAATTTGTGGAGAATAATCCAAGAGTCAAAATTAACAGCACTTTATAGATCAGATGAAAATGTGAGAGTGATGTTGAAGATGCTCCTTGCGTTGAGTTTTGTACCTCCTGGAGACGTTCAAAGGAGTTTTGAAATCATTACCCAGAATTCATCAGCTGAGATTGCCCCAATAATACAATACTGGGAGAATAATTATGTAGGTCGACGACTTTTGAAAATTAATCCACTATTCTCAATACAATCCTGGAATATGTTTGAACGCGTGAAGAATAATCTTCCAAGAACTAATAATTCCTTAGAAGCATGGCATAATGCATTTCAGAAATCTATCGACTGCCACCACCCGTCTATTCACAAGTTCGTAGAATGTCTAAAGACAGAACAGAATAGGTCTGATGAAGTATTTGTTTCTAGATATAAGAGCAGTTTCAGTCAATCCAAGAGTCAATGTTCCAAATATGTCTTGAAGAATAAGATGTTAAGAACTCTTGTTGATAATTATAATGAGCGTAATGTAAGGAATATTTGGAAAGTATTGCACTAAATTTGAGTTTGTAAAGTTTACCGAAATTGAGATCAAATAAATGTGTTTTCATAATCACGAATATTATTCACTTTTGAAGTTTTTCTTCGCTGTTTTCTCAGTAAATAGTTTGTCTGGTCGCTGTTTTATATGTCGCTATTTTGTCTTGTCGCCGTTTGGTCTGTCGCTATCTTGTATGTCGCTATTTTGTCCTGTCGCTGTTTTGGCCTCGCTGTTTTGTCCGTCGCTTTTATTTCCATCGCTTTTTCGTCCCAGAGCCCACAAATTGTATTTTATTCCAACACAATTTTGTAATTTGACACATCTTGACCAAGACGTCGTTTCACCCTACTGGATACGCATGCGCGGCACATGTGTAGCTATCTGCTGGCTCAAACCTTGTCGATGTCTTCGAAAAGATTTCATGAGTTGCTGATTACTGAATGTGCTAAACGACCTTTTTTTTAGAGTACATTAACTTGTCATCATCTGGCATTAATGACATTAGAACCATTGTCAAACAAACTTTCACATGCAGAGTCAAAAACTTATCAGTAAAATAAAAACACAGTAACATTCTCCCCCCCCCCCCTGTGAGGAAATGATTGAAATGAAGTTTCTTCATGGTTGTTGTCGTCTTACGTCGAGGACACAGTTTAGACACTGGTCTCCTGAATACACCATTTGTGGTTTTTACATCTGCGACTCGTACTTGTCCATCCCTTCCAGGAAATGTAACCACGACTAATCCATTCAGCAAGTGATTTCGAGTGCATTGGTCGTCAACCACAATTACGATTTCGTTGACTTTGAGATTTTCGTTTTCATCATACCACTTTTTACGTTTGTGGGGAGTGGGAAGGTACTCCTTCATCCAACGCTTCCATAACTTTCTGCTCGAATCTTGAACAAATCTCCACTGTTTCTTCAGGAATGTCCCATCTGGATTGAAATTCTTCAAGATATTTATTTCCAAGTTGTTATAATATGGCCCGAGTAGGAAATGGTTCGTTGTAAAGGCTTCTTCGTCAATACTATCCAAGGATATGTCTGTCAGAGGTCGAGAATTGACAATATTCTCAACATCCAGAAATAGTGCGTGAAGGACTTCTTTATGGAGGACTTGTTTTTTCATTATCGTCTTTAGGGAAGTTTTGACAGATCGTATACCTTTCAGAGATAATTTATTGGTGATATGCCCTTGGTCCCATTCTTTGATTGCTGTCAGTAGTTCTATGTCGCTCCTCTTAGATTCGACTTCAGAACCTCTTCTTGCGCACATCCTTTGAATTATTATCGCGGAATCTGTCGTCGCGGAATTAGCTTATTAGCTATCTCGAGCTGAATGACACGAATGGTGAGACACGTGAACAGAAACCCAAACCGATTCTCTCTTGTCCGTCCAATTTTTATTAGAAAATGTCCAAAATAGTCTAATCCGCAGAAAGTGGATGGTCTCACAGAAGGTTTCCCATTCTTGGTATTATTGGTGATGACTTCATATTTCTGCAGTTTTGACAATTTCGCCAAGTCTTTTGACTAAACCACTCAATCCAGTTATCCAACGTTTTCGGTTGTCTGGTATCGTGGACCTTTCTTAAGGCTCCTGTTGCTTTTTTGCTGCTCATCCTTGAAGACTAAGATGAACAGATTTGTGGACAAATTTCCACAAAATCCCGCTCAAAGAACCAATGTAGCTATCTGCTGGCTCAAACCTTGTCGATGTTTTCGAAAAGATTAATAAGTTGCTGATTACTAAAGAAATTTGTTCAAAACGACTTTTTATACTTTTTATTCGAAGTACATCAATTTGTCATCATCTGGCATTAATGACATCAGAACCATTTTCAAACAAACTTTTATATACAGAGTTAAAAACTTATCAGTAAAATGAAAACACAGTAACAACATGCACCTGTTCTATTTTGATTGTCCAAATACTCCAAATGTCCATCATTGTTTGATTGTTGTATTCTGATCAAAGGGCGAAGCTGGCTAAATGTACTTGCCTAATTTTATTATTTGCTTATGTGTATGTGGTTTTGTGTCAAATCGAAGTGTTAGAATATTTGCGAACTGATTTGATTTGAAGGTTAGTTTTGCTATTATTTTTTGTTATAACATGAAACCTACAAACTGACTAATTTTCATCATTTTTGTAACGGTTTGATAAGGGTATCCTCTCACCTACTTCCTACTTGAATATATATATAGTTTGACACTAAGATTACTCCAAACTTTATTATTATTATTCAAGGTGTTCCAAATAACAAAATGTATGGTTCATTTATGTTTTGTTAGGAATTTTGTGTTCCTGTTATTTTATTTGTAATTAGAGTTTATAGTTCAGTTATTTTTGTTATTAGTTATTAGTGATGAAATAAACATTATTTGGAAGACATTTAATTTTATTCCAACCTTCTGGAAAATGAAGCTTACAATTTCTGAACAGAATGAGATACAAAGAAGCGAACAGGTTGAAACTGACGCTTATTTTTATCTTATTCCGTTTGGATGTTATGTGCCTCAAGTGTATCCTTTGTTAAATTTATAAATGGTAACTATAAAATTTGGCCTTGCTTTTTACACAAATATGTACAATAAATCTACACAATTCATGTATGCCGAGTAGACTTTGTGATATTTTTTGCATCCTATATTTGAAAAATACCTACACAATTTGTACAAACTAGATACATAAATTGCTGCCATTCATTACAATTTATACATAAACAGTACACAGTTGTTGACATTCGTCGCAACAACATGCCGATTAATTTTATATATTTTGTGTATACCACAAGTAATAATGCACAAGGTGGTGCAAACAATAGAGCATTAGTTGTGTTTATTTTTTAAACAAAACATTTAGTTTCCATTCATTCCTTGTATACGATAAGTACATAATATTGGTTGATAAAATTAAACAAAACTATTCAGAATAGTACAAAACTGAAGTGTATCGTTTATACACGATATCGCTAATAAAATATTATAGAAGAAAAATTAACAAATTGGTGCTGTCAACTTTTTAGAAACAAATTGTGCTGAAATTATTCACAATTGTGTAGAAAACATACATATGTTTCTCTCTGTGTGGTTCAACTGTGCGCTATATGGTTTCTGTCCGATGTTTAGTTTTTGCACAATCGCGTTATGAACAATTTAAGGGCAAATATTTCTAAATGCGCAGATTTAAGGGAAATCATCTTATACAAAGTCTATAAACGACATTTGAAGGAGAGATATATATCTTCAATTTGTATATTTTGGATTTTCACCTGAGAGGCGGAAAATGTGTTGAAAATGTCACTGGAAGTTACTCTAAATACTTCAAACTTAACTCGAGTTAACTTCGGTGCGACTTTGGGTGACTTCGGATACTTTGAAGCATTTTGATCAACTACTTTCAGTGGCATTTTCAACACATTTCCCACCTCTCAGGTGAAAAACCAAAGTATACAAATTGTTGATAATGATTTCTTCTTCCAGATGCCGTTACAGAATTTGAATAAGACGATTTCTCTTAAATCTTGCAAGATGTGCCCTTAAATTGTTTATAAAGCGATTGTGCAAAAACTACAAATCGGACTGAAACCATCTTGCGCACAGTTGAACCACATATTATTATATATCAGTTCCCGCAATATTGTTTGTCCAGCTTCAGATTTATAAAAATTATGGACAGAAACCATCTTGCGCACAGTTGAACCACATATTATTATATATCAGTTCCCGCAATATTGTTTGTCCAGCTTCAGATTTATAAAAATTATAAATTTAAAAAAAATGGTGTCTTTTTCGAGGTTTTCCCGGATTTTCTCAGTGAAAAATGCACCGATACGGTAGTATAAATATCCATTGTGTAGATTTTATAAATATCTACAAAAATTCCATCGACTGTAAAACGATTCTTTGAATAATTTTTGAAATATTTTCAAAAAAAACAAGAAAGTTGTAATTTTTTTCACAGTTGCTTGTTTAAAAAATTACACAATAGTCCAAGCAATAGGAAAAAGTGCCTGCAAAAATTAATATCTGAAAAAAAAAATGAGTGTACAGGAAATTGAAATTCAGCATGAGTTTCTATTTCATGGGACTCGATCGTGATTACCGAACATAACCTAAAAAATTGGCAAAGTTGCGAAAAACGGTTTTTTGTTGATAACTAAAAAACTACAGCCCCGATCGAAAAATTCGGATTAGCAAATTGTAGGTATCAAAAACATCTATCAATTGAATGAGTTATAATTTACCGATATCATTGATTCTTTTCGAGTTATATCGGAAAAACCGTGAAAAATCGGGTTTTCTATAACTCGTTAACTGTAAGGAATTCAAACTTGTTACTTACCGTTATGTGTAGCCAATGACAAGCCAAAAAAAGTATTTTTTCGAAAAATTGATAATTATTGATTATTTTTCAAAATATATGAAGTTTTCTCAAAAAAGATGCTCTCTCAATATGACTACTCTTGCTCGGGGAATGATGCTACAGGAACGATTCATGGCTTATTTTTTTCTGTAAAAGTTGTTCTTTCATATTATCGAATAAGTATATTGATTTTTTAATTTTAAGGGTCAAAAAATTACTTTTAAAAAATTGCACAATGTTTTTCTAAATACATTGCTCAATTTTGTTTTTATATAAATGCCTTTTATGAAAATGGGTCCCTAGCACGATTTCAAGCATAAAAAAATTGAATTCCCACGATCACTAGGAGCCGAGATAATTTTTTTTTTATTTCAAAAGAATCTGGAAGACGCAATAATCATCGTACAGCAGTCACCTTTATGGATATTGAGGTTGAATACCTATATTTTCAATAAAAAGATACTAGGATAAATCTAGTTCATTTGCAGCATTATTAATTGATGAATAAAGTGAGGCGTGCAGGTGCGGATCACGATAGCTGTAGTGGGTGTCGGAGTGGGGATAGCACTGAAAACTTATTTCGTGCGTTCAAAGTGGCTTGTGCTTGAAAAATATTGAGTATCTCGGCTTGTTGTTCACGTACGTTTTCTTTTGCAATATACACTAGTACTTGAAATTGAACCTATAACTTTTCTTTTCTTTTTCAATAACACTGTCAGGACGAAAGTGTCTTTAATGTCAACAGTATTTGTATCCCCACTGCGCCACCCGCTAAAATTGCATCGCTCCGCGCTTGCACGCCTCACTTTTTCATCAATTAATAATACTGCAAATGAACTAGACATATCCCAGTATTTTTTTTCGAAAACATAGGTATTCAACCTCAATATCCATGATATTGACGCAATAATCATCGTACAGCAGTCACCTCTGTACGATGATTATTGCGCCTTCCAGATTTTTTTTTATTTGAAAAAATTATCTCGGCTCCTAGTGATGGTAGGAATTCAATTTTTTTTAATACGTTTAGTCTTGCTAGAAATCTATTTTCATAAAAGTAATTTCATAAAAATTAAGAAATTTATTCAGAAATAGCATGTAAAAAAATTGTGCAATTTTTTAAGTAATTTTTTGACACCTAAAATAAATAAAATCAATATACTTATTCGATAATATGAAAGTACAACTCTTACAGAAAACAATAAGCCCTGAATCATGCCCCGAGCAAGAGTAGCCGAGAGAGCATCTTTTTTGAGAAAACTTCATATATTTTGAAAATAATCAAAATCCATCATATTTTAAAAAAAGACTTCTTTCACTTGCCTAGGCTACACAAAAGTGTAAGTAATAATTTTCAATACCTTACAATAAACGAGTTGTAGAAAACCGGATTTTTTACAGTTTTTCCGATATAACTCGATACGTACCGATGATATCAAAAAATAGTAAGTCATTTAATTCATAGATCTTTTTAATACCTTCAATTTCCTAATTCAACTCCTTCGATGCGAGCTGTAGTTTTTTAATTATCAACAAAAAACCGCTTTTCGCAAGTTTGCCAACTTTTTAGGTTATGTTCGGTAATCAGGATCGAGTCGCATGAAATAGAAACTCATTCTGAATTTCAATTTCCTATACGCTCATATTTTTAATTTTCGGATATTAATTTTTGCACATTTAACATTTGGCCGCTTCCTCGTTTCTTGGACTACAAAGCGATCTTGAGGGGAGAAAACTGGGGTTTTCATTAACGAACTATCTTATAAAAATTAGTATAGGTCATTTGCATCTTTTATTTTGTGGGGGAAAATCTCTACAGCTTGGTCTATAATGACGACAAAGACGGCCAGCACTGAATTTTCAGCAGAGACCATGTGTTCCCGAATAATCGATAGGAGAACGATATCAATGACGTTGAACGCAAACGAATGATCCCAAACGGAAGCCGGGAGCAATTATGAAATATACATTATCTGAAAGTGTCTGTATCCAAGAATCGGGTAAAGCATTCAACCACACCCCTTCCTTTCGAGAAAACTGCATTGTGGCGAACGATTTCATTCGAATTTCACCTATAATTCTGATAATAGAGAGATCCCAAGATTTTTTGGAACATTTTTTCTGAGATGGCAGAAGTGAACTGGGTTATGGGGTTATTTACAATGAATTATATTTTCTCACGCATTAAAATGTCAAATTTTTCCAAACAACTTGATTTGTAACATGTTTGACAGTCAACCCTGTTGTGTTTATATCAGTATGATATAAAAGAAAGAATGAAATAATCAATTTAACAATTTATTGAAAATATCTTTGACAATCTTGAATTGTCTATCTATATTTTGTTCCATCTCCTATGTTACCGTACTGAACTAGCTAGATTATTACTACATTACCAGACACAGGAAGATCTACTTCATATATTATATATTATATATTACATGCCCTTTTTTTAGAAAAATGAATATATCAATAACCCCAGCGTTCTGGAGGTTTTATAGTTCTCCCAAATCTAGTAATGATTTTTCCATTTGCGGATTTCATTGTTTGATCAGGAAAATGAGAACTATGTGAAGTCGATGGTTGACTTTCATCATACTCAGTATTCGAATGCCTAGTATCTATATCTGACAAATTTGTAAGATATGGAGGATATCCCAAAGCATAATTTTTACATTTTTGCAAATGTATTCTGTTTCTGCGATATCTCATTCCATTATCTGACTCGATAATATATGATCTTGGATATTCTTTAGCGTTCATCAATTCTTTAACAATCGCAGTATTCCACGTCTGGACATTAGTACCTGAGAAGGGAAAAATAAATCACCTTTGGGTGTATTCCTTAATGTAATGCGATATTGTATTATGGCCTTTTTTCAAAATATTTTTTATTATCTTAACAGAACTTTCAGCAAGACCATTAGATTTTGGGTAATGAGGACAGGATGTGGTATGTTTAATATCACATTTGAATTCAAAATCTTTAAAATACGCTGAGCTAAATGGTGGTTCACTATCTTATACCATTTCTATTGGTATTCCATTCCTAGCAAAAATTGATTTTAAATATTAAACAGCTTGTGTTGTTGTAGAAGAAAGCAATTTCAAAATACTTCGAAAAATAATCTACTACCAAGAGATATTTTTTATTTTGAAAATCGAAAAAAGCAATTGCTACTTTTTCCCATGGAAGGGTGACTATACGGTTTGGTATCGATGGCTCACTGCTCTGAGAAGATTTTTATATTTCAAGCAGTTAGCACAATTAGAGAAAACATTTTTATTTCTTCTTACATATAATATGGCCAAAAAATTATACCTTTCACCTGATTCTTTGATCTCTCAATTCCAAAATGTCCTTCATGAATTAGAGACAATATTTTTTCTCTAAGAGTCAAAGGAACTATGCTTGTGCCTTTGAAAATGATCCCATTCACAATATGAATTTCATCCTTTATATTGAAGTAGTATTTAACAGAAGGGTAAATTTGATTTTTACTATTAGACCAACCATTTGAACAATATGTGCGAAGTATTTGAAGACTTTCGTCTTTCAAAGTTTCTTGAACGAAAGTTTCTTTCATTTCAGGTGAAACTGCAAGGATCTCAAATGAATGATTGACATGAACTTTGATCTCTTCATCATCTAAATCTGGTTCTATATCAGGTAAAGCTGCACGAGATAATGTATCAGCTATGAACATCAAATAACCTGGTTTATAAACCACCCTAAGATGATAGTTCCAAAAGCATTCTTCTGCTAAAGATTTTTTGAATAAAGTGACTAGAGGTTTTAGATCGGTTTCTATCGTAACAATTTGTCCATAAATATATTGATGGAATCTCTGACATCCAAAAACAATTGCATATAATTCTTTTTCAATAGGAGCATAATTCATTTGCGATTGGTTCAAAATTTTTGAAGCAAATGCAATTGGTTTATGATTTTGTAGAATAACTCCACCGAGAGCTGATCTACTGGAATCAACTGATAGAATAAATGGAGTATTAACATCGAAATGTGCAAGAACAGGAAGATTAGTAATAGTATTTTTTAAATCATTGAATACTTTGTCATGACAACTGTTCCATTGCCACGAAATATATTTTTTGAGTAATCCTCTCAAAATTTCTTTTTCAATTTCTAATTTTTTATTAAAGAACCAATATAATTAACCATGCCTAAAAATATCTGCAATTCTTCAACATTACTTTGAAAAGGCATTACGACTTTTTCATAATCAGTGAACATTCCATTCGAATTGAAATATTGCCAAGACAGTTAACTCCTCGTTGTGAAAATTTTCATTTTGGTGTGGAAAATTTAATATTTGGCCCTATTGCGTGATTAATAACATTCACAAGTATTTGGTCATGTTCCTCTTTCGATTTTCCAAAAACAAGAATAACGCAAAACGCAACGTCATTGAATGTGGGTGTAACGAAATGTCTCATTAGGCCCACAATTGATTTTTTATAGAATTGCATGTCGGCATTTGGCAACAGCGCTTGATTCGGCTATGTTCGGAAGCTGTGGGCATAACGAAATGTGGGCCAAACGAAATGTGGGTGTAATGAGATGTAGGCACAACGCAACGCAACGCAACGCTACGACATGCAATTCTATAAAAAATCAATTGTTGGCCTAATGAGACATTTCGTTACACCCACATTCAATGACGTTGCGTTTTGCCCAAATTTCGTCAGGCCCACATCTCATTACACCCACATAGTTAACATTATTTCGGCTGCTTTGTCACCAACTTACTTTTGCGATGGTGAAGAAGGAACATCATTTAAGAGACGTTTGCCACTCGTATAAAATCTGAAACATCTACCAGCGAACAGTTAGGCAAGCCAGCAATTTCATTGAATGTCTCATTAGGCCCACAATGAATTTTTAGAGAATTCCATGTCAGCATTTGGCAACAGCGCTTAATTGATTCGGCTATGTTCGGAAGCTGTGGGCATAATGAAATGTGGGCGAAACGAAATGTGGGCAAAATGAAATGTGGGTGCAACGAAATGTGGGTGTAATGGAATGTGGGCACAACGACATGCTTCCAGTTCTAGACATACACGCAAACTTCCATTTTTCTTCTCAACTACTACAATTGAGCTAACCCAATCTGTAGGTTTTGTAATTTTTGAAATAACCTTCAAATTTTCCATCCTTTCAAGTTCTGTTTTGAGTTGTTTTGTAATTTGAAAGGTTTTCTCCTAGGAGGATCTATGATAGGACGAATTTTGCTATCTATTGTAAGATGGCACTTGCTAGCTAAACAGCCTAAGCCGTCGAAACTGTACTTGAAATTTTAAAGAAAATCGGGAAAATTATTGTTTATAATGCATAGTTTATTAATAAGTCCAAGTTCTTGGCATGTTTGTAGATAATCGTTTGACAATCTATTTTTGCTATTATGAATTTTATGAAAGCATTATCATTATCATTATAGTGACATTGTATTGTACAATATCCTGTAATAGGAATTATATGACTAGTATAATCATTCAGTTTAAAATACGACTACTCTATTCGAATGTTGTAATTGATCTGAAATAATATTATTCTGACACCCTGTATCTAGCATTGCATTGACATTGACATTATTAATGTTCAAGTCTATACCGGGTGGCTACGGAAGTATTGCCTACGGAATATCTCAGTTATTGTATGAAGTAGGTTTGTGAAATTTGGAGCGTCGATATAATGACATAAGAGCTAGAAATTGAGCATATTGACATGTCGAAGTTAACTTCCGGTCTGACCGGAAGTAACATCAACTTTCTTATTTTAAACGGAAACCCTATTTTTTTCTTTTTGCTTTATTCAGCATTCAATTCCCTTTCTAATGACATATCACTAGTTGTTATCTAACCAGAAACTAGATCAGAAAAAAATTATTATTGAAATTCACCGAGTAGGCCGTGGAAGCAAAATGAAAGCCAAAAATCGAAAAGTTGGCTATGGAAACCATACGTCACTTGATAACAGTTGCTACTACTGTGATATTTTATTTTCTTTCGTCGGCGTTATAAAAAGCCGCCAAAAAAAATATTGGAAAAATTGGGAAAAAAACAATACTCTGTAGGTCCATAACTTAAATAGGAACATACAACTTTTTCTTGCCTGTACTATTCAGCATAACCATTCCTTTCTAATGTTATAATAGAAAATAATTTTTTGAACTGAGATACCGAAAAATCCAATTATTATTCTTCAAATAACAAAACAGATTATCGCCATACGCAAAAATAAAATTAAAAATAATGTGGAATGATAAATTATATCCTGTAGGTTCTAGGTTGAATAGGAACATAAACGTACTTGGTCTGTGCCATCGTCCATAGATATTCTAATATCTACCTATGGACGATGTTTGTGCTATTCAGAATAATCATTCCATTGCAATAATCATTCGAACCAAAATATTAACAAGTAGGCTGATTAAGATGTATTTTGGAATGAAACAAAAAAGAAATGAGAGCTGTCACGAACGCTGCTATCCATATTATTTTGACGTTCGAAGTAGTGTTTTTGATTCTGCCATTTTAACAGGGTTTGGAAATCGAAATCAGTTAGTGGAATATTAAAAAAATGCCCCGTTATTCACGAACCGAACAAATTGATATGCTTCTCATTTATGGTGAATGTTTAAAAAATTCTTATGCCGCTGAACGATTGTATCTAGAGCGATATCCAGGGAGGCAGCAACCGTCAAGAAGGTATTTCCAGTGGCTTGAAAATTAAGAACTGAGCCTGATGTTCACGAAGACCAAGAAGCATTTGTTATTAATGAGGAAACTGAAATTAATGTATTAGCTTTAGTACAATATGATAGCACAATTTCCTCAAGGCAGATTGGCGCCGAATTAGCTATAAGTAAGGACTCTGCTAGGAAAATTTTGAAAAAACATCGATTGAAATCATTCAAGTATCAGTTGCATCAACATTTGTATGAAAATGACGGTGAAAGGCGCCTGGAATATTGTAATTGGTTTCTTCGACAAAATGCCGAGAGTCACCTATTTAACTATTATATCTTGTTTACGGACGAGTCAAGATTTACCAACAATGGATTATTTAACAGTAATAATACAAGGTAGGTACTGTACTTTATTTGGAATATTGTCGATAGTCGAAGTGTAAAGTGCTAAAAGTGTGAACGGTCTTTTGTTCCAGGTACTGGGCGATAGCAAACGAGCACCGGTTTCGACGAGGCGGCTTCCAGGAGAGATTTGGTGTGAATGTTTGGGCAGGAATAGTTGGAACTCATATTGTTGGCCCCATTCTTTTTCAAGGCCAACTAACCGGAGAGAGATACTTTAATTTTTTAACGAATGAAATTTCGGAATTCATTAACAACCTACCAGCGGAAATAACTGAGAGAATGTACTTCCAGCAAGATGGCGCCCCTCCGCATAATTCAAGAATAACGAGAAATTATCTTCAAAATCGCTTTCAAGAGAGACCTATAACAACCCATGGTACAGTCAGGTGGCCACCAAGGTCACCTGATCTTACTCCGTGCGACTTTTTCCTATGGGGGCATCTTAAAAATAGGGTGTATTCCACACAGCCTACAACTCTACATGAGATAGTAGTAAAAATTCGTAGAGCTTTCCAAGATATCACGCCCCAAATGTTGAGAAACGTTTTACATGAAAATATCACCAGAGTCAATAAATGTATTGACGTGGAGGGAATGCATTTCGAACATTTGTTTTAAATTTATTTTATCTTTAATCCTATCAATTTGAATTTTTTTTTCGATAAATCTGTTTTTTCGTTATTTGAAGAATAATAATTGGATTTTTTGGTATTTCATTTCAAAAAATTACTTTCTATTATGTCATTAGAAAGGAATGGTTATGCTGAATAGTACAAGCTAGAAAAAGTTGTATGTTCCTATTTAAGTTATGGACCTACAGAGTATTGTTTTTTTCCCAATCTTTCCAATATTTTTTTTGGTGGCTTTTTATAACGCCGACGAATGAAAATAAAATATCACAGTAGTAGCAACTGTTATCAAGTGACGTATGGTTTCCATAGCCAACTTTTCAATTTTTGGCTTTCATTTTGCTTCCACGGCCTACTCGGTGAATTTCAATAATAATTTTTTTCTGATCTAGTTTCTGGTTAGATACCAACTTGTGATATGTCATTAGAAAGGGAATTGAATGTTGAATAAAGCGAAAAAAAAAATAGGGTTTCCATTTAAAATAAGAAAGTTGATGTTACTTCCGGTCAGACCGGAAGTTAACTTTGACATGTGAATATGCTCAAATTCTAGCTCTTATATCATTATATCGACGACCCAAATTTCACAAACCTACTTCATACAATAACTGAGATATTCCGTAGGCAATACTTCCGTAGCCAACCGGTAAGCTAAGAATATTTTGCTTTATTTAGATGCGAAATTTGACCTTCAAATAGTTCTTCATTATAAGTTGCATTATTGTGCCTATAAGTGTCTACATCTACGAGGATATATTGAAAAATTCTTAGCCTACTATAGAACCAAACAAAATTTCAATGTCAAAATATTGTATGACAACATATTCTCCTCTTAATTGCGGACCTGCAACGTCTCTAGACCTTTCATAAAAAATGTTTCTTCTTGCTCTGCAAACCAGACCTCCACAGCTTTTATCACCTCCTCGTTGGAAGAAAATTTACGACCTTTTAAACTTTTTTTCAGTTGAGGAAAGAGATGATAGTCGGACGGAGCCAAATCTGGCGAATAACGGGGGTGTTCTAGTAATTCAAACCCTAAATCACGAATTTTTTGCATGGCAACATGAGATTTGTGTGCAGGAGCGTTGTCCTGCAAAAACAAAACACCTTTGGTTAGCTTTCTGCGTCTTTTCTCTTTAATTTTTTCCGTAGAGTGGTCAGTAATGTCGAATAGTAATCTCCAGTTATTTTTCTATACCCTTATCCAAAAAATCAATCATGATTACTCCATGGCAATCCCAAAAAACTGAAGCAAGAACTTTTCCAGCAGAGTTTTGGACACGAAACTTCTTAGGTCTTGGATAACCGGAGTGTTGCCATTCCATCGATTGTTGCTTTGTTTCTGGATCGTAGAAATGTACCCAAGTCTCATCCATAGTAACAATTCGGTTTAAGAAGTCTACATCGTTTTCAAATCGAGCACAGATCGAACGCGATGCTATTTACTACCCTTGCACGCTTTTGGTCAACATTCAAACATTTGGGGATCCATTTTGCAGCAATTTTTCTCATGTCCAAATTGACGTGAACTATATGATGAACGCGTTCGTATGAAATATTCAGTGCCTCAGATATCCGTTTTAGCCCAATTCGACGGTCTTTCAAAATCATGTCATGAACTGCATCGATATTTTCGGGGACTGACACAGAAACTGGCCTTCCTGATCGGTCATCATCTTCAATGGAAAATTTATCTCTTTTGAAGCTTGTAGTCCAATTTTTCACGGTCGCATACGAATGAGATTGATCACCAAGGGTATTAAGCATATCTTCGTAAATCTGCTTACCTCTTAACCCTTTTAAATACAGGTACTTGATGGCTCGATAATCCAATTTTTCGAATTTCACAATTTGGGTGGACATGTTTTTTCTTTTAATTTATTGCGTAACTCTGGTTTACTTTTTTGACGTCAAACTTTACATTGACACTTCTAATAAGTTATTGTTCGTTGCTATGGTAACGCAATATTTTGTTTATGCAGAGAACGGGTCTAGGCTAACTAGATATCAATACATCCTCGTACATTGAAAACTGAACGAGATCTACAAACTTAATCGAAATTATTTTTCTTGTAACATTTTGTGCATGACATCGCGCTCTGTGTATTTCTCTACATCGTCCACATCTTGATTTTTCAGAATGTCTGGAATCGTGACGTTTTATTGAAAATGATCGATTGTGACTTCTGTCAGTGAATTTACGTTCTCGAATAGAACTCCTTCCTCTATCATTGATTTGCTTTCTGGAATTTACTGCACCTACAAGACCATCAGTTCTGGGACGAAGTTGTTCTGCTCTTCTTTGGGTTAGCTGTGGGGTTTTACATAAATTCAATGCTTTTTGTAAGCTCAGACTTTCTTCACGGAGTAGATATTCCTTGATGTAGTGATTCGATTCATTGAGACCTCTTATTAGTATATCTTTCACTGAATCTTCACGAAGAGCACCAAATTCGCAGAAGAAACTTTTATTTGTTATCAGTTACGAAATCATTAATTGATTCATCTAGTTGTTGTAAACGGCTGAAGAAAATATGTCTTTCCATGGTAATATTTTTCTTCGGAACGAAATAGTCATTGAATTTCTTAATCAGGTCAGTGAATATTATTGTATCGAATGTGTTGAAGATATTGATACCAGGATCTTCGATGAAATGTAAAAGCATAGCTACTTTCCGTTCATTGACTTCCTTATCGTATCCAGATGCACGAAGGTTTATTTTGAATGACTGAAGCCAAGTTTTCTTATCTGCCATCACCATCCATTTCCATCACCAGCCATAGGGTTGACTCTACCAGCAAGAACTGATTTTGGAGAAGTCCTCTGGTTTTCATTGAAGAGTGTTAGTTCAGCTTCATCTTCTGACACCATGTGTTTATATCAGTATGATATAAAAGAAATAATGAAATAATCAATTTAACAATTTATTGATTGATTGAAAATATCTTTGACAATCTTGAATTGTTTATATATATTTTGTTCCATCTCCTATGTTACCGTACTGAACTAGCTAAATTACTACTACATTACCAGATACAGGATGATCTATTTCATATATCCCTTTATCAGCTTTATAAACGCCAGAAAGTGTTGAAGCACGCAAGAAACACCGTGTGCAGGAATTTTGTTTAATTGTGAAAACGTTAAATGAAAAGAATTGTTTTTCTTGAAAACAAACAGAAAGAGCACCGTCAGTGAAAGGAGTTTATATTTTATATTTTGATTCTCACGACACGGATAATCCTGTAATGTTCATACAACATCGTGAGAGCCGAGGGAAAGCAGGTAGGAATTGGAGTACTCTTTGAATTTCTGCATGCTGTATGCCTCAGGGAACACCTCCTGCAGTTCGAGCCCTGGGAAACAGATGTTTGTCATGTCTCTAAAGTGACGACGACTGGATGTGAAGACTGAGCTCGATGGGTGAGTCTCTATGGGACCGCTAACGGTGGAACGATTGATCAGATTTCAGAAGAGCACCGTGTCCATCATGAAAATATCTGTATAATAGAGACAGAACGCTAAACTTTCCGCGGTGTTCAAGAGAAGTGAGTGAACTTTCGAGCTCAGCATCACCAACGAGACGAATGGCTCTTTTTCGAACATAATCTGAAAGTTTCAGTGTGTGTTGGGGCTTGACTCATATATGGGAACAGTATTCTAGGACAGGTCGGATCTGTGCCTTATCGATCATTATCATCTGACGGGAAGTGAAATGACTCTTGGCACGAAATTGAGAACCAAGTTTTTGAAAGGCACTTTTGGACCTTGCACGGCTTTGCCATGCATGAAAGGGTAGGTACTGCTGATGTTAACAACGAGCATCAAAATGGAGGACTTTGTGGGTATGGATTTAATCGATTTGTCAGCGATTATTCTCCTATATGGCACTTAATGCGTTCAATTTTATTCCTGACCATATAAAAGAGATAATGAACTTCGACATGATTAAAAATAAGGTGAAAAGATTAATTCACGAAACACCAAGAACCAAGTGTAATAAAATCGTTCAACCAGATATTCTCATCTGATTCTTTTAATTTTATTTATACTTACCTTTTATGTCGTTTTTGATATCTATAGATAGATAGATAGATGTTTATTTAACTACGTATAAATGGGTACAGTTTTGTAGCAAGTCAAAGAGTTGGGATAATATGGATATCAATAAAAGATAATATGACATTCACATGTTGTCTAAAATAATGTACATATAAAAGCAGTAAATATAAAACCAGGTACAAGTAGAAAAATTAAATATATAGAAAATACAATATTACATAAATACAGTACCTACTGGTATTCATAAAAAAATATATGAGTTTTGAGTACATTCCACAAATCATTCAAACGGTGTTTTGAAAAATTCCTCTGTGGAATAAAAACACTTTTTTTAAATATATTCATTCACAATATTTTTGAAAGATATGTAGTTCTTACATTTGATTTCATTTGGGAGCACATTGAAAAGTTTGGGATTCAGAGAGTTTTTTGATGATTAAGTTAATCTGTATCTGGGGGTACTTAGTAAATTATTGGATCTTGTGTTATAAGATGATATATCTGAGGTTTTTTGGTTTACTTTTTGATTTTTGTGTATTTCTAATAATGAGTAGAATATGTATAGTGACGGTAAAGGCATTATTCGGTGTTTCATAAATATAGGCTGACAGTGTTCCCTATGCCTCACATTTGATATTATTCTGACTGACTTTTTTTGAAGTTTGAATATTCTTTGAGCATTACTATAACTATTTTAATTTATACAATGTGTTCTCTGTAACAATTTAAAAATACGTGGTTTTATAACTTTCACATTTCAAAATATTTGTACTTTTGTGGTGTTTTCGTAATATCCAATTATTTTTATTCACGTTGTCTATTTGTTTTGCTTATTTCGACCTCAACATGTTGAAAATTGAGGTGAAAAGATTCATTTATAAAACACCAAGAATGTGTAATCTGCAATGAAATCGTTCAACCAAATATCTTTGTCTGATTAATTTCATTTTATTATAATACGACCTTTAGGAGTATTATACTACGGCCGCTCAGCCGTACCACACAGGGGGCCTAAAATCTTTATTTGAAGTCGTAGGATCACGAAACAAAAACCAAAATGATCCTCGTCAAAAATCAGGAGGGAAGCGACAAAAAAAATTATAATAATAATAATATCTCCCTGTCAAAATGACAAAATAAACTAAAAAAACGCCATAACTTTTTTAATTGAAGAGATACGGAAAAAGTTATTCGGAAGAAAATGATCCACGTCGAAAAAAAGGTATGCCTGGAAAAAAAAATATTGGAAAAAAACACGTAATCAAAATGGCGTAGTCTGTCTGTCTGTATCCACACATGAAAACCGTTATATCTCCGGAACCGCTAAAGCAAGAGACTCAATATTCTTATCGTACAAGCGCCTCCACGGGGGAAAACTTTTCCCATAATTTCAACTCGATCGGAAAATTCGGAAAAATTTTACGGCCCTTTTTCCGCTTTTCATACTTTACTCGTTTCACTCAAGGCCGATAGATGTATTGCTGTCAAAATTTGTCAGAATATACCTCTATATCCCCAAATATGGTGATTAGATTCTGGGAGTGATCGGAAAATGTTTAGTATTTTTCCTGGACAATTTTCCAAAAAAACGGGAATTTTTCAGAGTCCAAATGCGACTAAATCAATCAACGAAACGGAAATTTCAGAACAGCAATCGATAGAGATTTGATCAACGTACAAATCATAAGAACAACGTTTTTCCAAAAACCGATCGGAAAATAGTGAAAATCCATTAAATCGAAAAATGAAAATTTGAAAATTTTTAAAAACGAAATAACTCACGAACGGTTGATACCATCACAATTTACCATGATATCTTTTTTGACCGCCTTAGGAAAATCTACAAAAAATATTCGAAAATTTTTTCGGAAAAATCAATGGCCCAGGAAATATTTTAAAAAAACGGAAAAATCGATATATTGACCGTACTAATGATAAAATTGAAATTTTTAAAATCGCCTCGAATACGTCTCTACGAACTCTACAGACGCTCCAAACCGTTTTTCTCCGACTCGATTGAAAAGTGGAAAAATGATGGAAAAAATTAAAAAAGTTTTAAAAGTGTGTATTTTGTGTACTTAATCGCCTAAAATTCGAAAACGGTGCTAGATATCACAAAAATATATGAATACAATTTTGTTGTCCTTAAACGGTTCTACAAAAAAGTTCATTCAACTTTTTCCATATCTCCGTAGATAAGCTCGTGAAAACCGAATGAATCTAAAAAAATTACCATTTTTTGACGGGACTTTGAAAAAAAATTAAAAATTGAGAGATTTCAAAAAATGAATACGGAAACTTCATTGTACTCGACGAGATTTACAAAAAGTTTTCATGAAATTTTTTGATATCTTGAAAAAAAAAATTTGAAAAAATCAAAAATTTGAAGATACCAAAAAATTTATCTGAACAATTTTATTGTACTCGAAGAGATTAACAAAAAGTTTTTATGAAATTTTTTCATATTTCGAAAAAAAAAATTGAAATTTGGACGTGGGAGCAAAATCGACATTTTTGGATTTTCAAACACCAAAAAGTCGAGAACGAAACGAGATATCGAGTAATTGTATATGAACAGTTTTATTGTACTCAAATAGACTAACAAAAAGTGTTTGAAAAGTTTTTTCATATCTTGAAAAAAAAAATTTGAGACACGGACTTAGAAGAATTTTCTGCTTTTTTTTGTGATAAATTCCGACAATTCGAAAATGAAACGAGATATCGAAAAAATGTATATGTACAGTTTCATAGTACTGGAACTGATCTATAAAAAGTTCCAATGAATGTCCTTCAAATTAAAAAAAAAAAAACAAATTGAGGTCGGGACTTTAAAAAAAATGGGTATCGTTGAAGTTTTCTGAGCTATAGGTGGATCCACGCGGGTCGTATTATCAGATAATTATTGTAAAATAATTATAGTTTAAAAAATGGGTACCGTTGCAGTTTTCCGAGCTATAGGTGGATCCACGCGAGTCGTATTATCAGATAATTATTGTTAAATAATTATAGTTTAAAAAATGGGTATTAACATCAACTTCCGAGCTTTTAGTTTTAATAGGCACTTCAAATTTCTACGATCTAGACGGATTTCCGTTACAGGTGCATTGCCGTTAGAGGTGGATTCCCGGTAGAGGTGGATTCACACGTGTCGTATTATAGACATCCGAATTTCCGAGCGAAAGGCGGATTTCCACACTCACTTGTTTATACACATTTTTTATTTTACACAGTGAAAAAAACATGTTAAAATCACATAACATTACGTTGGCCACATATAACCAACGTAATGTTATGTGAAAATATTGTACACCACAAGTGATGTGATCAAAATCATCATTTATTACGAAGAATCCAACAAACTGTCTTGCAATTTTCCATTGAATATTGTGCGATTTTATATTTGATAATTATGTGACGTTTCTGGAAACTAATGAATTTTAAGTAAAACATTACTTTCATTAACTTGTCGTGTAAGATCACATCGAAAGTCGTTTGAGATCACTTACGTCGTAATGAAATTTTAAAAATTTCTGTACAATTACATTGTACTATCACACTGTATTTTCACAATTTTTATTGTAAAAAACGGCGTAATACTACATTTTAACGGCGTTTCCACATTACTCACAGTATTCTTACTTTGTGTTTTTACTCTACTAACGGTATTTATCTGTTTTCAGATTGTTGACTGTATTTATACATTGTACGAGGATGTATTGATATCCAGCTAGCCTATACCAGTTCCCTGCATAAACAAAATATTGCGTTACCATAGCAACGAACAATAACTTGTGTTTGAAAGTGGTTGACAATGTTTCACTTTGAGTAAGGTTATTCTGAACTTTCATTGTCTAAGAAAGAACAAAGAAAAATTCAATTCTCTGTAAGTTTTAATCACGACGTTTCAACTGTTGAAATCTACAGTCGTTATCAAGTGTATGATTTTGATTTGATTTTTCTTTGTTCTTTTTTAGACAATGAAAGTCCAGAATAACCTTACTCGAACAATAACTTATTCAGTGTAAAGTTTGACGTCAAAAAAGTAAACCAGAGCAATAAATTAAAAGAAAAAATATGTCTACCAAAATTGTAAAAATCGAAAAATTGGAGTATCGAGCAATCATCAAGTACCTGTAATTAAAAGGGTTAGGAGGTAATCAGATTTACGAAGATATGCTTAATACCCTCGGTGATCAATGTCCTTCATATGCGACCGTGAAAAATTGGACTGCAAGCTTCAAAAGAGATAAATTTTCCATTGAAGATGATGACCGATCGGGAAGGCCAGTTTCTGTGTCAGTCCCCAAAAATATCGATGCAGTTCATGACATGATGTTGAAAGACCGTCGAATTGGGCTAAAACGGATATCTGAGGCACTGAATATTTCATACGAACGCGTTCATCATATAGTTCACGTCAATTTGGACATGAGAAAAATTGCTGCAAAATGGATCCCCAAATGTTTGAATGTTGGCCAAAAGCGTGCAAGGGTAGTAGCATCGCGTTCGATCTGTGCTCGATTTGAAAACGATGTAGACTTCTTAAACCGAATTGTTACTATGGATGAGACTTGGGTACATTTCTACGATCCAGAAACAAAGCAACAATCGATGGAATGGCGACACTCCGGTTCTCCAAGACCTAAGAAGTTTCGTGTCCAAAAATCTGCTGGAAAAGTTCTTGCTTCAGTTTTTCGGGATTGCCATGGAGTAATCATGATTGATTTTTTGGATAAGGGTAGAACAATAACTGGAGATTACTATTCGACATTACTGACCACTCTACGGGAAAAAATTTAAGAGAAAAGACGCGGAAAGCTATCCAAAGGTGTTTTGTTTTTGCAGGACAACGCCCTGCACACAAATCTCATGTTCCCATGCAAAAAATTCGTAATTGAGGGTTTGAATTACTATAACATCCCCCTTATTCGCCAGATTTGGCTCCGTCCGACTATCATTTCTTTCCTCAACTGAAAAAAAGTTTAAAAGGTCGTAAATTTTCTTCCAACGAGTTGGTAATAAAAGCTGTGGAGGTCTGGTTTGCAGAGCAAGAAGAAACATTTTTTTTTGATAAGTCTAGAGACGTTGCAGGTTCGCTGTAATAAATGTATCCTTAAGAGGAGAATATGTTCAGTAATAAAATATTTAGACATTTTGATTGGTTCTATAGTAGGCTAAGAGTTTTTCAATATATCCTCGTATATTCTCAATTCTTATTGTATTCCTCAAGTTTTTTAACTTCATGGTTACACTTAATTTTCATATTGGTTACATTGGATACATAACAAAACCTAATACAATTGTTTTATAAACTACTAGAAAAATATATTATGCGAAATCACTTCTCAAAACCTTCCCTTGATTCCGCATTATTCTTTTTCTAGTTTTCGAATATCAAATGAAGTAAAATTGAAGCAAATCAGGAAACCAAAACATTGATATGCTTCATGAACTTCGTAGATTGCAGGGGTTTTGTGAATATGTCCACCAGTTGCTCCTCGGTTGGAAAGTACTCAATTTTGATCAATCCTTCAGACACTTTCTTGTGAATAAAATGGTATCTCACGTCTATGTGTTTGCTTCTTCGATTGATAACTCCGTTTTTAATCAGTTTGATTGAACTTTGATTATCCGCGTGTAGTGTCACTGTCAATTTTTCCGAAACCAATTCTTCAACGAAAGTTTTCATGGATACAAGTTCTTTACAACATTCAGCTGCTGCTAAATACTCTGTTTCTGTAGTAGAAAGTGCGGTAACTGGTTGCTTTCTCGAACACCAACTGATAGGTCCACCACAAAACATTATGACATAACCAGTAGTGCTTTTTCTCGATTGTAGATCACCAGCGAATTCTGCATCACAATATGCATCAACTTTGAGTTCACCTTCCCTTCTAAATTTAATGCCGAGATCCACATTTCCTCTCAGATATCTGAAAATTCGTTTGACTTTCGTTACATCTGACACTGACGGATTCTCAAGATATCTGCTTCCATAACCAACTGCATATGCCACGTCCGGTCGGGTCTTGTAGAATCAGAAATCAACATAAACCAGGAAAATGAAGAAGGAGTACATAATGAACAATTGTCATTGAATAAAGTTATCGAAACTCTTCAGCCGACACGTCAGAGCCAAAGAAATGAAAAACCTCCAAACAAATTTCGAGATTATGTCATGTTCAATGAGAATGCACAAGCACTACTTACTTATGAAGAAGCCATTACAGGCCCTGACAAAGAAAATTAGATTGAAGCAATCAAAGAAGATAAAAAAATCCTTAGAGAAAAATAAAACTTGGAGTCTAAGTTGATACAACTCAAGCTGATGGAAGAAAAATTTTGAGCGTAAGTGGATATTCAAAGTGAAAGAAGACGGAAGATATAAAGCTCGATTGGTAGTGAGAGGTTTCGAGCAAGAATACGGCATCGATTATTTGGAAACATTCAGTCCAGTGATAAACGCAACTTCCCTGAGAATTTTGTTTACCATAGCAATTCACAAACAAAAACAGATGGTGAAGTTTGATGTGAAAACTGAATTTTTATATGGAGAAATCGAAGAAAACATCTTCATGAAGGTTCCCGAAGGATATACTGTGACAAATAAAATATGCAAACTCGAAAAGTCATTATATGGTCTGAAACAGGCACCTTTGAAATGGAACCAACGTTTTACAAACTTCCTGAAAAGTAATGGACTGAAAGCAATTAAAAGCGAACAATGTATATTCAGAAATGATGCAGGCACATTGATTTTAGCCATTTACGTCGATGACGGCATTTTACTTGGAAATAACTTGGAAGAAATGAAGGGCTAATTGTCAAAATTAAAAGAATAATTCGAAATGGTCATCAGTTATGAAATGGGCAGTTTTTTGGGAACGAAAATCGAAATTATTCCAGATTACATCAAATTATACCAGAATGATTATTCTAGACGAATTTTGGAAATATTTGGAATGGATGAAGCAAAACCTGTCATGACTCCTTTTTCATTTTCCTCGTTTATGTTGATATCTGATTCTGAATTTACTCGATTTCCGACTTTTTCAATATTGTCGTTCTCTTCCAAATGCATTATTTCTGTATTTGGAATCAACTGACAACTGACGTTTTAATGACATTTTTAGCGAAGATTTGTCAAAAACAACATCTCTTGATAAAATTACTTTTTTTTCCTGCTCATTCCAAAGTCTGTAACCATTATTACTGTAGCCGATGAAAATATGTTCTTCACTTCGATCATCCAGTTTCCGGAGGTAACCGAGTTTTTTTGCGTGAGCAACACTACCAAAAATTTGTAATCTGGACAAGTCTGGCCTTTCTTTATACCATTTTTCAGCGGGAGTGACTTCCAATTTAACCGTTGGACTCCTGTTTGCTAAATAGGCTGCACAACGAACTGCCTCTACCCACATTTCTTTATTCAATTGTGACTCGGCTATCAGTGCTCTGGCTTTTTCCATCAAGGTTCTTTGGATTCTTTCTGCTTTGCCATTTAGTGGAGGTGAATGAGGAATTGAATAATCCAAGCAAACTCCTCTTTATCTGCACCAGCTTTGAAACCGTTTTTCAATGTATTCTCCACCGTTGTCGCATCTGAGTTTCCATATTCGCAGGTTCCATTTAGCTTCGGCTTCTTTGACAAAATCTTTTATGAATCCAGCAGTTTCGAACTTATTTTCGATTGGATAGACGGCAACGTAATGAGTATAGTCATCTAGTATGGTTACGAAATATTTCTTGTTGTCCCATGTATTTGGAGAGATGGGGCCACAAACATCGGTATGAACTATTTCGAGGGGTCTTTCAGGTCGGGTTCTTTCTTCAGAAAATGGATTTCTAGTTTGTTTCGCTTTTATGCATGTATTACAGACACCTTCGAGTTTTTTAATATCTCTTTCACTTGTGCTCATGCCGGTTCAAATTTTGATCAATTTGGACATATTTGACACACTAAGATGTCCTAATTTACGATGCCATTCATATGCGAATTCTTCTTTCTCCACATTCAAAGCTTCTTGTTGTGGTCTACTGAATTGGACTGAGTAAATTCAATTTTCATTTTTATCCCCTTGAAGTACGATTTCTCCATTAACACTTACAATTACACTGTCATCCGTGAATTCAACAATTCTATCATTTTCGGTGATGGCTTTTATAAATAATAAATTTTTCGAAAGTTGTGGAACATACAAAACGCTTTTGAGTATACCATTGTTGAATTCGATAGTTCCGATTCCTTCCTAAATCATCGACTCAGCTTCTTTGGCAACTGCTATGAAGGATATTTCCTCCTTGAATTCCTTGAAAAGACTTTTATCGTTCGTCATATGGGATGAAGAACCGGAATCAGCTATCCAAATATTAGTAGAACTAATAGCACATTCACCACCAGCCATTAAAGCAACCTTTCTCCTGGGATTGTCATCGTTGTTCGGGGTTTTCTTCAATTCCTTGTTACGGAAAAAACAATGTTTTTCCAAATGATTATTCTTTCCACATATTTTACATTTTAGAGACTGTTTTCCCGTAGGTTTACTCCTACAGTATCTTGCTAGATGTTTAGTCTGGCAATGGAAACATTTCAGTTCTGTACTTTTAAATGCAGTAGCCACTTCACTTTCACATGATTTGGCACGGGATTCTTCTGCAAGTAATCGTGCTGTGAGATTTGTTAGAGATTTTTTCCGAACTCGTAGTGGATTCCCAAGCGCAAACAAAATGTTTGTAATGTTCGAGAAACGTTACGAGGATTTTGGACATAAGCATCGAGTCATCAATATTGTTATCCAATGTCTTCAATCTGAATGCTAAATTTTTTAGTTTTCTTATATGAGTTGCAATAACCGTTCCTTTTTCATAGCGATCAAAATATGCAACATCAGCTTTCTTTCAATCGTTGTTATAATGAACTTCTTAATCTTAGCATCTCTTCTCATCCATTGTGTCCACGGGTCTGGATTCTCGTCGTATTTTACTGGAACCACTGAATCTTTATTGATGATATCATGAAGCCCATGCGACTTGAGGAGAATGGTGAGCTGGAACTTCCATAATTGAAAATTATTGCAGTCACGGAGTTTTTCTATTTGGATGTTATCTTCTATTTCCACATTGGAAGCAGCCATTGTCTTGAATATACTGCCTTTTTATGTCAAATTGGCGTACTTATAAGTTCACATGAAGACCGCTACCTCAGGAATTGGATATGATAGGATTTTTAAGTTTTTCTTTTTAAAGGGTTTTATGTCCTTCAGTATCACGCACCTGGGCCCATAACCTGTTAAACTTGGTTTTTATGGTTCAATGAACACCAAAATTAACCCTTTTCTTAAACTTTTTATTGAAAAACAACTACATGTTTATATTCACATAGTGATACATAACAAAACCTAATACAATTGTTTTATAAACTACTTGAAAAATATATTATGCGAAATCACTTCTCAACAAAAACAACACAAATAATGAGTAAAATATGTCGTTTTCTTATCCTGTTACCAGTGTATGTCTTCTCCACTGAACGTCTTTGTGCACTCTGTGTCTGTACATCGATACCAATAATCCATGACAACCGAACAACCCCTGCAATCCTAATAATGGACGGACCCCAACGCACCAAAATACGTGACGTTACAAGTAAAGTAAAATACACAATACTTACTCTGTGATTCCACATAATATGTGCTTGTTGTCACACTGCTCCCCCTGTACCGTACCACCTACAAAGCTTCTAATGTGAAATGAAGTTTTACTCTGGATTATTACTTTGTGAATAGTTGATTACAGGTTTTCTGATGTAGAATAACAGAAACATGAATTTTTATATGACACGTATTGTGAAAATAAATTCACCTGTCGAGATCTGTGAAAGTTTCATTATTGATTATTGGAATTTACAGCGATTTTTATCAATGTAAGTCATGTTTCATCTCCATAACTATTTTTATTTATGAAATGTGTTTCTCTGTAACAAATAAGAAAACCAAATGTGCTCTAATAACTTTTACATTTGAAAATATTTATACTTTCGAAATGTTTTTGGTTTGTGTTGTTATTGTAATACCCAATTTGTATATCTTCCTTATTTATCCTGTTCATTTCGTAATGTTGTCCCGACATAGTGTAGAATATTTCCATTTACTTTAGTAAGGTATTTATATCTCCTAACAAGTGTTTGCTCATTTATCGAGTATGTAACATGTATTAGTATAATATTACGTAACAAGAGTTGTAAGTAACCCATTACGCACGAAATGAAAAAGTTTATGCACGAAGCCGCGCAGCGGCGAGTGCATAAATTTCATGTAACGTACTGTACTTTTTCTGCGCCCATTCATTTTCTTCCATTGAATAAAAAACATCGCAATCATTCAAACTTTATTATAATAGTTGTTAATAATAATTGAATAATAATATTATTTTAAATCGATTGTGCCTTATTATTTAGTGGTGATGACCGGTTATTTGGATTTTAGCGGTAACAAATTATGTGTGGCAGCTAAAATCTCCGGTGGAGTGCTCATAATTTCATCACTTCCACTACTATCAGACATATTCGTAGATAAAGTTGGGAAAATGTTCGGACACAATTATTTTTGTTCAAGAAATTGACAATATAAATGACATGACATTTATGTTCATAGCATGCTACTTAAGAAAACGTGTCCTACTTTCAAAAAAATTGCATAACGTGCTGTCTACATTTAGGGGCATCACTCTTTCAATCCTAAATACATCTCGCTAATGCTAAAAGTTTTTATGTTTTTGAATTGACCAAATTTGTGTAAATAGACCAAATAAAGTCTTACGTAAATAAAAATTTGATTGTAATTTAACTAAACCAAGAAGTTTGAGTGTTTTTCTCAAAACGCACGTGTATGTATAGAGATCTCATTACGTGCATGTTATTGTTATACAGGGTGTAAATTTGAAAACTTTCAGTGCGAATATCTCGCGAAATAAAAAAGTTACAAAAATGCCATTTGGCACAAAGGCTAACGAGTTAGGGGGAACTAAAACCACCATATTTCAGTGAAGGCACGAGTCACCCCTTAGGCGCGACACACCCCAACTGTAAAATGTCAAATGGTACTACCTCTTTTGTAATACCTCAAATGAAAGGTCTAATTTAGTAGTATTCCCATGTAGAATTTTCATTTTCATCCAAAACTGGGTGGCACAAAAACATTTTCGAATAAATAAATTGTATTGTGTGAAAATAATAGTATATTTGATCAGATGTTCAGAATGCAGTACATTCAGTTCTAAACAATAGCATAATCGATTTTCAAATTCCAATCTTGTTTTTAAGAGGATTTTTCATTTCATTAGATGGTCACCATGTATTCCAGTTTGTTGTAAACAAAAAACAAAATACTGTTGGAGCATTCCATCAGAATTAATAAAAAGTACTCGAAAAAGTAGCATTGTTTTTATCGGATTCGTACCTACCTATCAATGTTGGTAAAAATTTAGTCCTTTGTGCAAGCTTTTACTGTAAAGTCATGAAACCGTTGAATCGAAATTATCTCAAACGAATTGCGAACTGTTATTTTCTGTTCATCATGGTTTACAGTTTGCCGGAAAGAATTCAGATGGTGTTTATCAATGGTTTTGAAAATCGTTGTGCCTTAAGAACTGCTGCAGCATTTAACGAAATAAACCCCAGAAAAAATGTAAGTCATACTTACATCAGACAACTGATTCTTAAATTTGAAGAAACAGGATCAGTGGCAAACAAAAAAAAGGACCAATCCAAGAGTACTTAATGAAGCGGCACAAGTGGAAGTTTTAGGACATTTTGCTATAAATCCTACAATGTCTCTACGCCAAGGTTCAGCGATAACAGGAATTTCTCATCAAGCTATTCGTCGGGTACTCAAACTTCATGAGTTTCACCCATACAAAATGCACATTCTTCAGGAGTTGCGGGAGGACGACCCTGATCGAAGAATTCAATTTTGCGAGAACATGACCGAAATGTTACGTATTACTCTCCAGTTGCTAAAAATATTTGTTTTACCGTTTTTTTTTAAATGGTGCAGTTAACAAACACAACTGTAGGTACTGGAGTGACGAAAATCCGCATGTCTTCAGGGAAGGACACACGCAGTATTCAGAAAAATTAAATGTCTGGGCGGTAATTTTAGGTGACACAGTGATTAAGCCATTATTTATTATTGGCAATCTTAATGGCTATACTTATTTCGAAATGTTAAACACCACCATTCAACTTTTAATTGTTGCCGAAATAGAAAATCAGTTGGACATTGACGGAATAAGATCCTGCATGAAGACTTGATACATTTTCAGCACGATGGCGCACCACCCCACAACGTTTTGCCAGTCAGGCAATTTTTGAATGATGCTTTTCCAGGTCAGTGGATTGGACGGAGAGGTTCAATCGAATGGCCAGCGAGATCTCCCGATATAACACCCCTCAATTTTTTTCTCTGGGGACATTTGAAATCCGTCGTATTCATAACACAACCTACTTCAATAGAAGATCTTCGACAACGCATTATTGCAGAATGTAGATCCAAAATGTTAGAATGGCATTTGAACATCGATTATACTATTGCTTACAACAGAATGGAATACATTTTGAACATCTGATCAAATAAAATACCCTTTCAACACAATACATTTTATTTTATTCGACTTTATGTTTTTCTTACACCCTGTAGTGGGTAGAAAAAAGTCTTGTACAGATGAATACTACTGACTGAGACCGTTCATTTGAGGTATCACAAAAGAGGTAGTGCCATTTGACATTTTAAAGTTGGGGTGTGTCGCGCCGACGGGGTGACTCATTCCTTCACTGAAATATGGTGAGTTCTAGTTCCCCCTAACTCTTTAGCATTTGTGCCAAACAGCGTTTCTAACTTTTTTATTTCGCGAGATATTCGCATTGAAAGTTTTCAAATTTACACCCTGTATGTCATTTACAAAGAATGTTGACAGTGCGATTTTTGACGTTCACAGGCATGGGCGTAGAAAAGCATGTTTCCATTATTGTTCACATTCTCTCTTTTCGTAAAAAAAATATATTATTATTATTACACTCCTGACATAATCACGTTGACCACTGGGAGATCAGCTTGTGTTTTATTAGCATTGAATGCAAGCGAGTTGTTGCGGATCCCCATTCCAGAATTTTCGCTAGGTCCATATTTGAATCGTTCAGGTTCCTTCCCCCGTTCTCTTCTAGCTTTACGGACCGATATCGGAATCTTGGAGAGTGCGATGTTGCCTAGCCAATAAATAAGTAGGCATTCCGGGTAGAATAATTATGGCAGGCTTCTGTTAGCAGCTAAGTTATTCCTGAAGGCTTATTAAGGCGAGTACCTGACAGAAAACAACTACTCCCCTGGCTAAGACCACGACGGGTATTGAATTAAATCTAACAGATACTTGTGCAACGTTCCTCAAAATATCAGAGGACGCAATTACAAGTGCCCTCTGTGACCAAACAGCAGAATTATGTTTTGATTTGGACAGGGTGACCACCTGCAGACTAGTTTCCTCTCATCAGTGCAAAGGGTAGGTCAACACAGACAGCACTGAAGCCATCTGTTCCCCGTCCAAGCCAATACACACTTCGTTGCTTGGTCAACTCTGGTTCACGCGATAAAGCGGTTCCTAGGCCGCTCCACCTAGCGAGCAGAGGAAGAACACTCCGAATCTTCGGGTTGAGAGATTTATGTGAAGAAAACAGAATTCTTTGGGAGATCGTTAAATAACGAACAGTCGTTGCCGACCTATGATGAACCCTTTACTCCCATATACACCTACTAAGTAGGCTTATTGAGGCAAGTACCTGACAGAAAACAACTACTCCCCTGGCTAAGACCACGACGAAGTGCCCTCGTTGCACAAATATTTGTTAGATTTAATTCAATACCCGTCGTGGTCTTAGCCAGGGGAGTAGTTGTTTTCTGTCAGGTACTTGCCTCAATAAGCCTACTTAGTAGGTGTATATGGGAGTAAAGGGTTCATCATCGGTCGGCAACGACTGTTCGTTAAGTTATTTCTATTTCGGTATACATGTAAATGTGCGAGCTTCCATAATGTATCCTTCTGATATCGTTGAAGTTTTCAAATTAGGTTTGTTCTGGTTCGCAAATCTCGAACTGTTTGGAAACTGCGCAGTACATAATGCGTAGAAGAAGAAAATCCTAGACAGTCCGAGACAGTCTCGGACACTTGGTTCAACCAGAACGCATTTTTTGGAGAAACCACTATGCATTTTTTAGAGAAACCACTGCGTCATCCTTCGTATTCACGAAGAGTTTTAATATGACAAGCAGGCAGGGAGCTTTGAAATATACCGGGTGTAACAGGATCATGGTACACCCCCGTATCTTCGTTAGTTTTGAAGGTAATAGATTGAAATTTGGAATATCCCATATTCCCAAGCGGCACTTTCCGACCTATGAATGATGTTTTTTCCACTTCCGGTTTCGCCGGATAACAACTTTCGATTTTTAAATGGAACACCCTGTATATTATTACACATAAGTGACATTTCAAACGTCGAAATTTTTTATGATTTAATTTTTAGTTTTCCATTTAAGTGTGCCATGATGGTTCCGATTTATTCCTATTTACCCGTCTAATACTAGAAAAATCGAAATCCCGTCAAAAATACCAAATTGCGTTTTTTATGAGCAAATAAAGTTCATCGTAATCGTTTTTGGGGTAAAAATCAATGTTTCCGAATGGAACCATATTGGTACCGTGGTACCATTTATTAGTACTATTAATAAGGAATTTATCCATACCTGGTAATAAAATGTGCGAACAATACAATCAAAATTACAGCTAAACGAAAATAAGAAAATACTATTATTTTGTTCTACTAAGAAGTTACTAAGGTGGCTTTGAAATACAAAAAATTAACACAAAACTTTACAACAATAATTGTTCGAAATGCTGTCCATTAACTTCAATGTACTCGCTTAGCTGTTTCTTGAAGAACGTTTGCTAATTGCTGGGCCGTTATACTTGCGCGTCTTACTCGCAACTCAGGGCCCTGAAACACAAGTCGTACAAGTCCTACAATTGTAAGAATATATTTTACACTCGTAACTTTTGCATAACACTACCCATCTTGTAATTACCCGTACGGCACCAATAATTACGGAAGAATCTCGACATTTGTAAGCGTTTTCTGTAACACAAAGTTAACACTTGTATTATTGTGTTACAGAATTTTCAACAAGTGTAGATAATGTTTTACCTATCTTCAACCTTGGGTAAATGCACACTGTACAGTAGTATTATGAGAATTATCGTACTGTCAACACGTACGTATCTGTCCTCGCAATATGTGGTCAAGCGATTCCGAAAGTGACTATGAAGACGTGCCTAAAGAATATCGTTTTAATATTAGGAAAGACTTTGCTGTTCTCACTGATAACGAATTCAACGAAAGGTTTCGTCTGAGCCGAGACCAATTTGAAAATCTCCTTCGGGATATTGGACCAAGGCTTGCAAATACAACAGTTCGATGGTATGGATTGACACCACCGCAGAAGACATTAATTGCCTTGCACTGGTTAGGAAATGGAGGTCAGTATCATGGTGTTTGCGAAATGCATGGGGTTTCAAAAATGACTGTGTGTAGATGCGTACATGACACTGTTCGTATTGTTAATTAGATAAAATTCGACGAAATAGTGTCATGGCCCCATAATATGTTGGACGTTGTTCAAAGATTTCATGCAATAGCCGGTTTTCCTGAAGTATGTGGTGCATTGGACAGAACACTTATGAATATAGACGCTCCCGTTATTAACGAACCAGCCTATGTGGATCGCCATGGTAAACACTCAATCAACTGTATGGCTGTTTGTGGTCCAGACCTAACATTCTACTATGTTAGTGCCAACTGGCCTGGTAGTGTTCACGACGCACGGGTACTTCGAAATAGTTCTTTATGTCGCAGAATGGAAAATGGTTGGAGACCTCATCCCAATACTGTAATTCTCGGAGACTCTGCTTATCCACTGAAGCAATGGTTGATTTCACCGACATATGAAGACCCATTAAATCCAGCCCAAAATAATTTCAACAGAGCACATAAACGAACAAGAAGATTAATTGAATATGCATTCGGCATTTTAAAAGAAAAATTTTCTTGTTTGAATCATCTACGTGTCGATCCTGTTTTTGCCGCAAATATGTTTAAATGTTGTGCAGCTATATGTAATATCTCAAAAAATAATCACGAAGTTGAAGATTTTGCAATAGGAGATGATGAAAACGTCCAAGATGCAGAAAATTATGAAAATCCTGAAGATGATACACCTGCTGCTGTCGGGGCCCAAGCTAGATTGCAAGATCTCATCAATCATTTCGTGAGAAATTAACTTTATTGTAGTTAGAAGATGAACGAACATAACATACACATGTAAGCTTCATTAAAAGTAGTTTATCAAATAAATATTTTTTTTTAATGAACACGTTGTTTATGTATTTTCAAAAATTTACCCGAAAATGTCAACGAAATGGTTATAAGGTGCGTACTGTGTGAGGTTGTCCTACTACAAGTTGTAAAAGCACCTGTCATTTTCAGTTTCGTAGTTATATTGTTGTAAGGTTGCCGTAAATTCTGACATGGGCACTTTAAGCTCTCGTTCTAATTTTACAATTTCCAGTTTAGTTCTATAATTCTTCAATTTCAGATATTCGACTTGCAATGTTAGCTTTTCTTGTTTTATAGCAGCAACTTTTTCTGAGGCGGAATTGTTTGCAGTAACTCGTTTTCTTTTTCCTGCAAAAAACACGCATTATTCCATTATTATTCCTATTATTTTGATTTGAAGTGACTTACCATTGGATTGTTTTGAAGTAGATGGGGTCATGTGATCACTGATTGGACAATTTTTGTTGACAATATCTTCAGAATTATCCTCTGGGACGGTTTCACGTGCCTGCTGCGGAGGTGTTTCGAACGACTCAGCTACTCCAAGACCGCAAATTACAGGAGACTCTTTCCCAATTATTTCTAGTACGATATTATCAACTTCGGTTAAAGTCCCCATTCCACCAGTACCAGTTTTCTTTGCATTATCAATTTTTACATATACACATGTACCATAAGTCAATAACAATACTGATTGCAAGTTACAGTTGTACTCGCCATTGCAGTTTTCTTCAAATTCTGCCAAACTGTATCCCTTACATAGGTCCAATCCTTACCCGCAGGAAGTAAACAAATACATTGAGCCACCATTGCCATTTCTTTCCACTTTTCTACTTTATCTTGCTTCCTTAGTTTATCTGAGAAAGCACCGAAAAGAATATGCTAATTTTCTCTAATCTTTTTTTAAAATTGCATTTTACGTTCAAAAACAATTTGTTTTGAAGACATATTACTCAAAATATAGTAACGCCGCAACACACCTACTTAGAAGTCTACTTGACTAACCTAACTTAACCACTATCCCACGCGTGTCATGACAAGTCTGCATTGAGTAGGCATAACGTTTTCATGAAATATGTAGCTACCTACATATGTACAAAATTATTTTCTTTCTACAATTGTAGCCATGCATATTGTGAAACGGAATTATGTAGGACTTGTAGTTACAGGCAGATCACTTGTAACTTGTAGACTTGTTACAATTGTACGACTTGTATTAACGGCGGTTGCATGGACAATGTTTTTTAAATGGCCCCAAACAAAGAAATTCAGAGGTGTCAAGTCAGGTGACCTTGGAGGCCATCCACAGGATCATTCGTCGAAATTACGTTTTCTTCGAATGCCCGTTCAAGGTAATCACTTACTGTTCTTGAATTATGGGGAGAAGCTCCATCTTGTTGGAAATACATTCCCTGTCGTAAATGGACAGGTAATTCAGTTAAACTGTCCTTAATTTCATTTTGCAGAAATCCTAAGTATCTAGCTCCATTCAAGGGTCCTTCAAATATTATTGGACCAATGATTCTACGACCGAGTATTCCAAACCAAACATTGAAACTGAACCGCACTTGAAAGTTACCCTCCCGCAATGAATTTTGATTTTCTTGTTACCAATACCTTGTATTTTGTCTGTGATAAAATCCTTCCCAAAAAAGCATTGTTCGGCTGCACATTATTCTGCAAGATCCAATTGCAATATTCCATCCTACGTTCATAATCATTTTCGTACAGGTGCTGGTGCAATTGATATTTAAAAGATTTGAAATTATGTTTGTGCAAGATTCGGCTTACCGTTTGGTGACGAATTTTTAATTAAAACCCAATTTTCCTTAAAGAAACAGTCATATCAACTTCTATTCGAGCTAAAACATTAATATCCGTTCCTTCGTCAGTGATAACGTTTTCCTCGGGATCATGGTTAGGCTCTCTTCGGAATTGATATTCAAGACGATTAAAATAATTTCTTGCTGGACATTGTCTAACAGGATATCGGTCGGCATAAATGTTTCTAGCCACATCGGCATTTTTCCTACATTCTCCTAAATAATTAACATGTCCACTTTTTCATCCCTTGTATAAATGTGCGGCATTTTGAACAAAAATAACAAAAACTGTAAAGAAGTATTCATTTGACAATCTGAAGAAATAATTTTATTGTTTTCAAAGCCACCTTAGTAACTTCTTGGTATTAAATAGAACAAAATAATTGTATTTTCTTATTTTCTTTTAGATGTAGATGGCAATGTCTTCAGTCAGGAAGAAACTATTGAATATGGTGTACCTCAAGGTAGTGTTCTGTGGTCACTTTTATTCAATATTTATATAAATATACAGGGTGTTAATTAAGTACGTTGACAAACTTCGGGAGGTGATTCTTTGAAGGTTTTCAGGACGAAAAGTTCATATAAACATATGTCCCAAACGGCTTGGTTTTCGAGATACAGGGCGATAAAAATACATTTTTTTCAAGATTTTTTAGAGTTAACTTCGACATTTTCGACAATAATCAGTTCAAATTAGGCAAGTACAATCCATTCAATAGGGCGCACGATACAAAATAATGCATTTCTTAAATAATTCACAGGGTCCTCCTTTTTTCAGAGTCAAGCTTTGTTGAACCCTTCAGAATTTTTTTTCCGCCGCCACTGACATATTATGAGAAAGGAATAATCAATGTTGTTTTATTTAACATCTTTTTGATATCTTGCATTTTTTCATTTACTTGTACGGTTCAGGGGCTATAATGAAAATATTAATTTAAACATTTTCCAGTGTGGCATAACATTAGAAAATTTGAAAATTAAACATTTTCAATTATTGTAAATTGATGGAAATATTTTTTCAGAATTAGAAAAATCTACGATGAATAAATATTATACAATAAAAAATATAAAGACAAGCTTTTATACAAATGCACTGAAAATGAAAAAATTATTTGTTTCATTTTTTGTAGGTTATTCTGTGAGTATCAAAATCTTTCTGTACAAGATTACCTAGATCAAACAATGAAATGAATTATTTTTTCCTTTTCAGTGTATTGTATAAAAACTTTAAAATGTTTTCTTTTTATAATTTTCATTTTTAACATTTTAGTTTATTTTTTATGTGAAACTGAAAATCTCCAACCCAAAAACCATCACATACCAATTTTGAACAGAATCGGATCATAATCACAAAACTCGTCCGCCATATTGGAGCCGCCATTTTGTTTTTTAACAAACATTTTTTTAATGCATTGTCACCGGAATTACGGAAACCTGCCAAGTTTCAAATTAATCGGAGTATTAGAAGTGGGTCAAATTCAACTTTTATTAAATTGTTTGTTAGTTAGTTACAAGTGAAGCCAAATAAAAGCTTGTTATTGTAAAGATGTGATTTCTTTTTGTGATATCTAACAGAAAACTACTATCTCCCCGTCACTGCGGTACGCTGGATATTAAACTAGATCTGACAGATATTGGGAAAACCTTAACTTTCAACCTGAAGATTCTGATGGTAAAAATGTGCATTTTCATTGAGATATTTGATTAAAAATGTTTTTACCAGTCTTGATAGAGAACTCATACAAATTTTTTGTTATTTTAGAAAAAGATATTTTTTAGTTTTCAATTGAACGTTTCCTTTTCAACATAAAAAACTTCCGAAAGGTAATCCTGTAATGGAAGATAGTTAATAGTGTTTATCTAATAGTCGCAGATCATTACACATTTGATTTTCATTTATGAATCTCTGGTCATAACTCCGAAAAACTAAATCAAACAAATTTTTGTTTCCGTACGGAGTACATTATTTTATCAGAAATTTCGGTTTGTTTTTTCTTCTGCAGTAACGCAGAAATTTTGTAATCAATTTGAATTCATAAAAATAGCAAAGTGGGCTTTGACATTAATTCATTTATTTAAATATCAACAACTTGACAGTTATCGAAAGTTGAGAAACTGTCTCATTGTTAATTCTTCATTAGTGCAAGCTATAAAGCAGATTCATTCAATATTCCTTTGGATAGAATGGTTGAATATACAAATTCAGAAATGGCAGACATGCACTTAATGTATGGAATGGCTGATGGTAACGCTCGTGCCGCCAGACGAATGTATCTAGAAAGATTTCCACAACGTCATATTCCCAGCACACAAATGTTCATCAATATTCACTCCTGTCTTCGTGAAACGGGTACTTTCAAGAGGTCTGCTGTTCTCATAGGAAGACCCAGGAGAGTTAGAACAGTTCAGATAGAAGAAGCTGTACTTAACAAAATTGAGCAGCATCCAGACACCAGTACAAGACAAATTGCGGCACAGTCTCACGTAACCCATGTATTGGTATGGCAAATTTTAAAAGAGCAACAACTTTATCCCTATCACATACAGCGTGTTCAAGCTCTTCTGCCAAGGGATTTTCCAGAGAGAATAACTTTTTGCACTTGGATTCGAAATAAATTGTTGGAAAATCCATGGTTTTTATCTCAAGTGTTATTCACCGATGAGGCATGCTTTTCCCGTAAAGCCATTATTAATTTTCACAACAATCATATGTGGGCTGATGAAAAGCCACCCGCCGTGATTGAAAACCATTTTCAAGAGACGTTTTCTGTGAATGTTTGGGTTGGAATTGTAGGGAATTTCCTTATCGGGCCACATTTTCTGCTTATAGACTCAATGGTGACCATTATCGACATTTTCTTGAATTCATCTTACCTGGACTCCTAGAAGAGATCCCACTGAGGGAAAGAATTGAAATTTGGTTTAAGCATGATGGTGCTCCAGTACACTTCAGATTGGTTGCACGCCAATATTTAGATGAGAATTATTCTGATCGCTGGATTGGGCGTGGTGGGCCACAACTTTGGCCACCAAGGTCACCCGATATGAATCCACTTGATTTTTTCCTCTGGGGGCACCTTAAATCATTAGTGTACCGAACTCCAGTTCAAAGTGAAGAAGACCTGAGGAATCGCATACAGGAGTCATGCGTAATTATAAGAAACACTCCTGGTATTTTTGAGCGTGTCCGCCAGTCTATGGTTAGGCGCATAAACGCATGCATTGAAGTTCGGTGGCCATTTCCAGCAGCTGTTCTGACATATCAATTTCAATAATGGTCCTTTTCTGAACTTAATTTTATTCCTTGGGAATTTATGTTACTTTGCTCTAGTATTTGATAATAAAGTTATTCACTATTGAAAATGTCCAAAATTATTTTGCCATAATTAACTTTGTGCAATACATATTCAACCTGAGTTATGGTAAAAAATGTATGGGAGCTCCATAACATTACATTTTCTCTACACGAGCAGAAAATAGCTATTTGTGTAATGAGAACAAAATGACGTATTGCGTCACGCGCTAATCTTTGGAGAGTGGCAATGACACTTCGAGAAATGAATTATTTTATATCATGCGCACTATTGAATGGATTGTACTTGTTCAATTTGAACTAATTTGGATCGATTATTGTCGAAAATTTCGAAGTAAACTCCAAAAACTCCTAAAAAATGTATTTTGATCACCCTGTACTTCGAAAACCAAGCCGCTTGGGACATGTTTATATGAACTTTTCATCTTGAAACCTTTCAAAGAATCACCCTTCAAGTTTGTTAGACTATTTGCTTCTCAAATTTCTTTATGTTATGCGTTACTGGAAAATGTTTGCGTTAATATTTTCATTGTAACTCCTGAACCGTACAAGTAAATGAAAAACATCAAAAGAGCAAAAAGATATTAAATGAAACAACATTCATTATTCCTTTCTCATAATATGTCAGTGGCGGCGGAAAAAAAAATTCTGAAGGGTTGAACAAAGCTTGACTCTGAAAAAAGGAGGACCCTGTGAATTATTTGAGAAATGCATTATTTTGTATCGTGCGTACTATTGAATTGATTGTACTTGCCTAATTTGAACTGATTATTGTAGAAAATGTCGAAGTTAACTCTAAAAAATCTTGAAAAAAATGTATTTTTATCACCCTGTATCTCGAAAACCAAGCCGTTTGGGACATATGTTTATATGAACATTTCGTCATTAAAACCTTCAAAGAATCACCTCCCGAAGTTTGTCAACGTACTTAATTAACACCCTGTATATAAATAATTGGATTTGCCGATGACACAGCAATAGTGTACGATGCTGAAAACTGGGACGCACTGCGAGATAAAGCTCAGGCTGACTTTTCAAAAGTAAAGAACTGGCTCGAGCATAAACTATTGACGGTTAACCTTGAAAAAACGAATTACCTACCTATCAGTTGCAATAATATTAGCAGACTTCACAAAATCGAAGTTTATCTATATTTCCTGTAGACAAAATCAAATATTTAGGTGTAATGATTGATAGTAATCTGAAATGGAATGTTCACATCAGGTACGTTATCAAGAAATTACAGAGTATTCTCTATAAATTTAGGTATCTCAAGAAAATTTTAACATTCAAGCATATGAAAATACTATATTTTGCTTCAATAGAAAGACACCTACGTTACGGCATAGTAGGTTGCCCTAAGAACACACATAAAACCACTGGAGATTATCCAAAAAAGGTTCCTGAAATTGATTTCAGGGAAACCCCACCGATATTCTACAGATCTTTTGCTGTATACTGGATTTGAGACAACTATATTGTTTGAATGATATATTGAAATGTATAAAAAATAAAAATTATGCCCGTTTACCTACGCATATTTACGGTACCCGACAAAGACACCACTATGTTATTCCCCAGTCTGTTTGTCAGCGATCATTATTCTACATAGCACCCAAGGTGTTTAATTTTATTCCTGACAATATAAAAGAAATAATAAACTTCAAGATATTTCAAAATAAAGTAAATGGATTCATTCACGAAACACCAAGAGCTAAGTGTGATGAGATTGTTCAACCAGATTTCTCCATCTGATTCATTTTTTACATTTTATTTATACCCATCTTTCATTTCCTTGACAATTTTTATTTATACAATGTGTTGTTGTTTTTCTAAAAACAAACGTGTTTCGATAATTTTTTCATTTCAAAACGGTTCTATGTACTCTCAAAATGTTTTCATTATTGTGTTGTTTTGGTCATAACTATTTTTATTTATACAATGTGTTGTTTGTAGCAGTTCTTTTAAAATAAAGACGTACTTGGATAGCTTCTACATTTCTAAATGATTGTACTTTTGAAGTGTTTTCATTATTGTGTTCTTTTGTAATGCACAATTATTATTATTCATCTTTTTTAAGTGTGCTGCATATTTCGTAATGTTATTATACTTAAGTAATATTGTATTTATATCTCGAAACAAGTGTTCACTCACTTATCGAGTATGTATCATTTATACAGTTTTTCATTATTGTATATGTTTCTTTTTATTCATCAATAAATGATATTATTATTATTATCTGATTTGAATTAAAATTCTCCAGTCGGACCCTGTCTCCGATGCTCCGATACATTCGGAGGGCGCGCTGGCAACATCATTACCCCAATAACCACCCCCCAACCTAGGGGGAAGCAGCTATTAGGTCCGAGAATCGTGTGCCCTGAGCAGACGTAATGAACCAAGTATGACAGCCTTCTGCATTCTTCCGGCTATGATTTCTGACATCTTTCTACATGCCGGTATGATTTTTAAGTTCGAGAGTAATGAATCCATCACACCGCCAAGAACAAACATTTTTACAGAATGGTCTGGATAGAGCCTGCGGAGTTCGAAGAGTAAATCTCGATATTTCGTCCGTTTCTCCTCCTCCTTTCGGACGATATTCGTTTCGCCAGGAGCCGAAAACTCAATGACGAATATCGTCTTACTTTCATGGTCGAGGAGTACTACATCAGGCTTATTGGCCTGTATTTGCCTGAGGGTGGGAAATTAGTAGTTCCAGTAGATCCGGCACTTCTCATTCTCCACCACGGACTCAATATCCCCCGGAGCGTAAGGCAACACTGGTGTCTCGTCTATACCGTACGAGTGTCGTAGGTGGTAATATAACACTCGTAGAGCCGCGTTATGTCTGTGGATATAGGCTGAGACCGCATATGCTGGACATGCTGACAGCAAATGCATAATGGTCTCAGGCACCCGACGGCAGGCCCTGCATCTAATATCAGGGACCTCTATACCCATCACGTGGCTTCGGTAGACCAAGGTGTTGAAGACACCATCTTGGCAGGCCATTATGAATCCCTCGGTCTCCGACTTCAGCCCACTTGACCTAAGGAAGGCGTAGGTCAAGTTCATGGATAAGCCAAGGTCTTCAACGTTTCTGAAGAAGACCCCATGCAAAGGCTTATCCCTATGCAGCTGCACAAGAGCTGCATTTTCTGCGGCCTTTACATGGGCTTTTTGCCGAACGGGTGCCAACTCTGTGACAGAGTTCGGATCACAATAGTGAGATGCAGAAGAGAAGAGGGCTGAGGGAGTCTCCCTGAAACACGCCTCTTCTAATGATGACCTGCTCTGTTTGGGCTGTGTCTCTACCAGATCTTATTATTATTATTATTATTATTATTATTATTATTATTATTATTATTATTATTATTATTATTATTATTATTATTATTATTATTATTATTATTATTATTATTATTATTATTATTATTATTATTATTATTATTATTATTATTATTATTATTATTATTATTATTACTATTATTACTATTATTATTATTATTATTATTATTATTATTATTTTTATTTTTTTATTTTTTTTTTTTTTTCCCGTTGGGAATGTACCAGTCAGGCCCTGTCTCCGGTGCTCCGATACATCCGGAGGGCGCGCTGGTGTCGTTAACCCCAATAACCACTCCCTACGTCCGTAGGGTGAGTGACTATTGGGTCCGAGAATCATGTGCCCTGAGTAGACGGAGCGAACCAAGGATGACGGCCTTCTGCATTCTTGCTGCTAAGATTTCTGCCATATTACGGCAAGCAGGTATTATCTTCAAGTTGGAGAGCAGTGTGTCCATCATTCCATTAAGGACTCCTATGATCAGAACCACCATTTTGACAGAATGGTCCGGATATAACCTGCGGAGTTCAAAGAGAAGATCTTGATATTTAGTCCGTTTTTCCTCCTCTTTTCGAACGATATTCATTTCGCCTGGAGCGGAAAACTCCATGACGAATATCGTTCTACTTTGGTGGTCGAGGAGGACAACATCAGGCTTATTGGCTTGTATTTGCCTGAGGGTGGGGAATGAGTAGTTCCAATAGATCCGGCACCTCTCATTCTCCACCACGGACTCAATATCCCCCGGAACATAAGGCAACACCGGTGTCTCGTCTATACCGTACGAGTGTCGTAGATGGTAGTATAACACTCGTAGCGCCGCGTTATGCCTGTGGATATAGGCTGAGACCGCATAAGATGGGCATGCTGATAGCAAATGCATTACGGTCTCAGGTGCCCCACGACATGCCCTGCATCGGGTGTCAGGGACGTCTATACCCATCACGCGACTACGGTAGACGAGGGTGTTGAAGACACCATCCTGGCAGGCCATTATGAATCCCTCGGTCTCCGACTTTAGCTCACTCGCCCTGAGGAAGGCAAAGGTCAAGCTTTTGGATAAGCCAAGGTCTTCGATGTTATGAAAGAAGACACCATGCATTGGCTTATCCATATGTAGCTGTAGCAGGACCTCTGTCTCCGCAGCTTTGATGTGAGCTTTTTGCTGAACGGGTCCCAACTCGGTGACAGAGTTTGGGTTAGCCCGTTCAGTGTCGAATACGAGACCGAGTTCATCGGCCGCACGGGTTGCTGCCTTAAAAAGAAATGCTCCAATCCCTGCTTTTTCATGGTCGCGGACCATGCAGAGAAGGGGATCTGAACTCCTGATGACTTTACAGGCCCCATCCAGAACCATTCTGTTATGCATACACTCCAAACTCAAAAGTCCACGGCCTCCCCGTTGTCTGGGAAAGTATAACCGTGGAACGGACGATTTAGGATGCAAGCACCTATTGAGATGCATCACTTTGCGAGTTTTAACGTCGAGTTGTCGCAGCTCTTCCTTAGTCCACTTCATTACTCCGAAAGAGTAGAGAAGGATCGGAACGGCAAGCATATTGGTTGCAGCAACTTTGTTCTTCCCCGACAGTTCTGATGACCAGATCTGTCGGAGTTTATGCTGATACTTGCCGCGGAGAGAGTTCTTAACTGTGAATACCTCTTGGGAGTGGCGTTGCTCCACCCCTAGGTAAGTATACGTCTCTCCGGCATCCAGATGATGTAGGATGCTTCCGTCTACGAGCTGGACATCCTCTCCGTATTCCTCGCATCGTCCTCTTTTGAGATGAACCGTGGCACATTTGTCGATCCCAAATTCCATTCCGATAGCATGCGTGTACTCTTCCACCACCCTAAGGGACCGATGTAGGTCCCTTTCTCCAGAGGCATATAATTTGAGGTCATCCATGTAAAACAGATGGGTGACTTTATGCCTCCGGTTGCTGGGGGTGCCGCAGTTGTACCCACGGGTATTCCTGAGTACAACGGACAATGGCAATAGTGAGATGCAGAAGAGAAGAGGGCTGAGGGAGTCTCCCTGAAACACGCCTCTTCTAATGATGACCTGCTCTGTTTGGACTATGTCTCTACCAGATCTTATGGTGAAGCGAGTCCTCCAGAGTGGCATCAGTTGTCCAATGCATCCCACTATTTGATTGGGTACCTCAAGACATCTGAGCAAATGCATGATTAACTCATGCGATGTTGTATCAAATGCCTTGCGGTAATCAATCCAGGCCATCGAAACGTTACGCTTATACTGCACGGAGTCCTGCGTGATACATCTATCGATGAGCAGGTTCTCCTTGCAGCCGGCGACCCCTTTCTTTGACCCTCGTTGCTCATATATCCGTTCATACACCGGATCAACTGCGGAGAGAATGCGCGTGTATAAGATGCGCGTAAACAACTTATAGCACGCATTCAAGCATGTTATCGGCCTGTAATTCTTTGGATCAGACAAATCTCCGTTCTTGGGAATGAGCACGGTTCGCCCCTCGACAAACCACTCCGGAATCTGCTGCTCCCCATCTAGCCATGAGTTAAAAACTCTTGCCAGATGGCGGTGGGTTGTTGGAAACTTTTTCCACCAATAATTATTCAACCCATCAGGGCCTGGAGCAGCAAAGTTCTTCGAGCCTTTGAGGGCCCCTCGAACTTCTTCCGTGGTTATCGGATTGCGCAGATCATTGTGCTCAGGCTGCCGAAGCGTCCTGCAGTAAGCTTCGAACTGCGCTAGGGCTGGAGTGTCTACATTGAGTGGTTGCGGAAACTCATAGATGTTCTTCCAGAAGGTTTCTACCCGATCAGCAGCCGGCGGGTTATCGACAACACGTGGAGGCTCTTGGAGTAAGCGGGAAGGTTTATCGCGGAACTTTATGTTTTCCGCGATACTTCTCGCTCGCCTCACTAGTGACTTCTTTGCAGCCACTAGCATTCGTATCCTATCAAGACAGTGCTGTTTTATGGTAAACAGCACGCCTTGATTCAATGTGTGGTGAGCTCGTCTTAGCCTTGCAGCAATTCGCCGCACTGCCGGCGTGAAAGGCCTATTGGCCGACATGTAGTCCACCACACACTGGATACGAGACGCGTGTTGTCTAGCCGACTTGATCTTAGCTTCCATCTTGTGAACGCGTCGCTCATGCCTCCCAACAAGAGCAGTGGTGTCCTTCCTCTCCGTCTGGGATATTGCACGAGCGGCGTCGTACACGACAGAATTAATCTGCCAGATGTTGGCCTCTTCTGGAAGAACATCGCCAATCTCCGCATCCACCCGTGCCAGTTCTTGCGGCTTCAAGGGCTTCATATTGTGAAGCGCCCTGCGGGTTCTGATGTCCTCCATTGGTGGTATGATGCGAGCCTCCTCTGCAGCCAGACCGACACGTGGCATATCTGCCACTTCGTTAACCGGCTGAGGAGGAGCTCTAACATAGCCTCGAGCCCGGAGATAGGATACATAATCCCTGAGATTTTGGGCGGAAACGGCGGCATGCTCTGGGTGTCTCTCACACCAAAGAGCATGCATCCTTGCCATGTATCCTCTCCGGGCGGGCTCACTGCTCTCATAGCAATACAGAAGTCCATCCCTTAATCTATCCGTCCACTCAAAGCGTCCGTTGTCATTGCGGTTGTCGTCATTTGGCAAATCATCGTTGTTGGCCCCACCACCTTGCCTTTGACCCCTAATCCGAGGGGGTCGGTTGTGGGGGCCTCTTCCCCGATTATTTGGAACCGAGTAAAAGGGTTTACTGGGGGGTTAACCCAGCAAACCCACGGCCGACACCGGAGGGAAAGATGCCTTTTCCCTCCCGGATGCGCATGAGCTGCCGGTCCGATTTTGCATCCTTTGCTCGGGTAGGTGGTGTCGCAACTCACCAGGGCCTCAGGTGTTGGTTGACCTCCCTGCCTATTTATTTATTTATTTTTATTATTATTATTATTATTATTATTATTATTATTATTATTATTATTATTATTATTATTATTATTATTATTATTATTATTATTATTATTATTATTATTATTATTATTATTATTATTATTATTATTATTATTATTATTATTATTATTATTATTATTATTATTATTATTATTATTATTATTATTATTATTATTATTATTATTATTATTATTATTATTATTATTATTATTATTATTATTATCATTATTATTATTATTATGTTCTCGGAGCGCATGCTCTTCAACGTGGCATCTTGCTTGTTTTTTTTAAATATTTTGATTAGAGTTGGTGATTGAGGTTAGGTGACATTTGAATTCTATTTTAATCTAATACCCATAATAAATGTCCATTATCTTATCGTCGTCATCATCAGCATCATCATCTTGAAATAGCTGGCGTAGTCTACCGGGCCTAACCCATTCTAAAGCATTTATTGCTTGTAAAAGGAAAAAACAAGACTCTGACAAACTGCTAGAACTCAGTAGAGCGCATCTCAGAGTTATTGTAGGTTTGCTTACTGGCCACTGCAAACTCAAACATCACATGCATAAAATCGGACTTGCACAAGATGCAGAGTGCCGGTTGGATGGAGGATGATGAAACGGCTGAACACATTCTGTGTACATGCCCTGCAGCGGCCAGAACCAGATTTTCAATATTGGCGATGCGACAATGAGGCCAGAAAACCTGGTGAATTGTTCTCCCAATGCATTCCTCAATTTCGTCAAGAGATATGGATATACTGGGAGAAAAATAACGTTAGGGTGAGCCACAACAGGCCATTGGCCATGTTCAAACCTAACCTAACCTAGCTTGATGATGAACCAACTCTCCAAATTTTGAGTGCTGTGGAGCTTTTGAGACAATGCCCAAAAAACGAACAATTTAGTGAAACTATTGTAGCCTTGTTTAATGAGGAAGAATCCAATCAGCATTTCAGGTGTGTTCCATATTCTAACAATATATATATATATGTATATATATATATATATATATATATATATATATACAGGGTGATTCACGACGAATTGTACATAGTCCAACCATAAGTACTATGGACCAATGCCATTTCATATCTGGTATTGAAAAATGCCTTGTTTCGTTTTTGACGGATATACAGGGCGATATTTGAAAATATGTGAATTATTAAACGTTAAATATCTGTAAAAGTAAAAAACTCAGGCATATGAAATTTTCCACACTGAAAATGCTTCCTGAGCTCAATAAAATACTTTTTGAAAAAAAAATTATTTCAGGTCCGGACTTAGTTTTTTTTAGATTTTCATTGGTTTTTTAAAAACAACACCCTAAAAGCAACATCAGGCAAATTTTATTTTTCTCACTTTGAAGCTTAAGGACCATACTAAGCAACACTTGAAAAAAATTGAACGCGGAAGTTTTTGTTTTCTGCAGAAAAAAATTGCACTTTCAAAAATACTATAATTTTAATGGATTCACATTCCGCTTATGACTGATGCGGCACTACATCGATAACACATCATAATTTTTCAACAGAAATTATGAGGAAAGTTCATAATACAAGAGATAAAGTATTATTCAACCAACCGTTAAAATTCCAGGGTCGTATTTTTTTTTTATGTTTTTATTGATCCAGTATAAACAACACCCTAAAAAGCGGGTTGAATAGATTTTTTTTCTGTCACGTCAATGCGGATGGTACGATAAGAAAAACTTTTTTTTTAAACAGTGCAAATGTATTTTTTCTACCATGGCTAATACACCACTACATTGAAAAAAACATTTATTTAAAATAAAATCGTTCGGAAAGTATTACTTACTCGATTTAAAGATTGATATTACAGGTCCTAACTTATTTAACGTTCTAATTGGTTTTGTAAAAACAATACCCTGTCACCTTGGAGGCTGGCTAATACTAAGTACTTGAGCAAAATTAATCAAAGAAGATCAACGTGAAATGTTTAAAAACTTATTGATTTCTATTTGGCAAGTAAAACAAAACCTTTCGTATCCAATAAAGATGGCAGCCGACTCCGTTTTATTTTTCTACGGGATACTTTTTAAAGTATGCTGCTGGCCGTCACCATAAGAAATACATGAACAACTATTATTGTGAAAAATGGAATGTAGAGTGCAATTACAGACATACGAATACTGAAATCAGTTTTCTAGAAAATGTAATTCAGTTGACTCAACGATAACAATAACATATTAAATAAAACTACCTCAAAATGACCCACGCTGATTTAGTTTTAATTGAACACGAAAGTTTTTGTTTTCTACAAAAAAAATGGAATATTTTGAAAAGGATAAGTTTAAAGGATACTCATTCTGCTTATAACTGATGCGGCACTACATCGATAGCAGTTTCAACAAAAACTTTAACGAAAGTTCATATTACTCAAGATAAAGTATTTTCAATCAACCGTTTTTTTCAAGTTTTTATTGATCCTGTAAAAATAACACCCAGTAAATGGAGTTGAACAAATTTTCTTACTGTCACGTCAAATATGATGATGATACTAACTGAAATAAATAGACACCATTTGCCATAGAAGAAACTATTACTTTTGAAAACAGTTCAAATGCAAGTAGGCTTTTAATTCGCTTTGAAAAACAAATAAAGCAACGGGTGATAGAAGCTCGGGTATCCATTTTGACAGTTTGAGTTGGTCATTCAGCACGATGCCTCATCAGTTTACTTACGCAGAATACGCAGATATCATTTTTGTATTCGGATGTTGTAATGGAAATGCCTGAGCAGCAGTCAGGGAGTACCGGAGAAGATTCCCACATAGAAGAGCACCGAACCACCAAACGTTTAACAACGTTTTTACGCACATACGAGAAACGGGAAAATTTCCTTCTGTTACTGCAGAACGTGGTGAGCGACTGACTGAAGACCAAAAAGAGCATATTTTAGAAATGGTTAATCAAAATGATAAGATAAGTACCCGGCGAATATCCAGCATTTTGCACATTTCCCAGTCCACAGTTTTCAGGACGTTGAAGAAAGATCTCCTCCATCCCTATCACCCCCAACTGGTGCAGAGACTGCATCCGGGAGATAATCTTCCACGTTTGCGATTATGCAGGTGGATCTCTGCAAATAGAAGATACATTTATCAGATATTGTTTTGCGATGAAGCCCAGTTCACGAAAGACGGCATAAACAATTCCAGAAATAATCACAACTGGAGACATGAAAATCCACATGTTATAAAGCAAACTAGATCTCAAGTTAGATTCTCTGTCAACGTTTGGGCAGGTATCATCGGTAATAAATTACTGGGTCCTTATTTTTTTAACGATAGATTGAGTGGGCAGGAGTACCTTGATTTTCTGGAGAATGTTCTCCCTGTTCTTCTGGAAGATGGGGAAGTCAATGTGAGAGATATGAGATTTCAACACGATGGAGCAGGATCTCATTCAACCAGGGCAGTTAATCAGTTTCTCAATCAAAATTTTCCCAATAGATGGATGGGACGTGGTGGGCCGATTCCCTGGCCGGCGAGATCACCTGACCTTACCCCACTAGATTATTATTTGTGGGGCGTTTTGAAAAGCATAGTATATGAGGTAGATATTACAACAAGAGAACAGCTACGTGAGAGAATAATTGAAGCATTTCTCTTCACAAGAAGGCATCCAGATCAGATAAGAAAAGCCGTAAGGACTATCTTGAAAAGAGAAAGGAAGTGCCGGGAGGCGAATGGATGGCATTTTGAAAATAAACTTAAATCCGATTAGGTCTCTTTTAAGTATTGTTTATTTGTTATTGTTATCGTTGAGTCAACTAAATAAAATTTTCTAGTAAACTGAATTTGTTATTTGTATGTCTGTAATTGCACTTACTCTCCGTTCCATTTTTCACAATAACGGTTGTTGAAGTTGACTAAAACATTTTCATGTATTTCTTACGGTGACGGTTAGCAGCAAACTTTAAAAATTGTACCGTAGAAAAATAAAAGTGAGTTTAGCTCCATCTTTTACATTTGATCGGCTGCCATATTTATTGGATACAACATCCAAGGTTTTGTTTTACTTGCAGGATAGAAATCAATTAGTTTTTGAATATTTTACGTTAATTTTCTTTAGTTAATTTTGCTCAGGCATTTAGTATTAGCCAGCCTCCAAGGTGACAGGGTATTGTTTTTACAAAACCAATTAGAACGTTAAATAAGTTAGGACCTGTGATATCAATCTTTAAATCGAGTAAGTAATACTTTCCGAACGATTTTATTTTAAATAAATGTTTTTTTCAATGTAGTGCTGTATTAGCCATGGTAGAAAAAATACATTTGCACTGTTTAAAAAAAAAGTTTTTTCTATCGTACCATCCGCATTGACGTGACAGAAAGAAAATCTATTCAACCCGCTTTTCAGGGTGTTTATACTGGATCAATAAAAACATAAAAAAAATAAATACGACCCTGGAATTTTAACGGTTGGTTGAATAATACTTTATCTCTTGTATTATGAACTTTCCTCATAATTTCTGTTGAAAAATTATGATGTGTTATCGATGTAGTGCCGCATCAGTCATAAGCGGAATGTGAATCCATTAAAATTATAGTATTTTTGAAAAAGCAATTTTTTTCTTCAGAAAACAAAAACTTCCGCGTTCAATTTTTTTCAACTGTTGCTTAGTATGGTCCTTAAGCTTCAAAATGAGAAAAATAAAATTTGCCTGATGTTGCTTACAGGGTGTTGTTTTTAAAAAACCAATGAAAATCTAAAAAAAACTAAGTCCGGACCTGAAATAATTTTTTTTTCAAAAACTATTTTATTGACCTCAGGAAGTATTTTCAGTGTGGAAAATTTCATATGTCTGAGTTTTTTACTTTTAGAGATATTTAACGTTTAATAATTCACAAATTTTCAAATATCGCCCTGTATATCCGTCAAAAACGAAACAAGGCATTTTTCAATTCCAGATATGAAATGGCATTGGTCCATAGTACTTATGGTTGGACTATGTACAATTCGTCGTGAATCACCCTGTATATATATATATATATATATATATATATATGTTCCAGTGACTGTAAAACAGTCGAAAACAATCCTTTAGGAACTCACTATACCTTTGTATAGATTGTATGGCATATGTCCGACAGAAAACAACTACTTCTCTGGCTAATACCTCGACAGATATTGAATTATATCTGTCAGACATATGTGCAAAGATCCTTACTTTGAAGGAACAACTTTGCAAGAGCTCTCAGAGACAGACAGCAGGACACCGCCTGATCCAAACAAGGAACCAACTGCAGACCAGTTTCGGGATGAAGTCCCTCATCAGTGCAGTCCTGGTTATCACGGTTGTATACACGCGGGGGCCCGGTGCCCGTCATCGTTCGCCGGGATGAACACTGCAATCGCTTACAGTATCCACCACGGCAACAGATTAGAGAGCGCTCCAGAAGGAAATTTCGGGTGCGAAATGGTATATGCAGAATACTTGTTTCAAGGAGCAATAAATGTTCCAGTGACTGTAAAACAGTCGAAAACAATCCTTTAGGAACTCACTATACCTTTGTATAGATTGTATGGCAAATGTCCGACAGAAAACAACTACTTCTCTGGCTAATACCTCGACAGATATTGAATTATGTCTGTCAGACATATGTGCAAAGATCCTTACTTTGAAGGAACAACTTTGCAAGAGCTCTCAGAGACAGACAGCAGGACACCGCCTGATCCAAACAAGGAACCAACTGCAGACCGGTTTCGGGATGAAGTCCCTCATCAGTGCAGTCCTGGTTATCACGGTTGTATACACGCGGGGGCCCGGTGCCCGTCATCGTTCGCCGGGATGAACACTGCAATCGCTTACAGTATCCACCACGGCAACAGATTAGAGAGCGCTCCAGAAGGACATTTCGGGTGCGAAATGGTATACGCAGAATACTTGTTTCAAGGAGCAATAAATGTTCCAGTGTCTGTAAAACAGTCGAAAACAATCCTTTAGGAACTCACTATACCTTTGTATAGATTGTATGGCATATGTCCGACAGAAAACAACTACTTCTCTGGCTAATACCTCGACAGATATTGAATTATATCTGTCAGACATATGTGCAAAGATCCTTACTTTGAAGGAACAACTTTGCAAGAGCTCAGAGAGACAGACAGCAGGACACCGCCTGATCCAAACAAGGAACCAACTGCAAACCGGTTTCGGGATGAAGTCCCTCATCAGTGCAGTCCTGGTTATCACGGTTGTATACACGCGGGGGCCCGGTGCCCGTCATCGTTCGCCGGGATGAACACTGCAATCGCTTACAGTATCCACCACGGCAACAGATTAGAGAGCGCTCCAGAAGGACATTTCGGGTGCGAAATGGTATATGCAGAATACTTGTTTCAAGGAGCAATAAATGTTCCAGTGACTGTAAAACAGTCGAAAACAATCCTTTAGGAACTCACTATACCTTTGTATAGATTGTATGGCATATGTCCGACAGAAAACAACTACTTCTCTGGCTAATACCTCTACAGATATTGAATTATATCTGTCAGACATATGTGCAAAGATCCTTACTTCGAAGGAACTACTTTGCAAGAGCTCTCAGAGACAGACAGCAGGACACCGCCTGATCCAAACAAGGAACCAACTGCAGACCAGTTTCGGGATGAAGTCCCTCATCAGTGCAGTCCTGGTTATCACGGTGGTATACCGCGGGGGCCCGTCATCGTTCGCCGGGATGAACACTGCAATCGCTTACAGTGTCCACCACGGCAACAGATTAGAGAGCGCTCCAGAAGGAAATTTCGGGTGCGAAATGGTATATGCAGAATACTTGTTTCAAGGAGCAATAAATGTTCCAGTGACTGTAAAACAGTCGAAAACAAAACTTTAGGAACTCACTATACCTTTGTATAGATTGTATGGCATATGTCCGACAGAAAACAACTACTTCTCTGGCTAATACCTCGACAGATATTGAATTATATCTGTCAGACATATGTGCAAAGATCCTTAATTTGAAGGAACAACTTTGCAAGAGCTCTCAGAGACAGACAGCAGGACACCGCCTGATCCAAACAAGGAACCAACTGCAGACCGGTTTCGGGATGAAGTCCCTCATCAGTGCAGTCCTGGTTATCACGGTTGTATACACGCGGGGTCCCGGTGCCCGTCATCGTTCGCCGGGATGAACACTGCAATCGCTTACAGTATCCACCACGGCAACAGATTAGAGAGCGCTCCAGAAGGACATTTCGGGTGCGAAATGGTATATGCAGAATACTTGTTTCAAGGAGCAATAAATGTTCCAGTGACTGTAAAACAGTCGAAAACAATCCTTTAGGAACTCACTATACCTTTGTATAGATTGTATGGCATATGTCCGACAGAAAACAACTACTTCTCTGGCTGATACCTCGACAGATATTGAATTATATCTGTCAGACATATGTGCAAAGATCCTTACTTTGAAGGAACAACTTTGCAAGAGCTCTCAGAGACAGACAGCAGGACACTGCCTGATCCAAACAAGGAACCAACTGCAGACCGGTTTCGGGATGAAGTCCCTCATCAGTGCAGTCCTGGTTATCACGGTTGTATACACGCGGGGGCCCGGTGCCCGTCATCGTTCGCCGGGATGAACACTGCAATCGCTTACAGTATCCACCACGGCAACAAATTAGAGAGCGCTCCAGAAGGACATTTTGGGTGCGAAATGGTATATGCAGAATACTTGTTTCAAGGAGCAATAAATGTTCCAGTGACTGTAAAACAGTCGAAAACAATCCTTTAGGAACTCATTATACCTTTGTATAGATTTTATGGCATATGTCCGACAGAAAACAACTACTTCTCTGGCTAATACCTCGACAGATATTGAATTATATCTGTCAGACATATGTGCAAAGATCCTTACTTTGAAGGAACAACTTTGCAAGAGCTCTCGGAGACAGACAGCAGGACACCGCCTGATCCAAACAAGGAACCAACTGCAGACCGGTTTTGGAATGAAGTCCCTCATCAGTGCAGTCCTGGTTATCACGGTTGTATACACGCGGGGTCCCGGTGCCCGTCATCGTTCGCCGGGATGAACACTGCAATCGCTTACAGTATCCACCACGGCAACAGATTAGAGAGCGCTCCAGAAGGACATTTCGGGTGCGAAATGGTATATGCAGAATACTTGTTTCAAGGAGCAATAAATGTTCCAGTGACTGTAAAACAGTCGAAAACAATCCTTTAGGAACTCACTATACCTTTGTATAGATTGTATGGCATATGTCCGACAGAAAACAACTACTTCTCTGGCTAATACCTCGACAGATATTGAATTATATCTGTCAGACATATGTGCAAAGATCCTTACTTTGAAGAGACAACTTTGCAAGAGCTCTCAGAGACAGAAAGCAGGACACCGCCTGATCCAAACAAGGAACCAACTGCAGACCAGTTTCGGGATGAAGTCCCTCATCAGTGCAGTCCTGGTTATCACGGTTGTATACACGCGGGGGCCCGGTGCCCGTCATCGTTCGCCGGGATGAACACTGCAATCGCTTACAGTATCCACCACGTCAACAGATTAGAGAGCGCTCCAGAAGGAAATTTAGGGTGCGAAATGGTATATGCAGAATACTTGTTTCAAGGAGCAATAAATGTTCCAGTGACTGTAAAACAGTCGAAAACAATCCTTTAGGAACTCACTATACCTTTATATAGATTGTATGGCATATGTCCGACAGAAAACAACTACTTCTCTGGCTAATACCTCGACAGATATTGAATTATATCTGTCAGACATATGTGCAAAGATCCTTACTTTGAAGGAACAACTTTGCAAGAGCTCTCAGAGACAGACAGCAGGACACCGCCTGATCCAAACAAGGAACCAACTGCAGACCGGTTTCGGGATGAAGTCCCTCATCAGTGCAGTCCTGGTTATCACGGTTGTATACACGCGGGGGCCCGGTGCCCGTCATCGTTCGCCGGGATGAACACTGCAATCGCTTACATTATCCACCACGGCAACATATTAGAGAGCGCTCCAGAAGGACATTTCGGGTGCGAAATGGTATATGCAGAATACTTGTTCCAAGGAGCAATAAATGTTCCAGTGACTGTAAAACAGTCGAAAACAATCCTTTAGGAACTCACTATACCTTTGTATAGATTGTATGGCATATGTCCGACAGAAAATAAATACTTCTCTGGCTTATACCTCGACAGATATTGAATTATATCTGTCAGACATATGTGCAAAGATCCTTACTTCGAAGGAACAACTTTGCAAGAGCTCTCAGAGACAGACAGCAGGACACCGCCAGATCCAAACAAGGAACTGCAGACCGGTTTCGGGATGAAGTCCCTCATCAGTGCAGTCCTGGTTATCACGGTTGTATACACGCGGGAGCCCGGTGCCCGTCATCGTTCGCCGGGATGAACACTGCAATCGCTTACAGTATCCACCACGGCAACAGATTAGAGAGCGCTCCAGAAGGACATTTCGGGTGCGAAATGGTATATGCAGAATACTTGTTTCAAGGAGCAATAAATGTTCCAGTGACTGTAAAACAGTCGAAAACAATCCTTTAGGAACTCACTATACCTTTGTATAGATTGTATGGCATATGTCCGACAGAAAACAACTACTTCTCTGGCTAATACCTCGACAGATATTGAATTATATCTGTCAGACATATGTGCAAAGATCCTTAATTTGAAGGAACAACTTTGCAAGAGCTCTCAGAGACAGACAGCAGGACACCGCCTGATCCAAACAAGGAACCAACTGCAGACCGGTTTCGGGATGAAGTCCCTCATCAGTGCAGTCCTGGTTATCACGGTTGTATACACGCGGGGTCCCGGTGCCCGTCATCGTTCGCCGGGATGAACACTGCAATCGCTTACAGTATCCACCACGGCAACAGATTAGAGAGCGCTCCAGAAGGACATTTCAGGTGCGAAATGGTATATGCAGAATACTTGTTCCAAGGAGCAATAAATGTTCCAGTGACTGTAAAACAGTCGAAAACAATCCTTTAGGAACTCACTATACCTTTGTATAGATTGTGTGGCATATGTCCGACAGAAAACAACTACTTCTCTGGCTAATACCTCGACAGATATTGAATTATATCTTTCAGACATATGTGCAAAGATCCTTACTTTGAAGGAACAACTTTGCAAGAGCTCTCAGAGACAGACAGTAGGACACCGCCTGATCCAAACAAGGAACCAACTGCAGACCGGTTTCGGGATGAAGTCCCTCATCAGTGCAGTCCTGGTTATCACGGTTGTATACACGCGGGGGCCCGGTGCTTGTCATCGTTCGCCGGGATGAACACTGCAATCGCTTACAGTATCCACCACGGCAACAGATTAGAGAGCGCTCCAGAAGGACATTTCGGGTGCGAAATGGTATATGCAGAATACTTGTTTCAAGGAGCAATAAATGTTCCAGTGACTGTAAAACAGTCGAAAACAATCCTTTAGGAACTCACTATACCTTTGTATAGATTGTATGGCATATGTCCGACAGAAAACAACTACTTCTCTGGCTGATACCTCGACAGATATTGAATTATATCTGTCAGACATATGTGCAAAGATCCTTACTTTGAAGGAACAACTTTGCGAAAGCTCTCAGAGACAGACAGCAGGACACTGCCTGATCCAAACAAGGAACCAACTGCAGACCGGTTTCGGGATGAAGTCCCTCATCAGTGCAGTCCTGGTTATCACGGTTGTATACACGCGGGGGCCCGGTGCCCGTCATCGTTCGCCGGGATGAACACTGCAATCGCTTACAGTATCCACCACGGCAACAGATTAGAGAGCGCTCCAGAAGGACATTTTGGGTGCGAAATGGTATCTGCAGAATACTTGTTTCAAGGAGCAATAAATGTTCCAGTGACTGTAAAACAGTCGAAAACAATCCTTTAGGAACTCATTATACCTTTGTATAGATTTTATGGCATATGTCCGACAGAAAACAACTACTTCTCTGGCTAATACCTCGACAGATATTGAATTATATCTGTCAGACATATGTGCAAAGATCCTTACTTTGAAGGAACAACTTTGCAAGAGCTCTCGGAGACAGACAGCAGGACACCGCCTGATCCAAACAAGGAACCAACTGCAGACCGGTTTTGGAATGAAGTCCCTCATCAGTGCAGTCCTGGTTATCACGGTTGTATACACGAGGGGGCCCGGTGCCCGTCATCGTTCGCCGGGATGAACACTGCAATCGCTTACAGTATCCACCACGGCAACAGATTAGAGAGCGCTCCAGAAGGACATTTCGGGTGCGAAATGGTATATGCAGAATACTTGTTTCAAGGAGCAATAAATGTTCCAGTGACTGTAAAACAGTCGAAAACAATCCTTTAGGAACTCACTATACCTTTGTATAGATTGTATGGCATATGTCCGACAGAAAACAACTACTTCTCTGGCTAATACCTCGACAGATATTGAATTATATCTGTCAGACATATGTGCAAAGATCCTTACTTTGAAGAGACAACTTTGCAAGAGCTCTCAGAGACAGAAAGCAGGACACCGCCTGATCCAAACAAGGAACCAACTGCAGACCAGTTTCGGGATGAAGTCCCTCATCAGTGCAGTCCTGGTTATCACGGTTGTATACACGCGGGGGCCCGGTGCCCGTCATCGTTCGCCGGGATGAACACTGCAATCGCTTACAGTATCCACCACGGTAACAGATTAGAGAGCGCTCCAGAAGGAAATTTCGGGTGCGAAATGGTATATGCAGAATACTTGTTTCAAGGAGCAATAAATGTTCCAGTGACTGTAAAACAGTCGAAAACAATCCTTTAGGAACTCACTATACCTTTGTATAGTTTGTATGGCATATGTCCGACAGAAAACAACTACTTCTCTGGCTAATACCTCGACAGATATTGAATTATATCTGTCAGACATATGTGCAAAGATCCTTACTTTGAAGGAACAACTTTGCAAGAGCTCTCAGAGACAGACAGCAGGACACCGCCTGATCCAAACAAGGAACCAACTGCAGACCGGTTTCGGGATGAAGTCCCTCATCAGTGCAGTCCTGGTTATCACGGTTGTATACACGCGGAGGCCCGGTGCCCGGTTGTATACGCGGGGGCCCGGTGCCCGGTTGTATACACCGGGCCCCCCAGGCAGCCAACAATTCGTTGTTCTGACCAACCCAAGGTTCAATCAATTGTTGGCTGCTTGTCAATTTGTGGACAAACCTCTACTTTTGGATTCCTTGGTTCGTGTCAAATTAAGTTTCAACTAGTGACTGTAGATGTCATAAATAACTTCCTGTTATATTCTGTCTTGCCTCACGGTATTAATTCTTGAGTTGATTCGTTTTGATTTCGAGAGCTCCATAAATGCTTTCTGATGAGTGCGTTAGCACGAAACAGCTGTCAAAGGTTAGAACTCTCGGAATTAAAACGAAATATATTATATATATATATATATATATATATATATATATATATATATATATATATATATATATATATACAGGGTGTCTGGTAAACCTTGTACAATATTGAAACTGGTGATAGACCAGGTCATGACTGTTTAGAATATCGGAATTTCACCTTAGTAAAAATCTCACCGGTTTCGAGATAATGAGCATTTTTTAAATTTTTAAATATATACAGGCCGTTTCTTTTATCATGTGGTAACATTGCTATATTCTAAACCGTAACAGATACGAAGACGATTAAATGGGAGAAAAGGTAACTACTGTGGAGAACAGTACAATGATCAAAGAAAATTTACAGGGAGTCTCGCCCTTCCCGAGTTATACAGGGAAAACTAAAAATGCTGTTATTTGTTTTTTACGAATAGAATTGTTATTTCTGAAAATATAAAAAAATGGAAAAGGAAAGTTTTAATGTATTCTAAATGTACTATAAAAATGTAACAATGAATCTTTGATTAAACGTTTCGTGTCAACACGGCCACCATCAACATTTCTTTTCAAATACGGACCTGTCTGTTTTAGTACAAATATTGATAAAGCGATAAAATCTCAATTCAGTGGTACATCACACTTGATATTTTTATAACTTTTCATTTAAAATAACTAACATCATCAGTGACAACAATTTTTAATTACGGTCCTGTCGTTAGGTCGTTTATGGATTCCACAAAACCTTACTCTCCGATATAAAAATTATCAGTGACGCTTTGAATAAATGTATCTATTAAAATTATGTTTACACTATAATAAAAGATATCTGTAGTTTCAGAGACGAACGATAGCAATTTACCTCGGAAATAAACTTACTTAAGAGTAGTAGAAATCAAACAAACAGAAAACAATTTATTTCATATTCAATTTTTGAGTGAAAATAAAACCAATACAGAAAATGAATTCTTCATGATAACCTACAATAAATGCTCGAATTGCCGACCTCTTTGTTGAATGCACATAAGTTGTCTGTCCATACAATTTCTGTGGCAATTTTCTAGCATGATGGGTGTAATGCTATTACATGCATCTCTTATTTTTTGTATGAGATGGTCGATATCTGTACTAGTTATCGAAAAAACTTTATCCTTTATGTATTTCCATTCAAAAAAATCTAAAGGAGTTAGGTCTGGGGATCGAGCTGGCCAGGCAATTGGTCCATTGTTTCCAATCCATTTTCTTGGGAATATTGCATCTATATGTTCCCTTACTATTGCTGCATTATGGGGAGGGGCACCGTCTTGTTGAAAATATTGTATTTCACGGCGGATGTTCAGTGGCAATTCATCTAAGTAGCCATCAAACTCATTGGATAAAAAATGTAAATACATTCCACCATTCAAATGCTCGTCGTAAAAGAAAAGACCTAGTATGTTTGTTCCCAAAATTCCCAACCAAACATTTATTCCGAACCTTTCCTGGAAATTGGTTTCTCTATGTGAATGTTCATTTGTATTATTCCACCTATAATTGATGTTTCTGTTAAACCAACCATTGTTGGTGAATTTTGATTCGTCCGTCCATATTATTTTATTACAAATATTTCCAACTTCCCTATTTCTACGTCTCAACCACATCGCAAATCGTACTCTCCTTCCGTAATCCCTTTCATTGAGCCGATGAATTTTGCGTATCCGGTAGCATTTGTTCTTTTTCAAAATATTTCTGGTAGATTTTACAGAAATCCCTAGTTCGTGGGCAATTTCTCGTAAAGAACAATCTTGATTAGAAATATTTTTGTAACTGACCAATCCTAAATTGAAAAAAAATATTTTCGTCACTTTGTTAATCTTTATGAAGTAATATTTGCTTAACTAAAACATTTATTTGGTTCCGCATACTTCCAGTAACAACATATTTTCTAGTTTTATTTCTATCAAATGCACCACAGTCTCTCAAATTTCTTTCTAATCGTCTAAACATTTGAATATTTGGAATACGACGATTTGGGTATAGCTCACCATACATATTTTTTGCCAAAAGAGGATTTCTATTTGATTTTGCATAAGCAAATAGCATATCAGTCCTTTCGTCATTTGAATACATCTTTGATATGACTGAGTGTATAATCGACTGACAGTTCTTAACACGTACCAACAACTCATTTATTTGTCCTGCCATAGAAACCAAGCAAAGCCTACTTGTTTAAAAATGGTAAATGAAGTGAGATGCTATTTAATTGTAATATATCACACAATAGTCGTATTTTGACCAAAAACTAATATTCTCGTTACTTCCAGGATTGAGAATTATAGAAATATTCAGTATGATAATTGATTCAGAAGAAATCAGCCTTGAAACAAGGATTTCTGTAATACAAAAATGCCCAAGAAGGAAAAATACGAATGTTCGTTGTGTTGGGGTATCTTCTTATCGAAATTATTGGGTGAGGTCTGAAGTATGCCAATAGTTGAATAGGTTTAGAAGAAATCAAAATAATTTACAAAAGAACTAACGACAGGACCGTAATTAAAAATTGTTGTCACTGAGGATGCTAGTTATTTTAAATGAAACGTTATAAAAATATCAAGTGTGATATACCACTGAATTGTGATTTTATCGCTTTATCAATATTTGTACTAAAATAGACAGGTCCGTATTTGAAAAAGAAATGTTGATGGTGGCCGTGTTGACACGAAACGTTTAATCAAAGATTCATTGTTACATTTTTATAGTACATTCAGAATACATTAAAACTTTCTTTATAAACTTTTTTATATTGTCAGAAATAACAGTTTTATTCGTAAAAAACAAATAACAGCATTTTTAGTTTTCCCTGTATAACTCGGGAAGGGTGAGACTCCCTGTAAATTTTCTTTGACCATTGTACTGTTCTCCACGATAGTTACTTTTTCTCCCATTTAATCGTCTTCGTATCTGTTACGGTTTAGAATATAGCAATGTTACCACATGATAAAAGAAACGGCCTGTATATATATATATATATATATATATATATATATATATATATATATATATATATATATATATATCACTATACCTTTGTATAGATTGTATGGCATATGTCCGACAGAAAACAACTACTTCTCTGGCTAATACCTCGACAGATATTGAATTATATCTGTCAGACATATGTGCAAAGATCCTTACTTTGAAGGAACAACTTTGCAAGAGCTCTCGGAGACAGACAGCAGGACACCGCCTGATCCAAACAAGGAACCAACTGCAGACCGGTTTTGGAATGAAGTCCCTCATCAGTGCAGTCCTGGTTATCACGGTTGTATACACGAGGGGGCCCGGTGCCCGTCATCGTTCGCCGGGATGAACACTGCAATCGCTTACAGTATCCACCACGGCAACAGATTAGAGAGCGCTCCAGAAGGACATTTCGGGTGCGAAATGGTATATGCAGAATACTTGTTTCAAGGAGCAATAAATGTTCCAGTGACTGTAAAACAGTCGAAAACAATCCTTTAGGAACTCACTATACCTTTGTATAGATTGTATGGCATATGTCCGACAGAAAACAACTACTTCTCTGGCTAATACCTCGACAGATATTGAATTATATCTGTCAGACATATGTGCAAAGATCCTTACTTTGAAGAGACAACTTTGCAAGAGCTCTCAGAGACAGAAAGCAGGACACCGCCTGATCCAAACAAGGAACCAACTGCAGACCAGTTTCGGGATGAAGTCCCTCATCAGTGCAGTCCTGGTTATCACGGTTGTATACACGCGGGGGCCCGGTGCCCGTCATCGTTCGCCGGGATGAACACTGCAATCGCTTACAGTATCCACCACGGTAACAGATTAGAGAGCGCTCCAGAAGGAAATTTCGGGTGCGAAATGGTATATGCAGAATACTTGTTTCAAGGAGCAATAAATGTTCCAGTGACTGTAAAACAGTCGAAAACAATCCTTTAGGAACTCACTATACCTTTGTATAGTTTGTATGGCATATGTCCGACAGAAAACAACTACTTCTCTGGCTAATACCTCGACAGATATTGAATTATATCTGTCAGACATATGTGCAAAGATCCTTACTTTGAAGGAACAACTTTGCAAGAGCTCTCAGAGACAGACAGCAGGACACCGCCTGATCCAAACAAGGAACCAACTGCAGACCGGTTTCGGGATGAAGTCCCTCATCAGTGCAGTCCTGGTTATCACGGTTGTATACACGCGGAGGCCCGGTGCCCGGTTGTATACGCGGGGGCCCGGTGCCCGGTTGTATACACCGGGCCCCCCAGGCAGCCAACAATTCGTTGTTCTGACCAACCCAAGGTTCAATCAATTGTTGGCTGCTTGTCAATTTGTGGACAAACCTCTACTTTTGGATTCCTTGGTTCGTGTCAAATTAAGTTTCAACTAGTGACTGTAGATGTCATAAATAACTTCCTGTTATATTCTGTCTTGCCTCACGGTATTAATTCTTGAGTTGATTCGTTTTGATTTCGAGAGCTCCATAAATGCTTTCTGATGAGTGCGTTAGCACGAAACAGCTGTCAAAGGTTAGAACTCTCGGAATTAAAACGAAATATATTATATATATATATATATATATATATATATATATATATATATATATATATATATATAATATATACAGGGTGTCTGGTAAACCTTGTACAATATTGAAACTGGTGATAGACCAGGTCATGACTGTTTAGAATATCGGAATTTCACCTTAGTAAAAATCTCACCGGTTTCGAGATAATGAGCATTTTTTAAATTTTTAAATATATACAGGCCGTTTCTTTTATCATGTGGTAACATTGCTATATTCTAAACCGTAACAGATACGAAGACGATTAAATGGGAGAAAAGGTAACTACTGTGGAGAACAGTACAATGATCAAAGAAAATTTACAGGGAGTCTCGCCCTTCCCGAGTTATACAGGGAAAACTAAAAATGCTGTTATTTGTTTTTTACGAATAGAATTGTTATTTCTGAAAATATAAAAAAATGGAAAAGGAAAGTTTTAATGTATTCTAAATGTACTATAAAAATGTAACAATGAATCTTTGATTAAACGTTTCGTGTCAACACGGCCACCATCAACATTTCTTTTCAAATACGGACCTGTCTGTTTTAGTACAAATATTGATAAAGCGATAAAATCTCAATTCAGTGGTACATCACACTTGATATTTTTATAACTTTTCATTTAAAATAACTAACATCATCAGTGACAACAATTTTTAATTACGGTCCTGTCGTTAGGTCGTTTATGGATTCCACAAAACCTTACTCTCCGATATAAAAATTATCAGTGACGCTTTGAATAAATGTATCTATTAAAATTATGTTTACACTATAATAAAAGATATCTGTAGTTTCAGAGACGAACGATAGCAATTTACCTCGGAAATAAACTTACTTAAGAGTAGTAGAAATCAAACAAACAGAAAACAATTTATTTCATATTCAATTTTTGAGTGAAAATAAAACCAATACAGAAAATGAATTCTTCATGATAACCTACAATAAATGCTCGAATTGCCGACCTCTTTGTTGAATGCACATAAGTTGTCTGTCCATACAATTTCTGTGGCAATTTTCTAGCATGATGGGTGTAATGCTATTACATGCATCTCTTATTTTTTGTATGAGATGGTCGATATCTGTACTAGTTATCGAAAAAACTTTATCCTTTATGTATTTCCATTCAAAAAAATCTAAAGGAGTTAGGTCTGGGGATCGAGCTGGCCAGGCAATTGGTCCATTGTTTCCAATCCATTTTCTTGGGAATATTGCATCTATATGTTCCCTTACTATTGCTGCATTATGGGGAGGGGCACCGTCTTGTTGAAAATATTGTATTTCACGGCGGATGTTCAGTGGCAATTCATCTAAGTAGCCATCAAACTCATTGGATAAAAAATGTAAATACATTCCACCATTCAAATGCTCGTCGTAAAAGAAAAGACCTAGTATGTTTGTTCCCAAAATTCCCAACCAAACATTTATTCCGAACCTTTCCTGGAAATTGGTTTCTCTATGTGAATGTTCATTTGTATTATTCCACCTATAATTGATGTTTCTGTTAAACCAACCATTGTTGGTGAATTTTGATTCGTCCGTCCATATTATTTTATTACAAATATTTCCAACTTCCCTATTTCTACGTCTCAACCACATCGCAAATCGTACTCTCCTTCCGTAATCCCTTTCATTGAGCCGATGAATTTTGCGTATCCGGTAGCATTTGTTCTTTTTCAAAATATTTCTGGTAGATTTTACAGAAATCCCTAGTTCGTGGGCAATTTCTCGTAAAGAACAATCTTGATTAGAAATATTTTTGTAACTGACCAATCCTAAATTGAAAAAAAATATTTTCGTCACTTTGTTAATCTTTATGAAGTAATATTTGCTTAACTAAAACATTTATTTGGTTCCGCATACTTCCAGTAACAACATATTTTCTAGTTTTATTTCTATCAAATGCACCACAGTCTCTCAAATTTCTTTCTAATCGTCTAAACATTTGAATATTTGGAATACGACGATTTGGGTATAGCTCACCATACATATTTTTTGCCAAAAGAGGATTTCTATTTGATTTTGCATAAGCAAATAGCATATCAGTCCTTTCGTCATTTGAATACATCTTTGATATGACTGAGTGTATAATCGACTGACAGTTCTTAACACGTACCAACAACTCATTTATTTGTCCTGCCATAGAAACCAAGCAAAGCCTACTTGTTTAAAAATGGTAAATGAAGTGAGATGCTATTTAATTGTAATATATCACACAATAGTCGTATTTTGACCAAAAACTAATATTCTCGTTACTTCCAGGATTGAGAATTATAGAAATATTCAGTATGATAATTGATTCAGAAGAAATCAGCCTTGAAACAAGGATTTCTGTAATACAAAAATGCCCAAGAAGGAAAAATACGAATGTTCGTTGTGTTGGGGTATCTTCTTATCGAAATTATTGGGTGAGGTCTGAAGTATGCCAATAGTTGAATAGGTTTAGAAGAAATCAAAATAATTTACAAAAGAACTAACGACAGGACCGTAATTAAAAATTGTTGTCACTGAGGATGCTAGTTATTTTAAATGAAACGTTATAAAAATATCAAGTGTGATATACCACTGAATTGTGATTTTATCGCTTTATCAATATTTGTACTAAAATAGACAGGTCCGTATTTGAAAAAGAAATGTTGATGGTGGCCGTGTTGACACGAAACGTTTAATCAAAGATTCATTGTTACATTTTTATAGTACATTCAGAATACATTAAAACTTTCTTTATAAACTTTTTTATATTGTCAGAAATAACAGTTTTATTCGTAAAAAACAAATAACAGCATTTTTAGTTTTCCCTGTATAACTCGGGAAGGGTGAGACTCCCTGTAAATTTTCTTTGACCATTGTACTGTTCTCCACGATAGTTACTTTTTCTCCCATTTAATCGTCTTCGTATCTGTTACGGTTTAGAATATAGCAATGTTACCACATGATAAAAGAAACGGCCTGTATATATATATATATATATATATATATATATATATATATATATATATATATATATATATATATATCACTATACCTTTGTATAGATTGTATGGCATATGTCCGACAGAAAACAACTACTTCTCTGGCTAATACCTCGACAGATATTGAATTATATCTGTCAGACATATGTGCAAAGATCCTTACTTTGAAGAGACAACTTTGCAAGAGCTCTCAGAGACAGAAAAAAGGACACCGCCTGATCCAAACAAGGAACCAACTGCAGACCAGTTTCGGGATGAAGTCCCTCATCAGTGCAGTCCTGGTTATCACGGTTGTATACACGCGGGGGCCCGGTGCCCGTCATCGTTCGCCGGGATGAACACTGCAATCGCTTACAGTATCCACCACGGTAACAGATTAGAGAGCGCTCCAGAAGGAAATTTCGGGTGCGAAATGGTATATGCAGAATACTTGTTTCAAGGAGCAATAAATGTTCCAGTGACTGTAAAACAGTCGAAAACAATCCTTTAGGAACTCACTATACCTTTGTATAGTTTGTATGGCATATGTCCGACAGAAAACAACTACTTCTCTGGCTAATACCTCGACAGATATTGAATTATATCTGTCAGACATATGTGCAAAGATCCTTACTTTGAAGGAACAACTTTGCAAGAGCTCTCAGAGACAGACAGCAGGACACCGCCTGATCCAAACAAGGAACCAACTGCAGACCGGTTTCGGGATGAAGTCCCTCATCAGTGCAGTCCTGGTTATCACGGTTGTATACACGCGGAGGCCCGGTGCCCGGTTGTATACGCGGGGGCCCGGTGCCCGGTTGTATACACCGGGCCCCCCAGGCAGCCAACAATTCGTTGTTCTGACCAACCCAAGGTTCAATCAATTGTTGGCTGCTTGTCAATTTGTGGACAAACCTCTACTTTTGGATTCCTTGGTTCGTGTCAAATTAAGTTTCAACTAGTGACTGTAGATGTCATAAATAACTTCCTGTTATATTCTGTCTTGCCTCACGGTATTAATTCTTGAGTTGATTCGTTTTGATTTCGAGAGCTCCATAAATGCTTTCTGATGAGTGCGTTAGCACGAAACAGCTGTCAAAGGTTAGAACTCTCGGAATTAAAACGAAATATATTATATATATATATATATATATATATATATATATATATATATATATATATATATATATATATATATATATATATATATATATATATATACAGGGTGTCTGGTAAACCTTGTACAATATTGAAACTGGTGATAGACCAGGTCATGACTGTTTAGAATATCGGAATTTCACCTTAGTAAAAATCTCACCGGTTTCGAGATAATGAGCATTTTTTTAATTTTTAAATATATACAGGCCGTTTCTTTTATCATGTGGTAACATTGCTATATTCTAAACCGTAACAGATACGAAGACGATTAAATGGGAGAAAAGGTAACTACTGTGGAGAACAGTACAATGATCAAAGAAAATTTACAGGGAGTCTCGCCCTTCCCGAGTTATACAGGGAAAACTAAAAATGCTGTTATTTGTTTTTTACGAATAGAATTGTTATTTCTGAAAATATAAAAAAATGGAAAAGGAAAGTTTTAATGTATTCTAAATGTACTATAAAAATGTAACAATGAATCTTTGATTAAACGTTTCGTGTCAACACGGCCACCATCAACATTTCTTTTCAAATACGGACCTGTCTGTTTTAGTACAAATATTGATAAAGCGATAAAATCTCAATTCAGTGGTACATCACACTTGATATTTTTATAACTTTTCATTTAAAATAACTAACATCATCAGTGACAACAATTTTTAATTACGGTCCTGTCGTTAGGTCGTTTATGGATTCCACAAAACCTTACTCTCCGATATAAAAATTATCAGTGACGCTTTGAATAAATGTATCTATTAAAATTATGTTTACACTATAATAAAAGATATCTGTAGTTTCAGAGACGAACGATAGCAATTTACCTCGGAAATAAACTTACTTAAGAGTAGTAGAAATCAAACAAACAGAAAACAATTTATTTCATATTCAATTTTTGAGTGAAAATAAAACCAATACAGAAAATGAATTCTTCATGATAACCTACAATAAATGCTCGAATTGCCGACCTCTTTGTTGAATGCACATAAGTTGTCTGTCCATACAATTTCTGTGGCAATTTTCTAGCATGATGGGTGTAATGCTATTACATGCATCACTTATTTTTTGTATGAGATGGTCGATATCTGTACTAGTTATCGAAAAAACTTTATCCTTTATGTATCTCCAGACAAAAAAATCTAAAGGAGTTAGGTCTGGGGATCGAGCTGGCCAGGCAATTGGTCCATTGTTTCCAATCCATTTTCTTGGGAATATTGCATCTATATGTTCCCTTACTATTGCTGCATTATGGGGAGGGGCACCGTCTTGTTGAAAATATTGTATTTCACGGCGGATGTTCAGTGGCAATTCATCTAAGTAGCCATCAAACTCATTGGATAAAAAATGTAAATACATTCCACCATTCAAATGCTCGTCGTAAAAGAAAAGACCTAGTATGTTTGTTCCCAAAATTCCCAACCAAACATTTATTCCGAACCTTTCCTGGAAATTGGTTTCTCTATGTGAATGTTCATTTGTATTATTCCACCTATAATGGATGTTTCTGTTAAACCAACCATTGTTGGTGAATTTTGATTCGTCCGTCCATATTATTTTATTACAAATATTTCCAACTTCCCTATTTCTACGTCTCAACCACATCGCAAATCGTACTCTCCTTCCGTAATCCCTTTCATTGAGCCGATGAATTTTGCGTATCCGGTAGCATTTGTTCTTTTTCAAAATATTTCTGGTAGATTTTACAGAAATCCCTAGTTCGTGGGCAATTTCTCGTAAAGAACAATCTTGATTAGAAATATTTTTGTAACTGACCAATCCTAAATTGAAAAAAAATATTTTCGTCACTTTGTTAATCTTTATGAAGTAATATTTGCTTAACTAAAACATTTATTTGGTTCCGCATACTTCCAGTAACAACATATTTTCTAGTTTTATTTCTATCTAATGCACCACAGTCTCTCAAATTTCTTTCTAATCGTCTAAACATTTGAATATTTGGAATACGACGATTTGGGTATAGCTCACCATACATATTTTTTGCCAAAAGAGGATTTCTATTTGATTTTGCATAAGCAAATAGCATATCAGTCCTTTCGTCATTTGAATACATCTTTGATATGACTGAGTGTATAATCGACTGACAGTTCTTAACACGTACCAACAACTCATTTATTTGTCCTGCCATAGAAACCAAGCAAAGCCTACTTGTTTAAAAATGGTAAATGAAGTGAGATGCTATTTAATTGTAATATATCACACAATAGTCGTATTTTGACCAAAAACTAATATTCTCGTTACTTCCAGGATTGAGAATTATAGAAATATTCAGTATGATAATTGATTCAGAAGAAATCAGCCTTGAAACAAGGATTTCTGTAATACAAAAATGCCCAAGAAGGAAAAATACGAATGTTCGTTGTGTTGGGGTATCTTCTTATCGAAATTATTGGGTGAGGTCTGAAGTATGCCAATAGTTGAATAGGTTTAGAAGAAATCAAAATAATTTACAAAAGAACTAACGACAGGACCGTAATTAAAAATTGTTGTCACTGAGGATGCTAGTTATTTTAAATGAAACGTTATAAAAATGTCAAGTGTGATATACCACTGAATTGTGATTTTATCGCTTTATCAATATTTGTACTAAAATAGACAGGTCCGTATTTGAAAAAGAAATGTTGATGGTGGCCGAGTTGACACGAAACGTTTAATCAAAGATTCATTGTTACATTTTTATAGTACATTCAGAATACATTAAAACTTTCTTTATAAACTTTTTTATATTGTCAGAAATAACAGTTTTATTCGTAAAAAACAAATAACAGCATTTTTAGTTTTCCCTGTATAACTCGGGAAGGGTGAGACTCCCTGTAAATTTTCTTTGACCATTGTACTGTTCTCCACAATAGTTACTTTTTCTCCCATTTAATCGTCTTCGTATCTGTTACGGTTTAGAATATAGCAATGTTACCACATGATAAAAGAAACGGCCTGTATATATATATATATATATATATATATATATATATATATATATATATATATATATATATATATATATATATATATATATATATGTACATTACTAAGATCATGGGTTGAACCGCGTTGAGAGTTTATATTCGGCTCCTGCTTTGGAGCCATTTTCAAGAGTGTGACTGCGAGGCCTCTATCTGCCTACTCCTCGAGTCGTGGTCTTGAGAGATATCAAGGTCTCAACCTGCCTACTCCTTGATCTCAAAAGACGATCCGATGTTGGTTGCACTGTAGTATTTATAGGTGGTTGGCTACCTGGAGGTGGGCGGGTCTTACGGGTTTTCTCGTTTGTCTTGTCTGCTGGTGCCTGCTGTGTAGTTGGAGTTAATGGGATAATAATTGATTGCGGATAAGTTTCACGTGGCCTGGTAATTACGGTTGGAAGAAGGGGCTTCCAAATGGGGTTCAATTTACGGCTATCATCTTTAATGTTCAGGCAATCAGGCCGTTTTTCGATTTCGATGGCTTCTCTGATAAAACGAGAAGTTCTTGAACGTACTGGGGCGGTGGTTTTCGTTTTCTCGAAATCTATGGGGTGACCCGTTTGGATGAAATGAAGAGCTAATGCGGAGCTGGTGTCTCGATTTCTAACTGAAAGGGAGTGTTGATAGGATCGAAAATGGATCTGTTTCGAAGTTTCTCCTATATAAGAGTGGGGGCAGATAGATCAGGGAATTTCGTAAATACCATGGTCTTCGTTGGGAATTTTGTCTTTTGTTGGTCTGATGAGGTGTGATAGTTTTTGTTCTGTGGTAAAGATGGTTTTGATATTTGATTTTCTGAAAAGTCGACTGATTTTGTCCGTCACCCCTTTGATGTAAGGGAAGAAGACTATGGATGGACGGTCTTCAACTTGTGGTTCGTTTTTGGTTACTAATGGTTTCTGAAGCTGTTTTTGGATGTTTCTGTCTATGTGGTCTGGTCTGTATCCGTTTTGTAGGAGAGCTTGTTTTACGTTGTGAAGTTCGGATTGTCTGTTGTGGTCGTCGGTTAGTCGGATGGAGCGAGATATCAGAGTATTTACGACTGAGTTGAGTTGTGAGGGATGATGATGGGACTTGGAGTTGAGATATCGGTTGGTGTGGGTGGGTTTTCTATAAACCGTGTACGAGAAACCTTGTTGAGGATTTTTAGTGATTTGTACATCTAAGAATGGCAGAGTTGAATTGCTTTCTATCTCCATCGTGAAGCGAATGTAAGGGTGTACTTCGTTCAGATGGGTCAGGAAAGAATCCAGGGTATCTCTCCCGTGGGGCCAGATGACAAAAGTGTTATCAACGTATCGTAACCAGCAGGAAGGTTGAAGAGTGGCTGATGAAAGGGCTTTGGTTTCGAAATCTTCCATGAATATATTGGCAATCGCAGGTGAGAGAGGGGATCCCAAAGGGGCACCTTTGATTTGCCTATAAAAAGAGTTTTGGAAGGTGAAGTATGTGTTGGACATACAATGTTTGATTAGAGTGAGGATGTCTTGTGATATGTCGTGCTTGTTTTGTAATATGGTGAGGGTCTCGTCAATAGGGATGTTGGTGAAAAGAGAGACAATGTCGAAGCTGACTCGGATGTCGGAGTTAGATATGTTGAATTCCTTAATTCGATTGATGAAGTGGTAGGAGTTTTTCACGTGGGATTCGGATATTTCAACTATAGGTTGAAGAATGTTAGAAAGATGTTTCGCTAAGCGTTGGGTTGGGCAGTTGAATGCACTGACAATGGGTCTGAGAGGGGTTCCGATTTTGTGAATTTTAGGAAGGCCATATATTTTTGGGATTCGAGAGGATCTCTCCTTCGGTATATGGCCTTCCTAAAATTCACAAAATCGGAACCCCTCTCAGACCCAATGTCAGTGCATTCAACTGCCCAACCCAACGCTTAGCGAAACATCTTTCTAACATTCTTCAACCTATAGTTGAAATATCCGAATCCCACGTGAAAAACTCCTACCACTTCATCAATCGAATTAAGGAATTCAACATATCTAACTCCAACATCCTAGTCAGCTTCGACATCGTCTCTTTTCACCAACATCCCTATTGACGAGACCCTCACCATATTACAAAACAAGCACGACATATCACAAGACATCCTCACTCTAATCAAACATTGTATGTCCAACACATACTTCACCTTCCAAAACTCTTTTTATAGGCAAATCAAAGGTGCCCCTATGGGATCCCCTCTCTCACCTGCGATTGCCAATATATTCATGGAAGATTTCGAAACCAAAGCCCTTTCATCAGCCACTCTTCAACCTTCCTGCTGGTTACGATACGTTGATGACACTTTTGTCATCTGGCCCCACGGGAGAGATACCCTGGATTCTTTCCTGACCCATCTGAACGAAGTACACCCTTACATTCGCTTCACGATGGAGATAGAAAGCAATTCAACTCTGCCATTCTTAGATGTACAAATCACAAAAAATCCTCAACAAGGTTTCTCGTACACGGTTTATAGAAAACCCACCCACACCAACCGATATCTCAACTCCAAGTCCCACCATCATCCCTCACAACTCAACTCAGTCGTAAATACTCTGATATCTCGCTCCATCCGACGACCACAACAGACAATCCGAACTTCACAACGTAAAACAAGCTCTCCTACAAAACGGATACAGACCAGACCACATAGACAGAAACATCCAAAAACAGCTTCAGAAACCATTAGTAACCAAAAACGAACCACAAGTTGAAGACCGTCCATCCAAAGTCTTCTTCCCTTACATCAAAGGGGTGACGGACAAAATCAGTCGACTTTTCAGAAAAGCAAATATCAAAACCATCTTTACCACAGAACAAAAACTATCACACCTCATCAGACCAACAAAAGACAAAATTCCCAACGAAGACCATGGTATTTACGAAATTCCCTGTTCTATCTGCCCCCACTCTTATATAGGAGAAACTTCGAAACAGATCCATTTTCGATCCTATCAACACTCCCTTTCAGTTAGAAATCGAGACACCAGCTCCGCATTAGCTCTTCATTTCATCCAAACGGGTCACCCCTTAGATTTCGAGAAAACGAAAACCATCGCCCCAGTACGTTCAAGAACTTCTCGTTTTATCAGAGAAGCCATCGAAATCGAAAAACGGCCTGATTGCCTGAACATTAAAGATGATAGCCGTAAATTGAACCCCATTTGGAAGCCCCTTCTTCCAACCGTAATTACCAGGCCACGTGAAACTTATCCGCAATCAATTATTATCCCATTAACTCCAACTACACAGCAGGCACCAGCAGACAAGACAAACGAGAAAACCCGTAAGACCCGCCCACCTCCAGGTAGCCAACCACCTATAAATACTACAGTGCAACCAACATCGGATCGTCTTTTGAGATCAAGGAGTAGGCAGTTTGAGACCTTGATATCTCTCAAGACCACGACTCGAGGAGTAGGCAGATAGAGGCCTCGCAGTCACACTCTTGAAAATGGCTCCAAAGCAGGAGCCGAAACGTCGAGTTATAAACTCTCAACGCGGTTCAACCCATGAACTTAGTAATGTACATATTTCTGACCGCGGAAACCTTTCCGAACATATATATATATATATATATATATATATATATATATATATATATATATATATATATATATATATATATATATATATATATATATATATACATATATACAGGGTGTCCGGTAAACCTTGTACAATATTGAAACTGGTGATAGACCAGGTCATGACTGTTTAGAATATCGGAATTTCCCCTTAGTAAAAATCTCACCGGTTTCGAGATAATGAGCATTTTTTAAATTTCTGGAAAATCACTACCTCACCTTGGATTTTTGAGTGCCATGTCTACAAATTGAGACCAACTCAAATATCTTTGCTGCTGACGATTACTGATGAGTGATGCTTTCAGACGTACAAAACAGTTTTTCAGAAAACGATACAATTTTACAAGAATTGAGGGTAAAATGCCAGATTTGAGTTTAACCAATTTTTTTAACAACAGTTTGACATTATTGTTTGAAAAAACCGTAACCAAGTGGAAGTGGATATTTATTACAAAAGAATGCTCAATTTGTTCAGACTCTTCCATGGTATAAAACATACGATAATTAATTTTGGAATGAGTAGAATTTCGATTATATTAGAGTGTGATGTTATTCTCAGATAAAATCAACTCCATTAAACTTTGTCAGTAATGTCTTTTATTTTTATCCTATCGAGATGAAATGATTAAATAATTATGAGTAATAACAAATCAACTGCTCAGAAGCATTCAATGAGGTGTAAAGAAGTAAATGTTAATTCAACGTTTTTTTTAATCAACATACACTATAAACCACAATAACGATTATTCAACATCGCACTGAATAATATTACAAAAATGTTATTTTCCATCCACTCGTACGCAGAGACATCTTTTCAAGAAGATTCTTTTCAAATGCGTTATAGGTTATAGCCCCAAAATAAACCATTCTCTGAGCGGCATTGTGCAATCGGATATCGTTCTGCATAAAGCGCTGCTGCAGCAGTAGCACTACCTACACATTCACCATAAATGTAGTGCAATGTAGTTCTCGGGGAGTATAACGTGTGTACGGCATGACAAAGAAATAAATACCGCTGAATGAAACAAGCAGAATAATTTCAAAAAACTACGACAGAAGTCACCTACTAGATTTTTTCAATTCTATTTACAGAAGATCCGTTCATGCACAATGTAGTTTGTTTTTTCTTCTGGAAACGATTGCTGCTACGGACACAACTCAGTTAAAAAACAGAGTTAAAAAAGTTTATAATTTTCGACAAGGATTCACGTCCTAAAAAATTTTGCGCTTATTTGGTTACACCCTGTATATCTGTGGGTCTCTGAAATTTCGTTGGAATCTGGATGTTGGACAATCATTTATCACAAGAATTCGTTTTAATCGGTGCCATGTCGGATAATCGACATTTCATTTCGATAATTTTATTATTAAGCTTAATTGCATGAAAAGTTAAATTTATTGACATACTATTTAATGCTACCGAGCAGTCTATTCTTTATTATTAATATTATTAATCATTTCCACATTTCATCTTGATACAATCGAAATAAAATAACTTTTGGGCGTAAGTATAAAAGTTGATGGAAGCTTAGAATAAAACCACGCCTAATTCAATGGAAATCATTTCCTCCAAAAATAATTATAGTTTGTTTAATACCATGGTAGAGTCTGAAAAAAATGAGCATTCTTTTGAAATAAATGTCCACTTCCAATTGGTTATGTTTCTTTCAGACAATAATGTCAAACTTTTTTTAAAAAAATTGATGAAATTCAAATTTGTCATTTTACCCGCATTTCTTGAAAAAAAATTTCACTTTCTGAAAAACTGTTCTGTACGTCTAAAAGCATCACTCATCAGTAAACTTCAGCAGCAAAGTTATTTGAATTTGTCTCAATTTGTATACATGGCTTTCAAAACTCCAAGGGGAGGTTGCGATTTTCCAGAAATTCTTAAAATGCCCATTATCTCGAAAACGGTGATATTTTTACTGAGGTGAAATTCCGATATTCTGAACAGTCATGATCTGGACTATCACCAGTTTCAATATTGTACAAGGTTTACCGGACACCCTGTATATCAAATTTATGTCAATGTTATGTTAATAAGGTAGTCGAAGTTTTATTGTATAAAGATTCAATTATGTTTATATTCAATTAGAACGGCCACTAATGAATATTTTTATTTTGTAGAGTGTCCAGAAAAGTTGTCTTCCAACTAGCATTACTTCTGAAAGAATCGGAAAGTTATCCCATCAGATAAGTGTATCCAGATATTTTTGTGGTTTATTGGACATGAAGCTGCTGGATTCCGAGATGTTGCAGACAGATTCAATATAACAATAAGTAAACTGCATAATATAATTGAAGTAGTATCATACTTCACTTCTGGTTTGTCAGCAAAATTCATCAGATAGCCAACTGATGAAGAAAAACTATAAATAACCACAAATTTCAAAACCATGGGATTTCCAAGTGTTTTGGGAGCAATAGATGGAAGTCACATCAAAATTGATACCCCTTCTGAAAATCCTGTATCGTACTTAAGTAGAAAAAAATATTATTCGAATCATGTAAAGACCAATTTTTCAAAATATCTAAACGTATTTTCATATTGTATCTACCCTAAAATTTTGGAGTAGTCCCATTAGTATAGGTGGGGTGTTTTCTTTATATTCCTAGATTTTGCCTTATAATTTTCAGATTTTCCCTATTTATTTTCATGTGTGAAATTTTGTTCATTGAAATATACCTTTTTCTGCTGATAATAGTAACATTTGAGTGTGGCTGGAGTTTGTTTAATTATCTTTTGAAATATGTAGTTGATATTATTTGTGAATATTTGGTTACATCTATCTACTTCGTGTAAAATCTTCTTCAATGAACATTTCTTTGCAGATGCAAGCTGTATGTGATGATAGAAAAAGATCCCGAGACGTCTTCATTGGATTTCTTGGTTCAGTACACGACTCAAGAGTTTTTAAAAATTCGTCTCTTTCAGTATCTCTTGAAGAAAAATGTGATGAAAATTACATTTTGTGAGACAGTGCCTATCCATGCTTGAGTCATTTATTGACAACATATAAATTCAGAGAAAATTTAAGTGTGGCTGAGAAGGAATTCAACAAAAAATGGAGTCCTTGTAGAGTAGTTATTGAGCATGCATTTGGTATTCTCAAACAGATATTCAAGATGTTGTACCATGTGAAATTTTTTTTTTGCAAATGATTTTTATTTTTGTGTACATTCTGGAACTTCAGTGATTTTTGGTTATGACAATTTTTTAAAAGAACGTTGGAATGTCATGATTCCTGAATTCTTATGGGACCACCATACAAAAAAATATTTCATGAAATCAATTGTTTTTGCAAAAAACTGATTCGACGATCAGGAAATGTGAATCTACTTGGCGCTGTAATCGAGAACGAACAGGCGCTGTTTTGCCAATGTTCAACGAATTTATTATCTTCACCACCACTCTTGATGAAAAGACAAAGAAAACTTATCTGGGAGGGGTAGGGAAGAAATTCTACTGTTGGTGTAATGCGCAGATGGTGGATTTTTGTTGGTCTGGGGCTTTATCTTGAAGGCTCGATAAAATTTCTTGGCTTTATCAAGTCATAATTCTCAGTCCCTATCAATCTGCGCCTGAAATTTTCGAAATATTTTGCAGGAACATTTTGAAGATTGGGCTAATTTTCAATAATATTATCTATAGTAACGAACAGTCGTTGCCGACCGATGATGAATCCTTTACTTCCATGGTCACCTACTACGTAGGCTCATTATTCTGGATCGTGATGTGATAAATGAGCTAATGTTTTGGTTTGAAGTCTACTGCTTTTTCTTGGGGCAGTTTTAATGAAGAATATAAACATAATTAATGTACTCCATCTTCTCAAATTTTACTCAAATATGTCCATTTTACCAAAATAGAAGAAAAACTACAGTACACATATTTTATAGGGGATAGAAATTTACAGTTATATTCTAATAAAGCCTTATAGTTATCAACATATTTTAAATCTAAATTAGACTTAATTTTCAATTCATCCTTGTGAATACTATCAAATCCCTCTTGAACATACACAGTGAAGTGAATTTTTTTATATTATTTTGGAAGTTTAAAACTATCGATATTCTTGAAAAATAAAGAGTTCATACTGATATGTGAATTTTTTCCTTGCGATGTGAAAATTAGTGTTTGATCTGGTATTATGATGGTGTACTTCATAATTTGTAATTAAAATGTTATTGAAACATGTCGGTTGCAACTTATTTATTATTTTGAATATAAATGTCATATGATATAGACAATTCTTTGAGAAACCGTCAATAGTATTAATCAGCAGAGCAAATCTTGTATTATAGGTGTGATTCTGTTGCAGCGTAGTAATGATCACATTCCACGATTCCGCATTCTTTGTAATTGGTTCAATTTGTTCTGATTACGAAGATATAAGAAAATACCACAAAAATCGTATTGAGGTTTGGTAATGCAATTATAGCACGTTATTTTTAACTTTCTTTTGTAAAATTTGTTTTACGAAACTCCCAGGTTTTCATAGAAAACTCCTCAAAAGTAGAACTTATGTAAGCAAGGGAGATCCGGCACCTAGAGCTTGCATGAAAGTGGATTCCGAACCACTTCAGCAGCATGACAGGCTGTGGGATCGAACCCGGGTCGCCTGGATGGAATACAAACGCTCTAATACCACTACATATCAGCATAAGTAACAATGAACAGTGATACTCTCATTGGCGGGAGAAGTTTGAGCACATCTTTGCTTTGATGAGATTTGCCATTTCGGGAGGTGCCAGAACTGTCAATCTCTCTCATTGCGCTTTTGACGTATTCTCTATGCTCTATGTCCAGTGTGTGTTTGTTTATATTTTGAACTCTTATTGTATAGTGGATTTCAGATTTTTCCAAGTAGGTACAATGAAGTGTCTTAATTCAAAAAATTTGTTGATAATCCTAAAATTGTAGTAGTGGACACTGATTATCGGGGGTAATACCACGAGTGCTCGCAATACTATCGATAGTAATTCTGTCAGAAATCAACGAGATCAAATTGTTTGGTAACACCACGAATCCTTTAGGATGAGTGGTGTTACCTCAAAGCAATTTGATCGAGTTTGATATTTCTGACAGAATTATCGATAGTATTTTGAGCACGAGTAGTATTTATTGAGATAATTTCACGAACCATCAAAGTGAAAAAAATTCCATTGTCGTGTATTCTTCAATAGTTATAGATTATGCCTGATAGACATGAAGTCTATCAGACTGACATTCATATTATTAGCTAGATGATATCATATTCTATTTTTTGAAGAGAAACATTCTCAATTGAAAATTGAATCAATACATGACTCCTCTGGAAATGGAAAACCCTACGATAAAATTAAAGTTACTTTTTTGTAATATTTAACAGAAAACAACTACTTCCCCGGCTAAAGCCACGCTGGATATTGAACTACATTCAATTGAGAATGTTTCTCTTCAAAACATGAATCCCTTCCAAGAGAGGTTATCTTGTACGATGGAAAATAGCGACTGAATTCCAACTTTCAGTCGCAGATGATTCCACAACTGACTTTATGAACATCCTGTTCATATTTTCAATGAAATCAACATGCCATACCCATGACAGGTTTTATGTCAGAAAAATATTTTCAAAGTTTCACCGCACAAGAAATAGTCGTACAATTCCTCATTACAGTGTGAAATTGCTTCTGAAGAGTATGTTTTCCAATTCTTCCGACCTCCCTGATGATCTTAGAAGAGTGAAATAGATTTTTGTCGACCAAAATGTATTGGAGGCCTAGCGAAAGAGATGCAATTCACGCATTAATGGAATGAGCGATTTTCTGTGAGTGATACTTCTGAATAACATTCTCCCTTATCTCATTTATAGATGAGAATCTCCAATGGAAACTGGACATTTAATAAATAATCAACTATCTGAATGAAAATGCAAATTTTCACTTTCAGATTTCTTCTCTCAAGTTATATAGGGTCTTTCCAATATCTATCAGATGTAGTTCAAAATGTCCAGCGTGGCTTTAGCCGGGGAAGTAGTTGTTTTCTGTTAGATATTACAAAAAAGTTACTTTAATTTTATCGTAGGGTTTTTCCATTTCCAGAGGAGACATTTATTGATTGAATTTTCTATTGAGAATGTTTCTCTTCAAAACATGAATCCCTTCCAAGAGAGGTTATCTTGTACGATGGAAAATAACGACTAAATTCCAACTTTCAGTCGCAGATGATTCCACAACTGACTTTATGAACATCCTGTTCATATTTTCAATGAAATCAATATTCTCTTTTAATGGTTGCCATGACAAAGTGGTATTATCGGCTCGAAAGGAAGGAGCTGCGTATTATCGAGGCATACGTCTCTTATTGGTCTTAATATTGCAGGAAAGGAGTGTTTCATAAGGCGAGTGAAATTATCAAACTAATGATGATGCTGATAAATGAGTAATTGAAAATTCATAGTTATGAGATTTGTGTAAGCTATTCCAAAACATATTGTGAATTAGATGATGAATATCTGTAACATCAAAGCGTTTCAAAATGGAACTATTGACACTTTTGGTAACTTACGGATGCCAAAACATGTTTTTTCGGCAACCATCCGGAAAGTGTTCACTTCCCGGACACCTTTTCTTTGGGAAAGTAGCACTTCCCGGCCTAGTCCGGGAAGTACGTACTTCCCGGACTAGGCCGGGAAGTGCTCGAATTTTAATACAAATATTAAAATAAATAATAATGTTTCTGTTGGTACCTATATTCTGTTCGAATTTCAATATATAATACAAATAAGAACTGAAATGTTCGAAATATTCAAATTTGGAATCGTTTCATCCGGTTAACAGATGGGTGAAATTCGACCTCTCTTCGTCTTTTAGACTAAATGCGTCTCATTTATTTGTTATTCTACATGATTGCTGAAAAAATAGTGTACGCAACACGTCCGAAAACAGTTTTTTTGGACTCGTAGACTTCCAGGACTCGCTAACGCTCGTCCTAGAATTTGGTCTGCTCGTCCAAAAAACAGTATTTTCCGGACTTGTTACGTAATTACTATTGTATATTTTAGTTCCTCCTTGGAGGTGAGCTTTCAAAGCAAATTTGAAAATTTCATATTAGGAACAAATATTTGTTTGAACAATTTATGTATAGGTACCCCCACGTGAAAATTTTGCACTATCACACCTTTTGAGGTTATATGGTACAGTAAGATCATTTTATACATTAAAATATATCAATAGACATGTCAAATATTGAGAAAAAGAGGAGAACATAATGCTCGGGATGATTTCGAGAATATCATCTGTTGTGACAAAGAGCCAAAAAATGTTCCATTGATATTGCAGAAATTAAACAAGCATCAATTTTCCGTGGCTAACTATGATCAGCTAAAAATTGAAAAATTGGAAAAAACGTATCACTGACTCTTATATCTTAATCCCCGAGTGATCTGCAAATACCAATACTATAAATTGATGTGAATTTACAGCTGCGGAAAAGGAAAACATTGATAAGTGCATAATTTTCAAAATAAGTCAATTTAGGAGTTCAACTTGTAGCATGTAAATTTTCACTACTTTTTTTTTGTTAATTTTTAGAAAGCTTTAGAGCAAGGTAGACTTCACCTTGCGGTGATCTACTTTCAATGAGCCTTAACATAACATATGTTCCTAGTTGGTTGTCTAACGTCATTCATAGAAACCTTATCAACATACCCATGGTAATTTCCATTCAAAACCACATTCAATGATCAATTCACATTTTACAAGTTGTCACTACAAGGAGAACAATTATGTTCTGGATGCACCATCAGAATAAATCATAACTTTTCGATTTGTTCTCATTGAAACTGCATAGGTTGTGGTCCTGTCTGACTTTCCAAGTAGTGCTTGTATTTCTGCTTACTAGAAAAGTGTGATCTTTATTACGTTTTGCAAGTGTTGATCTAAAAATGATTGAAGGTGAATAAGGAATTTCTTTGAAAGAAAATATATCCTACTCACTTTGACATCCAATGTTGTCTTCGAACTAGTGTTTCATATGTATGTCTGAGTTCTGGTTATAGAGAAGGTTCATAAGGGGTGTCTTCGAATTAATGTCTTTGTTTTGATCTTTAGGGTTTAATGTGATTATAAACTAAATGTTTTGATTGGTTTCATGTTCACGTTTATTTTTATTTGTCAGCTGTCCGATGATATTTCAATTGTCAGCTGTCAACTGTGTCATGTTTGAAATATCAGTGTAGCCAACTTAGCTTTTGGGGTGTCTGATCAGAAATAACCAAACACACCATTACTTTTATGCTGGTCAGATTGGTCGGTTAAGCATGGAACATGCAAAAATCGAAATATCTGAATGTTGGTAACATAACTTCCTGGATGGAAAAAATCTTCAAGGTGGATATCGTTTCCGACTGAGAGACGAGAGTCAGATAGTAGAATTGGTGTAAGCTACAGTTGTCTAGCCATACAGGTGTTCTTGGTTTTGTTCGGCTGACGAATCCTGAATTTGTGAAGTGATCATTTGTGGATATTCCATTCTTCTCATCTCACTATCAACTTCAAAGTCCTGGCTTTTGATAGATGCCTATCTTAGACAATTTGGCGTTTGAAAGCTTTGTACCAAGCCGACATTTTTTTAGAATATAAAACCTTTCACAGACGGTGAGTTTTCCAACTTTTCTTTTCATCGTTTAATGCTAACGACTGTTTAGAACAGCTTTTTACTAAAAAACATTTATAGGGTTGTTTTTGTACCTGGAGGAATTTAACCCAGGGAATTGTAACGTTTCCTTGCCTGGTTGGGTATCTCCCAAGCTTTGGTTAAGCCCCACATCTTCCTGTTGAGGATAATTATGGTTCCATTAGTCTAGTATAGCTGATTTTCAGTAGAATGCCTGGTTTCGCCTGATAAAATGTCGATTGTTGTCAGATATAAGACGAAGCCTTCTTCATTGATAGTCTTCGTAGACTCCCTTCCCTCATCACTCCAGTCCTGGTTGGCCTAGGATCTAGTCCAAAATCTTCACATTGGTGTCACCAGACGAACAGGTTTCACTTACCATTTCAATTTTAATTATTTATTATTATTCAATTTTTATATTATCTCCGGTTTAACTTTATATCTTTCAACATAATCTGTAAACTATATGCGCTGGGAAAATTGATTTCCCAATAAAATCTAACAATTTTAACCTCAGATCCAACAGATATCGAATATTGAATATTATTAGAATCAGTCTTATTTTTGAGAAACTATTACCCTGACCAGCGAAGATTAATTCATATTAAATGTTTGTCTTTTTATATATGTTTTATTTATTTATTGATTAACACTTTTCAACTTGACAACATCGTATGGTGAATGAAGTCTCTTATAGTTTTGGGTATAACATCTAATTGTCGTTATTCGGTTGCACAACTTCCCAAGTAAGTACTCTTTGACATATTAAAAGTTGCTGTGGCGCCACCTCTTATTTTTGTGACCATTCTGTTACTGTTCAATGATATGATTCTGTTATTAAGTATAAACGAACCCATAGTGCCTACCGACGAAGAGCTGCCGTCTGCATTGCTACTTTTTATTTAACTTTAAAGAAAAGAGGTTTGCAAACTTTTGCCATATACAGATGACACCCTATATATTTCTCAGGAATGGAGTTCTGGAGATTTCAGAGTGTTCTGATCCAGAATCTGATGTTTGTTAAGTGATAAAAGAATCCATAATACGTTTTTCTCAACTTTTCAATTTTCAGTTGGTCATAGTAAGCCATCAAAAAGTGATTCCTAGTTACTTTCTACAGTAATAATGGAACATTTTCGGGCACTTTGTGACAAAAAAAGACATTTTAAAATGAACCGAGCATTATGGATGAATAAAAGTTGGTGATATTGCGAGCTACATATGACACCTTGTATATTTCAATGATTCAGAATTAAGTTCTGGGGCTCTGGGACATTCCAAAAACTGGAGTTGGGGTTAATTTTCCAATAAAAGATCTTTATTATATTTTTTCCCAATTTTTCACTATTCTAGTGGTCACAGTTTGCCATAGAACAGTAAAATTTGTTTTTTTTCGCAGTATTGATAATATGTTTTTGTGAAATTTGTAAAAAGTGAAGAAATTTTGAAAATCAAGCAAATATTACTGATGAAAAAGAGATAATCATATTGTCAGCTACAAATGACACCCAGTATTATCAACTAATTCAAGCATTGGGATCTAGGGGTTTAGGAGTATTCTGAAACAGAATTTGAAATCAATTTTGTGATGGAAAAATCCCTAATATGTTTTCCCCACTTTATCACTTTCCAATTGGTCATAGTTAGCTGTTGAAAATGGATATATGAATGTTTCATCAACATAAAGGTAGGAATTCCTGAGTACTACAATATGAGAAAAAAAATTCAAATTATTTTATTCTCAATGAAATATGAGGGTGTGGCTGCTCAAACTGAGAAACACTGTATATTAATTCCCTTTAATAGTTACCACCTTGGAAACCTGGCAGCATCCTCACGGGGCAATATTTCATTCGGAGGCCGACTTGATTTTATGAAAATTAAAAAAGCACCACACAGATAATGTGTTAACGTTTTGTTTCGATATTTTATAATTTTGAAATAAAATTAGAAATCTTTATCAATCATGAAATCCTAAAGTACAAATACATTACATAAAACGAGTTTTTTTCAATCCATCGATAAAACATATCAACAGACTCATATACTCTATTCTCAACATTCCATAATTAGAAATGAATACATTTTATTAGTCATATCGATGTACCCTTACTGTTTTTAATTATTATTCTCTCTGTTATAGATGAAGAAAGTGTAGTATGGATTTCTAGAGTTGGAATTTTTTTGTATGTGTTTGGAAGTTTGTTTCATTCTGAAAGACCTTGGTGAAATAAGGAGTCAATTTTTTTAGAGTAATTCAGTTCTTGCAATGAGTCCCCATTATTCCTAGTAGCGTAATTATAAACTTGATGTCGTAATGTTACATATTCTCCGAAGTAGGACGGGCAAAAAATTTGTATTATTTTAAAATTATATGAATACCTTTGCAAAATAGAACATCCCATTTTATAAAAAAAAAATATCCTCTGTTCGGGTAGATTGTCGGCATAAGAATTATTGTTTTTGATCCACTTTTATGTTGTGTACGTTCGATATTTATAGTCAGCATAATCATTCAAAGAAATTGTTTTATCTACAATAAAGCCTAGATACTTTTACCTAAAATTTCTAGATAATTTTCACTAATTTTAATTTTGAATGGACTTCCTTCAGTATTATTTTGTTTATGTTTTGATATAGAGCTCATCGCTTGAGTAAGAAAAATACACTAAAAGTATTGAAAAAACAGATTCCTACCAAAAGGCAGAGCTTTTGTCTGAGCCACAGGGAATCAGACAAGTGCTTCCTTCCACACAACCTTACAAATATAACGATAATGAGAAAATAGACATTACAGTAATGCTTATAATAATAATGAAAATAACAATAATAATAATAATAGTAGCTAATGACCATAATAGCATTCGATGCCAAAACACCAAACGGAAAAAATAACAATAATAACAATGAAAATTACCAAATATTACTATGGATAACTCATGCAAGCAGTTGGTGATAGAAGTGTCAAAAGTTCAAAATACAATTTCGAAGAAGTTCTTTAAAGTGTTTTTTGAAGCACTACATGTTCAATCTCTTCAAGGATTCTGGTAACCAGTTATATAGTTTTCCGATCATGTACGAGAAAGAGGATCGGTAATGAGCAGAGGTGTGACTGGGTGGAGTAGGTCGAGCTTCAAACCGGTCGTTGATATTGTGGACGTTAGTATGGAAAGTGATATTTTCGTGTAGATATGGTGGTTTTTGAGTAGGAACAGGAATGCAGTATGTGATAAACTTGGTGTTCCTCAGTTGGTTAGTAATTTTTGGCCTGCATCATCTGATAACGCATTATACAATTGAATGTAATCAATAAGCTGTTTAGTTACGTTCTTTGTACCGTCCATGACAGTCAGTAGGCTGGCAGCCGTTCTTAAATCAAATATTTCTGTCATGTTGTCGGTTTTACTTGAGAAATCTGAATCTGTAGAGCGTATAGTGACTTTGATTTTGGAGGGAAGAGTAATGGATTGGTCAAGAAATTAACCTAATCTACTGTTTGAATGTTCATTAATTTCCCTAAAATATTGCTCAATATATGTTGAATAAGACCTAATTTCATTCCAAACTTTATCTCCTACCTTATATTTATTAAATTTATCTACTAAACAACGGTATTGATCCCTGAGCTTTTCTAATTCTTTAAACTTACGACGTGTGGCTTCTTCGTCTCTTCGTCTTTCAGTATTGTCCTTCTGTAGATTTCTATGGAATACTCTTAACTTCTTCAACGAGACACTTCAATTCATCTGGGTTAGACATAACTACACTGAGTGGATTCCATCGTTTGATAGGCTCTCATGGGGGTATAACATTTATTTTAGGCTATTCCTCAACTAATTACTTTTAATTTGCATCTTCCATTCCAATATCCAATATCCAACGTTTTCAATTTTGATTAGTTCCATCTGCATTCGTTTCTCCATCTCCTTTTCCAGCTTGGTTGATTATTCCCATTAATCCCATTTTTGTATAAACAATTCGGTTCGAAAGAACTTTAATTTCCATTTTGTTCTAAAGCAGGATCGCCATGTGATAAACTTGGTGTTACTTGATTTAGTTTATCTGAATAAAACACATGCGTTCGGTTTTGATGTCTAATAATGAATGTATCGATATTGCTTACATGTTACAATACATAATAATCAGGTCAATTGGTGAGGTTATTCAACTTAATAATAGGAATTCCTAGATATATTAAAAATGCTAATTCTACAATAATATATACCATCACAAGTATTCTCCTCCTCTCTAGTTTCAGTAAATGACAAATAAATCTGCGTGTCGTCGGCATAGAAGTGGCACTTGCTAAATTGTATATGCTTGTAGGATTCACGAGTATAGAGTATGAAGAGTAAGGGACCCAAAATCGAGCTCTGTGGAAGTCTACTCTCCACAGTCAAGAACTCTGAGATGTCACCTTCGACCATAACTGCTTGCATTCTGTCAGAAAAATAGCAAGTGTACTAATGATACTGCGCCTGCAGAAAATCTAATAAAGTGTAAAATTGCTAACAGAACCTGATGGTTGATTCTATCGAATGCATTTGTGTAATCGAGCATAACCATGACTGATTTCGGTCCTCTGCAGTGAATATGTCATCCGTTTAGCATAGCGGTCACGCAGCAGTGCTGGGGTCTGAAGCCAGATTGGCAGGACGGTATGATATTATTTTCTTCAAAGTGCATTTGCATTCGAGAAAAAATAAATTTCGAAATTTACGACATATGAATTGATATCAGAAGCATTTTTCAGGTGTTCTGGTATTACATGGGAAGTATTTTTGGAATAAATGCCAAGATGTTTAAGCTCCTTCTAGAAGTGTCGGTTACTTTTGTAACTCTGTCTTTATGCGTTTAAACTGTACTAGTTTCCATCTGTAGTAGTTTCCATCCAAAATAATAGGTTTGATAACTCTATAATTCCTACTCGAACATAATACAGGATGTACCATCTCAGACGAGCCACCCCGTATATTTCTTATCCCATAGTGAGTGGAAAACTTTCCCGAAACATGTCGAAGGATTTTGGTTGGGGACATCTGTTGACGTATATTTGAGGCTTGAACGATCAACCCCCTATTAGGGGGCGCTTCAACCCCTCAAAATTGAATAGGGGAGGGGGTTCAAATGTCTTGGAAGCCTCTTAACAACGGTATTTGAAAAACGTAAATTTGATTAACCGTTTTCGCCAAAAATATATTTTGTAGCACGAATGATCCACCATGAATATATCGGTTATTTTTACAAAGTACGAGCTCATGTTTATGAAGCCCTTATTAAAAACCTAAAAATCTCCAAAAAATCACATTCTTAAAAAAATTTAATTGTTTTATCATGCTTACAATCAAAAAAATCATATCTGCGTTGTTAAATCAAATGTGCAAATTGTCCTCCAGTGACTTCCATACAATAATACATTCTCTCAAACTAATAAATAGGAAAACAGCAAAACATTTCCTTATGTTACCTTAATTTTTTGTTCTTAGAAGGTTTTTATCTGGTTCTAACGTTTCTTCGATAATTTTATGAGTTAAATCAATCTGTTGAGTTACTACTTTGCTAATTCGTTTAAAATTTCAAAAAATATGGTAGTCACATGGTAAGAACCTGTTGAGCTGGTTAGCCTTTATTACCAAAATTAAAATTGTGCCGAAAGGCTGCAAGGATATTTAACCAAAACCATCCTGAACGCAGCGTTCGCCATAAGTACGTAATGGAATTGATACCAAAATTTGTGGAGACGGGTTCAGTAATGGATAAAAAAAGGGCACCCAGTGGAATTGCGAATGATGAAGGAGCAGCTGTGGCGGTATTTGGACATGTCCAACTTATGCCAAACACGCAATCTGTACGACAACTGTCTGCAGCTTCCGGTATTAGCCAATCTAACGTTTTCAGAATTTTACATAAACACAAGTTCCATCCGTACAAAACTTAATTAATTCATGAATTAAATGATGATGATTGGGATCGAAGGCAAGAGTTTCGTAGATCGTATCAACAATAACCAAAATTTCTTGTACAACGTTTGCTTTTCTGACGAATGCACTTTTTTACTTAATGGAGAGTTTAACCGGCATAATTGTAGAATTTGGAGCGATACAAATCCTCATGTATTTCTAGAAGCTTACACTCAACATCCGGAAAAGCGGAACGTTTGGGTAGGAATTTTGGGATACAACCTAATTGGACCTCTGTTTATTCCTGGGAATTTAAATGGCGAAATTTATCTTGAAATGCTGGAAAATGCGATTGATCCGTTATCAACTGAACAATTAGAACACGATCCTCGACTACTTGACCAACAATTGCATTTCCAACAAGACGGAGCTCCTCCTCACAAACGCCGCACCAGTTCGCTAATACCTCAATTTGCAATACCCCGCCTGCCCGATCTCCTGACCTGAACCATCTGGACTTCTTCTTGTGGGGACATCTTAATTCCGAGATTTTTGTGACTCAGCCTGAAAATATGGACGAACCAAGCCAACGAATTGTAAATGAGTGTCGTCAAGTAACTCCAATTATGCTGAACCATGTTAGAGACGGTTTTCCGTCAAGATTGTAGTATTGTATGGTAGTCGTAACCCGAGTTACTGTGACGGTCCGTTTGAAAATCGAATATTTGTCAACTGAAGCTTCCGAAACACCGTAATGTGTTCGTTACAGAATTGTAGGACCAATTGCAATGATTTAAATCATTTTCCTGGGGATCCAGTTCTATTACAAACATGGAAGTTGGCGCTTAAGAGAGCCGCGTGGAATATAACATCAGAAGCGCGAATTTGTCAGGTGAATGGAAATGATAGGTCAAGAGTAAAATCTATTGAATTGGTAAAACTTTTGGGCAGAAGAATTTCCTCTGATCGAGAAAAACTCGACTGAATGTATACAAGGTTATTCAGAGTTTAAATACCTAATATTTTTCATTAACAGGTACACTACAATAAAGAAGATTTTGAGTGGTATGTCGCAAAGAAGTTGATGCTATTCCTGTTTCGAGAACGATTGAATAGACTGAAAATTTTCTATGCACGGAGGAAGATTAAATAAAATACTTCATTATTTAAAGATCAAAATTCTAATTTTTTCAGACTGCAAGAAAGATCGCTGTTTATTTTTGTATGAAACAGTTATAGAACCTGGAGAACAGTACTGTGTAGCTACTTGCACTAATATGGGATGGGAAACGTTAGAAAAAGAGACAGAAATAGCTACTGATGTTTTGGCTGTCCTGTTAGGTGGAGTTTTCCAGTAGATGGAAACAACTCATATCATATCATTTCACATGGGAGAAAATGAAGGGAGAATCTTTGGCAAAACACTTACTAGAAATTATAAACATATGTTCATATATTGGATTCAATATCGTTAATGTCAAAAAAAATAATGTTCTGAATTTTCCAGCCTTCAGCTACTTAATTTTTATAGTCTTCAACTCCTCAATTTTATTGCCTTTAGCTAATAATTTTCGGCCTTCAGCCTATTGTAATTTTTATTGAAAAGGTATTAAAGTTGTTGTTTGTTATCATTTCTGCATATTTATTCTGCCTTCCCACACAAGTTAAATATCAATTTATAGTTTATCCTTCTCTTCGGTTCTGTATTTTGCAGCCTGGTACCCCCATCTGTCAACTCATGTTCTATTCGGTTTAATATTCACTTAATTTGAATAATATATTGATCAATCATTTGTTGAACATTAAACGAATCAGCAAAAAGTGATATCTTCCAGTAATTTTGAATAAACACTTAGAATTTGTCATTTGTGATATTAAAGAAAATTTCAAATAAATTTGATTTGATTTTTCATACAGTTAATGGTCGTCAGTTTGATACGGCAAATCAGACAAAATGCGGGTAGGAGTGCTTTATTTATTTTCCACGAAAGATCTCAATAAAATTCTAAAATTCTGTGTTATGAGCAATATGAAAATGAATTCTGTTAAGGTTGCCAGCAATACATCCATTTACAAATGATGTCTTTCCAAAACCATGGGGTATAGGATAAATAAATGATACGATCATCGTCTTTTAATGTTCTACGATCGAAATCATCTAAAGTCGAACTCTTCAAATCTCATGTACCAATGGCTTTGTTGATATTCTGCTTGCGTGTTTTGATCCCCCTTTTACGAAACGCCACTGTTGACAGAGAGGGAAATATATTTTGTACTGTCAATACTATCGTTCGACCGTTGTCACATCAACGGTATAGATGAATTTTCTGTTCTTGTTTGAATGATAGAATTCGCCATTTAAAAAATATTTGGTTTTAACCAGGGTTTCTTGAAAGGAGGGTTATGAAATTTCATCGATTTTGTCGGGCATCTTGTTTCGTCATTGGATGGAAATTAAGGTGGCTATCCTGAAATTGGAGGAGCCAAATTTAAATTACACTAAAATATCCTATTTTGTTGGATTGAATTCGAAACCAATCGGTGCGAGTAAACTGAAAAACGGGCGAGTGATTAATACATACTTGTTATTAATATATTCCCTAGTTCGCACAAGTATCTCGAAGACTTCTGAGAGTTTCAAAGTTGATGAAAATAACAAATTTTTAATAATTTTTATAGTTTCTGAATGTTGGTCGTAGTTGATAATAATTATCAAATTGAATGAACTGATGAGAAAGTAAATTCTAAACAAAGTAATGAACCGAAGGTGGAAGAATCACATATTCTGAGATTTGAAATATATTTAAAAGATTCAAAGATTAATCTCAATATATCTGTTGTAACACTAGTTGAATAAATTGCACGCTTCAAAGAGAAATTCTTTTCAAGTCTAATGAAAGAAATCAAAACAACTCTCTGATGATGACATCATTCCAAGAAAAAAGTGTGATTTGTAGTATGCTTGATTTTATTCTAAAATGTGTGAATGCGAAATGGGGTAAATGATTAAAATGACAGATAGTTAAATATTTATTCGTCCTTGAAGTTTACTCAAATACATATAAAAACTCATCGGACTAGTCACTGTCATTCACTCTGCCTTGATCACAAAACTAACTCACATTTCATCGACATCATTTACAATACTGTCAGAAAATATTTATACATTTCATTTCATTTATACAATCATTTAAACATTATTTCATAAATAGTAATTTGCAATTTCTTTATGTTGAAAAAATTTAACATTTCGATATATCTACCTAAAATTCTAATTAAATGGCGAGTAGTAAAATTGTGCATATCTAATATTTTAAATAAATCTGAACATATCATTTGTTTTTGCAACGTTCCATAATATTTTTAATAGTCAATTTTGAGTTTGGATAGTTCTTACAATTGGTAATGTGAACTTTTTTTTTAATTTTATTTCTTCCTTCTGATAATTGTTCTAGAATAGTGTTATTGCACAGAACTGTTCAATGAGTTTTTCTCGTTCTTTGTAACATTGTTGTGAACAAGGGGTGGAAGGAGACTGTGAATCCTCATCCGAAATGGCATAAAGACCTAACAATATCAATCATTTCATAGAACCAGGAATAGAATATAATGAACAAACCATTATTTGATGCTAAACGATCGGCCATGGGTACAGATTCTAGCAAGCATCTCTCAATCTCTGGAACTCCAAGTACTTCTTGAAATGTCATAGTTGAATTATCGACGTCAGATTGATACGATATCATAGTGGACAAACTAGATATTTACCAACACGTCTTGGTAGGAATAACTAAATAGGAACACCAACATTATATCGTAATGTTATAGCGAAAATATTGGCTTTCAACAGTTTCTATCCAAAACCAAATTGAGTTCTGTTTCTCATTAGAACAGTTTGATCTCACCGTTTTTCCTAAGCCTTTGACATGACTTCTCATGTAGGAGAGATTCATGAAGATTGGTTTCAAAATCTCTTTCATTAAAATGTTCTGAACAAATCCTGGAAAAATCAATAGGTACCGATACTACCGAAATTGATCCATTGCTGCTTACCTGTATTATGTTTCGTAGGAGTATGGTTACAATATTAAACAAGTAATTAATAACTAGCAATAAAAAATACAAGAATTAGACAAGATTTTATTATGATATATATGAGCTACGGGCCTTAGTAACTTTATTTATTCGCAAAATGACGTAAATATAACCAAAGTTAGCAATTTCAGGATAGCCACCTTAATTTCCCTCCAATGACGTATTCTCTCCCTTTCCTCAGTCTTCCCTTTGTCAAAATGCTCACTAATTTCATAACCCCTTCCTATCATAAGAACCCTGGTTTTAATATAATTTTTGAGATGTAACCTAAAATGCGTATTTTTGATGTCCTGTCAAATAGTGTCCCGACTCTAATATACGATATAATGTCAAATTGCATACAGGGGCTCTAGCAAGGACCAGCTGGAGAATTTTGTTGAGGTTCCAACTTTGACGAAAAAAATTTAGACACTACAGTTTAGGGGTTGAAAATGGTTTTTAAAAATTTGCGGCGAAACGTGACCTCCCAGTTGAAAATGTTCGATAGAAAAGTTGTAGATAAAGAAGGAATCAAAATCTTTTGAATTAAACACTTTTTGAAATTACCTCAAATTATCTGTGAAAATGGCGAAAATCTGATTTTTCAGTATTTAATTTTTTCTCTGGAATAGATTATTCAATATACATGAAAATCTGTAGGAATATGGCTTCTTTGGTTACGAATGGGCATGATTCTTTCGTTCTTGATAGTAAAGTTGTAGATGATGAAGTATTTGAAAACTATTGTATCGAACATTTTTCGACATAACCCCAAATTATCCGTTAAAATGGCGAAACACCAACTTTTCAGTATTACATTTTTATCTCACGAATACATGATTTCATTTACATGAAATTTTGTAGTGATATGTCTTTATTGGTGTCAAATGAGCACGAGTTTTTTGCAATTCAGAAGACAACTAGTTTTCGAATAAAATACCCATATCTTCCGCGAACAATTGTTCTGGTGTTTTTTCGTATTTCGAAAGTCTTTTAGTGATTATTTTAATTGTTGAAATATCTACTTTCAAATGGTCTATGTAACTTGATGGTTTAGTAATCGTTAAACCGCTTAAAATTGAGAAAATCCAACAAGACTCTCTGAATCATGCTTTTCTCAATATTTTCAATGATTTTCAATAGTTGCAGAAAAAAGTAACAGGGAGGATGTTGTTGAATACGATACCACTCAAAATGTGGGTGCAAATTAGGTGTTGATAATGTTTTTTTGCGATTTGCAGCTGAACGTAACCTCCTACCGAAATATTTTCAATGAAGAAGTTGTAGATAATGAAAAAATCGAAAACTTCTTTTTCAACATAATCTCAAATTAACCGTCAAAATGACAAAAAACGATTTTTCAGTATTTTCTTTTCTCGCTTATAAACGATTGAGTTCAGGAGAAAATTTCTAGATATATGTCTTTTTTGTATAGAATAAGCATGATTTTTTTGCAAATGAAAACACTTCTAGTCTTTGAGTTATTTACATTTTTCGAAAAAAATACCCCTATCTTCCTCGAACAATTGTTTTGATATTTTTTTTGTATTTCAAAGGTCTGTAACCCAGGTAGCACATCATATCGCCTGAAACTTGGTTCCATATTGGGCCAATATAGATATATTGTAAATGAAATATCAATAAAGTTCCAATATGGTGAATATTCAAAAAACAATATTATTTGTTAAAAATTGTTATTTCCGTCAACCGATTGCACTCCTACGCGCAACCCTCAGAAGTGTTCTAGAGACTTGTGTGAGCTAGGGAAGATGCAGCCATTACCTTCTAACGTGTGATGCCATGCACGAGACCGGTGAATCGGCGGATCGAACCCACGACCCCACGCATGCGAGGCGAACGCACCACCAACCGACCACCACGGCTGGAATATTGGTTGAACTAATTTTGAATGAAGATTATCACACGAAATATTGGGTCAATATTGGTTGAATAATTTCTACCAATATCGATAATACAATATTGGTTATATATTGTTTTCCACATCTAGAATAAATATTGCAATCCAAATATTCCAGTCATATCGATTATAGGAGAAAAAAAATTCCAAGTTTGTTAGAATATTGGTTGAATATCATTTCCAATTTCTTTGACAAATTGTAATAACTCATATTAAGTCAATATTAGTTGAATGATATTTACCAATACCGATAAAACAATATTGTCTTCACATCGTTTTTAACATCTAGAATAAATATCGCAATCCTAATAATCCCCTAATATCGATTCTAGGAATAAAAACTATATTGTATCTCCAAGTGTGATTACACATTGGTTGAATATCATTTCGCCAATATCCATCAAATCTTATTAATTAATATTGGGTCAATATTGGTTCAATAATATTTATCGATATCGTTAAAACAATATTGTCTTCATATTGTTTCCTACATCTAGATTGAGTTGAAATTTGAATATTGGCCGAATATTCAATGAAACATATTGAAATTATATCATTATCAAACCCGGATAAAACTCCGCTAGGTGGCTCTACACATAGAACGTCTTCTAAAACCTACGAAAGAATATTAAATACTTCCCATAACTTGTTTTCAAGACAGCTCACTCAGTGCCCTCAGTGGTTATGGCGATCAAAAGGCAGACTTTATCAACTTAAAGCCATTTCATAATTTACCAAGGTATATTGACATCCACCAATATATCCAAATGATATTGTACCAATATCGATGAATATTGTACCAATATCGATAAATATTGTACCAATACCGATAAATATTGTACCAATATTCAAACAATATTCGACCAATATAGCAAAATGTTCACATTTTACTTCTCGACAATATTACTTTTGAATATTGTGCCAATATTGTCAGAATATTATATCAGCGATATTGTACCAATATCGCCGAACATTTTGAGGCCAATATTATTTCAAGAATTTCGCCATTATTATTCAAGTAATATTGGACCAATATCGCCGGATGTTCATATATTCTTTCTCGCCAATGTTGCATTTCAAATATTTCGCCAATGTTCCCAATATTGTACCAATATTTTACCAATATAGGTGTGCTACTTGGGAAGTGATCATTTTAATTGTTAAAATGTTTAATTCAAATTGGTCTATGTAACTTGGGGGTTTATTGATCGTTGAATAGCTTAAAATTGAGAAAAAAGTCTCTCTGAATTATGAGTTTCTCAATATTCTCAATTATCGTCGTCTTTCTTCATTATTTTCATAACAAAAAGTATTATCCATAATAAGATATTGGAATACCTAATTACGCTACAAAATTTATTTAATAAAATTGTTTTTATTCTTTTCTACAACTATTGAAAATCATTGAAAATATTGAGAAAATCATGATTCAGAGAGACTTGTCAGTTTTTCTCAATTTTAATCGGTTTAACAACCGATAAACCACCAAGTTACATAAACCATTTGAAAGTAGACATTTCAACAATTAAAATGATCACTTACAGACCATCAAAATATAAAAAAACACCGGAATAATCGTTCGTGGAAGATCAGGTTTTTTTTTCGAAAAATGTACCTAACTCGAAAACTAGTCTTATTCCGAATTGATAAAAAATCATGCCTATTTTACACCAAAAATTACATATTCCTACAGATTCTCATCTGAATTAAATCATGTATAGCGGGAAAAAAATTAAATACTGAAAAATCTGTTTTTTGCCATTTTGACAATTAATTTGAGGTTGTGTCGAGAAGTGTTGAATACAAAAGAGTTTGATTTTTCCATTATCTACAACTTCTTGATTGATCATTTTCCGCTAAGAGCTGAGTTTTTGCTGCAAATCGCAAAAAACCTTTTTCAACCCCTAAACTGCATCCCCATTTCACCATTTTGAGTGTTTTCGTGTTCAAATATTTTTTGCCCTAAAGTTGGAAACTCAACAACTCCTTCCAACTGGTCCTTGCCTGTTACTTTTTTCTGCAGCTATTGAAAATCATTGAAAATAATGAGAAAATCATGATTCAAAGAGACTTGTCGGTTTGTCTCAATTTTAAGCGGGTTAACGATCAATAAACCACCAAATTACTTGGACCATTTGGAATTGGACATTTTAACAATTGAAATGATGCCTTATAAACCTTCGAAATACAAAAAACACCAAAACAATTGTTCGTGGAAGAAAAGGGTATTTTTTTCAAAAAATGTAAATTTGAAAACTAGTCGTTTTCTGGATGGCGATAAAATCGTGCTCATTCAATACCAAAAATGGCACATTTCTACAAATTTTCATTTGAATTAAATCATGCATAAGCGAGAAAAAAATTAAATACTAAAAAATCTGTTTTTCGCCATTTTGACCGTTAATTTGAGGTTATGTTGAAAAGTGTTAAATACAAAAGTTTTTGAACTTTTCATTATCTAATACATTCTCATCGATCATTTTCAGCTAAGAGCTCATGTTTCACCGCAAATCGCAAAAAACCGTTTTCAACCCCTAAACTGCACCCAAATTTCACCATTTTGAGTGTTTTCGTGTTTGAATATTTTTTTCCCTAAAGTTGGAAGCTCATTAACATTCTCCACCTGGTCCTTGCCTGTTACTTTTTTCGTTTTCACAAAAATTATAGGCACCAGTCGACTAGTGAATCATTTCATTTAAATTCTAGACCTTTACCTATCTCAATAATTTCCCTAATTTAGCATGTAGACTCGGCAACATTGCATGTCACACGGTCGTGTTTTAGTTCAGGCATTAAAATCCAGTAAAAACAACACAGTTTCCCGCCGAATGCAGAAGAGTAAGTAGTATGGTAGAGGTAAACGCTAGAATACGATGTTTCGTATGGCATTATTTGTGTTATCAATGTTATCGTGTTGTTGGTTGGTTATCGATGGCAAAGTGTGTCAGTCTACGGAAATCAGGAACAACGTGGGCAATTTATCGATGCTGAGGAACTGCACGGAAATTGCGGGCTCCCTAAAAATTTTATTGATGGAAAAAGTGGTACGTGAAAGTGAGTTCGACGAGTATGTTTTTCCGGAGTTGACCACGATTTCGGGATTTTTGATGTTTTTTGATGTGTATCATTTGCCGTCTGTTGCTAAGTTGTTTCCAAACTTGAGGGTTATCAGAGGAATGGAACTCTTTACGGATTATGCACTGGTTATACATAACATGCCGCATCTCAGAGAGGTCAGTTCGTGTTCATTACCTATTAGAATGGTGCCTATAATTTTTGTGAAAAATAAAATGTAATAAGCAAGGACCAGGTGCAAAATGTTGTTGATGTTCCAACTTTAAAGAAAAGAGTATATTTAAACACGAAAACACTCGAAATGGGAATGCAGTGTAAGAGTTGGAAACGGTTTTTGGCGATTTGCGGCGAAACGTGTATAAGTTGCAGATAATAAAAAAATCAAAAACTTTTGTACTGAAAACTTTTCGACATAACCTCAAATCGACCGTCAAAATAGTGAAAACCCGATTTTTCATGATTTAACTTTTTTTTCTCTCGTATAAATAATTTAATTTTCATCAAAATTTGTTAAAACTTTTTTTGTCAATAAGCATGATTTTTTCGCAAAACAAGTTTTCGAGCTATGTACACTTTTCGAATAAAATACCCTTATCGTCCACGAACAAATGTCTTGATATCTTTTAGTATTTCGAAGGTCTGTGAGTGATCATTTCAATTGTTGAAATGTATTCTTTAAAAGACTATGTAACTTGGTGGTTAATTGATCGTTAAACCTCATGAAATTGAGAGAAAAAGTCTCCGAATCATGATTTTTTCAATATTTTCAAAAATTTCGAATTTCTTCATTATTTTTATAACAAAAAGTAGTTTATTTTAAATTGTTAATGGAAAAATATTTTACTACAATACAGCATTAATTTATTAATTTCGTTTTTATTCTCTTTTGCAACCATTGAAAATTATTGAAAATATTGAGAAAATAATTATTCAGATAGACTTGTTGTCGGTTTTACTCAATTTTAAGCGGTTTAACGATCAATAAACCTCCAAGTTAGGTATACATAAGCGATTTTAAAGTAGGGTGAAGTGGGGTAAGTGTAATCAGACAAACAATAGTTAAAATTTAAATGATAATATCAAGAGACACAAAAGAGGTTCCTTTTAGATTTCTCACAGTAGTAATAGATAACTAACTGAGGTAACTGATTTTGTTCTACTAGCAACAGTGAATTTGTTATAAACAATAATAATAAGTGGTGTTCGCTGATAACACTTACCCCAGCATTCGTGGCAAATGTAATCACGGTTCGTAATTCTCTATGCATCGTCTGCTAAAGTATTTGGGGCAAGTGTAATGAAGTATGAAAAATGCAGTTTCGACCAAAAAAAAGGAAGTTATAAAGTTTTTTGGGAATGAGTAAGTACACAATTGTCATGTTTGTCTCAGAAACGTTTATTGAAATAAATGAACAATATGAACATACCAAAGAAACTGTACAATACCGTTTGTTCCTTTTACCTACTTGACATTATTGGTAGCAAAGGATACTGGAAAAATAGATTTCGTCTCCGTCCTAAAGTTGGTTCAGGTAGAATCAACTCGATGTCTGAGACAGGCACCGGGTGATGATCTATCTGATGAAAAATGGAATGTGCAGAGTTTTGGTGGGATTTTTTGTGAAACATAATTAATAGTTGCGATTCTTCATCGAATGCTGTGATTTGACCGACATAAAAAATTATGTTTTTTTTTTTTCCTTCGAATGCGACCAGAACCCAATTTCTAACCTCAGGTGTTTTGATGCCAGTAAGTACCGCGTCGTCTTCTTTCCGGGCTTCCTCTTCTTCGTCTATCCTTATTGAATATGTTGCAAATTCTTCCTCTTCTGACTCACTATGGCTCAGAATTTGGGATTCGTTCTCTTCATCAGAAGAACTTGATAGAATGATAGGTTTGGGTTTCTTTTTTCGTGTTTCAAGCTTTCCTTTTCTTGCCAGATATTTTGCTTTCTTCAATTCAATTTTTGCTTTAATTTTTTCTTCTTAATCTTGCTCTGCCTTCTTTCTTTTGTCTATATTTTCCTTTGATGTGATAATTTCAGCCCCAGATGCTACTCTTTTTCTCTTTTCTTTCTCATGCGGCCGGGGGGATTGTCAACAAATCTTCAAATGACACAGACGTTTTGCGTGGTCCTGCAATCGGCTCTGGTCCTGCAATCGGCTCTGGTCCTACAATCGGCTCTGGTCTTGCAATCGGCTCTGGTCTTGCAATCGGCTCTGGTCTTGCAATCGGCTCTGGTTCTGGAAGTGGTTGCAGCTGATTGCTTGTGCTTTGCTCATCATAAGTCTCCTGTGAGGCAGATTGTGCAGTTTTCAAATGTTCTCTATATCTTCTTAGTGCGTCTGGGTCATATTTACTATTGGCAATGACAGATCTATTGAATGGACATATACCTCCCTTACGAAAGCCTAATATCTACCAATTCAAGGGTGTCCTTTCTGCTCAAACCCCATCTCCATTTCTCCATAGTTGTAATTGCTTTCACTAATGTTTGTTCATCAGCTGCAGGTAAGGCAGTAGGTCTACCTACAGATGCGCTCTTGGATCCACGAGTACGTATTAGACACTACTCCGGACCAAACAGATTGTCTTTGAAGCACACTATTTATTACAGATCTGAAACAAATGTAAAAGATAAAAATATGAAATGAAAAAAAAAAATTGAAGACTGGGGCAAATGTAATCAGTGATTACATTTACCACAGTCTCCGTGATTACACTTACCCCATATATACTTTTTGGTGGGGTAAATGTAATCACCACTATTTTGGGTTTTGTGGGCATCAAAATCAAAATCTGACGGCAGAATGGGATTCCCCGTTGAAAATAACCTAGGGAAGCAAATTATTGAAGCCTCAATGAATTAATTGTCATAGAAATAAAATACATCAAAATTACAATCGGCACTTGCATAACAAGTGAAAATGCACATAACTTAACTTAACTTAACTTAACATAACATAACTTAACTAACATTTTCCCGCTGCCGACACTGTAAATAGTCCATACATGCTTAGCAACAAAACAGGTAAATGGCCTATATCATTCGTTTACTAATTCATCTTGACAACGGAACTTAATAGTGTCATTTACATGCCTAGGGTAATAATGAGTTTGACTTTGACAAGTAATACCTTCAGCTTCATTCATATCAATTTTTAGGTTATGAGACCTTTTGAATATTATTGTTGTCTGCTTATTCGGTAACTTAGTTACACGCACAAGCAACTTAGAATGAAATAGCGAACGAATAATCATGAAGGAAGGGTAAGAAAACAAACTTCAATTCAGGCAAATTTTGAGAAATGTCAACAATCAGCGGGAAAAACGTAATAAGTAACACGGAATGTATCGACTGTTATCATCCTCGGCAAGCGACAAACAAGCCTCGGCTTTGCCTCGGCTCGTACTCGCTCACCTCGAATGTTAACACGTCTTTACATTCCTTGTTACTTAAATAACTATTAGAACAGAGACCTTGAAAAAGATAACAAACATCATATACAGGTAAAAAAAGGGTTGCAATTTCAAATTATAGTTGGAAAAATATTTAAAAAGGTAATACAAAAATTAAAGAGTGCCTGATAACATTTGCCCCATGATTACATTTACCCCACTTCACCCTATATATTTCAACAATTGAAATGATCACTTAAGTATAGACCTTCGAAGTACAAAAAAATATCAAGACAATTGTTAGTGGAAGATATGAGTATTTTTTTAGAAAAATGTACATAACTCGAAAACTAGTCATCTTCTGAATTGAAAAAAAATCATGCTTATTCCTCACCATAAAAGACATATTTTTACAAATTTTCACTTATAATATTACGAGAGCTTAAATTATTTCCGGAAATTTTTTTGAGGGCACGAATATTTTCTTAAAATATTTGTGCCCAAAGAAAATTTTCAGGAATAATTTAAGCTTGCGTGGTATTCGGTAAGAAAATTTCACACCATAATTTGGAAAAAAATTATTAATCCAATCTGACATTTTAAATGAATTTCACTGCTTGTCAAGTCCACCATGTTCCGTTAAATAAAAAATATTACCAACTTTAGTTACACCAAATGCTAAAACTCAGATGGGCATTAGATGAGTCTATCGCCCTTTCATAATTTTAGGTTACTAAAGGTGGTAGAAATGTATTTTTCTACGGATGCTATACAATGTGCCACTTCTCTCATCGCTTTCATACGTTCAAAACGAAAGATTTCTCACGCAGTGAGAAATATCCGCCAATACAGTGAGAAATAATTTCTCACAGTGAAAAATAATTTCTCACAGTGAGAAATAATTTCTCACAGTGAGAAATAATTTTTCACTGTCGAAACGGGTATAAGTTGCAGATAATAAAAATTTAAATAATTTTTCACAGTGAGAAATAATTTCTCACTGTTATCACGATAACCCAAGTCAGTCATGAATTGTTACATGTCAGATTGATATGACACGTTCTCCACGTTGACAACGCTACGCCGACGATTCGCGTGCAATATCCAAGTAGCCCATTGTTAGCGTTTCTATAACAACAAAACCGAAGCACTGCATAATTATTGCTGTCAACTTACCAAACGAAAATAGTTTTAATGTTATTTGTTTTAATATAAACAGTTCAGATTCATTAAATATTGAATATAATGGAATACGAAGATTTAGAGTCGGAAAATACACCTCCAGAAATTATTCAGAAAGCATAGATGTTTGCAATAATTTGCTTCCAAGCACATCAAGAGAAAAATATGAAATCGTCTACAGAAACTTTATGGACTGGAAAATGAAAGCCAAGGTAAATTCTTGTTCTGATTATTTTTCGACATATCTTGCAACCAATAAAAACCATCAATTTAAAGCTATGATGTACTTTCAAACCAATCACAACATTATTATAGTGGAAATTTTCTACTTAGATTATGGCCTCGGGAATATTCGTGGTATTTTGTTTTTATTGTGTGACAACAACTGATACTTTTGATTTGACGTCTGTCATTACTTTGCATGCAAATTGAAAAATGAATTTAGATAACCGTAATGAATAAAAATGTTATATAGAGAATGTGTCTATGATTGGGGCATCAAAAATAATCTATCGAATACCACACGAGAGTTCGATAAAGTAGAAAATAATTCTCCACATTTTTTCTCAAACTTGTTGCCATTTGGCAATATCCATTCGAGCCCTTCGGGCTCTCGTGTCTATTGCCTGGCAACAAGTTTTCGAAAAATCTGTCGAATTATTTTCACTTTATTCTCACTCCCTTGTGGTATTACAACTGAAAATACCTTGTTAGTTTATTTTGAAGAGTTGTCAAGAAGATTGAAATCATCAACATTATGGTCTCAGTACTCGATGCTGAGGATTACCTTAGTGATTAAAAACTGTGTTGATATATCAAAATACGTAAAACTACGTGCATTTTTAAATGCAAATCTGAAAAATATGTTTCAAAACAATCAAAAACATTAACTTCTGAAGAAATTCAACAATTTTTAAAAGATGCACCTGATGAAAAGTATTTGCTGATAAAGGTGTGAATTGAAAAATTTTAAATTGTTATCGGAAAATGAATGTTTGCTTTTGATTTCAGGCTGCTTTAGCTATTGGCCTTACAGGAGCATGCCGTTGTGATGAACGTCGAAAATTAAAAATTGATGACATTGAAGATCTTAATTCGGCCCTTTTAATAAAATTACCCGATACTAAAACCAAAGTTCCTAGAAATTTCACAGTCACAGTAGAATTCTTCCAAATTTACAAAAAATATGTGAAGCTTCGACCATGCACAAATGAAACACGTTTTTTTTTAAATTACAAAATAGCCAATGTACGAAACAGCCTGTGGGGATAAATAAATTTGGCACCATGTCGAAAGAAATAGCGAAATTTTTGCAATTACCGAACACTGAATTATATACTGGCCACTGTTTCCGAAGGTCATCTGCGACTATTTTAGTTAATGCAGGGGCAGATCTTTTAACTTTAAAACGCCATGGGGGTTGGAAATCCAGCAATTTCAAAAAGTATAGTAGAATCCATTCAGCCTCCAGTGCCATTAGAACCTGAACACAACAATGCTGTGGAAGCTCAGTACGTTTCCCCATCAACTTCAACTTCGACCGCAGCTAATATTTCAATTACCGAAAACATGTTGAAACAAAACAACCTACCAGGAATTACTTTACAAAATATTTCAAATATAATTGTTAATTACTATTTTAAATAAAATATAAAAATGAGCTAATAACATACAAGTACCTATTATTATATGTATATGTATTTTAATTTTCAATACTTGAAAACAACGTATCCGTAGAAAAAGTACAATGTACAATTCGTGAGAAAACGCCATATTTCTCACTCGCTTGATTTGCGGCACTCGCCTTCGGTTCGTGCCAACAAACTTCTGCGCTCGTGAGAAATATGTCGTTTTTCTCACTTGTACAATATACTATTTTTGTTAAAGTAATCCATAACACTTCTAATGTAAAAAATATAATATTAACATGGTTTGTTAGTAGGTGGCCGTGATATAGCCCAGGTAGCACATCATATCGGCTGAATCTTGGTTCCATATTGGGCTAATATAGATATATTGTAAATGTAAAATCAATATTGGTCCAATGTGGATGAATATTCAAAAAACAATATTATATTAATAATATTGGTGGGATATTGGTTGAACTAGTTTTGAATGTAGATTATCACACGAAATATTGGGTCAATATTGGTTGAATAATTTCTACCAATATCGATTATACAATATTGGTTATATATTGTTTTCCACATCTAGAATAAATATTGCAATCCAAATATTCCAGTCATATCGATTATAGGGGAAAAAACTATATTGTATTTCCAAGTTTGTTAGAATATTGGTTGAATATCATTTCCACTTTATTTGACAAAATGTAATAACTCATATTGAGTCAATATTGGTTGACTGATATTTACCAATATCGATAAAACAATATTGTCTTCACATCGTTATTAACATCTAGAATAAATATCGCAATCCCAATATTCCCCTAATATCGATTCTAGGAATAAAAACTATATTGTATCTCCCAATGTGATTACACATTGGTTGAATATAATATCGCCAATATTCAACAAATCTTATTAATCAATATTGGGTCAATATTGGTTCAATAATATTTATCGATATCGTTAAAACAATATTGTCTTCATATTGTTTCCTATATCTAGATTGAGATGAAATTTGAATATTGGCCGAATATTCAATGAAACATATTGAAATTATATCATGATCAAACCTAGATAAAAATCCGCTAGGTGGCTCTACATATGGAACGTCTTCTAAAACCTACGAAAGTATATTAAATACTTCTCACAACTTGTTTCAATACAGCTCACTCAGTGGTTATGGCGATGAAAAGGCAGACTCTTGTGTCACCTTTATCAACTAAAGGACATTTAATAATTTACCAAGGTATATTGACATCCACCAATATATCCAAATGATATTGTACCAATATCGATAAATATTTTGGGGCCATTATAGCTTCAAGAATATTTCACCAAAACTATTTCTAAAATATTCAAACAATATTCGACCAATATCGCAATATGTTCACATTTTACTTCTCGACATACCTTTTGAATATTGTGCCAATATTGTCAGAATATTGTATCAGCGATATTGTACCAATTTCGCCGAACATTTTGAGGCCAATATCAGTTCAAGGATATTTCGCCAATATTATTTAAGTAATATTGGACCAATATCGCCGAATGTTCACATTTTTTTTCTCGCCAATATTGCATTTCAAATATTTCGCCAATATGTTCACAATATTGTATCAATATTTTACCAATATAGGTGTGCTACTTGGGAGGCGGCCATGCTTTTGAAAGATGAGGTTTATATTGGTAAATTACATTGAGTTACTGTATAGTAAACCAGCAAACAAAGATATTCTTGTGTAAAACATTTCTTGTAAGCATTTGCGTTAAACAATTTGAGACAAATTAAATGCTTTGAAAAGTACAATTTATGTAAATACTGCAAAGAGATTGCGACCAGGAAGCGTTAGAATCGAATGGTTTGTTTACGAAAATCCAAGAAAGTCTGCCGCAGATGTCAAGTAAATATGGCCTTTTGCGTAAAAGAGATTTGAACAAAATTGTTTCAAAATATTACATATATGTCTTAAAACACAGACATCTAACTAATTCGTCACCTTCTTATTCACCATTAAGAAGAGAGGATGGGATAGAATTCAAGCAACATTTAAATCAGTGACTTGAAGATACACCAGCCAAATCACCCTGCCAAATCCGGAAGTATGTTTAATACATTTTTATTACAATTTATTACATCAGGCCCGAATTTTTTTACACTTGCCGTTTTTGAGATATGCGAGGGTGGTGTGGGTTCTATCTAAAGCTAGACCACCAACTTCTAATTTTTTAACCAATTGTGATAGCGGAATGGGATTTGGACCAAAATTTATTACAAATAAATTACAACTGACTGGTTGACATCAAATCCCAATTTCAACCCTTCCAAGGGCGAGGAACACTCCAATTTTAACCCTTCCAAGGGCGAGAAACACCCCAAAATCAAATATTCCGTCGTGATGTTGTGAATTACTCATTGAGATATCCAGTTTTTCTGCAGAATCAGATTATATCACCAATGAATGTATTGTCATCGCAAAAACCACATTATACAGTGTTCCATACTTGTTCCATCAGGCGGTCTGGTGTATTGAACGATAATAATAGTAGTTTTTCGAATATTCAAAACGAATCATGATCAAGTCGCAATTTCACGTTTTTCTCCAACCGAATGAATTGTTTTCTCGAAAAACACCTTAAACTTGTGTAATAAAATACCAGAGGCTCACTGATGTCATCAATTCATTCAATTTAGTTATGCATGTCGAAACACCTACAAGGACATCACAATTTTCATCAACCACAATTGATTATTTTTGTACAAACCTAGATCAAGACAGTGTTTCCTGCTCAGTCTTACAATCAAATTTATCAGATCATGATCCCATATATAGCTGTATTTATTTAAAAGAACAGCCAAACAACAAAAAACACCGCTACGGCCGCCTCTACAGTTCTGCAAACTATAATAAGTTTTCTCAATTATGCGCTAACACTAACTGGGATTCAATACATAGAGAAGAACCTTTTGAATATTTCTATAAATGCCTAATTGAAAACTTTGAGACTGCCTTTCCCAAGTAAAAAATTAACTTGAAAAAACTAAAACCGTGGATTACGAAGGGAATTAGAATCTCCTCCAAAAATATACGATCTCTTCATTATATTAGGAAATTTACAACGAACATTTTCTTTTACAATCACTACAACTCGTACAGAAAAACATATAGAAAAGTAATCAGAGCCGCGAAGGATATGTATTACAATAACAGAATTGCAAAGGCAAAAAACAAAGTGAAAGAAAGCTGGACCATAGTGAATGAGCTCAGGGGTAGACCACGAACCTCGAAACCAATAGATACCCTCCTTGAACCTAATATTATCAATAATTATTACAGTACAGTTGCTGAAAAGCTTACAGAAAATATATTTCCAAGATATGATCCATTAAACTACCTGAGGGACATCCACGTTTATGAAAATCTAATACTCTATGCTACTAATGCATCTGAATTGAAAGAAGTAATTTCTTCTACAAAAAATAAGAACGCGGCTGGTTTAGATGATATCTCTATAAGGATATTTGAAAACCTTCCTAATGGTGCGCTCGGCGCTCTTGCACAGGTCATAAATGACTCATTCGAAACTGGAATTTTTCCGACATTCCTGAAAACCTCTGTTATAAAGGAGGTGACAGAGAAGATCCCTCCAACTTCAGGCCGATATCTTTAATTCCCACACTTGCAAAAATTATCTAAAAACTAGCGAAGAAAAGAATTATGGAATTTTTGATGATTAATAGAATACTGAGTGCAGAGCAGTTTGGTTTTCAGAATTCAAAAAGCACAAATGATGCCATCCACAGACTGATGTCAATGATTTATAAAAGCATAAATGGTAAAGAAGCTGTCGCGGCGGTGCTGTGTGATCTTTTGAAAGCATTCGATTGTGTAGATCATGACATTTTGCTGAGGAAGCTTAATCGATATGGATTCGGGGGTGTCACTCTGAACTGGTTCAGATCTTATCTCTCTGGTAGAAAGCAGTGTGTAAAATTATCCACTACTTCTGGTACAATTGGAATAAGGTGTGGAGTGCCCCAGGGCTCTGTACTGGGTCCTATACTTTTTCTATTGAATATAAATGACCTTACACTTCTACCAATTTAGGGAAATTTAACGTTATTTGCGGATGATACAACCATATTATGGCACCATGAAGATAAAGAAAGACTCCACGAAATAATGTGTGATGACATGGTGTTAATCAAAGACTGGTGTGATTCTAATTTACTTTCACTGAATACCAAAAAAACAAGTGCCATTTCCTTCAAAACTGTTATACCGGATGTGAATATAGGTGGTCAAATATTAGTAAATAAGGACACTGCTATATTTTTGGGAATTTACTTGGACACGAATCTGAAATTTGATGAGCACATAAGAAACATGAATAAAAAATTGGCATCTGGTTGTTATGTTTTGAGGGTGGTTTGTAATGAGTTAGGATTTGCTGCTGCAAAATCAGTTTATTACGCACTTGTGGAATCCCATTTGCGTTATGGTATATCATTTTGGGGAGTTTGTAACAACCAATTGTTTCAGTCAGTGTTTATACTACAGAAGCGAGCAATTAGATACCTGTGTAAAATAAAATTTAGGGACTCATGTAAACCACTCTTTATTGAACATGGGATTCTCACTCTTGTTTCAATTTTTATATTGGAAACGGTTTCATTAATCCACAAAAATAGATTAGATTACGAAGTAAAGGATGTCCCCTATTATACTCGTCAAAACGAAAATAGTTTAAAGCTCCCCATTCCCATGACAAATCTAATAAAATACTCTCTGATCTATAAAGGGGAGAAGATGTTTAACAAATTACCTTGTGAAATTAAGGAAAAAAGGTACAATATTTTCAGAAACCTGACAAAAAAACTACTTAGTGATAAGGCATATTATAGTTTAGCAGAGTATTATGGCGATTCATTTTGATGTTTTCTTTTGTAATTTTAAAATGATGAACTTTATACTTACATTTCTTATTTTAACCGTAACATATCTTTATTGTTATTATTTGGCTATATTTTAAATTTTAAGAGTTTGTATATTACATGTTATTTATAATTTTACCTGTGTTTGTCAACAAGAATTTATTCTTATGTACAATAAACATATATATCATCATATTGAACGATATTAATAGTACTTTTTCGATTATTCGAAACGAATCATAATCAAGTTGCAATTTCACGTTTTTCTCCAGCCGAATGGATTGTTTTCTCTAAAAACACCTTGATCAGGGTTTTTCAACCCTGCAACATCAGGCGGTCTGGTGTAATAAAATATTGAACGATAATGATAGTAGTTCTTCGAATATTCGAAACGAATCATAATCAAGTCGCAATTTCACGTTTTTCTCCAGCCGAATGGATTGTTTTCTCGAAAAACACCTTGAACAGGATATTTCAACACTGCAACATCAGGCGGTCTGGTGTAATAAATTATTGAACGATAATAATAGTAGTATTTCGAATATTCGAAACGAATCATAATCAAGTTGCAATTTCACGTTTTTCTCCAGCCGAATGGATTGTTTTCTCGAAAAACACCTTGAACAGGCTATTCCAACACTGCAACATCAGGCAGTCTGGTGTAATAAAATATTGAACGATTATGATGGTGGTTTTTAGAATATTCGAAACGAATTATAATCAAGTCGCAATTTTACGTTTTTCTCTAACCGAATGAATTGTTTTCTCTGAAAACACCTTGAACAGGGTTTTTCAACCCTGCAACATCAGGCGGTCTGGTGTAATAAAATATTGAACTATAAAAATAATAGTTTTTAGAATATTCGAAACGAATCATAGTCAAGTTGCAATTCCACGTTTTTCTCTAACCGAATGGATTGTTTCCTATGACAATACCTTGAACAGGGTTTTTCAACCCTGCATCATCAGGCGGTCTGGTGTAATAAAATATTGAACGGTAATAATAGTAGTTTTTCGAATATTCGATACGAATCATGATCAAGTCTCAATTTTACGGTTTTCTCCAACCGGTCTCAATTTTGCGGTTTTCTCCAACCGAATGGATTGTTTTCTCGAAAAACACCTTAAACGGGGTTTTTCAACCCTGTATCATCAGGCGGTCTGGTGTAATAACATATTGAATGGTAATAATAGTAGATTTTCGAATATTCGAAACGAATCATGATCAAGACTCAATTTTACGGTTATATCTAACCGAATGGATTGTTTCCTCTAAAATCACCTCAAACAGGGCTTTTCAACCCTGATGCATCATCAGGCGGTCTGGTGTAATAAAATATTGAACGATAATAATAGTAGTTTTTCGAATATTCAAAACTAATCATAATCAAGTCGCAATTTCACGTTTTTCTCCAGCCGAATGGATTGTTTTCTCGAAAAACACCTTGAACAGGCTATTTCAACCCTGCAACATCAGGCGGTCTGGTGTAATAAAATATTGAACGATAATAATAGCAGTTTTTCGAATATTCGAAACGAGTTATAATCAAGTCACGTTTTTCTCCAACCGAATAGATTGTTCTCTCGAAAAACACCTTTAACAGGGTTTTTCAACCCTGTAACATCAGGCGTTCTAGTGTAATGAAATATTAAACTATAATAATAGTAGTGTTTCGAATATTCGAAACAAATCATAATCAAGTCGCAATTTCACAGGAATATTATTCGTTTCGTTTATTCGAAAATCTACTATCATTATCTTTCAATATTTCATTACACCAGACCGCCTGATGTTACAGGGTTAAAAAACCCTGTTTAAGGTGATTTTCGAAAAGACAAATTATAGGTTGGAGGAAAACGTGAAATTGCGACTGGATTATGATTCGTTTCGTATATTCAAAACTACTATTATTGTCGTTCAATATTTTATTACACCAGACCGCCTAATGTTACAGGGATGGAACACTGTATAATGTTGTTTTTGCGGTGATACAATCTGGTTCTGCAGGAAAACTGGATATCGCAATGAGTAATTTACAATATCATGACGGAATATTTGATCTCGGGGTGATTTTAGTCCTTGGGAGGGTTAAAATTAGGGTTCGATGTCAACCAGTCAGTTGTAATTTATTTGTAATAAATTCTGGTCCAAATCCCATTCCGCTATCACAATTGGTTAGAAAGTTAGAAGTTGGTGGTCCAGCTTTAGATAGAACCCACACCACCCACGCATATCTCAAAAACGGCAAGTGTAATAAAATTCGGACCTGGTGTAATAAATTGTAATAAAAATGTATTGAACATACTTCCGGATTTGGCAGGGTGATTTGGCTGGTGTAGCTTCAAGTCACTATTTAAATCTTACTATATGTTTGTAGATCCTACGTTTTTTGAAATATAAATTGTTAATGCATAATAATTAAACAAATTTGATTATTTCACCAAGGATTTCATGAAGATTTCACTTAGGATTTCTGGATTTCTTGAGAATTTCAAGACTTCTATTGAGATTTCATAAGGATTTCAAGATTTCAATCGGATTTCAAGATTTCATTTGCATTTCAAGATTTCTTGTAGGATTTCTCAATTTCACCTGAGATTTCTGGAGTTCATAAGGATTTCATAGGGATTTCAAGATTTCATATTGGATTTCTGAATTTCATCAAAGATTTCGGAATTTCAGGTTGGATTTCTGGAATTCAACATGGATTTCAAGGATTTCTGGTCATGTTGTACACCAGATTTCCGAAGTGAGACACCCCTCGGTTTTCTGTTTAATGAAACTTTATAGCGAATAATAAATATTAATGTTAATTCTTATAGAAATTTTGCATTATTCACAGGTATATCTACAATATTTAATGGTTGTAGATCATATGTTTACCTTTTCAACTGTCAAAAAATTTCCGGAAATTTTTTCAGTTGCCATGGTAACTAGTCAAAATTAAGGCATCCTATTAGTGAAAAAGTAGAGGTGTGAAATCTTCATGTAAATAAAATTATTTATCAACAAGAAAAAATTAAATGAGTAATGAAAAATCGGTATTTCGCCATTTTGACGGTTAATTTTGGGTTATGTTAAGAAAGTTCGATACAAAAACTTATTTTTATATTATCCACAACTTTTCTTTTGATCATTTTGCGCTACGAGTTCACGTTTCGCCAAATCGAAAAAAACAATTTCATCCCCTAAACTGCATCCACATTTCACCATGTTGAGCGTTTTCGTATTTGAATATACTTTTTCCTTAAAGTTAGAACATCAACAAATTTTTTATCTGGTCTTTGCTTGTTAATTTTTTTCTTATTTTTAGATTTTAAAATTCGTTTCTGTACCAGCCTATATTTGGAAGTAACATTTTCGACAATGTAGGTGTGAATACTGTAGGTAGGTACCACTGAAATGAAATTATAATATGATGACTGGAATGCTCGTCAAGCTGCGCGACTTGATTTCTCATGGAGGCCGCCATGTTTGTTTTGTGGTTCCTGGCAGTGGCGGAGAAATCGAAATTGAGTTGATTGTTACATATAAAACTGATACAAAGACGCGCTGCACTGCACTGGCGTGTTTACTAACCATAAATTGGGAAACTAATAACACGTACGTGCAGATGAATGTCTCTCTCGCACCCATACAAGTAAGCAATAAAGTATTTCTCTGCTAGATTGCATGTGCCTCCTTTCTTCATCTCCTATAGTTATCACTTTACACGGGTGCGCAGTGGAACTAAGAGCATTCCAGTCATCATATTATAATTTCATTTCAGTGGTAGGTACCTATTCGGGTTTACAATCTTCTAAAAATTTTACCTAAATACTTATCTAGCTCTGCCTAACTTCGCACCGTAAAATAAGGGCTGATTTAATTGGGAGAAACATTGTAGAGTTGATTTTAGCCGATACTTGATTAAAATATAAGTATGTTTATTTTTATAATGAAACTTCATTGATTAAGGGTTTACAAAACCCTTACAATAATCGTGGTATTCTCAATGACTTCGTTAAGTGGTAGTAGGTATCCTTTGTATGCAGAGCCGTAACAAGGGTGGATGGCGCCTAACAAAAGTCAAACGTCAGATTGGTAATATTATTCAGTGCATAGAAATCATAAAGTTTCTGTGATTTCAAGTAATGATTTATTTTTTGTTCAAAATGGCAAAAACAAATCTGGAAGTGAGTAGGTAAGTTATGTATTTAACAAAAAATAAAATAAAATTATTCTCACAACAAAAACTAAAAACAAAAGTCTTAAAGTTATCAACATAAAAATAAAAAATGCCAGTTATATACGGAGGATTTTAATGGAACCAATTCCATAGTAGGTAAGTACTTCAGATTGAAACGGAATTACAGATGAAGGTACTTTTGAACCCCCGTAAAGCTAACAGAACTACTTTGGAATTTTCAAATTTTTTTGGGTCTTAACTTTAGGCTAATTTTTTACCGTATTCCCTAATTTTTTCTCTTCAATTGTGGGAGATATCGCGGGTTCTGCTAGCTTATCGTTGAGCTAGCAGAACCAAACAGCTAAACGAATGTTTATGAAAAATCTGATAACACCATAATTTTATGCCCATGTTTGATCGCACCGCCTTTTTTTTCAATGCTTTTTTGAATCCTGGATTCTGCTAGCTTTACTGTTAAGCTAGCAGAACCCAACCATTGAAAAACAACTTGGAACATATCCAGTTGACAATAATTTTGGGCTCTATTCAGTCTAATTTATTAACCAATTATACATTTTTTCTCTTCCGTTGAAGGAGCTGACACAACCTACCACTGAGCCGGCTGTACCAAAAGGCTAACCGAATCGTGATGAGAAATTTTAGTCTCACGTTCGAACCCATCTCCGATTTTTTTGGAATGCGTTATTTTTTATCGTTCTGCAACTCGTTCTGCAAGCATTACTGTTAAGCTAGCAGAACCCAACCATAAAAAACCAACTCAGAACAAATCCACTTGGATAGTAATTTCAGCCTCAATGCAGGCTAATTGATTACCCAATCAAGTATATGTTTTGCTCTTCAGTTGGAGGATACATCATAGGTTCTGTCAGCTCAACACTGAGCTGGCTGTACCAAAAGGCTAACCGAATCGTTTTTAAAAATATGGTCACACCATAAAAGTGCCCTGTGGAATTTTGGGTTGCGTGATAGTTGGCGACACTAGGTGAAATGAATTTCGAATTCAAGTCGATGCTTGTTTTGGTAAACAAATAGAATTTAATCTTGAAAATGTTATGAAAGATTGTAGTGTGCAGTTTTTAATAATCTAAGATATGGAAATAGACCATGATATCGAATCGACACCAACAGAAATCAACCGCTGTGAAGTTATCCACATCCACAGATTTACTCGAAGAAAAAAGTTAGGTCAATGAATTTTCAGTTATTTTGAAGTGAATGAAGCAGAAAAATGTATCCCAATGAAGCAATTCAGAACGGTAATTTAATCTCCCACTTTATCACACCCTCTCACCATTTGTCAGGCCTTCAGAGGGAGGCTAGAGGGGGTGAAAAATTCACTAACTTTCCCAAATGAAGGAGTACCGCTTTCTGCTTTTGGGATGTTTCGTGAAGGGAACAAGAATCGAATGTCATCCCTCATAAAGTTTGTCAGGCCTCAAGAGGGTAGTAGAGGAGGTAGTTTATGGAAAATTATTTAATAACTTTCCCAAATGAAAGAGTACCGTATTCTGCTTTCAGGAGGTGTTTCATGAAGGAAAATTGAATTGATCAACATCCCCAATATAGTTTGTCAGACCTCCTGGAGGTAGTAGAAGGGGTAGTTTCTTGAAAATGATTTAATAACTTCCCTAAATTAAACAGTACCGCATTCTGATTTCAGAATGTGTTACATAAAGAAAACGTGAATCGAATGACATGTGCCATATAGTTTGTCAGGCCTCCAGAGGGTAGTAGAGGGGGTGTTTATACGAAGTTATTTAATAACTTTTCCAAATGAAAGAGATGAAGAGAACATGAATCGAATGACATCTCCCATGTAGTTTTTCAAGCCTCCAGAGGGGGGTGAGGGGGTAGTTTATAGAAAATAATTGAATAACTTTCCCAAATGACAGAGTACCACATTCAATTTTCAGTATGTTTTCCATAAAGGAAACTTGAATTGATCGACATACCCGCTAGTTTGTCAGGCCTCCTGGGGGTAGTAGAGGGGGTAGTTTAAAAAAAAATCAATAATTTTTCCAAATAAAACAGTACCGCTTTCTGTTTCTGGTATGTATTTCATAAAGAAAATTCGAATCGAATGTCATCCCCCATATATTTTGCCAGGCCTCCAGAGGGTGGTAAAGGGGGTAGTTTATAGGAAATTATTCAATAACTTTCCCAAATGAAGGAGTACTGCACTCAGCGGAAATCTTATTGATGGAAAAAGTGGTACGTGAAAGTGAGTTCGACGAGTACGTTTTTCCGGAGTTGACCACGATTTCGTGATTTTTGATGTTTTTTGATGTGTATCATTTGCCGTCTGTCGCTAAGTTGTTTCCAAACTTACGGTTTATCAGAAGAATGGAACTTTTTACGGATTATGCACTGGTTATTCATAACATGCCGCATCTCAGAGAGGTCAGTCAGATCCTGTTGATTACCTATTAGACTGATACCTACAATTTTTGTGAAAAACAAAAAAAGGAACAGGCAAGGACCGGATGGAAAATTTTGATGAGATTCCAACTTTGAAGAAAAAAACACGTAAACACTCAAGATGGTGAAATGGGGATGCGGTTTAGTGATTGAAAACGGTTTTTTGCGATTTGCGGCGAAACGTGACCTTCTAGCGGAAAATGTTCAAGAAAAAAGTTGTAGAATTTTTTTCTCACGTATAAATAATTGAAAATAGATGAAAATTTGTTGAAATATTTTTTTTTGGTGACTATCAAGCATGATTCTTCCGCAGTTCAGAAGACGACTAGTCTTCGAGGTACTTGTTTACATTTTACGTAAAAATTGCCCTTATCTTCCATGAACAATAGTCTTGATATTTTTTTGTATTTCTAAGGTCTATAAGTGATCATTTTAATTGTTGAAATGTCTACTTTCAATTGGTCTATGTCCACCTTGTGTCAGTCTAATGAGTGACACAAACTCTGTGGAAAATCTAGAATCCATATCTTGCTGGGGTATTCACCTCTCTTCCAGATCTTGTCACCTTAGGGGATCTTCTTTCTTCAACCGGAAGGGTTTCCTCTTGTAAAATCTTTCTCCTCAGGAGTATTAGACTTAGGCCTTTCTTTCTCATTAACTTCTGATTCAAAACGTTTCTTCATATTTTCTAGTACATCAAATCTAACGAAAGGATCTTCATCGGTCTCAATTTCAAGTGGGTACAATCTTTGAATAGGTCTCATCAAAGAACCCGTTGAAGTTCGAACTTTCAGCAATCGAATTTTTCCATCTTTTTCAGGAAAAAATTCCTCAACCATACCCAAAGGCCAATCAAGTCTTTTCAAATGCTCGTTTTCGATAAGAACTATTTATCCCATCTTGATATCCCTGGAGGTATGTCTCTTCATATGTAGAACAAGCTGGCTAGTATTCTTCTCGAAATCTCTTCCTCAAGTTGTATCGAATTTTCTGAATGTATTTCAGATGTCGTCTTATAAATGAACCATCAATTTCATCTAAACAGGCAGTTCCAATCTCTTTAACGTCTTGTAAAAACATAGACGGTGTAAGTACAAGCAATTCTTCCTTGGTGTCTGTGATGTAAGTGAGAGGTCGTGAATTTATTACTGATTCGCATTCGCATAGGACAGAAAAAAGCTCTTCGTATGTAAGACAAGCTTTTCCCAGTTGTTTTTTCTCGATCCTTCGGCAGCGTAGCTGCATCAGCTTCAAATTTTTTGCGACAGATTACACAGTTTCCAATTATGCTTTTCAACGTTCTCCTACCTCAGATAATCCAGAATCTCTGGCGTATCCGACTGAGAAGTCCTTGTATTCCCACATGAAAACCTTCTAAATGGAAAGACATAACAATTTTGTCAAATACAGGGTGTTTTGAAGGTTATAATACAGGATACAAAAAATCATTCGTATCATCCCGTTCAGTTATTTTCGTTTTCAGCCTTATTATACCTTCATCGTCCATGAAAGGGCATAATGGGAATATACGTTTATCTCCGACTCCATCAAATGACTCATGTTGAATCAATCTTAAGAGAATTTTCTCAGCATTTTCAATTTCTTCCAGGGTCAATTTTCCTTCAACTCTTTTCTTCGGAAAACGACAATTGAAAATTAATCTTTGAATCCAACACATTTGATTCAATATCATCTGATATTTTGAAAAGCGACTATAAAACATCGAAAAATCCTTTTTTATATTCAGAAGAGTACCAACATTTTTCCTTTTCTCCATTATAATTTCATCTTCAAAAATATCATAATTTTGTTTTGGCCAATCTGCTTCGTTTTTCAACCAGTTCGGTCCCTCCCACCAATGCGACTGAATCAATTTTTTGGAAGAACAACCTCTTGAAGGGAGGTCAGCTGGATTCATATCACCAGGAACATGAAACCAGTTATTTTTTTCAGTGACGGAACGGATTTCCTGAACTCTATTCCACACGAATGGTTTCCATAAATCATCTCGACGAATCCAAGATAGAACCGTAGTGGAATCTGTCCAGCAATACAAGGGTATATTCTTATTTTCGAAATTATTGACAAAATAATTCAAAAGACGAGCACCTATTGTAGCAGCTAACAACTCGAGTCTAGGAATGGTCATCTTCTTCATAGGAGAAATTCAATTTTTCGCTTGAACTAGTTGCACGTAGGGGCCTTCATCCGAAATAGATCGCAAAAAATAACAGTTGCATACGCATCTTTACTTGCATCACAGAACATGTGCAAGGTTAAAATAGTCGAATGTGTATTCAAGAACCATCTCGGAATTCTCAACTGTGATAAAATCTGAATTTCATTCAACCATGCTAAAAATCACACTTTATTTGCTCAGGAACTTCAGCATTCCATGACAACTTCAACTCCCATGTTTTTTGGATCAATAATCTAGGAAAAATTATAACAGGACAGCACAAACCAATAGGATCGAAAACACGGTGGGCCGAAGAAAGAATGGATCTTTTTGTGATTTTTCTAATTCTACATTCTTGTACGATTCGAAATTTATCTGCAGAGTATCCGCCGCTCTGTTCCAAAGTCTCTTCACCATCAGTTTTCGGCGTATAATGTATTAAAGTATGTTCCCACCCTCGTATAGGTCGAATTTGCCTTCTAGCATCAACTGAGTAGATTCCAAAATGAATTGTTGAAGTTCTTCGTCATTATTGACACTGGCCACACAGTTATTAACATAAAAACTGTTGATCAGTTTCGAAATGACCCAATCAGAAAATTTAAAATTTTCTCTTTGTTGATCAAGTACTTTTCCCAAATGATATTTGATTACTGCTGCCAATAAAAATGGACTTAAGTCACTCCAAATACAACTCTAGCATGACGATAACATTTCAATCTGCCTTCATTATCAATCCATAAAAATCTAAAGAAATCACGATCATTTCCCCTCAAACTGATCTGTAAAATCGCCTTCTCAATATCGGACACAACACCAATCTTATGTAGTCTGAAACGTATTAGAATAGATGGAATGAGTTCTATATAATTAATTCCTTTTTCTAAACATTGATTTAATGAAGGCTGATTTCTATTCTTTGCAGAAGCGTCAAAAACGGGTCTCAATTTGGTGGTCGCACTATTCAGTTTAACAACGTGGCATTCATCCATTCAAGCAATGTTTCATTATAAGTATCATAATAATCATCTTTTCCCAATTTATTCATTACATTTTCTAATCGTTTCTTCCCCATTTCAAAATAATTTACAAGTGGAGGATAACCATCAATCCACGTCAAACCTACCTCGGACCGGCCTGCACTATTGACAGAAATCGATTCTAAGAATGTATCCATTCTATCTGCCTTTATTTCTTTCCTCTCCTTTTTTCTTCCTGGATCTGAAATACCCAATGTTTCCAAATCCCACAAAAGAGACAAATCGTTATTGCAAAAAAGAGAATAAACTAACATTGAAGAAGCCGTAGACATTTCAGAATCAACTTTCGGAATTTTGCCCATCATCAGAATCAAACCCAAAAGAGTTTTCATTGCCACCAGTCGCAGAGAATATCGTTTTCCAGTGAAAAGTTTTCCTGCGATATCAGCTCCAATCAGAATTTCTATTGGAGCGTCCCTCGTATCTGTAATAGTGATACCTAATTCGGCAAGCTCAGTTTTCCACGGACCTTCTCGTACAAGTTACAAATATACTTATTGTTTAGATTTTTGAGGGTAACTCTGTATCGATTATGATGACTGGTTTATGAATTTGTGCCGCCAAAAATAGCATGAATCAATTGTTCCGAACCAACAGGTACGTACTTCATCTCTAGTGCTGCATGTTTTACAATATACGATCGTTGCGACCGAGTATCAATTATGGCCCTAACCAATCGAGATTTGAAATTACTGCTGAGTCGTACAACTAGTGTCTGAAGTAGGCTTTCATCAAAATGTGTGGTATTTGATATATTATCAACTGTGTCAGAATTCAGATTTCGATTCTGAAACAGTGGTTTTCTTGGAACACATTATTATAGTAGAACGTTTTTCATTACATTTGGAACATCTTATATCTACTTTGCATTTTCTTGCAAGGTGTCTAAGACATAAATAACATCTACCGTGATCAATTAATATTTTTCGTTTTTTATCAAAACATAATTTTTTCATACCATCATCATCACAATCTGAAGAAATATGAAATTTCTTACAAAAAACACATTTCGGGGACTTACTTTTGGTAGCCCGGAAGCAGTAGGCATGGAATACGTTTTTGATTGAGGTTCTTTATGTTTGTTCTCCTTTATTATTTCCGAAACCTGACACCGCCAACGAAATCCTTTCTTCGTTCTCAACTTCCTTTTTGAGAAAGTTCATGACTAAATCTAACCGATTTTTCAACGAAGACGATACAACATAATTTGCGCTAAACTGCTATACTCTCAATAAACTTTCTGGTAAACAGGACTCTACCAGTGGATACAGCATTGCCGCACAAGTATCTGAGTTGACACCCAAAGTTACAAGTGATCTTAACTGAGATTCGATTTGATCATAGAGGTAACTGAGTTTTGACTTTGAATTTATATTGGTCAAAACCAGTTTCAGAAGTTGTCGTACATAAAACTCTACCAGCAAATCGTCCCTACTAAAACGAGATTCAAGACAATCAATGACCTTTGGGTAGTTTTCGTTAGTTGGAGGATAACTTTCTACAAGTCGACGAGCACGTGATTTTGGAGAAGTCTCTCGAATAAGGTATTGGAATTTATCTTCCGTTTCAATCAATTCATCTTCATGGATTCGTTTGAATTGTGCCCAAAAAGATAACCAATCCTTATTTCACCGTCGAACTTTTTTAACTCTATCAGCTGTAATTTGATTCTACGTCTACTTTGACTGGAGTGACTAGCGTTAGATATTTCTGACAGGGTTTCCTTATTCAAGCTCCTTTCCACTTTAACCTTAAGTCTATTATACTTCCCTATGATTCCATCAGCTCTCGCAGTCTCAGCATCGATGTCCTCCATCGGCGTATCACCTTTCAACATCAGGTCTAACAATTGTCTATCGAGTTCCATCATGATTTCCATCTTCTGCTCCAAAGCTCTAAGATTTCCTTGTATATCGGTAATGTCAAAAAACAAATGGTGAGAAAATAACAAGGAATAAAGAAGAGATTGCCAACATATTCAATGACTACTTTGCAAAAGTGGGTGAAAATTTGGCAGACAAAATAAAAAAACTCAACTCAGGAAAACCACCAAGAAATAATAGAAACAATAGAAGGCCTGAATGTAAAAAAATCACCTTGATTTGATAAACTCCAAACTGAAACTTTAAAAAAGTTGGCTGAATTCATTGTGGATCCTCTAGTTTTCTTGATAAATAATATTTTTATTTGTATTTTTCCAGATGAATTTAAAGTAGCAGTTGTCACACCGATCTTTAAAAAAGGAGATAGAAAAACAATTATGAACTATAGACCGATATCAGTAATTTCTGGAATAAAAAAAATATTTGAAAATTGTCTAAAAAAAAAGATTACAAAAATTCATTAATAAATATGATATCATATCTAACAAACAATTTGGGTTCTGTCTCAAAATTATTTGTTATTCACTAGTTGAGTCTCGTCTCCAATACGCAATCCTAAGCTGTGGAGGGGTTATGAACACACACTTGGAAAAACTACAAATCATCAAAAAAAAAATTAAAAAATAATATACCGGGTGACAACGATATCACTTTCGGGCTGCCATTTTTTTATTTTTTCACTTAGTATAACGAAACTTGGCACAGTTATTATTCGAACTAAATGTCAATTGTCTGGTGTAACGACAAATTTCTACAACTTCCGGTTTCCCTGGAAATTACCTTAACTTTCAATATTTAAACAGATCTAGTCTGAAACAAATAGACCATAGTTACACAACACGCAGTAAAAGCAAAAATCTAGTACAGACCACCCTCTTTAAAAAAACCATAGGTCAGAGATGCCACCTTCACCTGTCACAAAAAATTCACAACTCTTTGCCTGAAATGTACAAAACATATTTGATACGAATAAATTCCACTCAGCTCATCAAGAAGACTTTCAAATTCTACCTACATTCCACCAAAAGAGAAATGATCCATAACTTAGTCGATAGTTATTTAGTAGTATAGGAATTAGTTAGAGAAATATAGTAAATACAGTGTTGAACTATACAATAACAAATTACGCACCGAAACGGATATAAACAAATTGATATAAATTGTTGAACATGCCCATGCTCGACTTGGGTCTAATGGGACATCTTCAAAATTTGTTCAATTATATCTATATGCTTCACTCTACACTTTATATATTATATTCTTGTAAATCATTGTAAAATCAAATTATGGAATTTGAACTTTGTATTTGAAATTTGAATAAACTTATTATTATTATTATTATCATGATTCGGGTCCAGCAATAGTTTCATCGACTCTTCGTATAATCGTTCGAACGAAGTTCGGTGTACAAGTAACAGCCTTCAATACCTTCTCCATGGTCCTGTCGCGGTCGCCAGAAAATGTAGCAAAACAAATCACCTATCCAGTATATTGAATGAATCAAGGGCTCGAAGATTGAAAGGTTGAATATAATATACACAATATAGACAACGATTTCAGATAAAAAACTTTACTTTTTCAAAAGACTCAAATGACAATATCTGAATAATTCTTATGAAAAGACTTGACATCACATCAATTCAAAAATATACAAGAAGGCACAAAAAATTATTACAGAATGTTGTACTGAGTACGTATTTTCTCCACGATCATCACAGAATTTGGCAATTCTGAAATCAAATTTGATTACAGAATGCTGAAATTCTCTCTCTTGAGATTGAAGAAATATTCTGCAACACCTCTGCCCCAATGCAATTTAAATGTATTTATGCACTAGCGGGCGGTAAAGTACACTTTGCCGCCCGGTTCGCCGGGCGTAAAGTGGCACTTTACCGCCCGTGGGCGCATTATGGCCCGGCGGGCCGTAAAGTAGACAAAATTCTCAAATTGGCTATACTCACACATCATTTCATGCAATTACTAACACGAATTAGAATCATTTCAGTTCAATAGAGCAATACTCTTTCTAACATTTGTTCATAATCGTTGGCAATTTTTTCGGTGATGATCTATTTATTTGAAATAGATTCTCCAATATAGCACTCAGCTACTATAGTTTCACAATCCTTATATTATGTTGCCCTTAATTATTGTATGCATAACGTATGAAACGTGTAGACCATGCATTGCAATTCAAGTCAGTATTTGTGATTCGCGCTATAAAACCGCTAGTGCATAAAATTTTGTATGTATCACGTGCGTAAAATGCGTTTAAGGCCTTCGGCTTGTGATGGCCCTCGGCTAACGCCATCGGGCCATCATCCACGCCGCAGGCCATAAACGCCTACTTTACGCCCTTGATACATACATAACTATTACATTCTCTCTCTTGTGATAGAATAATATTCTCACACTGGTTAGCAATAATAACATTAGCCTTGACGCAGTTGATTGTCATCGTATTGGCAAAATTTGAGTAAGTGTCAAAATTATTGCTGTCACGTTTCCTATCTTTGATCGTGGAGAAAGTATAGTCTGCTACTCGGTTAGAATGAAAATTCGTGATGCTCTTGGTTCCTCACGCTCGCCTTCGGCTCGCGCTCGGAACTTTCCACTCGCATCGAATTTTCATTCTAACCTTGTTACAGAATATAATATTCCAGCACATGTCCTGTACAAAAGTAACCAATCACTAGCAACTGCCTGACCGATTACCGGCATTTCGTGCCCGTCTACTAGCAAAAACACACTTTTTTCTATTCTAAAAGTTTTTAATTAGGTTTTGCCTAAAATGTCCGACTACTGGCTGATTCACCCTATTACCTATCACTGACTGATCAAAACCAGTAACTCTGCTTCTACCAAACCACTTTCAACTATTTATTTGTACTACAAATTTCGTGTTCTGGATACTAATGAATAATTTTATCTAAACTCTCGACTTTTACCTATCTCAATAGCTAATTTCCCTAATCTACCACGCAGACCCGGCAACATTGTACGTCACACGGAGTTTTGGTTTAGGCATTAAATCTAGTAAAAATTCAGTTTCCCGCCGAACGTACGAGAGTGAGTAGTATGGTAGACGTGAACGATAGAATACGATGTTTCGTATCGCTTTATTGTTGTTATCATGTCGTTCGTTAGTTATCAATGGCAAATTGTGTCAGTCCATAGAAATCAAGAACGACGTGGAGAATTTAGAGATGCTGAGGAACTGCACGGAAATCGCCGGCACCCTGAAAATTATCCTGTTGGAAAAAGTGAAACGTGAAAGTGAGTTCGACAAGTATGTTTTTCCGGAGTTGACCACGGTTTCTGGATATGTGCTGATGTTTAGTGTGTTACATTTGCCATCTGTTGGCAAGTTATTTCCAAACTTGCGGGTTATTAGAGGAATGGAACTTTTAACGGATTATTCACTGATTCTTCATACCATGCCGCATCTCAGAGAGGTCAGTGGCATTAAGAACATATTTACTATTTAGAAATTACATTTTCGACACTACATTCGGATTTAAAATCTTTCAAAAATTTTACCTAAATAAGTAGGTACCTACCTCCCTAACTTCGCTCTGGAAAATAAGGACTATATCCATTGGGAGAAACATCGCTGAATTAGTATAGCCGATAGGAGAGAGTTTTGTATAGTGGGACAATTTTTTTCAAATGTTCGATAAATTCGGTACTTTTCGACATAACCTCAAATTAACCGTCAAAATGGGGAAAACTGATTTTTCAGTTTTCAATTTTTTTCTCGTGTATAAACGACTTAATTTAGATGAAAATTTGCAAGCATATATCTTTTTTGGTGTCGTATAAGCATAATTTTTTTGGAATTCAGAAGACGACTAGTTTTCTAGTTTGAAAAATATACTTACCCTCATCTTCCGCGAGCAACTGTTCTGGTGTTTTTTTGTACTTCGAAAGTCTATAAGTGATCATTTTAATGGTTGAAATGTTTAGTTTCAAATGGTCTACTTATATAACTTGCTGGTTTATTCATCGCTAAACCGCTTAAAAGTGAGAAAACCCGAAAATAAGTCTCTCTTAATCATAATATTCTCAATGATTTTCAATAGTTGTAAAAAATAATTAAAATTATGTTAATAAATTAATTTTGTAGTGTAAATAAGTCTGAACTTATTCAAATATTTTATCATGAAGAATTTAATATAAAAGAAAGTCGAAAATCATTTAAAATATTGAGAAAATCATGATTCAGAGAAACTTTTTTCTCAATTGTAAGCGGTTTGACCGAGGGGGAAGTAACTAGCCATTTTTTGTACACCTAATGAAAATAATGCAGTAATTAACTCTAATGAAAAATAATTACCATTAATGATGTTATACTATTCATCGGAAAAATCACTGATTAAAATTCGCGTCTGCTCAGCGATCACCGAGGCGATCACTTACCGATTGTCAGACGGCATAAATTTGCCAACTTGGAACCGAAAAAAATCATATCACGGATCCCCAGAAACATAGATTTCGATTTTAAGTTGAATATGAAATGATTAATGAAGTAATGAAAATATTATGATGTACACCTAATGAAAGAGTTACTTCCCCCTCGGGTTTGACTATCAATAAACCACTAAAAAATTAATTTATTAATGAGTATAGTTTTAATTATTTTGTACAACTATTGAAAATCATTGAAAATATTGAGAAAATTATGATTCGGACAGACTTGTTGTCGGTTTTTCTCAATTTTAAGCGGTTTAACGATCAATAAACCACCAAATCACATAAACCATTTGAAAGAAGACATTTCAACAATTAAAATAATCACTTGTAGAGAAATACAAAAAAAACATTAGAACAATAATTGTTCGCGGAAGATAAAGGTAAGTAGGTATTTTTTTCGAAAAATGTACATTACCAGAAAACTAGTCGTCTTCTGAATTGCAAAAAAATCAAGCTGATTCTACACCAAAAAAGACATATGTTTACAAATTTTCATGTAGGTAAATTGAATCATTTAGACGCAAGAAAAAAATTTAATTCTGAAAAATTGTTTTTTTTTGCCATTTTGATTGCTAAGTTGTGGTTATGTCAAAAAGTATTGAATAAAGAAGTTTTCGATTTTCTTATTAGGTCTGTACAAATTGTTGAACATATTTATCTAGGAGGTCACGTTTCGCCGCAAATCGCAAAAAACTTTTTCAACCCCTAAACTGCATCCCCATTTCACCATTTTGAGTGTTTTCTTGTTTAAATATTTGTTTTCCTGAAAGTTGGAACCACAACATTCTCCACCTGGTTTGCCTGTTTCTTTTGTTCTACAACTATTGATAATCATTGAAAATATTGAGAAAATTATGATTCAAAGAAACCACCAAGTTACCAATTGAAACTAGACATTTCGACAATTGAAATGATCACTTATAGACCTCCGGAATACAAAAAAACACCAGAACAATTGTTCGCGGAAGATAAAAGTATTTTTTTGCTTATTCGACACCAAAGAAGACGTACGCTTAAACATTTTAGTTTGAATTAAATCATTTATAGGTACACGAGAAAAAAATTAAAAACTGAAAAATCGTTTTTTCGCCATTTTGACGGTTAATTTGAGGTTATGTCGAAAAGTGTCTATACAAAAGTTCTTCATTTTTTTATAATCTACAACTTTGCCATCAAACATTTTCCGCTGAGAGGTCACGTTTTGCCGCAAATCGCAAAAAACTGTTTTCAACCCCTAAACTCCATCCCCATTTCACCATTTTGTGTGGTTTCGTGTTTAAATTTTTTTCCCTTAAAGTTAGAACCTCAACAACATTTTCCACCTGGTCCTTGCCTGTTACTTTTTTTTTCAAAAAATGTATAGGCTCCAGTCTATATAGTCTGTTTCATAGTGCGACCAGGACCATGGCATACTGGGACGACCTGATAATAATGGGGTTAAGTTGAAATAAAATGAATATCAGCTAGAAAACAAAATAAATACAAATTCATATTATATTCAAAAACATAAAAAAAACATTGCTATTATCGCTAAACATTCGTATCTAATAGGAACATTACTGTATGTTATGAGGAGAACAGTCATTATAATACACCATAGCTTGGAAGCTCGTTCGGTCGCTCCAGAAATAAAGGGAACAGGCAGTTTATTCAATAACATGCTCTCATATGTAGCACCAAAATAACCTTGACCATATAATATCACCATTTGTAAATCATAGGTAAGAGTATTTCGTTGAAAATTAAATTCTGTATTATACCTATTCAAACCATAAAATATTATTTAAATAATGTAATAGAATAGTCTGGGCAAAATAACTACCCCCGTAAAGCTAGCAGAACCACATTGGAATTTTCAAATTTTTTTAGGCCACAATTTTAGACCAATTTTTGGCTAATTTCTTACCCTATTCCCAAATTTTTTGCTCTTCAATTGTGAGAGATATCGCGGGTTCTGCTAGCTTAACGTTAAGCTGGCAGAACCAAACCGCCAAACGAATGATTATAAAAAGTCTAGGCACACCATAATTTTATGCTAATTTAAGGCTCACGTTTGAACCTAGCCGATTTTTTTGGAATGCGTTTTTTTTCAGATCCTGGGTTCTGCTAGCTCTACCGTTAAGCTAGCAGAACCCAACCGTAAAAAAGCAACTCAGAACAAATTCAGTTGGACAATAATATTAGGCTCTATTCAGGCTAATTTATTACCCAAATACTTATTTTTCTGCTCTTTAGTGGAAGGAGAAATCATAGGTTGTTTTAGCTCAACACTGAGATGGCAGTACCAAGAGGCTTACCGAATCGTTATGAAAAATCTGATCGCACCAGAATTTTAGGCTCACGTTTGAACCCATTGCCGATTTTTTTGGAATGCATTTTTGTTTTATATCCTGGGTTCTGGGTCCAAACAAAATTTTGGTGCGATCAGATTTTTCATATGGGTAATAAATCACCGGTGTGAAGTTAGCAGCCAGTTTCTAGCAGCCGTTTTTATCTAGCAGCCAATTTGCCAGTGGCGTCGGGTGTGAAATTAAATTCGGATTTTGATCCGAATTAACTTCAATTTCTGTATATAAACCAATAAAGAGCTCGAGAATGATATACCGAGAGATGGTTGATTTGCAGGCCGTCTAAGGAGCAGTTTATACTTGTCGATTTTTGGAAAATCATTATGAAACATGTCTCAAAAATGTTTAGCCAAGTTCGTTTTTTGTATATAGACTACTGAGAAGCTCAAAAATGGTGTTCCGAGAGATGGTTGATTTGCAGGCCGTCTAAGGGGCAGTTTATACTTGTCGATTTTTGGAAAATCATTATGAAACATCTCTCAAAAATGTTTAGCTAAGTTCATTTTCTGTATATAGACTACTGAGAAGCTCAAAAATGGTGTTCCGAGAGATGGTTGATTTGCAGGCCGTCTAAGGGGCAGTTTATACTTGTCGATTTTTGGAAAATCATTATGAAACATGTCTCAAAAATGTTTAGCCAAGTTCGTTTTCTGTATATAGACTACTAAGAAGCTCAAAAATGGTGTACCGAGAGATGGTTGATTTGCAGGCCGTCTAAGGGGCAGTTTATACTTTTTGATTTTTGGAAAATCATTATGAAACATGTCTCAAAAATGTTTAGCTAAGTTCATTTTCTGTATATAGACTACTGAGAAGCTCAAAAATGGTGTTCCGAGAGATGGTTGATTTGCAGGCCGTCTAAGGGGCAGTTTATACTTGTCGATTTTTGGAAAATCATTATGAAACATGTCTCAAAAATGTTTAGCCAAGTTCATTTTCTGTATATAGACTACTGAGAAGCTCAAAAACGGTGTACCGAGAGATGGTTGATTTGCAGGCCGTCTAAGGGGCAGTTTATACTTGTCGATTTTTGGAAAATCATTATGAAACATCTCTCAAAAATGTTTAGCTAAGTTCATTTTCTGTATATAGACTACTGAGAAGCTCAAAAATGGTGTTCCGAGAGATGGTTGATTTGCAGGCCGTCTAAGGGGCAGTTTATACTTGTCGATTTTTGGAAAACCATTATGAAACATGTCTCAAAAATGTTTAGCCAAGTTCGTTTTCTGTATATAGACTACTAAGAAGCTCAAAAATGGTGTACCGAGAGATGGTTGATTTGCAGGCCGTCTAAGGGGCAGTTTATACATTTCGATTTTTGGAAAATCATTATGAAACATGTCTCAAAAATGTTTAGCTAAGTTCATTTTCTGTATATAGACTACTGAGAAGCTCAAAAATGGTGTTCCGAGAGATGGTTGATTTGCAGGCCGTCTAAGGGGCAGTTTATACTTGTCGATTTTTGGAAAATCATTATGAAACATGTCTCAAAAATGTTTAGCCAAGTTCATTTTCTGTATATAGACTACTGAGAAGCTCAAAAATGGTGTACCGAGAGATGGTTGATTTGCAGGCCGTCTAAGGGGCAGTTTATACTTGTCGATTTTTGGAAAATCATTATGAAACATCTCTCAAAAATGTTTAGCTAAGTTCATTTTCTGTATATAGACTACTGAGAAGCTCAAAAATGGTGTTCCGAGAGATGGTTGATTTGCAGGCCGTCTAAGGGGCAGTTTATACTTGTCGATTTTTGGAAAACCATTATGAAACATGTCTCAAAAATGTTTAGCCAAGTTCATTTTCTGTATATAGACTACTGAGAAGCTCAAAAATGGTGTACCGAGAGATGGTTTATTTGCAGGCCGTCTAAGGAGAAGTTTGTACTTGTCGATTTTTGGTAAATCATTCTGAACATCCAAGATGGCGTATCCGTTTTGTGATTATGGTCCGATTTAATTCAAATTTGTCAAGTGGGTGTTTCGCTCGGTGTTTCGCCTTCGCTTGAAATTTTGAACATGTATGAAAAAAAGACTGAAAAAGTAAAAATAAAATTATAGTAAAACTGAAGAACATGCTTTACTCGTAACATTGACTGAAAAGTAGAAAATAAATTCAAATATAGTCATTACCTCGGTCATTACTCAAATGTAAAAAAGTCTCACGACTACAGAAATTTTTCTGATGGACCGAGAAAGTGCTAGAAATCGCACGTTAAAAGGTAAGTTCTCGTCAATCCTTGGCTCGGATAAGTTTCGACTTTTGACAGCTGCCGTTCGTATGGAGACGACAGCTGGTCAAAAAAAACAAAACAATTTTAATAACAACAATATACAGAAATTGAACTTGTCTAAAATTTTCCAAGGAATGTTTCAGAATAATCTGCCCCATAGACGGCCTGCAAATCAACCATCCTTGGTATATCATTTTTGAGCTTCTCAGAAGTCTAAATACAGAAAATTAACTTGGCTAAACATTTCTAAGGGATGTTTCAGAATGATTTTCCAAAAATCGACAAGTATAAACTGCCCCTTAGACGGCCTGCAAATCAACCATCTCTTGGAATATCATTTTTGAGCTCCTCAGTAGTCTATGTACAGAAATTGAACTTGGCTAAACATTTTTGAGACATGTTTCATAATGATTTTCCAAAAATCGACAAGTATAAACTGCCCCTTAGACGGCTTGCAAATCAACCATCTCCTGGTATATTTTTGAGCTTCTCAGAAGTCTTTACACAGAAAATGAACTTTGCTAAACATTTCTAAGGGATGTTTCATTTCAGTATGATTTTCCAAAAATCGACAAGTATAAACTGCCCCTTAGACGGCTTGCAAATCAACCATCTCCTGGTATATTATCTTTGAGCTTCTCAGAAGTCTTTATACAGAGAATGAACTTGGCTAAACATTTCTAAGGGATGTTTCAGAAAGATTTTCCAAAAATCGACAAGTATAAAATGCCCCTTAGACGGCCTGCAAATCAACCATCTCTCGGTATATCATTTTTGAGCTTCTCAGAAGTCTTTACACAAAAAATGAACTTGGCTAAACATTTCTAAGGGATGTTTCAGAATGATTTTCCAAAAATCGACAGGTATAAACTGCCCCTTAGACGGCCTGCAAATCAACTATCTTCCGGTATATCATTTTTGAGCTTCTCAGTAGTCTATGTACAGGAAATGGACTTGGCTAGACATTTCTAAGGGATGTTCAGAATGATTTACCAAAAATCGACAAGTACAAACTTCCCCTTAGACGGCCTGCAAATAAACCATCTCTCGGTATATTATTCTTGAGCTTCTTAGAAGTCTATATACAAAAAATGAACTTGGCTAAACATTTCTAAGGAATGTTTCAGAATGATTTTCCAAAAATCGACAGGTATAGACTGCCCCTTAGACCATCTCTCGGTATATCATTCTCGGGCTTTTCAGTAGTTTATATACAGAAATTGAATTTAATTCGGATCAAAATGCGAATTTAATTTCACACCCGGCGCCACTGGCAAATTGGCTGCTAGATAAAAACGGCTGCTAGAAAGTGGCTGCTAACTTCACACCGGTTAATAAATCAGCCTGAATAGAGCCTAAAATTATTGTCTAACTGGATTTGTTCCGAGATGCTTTCTTATGGTTGGATTCTGCTAGCTTAACGGTAAAGCTAGCAGGACCCAGGATTAAAAAAAAAAACGCATTCCAAAAAAATCGGCGATGGGTTCAAACGTGAGCCTAAAATGAGCCTAAAATTATGGTGCTATCAGATTTTTCATAACGATTCGGTAGGCCTTTTCGAACTGCCAACTCAGTATTGAGCTAACAACCTATGATTTCTCCTCCAACTGAAGAGCAAAAAAATTATAATTGGGTAATAAATTAGCCTGAACAGAGCCTAAAATTATTGTATAACTGGATTTGTTCCGAGATGCTTTCTCATGGTTGGGTTCTGCTAGCTTAACGGTGAAGCTAACAGAACCCAGGATTTAAAAAACGCATTCCAAAAAAATTGGCGATGGGTTTAAACGTGAGCCTAAAATGAGCCTAAAATTTTGGTGCGATCAGATTTTTCATAACGATTCGGTGAGCCTTTTGGTACTGCCTCCTCAGTGTTGAGCTAATACAACCTATGATTTCTCTTCCAACTGAAGAGCAAAAAAATATGTAATTGGGTAATAAATTAGCCTGAATAGAGACTAAAATTATTGTCCAACTGGATTTGTTCTGAGTTGCTTTTTTATGGTTGGGTTCTGCTAGTTCAACGGTAAAACTAGCAGAACCCAGGATTTTTTAAAAATAAAAACACATTCCAAAGTGATCGGCGGTGGGGTTAAACGTGAGCCTAAAAAGAGCCTACAATATTGGTGATATCAGATCTTTCATAGTGAGTTGGTAAGCCTTTTGGTACTGCCAGCTCAGTGTTGAGCTAACACAACCTATGATTTCTCCTCCAACCAAAGAGCAAAAAAATATGTAGCTTGGTAATAAATTAGCCTGAATAGAGCCTAAAATTATTGTCCAACTCGATTTGTTCTGAGTTGCCTTTTTATGGTTGGGTTCTGCTAGCCTAACGGTAAAGCAAGCAGAACCCAGGATTTTTTTAAAAGAGAGCCTAAAATGAGCCTAAAATTATGGTGCGATCAGACTTTTCATAACGATTCTGTAAGCCTTTTGGTACTGTCAGCTCAGTGTTGAGCTAACACAACCCATGATTTCTCCTCCAATTGAAGAGCAATAAAATATACAATTGGGTAATAAATTTGCCTGAACATAGCCTAAAATTATTGTTTAAGTTGCTTTTTTATGGTTGGGTTCTGCTAGGTCAACGGTAAAGCTAGCAGAACCCAGGATATGTTTTAAAAACGCACTCCAAAAAATTCGGCGATGGGTTCAAACGTGAGCCTAAAATGAGCCTAAAATCATGGTGTGCTTAGACTTCATAATCATTCGTTTGGCGGTTTGGTTCTGCCAGCTTAACGTTAAGCTAGCAGAACCCGCGATACCTCTCACAATTGAAGAGCAAAAAATTTGGGATTAGGGTAATAAATTAGCCTAAAATTATGGCCTAAAAATTTTTTGAAAATTCCAAAGTGGTTCTGCTAGCTTTACGGGGGTTTCAAACGTAGCCCTACTTCGCTGGCGGACGAAGTTAAAGATGGACGTCCAAAATCGGTTGTTGTGCGAGAGATCCTGTGTCCGAACTGATAATGCAGGATCGTCATGTGATATATCGCGAGATCGAGGCATCCCTGGGCATACAAGTATATATAAGATATTGCATTAACAATTGGCAGTCAGAAAGATTTGTTCTCGTTGGATTCCGCACAATTTGACAATCGATCAAAAAAAGACTCGTGTAAATTGGTGCAAGGAAATGATTACAAAATATGACCGCGGTGCATCAAATTCAGTTTATAACATTACACAGTTGACGAATCTGGGATTTATTGTTATGAGCCCGAAACTAAACAGCAGTCGACTGTATGGGTCTTTCAAAATGAACCGAATCCAACAAAAGTTTTTCCTGCTCGCAGCACTTCGAAGCAAATGGTGGCCGCTTTCTTTGGTATAAACGGTCATGTGGTAACCGTGCCTTTAGAGCAACGTAGAACGGTAAACTCTGAATGGTACACTACTATTTGTTTGCCAGAAGTCATCAATGAAATAAGGAAAACGAAACGACGACGAAGGATAATTCTCTATCATGAGCACTCAAAACGTTGAACTGATGGGTCATCCGCCGTACAGCCCTGATTTAGCACCCAGTGATTTCTATTTGTTCCCTCAAGTGAAGAACAAATTACGTGGTCAACGCTTTTCGACGCCACAAGACGCATTCAAAAACCATGTTTTGGAGATACCTACTTCGGAGTGGAAAAACTGCTTTGTCAATTGGTTTAATCGAATGCAAAAATGTGTAGATTTGAAAGGAGAGCATTTTGAAAAACAATTGAGGAGTTTCTACACCCCAATCATTGTTTTAGCCTCTTCATTCTCAATACATAAATAGCAACCCTCATTACCATCAACAAGTATAGAATTTGAGGTGATAAAATTTAGGACGTCATTACTTACTTTGACCGGTGTGAAGTTGGCAGTTAATTTTCAGCAGTAAATTTCGATTCAGCAGTAAAACCAGTGAAGTCGGTAAATATATAATTTTCACTAGTTCGTATAAAAATTTAAATACTGTGAAAAAACTCATCCTGAATGGAAAGTTTTTCTAAAATGCATGTCCCGTATCAATTTCATTCACTAGCAAAGGGGATGGAGGGTTGAAATCAACCCTCCGAGGGAAATAAAATGGACAAAGGCCTTAAAAAAACCTGCCAACTTGAAATTCACAGGACACGTTTGTATACAAAGACTGAACGTCTCGTATCAATCTCATTTACTGGCAAAGGGGATGAATGGTTGAAATCAACTCTCCGGGAGAATTAAAATGAACAAGCGCCTTAAAAAAATCCTGCTAACTCAAAATTCACAGGACACATTTGTATAGAAAGACTGAACGTCTCGTATCAATCTCATTCACTGGCAAAGGGGATGAAGGGTTGAAATCAACTCTCCGGGAGAATTAAAATGGACAAGCGCCTTAAAAAAATCCTGCCAACTTTAAATTCACAGGACACGTTTGTATTTATGGAAAGAACGTCCCGTATCAATTTCATCCACTTGCAATAGAGATGAAGGGTTGAATCAACCCTCCAAAAGAATTGAAATGGACAAAGGCCTTCAGACAAAACCTGCCAACTCATGATTCACAGGACACGTTTATACATTATACATGAAATGAAAGTCCCGTATCGATTTCATCCACTTGCAAAGGAGATGAAGGGTTGAAATCAACCCTCCGATAGAAATAAAATGAGCAAACGTTTTTTCAAGGCGTATGTCCATTTCATTCCTATCAGAGGGTTGGTTTAAACCCTTCATCCCCTTTGCAGGTGAATGAGATTGTTACGAGACGATCACTCTTTGTATACAAACGTGTCCTGTGAATTTCAAGTTGGCAGGTGTTTTGTCAAGGCCTTTGTCCATTTTATTTCTCGCGGATGGTTGATTTCAACCCTTCATCCCCTTTACAAGTGGATGAGATTGATAACGAACTATCATTTCATGTATATAAACGTGTCCTGTAAATCATGAGTTAGCACGTTTTTTTTGAAGGCATTTGTCCATTTCAATTCTTTTGGAGGGTTGATTCAAGCTTTGATCCCCTTTGCAAGTGGATATAATTGATACGGAACGTTCATTCCATGTATACAAACATTTTCAATGAATTGCAAGTTGGCAGGTTTTTTCTGAAAGCATTTGTCCATGTAAATAATTTGGAAGGGTTGATTTAAACCCTTCATCCCCTTTGCGAGTGGATGACATTGATACGGGACGTTCATTCTTTGAAAACCATTCTGGATTGGTTTTTTCACAGTAATTCAATTTTTATACGAACTTGTGAAAAATATCTTTACCGACGCCACTGGAGGTTTTAGTGCTGGATCGAAAGATACTGCTGAAAATTAACTGCCAACTTCACACCGGTATAGCCATATTCGGGGTGTCGGATGCTCCTAAATTCTCATTGCATTGGTCCAATAAAATGTTTTTCTCTTTTTATATAAAAAAACTTCTTATTAAAGAAAAGACTATATTTGTTATATTTTTCTTGCATTAAATCAGTGAGTTTTCGAAAAAAAAAACGCCTTGCTACTGAGAATTGCCTCAAAGAAAAACTTGTCCGACATGACATAAAGAACAGATAACTAAACGAAATCTCAACGTTTAGGTAAGTAATAATTTTTTTTATAGAGATCGGGCCCGAGAACTATAATGTTGAAAGATAAATAATGAATGGATATATAACAGAATAGTCTTATAAATAGAGAAGATAATAAATAGAGAGTAGGTGTATGTATAACTCAAAATTTTACTTTATAAATCATATAAAATAGTTTGTCTTTCCGGGATTCCGAGATTTGACATGTTTTTTGGAGTTATGCCAAGTTCGGAGATATTTAATGTTTGTGGAAATCATGTTGTAAATTTTGTCGTCATCATGAAAAAACTACGCTTAAATTGAGATGAAATATGCCTTCCTACGCTATTCAATTATCTACTTCTGGTTGGGCAATGAAATGACAGTAGTCGTCAAGATTTCGTGTTGATTTATTCACCATTATGAAGTTAGCGAGACAACTTCAGAAAATATAATGACGGATTATTCCATAATTTGCCGCTTTTTTGCCGCTTTTTTGTCGCTTACTACTTTAGTAGCTGCGTAGAAAAAATATTGTTGCTTTCTTCTTCAAAGAACATTCGATTTTTCGCTTACTCCATATTATGGAGTTAGCTAAACAACTTCCGCATATTTCTACCTTTTATTAGTTGTGAAGAATCTATAATTTGCGAAGGAACCACCCATTTTTCCATCGCTGCTGGCGTGCAGTGCAATCATGTAGGAAAATTTGTAGTAAATGTTGATTTATTACAAATTTTTGAAAACAACAAATACATAGCACAATGCTCTAATACTCTTACTGTAAAAATTGCTCAAAATGTTGGCCATTAAGTTCCATGCATAATTGCACCCGAGGGGGTGACCACTCCCGCAACACGTGTACAAATTTGCCCCGCAGTCGCCGCAATCTCTTAATTTTCAGCCGAAATCCCGCAGTCATATGAGAAATCGCTCCAGAAACCCGAAATCCTCTTCGAAATCACGAAATCTTCAAAATCGCGAAATCCTTTACGAAATACTTTCCGAAATCTCGCAGTCGCTTGAGAAATCCGAAATCCTTCACGAAATCATTATGCATTCTCAACGATTACCTACGATCCGCTAGAATTTCGGGAAAGATAAGGGTGTTTTTTGTAACTGTCGATAAAAACTGGTCAAATCTAGTTTTACGTCCGTGGCAATCGAGATTTGAGAATTGTGAAAGTGCCAAGGGGTGAAAAGGTGTATTGTTTTGCAAGTTATTATTCATACCACCATTTGAACATTCAACAGGTGAAAAAAAAATCAAGAAAAGATGATTTGACTCTGTTTTGTAGATTTGTTTTGTTATGGGGGTAGTTTTTACAAAATATGAAATAGGGTAGGTATGCTTTTTCAAAGCGTTCTGAATATACATTGAAATAGAAATTGCAAGAAACGATGAATTGACTCTGTTCTGTCGATATTTTTATTGTGGGGGTGGTTTCCAGGGTGAGTATTGAGATACAAAATTTGAAATGGGGTTGGTATGCTTTCTCAGATGGTTTTGAAGATACATTGGAGAAGAAATGTCAAGAAACGATAAATTAACTGTTTTGTACATTTTTTTCATTACGGGGGTAGTTTCCAGAAATCCGAAATCACTTTGAAATCCCCAAAATCCTATCGGAAATCTGGAAATCACTGACAAAACTTTCGAAATCATCACCGAAATCCTCTTCGGAAATCGCAGTCGCTAGAGAAATGCGAAATTATAATGCATGCGTAGAAACGAACGATTGATAGATACTAGGGAAACATATTATTCCTTGTATTAACTTGTCGAATCATATATCCCACGAAGGCCGTGATTCTGTACCTCCGATACCTGAAGACTTATTGGGAGACTATTTGGGCAGTTATAGAGAGCGGGCGTTCCGATTTTGAAAAATTACCCCTCCCCCCCGCCCCCACACCCCCCTTTAAAGCTACTTAGCGAACGGGTAGAAATTTCGGGAAAAAAAATTAAAAAAATTAATAAAAAAATATATTAAAAAAACTAGAAATATGGAATTTGGATTTGAGGAGGTGACACAATAATTTTTAAAAAAATTGTAAATAGACCTTGGCACACCCTTGGATAATTTTAGAAAGATTTGTATTCTTTACTTTTTTTGATAGACCCTCCGTTTAGGCTGTGCGCGTGTCCGCGGATTTTCAAAAATGAAAAAAAAAAAAAAAAAAATTGGAAAAAAAATTTAAAAAAAGAATAAAAAATACGGTATTACTTATAGGGGCCGTTTTCGACTTTTTTTTCGTGATTGGGGGTTGGTGGGGCAAAAAAAAATTGGATTCGAGTGGGTGAAATAATTTTTTTCTTTTGATAAAAACATGGAGTCAGATTGTTCTTTTCTGACCATAAATGTAAATAATAAAAAAATCAACTTTATGTTGGTTATTTCCCCATGCGAAAGGACATTTGTCTTCAGACAGGAATATGCGATGCAAAAATATGAGTACATCGAAAAGAAAGTAATAAAAGAGAATATAAATCACGAAGACCAAGACGAAGACACAAGTTTGCAAATAATGATAGGTAGAACACTATTAATTATGCTGTATATTACGACACGTGGTATATTGGCCGTATTGTGGACATCATCTCAGATAATCAATTCAAAATAAAATTCCTCAAATGGGAACTGGATTCATATATATGGCCCAAGTGTGAGGATGTTCAGTTGGTTGAAAAGAAATATATATTTTTTCGGCCTGTTGACCTAATCGGAAACGGACCATTTTGCATTAAACACTAGGAAAAAACAAAAATTGAAAAGATATTCAAAAACAAAAAAACATGTTTGAGTGTGGAATTTTCAAACTAGCCAATGTAAGATAATTTTGGGTTGAATAAAGCAATGTGAATGGAAATTTCCTAAACTTTTTTATATCGTCTATTACATCCACATACAATAATTGTATGATAAGAATCACAAGGATTGATCGAGTTCTATAATACTCCAGATAATACTTGACGAAAAAAACAAAATTGGTCCCATTGAACAAAATTCATTCGAACTAAAGAAATAGAAGTGTCATATATGCACGACATAATAATTTGTTGAAGCAAAAAAAATAATTATTAAAAATCAATGCTAGGAATCGCACGTAAAAAGGTAAGACCTCGTTAATCCTTGGCTCGCACAAGTTTCGACTTTTGAGGGCTGCCGTTCGTAAGGGGACGACAGCTGGTTAACGGAAAAAAACAATTTTAAACAACAATTTTTTAAACAATTAAAGCCTCGATTTAAGCGCATGTCCATTGTATCAAATAAATAATTCGTTGGTCTAACTAGGTATACGTCGAATTTGACAAGCATTCGTACAATAGGTATTAATTTGATTCGATCAAATTTGATTGTTTCATTCAACCAAATTATTATTTTTTGGATCAATATATAAACTTCGATGAAACCAGAATTTATTTCTTTTCGATTTCTTTTAATAAATATATTCTCAAAATGATAGGTACATCAAAAACATTTTTACCAAGAACTCCATTACTTTGCTGCAAAATAATATTTCGGTCTCAAGAATACACATGTTGTTGGGATTAAGTGATATTTGATCACATTAATGAAATAAATTTGACTGAGAATGACTTTGAAATAAGAAATCTTTTCATTTTCTGTGATTCAGGCACCAAAACTTCTTTACAATCTTCCAATTCCAATAACGTGTCGCAATAATTTTCTTATTATTTCTAGGAAATCCATCGAAATCGGTTGGGATTTCCAAGAAATCTTTGGAAATCTCTCGGAATCGTATGCGATTTCCACGGAATCATCGGAAATCTCTCGAAATCTTATATGATTCCCACGAAATCCTCGGAAATCTCAAATATTTCAGGAAATCATAAGGGATTTCGGCAATACGTGTACGTTTTCTGATCAGTGGTCACCCCCTCGTATATTTTATTTATTACGGGGATAGTTTCTAGGGTGAGTATTGAAACAAAAAATCTGAAATGGGGTAGGTATGCTTTCTCAGATCGTTTTGAATATAAAGTGAAAAATAAATTTCAAGAAACGATGAAATAAATCTGTTTCGTAGATTTTATTTATTACGGGGGTGATGAAATAAATCTGTTTCGTAGATTTTATTTATTACGGGGGTAGTTGCTACGGTGAGTATTGAGATACAAAATCTGAAATGTAGTAGGTATGATTTTTCAGAGCGTTCTGAATATAGTGGAAAAGAAATTTCAAGAAACGATGAATTCACCCTATTCTGCAGATTTTTTTAATATGGGGGTAGTTTCCAGGGTGTCAATTGAGATACAAAATGTGAAATGGGGTAGATATGCTTCCTCAGATTGTCTTGAATGGTCTTTTTTTTAAGGGGGTAGTTTCCAGGGTGAGTATTGAAATACAAAATGTGAAATGGGGTAGATATGCTTTCTCAGATCGTTTTGAATTTATAGTGAAAATGAAATTTCAAGAAATGATAAATTAACTCTGTTTCGTAGATTTTATTTATTACGGCGGTAGTTTCTAGGATGAGTATTGAGATACAAAATCTGAAATGGGGTAGGTATGCTTTCTCAGATAGTTCTGAATATACAGTGGAAAATAAAGTTCAAGAAACAATGAAATAAATCTGTTTCGTAGATACCAATTATTACGGGGGTAGGTATGATTTTTCAGAGCGTTCTGAATATACAGTGAAAAAAAAATTCAAGAAACGATTAATTACTGAATTCTGTTCTTCGGATTATTTTTATTATAGGGGTAATTTCCAGGGTGAGTATTGAGATACAAAATCTGAAATGGGGTAGGCATGCTTCCTCAAATCGTTTTGAATAAACAGAGAAAATGAAAATTCAAGAAACGATGAATTAACTCTGTTTCGTAGGTTTTATTTATTACGGGGGTAGTTTCTAGGGTGAGTATTGAGATCCAAAATCTGAAATGGGTAGGTGTGCTTTCTCAGATTGTTCTGAATATACAGTGAAGCAGAAATTTCAAGAAACTCCATTTTGTGGATTTTGTCATTACTGGGGTAGTTTCCAGGGTGAATATTGAGATACAAAATCAGAAATTGGGTAGGTATGCTTTCTCAGATCGTTCTGAATATACAGTGAAAAAAATTTTTCAAGAAACGATGAATTGACTCTGTTCTGCAGATTTTGGGGTAGTTTCCAGGGTGAGTATTGAGATACAAAATCTGAAATAGGGTATGTATGCTTTATTAGATCATTTTGAATATACAATGGAAAATAAATTTCCAGTTGCGCACTTTCAATCCCATGGTATGAGTGACTGTCTCAGCCACTGACAAATATAATCTCATGTTTTACCATTATCATAAGTTTATAATTTTTTTATACCTAAACCGTTCATTCATCATATTCATCATCATGATAATAATGTAGAAAATTCCTATTGCAATATAAGTACATTCGGAAGATTTCGATGGAGTAAAACCCTTGCGCATATACTATTATTTCGTTTGTGGAGCCACAACCGTTTCTGTATTTATACTGGTTCCAAACTTTTGGAAATGCCCTCAATAGTATATCTTGAAAATACATCTGAATTTTATGGAATTACAAGTTATTCTTCGATAAATCTCTCGAAATCTTTACGATACATAGGAAATCTTCCGAAATCCTCGGAAATCTCCCTAACTCGTATGGGATTTCCACGAAATCCTCGGAAATCCCCCGAAATGGTACGGGATTTCCACGAAATCTTCGGAAATCCCAAATTTTTCGAGAAATCATATGGGATTTCGGCAATACGTGTACATTTTCTGATAAGGTGTCACCCCCTCGATTATGCCCTTCTGACTGCTGCTCGAACTGCTCTAGTTAACTCTGCTGGGCTGATATTACTGAAAGCTGTAATGACTTTTTGTTGCAGTTCCTCGCTTGTCTCACTAGGAGTTGCATATACTTCATTTTTTATCGTTCCCATAAATAATAGTCTAAGGGGGTTAAGTCTGGTGACCTAGGTGGCCATCTGATAGGACCATGTGTAGAAATTTGTTTATTTCTGTAAGCATTATTCAGGTAATTGATTACCATTCCATGATTATGAGGAGGTGCACCGTCCTGTTGAAAATAGAAATTTTGCAGAACCTATGGAAGGTCGTCAATGATTGACTCGATAGCATCCCGAAGAAACGTTAGGTACCTCGCTCCAGTAAATGGTCCACCAAAAAAAATTATCCCAATGAAGCGATCTCCAAGTATACCCTACAGTTAAATCCGAACCTTTCTTGACGATTACCTTGATGTAAAAGTCTTGGATTCTGCTGTGCCCAATATCGAGTATTATTCCTATTGAAGAGCCCTCTATTGGTAAATCTTGTTTCAGTTGAGTATAAAATTCTCAAAGGAAATTGTGGATTTTCGCGAACATTATGAAGAAATCATCGACAGTATGTAAGTCTTCTTTCATTGTTTCCACCATAAGCCTTTGATGTATCACATATTTATACGAGCGAAACTCGTGCTTTTTCAAAATTCTCTGTACAGTCGATTGACTTGCGTCACATTCATTAGCTAATTCTCGTGTTGAAGAAGTCGGATTTACCTCCACATATCCTAGAACGTCCATCTCTTTATCTTTGCTGACTATTACATTTATTAAATTGATGGATGTAGCCGTTACTACGTGGTAGGAAATCATCACGAAAAATGAGAAATAAAACTTTCTATGTTTTTATACCACTTCTATTTGTAACCAACGTTACTGCAGTTTCGTCCTATATGGACATTATCAAACAATACAATAATCTGAAATAATAACACTTCTTAAATACCCTTAATTCTACCCGATGCCTGTCTTAATGACTAACGGTCATTAATGACTTTTACCTGTACCTTGTTTATTTGCGACAATGTGACTGCGCTGCCTTAAAAACCGGTGAATAGATCAAATCCAGTTGATCATTCAGTAGGTTACATCCACAATATTTGTGTTTATGAATTTCTAGGGATTCTAAATAATTCAGTTTCCAACCCTTGCTTGCATAGTGCAAAATTTCCGTATCGTTCAGACTCGGAAATTTGTGGTTGCATTCCAAGGAATGGTTTGAAAACGTCGAATCATTTTTTCCTAGTCTGAAGGACCTTTCATGTTCAGCGTATCTTGTTGAAAAATTACGTCCATATTGTCCCACATAAACACCGTTACACTCTGGACACTTAAGCTTATAAACTCCAGATTTTTCCATTTTTGCTATTCTATCTTTGGCATTGAAAAGAAAATTAGACAACCTGGCATGCGGCCTGTATGCTACTTCTATATTATTCTTTCTAAAGAATCCCGCAATAGCCTCTGTTCTTCTCCCGAAGTACGTTAAAGTTACAAATTTCTTAGTTTCTGATTGTTTGACCTGGGGGATATTAATTTGTGCGAAAATTTAAGACGATGTTTTCTGACTAACTTTTGAATTGTGGCCGCTTGGAAACCATTATTTTGTCCTATCTGTATGATTGTTTTAATTTCTGTATCTAGATTATTAGCAGACAGAGGTAACGAGAACGCTCTATGTAACATTGAATTATATGTTGCTAATTTTTGACTATCGGGATGGAAAGAATCACTTGGGATTTTAATGTCCGTGTTGCTCGGTTTTCTGAATACATTGAACTCAAACTTCTTATGATTATGTGTGATGGTTAGGTCTAAGAAATTAATTTGTCTCACTATCTCTGTCTCAAGTGTGAATTGTATGTTACTATTTAGATTATTTATAAATATCAGAAACTGGTTTAGCTGTCGTGTAGTACCTCTGAAACAGGCAAGAATATCGTCGACATATCTATACCAAAAATGAATATGTTTTTTACCAAGTTCGGAATTTAGTATAGTGGTCTCCAAGTTGTTCATAAATATATCTGCTAAAAGTGGACTAAGGGGGGAACCCATTGGTAAACCTGAAACCTGTTTATAAAATTTGTTATTGAATTGCAAATAATTCTGATCTAGGCATACATCAAAAGCTGTCGAAATTTCAAAAGAAGTAATATGGTCTACTTTGGCCTGATCTAATATATTTAAAATGAGAGACTTACATTCGTTATACGGTATGTTGGAGAACATACTTTTCACATCGAACGAAACTAAAATTGAATTATGTGGAGTGGTTTCTTTATTTATTCTTTCTACTAGACTTAGTGAGTTTTTTACGCTATGGTGCGAACTTGGTAAAAAACATATTCATTTTTGGTATATATATGTCGACGATATTCTTGCCTGTTTCAGATGTACCACACGACAGCTAAACCAGTTTCTGATATTTATAAATAATCTAAATAGTAACATACAATTCACACTTGAGACAGAGATAGTGAGACAAATTAATTTCTTAGACCTAACCATCACACATAATCATAATAAGTTTGAGTTCAATGTATTCAGAAAACCGAGCTACACGGACATTACAATCCCAAGTGATTCTTTCCATCCCGATAGTCAAAAATTAGCAACATATAATTCAATGTTACATAGAGCGTTCTCGTTACCTTTGTCTGCTAATAATCTAGATACAGAAATTAAAACAATCATACAGATAGGACAAAATAATGGTTTCCAAGCGGCCACAATTCAAAAGTTAGTCAGAAAACATCGTCTTAAATTTTCGCACAAATTAATATACCCCCAGGTCAAACCATCAGAAACTAAGAAATTTGTAACTTTAACGTACTTAGGGAGAAGAACAGAGGCTATTGCGGGATTCTTTAGAAAGAATAATATAGAAGTAGCATCCGCATGCCAGGTTGTCTAATTTTCTTTTCAATGCCAAAGATAGAATAGCAAAAATGGAAAAATCTGGAGTTTATAAGCTTAAGTGTCCAGAGTGTAACGGTGTTTATGTGGGACAATGTGGACGTAATTTTTCAAAAAGATACGCTGAACATGAAAGGTCCTTCAGACTAGGAAAAAATGATTCGACGTTTTCAAACCATTCCTTGGAATGCAACCACAAATTTCCGAGTCTGAACGATACGGAAATTTTGCACTATGAAAGCAAGGGTTGGAAACTGAATTATTTAGAATCCCTAGAAATTCATAAACACAAAAATTGTGGATGTAACCTACTGAATGATCAACTGGATTTGGTCTATTCACCGGTTTTTAAGGCAGCGCAGTCACATTGTCGCAAATAAACAAGGTATAGGTAAAAGTCATTAATGACCGTTAGTCATTGAGACAGGCCTCGGGTAGAATTAAGGGTATTTAAGAAGTGTTATTATTTCAGATTATTGTATTGTTTGATAATGTCCATATAGGACGAAACTGCAGTAACGTTGGTTACAAATAGAAGTGGTATAAAAACATAGAAAGTTTTATTTCTCATTTTTCGTTATTACATTTACATTTCGATTTCGAATACGTCGGTTGTTTGGCTCTTGTCTCAACTGACGTTCAAGTTTCACGAAGTATGTCCTACACCGATGTCTTCTGCCTCCGTCTGTATAATTCTGATGCAGCCGTTGAATTCTTCAGACACTAACCGTAAATTAAATGCATGTAATTTTTTGTCATTTTGGCTAAATTTATCCATGACTCAGTTATAATGATTGGACTGAGATAACTGTTATTTCGTATTGATTCTTATTTGACAGCAGATATTCATTTTTTTTTTCTCCAAATGCGACTTTGACAAAATTTGGAGTTGACGATGGAAACACATTACTTTATTGATACAGATTTAACTATTAAACACTTTCAGAGTCCGTGAAAATGGATAGTGTAATTTCTGTGGTCCTATCAACCATAATGGGGCCATCATGGGAATACTAGTAATTAGTCTTTTTGAAGACGAATTACTTTTAAAATGTGAATTATAGACGTAATGAAATATCTGCTGGTAGCAAACCAGAATTTTTATGACATTACTTTTAAAACGTGAATTATAGACGTAATGAAATATCTGCTGGTAGCAAACTAGAATTTTTATGACATTTTTGACATTTTTCTGGAGTATGCATCTATTAGAAAGACATTCATCAAATTTTCCAATTATTCTTATTGGTATAGTAAGTGAAATTTCAACTTAGTTTTATTATTTGTGTTTTTTATAAGTCAAGCGGCCACAATACTTTTCGGTACCTTTTTTGTAATAATTTTGGTATCATTCGATTCCTTTCCTTCGAAACAATCTGTTGCACAGAGTGTCCCATAGAGATGCCATTTAAAAAACATGAGATAACCGAAAAAAGTGATTTTGCCACTTTCAAACACCGACTGGTGGCAAAGTTGTAATTAAAATGCTAATTTTATTTTCTCGGACAACATGGCATCGTTCAACATGTGAAAATCACCATCCTTTTAAAACAAATTTTGGAAAAAAAGTAATTTAATAAAAAAAATTAGCTTATCATGTTCAGAATTTGCTCTAGATTTCAAAAATGTAAAAAGGTACAAGTTGTTCCATTTGAAAAACTAATACTCAGATTATTTCTGGCGAAACCGGAAGTGCTACAGAATTAATTTTCATCTCAAAAAATCACAATTTAGTTGTTCAATAGCCCCCTAAAATTTCGTGCTTGAATCGAATTATTTCTCTCAAAAATAGGGGTGCCCCATCTCTCAGACTCACCCGGTATACATGCATGAGTGGCAATGTATAAGTGATTATTTCATTCACACATGGCTGCACCAATCAAATTCCATCATTGAAGTCACATGATGTGTGATATCAGCGGTTATTTCGGTAAACAAGCGGATATTTAGGTAGACACGGCTATTCATGTAAACAAAGAAATATTCGGGTTGAATTAAATGTTGAATCATATATGAACGAGCTTATTTATGGATGAGTATATTGATGATATGGATGATTCTATGGTGTTCATGAAATAGTCTTCCTGAATATCACTCGACCATGATAAATAGCGACTATTATTTTCTTTAATTCATCTCGAGTAACTTGTATTTTGTGACAATTCAATTCGACAATAGGAACATTATAGCTATTAATGTACCAAGTGCGTTATATAGATCCTAACGCCCGGAGGGTAACATTCACCCGAGAGCCTTCGGCCCGAGAATGTTGCCCGACGGGCGTTAGGATCTAGTAACGCTCGTGGTGCATACAACATTTTATTTTTCACCACAAGAGAGTGAAAATAATTAGACAGATTTTTCGAAAACTTGTTGCCAGGCAATAGACACGAGAGCCCGAAGGGCTCGAGTGGCTATTGCCAAATGGCAACAAGTTTGAGAATCCATTGTTTTTTATCTATTTGATGTTCCACATTTATTAAAATCAACAAGGAATAACTTTTTCTCTTATAACTTTCATCTCGTTGATGGTGTTACGCATAAATCATATTTAGAAACGATGTATACCCTTGATAAGGCAAAACAGTATAGGTTGGCGCCTAGGCTACGTGATGAACACCTAAATCCAAACAATTTTTAAAAAATGAAGGTGAAATTAGCTTCTCAAGTATTCAGTCACTCTGTGGCCGTTGCTATGCACACTTATATTGACTTTGAAAAAATACCGGAAGAAGCCAAAGTAACTGCTAACTTTATTGAAGACATGAACAATTTGTTTGATATATTAAATTCAAGCAACTTGGAAACATGCCACGCTTTTATGGGAACCACAGCGCAATTTGAATTTTTAAATAAAATGGACACACTTTTTTCAGTATTGAAAGTTTCAGGTAAGGCAGGAAAGAATGTAACAAATTCTCTTAAATTTATTTTCGGTTGGAGGCTTACTATTTCCTCAGTTTTACAATTATGGAAAATTTTGAAAAATAAAAATTATAAATTTTTATTGACCCGTAATTTGAATCAGGATTGTCTTGAGAATTACTTTGGTCAAATCAGAAACGCTTGTGGAAACGCTAGAAATCCCACTGCCATTCAGTTCACTAGAGCATTTAAAAAACTATTTGCTATAGGGTGTTTTCATGAGGCAGAAGGAATTGTATGAAAGATAGTAGCGATATTTTGTTCACTATAACATCGGACTCGTTTAAAAAAATCGAATGTTTTCAGGAAATAAATACGAAAATATATCGCCAATCTTGAAATTAGTGTCAACCGATTACAGAGGAAGGCAATGGTGTATGTTGGTGGATATTTTTTACGTAAATGTCTCTTCACACATTCTTGTGATATTTGTTTACAATATTGTTCAATGTCCCAAAGAGACAAGTCCACGATATTATGTGAGCTAAAAGCTTACAACGCTAGCGGTGAGTTATTTGGTGGCTTAACAGTCCCCACAAATGATTTTTCACAATACCTAATAGGCTTAGAAAATATATTTGTTGCAAATTTCAATATTAATTGTATTCAACATGGTGTAGGACAGATATTTTTAAACGAATATTCTAATGTAAAATTTTCTCACCCATGTAGTAATTTTCCCCATGATTATTTGGTTTCTTTATATACTAGAGTGCGAATATATTACACATTAAAATTCGCGAACAGGCAAATAAGATCCCAATGTTCAAATAAAGGAAATCCAAAATTACAAATTTTTCAAAACTTGTAAATATTTGGAAAATGTAAATATATTTAGGTAAAAAATTTATGTATATTACTGAAAACGTCATTTGTATTTACTCATTTTGTATTTTCTGTGGGACCTCTTTTTGAGTATCCCATATTTTTACCTGTCTGCAATTGGAGACATGTAATATCAGATATTTTCTGTTAGGTATTACAAAAAAAGATTTTTCAATTTTTCTCAATAGAATTTCATATACAGGGCCCTGCAACTGCGCTCCGGTGGTCCATAGCTTCTATACAGCGCAACTTAAGAATTTCTTTCGAAGGCAAGCATGTTTCCTTCCTGAAAGAGTTTCTTTAGAAAATATTCCGAAGTATACAAGGTTACCCTGAAAAGTGCACCACACCAAAGTCATGTTTTTTGTAATGGAACACCCTATATTTCTTCACATGGTTGAATAGAGATTACTTTGGCCATTCAAAAAATATATGGTCATGTATGTTCATCAACGTTATTTCCGGAGATATATCGATATTACTTCAAAAAACACTCTGTAACTCCTCGTGGAAAAATAATTCTAAAAACATATGGGAGGCAAAATGACTCAAATATGGTCTAGTTTCTGTAACATGACACACAGTTGAAATTTCATTACTTTTTGTGTACCGAATAAATCGAAACGTAAATTGAAAGATATCTTGTTTTTTTTTTCAATTGGAAACCCATTCATTCAAGTTCAGTATTGGGAAGGCCATAAAATTTCCTTTTGAATGATATATCACACTTGGTATTTACTTAACTTTGTAAATAACGTAAATTTCCAATTGAAAAAAAAAAATAAGATATCTTTCAATTTGCGTTTCGATCTATCCGGTAAACAAAAAGAAATGAAATATCAACTGTGTGTCATGTTACAGAAACTAGACTATATTGGAGTCATTTTGCCTCCAATAAGTTTTCAGAGTTATTTTTCTACGAGGAGTTACAGAGTGTTGAATGCCTTACGTTTTTTGAAGTAATATCGATATATCTCCGCTAATAACGTTGATGAACATACATGATTTCATATTTTTTGAATGGTCAAAATACTCTCTATTCAACCATGTTATGAAATATGTTCCATTACAAAAAATATAAGTTTGGTTTGGTGCACTTTTCTGGGTCACCGTGTATACTTCGTAATATTTTTCGAACATACTCTCTCAAGAAGGAAACATGCTTGCATTCGAAAGACATTTTTAAGTTGCGCCAATTAGAAGCTATGGACCACCGGAGCGCAGTTGCAGGACCCTGTATAATCGTATAAAATCTGACTCATTTCAATTAAAGATCAAAAGCCAATATTTATACAAAAATATAACCATCTAATATAATGGATACTCAACGCCCGACCCTCGTAGACATACTTTCCAGTAAACATATTGTTCACACTGTAGACTTACCCTCGTATCAGAGGTTTCTGCAGGTGTCCGTATGATTTACGACCGTTCACAAAAAGAGCGGCATTTTTCGACCACATCAAAGGAGTTACCAGACTTATTAGTAAATCTATCGACGATGGCCGAGTTGTAAAAATAAAATGTAATACGAGCAGCTTCCTAGGAATATGCGGATGGCGCTTTCAAGGCCAATTTTACTATAACGTAAATGGGCAATGAGCTGGAGTGAGAAGCTATTAGATTTCTTTTAATATTGGACTCCGCCTCCCTCACTCGAGATTCCTACTTCCCCCTTTACACCGCAAATTTACTTTGACCTTTTTCAGAAGGTATACCTCTTCTTAATATATCGCGGGCGTGAAAACAGCCATGGTTTTCTCATCCACGTTTTTCGATTTGGCAACACCGTGCAGTTCCATAGCTTTCATGTAAGTTACGGCTCTTGGCCTTTTATGAAACCAATAAAATAGCGATTAAATATGTTATTCTTGAACTGGATATTGGTAGGAGTTACAGATCACGAAAAAAAAATAATATGAGGCGGTGGTTTGTGGCTCATAAGGTAAAATGTAAAACTCATACTGAAAAATTATCGGTTCATGATACGCAGTGTGAATGAGTGAAAAATAGCCTTTTACATCTCAACATTTATACCGCACCCCCAGAAGTCATTGTCGGGCCGTCGTAAGGGGTAAAGATTTTTTTAAATTCCAACTTTTTACCAAAAACGTATATGGCGACGGCACTCGAAAGGAATGGGTAGATAACAATCATTTGCAACCTTACTTTCACCCCCACCTCCAAAAGTCTTTGTCGGGTCGTCAGAAGGGGTAGAGAATTTTTTGAATATTCCAATTATTTACCGAAAACTTATTAGGCGATGGCACTCAAAATGAATATGTAGAAAATAATCATTTGCATTCTTACTTTCACCTTCACCCCCCAAACTCATTGTCGGACCGTCAGAAGGGGTAGAGAATTTTTGAAAATTCCACAATTATTTACCGAAAACTTATTAGGCGATGGCACTCGAAATGAAAGAGTAGAAAATAATCATTTGCAACCTGACTTTCATCCTTCACCCCCAAAAGTCATTGTCGGGCCGTCAGAAGAGGAACAGAATTTTTTGAAAATTCCAAATTTTTTCCTAAAATGTATTAGGCGATGGAACTCGAAATGAATAGGTAGTAAATGATCATTTGCAACCTGAATTTCATCCTTCACCCCCAAAAGTCATTGTCGGGCCGTCAGAAGGGGTTCAGAATTTTTGAAAATTCAATTTTTTTACCGAAAACTTATTAGGCGATGGCACTCAAATTGAATAGGTAGAAAATTATCACTTGCACCATGTTTTTCATCCTTCACCCCCAAAAGTCATTGTCGGGCCGTCAAAAGGGGTACAGAATTTTTTTGAAAATCCAATTTTCTTCCTAAAATGTATTAGGCGATGGCACTCGAAATGAATGGGTAGAAAATAATTATTGGCATCCTTACTTTCATCCTTCACCCCTAAAAGTCATTGTCGGGCCGTCAGAAGGGGTACAGAATGTTTTGAAAATCACAATTTCTTACCGAAAACTTATTAGGCGATGTCACTTTTGAAATCAATTAGTAGAAAACAATCTTGTGAATCCCAACTTCAATCCTTCACCGCCAAAAGTCATGGTCGTGCCGTCAGTAGGGTTATAGATTATTAAACCAAAATCTGTACCCCTACTGACGGCCCGACAATGACTGTTGGGGGTGAAGGATGGAAGCAAGGATGCAAATGATCATTTTCTAACTATCGGTTTTGAGTTCCATCGCCTGATAAGTTTGCGGTGATTAATTGGAATTTTCAAAAAATTCTGTGTCCCTTCTGTCGGTCCGACAATGACTTTTGGGGGTAAAGGATGAAAGTAAGGAAGCAAATGATTATTTTCTACCTATTCATTTGGAGTGCTATCGCCTAATGCGTTTTCGGTAAATGATTGGATTTTTCAAAAAATTCTCTACCCTTCTGACGTCCCGACAATGACTTTTGAAGGTGGAGGGTGAAAGTAATGATGCAAATGATTGTTATCTACCCATTCATTTCGACTGCCATCGCCATATACGTTTTTGGTAAAAAGTTGGAATTTAAAAAAATCTTTACCCCTTCTGGCGGCCCGACAATGAATTTTGGGGGCGGAGGATGAAAGTAAGGATGCAAATGCTTATTTTTCACCCATTCATTTCGAATGCTATCGCCTAATAAGTTTTTGGTAAATAATTGGATTTTTCAAAAAAATCTCCTACCCCTTCTGACGGCCCGAGAATGACTTTTGAAGGTGGAGGGTGAAAGTAAGGAAGCAAATGATTTTTATCCACCCATTCATTTCGAGAGCCATCGCCATATACGTTTTTGATAAAAAGTTGGAATTTAAATAAATCTTTACCTCTTCTGACGGCCCGACAATGACTTTTGGGGGTGAAGGATGAAAAAAAGGATGCAAATGATTATTTTCTACCCATTCATTTCGAGTGCCATCGCCATATACGTTTTTGGTAAAAAGTTGGAATTTAAAAAAATCTTTACCTACCCCTTACGACGGCCCGACAATGACTTTTGGGGGGGCGGTATAAAAGTTGAGATGTAAAAGACTGTTTTTCACTTTTCACTCATTCACATTGCGTGTCATGAACCGATAATTTTTCAGTATGAGTTTTACATTTTACCTCATGAGCCACACACCACCGCCTCATATTATCTTTTTTTTTCGTGATTTTTAACTTCATGAATAAATAACATATCTACCATTTGAATCGCTATTTTATTGGTTTCATAAGAGACCAAGAGCCGTAACTTACGTGAAGGCTATGGAACTGCGCGGTGTTGCCAAATCGAAAAACGAAAAAAGCGTGGCTGTTTTCACACCCGTTAATATATCAGCATTCATTCAGCTGATTGCCTTTCTGAAAGTTAAATCAAAAGGATACATTCCTAAAAAATCAAAAGTGTTGGAAGTTGGACAAGTATTACTTTTCATACGAAAAGCTCCAGATGATACTTTTCTGCTACATAAAATTGTTCTGGTAATGGGCGTATTTGGAGGCTTAAGACGTGATAAAATGGTCAAGATGACAATTGATGACATTGAAGACAGTGGAGCCGTTTTACTGATCAAGGTACCAGAAACCAAGACATGATCCTCAAAAAGTTTCACCATTGTTGAAGAAAGAGAAATAGGAGCCGTGAACTTAGTTAAAAAGTACATTGCACTACGACCAAAAGGATGTAAACAAAGTAGGTTTTTTTTAACCTATAGAAATAATAATTGCATTGAGTTACCTGTAGGTAAAAATACTATAGGAAGTGTTCCTTCTGTCATACCGAAATACCTTAATTTGGAAAACCCGAAAGGTTACACCGGACATTGTCTACGCCGAACGTCGTCAACGCTTCTTGTTCGGGGTGGTGAAACACTGAAATTACATGGAAAATGGAAGAGTAGTACGGTAGCGGAGAGCTATATCGAAGAAAGTATTTCCTCGAAGAACAAAATTGCTACAATGATAGCCCATTTCGTTTCCGAAAAAGAAAATGTTAACGTTCCGAACGAAACCGAATGCACATTGAGGAGTTCATCATCGGTCAACTCACACAACTTGTACTAATTTTTCAGGGAAATTTTAAAATTGTAATTTCTATTTGAGAGAAAATAATTAGTCCCTTTTTTATGTACAGTTATAAATAAAACCTTTTTGAGTAATTAATTTATTGAACTACAGAAAAAAACATTTTGCGGACGTTATGATACATAATGCCCTCCATAACGCCTTGGGCGTTATGAGTCTGTTATTAGCAACCGTTGCCAAGGTATTATAAAGCAGTAATAGACAAGTGAAAAATAAAAAATCAAAGAATAACTCACTCGAGCTAAAGCTCTCGGGAGTTATTAAGATTATTAATGTTCATATGGTCTCATTAAATTGTCAAAATACAAGGTACTTTCGATAGAATTATGAAGAAAATAATAGTCGGCTATTTGTCACGGTCTTGGGATATTATCTACGAACATTCACCTACACAAATTAAAAATATGTCACATTTTCCTACAAATCGTTTTGGCATGCGAATGATAATGCTCAATTAACATAAATGTTTCACAAAACTGAAATTGGTTTTAAATAACTCATTTATTACTTGAATATGTGTTGACGCTAGTATGAGGACATTTGAAATAGGAGTAGCCAACTGCACGTTTTTGCATCCAAATGTTCAACATAATTGCACGTGACCCCGTCGTACTGATCATGACCAACAATTCTAAAATACGCGCCTGCGGTTGATTGTCCATCTGAGGGACCCCTTTTCAACTTTTTTCACATTCTTGATGTTCAATTTTATCAGATAGTTAAGGAAAAATCGAAAAAGAATTTCATTAAATTTTCCGACTACAAACTCTACTTATCCATTCGCGCCACTCAAACCATTATGTTTTCCGGTCTAGTGACGATGTAGGTTTTCATAGTTTCGAAGGGCTTGTGTGTGGAAAATCGTATTTTCCATGGAAAATCGAATTTTCCAAATGTTCTCCCCAGGAGCCACTCGTAAATTTCCCCCCAATTTACTCAACATCGATGTACTTTTTAACCCTATTCGAGGCTAGTATGTGAAAGTGGGGCACCTAGATCTGTCACTATCTGACGGTCTAATAATGTTAATTCTGTTGTAAAGAGAAACATTCTCAATTGAAAATTGAACCAATAAATGACTCCTCTGGAAATGGAAAAAACCTACGATAAAATTGAAGTTACTTTTTTGTAATATCTAACAGAGAACAAATACTTCCATTGCTAAAGCCACGCTGGACATTGAACTACATCTGATAGTTATTGAGAAATACCCTATATAACTTGAGAGAAAAAATCTGAAAGTGAGAAAATTTGCATTTTCATTCAGATAGTTGATTATTTATTATTTATTTATTTTTCATTGGAGATTCTTATTTATAGATGAGATAAGGGAGAATGTTATTCAGAAGTATCACTCACAGTAAATCGCTCATTTCATAGATGCATGAATTGGATCTCTTTCGGTAGGCATCCAATACATTTTGGTCGACAAAAATCTATTTAACTCTTCTAAAATCATCAGGGAGGTCGGAAGAATTGGAAAACATGCTCTTCAGAAGCAATTTCACACTGTAATGAGGAATTTCTTGTTCGGTGAAACTTTGAAAATATTTTTCTGACATAAAACCTGTCATGGGTTTGGCATGTTGATTTCATTGAAAATATGAACAGGATGTTCATAAAGTCAGTTGTGGAATCATCTGCGACTGAAAGTCGGAATTTGGTAGCTATTTCCATCGTAGAAGATAACCTCTATTAGAAGGGATTCATCTTGTAAAGAGGGTCTTTCCCAATATCTATCAGATGTAGTTTAATATACAGCGTGGCTTTAGCCGGGGAAGTAGTTGTTTTCTGTTAGATATTACAAAATAGTAACTTCAATTTTATCGAAGGTTTTTTCCATTTCCAGAGGAGTCATGTATTGGTTCTATTTTCAATTGAGAATGTTTCTCTTTACAACATGAATCCCTTCCAAGAGAGGTTATCTTGTATACTATGGAAAATAGCGACTAAATTCCAACTTTCAGTCGCAGATGATTCCACAACTGACTTTATGAACATCCTGTTCATATTTTCAATAAAATCAACGTAAATTCTATTATAATTTTTATAATTGTTGGACTCAGATACCTATTCTGTTCCTTATAAAAAATTCTATTATCATGTCATATATCACTTTGTCCTCCGTTGCTGGTAAGTTCAGAACGCTGGCTGATGGGAAATTGCAAGTTCAATTATTGGAGTTTGTTTATAGAATTATAATTCCAGGAATGTATTTACAGTCGAAAAATAGGTGATTCAACTCAGCAGTTTCATTATCATATTGGCATAGAGGTGATTCGTGTAATGATTGCGAAATATTGTTTGGAGACATCAAATAGGAATAACTGGGGTACTTTGTTGGGGAGTTCCTTGTGTGCGAGAAAGTAAAGGTTGGTGGACTTTTCTATTTCTGACCACTTTTTCATCTAATCTTTGTCTACATTTTGTCCATAGATACTCAAGGCTTCAAGAGAATATTGTTACAAGGAATTTTATTAAAGTTAAACTACAAGTTCGTGCTTCTTCAGATTCCTGGTCTACTATTTCATTTCCAAGAATACCTATCCAAGAATACCACTGGGTCCCTTGGCCCAGATAAATAATAACTTTGCTGTTAATGAGCGAGAGCTTAGAGTAAAGATCCTATCCTACAAACATTGTACACATTCTGTGAGAGGTGTTTAATGCTTTTTAACACTGATTTTGAGTCAGAGATAATAACTGATTTGTTAATGCCATTGTCCAAGCACCAAGAAAGGGCTTTTTCAATGGCGAACGCTTCAGCAATGAATATAAGTATTGCATGCATACCACTGGTCTTCGACTGGTAAAAATTATCTGTCTGTCAGGAATACAAAAGGCAGCACCGACTCCTTGTGAATCCATCAGTGTGAAAACAGAAACGGATGTGGTGCCAGAAACGAAATAATAGTACATGAGCAAGGGTGGCATATTTTACTCCTCCAAAATCTTCCGAAATTATATTGCAATTCGAATTTTCTACATTATTATCATGATAATGATTATAATACATGAAGGTTTACACACAAAATTAAAAAATTATGATAATTGTGCATTTAGTAAAACATAAGAACATATTTATCAGTAGCTGAGACATATGTATAGTGATCGCCAAAAAGTATGTACTATATGGGAAAAAATTTTATTATTGGAGTATTGGAAAAAATATTCTGGGGAAAAGTTTGTGCATGTCCGATAACCTAAAAATCGATGTTGACACATGTCACGTGATCGCTAGAATGGCGGCAAAATGAAAAAAATTGCAATGCAAAGGCAAAAAAGGGGTAAGATGGCAAGATATCAAAAAAAATTATTTGAAAAAGTCACTTAGAATTCAATTTTATACACATAAACGAAGTTTCAAGAGATAATTAAAAAAAAATTAAAATAGCAATTTTTTAAAAATATTTTTCCATCTATTTAAAAATATAATTTTTTTTCTTATGAATAGCTTGACTATACTGAAACATTTGCATTTTAATGATAATGACAAAACTTTCTCATTTTCTCCACACCAGAGGGCAATAAATTAAAAAAATTGGTTTTTGCCAGAACCCTCGCTGTTCAACATTGGTTCTTATCTAACAGTTATATCAGAATTCCAAGACTATTGTGTTGATATGGCAATCTAGAAACACCATGTTTCCTGATTTTAATCAAGTTTCAATAATAATGCTGTATGAGCGTTTTACTCTGCACATAAACTTTAAGAATCTTTAATTTGACGCACTATTTTCAAGTTTATGTGCGAAGTGAAACTCTCATGCACGATTATCATCGGAACTTGATTATAATCTGGAAATTACCATGTTTTTGGAGTGTCATGTCATCACAATGGTCGTGGAATTCGGATATAACTGTTAGATACGAACCGATGTAACAGCAAGGGTTCTGACAAATTCCCATTTTTTCAATTTAGTGCCCTCTGGTGTGGAGAAAATGAGAAAGTTTTGTCATTATCATTAAAATGCTAATGTTTCAGTATAGTCAAGCTATTCATAAAAAAAAAATATTTTTAAATATATGGGAAAATATTTTTAAAAAATTGCTATTTTCAATTTTTTTGAATTATCTCTTGAAACTTCGTTTATGTGTATAAAATTGAATTCTAAGTGACTTTTTTAATTAACTTTTTTTGATATCTTGCCACCTTACCCCTTTTTTGCCTTTGCATTACAATTTTTTTCATTTTGCCGCCATTCTAGCGATCACGTGACATGTGTCAAAATCTATTTTTAGTTTATCGGACATGGACAAACTTTTCCCTAGAATATTTTTTCCAATACTCCAATAATAAAAATGTTTCCCATATGGTACATACTTTTTGGCGGTCACTGTATATCATGGGGGATAAAAAGTGCGTTTCTGGAAATTCATTCTCCAGTGTATATTCAGAACGATATTTCAGATTTTGTATCTCAATACGCACCATGGAAACTACCTCCGTAATGAACGAAATATAAAGAATAACGTTAATTCATCGTTTCTGGAAACTTCTTTTTCACTGTGTATTCAGAACGATCTGAGGAAGCATACCTACCCCATTTCAGATTTTGTATCTCAATTCGCACCCTGGAAACTACCCCCGTAATCAACGAAATCCACAGAAAAGCGTAAATTCATCGTTTCTGGATACTTTTTTTTTCACCGTATATTCAGAACGATCTGTGAAAGCATACCTACCACATTTCAGATTTTGTATCTCAATACGCACCCTGGAAACTACCCCAGTAATCAACGAAATCTACAGAAAAGCGTTAATTCATCGTTTCTGGATACTTTTTTTCAATGTAGTTTCAGAACGATCTGTGAAAGCATACCTACCCCATTTCAGATTTTGTATCTCAATACGCACCATGGAAACTACCCACGTAATGAACGAAATCTAAAGAATAACGTTAATTTATCGTTTCTGGAAACTTCTTTTTCACTGTGTATTCAGAACGATCTGAGGAAGCATACCTACCCCATTTCAGATTTTGTGTCTCAATACTCACCCTGGAAACTACCTCCGTAAAAGAAAATTGAAAATCAGAATTATTTTATCGTTTCTGGAAATTTCTTTTTCGCTGTATATTCAGAACGAGCTGTGAAAGCATAGCTACCCCATTTCAGAATTTGTATTCCAATACGCACCCTGGAAACTACCCCATTTATTAATAAATTTGAAAGGCAGAGTTAGTTTATCGTGTCCGGAAATTTATTTTTCATTATATATTCAGAATAAGCTAAGAAAGCATGCAGATTATCTATCTCTTTATTCATCCTGGAAACTACCCCCCTTATAAAAAAAATTGAGAATCATAAGTAGTTAGTTTATCGTTTCTGGAAGTTTTTTCCAGTGTATATTCAGAACGAGCTGAGAAAGTATACCTACCCCGTTTCAGATTTTGAAAATCACAATTGCAGTACAAATTAGGAAGATTTTTAAGGAGTAACATATGACACTCTTGCCCATATACTAATATTTTGTTTCTGGCGCCTCAACCGTTTCTGTTTTCACACTGGTTGTGAATCCTTACTATTGTCCGTATACATAACTAAGTTAATGTTCAAATTATTCATCAACGAATACATTAATTTTTCATTAAAGTAGGGTTTATCATTGTGTTGAGGGAATATAACCATAGACTTACATAAAATTGTATTATAATCAATTAGAAAAACTTGTAAAGTTTCTAAGCGCTTTATGTAGTTCTTGAACGCGTGTGCGTAAAGGAAGGCAGCTCACAGTAATAATGGTGATTTTTTCCTCCAATATGGGTTAGTTAATTTTTAGTAAATTTACTCGATTAAATAATGACGAGAGTTATATGTTCTCAGTTTCGTTGTTTGTCGGCAAGATAGTGTCGTCTAAGATATAATGGGGGTTCAGTTGTTGCTTCAGCCAGAATTACATTAAAAGGAGTTGATTTCATAGCTCCTAAACAAAGTCGTATGGCGTTGTATTGAATTCTATCAACCTTTTTAAGATTTTTATCAGACGATGATCTGTAGAAAATGCAACCATAGTCAATTATGGACCTGACAAGGGATTTGTAGAATAAAAGTGCAAATGAAGGTGTAGCAACGCAATATATGGAGACCTTTCTCACATCCATATTTCAAAAATTATATATACTGTGTCCAAAGTAATTTTGGGTCTAGTACTACTCCCAGTTACTTATAATGTGCGACTAAGGGAATCGACATACCTGCTAAGTTGATTTGTCTATTCAGCCTCAGCCTATGTCTAGTGAAACACATAAACGCAGATTTTTCCATTGACATTTCTAATCATATCTCAAGCAACCCATATTGTCACTTCTTCAAAATCATTTAGGCATTGAATCTAATTTCCATGGCTCACATGAATACAGATTTCGTCAATTTTTAGATTATCATAGAATTTATCAGGTAATTCGGAAGTGTAGACATTAAAGGGCTAAGAACTGAGCCCTGTGGAAATCCGTTGTAAACTAATCTTGGATCATGTAACTCGATATAGTGATTTTTGTTATATATTTTACTTTCGTTATAAATTTTCGTGAAAAAGAATACATAAATCTTCTGAGTCATACGCCCCTTTCAAATCAACAAAGAGACATAGAAGATATTCGATTTTAGATAGGGATGAATGTATGTCAGTAACAAGTTCCGAGAGTGTATCACAAGTGCCTCGGACACTCCTTTAACCAAACTTGGTGTAAGGGAGCAATTGATTAGATTCCAAGTGATGTTTAGGTCTGAGTTTGACCATTCTCTCGAATGTCTTGAGTACGCAAGACATCAGAGAAATTGATCGATACGGAGAAGGTAATGTTGTATTTTTTCTTGTTTCATATATTACCGGGCGAGGTGTTTCTTGAATTATTGATTGCCATATTCATTTCTATTATTTTAAATAGTTTAGTATTCATTGTTATGGATGGAGCATTTTTGGGGAACACTAGGAAGAGCGTAATTATTCAAAATTTCTGTTAAAAGTTCATTAGAAATGAATGTTTTGCTTCCGATTTTTTTATTACTGATAGATTTAATAGTATTCCAGGAAAAATGCAAATAAAATCGAAAAAAGTCGAAGTACCCTCCTCTACAAATATTAAGTGGAAAATAAGGGGCAAAAACAACTACTTACCTGGCTAATGCCACGACAGATATTGAGCTACATCTGACAGATATTTGTGCAACGTTCTTCCAAGAAGACTCAATTCCTAGTGCTTTCTGTGAATAAACAAAATATTTTCCTTAATTCGGCTGGGGATGACCACCTGCAGACACGTTTTGAGGTTCTTGCCTCTTATCAGTGCTGGGTAGGTCCGACAACTTTGAGTTGTCTTGTCTCTACCATATGAATTATAATCTATTGTTTATCTAATAATTCTCTACGGATGAAGCAGCGACTTACAGTAAAGTCAGTCGCAGCGCCACTCGCCAGGAAAATCAATAAGCACTCCTGGAGACAGCAAAGACTCCAGGAAGAGTAAATGCGAATAATTCGAACAAGTTCGAAGGTTTTGCCGGAGAGTACAAATAAATGTGATTAAATTCGAAAAGTCGAAGTTCTCTGCTTTCCTAATATTTCCACAAAGTGGAAAATATGATGCAAAATTCTGACACAAATCAACTACTTCCCTGGCTAATTAATGCTTCGACGGATATTGAACTACATCTGACAGATATTTGTGCAACGTTCTTCCAAGAAGACTCAATTGCAAGTGCCCATTTTAAACAAAAAAAAGTTTATCCTCAATTCGTCTGAGGATGACCACTTGCAGACATGTTTCGAGGTTCTTGCCTCTCATCAGTGCAAGGGTAGGCCCGACAACTTTGAGTTGTCTTATCCCTGCCTAATGACTTGCAATCTATTGTTTATCTAATAATATCCTACGGTGCTACGTGTCTTTTTTCCTTATGGCGTATATTGATACAGGGACAGCTGAGGCGGAAAAGCTCGAGCAAAAGATGCTCGGAGTCAGTCGGTTAAGGGTGTGGGTAAAAGGAATAAACGGTAGAGGGGTGGAGGGCGCCACCAGTTCGGAAATATCCGCAAGCTCAAACTAGAAAACTCAATGGTGTCAAACTCTGTTATCCTAACTCTATCAATATACTACTTATTCAATTATTTATTAAATTATTTATTCAATTATTGTATTTTTTTATTACTTGGAACTGTCTATTATAATTTATGCAAAGTTAAGAGGCAGCCAGCAAATCAAACACCAAATTTCATGCCAACAAAAGATATCATGTATTTGAATTTTTCGTCCACAACTAGTTTTTCCCTCGTATAAATTATATGAGTAGAACGCAAACGTGGAATTACTTATTGAAACAAGCAAATAAATTGGCCAGAAATTACCGTACGTGTACACGTAGAGTTTACAGTTAAATTTCACTAAAATATCACACTGTATGCATGCGCTAAGTACTTGGTAAACGAAGGGAATTTATTCAACTCTGATACTAAATAAATTTAACCCTCCAATAGCACAGGGGTTGAGATTTATACTAAACTGGACGAAAATGTAAATCTTATCAATTAGGTAAATATTTATAAATATGAAATAAACAGCGTTTCTATGCAATAAATGGACATAAACACGACATTTAGCTTATCTGTTGGTTGCCGGGATAGGGGTCACTTCCAGGGCGTTCAGCATTAGGGGATGATAATCGAAATTGAAGCAACTTGACAATGACTGGACCTTAGCCACCAAACTCCCCCAGGGCAGGAGTATTGCGTAATGAGCCAGCCAATAAAATTCCCTTGTATTAACAATTTTTCCAGAGGAATTCGTTTCAGCGTTTTTAAGGTAGGACAAATAAATTGAAGGAGATTACTATAGCCTCCAGGGCAACCCTCGATGTTTTTGAGGGAATTATTCCACTGTGAGTTGGATATATCTGGCGTTGATTCAAATCCTTTCAAAAAGTATCAATCTTTCAACTACAACTCCACTGAGTCACATGAACACCATCAAGATTGATTTATGTTATGTAGGCAGAAGATATCCCATCAAATGGACGATATCAAATCGTAAATAGCACCCACACACACTTTTCAACGTCCAGCTTCAGTATTCTCTCACAGATTTCTTTTCTTCTCGACTCCTCGCAGTAAACCTTCTATTTCTAACTGTCCCTTTTTTTTGCCAATCGAAAAAAAACTTAACAACTCGATACTCCTGATAACGCTTTCTCAATAGACCTAACCTTCAACCTATCGCGACGGACCAACGCATTTAACGTTGCAGGAAAATTATGTATACATATATTCTGCCGCGGGAATGACTTGGATTGATATGGGGAAAATGAAACGTTACAACGGATGAAGCAGCAACTTACAGTAAAGTCAGTCGCAGCCCCACCCGCTAGGAAAATCAATGAGCACTTCTCGAGACACCAAGGACTCCAGGAACTCCTGGAGTCTTCTTGGAAGAAAGTTGCACAAATATTTGTCAGATGTAGTTCAATATCTGTCGTAGCATTAGCCAGAGTTGTTGTTTTCTGTCAGAATTGTTTCCAATATTTTCCACTTTGTGGAAATATTTGGAGAGAAGGGTTCTTCGACTTTGTTGATTTTATTCACGTTTATTTGTATTCTCCGGCAAAACTTTCGAACTTGTTCGAATTATTAGCATTCCAGATTTCAGATATAGATGAGTCTTTATTTAATTTATTTATATAAGCCTTCCAACTATCACGATGTTTTTGTTTGAGTAAACATTTTGTGAACATTTCAACGTTCTTGTAAGAAAAGTTTTTCAAATTAGAAGTAGCTTTGTAAACTTAAGAGCATCTTTGCGATTGTTTACATTATTCATGCATTGAAGTTCAATGTTCCACTAACATGGCCTACTATTAAAAGTGATAAAAGGCTTATTAATAGCAATAATTAATAGTATTATTGGCGGTTGTACTTAACGTTTCAATCAGTGTATGGAATTTGTTCACAGCTGTCATGGAAAACGTGTCTACAATTTTGAACAATACTTGTACTAATTTGAAAAAGATTCCAAACTACACGGGAATCGATTCATTTGTTCGTTGAATACATTTTTTTCATTTTATTTCCAAACTCCGAATTCACAAGGATGGGAAAGTGATCTGAACCGTGTAAGTTTATAGTACTCTCCAATTCAATTTATCAATTATATAAGAAGAAGTGAGAGATAAATTCAATGCAGTTGGATTTTGGCCAGGAAGAGTGTGGGGTTGCCATCATTCATAACAATTAAGTCGCGGTTTCTATTGACACAAAGAGTGGAGTTATCTGAGCTTCCCCACAAAGCACGATGACAATAAAAATCGCCACAAAAATCTAAAAACTGTTTTGTATGTAAATTGTTGAAATATACCATCCGAATCCGATCCGAATCCGTTGTTTTTGCAGTCACAATCGGGAGTTTGTAAATTGAAACTAAAATTAATTCACCATCGTTAATGCTGACAGCACAAATCTATTATCATTTTCTTAAAGTTGATACCTTCTTTCACGAAAATGGCTACTCCGCCATAGCCATCCATTCTACATTTAAAAAAAAATGTTAATTCCTTAATCTGAAATGAATATTTTCTTTGCACCTCTGAAAGAGAGATAACATTTATTTCTAATGATGGATTTATACAGCAGTCATAAGTCATAAGTTTTAAGTCATAAGGAACAATTTTCGTCAATGATTGGTTGGTCCGTATATTTCAACCAATCATTGACGAATATCCTTCTTTATGACTTAAAACTTATGACTGCTGCATAAATCCACCATTAATCTCTAAGTTTAACAGTTCCGTTTTTCTGGCTGTTAAAGACTCAATATTCCACTGTAGAATGTTAATCTTATTATTTTTTTTTTTTTTTTCTTTGATGTCTTGGCTTCGACTGCTATGGTCATTAGCCACGTGTTCTGGATAGGCATTGTTACTAACTCCATACGCCACCTTAGGAGCAGCACTGTTAATTGGAACGCAACAGAGAATCGTGCAGGACTCACCCCAGTCCAGCCACGAGATTTGAATAATTTAATCGGTCAAATTAAATTAAAAAATCCCAGCCGCAACTGGGGCTCGAACTCCGGACCTTTCGACCCAAAGTCGGACGCTCTAACCACTGCGCCACGCCCCGACATAATCTTATTATTATATGTAAAAAAAATATATATTTGATTATTGATGAGTTTTATAGACTGGGAGATGGAGACAAAATTCAGTGACGATTTTCTCGTATATTCCTCTGAAAGGACTGAAGGATATAAAAGTACTGACAAAAATTACGGAAAATTTAAGCGGTCCCTGCGTGGCGTTCACTTGGAAAATTTAATATTCATTTGCACAAAGAATCTGTGTTTTAGGAAGATTTCGTAGGCTTTGCTATTACATGAGAAGAATGTCAAAATATACTTGCATCAAAAAACGATAGGCACAAGGGTTTAGAAGTGGCCAAAGGGTTGAAATAATGACTTGAACTAGTAATGAAAAATGACAATAATTGTCGACGTTCTTCTCGTTGTATGTAGCCAATTGACAATATGAAAGTTTCCATCATCAATTGCTCATAAAAAAATTGGGACGAGGTCTGCTTATGTCGAAGTAAGGTTAAGTGCCGGAAAATGTGTCAATTTCAAAGGGTTTTTTGATAACATCGTCTGTTATGCCTTTGAAACTATATGAAATGTTTATTATGTCAAATGGAAGTGTCCGAAACAGTGACATAGCCTATTAAAGTTGCAGATAATTGTATAGCTATCGATAATGCCAAACATGTAAAAAAAACATGAAAAATGATAGCACAATCAAGACTGCAGATTTCTTAAATACTTTTCTTCAATTTTATTTTTTGTTCCTTTCTGTATGAAACTCAAAAAAATGTCTGAACTTTCGGTAATGCAAAATACGTGAAAAAAGATACAGGCGGAAATATTGAGCAAGGCCTTGCCATACACTTGTTGTGATTTTTTTTACATGCAGTTTTGCTTTTATCTCAAAAATGCTGTCAAGGCATTTATAACGAAATTGATTGTGGAAATTACAGATTTTCAGGAAAATATGATATGAGTCTTTAACTTGTTTTTTGAAATATGTTTTGCTGAATGGAATACCTCTGTTGCATCAATTTCATTTAAGTGATAGTTCATTTTCTGAACTGTTATACTAATTATGAAGATGTATGTTACAATATATCGAAAAAAAAAAATCATATTTGAAAAACATAAATTGTCGATGTCACTGTTATCGTCGTCGTCGCCGCTTTCTTCAGCGTCTACGTCAGAAGCATCATTGCCTCCATCATCTAAGGGCCAATTTATGCATCATTGTCATTATCATAGTGCTAATCACAGTCACTGTCTTAATCATAAATTGAATTGAAACTGTAGGAGCATTTATGCAATTCTTTAGTTTTAGTTCCAATCATAATCATAAGAATTTGACATTCAAAATTGGCAATTTTCAATTTTTTGCTTATGATTAGGACGAAATGCACAACGCGCATGTGCGTCGATACCTATTTGAAAAATGACATAATCAATGATTTTTTTCGAACGAATCTGCAATATATCTCAAGAAATGAAAGAAGCTCTAAAACCGAATAATGTGAAGAACATCATTTCCTTTTTAACTGATTTGAATATTATTGAGAAACTGTAACTAGTAACCCAGTTTTAACTTTTTATTATTAAGTATTTGTAATTATGCATTGGTAACAAACTTATTATCCGCCGCTAATAACCATTAGGTTGATGCGGTTTTTCGTAAATAAAAAAAAATTTCACTTGAAATCTCTGTTATTTTTTATTGTTTATTGTGTTGTGGAAAAAAATGACTTAGGAAGAGGGTACTCTTATTAAAATGACTGAAAAATGTCCCCACCTTTGGAAAAAAAAGTCACTAATGACATTGTTTTCACCATTCAAATTTCAATTTTCAAGCTAATGACTATTAGACCGGGATCCCACGCCTATTTTCAAAAATGATTAATAACAGGCTGAATCTTCCTGAGTAGCTTCATTTTGCCGAGACGCCCTACTTTTTCCTCTACGAAAATTCTCGATAGTGGTAGCTAATAAAATGCGTAGGCGTCAAACATGTCGACTTGGTGAGTGCAAAAAATTCATTAATAACAGTTAGTTTTTCAGTTGAACCTCGAGATAATTCGATAAGGTACTCGAAATAACTTCTGTCCTACAAAATGGATGGTAGGACTGAAGAGTCCCCCACTCCCAACATGTACCAATGAAGTGGTCATAAAAATTCATTAATAACCAGCAGATTTTTTTACCGTTGCTTGCCTAATATTTGTATATGTGTTCCCAGTCCTACGCTCCGAAATTGTCAATTCCATGGTAACATTTTTTTTATTAATAACTCTAGGACAATGATAACACATGAAATGTTAGTGTATTCTTCACCTAAATAATATAGTTTCCTACAAAAAACGGGTATGTATCGCTAGTCCTACAAAATATACTCAAAATAACAAATTATTTTGAAATTGTGGTTTAGCTGATTTAATATACTCTCATTCGTGAAGTAACGTTACTTTCAATGTTCGATTCAAAAATATCATAATTTACGTGAAAAGTTTATGAAATAAGTGGGAAATTTTGTTTAGCTTTCATAATTTTTATAAACATATTGAAAACAACAATAACAAGGTAAAAACATTGAAATAATCAATCTGCCCTCCAGGGCGGCTTAAATGATGTCGCATGCGCTTCAAAAGATGAAGGAAAACCCGGAAAAACCTGCAAAACCACATCGTCGTCTGAAGAGCTGAAATGTATAAGTGAAAACTTTCAGAAAGGTAATTGTGAAATTCTGCTCTACAGTAAAATAGGATGTATGGTATGTCCAAATGTCCAAATGTCCAGCTCGAAAGAGATATTATATTTTACGGGGGTCAAGTGGCCAAGTAGTTAAAATACCGATCTTTTATCCACTCTGGTCGCCGGTCGTGGGTTCGAAGCCTAGCGACTGCTCATATTTCTCTGATGACCTGAGAAAGTGGAAAAGCACGTAAAAAGTAAGAATTCGTTAATCCTTGGCTCTCACCAGTTTCGTCTTTTGAGGGCTGCCGTTCGTAAGGAGACGACATCTGGTAGAAGGAAAAAACAATTTTAAATAATGAGGAAGGGAAAGGAGTGGAAGAGCATTTTTCACCAGCTATTCAAGGAGGTATCACAAGAACAGATTTCTGAAAAATGTAATTAACAGATATGGACAATTCCTAATAATTATTAATTATTATTTTGTTCTTGAATTATAGCCTTTTAAACTTTCAAATTGTCACTGTGTACATGGATTACTGCTTAACTAGCAATCGTAATATTAATCCTCATGTAATTGATAAAGACTCATTCTTTTTCAAAGAGTTTGTAAAATAAAAATGATAATGGTATTAATATTCATCTATTTCTTTGAACAGTGTCTTGTCATGCTATGTAATGCAACACCCTTTGTGAAATATAATTTCTTATTCGAATGGAGGGACTCACGAGCTACAAACCAGATTCGAAGTGTTTATTTCTAAAAAAAATCGATTTCGAATTAAAGCAAAAAAATAAAATCGATTCATAATTCGCAAAACAGCGGTAATGGAATTTTTGACACCCTTTAGCTCGAAAACTGGCTATAGGATCGATCTGTGAACTGAACAACGTAATGAGGATGGCAGATTTAAGAAAATATCATATCAAAAATGAGGATAAATGTGCCTTATTACAAAATATTTTGATAATTTTTTATGTCAGAATGTATTATGGAAATATCTGTAGGCTAGTTTAGCCCGTGTCTTACGGTCGAATAGATTGATTTTACTGCCTTGAAATGAAGTTAATTCAATTGGTTTGTTTCACCATGAGACAAGAGTTTCAGATTTGGGTAAAAGTTAGCCATACAATTTTTGCACTCACCAAATCAACATGACTTTCGCCTACGCAGTTCATTAGCTACTAATATCAAGAATTTTCGTGGAATTGACTATTTCGGAGCTTAGGTCTGGGAACACCTACCATTCAATTTGTAGGACAATATGACCATTTAATTATACAAATGTTAACCAAGCAACGGTAAAAAAATCCGCTGGTTATTAATGAATTCTTATGACCACGTCATAGGTACATGTTGGGAGTGGGGGTACTCTTCAGTCCTACCATCCATTTTGTAGGACAGAAGTTATTTCGAGTACTTCATCGAATTATTTCGAGGTTCAACTGAAAAACTAACTGTTATTAATGAATTTTTTGCACTCACCAAATCGACATGTTTGACGCCTGCGCATTTTATTAGCTACCACTATCGAGAATTTTCGTAGAGGAAAAAGTTGGGCGTCTCAGCAAAATTAAGCTACTCAGGAAGATTCAGCCTGTTATTAATGAATTTGTTTTACCATGGAATTGACAATTTCTGAGCGTAGGACTGGGAACACCTACCATTCAATTTGTAGGACAATATGACCATTCTATTATACAAATATTTATCAAGCAATGGTAAAAAAATCCGCTGGTTATTAATGAATTTTTATGACCACGTCATTGGTACATGTTGGGAGTGGGGGACTCTTCAGTCCTACCATCTATTTAGTAGGACAGAAGTTATTTCGAGTACTTCATCGAATTATCTCGAGGTTCAACTGAAAAACTAACTGTTATTAATGAATTTTTTGCACTCACCAAATCGACATGTTTGACGCCTGCGCATTTTATTAGCTACCACTATCGAGAATTTTCGTAGAGGAAAAAGTTGGGCGACTCGGCAAAATGAAGCCACTCAGAAAGATTCAGCCTGCTATTAATCATTTTTGAAAATTGGCGTGGGATCCCGGTCTATATGATGCATAAATATAAAAGTTTCTTAAGGCAACGACTAAGACTAGGATTGTGATAGTGATTATGATTATGATAATGATAAGTTGCATAAATTGGCCCTAAGTCGTCGACTTGCTATCGTTGATGTCGGACTATCATCGCTTCTGTTGATGAAAACTGAATTTTATAAACTGCTGAATTTTGTAAACCAACATATAAATGCAATTTCACCATTACTTATCATGACAAATCAGCCAGTGTATCATATATTATTATCTTCTCTTTCATCAAAACTTTCAATTAAGGTGAATTTGTGATGATTGTTACATTTTTCATTTCACACCACTGGTCGTTTGGCCGCTAGATAAAAACGGCCGCTGGAAATTGGCCGCTAACTTCATTCCGGTGGGTGCTGACAGAATGTGTGATGCGGATAAAGTTCTGGAATGAATCACTCGAAAATTTTCAAAATATGTACCTAATATACAATCATGAACAATTTATATTGATGAGTATCACTGAAATCCAATCTCTTTACTTTGACATCACTGGTATTGGCTGTGAAGATGGTGATAGATCTGCTGCGACCAAATCTAATTTCTTCGTCCCCATCTTCGTTTCCTTTTCTATGCATCCCTTTTCATAGCTGCACCTAAAGATCTGAGGAGATCTGTGTGACCTTCAATCTTTCAGAGGCAGATCGCCAATCCCTCTGAGATGTTCCAGAGAAGTGAACGAACCTGTGAGCCTGCAAGCTCAGCATCACCGGCGAGATGAATAGATCTTTTTTGGACAGGATCCAAAAGTTTCAGTTTGTGTTTACTGTTTAGGGGCTGCTCTCATTACATGGAAACGGTATTTTGGGCCATGTTGGATCTGTGTCTTATAAATCATAAACAACTGACGGGAAGTGAAATAGCTCTTGGCAAGAACCAGAAAATCAAAGTTTTGAGAGGCACTTTTGGCAATGGACCTCACACTAGACCTCAAATACTAATATGATAATTGTCATGAAATCAGCATGGACATGTACATGGACAACGTCAAAAAGGAAAAAAAACACTGATAATGTTATAATTAAAACATTTCAAAAACATGTTATAAATATAAATCAATGCACTGCAGACAGGTAACAATAATTATTCATAAAATGAAAGTAATCAATAACTGAACTTCTATGAATAGTGCAAATATATCTTAACCGACAGGAAAGAAAGCCTGTTATAAGGTTTTCTTGCTCTGGATAGTCAGTACTTCTTTTTAAAATGACAGTTTTGAGATGTGGAATCCTAATATCTTGCCGTTTGCGAGTTAACTCCTTCATTTCGGTGGAATACGCATTCATCTGCATTTGTCGAGAACAAGTATTGGTGCTTTTTCACGAAAATAACCAGAGATAAAAAGTATAAGGAAGGTGCTGTTAGTAACCCATGATTTGCAAAATATGACCTGCAAGAGGTATTAAAATCAAGAACAAGAATACATCCCAATATTTGTTTCCGTAACTGGATCCCCAAAAAAGTATTCCATATGGGATGATTGACTAGACATGTCAAAAATAGTATAATTTTAGCCCACATTCCGACACTTTAGTAGTGGCGGCAATAAGGGGCCCGCAGAGCCCGCCGTGCATGGGGAGGGGGTGGCACAGCTCCTCTTTGCTAAATGAGTATGAGTAATTATGAATTTATTTTGCTTCTTGTATACCAAAGCAAAATTTTGGAAAATATTAATTTGGTGTCTAAACTGCTACAAAGTTCTACTGTTGATCTGGGCCGAGCATGCGAGATATTGGGTGGTATGATTAAAAGGAGTATTTGCTTTTACTTCAAGTTAATACTCCATGTTGTAGTTTTCACTTCAAAAGAGTGTTTGGTGTATTTTTTAAGCTACTCATAGGCTAACTTTATATCTTCAATTGGAAAGGAGTTATGGCTTTTTTTTAAGAATATATGGTAGGAAAAGAAAGGAAATGTGTGAACATAGAACGTACGGGGAGGAACAATATAGAAAATTATTTCGGTAGGTCAATTATTTTAGCTAGATTGCTATTATTAAGCTCTGTACTTTCAGCTTCAATAAAAACAATGTTGAATGGATAGCTAGAGAGTTCTTAGGAAATCATATTGAGACGAGGTGAGCAGCTTTATCAAATTTAACGAAAATGGAGGTATTTTTGAGAGCTCTAAGTGATCCGGGGTTTCAACAAGGAGGGTCTAGAAGTCGGGGTACATCGAACAACCGTGTCAAAAGTAATCAAAGAAGTTTCACAAAAAATTGTGTCGAAGAAAAATGTTTGGATATCTTTTCGTCAAACTGCCCGCCAAATTGAATTGGCCAAAGATGGGTGGACGATATCTGGAGCAATAGGAGCGATAGATTGCACCCACATTAGAATAATAAAACCAAAAATTCACGGGGAAGAATATTTCAACCGTAAAGGATATTGTAGTATTAATGTGCAGGCTACATGCAGTTCTGAAGGAATTTTCACGTCTGTGTGCTGGAGTTTGCCGTTTGTCAAAAAGTATTTTACAATCTTCTACCAAAATAACGAATGCCATCTGAAGATCTACTTCCACATTTTAGCAACCTCGGCACTTGGTTCAACACATTACTCTTACTCATGATTATTAAGTACCACAGAACGAACAACAACAATCGAACCAATTTGAGGTTAATCACGTCCTAGTATTTACTAGTAGTTTATACTTCTAACCTAAGCAAACACTTCCCATCGAAGCATTTACTTTATGTAAAACATTATAATCCACAATATACTAGGAAGTAAAAGCTCTTACTTGAAGTAAAAGCAAATACTCTTTTTAATCATACCACCGAATGAGCTCCACAATAAATAATTTTAATAGCTTTAGAGACGATTTCGAAACATTGCATGCAGAAGCTTCCAATTTGGTGACATCGTGGGACATTCAGCCAACATTGACATCTAAGTGCTAAAGAATAGAAGATCGTCTAAAGAGATTACAAATTAAAGTCTTCTACGAGTCTCTCGATATAATAATTAATCAACTCAATACACTATTTATCAGCATGAACGAAGTAATGAGCTACTTTTCATTTTTAAATCCAGACTGTTTTGTTAAACTATCTACAGGAGAAATTATGGATCATCCTAAAAAAAAAGACTAAAAAATATGGAAATGACTTGTTGCATAACTTATATACGCAATTTAGGAACTGGAAAAGTGTATTTTCAAATGAAATTCGAAAAAAGAAAATCTATGAATTCTGCCTTCCTAAGCCCAAAGGACGTATCTCGTTTCTTTCCATAATTTAAATTTCACTCTCTATGACTGAGCCGTTGACTTGAACAACAAATTTGGCAGAATCTCATTGTTCTTTACCATCCAAAACGTCAGTATAAAAAGATGGATATTCAAAATACACCTGAAATTATAAGCTTTATAAGCGTAAGTGACTGCCTCAATATCTCTGGTCATTATTGACGTACACCCTTTGGGCTTAGGACTGCAGAATTGGCCACATATTTTAAATCAGAAACTAGATGTATTTTGAGCAATCTTCCAGATATTCGTAGTTTAAACTTTTTTTGACATTACCGGTAACATCTGCTTCTGCCGAAAGAACATTTTCAAAGTTGAAGTTGATGAAAACATATTTACGTAGTACAATGTGAGAGGTGAGACTTAGGTTAGGTTTGAACGTGAGTGGGCTCGTATCAGGCCCTCCACTGCGGCCAATGGCCTATTGTGGCTCACCCTATGGTTATATTTCTCCCAGTATATCCAATCTCTTGACGAAATTGAGGAATGCATTGGGAGAACAATTTACCAGGTTTTCTGGCCTTACTGTCGTATCGCCAAATATTGAGAATCTGGTTCTAGCCGCTGCAGGGCATGTACACAGAATGTGTTTAGCCGTTTCATCATCCTCCATGCATAGCCGGCACTCTGCATCTTGTGCAAGTCCGATTTTATGCATGTGATGTTTGAGTTTGCAGTGGCCAGTTAGCAAACCTACTATCACTCTGAGATGCGCTCTGCTGAGTTCTAGCAGTTTGTCGGAGTCCTGTTTTTTCCTTGTACAAGCAATACATGGTTTAGAATGGGCTAGGCCCGGTAGACTACGCCAGTTCTCGAGTCTTTTATTATCTGCCCAAGCTGTTATGACATTCTTGGCAGTGCTATAGGCTAAACCGATTACCGGTTTTGGTCCAGTGAACGTTGTTTCGCCCCCCCCCCCATTTTTCTAGGGCGTCTGCTGTTTCGTTTCCTTCTAGGCTGTGTGACCTGGTATCCAGACTAGGGTAGCGTTGTTGCGTTGCGCCAGTCGGTTTAAGGTGTCTCTGCAGTTCCATACTGCCCTAGATTTAAAGCAGTTGGATTCAAGCGCTTTAAGTGCTGCTTGACTATCTGAAAATATTTTTATTGTTTTTCGTAAGTGGTGTCGATTTTCCAGCTCCCTGGCACACATTTCAATGGCATATACCTCTGCCTGAAATATCGTAGCTAGTTTACCCATACTGAACGAGCGTTTCACTACTGGGTTCAACCCATATATTCCGGCTCCGACGCCTTCCTGAGTTTTGGAAACATCGGTGAACCAACGTTCATTTGCCCTACATAGGTTGGTTTCATTCCGGACCCAGTCTTCGCTTTCGGGAAAGACCACAGTGTAGGACGTGTGAAGGTTGATAGTTTTAGGCATGATGTCTGAGGGCATTCCTAGAATGTTGTGAGCTATTATGCCCTCCAGCATGCCACTGCCTCTCATGACACATGCCTGCGGTAGACTAATGGCCGCTTAATAGAGTGTGTATGTTGCCCATCTTGCCTCTCTCTCCAGAACTATGTGGAGAGGAAGTAATCCAAGGAGGACTTGCTGCCGTTGGCGTGGAGCGAATGCTTACAGTAATCGACAGGGACGCTTGTCTCTGTAGTCCGTTAAGTTTAGCAATGGCCATTTTTTATGTCCCTTGCTCCACCAGACTATAGAGCCATACGTTACCATTGGACGTATGACGGTCACGTACAACCAATATACGTGTTTTGGTGACATGTCCATGTTTTGCCACATAGTCTGCGGCATGTCCATAATGAAAGGCTAGCCTTCCGTATAGACTTATATATTATTATAGACTTAGTGCATTGGGTATAATAATAAGTATTGAACATGAACGTGCTCGTAAACTTGATTTGGAATAGATGGTCTGTATATTTTCAATACAAAAATATCGCCGTTTCGGCAATTCAACAGTGCTCCCCTAAACTTCATATTCCTCAATCTACGGATGGCTTCATTGGCACCAGACAGATTTTGCATTTATATTATCCAGAGTGGCAATAAAACCATATACCAGAATATTGCTAATTTCTTTGGAAAACATTTCAGTATAAATAATGTAATATAATAAATAATTATATTGTGTGGTATATGGAATTATGTCCCATTGTGTCTGGTATATCCAGATTTTATTGCCATATGCATGAATATCCTAACAAAATTTGGCGGGCAGGCCCCCGAATCCTTATCGCCGCCACTGGACACTTGTTCTCTCAGGTATCTGATTACCCCACAAACCGAGGCGAGTCTGTTGGCCAAGGTATCAACATGTTATTCCCAGCTCAATATTGTAACTAGATCCAAAACAAACCTCCTAACGCCGCCCCTGTTTCCCTTGTTGACGCTGGACCTTTCTATGAGACAATGAGAAAATTGTAATGAGAAAGTATATACGCTAATATCACTCGGGATTTTTTATTTTTTGTCTGACCGCTAGTTTCTTTATAATCAGAAGAATCAGAGAATCAGAAAAATGATGGTTTTTCTGGTTTTTCAGCCGACGTTTATTTAAAGAAAATTTTTCTCTAAATAAACGACGTCCTAAAAACCCGAAAAACCATCATTCATTCAACGATGGCCGCGAAAGCCTTTCACAATTTGTAGACTTGGCAACGTTGTTAAAGTTGTGCACGATGGAATATCAAATTCTCATTCAAATATAATGTGTCATATGACAGTTGTCATTTGGTACCAGGCGGGTTCGTTCGTCTGTTTCAAGGAGCAAACCAATAAGATTCGTATGTCTCTGTTTAACTCGTTTGCTTACATTAAAAATTGGACACAAGTAAAGCAGTTCTATCAAATAAATATGCTGCACACGAACAGGCCCTACGTGATTTCTTATTTGAGGTTCATGCGGTTTTCAAAGTTTTGAATGTTTTTGTTGTTTGTATTCCACATTTTTTTTGAAATTCCTGTATCTGCATCACTGCAATAAAGTGAACATGTCGAAAAAGTGCTTTGTACCCGGTTGTCTGAACACCAGTGAAAATTGTAATAAACAATTTTTTTATGCTCCTACAGATGAAGCGCGTCGTAAAATGTGTTTCGAAGCAGTGAATAAACCCTGTGTAAAAAACGTAAATATATGTTATTGTGAAAAACATTTCCAAGTGAGTTATGTTATGTTATTATAGTATTCAAAGCAGAGTTCAAAGAAAGATTTGAAGTACTTGTCATTGCAAAAAGACTATCAAAATATTTTAGGTACCAGTAAAGATTCAGAAAAATATTCTTGGAAAACCAAATTCAAAGAGATGAAAGTCACAATGAAATCATAGACATTGCTTTATCTGATTTGATTTCACCCGATGAATAATGAGCACGTTATAACGATTTGCGACCGGAGTGAAACTGGCAAGACGGCATCGCCAGCAAGACGGACAGCGCTACGCTTCGATGAAGTTGTACCCGGTATCGCGGCGGAGTATGGGTAGTCATTGAATCACGTTAATTTTTGTCCGTGTTGATGAAATATTATTATATGAACCTGCTGAAGAGACAAGAACCGATCACATATTCAAAGCAGTATAATTAATTGCTACCAAGAAAACTATGTATCTCATCAATGAACTAATGAAATAGAAGTTGATGTTGTATAACTCATTTGATCTCCTCCCATAATGTTTCTGACTTCAAATAACATCTTGTTGCATTTTATTCATAGTGAATAATGAAACATGATCTATTGAATACGATGAATGTGAAATTTGATTTTGTAGCATTCATTTGACCCCCTTCCCCCACTCAAGAAAAAATTTAAAAAATGTTTCTGTCCTTCAAAATCATCTTGCTGGAATTTTTTTCGTGAGGAATGTTGAGAAATGAAGTGTTGAATACGTTGAATGTGAAATTTGATTTTGTAGCATTCATTTGACCCCCTTCACCCACTCAAGAAAAAATTAAAAAAATGTTTCTGTCCTTCAAAATCATCTTGCTGGAATTTTTTTCGTGAGGAATGTTGAGAAATGAAGTGTTGAATACGTTGAATGTGAAATTTGATTTTGTAGCATTCATTTGACCCCCTTCCGCCACTCAAGAAAAAATTTAAAAAATGTTTCTGCGTTTCAAAATCATCTTGCTGGGATTTTTTTCGTGAGGAATGTTGAGAAATGAAGTGTTGAATACGTCGAATGTGAAATTTGATTTTGTATAACATTCATTTGACCCACTTCCCCCACTCTAGAAAAAATGAATAAAATGTTTCTGCCCTTCAAACTCATCTTGCTGGGATTTTTTTCGTGGGGAATGTTGAGAAATGAAGTGTTGAATACGTTGAATGTGAAATTTGATTTTGTAGCATTCATTTGACCCCCTTCCACCACTCTAGAAAAAATGAAAAAAATGTTTCTGCCCTTCAAAATCATCTTGCTGGGATTTTTTTCGTGAGGAATGTTGAGAAATGAAGTGTTGAATACGTTGAATGTGAAATTTGATTTTGTAGCATTCATTTGACCCCCTTCCCCCACTCTAGAAAAAATGAAAAAAAATTTTCTGCCATTCAAAATCATCTTGCTGGGATTTTTTTCGTGAGGAATGTTGAGAAATGAAGTGTTGAATACGTCGAATGTGAAATTTGATTTTGTAGCATTCATTTGACCCCCTTCCCCCACTCTATAAAAAATGAAAAAAATGTTTCTGCCCTTCAAAATCATCTTGGTGGGATTTTTTTCGTGAGGAATGTTGAGAAATGAAGTGTTGAATACGTCGAATGTGAAATTTGATTTTGTAGCATTCATTTGACCCCCTTCCCCCACTCTAGAAAAAATGAATAAAATGTTTCTGACTTTCAAAATCATCTTGTTGAGATTTTTTCAGTGGAGAATGGTGAGGAATGAAGTGTTGAATACGTTGAATGTGAAATTTGATTTTGTAGCATTCATTTGACCCGCTTCCCCCACTCTAGAAAAAATTAAAAAAATATTTCTGTCCTTCAAAATCATCTTTCTGGAATTTTTTTCTTGGGAAATGTTGAGAAATGAAGTGTTGAATACGTTGAATGTGAAATTTGATTTTGTAGCATTCATTTGACCCCCTTCCCCCACTCTAGAAAAAATGACAAAAATGTTTCTGACTTTCAAAATCATCTTGATGGAATTTTTTCAGTGGAGAATGGTAAGAAATGAAGTGTTGAATACGTTGAATGTGAAATTTGATTTTGTAGCATTCATTTGACCTCCTTCCCCCAATCTAGAAAAAATGAAAAAAAAAAGTCGGCCTTTCAAATGGTCAAATGAATGCTACAAAATCAAATTTCACATTCAACACTTCATTTCTCAACATTCCTCACGAAAAAAATCCCAGCAAGATGATTTTGAAAGGTAGAAACATTTTATTCAGTATTGCTAGAGTGGGGGAAGGGGGTCAAATGAATGCTACAAAATCAAATTTCACATTCAACGTATTCAACACTTCATTTCTCAACATTCCTCACGAAAAAAATCCCAGAAAGATGATTTTGAAAGGCAGAAACATTTAATTACTTTTTTCAAGAGTGGGGGAAGGTGGTCAAATGAATGCTACAAAATCAAATTTCACATTCAACGTATGCAACACTTCATTTCTCACCATTCTCCACTGAAAAAATCCCAATAAGATGGTTTTGAAAGTCAGAAACATTTTTTTCATTTTTTCTAGAGTGGGGGAAGGGGGTCAAATGAATGCTACAAAATCAAATTTCACATTCAACGTATTCAACACTTCATTTCGCACCATTCTCCACTGAAAAAATCCCAACAAGATGATTTTGAAAGTCAGAAACATTTTTTTCATTTTTTCTAGAGTGGTGGAAGGGGGTCAAATGAATGCTACAAAATCAAATTTCACATTCAACGTATTCAACCCTTCATTTCTCAACATTACTCACGAAAAAAATCCCAGAAAGATGATTTTGAAAGGCAGAAACATTTTATTAATTTTTTCTAGAGTGGGGGAAGGGGGTCAAATGAATGCTACAAAATCAAATTTCACATTCATCGTATTCAACCCTTCATTTCTCACCATTCTTCAGGAAAAAAATATCAGCAGGATGATTTTGAAGGACAGAAACATTTTTTCCATTTTTTCTAGAAGGGGGGAAGGGGGTCAAATGAATGCTACAAAATCAAATTTCACATTCATCGTATTCAACACTTCATTTCTCAACATTCCTCACGAAAAAAATCCCAGCAAGATGATTTTGAAAGGTAGAAACATTTTTTAAATTTTTTCTAGAGTGGGGGAAGGGGGTCAAATGAATGCTACAAAATCAAATTTCACATTCATCGTATTAAACCCTTCATTTTTCATCATTCTTCACGAAAAAAATCCCAGCAAGATGATTTTGAAAGGCAGAAACATTTTTTTCATTTTTTCTAGATTAGGGGAAGGGGGTCAAATGAATACTACAAAATCAAATTTCACATTCAACGTATTCAACACTTCATTTCTCACCATTCTCCACTGAAAAAATCCCAACAAGATGATTTTGAAAGTCAGAAATTTTTTTTTCATTTTTTCTAGAGTGGGGGAAGGGGGTCAAATGAATGCTACAAAATCAAATTTCACATTCAACGTATTCAACCCTTCATTTCTCATCATTCTTCACGAAAAAAATCCCAGCAAGATGATTTTGAAAGGCAGAAACATTTTTTTGATTTTTTCTAGAGTGGGGGAATGGGGTCAAATGAATGCTACAAAATCAAATTTCACATTCAACGTATTCAACACTTCATTTCTCAACATTCCTCACGAAAAAAATCCCAGAAAGATGATTTTGAAAGGCAGAAACATTTTATTAATTTTTTCTAGAGTGGGAGAAGGGGATCAAAAGAATGCTACAAAATCAAATTTCACATTCAACGTATGCAACACTTCATTTCTCACCATTCTCCACTGAAAAAATCCCAACAAGATGATTTTGAAAGTCAGAAACATTTTTTTCATTTTTTCTAGAGTGGGGGAAGGGGGTCAAATGAATGCTACAAAATCAAATTTCACATTCAACGTATTCAACACTTCATTTCTCAACATTCCTCACGAAAAAAATCCCAGAAAGATGATTTTGAAAGGCAGAAACATTTTATTAATTTTGTCTAGAGTGGGGGAAGGGGTTCAAATGAATGCTACAAAATCAAATTTCAGATTCAACGTATGCAACACTTCATTTCTCACCATTCTCCACTGAAAAAATACCAACAAGATGATTTTGAAAGTCAGAAACCTTTTTTTTCATTTTTTCTAGAGTGGGGGAAGGGGGTCAAATGAATGCTACAAAATCAAATTTCACATTCAACGTATTCAACACTTCATTTCTCAACATTCCTCACGAAAAAAATCCCAGCAAGATGATTTTGAAAGGCAGAACATTTTTTTCATTTTTTTCTAGAGTGGGGGAAGGGGGTCAAATGAATGCTACAAAATCAAATTTCACATTCAACGTATTCAACACTTCATTTGTCACCATTCTCCACTGAAAAAATCCCAACAAGATGATTTTGAAAGTCAAAAATTTTTTTTTATTTTTTCTAGAGTGGGGGAAGGGGGTCAAATGAGTGCTACAAAATCAAATTTCACATTCAACGTATTCAACACTTCATTTCTCAACATTCCTCACGAAAAAAATCCCAGCAAGATGATTTTGAAAGGTAGAAACATTTTATTCAGTTTTTCTAGAGTGGGGGAAGGGGGTCAAATTAATGCTACAAAATCAAAATTCACATTCGACGTATTCAACACTTCATTTCTCAACATTCCTCACGAAAAAAATCCCAGCAAGATGATTTTGAAGGGCAGAAACATTTTTTTTCATTTTTTCTAGAGTGGGGGAAGGGGGTCAAATGAATGCTACAAAATCAAATTTCACATTCAACGTATTCAACACATCTTTTCTTAATATTATTCACGATAAAAATCCCAACAAGATGATATTGACAGGCAGAAACATTTTTTTCCAATTTTTCTAGAAAGAAGAAAGGACGTCAAATGAATGCCACAAAATCAAATTTCACATTCAATAGATCATGTTTCATTATTCACTATGAAAAAAAATGCAACAAGATGTTATTTGAAGTCAGAAACATTATGGGAGGAGATCAAATGAGGTATACAAAATCAACTTCTATTTCATCAGTTCAATGAAGAGATACATAGTTTTCTTTGTAGCAATTAATAATACTGCTTTGAATATGTGATCGGTTCTTGTCTCTTCAGCAGGTTCATATAATAATATTTCATCAACACGGACAAAAATTAACGTGATTCAATGACTACCCATACTCCGCCGCGATACCGGGCACAACTTCATCGAAGCGTAGCGCTGCCCGTCTTGCTGGCGATGCCGTCTTGCCAGTTTCACTCCGGTCGATTTGCGATATTGTTTATGCTTGTTTTTCATCAAAAGTATGGTCCGTTCAGAAAATTTGAAAACTGTAAATACAATAAAAATAGGTAAAAAGTGGATTTTTTCCTCTGAGTTGATCAAGTGACAAAGTTTTAATTATTTCTCAATGGCTTATATCAAACTAGAAGCTATATTTTTAATGATGTTGTTGCATGTTTCGGAACGTGGTATTTTGGTGGGGGGTGTTTCCGATGAACGTGACGTCAGCGGCACACTTTCATATGCGATATTTTTTCAAAATGAAAAAAAATTAGGGTAACTTTGTTAAATGAACGTTTCAGACTAGAAACTATCGATTTAAAGGAGTTTTGCAATTAATTTTTCGCAAATGTAAAGGTCCATTGCATGACAAAGGCCCGTCCGCCTCAGCGAGAAATTCCTCAGCGCGCGCCGCGCAGATGAATGATGATTTCTCTGGTTCGATCGATAGATGGAAGTCGAAAATTCGTGAACTGAAGTTTAGCTATATGAGGCCGACGCATTTCACTCGAGGGATAGATGAATGTTGAATGTTAAAAAGTTATAAGTTCCAAATAAGAAGAAAGTCCAGGTGTTTTGAAATATCAGTTAGTGAGTATTTGTTTTTGTATCGAAGTTAATAAATACAGTTTATTTTGGATTGGAGTTTTATTTAGAAATACGAACCCAGAAAGATCGTAACAATATGCAACCCCATGAATTTTATCGTTGGTAGCACTATGGGACTGATGATTTTTCATTCAATCTAACAATGCTGTGAGAAACATATTCTGTTACGAATCAGCTGACAATTGCTTCAACACACAGTGTATCTTTGAAGAGAGTTATCTCTATTTATCAACATAGCTTCATAGCCAGTCAAATCCATTTAGAAATGAAGTTGTGAAACACAGTTGTCTGAGATGGCAAAAGTATTCATCAGTACCGACTTTGCAAGTGTTTTTGTGACTTAATTGATGATCCGTATTCCGTATAACTACTCATATTTCCTGCCCAAAAAACTTTTGCTGAGTACAGCTTACGGAAAGAGACCTAAGGAATGAATTACGCGATTTAGATCCGAATTGAGCAACGGGATCAGATAAAATACTGTCGTTTCGGTCTAAAAACACCACTAATATTTTAATACAACGATTCTCTAGCCACAGAAATACTCCCAGATTATTGGAAATCAGCACACGTATTATCCTAGTCCATAAATCCGAACGGAATTTACTAATGATCCGGAAACCACGTATATTTGCCAAATTGTTCGCAACATTTCGTTACGGGTCACTTCACCAGTCAGTGTTGATGTCAGAACAACACGATTATATCCAATCGTTTATGTTTTACTCTGAATATACCAGAAGGTGGGTCGCTTTGTGTTTTACCGGACCTGTCATAACTCGTTAAATGGGACACCTAGGATACTTTCACTCAATTGATCCCCATATGACAATCTTAATAAAACCGGTGTTACTTGTAACTTTTTGTAACCAAACTTTGTTTTTATTTTGAAATAAATTTGATTTTATATTTTTATTTATTTATTATTATCCAGGTATTCAATAATTTTATAAATACGTTCAAATCACTAATTTCAGTCTTAACATTTTGGGAAAAATTGAATTTTACGGTTGAATATAGTTGTTTGAGTTTATGATGATGCTCTGGGTGATATTCCCGGTCAGAATTATTTGCCTCTCCTAGGAAAAATTCAACCTTGTAAATTGTAAAATTATTATCTTAAAATCTGAAACTTGAAATTCGTATTTTTCAGCATTTTTACCATTCCCATGATGCTCGATTTACTTATTAGGTATGGATCTTTGGAGCTAGGATGACCTGTTCGATTTTTTTGAGTCTAAAAGAGTAAAATGAAATCGTTCGATCTATGAATTAGAATTTGGGTTTCTTGGGGTAGTGAAGTGAATAATAATTTTGTGTAGTTTGCAAAATTCCTGAAAAGTTTTGTTACTGAATTCAGATCCTCCATCACAAGTAATCATATGGGGGTTACCATAACGTGATACAAAAGAAAACATTCCATCAAGAAAATAAATCTCATTTATACCATGAATTGAATATGCTTGTTTCAATTTGGAAAAAGTATCCATTGTGGTTAAGAAGTTTTTTTTCGCAATATGATTTGTAAAATCGGACAGATCACCTCCGAGTTTACAAGATATATACCACAGGAAGTAAATCAATGTTGATTTCAGCTGTATTTGGTCCACAAACTATTTGCACTATATTTTGCAGACTGAAATAATGTAAAATAAATAAAAAATATTAATATTTTTCATGAGATAAACTCATCAGTTCCTGGAAGTATGCCATTAAGACAGTTTCATTTACGGTATTCACTCTGTTTTCATCTTTCCATTTAAAAAAATGGTCATACTCCATCTCGTATAAGTATTTGGATTTCACAGGCAGTAAATTTCCTAACGCATTTTCAGCTTTGATCGTCACATTCTGAGGGATCTCCATAATTATTATAAACACATGCAACCGTTTTTAGTTTCCTCCACTAACAAGCTTGTCAATTCTTACAAAAATGCAGCGCCATTTTATTAAATAAACAACCTCCAGCAACCTCTTCAATGTTTCCATGGCAATTGCATAGAAGCTCACTTGTGCTCAGTTGCCGACCAGAACGCAGTAAATACTATGAGAAGAATTTTATGAAGTTAACAACGCCGTCTAAGATAATTTTTTCTTGAAAAATTCTTGTATGCACCACGAGCGTTACTAGATCCTAACGCCCATCGGGCAACATTCATCCCTCGGGCCAACAGCCCTTGGGTGAATGTTACCCTCCGGGCGTTAGGATCTATATAACGCACTTGGTACATAAATAGCTATTTAATTCCAAACGAAAGATCTAACGTAATCTGAGTCCCTTGTCAAAAAATGTAGTGTAATGTCGTATGTACAGATCATCCATTTAATTATTTTCAAAAACAAAAAAGTTATAAAGGCATGCCACCTTCCATAGACACTCGGTATATTGCGACTCATAATGCCGTCAAGGGCGTTATAAAAATTATAATGCCCGGAGGGTGACGAAGATCCAGCTAAACGGCCTTTGGCCCGAGGGACGGATTTCCCCAATGGGCATTATCATCCTGTAGCATTCGTGGTTCATACAAGATTTTATTTTTTACCAGATTGGCTTGAATACGTGATAATTTATAGGTATTAATAAATCAATTATTATGATTACATGAATGCGGATAAACAAGCTTGGGTGTTGCTAACGGCGTTGTTTCCTTCATACATTTTTCATAGCATTTAATGGCGTTTGGAGGTTTACGTCGTCATGATGAAACCGGTGTGAAGTTGGCAATAAAATTCGATACAGCAGCAAAAACACCAGTGGCGTCGGTAAAAATATGTTTTTACTGGTTCTGATAAAAATTAGAGTAGTGTGGAGAAACCATAGAAATACATATTATATACTTATGCTAGAATGCTAATCTCATATGTCAAAAGTGTTGTAAAGAGTTCGGATTAGTCCGCAATGCGCATGCGCGTCAATAGTGTTTTTTTGTAACAGGCCCGGTTTTAGTAAAATATTATGATACTGGTGAAGATTAACAAACGTTGTTGACTATGAATCTCGGGGAATAAAGTATTGGAAAACTCAATGTACTTATACCTTCTATTTAGCCGATTTGAATACATCTATTCACAAATTTATTATCCCAAATATTCAGCAGAGGCCATCAGAAAGTAGAGTACTGTTATTATTATTATTATTTTTATTTATCGCTCTGAAGCGACTCATTGATTTTTGGTCACAATCACTTTTCAGCTCTAGATGAACTCAACAAAAAACTACGGAACCACCCCAATAGTCGGTGCGAATTTCAAGCAGGCACTATATTGGAAAATAAATTGAAAGTACAAGAAACTATGAGAATTGATTTCAGCTAATATTATGAATAATTTAAACTCAAATTTTTATTTATATAATTTGATGCGTCCATATTATAAGAAGCTCAAGGTTCATCTTTTTATAGAACGATTCATGTCAAAATATGTAACTGCATTTAAATTTAATTAAAATGAATTTCTACGATTATTTCTGTTTGCGTTACCTTAGTGCAATTTCCATAATGAAGGTTTATGAAAAAGTAAGACCAGAGGTATTTTTCATATCATAAAGAAAAGCACTTACATATTGACATTAATTTTCTAATATTAAGTTTAGTACTTTTTGTAGGAATCAAAAACTAATCCAAGAATAGTCAGAACTCAATATAGGCGATGTGGCTCAAACTTGAAATTTGTTTGCAAAAAGTTGTACCTATCACTCGCCATATGCTTACGCAGACACAGAATGTTGGTACGGCATTAGGTCTCAAATGATTCTTTTGCCTTTTTTACATAAATCTTCATGACAAAAATGCCACAAATTACAATTTTCTCACTCAAATTTTCTGCATTGGGGTATCTTCCTGAAGACATTAACCAGAATCATGCCTTTTGTGTCAAGCTATAATAATAATAATGAGCTATTTTATTTGGCTATTTTGAACAAAGCATAATTACATAGGTCATTATCTACCAAAAGTTATTCATTTCAGGTATTTTTCCTTTACTTCCACACTACAACACTAAACTGTAGGAGAAACGGTTTTATAATAAAATATTTTAAAGAGCAAGATTAATGCAAATCCACGAGAGATGAAAGAACCAACGACAACAAATACTACACAAAAAGACATGACAAAATCTGAAATTCTAAAAACCGTCTCTGATCTCTGTCAAGAGTGACATTTCTTAGTGTACAAGTCTTCCTTTTAATGAAATAGCATAACTGTAAGATAGGGTACATTATCGTTTTAAATAAGTTTCTTTCGCGCCTAAAATTCTGAGGAATCCATCTCTAAAAGGTAATTTCGGTTAGAAAAGGTCCTGAATACGCTGACAAATTTCTCTCTTTCAAATGACATGGGTTTTACTGCCTCATGACACAAAACTCTGAATTGGAACACCTCATGGTTTTCAAACTCGGCAACGATCTACCCAAAGTTCACTGATGACGAGCATGCGCACAATCGTAAACGGGTCACATACGCGGCATGCTTTTCGCCGTGAAATTTGGAGGGATTAGCATTCTAGAGTAAGTATATAATATATATTTCTATGGGAGAAACTCAAAATAAGTAGTTTTCACGAAATGCACGTCCCGTATCAATTGCATCCATTTGCAAAGGGGATGAAGGGTTGAAATCGACCCTCCGAAATAGTTAAAATGTTCAAACGCCTCTAGAAAAAACCTGCCGATCACATTTTTATCCAAGAAATACACGTCCCTAATCAATTTCATCCATTTGCAAAGGGGATGTAGGGTTGAAATCCAACAGAAATAAAATGGACAAAAGCCTTCTGAAGAAACCTATTAATTCGCAAAACACAGAACAAGTTTGTATTTACAAAATGAACTGTATCGATTTCATCCATTTGCAAAGAGGATGAAGGGTGAAAATGAATTCCCCAGAAAAAACGATAACATACAAATAAGAAATAATCATTCATGTAAAATATCTGCAACACCTTGTATACATATGAGAGGAAAAAATGCATTCAGAAATCTTTTATTTGATGTTTTCAATTAAGGCGGAAAAGATCACACCGTGTTAATTTCCAAATATTTAATGATTTACTCATGTGACGTTGGCGCCGACTTTTTGCAAGAACACATTTTTTTTGGAGTTCTTGGTAGATTTGATGAAGTTCTGGAGTTCCTGATACAAATTTTGAATAGTTCCAGCTAACTGTGGATTTTGATAAGAAAAACAAATTAGTGGCGCTAACTTCACGTGGCGCCGTCTGTTCCGGAAAAATGAGTTCTGGTAGTATTTTTCGATGAAGATGGAAGAGTTCTAGAGTTCTTGACCATTTTTGAAAATAGTTCTGCCGAAATAAAAAATAAAGAATGAATTTTTGCATTTCGAAAACCATTATTTTGTAAGAAACCTATTTCTGTTCTGATTAGCACTCAGCTAGTTCTACAAAAGATGTTCATCAAGTTTTACTGAAAAAGCAGAACTTTTCAATTTATTAGCCTTGATAAGGTGCAAAAAACGAAACACCAACATTTCGAATGAAGACAGAAGAAATCTCATAACAGTTTTGATAGAAGTTCTGAGTAGCACTCGGCGAGTTCTACAAAATATGTTTATTGAGTTTTATCGAAAAAGAAAAACTTTTCAATTTATTAGCTATCATATGGCGCAAAATCCAAGAAACCAACATTCAGAGTGAAGACAGAAAGGAATAACTGAACAGTTCTGATGGGAGTTCTGGGTAGCACCCGGCGAGTTCTATAAAATATGTAAATCGAGTTTTATCGAAAAAGCTAAATTTTTCAATTCATTAGCTATAATAGGGTGCGAAATCCAAAAAAAACACCATTCAGAATGAAGACAGAAGGAATCTAAGAACAGTTCTGAGGGGAGTACAAAATATGTTAATCTATTTTTATCAAAAAAGCAAAAATTTTCAATTTATTACCTATATATAATAGGGTGCGAAATCCAAAAAAACAACATTCAGAATAAAGACAGGAAATAATCTCAGAACAGTTATGTTGGGAGCTCTGGGTAGCACTCTGCAAGTTCTACAAAATATGTCAATCGAATTTTATCGAAAAAGCAGAACTTTCAATTTATTAGCTAAAATAGGGTGCGAAATCCAAAATAAACCGTATTCGGAATGAAGACAGGAAATAATCTCAGAACAGTTCTGATGGGAGTTCTGGGTAGCGCTCGGCGAGTTCTACAATATATATTGATCGAATTTTATCGAAAATGTAAAACTTCAATTTATTAGAATTTATTAGAATGAAGACCGAAAATAATCTCAGAATAGTTCTGATGGGAGTTCTGAGTAGCACTCGGCGAGTTCTACAAAATATGTCAATCGAGTTTTATCGAAAAAGCAAAACTTTTCAATATATTAGGTATATAATAGGGTGCGAAATCCAAAAAAACAACATTCAGAATATAGACAGGAAATAATCTCAGAACAGTTCTGATAGGAGTTCTGGGTAGCAGTCGGCAAGTTTTACAAAATGTGTTTATCGTGTTTTATAGAAAAAGTAAAAGTTTTCAGTTTATTAGCTATAATAGGGTGCGAAATCCAAAAAACCAACAGTCAGAATGAAGACAGAAAAGAATCTCAGAACAGTTCTGATGGGAGTTCTGGGTAGCACTCAGCAAGTTCTACAAAATGTGTCGATCGAATTTTTTCGAAAAAGCAGAGCTTTCAATTTATTAGCTAAAATATAGTGCGAAATCCAAAATGAACCTCACTCAGAATGAAGACAGGAAATAATCCCAGAACAGTTCTGATGGGAGTTCTGGGTAGCACTCGGCGAGTTCTACAAAATATATTCATCGAGTTTTATCGAGTTTTATTGAAAATGCTAAACTTTTCAATTTATTAGTTATAATAGGGTGCGAAATCCAAAAAATCAACTGTCAGAATGAAGACAGAAAAGAATCTCAGAACAGATCTGATGGAAGTTCTGGGTAGCCTCGGCGAGTTCTACAAAATATGTTGATCGAATTTTATCGAAAGAGCTAAACTTTTTAATTCATTAGCTAGAATAGGGTGCGAAAAAAATAACATTCAGAATGAAGACAGGAAATAATCTCAGAACAGTTCTGATGGGAGTTCTGGGTAGCAATCGGCGAGTTCTACAAAATTTGTCAATCGAATTTTATTGAAAAACCTAAGCTTTTCAATTTATTAGCTATATGCAGGGTGCGAAATGAGATTCTTTTCTGTCTTCATTCTGAATGTTGTTTTTTTGGATTTCGCACCCTTTGATAGCTAAAAAATTGAAAAGTTCTGCTTTTTCGATAAAACTCGATTGAGATATTTTGTGAAACTCGCCGAGTGCTACTCAGAAGTTCCATCAGAACTGTTGAGATTTCTTCTGTCTTCATTAGAAATGTTGTTGTTTTGATTTTCGCACATTATGAAGGCTAATAAATTGAAAACTTCTACTTTTTCGTTAAAACTCGAAAAGCATGTTTTGTAGAACTCGCTGAGTCCTACTCAGAACTATCATCAGAACTGAAATATCTGTAATTTTTCTTTCAAATTGATTGTTTTCGAAAGTCAAAAGTTGATATTTTTCAAAAACTTTTTTATTTCGTCAGAACTTTTTTTAAAAATTGGCAAGAACTCCAGAACTCTTCCATCTTCATCGAAGAACACCACCAGAACTCATTTTTTCGAAAAAGATGGTGCTGCGTGAAGTTAGCGCCACTAATTTGTTTTTATTATCAAAATCCACAGTTATCTAGAACTATTCAAAATTTGTATCTATGTATCTATCAAATCTACCCAGATCTCTGAAAAAATTGTGCTTTTGCAAAAAGTTGGCGTCAATTTCACATGAGTTTGGGTCTTTGGTCATATTGTACATCACTGAACGAAATGCATTTAAAATGAGATGATCGGTTGTATATTCGGCATCGAAAATATAACACCATGCTCTCTTGATCACAATAAAAACAGATCTGTTAAATTTTTCCTATCATAAATCTGAAAAAAATTTTTAACATAAACCCCACAATTGAAGGAATCCTTGTTTCTCATTTCTGGATGACAGTCATTTGTCTCCGAATTCTTTTTATATAGAAATTCACGATTTTCTGGCAATATGCTGAATGCTACAAATCTTCGCCGCCCAGGCTTTCTTAAAATATTATTTTGTTTTGCCTAACTAATATAAACATCAGGAAAACAGCCTGCAATCTTTTTCTTTTCATCAAAGTTTATAGTATTCAAGAGAAATTTTCACCAAATTTAACACTGACCGAAATGACTTTTTGTGAATTAACACTAATTAAAAAAAAATAATAAAGAATTGAGAAAGTTTTCTTTTGTTCATGGTGGCCAAGTAGCCGAGTGGTTGAAGCGACATAGTTTCAATCAGTTTGGCTGCCAGTCGACGATGGTTCAAACCATGGCGACTGCAGACTTTTTTCTGATGGCCCGAGAAAGTGCTAGGAATGGCACATAAAAAAGTAAGACCTCGTTAATCCTTGGCACGCACAAGTTTCGACTTATGAGGGCTGCCGTTCGTAAGGGGTCGACAGCTGGTTAACGGAAAAAACTATTTTGAACAATTATTTAAAAAGAGTTTGTATACCAGGTGACGCAGTTAGATGATTTTGGGTTATCTTGAGATATTTGGGTTACAATTTTTTCAATTTGTATGTTTTTGTTTTTTCTGGGAGTTGATTTTCTCCTTTCCTCGTCTTTACAAATGAATGAAATCTATACGATACGTTCATTTCATGTATATAAACATGTCCTGTGAATTTCAAGTAGGCAGGTTTTTTCTGAAGACGTTTTTCTATTTAATCTTTTTTGGGAGGTTGATTACCCTTCAACTCCTTTGTAAATGGATGAAACTGATATGTGAAGTGCAAACGTGTCCTGTGAATTTCAAGTTGGTAGATTTTTTCGTTCACTTCATTTATTTCAGAATGTGGATTTTAACCCTTCATCCCTTCTGCAAATGGTTGAAACTGATACGGGACGTTCATTTCATGTATACAAACGTGTCCTGTGAATTTCAAGTAGGCATCAGGTTTTTTGAAGGCTTTTGTCTATTTCATTTCGGAGGGTTATTCTATCCTTACATCTCATTTGCCAATGGATGAAACTGATAAGGGACTATAAACTGATATGGATAATAAGGACAGCCTATGTGATGCCAAAAAAATGAGCATCGATTTCGAATTAATGCTCTTGCGCCAGGAGATTCGTATTCAAAGACACGATTTTGTTTTTTCATCGCTTTCTAGCGTGCACGGTTCGGCAGCAACAATTATCTAAGATATCCCAAGTAGCACACCTATATTGGTAAAATATTGGTACAATATTGTGAACATATTGGCAAAATATTTGAAATGCAGTAATGGCGAGAAAAAAAATGTGAACATTCGGCGATATTGGTCCAATATTACTTGAATAATATTGGCGAAATATTCTCGAACTAATATTGGCCTCAAAATATTCGGCGATATTGGTACAATATCGCTGGTACTATATTCTGACAATATTGGCACAATATTCATAAGTTATATTGTCGAGAAGTAAAATGTGAACGTTTTGCGATATTGGTCGAATATTGTTCAAATATTTCAAAAACAGTTTTGGTGAAATATTCTTGAAGCAATAATGGCCTCAAAATATTTATCGATATTGGTACAATATTATTTGAATATATTGGAGCATGGCAATATACCTTCGTAAATTATTAAATGTCTTTTAGTTGATGAAGGTAACACCAGAGTCTGTCTTTTGATCGCCATAACCACTGAGTGAGCTGTCTTGAAAACAAGTTATGGGAAGTATTTAATATACGTTCGTAGGTTTTAGAAGACGTTCTATATGTAGAGCCACCTAGCGGATTTTTATCCAGGTTTGATCATGATATAATTTTAATATGTTTCACTGAATATTCGGCCAATATTCAAATTTCATCTCAATCTAGATGTAGGAAGCAATATGAAAACAATATTGTTTTAACGATATCGATAAGTATTATTGAACCAATATTGACCCAATATTAATTTATAAGATTTGTTGAATATAGGCGAAATGATATTCAACCAATGTGTAATCACACATGGAGATACAATATAGTTTTTATTCCTAGAATCGATATAAGGGGAATATTGGGATTGCAATATTTATTCTAGATGTTGAAAACGATGTGAAGACAATATTGTTTTATCGATATTGGTAAATATCATTCAACCAATATTGACTCAATATGAGTTATTACAATTTGTCAAATGAAGTGGAAATCATATTCAACCAATATGCTATCAAACTTGGAAATACAAAAATACAATACAAAAATAATATTAATGTTATCCAGAAACATTTATGAATGGATGCTACAAAATCAAATTTCACCAGAAATGTGATCAATGGATCATTTTTCAATGAAATAAAGAATGAAGATTAATATAAATGAGACCAAAATGCAACGCAGCAAGTTTATATGAAAATATTTCACCATCTCGAACATAAATTTTATTTAACGGTTACCTGAAATATGTCATGAATATCTTGACTCGAGACCAATTTGATTCTATTCCAAATGAGATCTCAAACGAACTTGTTATAGTCAAATTATGGATACTTTAAACTGATAAAAGGTAGAAATTGAGGAAGTTGTTTCGTTAACCTCAATTATTGAAGTTAGCGAAACTTCGCATTTTCTTTTTAAAAAGAGCGATATTTTTTTTCCCCAACTATTTAGTGACAAAAAGCCGGCAAGATATGTATAGGTACTTCAAAACTGTGAAAAACATAAATTACGGGAGTTGTTTCGCTAACTTCATCGGAAGTTAGGGAAGTCGCGAATTTAAAAAAAAGCGCCTTTTTTTTCTCCGCAACTAATTAGCTACAAAATGCGGCAAATTATGGAATAATCCGTTATCAACTTTTTCGAAGTTGTCTCGCTAACTTTATACAGGGTGTTTCTTAAGTACGTGTAGAAAATTTAGGAGCGTGTTGCCGGCGTCAAAATAGGAAGAAAAGTTCCTACAAACATATGTCCGCAGGTTATTCTTCTCTGAGATACAGAGTGTCAAAGTGGAATGCTTAAGGTATCTTTGTTTTTTGTGAATAAATTTCAAAATAATTGCGATATTCCAGTAAAATTTGGTATTTGGAAGTATTTTCCAATGACAATATCAAATTTGATGTTAGTTTGTCTCTTTCGTGAGGGTGGCGCCACCTATATGTCTTTTCAATAATCTGCAATGTCATAACTTTTCTGGACGTACCTGTATCACGTTTTCTAGTAAAAGAATTGGTTTTTGAAAATTTTTGTGTAAAAAAGATATTCTTGGTAGGGGTCGCTGCGAGCAACTATTTTCGAGTTATTGGGATTTGAAATAATCGATGCAAGTAATTTTGAAATGACAAGATGTTTAAATTCAAAATTAATTCAATTCGTTAAGAAAATAATTTTTTCTTCAACTTCATTTTAAAATAAGAATCAGGTGTTATAACAATTTAATACTAATAATAACATTAATCAAAACCAATTTAATACTATAACAGTCAGTTGAGGGTACCGATTAAAGTAATAGTTGAAAATGGCCACCTTGCACCATTATACCTGGTGATTTTCGGATAGCGTCACATCCTGCAATTATTTGTTAACGAAGATCTTCTGTTTCTATTGGCATCGTATAAACAAGGAACTACAGGTGACACTCAAAAAAATCGATTGGATTTGAATCCGGAGACTTGTGAAGCCAAAATTGATTTGGAACTTCAGCAACTCGACCAATCCATCTGTTTCTATGTCGCTGATTTAAAAATTCCCGAACTACAAACCAACAATATCAAATTTGATATTGTCATTGAAAAATACTGCCAGATACAATCTAACCTTATTCGAATATCACAATCATTTTGAAATTTCGTCACAAAAAACGAATATTAGAATTCAACTTTGACACTCTGTATCTTAGAAACGAATAACTTGCGGACATATGTTTATAGGAACATTTCTTTTTATTTTGACATCAGCAACATGCTCCCAAATTTTCTACACGTACTTAAGAAACACCCTGTATAGGTGCGTTACTTCGGATTCAAGTTCAGGAGGCAAAAATACATCGCTACCACCAAACTATTTTCCTCGGCGGTTATGAGGCCGATATGGAACGAGATTTACCTTCTGAAACAACTGTGCGTCACATAGCCAATCCAAATTTCCTCAAGTTTAATGAGTTTTTATCCGCTTTTGGCAGAAAATTGATTGATGAAACTCTGATAGCAGGTTAAAAACATACATCATGGTTTTATAGTTACAAAAAATGGATCAACGAATCGTTTTTTAAATGACACGAAGTTTAATTGATCGTCTTGCTTAATTCTCATTTCATTTATCCACATTATAGAACAATGTTCGCCTTTTTCCAATATTGGACCTTTGAAAGAGTCAAAAGAAGCACATCATTAATAGACCGTTGGCCCATGGCACTAGGGAGGTCGATTATCTGCTAAGGTATGCCCTTCAAGGGACATGAAGATTGAGTTGGATTATCGGGAAAAAAGTGCTTTGTTGGATCGGTACCCTGACTTCAATTAAGTCACCTTTCCTTCAATACGGCTAAATTCGCCCACTCAAATTGTAAGCAAATGTTATAATATTGAATGATGGGTCAAAATGAAGTATTAAACCAAAGGGCATTCCTTCTTTAAGGGTCTTCATTCCTGAAAAAAGGGGAGTCAGAAACGATTTTGTTTTCTGTGTGGTGAAGGGTTGTATGATTGTATGAAGATAAAAATAATAAAAATTTTTTTTTTTTGAGTTTTAAAGGACTGAAAAGGATATTTTCCACAATTTTTGGGCATTTTCGTTCAATTCCACCATCAAAACTAACAAATATTATGGAGTTGTTTCATTTCAGATTCGAAGTCTATCATTCACTTAGTTAAACGACTTTCTTATTTTTCTCCTAGATATTTAACTTTTTTTGTTAATAATTTTACAAAAATGTTTGTTTTCGCAAAATAAAACTCATTCGGGTCGATCGAAACTATGGAATATTATAACTCTTAAAATTAATAGCTTTTTTCAAAAACATATGTTCATCACTTGAGGGACAATACTCCATAACATTTTTATATTTAGAAAAACCAAGAGGCGGCTCCAGAATGTTGGACGAGTTTCGTGATTTCTGATACAATTCCATTCAAAATTGGTATATAAAAGCTTTTGGGTTTGGGAAGTCATAATTTTTTTTATTAATTCAATGTAGCGGCTCCAAAATAGCGGAAGAAATTTCTGATTCTTGGTCTGATTCTATTTTGAGTTGGTATAGGTATAGGGGTCGGAGATCATGATTTTTTTTGTCAATGTTTGATAATTCGAAATGACAGCTACAAAACGGTGAACGAATAATTATTGTCCGAGTCCGTTCAAAATTAGAATGTAGAGGTTCTTTGGATCGGTGATTTTGACTTTTTTTGTCAAAATCAAAAAATTCTAAATGTAAATTGCATTCTACCTGAAATTTTGGACGGGCATCTTCCTAGAAGAATGAGAATTAGGGATATATGCGTCTTATTGTTGGAGGTAGAGAAAGAAATGTAGAAAATTAAAAAAAATAGCTAATTTGTTTCAATATTCAGGTATATTAGAATAAAAAATCTAGCTAAAACATTGTTTAATTTATTTTTAACAGTTGTATCAATTCACATCGGTTGAATTGAATGTTTCACGGGTGATAGAGTCTTATATTGTTTCACCATTTATATGGAATAAGATATATGTACCTAAACTATGGACCTTTCCTGCAAAAAATTACATTGAATTAAAAAAAGATTCAAGAAAATTGCGATAAGATCTTTTTGGTGACTATTTTCAATAACTAACATGAAAGTCATTTTGAACAGAATACGACCATAATCCACAAAATAAACGGAATCCATCTTGGAGCTGCCATTTTGAATTATTGAAATTTGATGAAAAATGCATCATCACCAACCCCAAAATACCATTCTTATATAGAATTCAACTATAAATCACAAAACTCGTCTGCCATCTTGAGTTACTGAATTTTGATAGAAAAATCAATATATTCGAACCCAGAAACCATTACATAGGTTATTATCTTAGAACCCGCCCAGAAATTACAAAACTATTCCGTCATTCTGAATTCACGAATTTTAATAGAAATCATCAGGATCTCTTAACCCAAAAACCGATTTTGAATCGAATCGGACATAACCACAAAACTCGTCAGCCATCTTGAAACCGCCATCTCAAACTCATCAATTTTGACAAGATTCATAATCTCTGAGCTAGAAAAACCCACAGACAAATTTTGAATCAAATATGACCATAATCACAAATCTCGTCCGCCATTTTGAAATTATTAATTTTAAAGAAAGATTCATAATCTACTACCCCGAAAACCTGCACATACCCATTTTGTATCGAATCAGAAACCAAATCACAAATCTCGCTTTTTTGTTTTTTCTTTAAAAACATTTATAATGGAGTACCCACCTGCTACTGGAATTATGAACATTGAGCACCTAGGTATCAAATATCAAATCATTAGGACGCCTGCTAGTGTAAATTTTGTTCAACGATTCCATTACATACCTACATGTAGCATACATGTCAAATTAGTATGAAACGTGTAATAAGAAAAACAAGTATCCCATAAAAGTAATTTTGGTCCAATACATTAAAAAAAAAAAAAATTGAATAGACTGTTTACGTCAGCGTGTATATTTATTTTGTGCTGCATGCATGTCATGTTTTATTTGACATTACGTTTCATCAGATATTTCAGAGGTCATTATCTATTTCTTTTTGCGGTGTACTCCATCTTAAAATACACATTCAAAACATTTCCGATATAGTTCAAACAGATTTTGCTAAAATAGTTTTTCAATTCTTGATACATTGTGTGACTGATTCCATTATATTCATTCATTTGAAATTTTCGTGCAAACTTTCAGATTACCACGAAAACAAACAGGTTTCAATCTAGATATGTAATTTGGAAGAACGAGCACCGAATTATCTAATTCGCACCTGTATCTTACGAGAATCGTCAGTTAGAACTGAGGCGGAGTTTGTATTTATTTTATGTAGGAGGCTAAAGAACGTTAACAATCTGAGGGAACTGTCGGTGAAGGGTAACTTCCGGTCCGTATGCCACCCTTGGGGACCTACCTAGACGTATGCAAATCGGAGAGACCGGTTAATTTAGCTAGACCCGACTATTCCAATACATTTGTACAGCTGCTTCTATAATAACATTTTCAACAATGATTTCAACCGGAAGTTAATTGAACAGGGAGCTGGGCGACCGTGTACCGATCCAACAAACCACTTTTTTCCCGATAATCCAACTTAATCTTTATATCTCTTCTAGTGTCATGGGCCAACGGTCTATAAACATTCATGACATTTGTCATGTTTCGGAATTCGGCATGCGCAATAGTTTCCCAGCGCCCGTTTGAGAAAGGGTAAGATAGATAATTTTAGCTTCAATTTGATCATAGTGTCTTATGGCATGTTATCCATGGAACTCGTAGTTAATAGATATATGACTTTGGATTGGTGACCAACGGACCTCCTTTCGAGATTCTCCTAGGATCGTGCTAGGATTCGCACGTAAAAAGGTAAGACCTCGTTAATCCCTGGCTCGCACAAGTTTCGACTTTTGAGGGCTGCCGTTCGTAAGGGGACGACAGCAGCTGGTTAACGGAAAAAACAATTTCAAACAATTTAAACAATTTTATTACTTCTGGGGCGTTATATTAAACCATAACCCCTTTTGTAAATGGATGAGATTGATACGGGACGTTAATTTTGTGAACGAAAACGTATTCTGTAAATTTCGAGTGGAGTGGTTTTTTCTGAAGGTTAGTTCCTTCGGAGGGTTCATTTGAACCCTTCATCCTCATTGTAAATTAATGAAATTGATGCGGGACGTTTACTTCTTGAATAAAAACGTTTTCTGTGAATTTAAAGTTGCATTTTTATGTGTTTTTCACTGTATATTTTGTAAATTTTGAATATACCTACACATAGGTATATACTGTAGCATAGTATTGATTAGCAACCAATTTTTTTTAACTTGGTTTTGGCTAAATGAATATTCTATCCCAATAAAGATTCTATGAAGCAATAATGGACAAGTGAAAAATAAAAGTATGGACGTATGTTTTAAGTAATAAATGTTATCCTGTTCAATTTTTGAACAAGTTTCATATCTTATCGACATAAGACATAAGAGGCATGTTCGTAAATCCTCACACTGCCTTCATTTCGTACACTCCTCCACTAGAATATGACAACTTCTTCGGAAGATCTAGTGTAAAAGTGAGGGATGAACAGGCCTAAATATTCTCTTGCTCGCTCTCATAGCCGATGTTCTAGAATGTGTGGGGGGCTGTCAGACCCTTCGGATTTTATCTGGTGGTATGCAAACTATTATGGAATAACCGTTTGAATAACATAGGTATATTAATATCAGTTTTAATACTATAATTAAAATATCACTTTGCATCTGTCGGAAGTAATTAACACCCCTTGAAAAGTGGCTGGAAATTGTTTTTTAGAGTTTATACTACTGTCATCTTGAACATATAAAAACAATACATTTTACACAGTAACGTTGAACCCGGTATTTTTCTTAACACCTGACACCTGCCGAAGATTCCAAACACAAACGTTTTCGAATACACGAAATATTTTGAGCTCATACTATGACGTATATATGGCGGTCGCTGGCTCCAACTCTATAAATAGATGGGCTTGAAAATAAAACAGTATAAAAGCGAGAGTGATTCATTATTCATTAACACCAGGATCGTTTATCGCATGTGTATTTTTTCGAATTAATTGATATCAAAGCTGCTACACTTAGAATTTCAATTTGTTTTTTTAGGAAATTGGTAATCGGCACAGGAGATTTGGGTGATATGAAAAGAGCGAGAAAAAGCGTTAATTGGAGATTTTTTGAAATAGAGAAAGTTGTACCTATCAATTGCTTAATTTTATTTACCTGTCCCAAGTCAAGTCAATGAGAAGAACATTCAGTTGAGGGGCCATGAGCGCGATCATACTTTGGACGGTTTTTTGGTAAATGAGTCGATAACTCAAAAACGGTTCGTCGTATCGATTCCTAGCGACAGCACCTCACGATTCTTGTCATAGATAATCGAGGTGGCTGCAATGGTATTTCTTTTCCATTTGAATTTGGAATAATATTTATCCAATCGAAATGAATTTGATATCAAAGGAAAGGTAAAACGTTGATCTATATACGTCCTGTGGATGTTTCTTTGAAATTATTTGTGCATCTACCCCAAAAATTGCTTCAAATTAACTGCATTATAGCACGTACCTAGAATCGAACGTCCTCTAGAATCCTGTCCCTGTTTGAAATCGACACGACGAACCGTTTTTGAGTTATCAATTGACTCTTTTAATGGTTAACGAACCTCAGTTAGTTCTGTTTCGTTTGTTTTATCGATATTATATCCTTGCTGGAAGGATCACGTTATCTAATGGCTATTATCAGCTGATAATTTGATACTATTAAATAAACAATGGGTTGTTGATATCATCTATGCACAGATTTCAGAATCGTTTCTAAAGTATCATCAGCAATCTACAAATATACGCTGTTTTCCGATTCTTCCGCTGTCTTCAGTCTTTCGACAGCGAACATTCAGGATTTCTTCAATGCCTTTTTTTTAACAGTTGTATTGGTTAGTTACGTAATGAACCTTAAGGGAAAAGTTATCAACCAACCGACTGTAATTACAGGATCATTCTGATTCGCTCAGTCTCACCTATTTCTTTGTATGATGAACTATTTTGTAATGTTGATGTTGCAATGAATAAAATAAGCAATGCGATTTTAAATAAATCAGATAAACAGATAGGTATGCCTTGACTCCTCAAAATCTTCAGGATGAGGTTCACAGGATGACGCAACTGCTATAATGCTAATGATCAACACTCGATCACGAGATGAAAGTTCTAATTGAAAATGCATCAAATCCGTCGAACAAAAATTTGTAGATATATTTCAAAAAATACCGGTACAGTCTTAAGGGTCTTCATCCCTGAAATTAGGGGATTCAGAAAAGATTTTTTTCCTGAGTAGTGAAGGGTTGTTTGATTGTATAAAGATAGAAATTGTGAGAAAAATATTCTTTGAGTTTTAAATGAATGAAAATGATACTTTCCTCCATTTTGGGGCAGTTTTGTTCAGTTTCACCATCAAAACGAACGAATATTTTGGTGTTGTTTCATTTCAGTATCGAAGTCTATCATTCACTTAGTTAAACGACTTCCTCATTTTTCTCCTAGATATTTCCTTTTTTTTTTGAATAATTTTACAAAAATTCGTGAAATTGGTTTCCTTGCTTTATTCCATTTGAAATGAGAAACATCCAGCTTTATCAAAGTCAACTAATGAAGGTTTGGTTCAGCCGTCGACCAGTGAAAAATTATTATTACCTACAATTCTGGATTCAGAAATGGAATAGAATTTATTTTAAACGATACGCCCCTCGGGTTGCTCCTCCCACACGACTGGTGAGGAAAAGAGAAAGTATCATATAGCCAGTATGACATTGGGTCGGATCGGGAATGGGAAAGAATAAAACTCATTCTGGTCGATCGAAACTATGGAATATCATAACTTTTACAATTAATAGCTTTTTTCAACATCATGTGTTCATCACTTGAGGGACAATACTCCATAACATTTTTTTATTAGGATAAACCAAGAGGCGGCTCCAGAATGTGGGACGAGTTTCTGATACGATTAGATTCAAAATTGGTATATAGAAACTTTTGGGTTTGGGATGTCATAATTTATTTTGATAATAATAATAATAATAAAGGTCTTTATTATTTTCAAATTATATACATAGATGTATCTTTAGTAACTAAATAAACATTTCTAAAAACAAAGGGCGAAGTTCATTTTCTGCAGAGAGACGATAATGACTTCCCTACGAAAATGTTCTTCCACTTAACCCAACGTAGCGGCTTTAAAATAGCGGAAGAGATATCTGATTCTTGGTCTGATTCGATTTGGAGTTGGTATAGGTATAGGGATTTTTGTGGTCGGAGATCATGATTTTTTTTTCAATGTTTGATAATTCAAAATGACAGCTACAAAATGGTGGACGAATAATTATCTTCCGATTCCGTTCCAAATTAGAATGTAGGGGTTCATTGGATCGGTGATTTTGACTTTTTTTGTCAAAATAAAAAAATTCAAGATAGCGGCCCCGAGATTTAGGGTCAGATTCTAATCAAAATTTGTATCTTGGAGTTTTTGGAATAAGAGATGACTTTTTCAAAAATAAATAATTCAATATGATATATTTTACGAATGATCTAAAGAAAATATTGTTTTCAGTGCACTTGAATAAATTCTTGTCTCAAAAACATTTTGTTATTTATATTCATCGGGAAATACACTCTCCACTCAGTCAGGGCTATTTAGCGAGAATTTCGGAGTTAGAAGCATATTTTACCGCATATTACTAAATAACTGACTCCCATATCGGTAACTCCATTGGTTTCCAATACAACGGTTCATTAGGGCGGCGCGGCGTTTTTGATGTTCCTTTGAAGTTGAAAAGCTAAGTACAGCGGACACCTCTTGAATGTTTCAACAGGGCAGCGCGGCAAGGTAAACAAACGAAACACTGACTTAATACCAGGTGATTGTTACGGCTTTTGGTTTTTTTGGCGGCATTTATATCGAGAATCGTAATCATTCAAATTTATTCACTCCATTTTTTTATTTTCATCAATGATTCTATGGTGAAGAAGAATCACAATTATTTTTATCAAATTCAAGGACAACTCAATATAACCAAAAGAAAATATTGCGATTTAGTTATATATATATACGAGAAATGATTTCAATGTAAAAAGAATACATAGAGAAGTTTGTGTCTGGGAATAAATAATGCTTCCAAAGCTGAAAGCATTTTATGTAAATTGCATTCTACATAAAATTTTGGACGGGCATCTTCCTAGAGGAATGAGAATTAGGGATATATGCTTCTGATGTTGTTGAAGGTAGAGAGAAATGTAAAAAATGAAAGAAATAGGTATTTTTTTTCAATATTCAGAGATATTAGAATAAAACATCTAGCTAAAACATTGTTTAATTCATTTTTAACAGTTGTATCAATTCACAATGGTTGAATTGAATGTTTCACGGGTGATGGAGTCTCATATTGTTTCATCCTTAATATGAAATGAGACATGTACCTGAATTATGGAACTTTCCTGCAAAAAATTACACTCAAATCGAGAAAATAGTTTTCAAGAAAATTGCGATCAGATTTTATTGGTCACTATTCTCAAATTGTTTATTCATGATTCCATATCTGATTTTATACTTTCGACTCAATTCAAATTAATGCATTCATTTACACCTAATTAGTAATTTTGAACAGAATACGACCATATCCCACAAAATAAACCAAATCCATCTTGGAGCTGCCATTTTGAATTATTGAAATTTGATGAAAAATTCATTATCTCCAACCCCAAAATACTATTCTTATATAGAATTCGACCATAAATCACAAAATTCGTCTGCCATCTTGAATTCCTGAATTTTGACAGAAAAATCATTATCTTCGAATAAAAAAACCACGTCATAGGTTATAATGTTAGAACCCACCCATAAATTACAAAACTTTTGCGTCATTGCGAATTTTAACAGAAATCATCAGAATCTCTTAACGCAAAAACCGATTTTGAATCGAATCGGACGTATTCACAAAACTCGTGCTCCAATTTGGAACCGCCATCTTGAATTCATCAATTTTGACAAAATATTCATAATCTCCAAGCCAGAAAAACCCACATACAAATTTTGAATCGAATCGGACCATAATCACAAATCTCGTCCGCCATTTTGAAATCATTAATTTTGACGAAAGATTCATAATCTAGGACCCCGAAAACTTGCACATTCCCATTTTGTATTGAATCAGAAACCAAATGGAGTACCCACCTGCTACTGGATTTATGAACAGTGAACACCTATCAAATCATTCGGACGTCTGCAAGTGAAAATTTTGATCAACGATTTCATTTCATACCTATATATATCATACAGGTCAAATATGTATGAAACGTGTAAAAAGAAAAACAAGTATCTCATAAATGTATTTATGCCATCGGGAAAACACGCACTGCCATCTAGCGACATACGTTTCATATTTAGGAGGCTAAAGACCGTTAATGTTCAACGGGAAGGCGAGTCACCGTAGTAGCCGGCAGTTTCGGTCTGTCTGAATGAATTCTCTTTCTCCGAGTGTGTTTTTTATAGGTTGAAGTTTAGTAACGAAAAGGAGAGATGAAAGTGGATGTTGAGCAGGAAAAACAACAAGACGAAATTACCGAATTGTCGAAGCATAAATGCGCGAAACTTTAAAAGATGGAATTATTTTAAATAATAGCAAGGCCATTCTTCCTACTAAGGAAGTGCAGCTTACATCACATAATTAATTTCCCCAGATAAGAAGTTAGTAAACTTCTGCAGCACCAAAATAATAATAATAATAATAAATATTGATTGCGTAGAAATGAATGATTAATTTTTTCCAAAATCGTTGTAAATGATAAAATAATGTTTTATGTGAACTAACTTAACAACTAAATAAGCGAGGACGGAGCATGTATATTTCGTATGACTTTTGGTGCATCTACGATCCTCTAAGTGGCCTTGGATTGTGTCCATTCCTCTTCATTTCCTAGATCGTGATCTTGGGGCTTTGAACACTGCAAGTTGACAAGCGCCCCTTGGTGCCTATCTAATTGTCGTTGGAAGCAAGTCTTCTCTCAGACGTCCAAGGTCTCCCTTCTGGCGTGGGCGACCTTCTGAGGCATCTTCACAGATAAAAAAGATTTCTTCAATCAAAAACATACATACTCTTGAATAGAATAATCTTCTGAAAAGAATAATTATTTCTAATTGATGAATATATTCCCATTTCAAACTGACTGAGGTGTATGCTTCTTTACATTAATCCTCTTGAAATGAATTTGCTTGCAGTGAAAACATTCTACTCTTCATCCTGGAAAACACTCACATTAACTCGTTGTGAAACAAGAATATAATTCCTTGGTAGATATCAGTACCCGTGCCACGTGACACATTCAACCAATGAGCAATCAAAGCAGGTGGCGGCACCGCGACCTGTGGATACGACTTCCATTTCACCATTTCATTCAGTGAATATTTGGGTTGGAGGTTTGAGGCTATGCGTACCTATATGAATGTTAGCTTTGTGCCTAGTGGAAACTGTTTCTATACAATAAAAATGCAATATGAAAAATTCAATTTGGCTCATTATGGATCAGTTGTGAAAATTAGTGAAATAAATTTTGATCTTCTACAGTTTTGTGTCTATTAGTGAGTGGCGTTGTTTATGTTTTCAATCAAACTGCAATACGTGTCACTACTAACGGGTTTTATTGAGAATACAGTTATTAAACTTAAAGCTATTCTTATATAAAACCATTATTTATACCTGAATTGTTCGTAGTTGTGAATCTATGCTTTGTTTAATCTATCCAATTTTGCCAAAATGAAAATGGCTTCCATTTTATATTTTATAACCAAGTGCGAAGTGCAGATTGGAAGAAGAATAGTATTCATTATTGAAATTGCAATATACTTGTCTCAACCTATTCCCATGATTCAACAAAGAAAGTGCCCATTATTGAAGCTAAAATATTCCTGCCCCAAACAACTTATGGAGCAACAGTTCACTTGTTTCAAAATATTTTCCTTGTAAATGGCCAAGAGGAATCCATTAAATAATCAAACTAATATTTGGCTGGACCTATTCAAGAATACAATCTCTTTGAATCAACGCAATTATGCGTTGATTCAAAAAAATCCTTTTTATCAGTGTTCTGGCGAACCGACCTTAATGTTCTTGACAAAAGTTTGACATGAGTTTCTAAATTGTCAGATAGCAGAGGTATTACAGCAATGTCCATGGAAGGAAATATAGCTGAAAATTGGAGAATGTGGAGATCAAGATTCGAAAATTTTCTGAAAGTAACAGAAATAAATAAAAAATTGAAGACCACACAATGCGCTCAGCTGTTGCATTATATTGGAAAAGAAGGCTTATGCATCTCCATCTATACCACCTAGCAATAAAAGATATACTCGACTGGGATGAGTCCTTAACGATTCACAGTGCTGCTCCTAAGGTGGCGTATGGAGTTAGTAACAAGGCCTACTCAGAACACATGGCTAATGACCATAGCAGTCGATGCCAAAACACCAAAGAAAAAAAATTAAATAAAAGATATAGAGGGCTTTTCTATCTCTTTCTTGAAAGGAACATACTCGACGTTGTTTACAAACATCAATGCCCAAGTCGTGTTAAAAAAGGGCATTGTCGGATATTTCCGTTTGTACTCGTTGATCAGGTTGGAATTATCTATTATATTCACTCTTAACTTGTTGATCATGTTTGTTACGTCCGTTTACGACTTATTTATCGCCTTGTCAGATCAAACCATGGGCGTCGCAGCAAGGTAATCAGGGCATAAACCATATTTAATTGGAATTTCTTATAGACCTTTTTAGTGGTATTGAATGAGTTGACTTTTAATGAATCTGCTAATTTTTATCCCGATTTTGAGGCAAAAATACACTATTTATTGAAATAGCTATAAAAAAACTTTGTTGAGTCAACTTTAAAAACCATTACCTATCAATAATTAGGCAAAACTTGTTTCATTGTAGGCACACTAAAAGTATGTAAGTAAGCAAACTCAAGTATTCATAACCAAATTCAAATCATAAGCCGCTAGCTATTATAGACTCAATCTGATGGGTATTGGATTGTTACAGGGATTATCACTGGGATTATCACGCAAGGAATCGGTTCATCAGAAGTTTTCGATGTTCCCAATTGAATAAAATTTTGTAAACATAGAATATCATGTATAATCAATCTGGAATGTTTTCAGTTGCGTAGCGTTTTAGGTTAAACCGCACGTGGACAAAACCCCTTTATTGTAAATGGAAAACTGTAAATCATCGCAAGTTTAAAATCTTATCAATGGGTTGAGTATTATTTTCAATCTTTTGAGAGAGCCAATACTCCCATGAGATTCCTCATTGAATTCCTTTAATCCGTAAATGAAAAGTGTAACTGACTTTATCATAGAAGGCTTATGATTTCCTATTTAAAACTTTCTCTCAAATAGATACCGTCAAACGGGGTGACTCGGGACCACAGGTTGACTCGGGACAATTTGACGTCATCGTCTTCAAAATTCGGTAGCGCCCTCCGAGCAATAAAAGATAGAGAGGGCTTTTCCTTCTCTTTTTCGAAAGCAACATACCCGACGTTGTTTACAATTATTTCAGCCCGAATCATGTTAAAAAAGGGCATTGTCGGAAATATTCGTTTGCACTCGGTGATCAGGTTGGAATTCCGTATTATATTCACTCTTAACTTTGCGATCATGTTTGTTTACGTCCGTTTACGACTTATTTGCCGTCTTGTCAAATCAAACCATGGGCGTCGCAGCATGGTAATCATGGCATAAACCATAGCTGACGTTTTCATTGGTATTAATAAGTTGATTTTTATTGAATTTGCTCATTTTGAGACAAAAATACACTATTTGTTGAAATAGCTGTAAAAAAACTGTGTTACTATATCTAAATCGACTGAACGATCACCTATCAATAACTAGGAAAAAATGAAATGTAGGTATACTAAAAAGTAAGTTAGTAAGTAAGTAAGCAAGCAAACTCAACTCTTCAATAACCAAATTCAAATCATAATCCACTAGCTATATCTAATGGGCATTGGAATATTTTGTTGACATACAGGGATTATTACGTAGGTAATCCGTTCATCAGAAGTTGTCGATATTCCCATTTGACTAAAATTTTATTTACACGGAATATCACATACTTATATCAATATGAATAATCGATCTGGAATGTTGTTAGTGACGGATCGCATCTGGTAAAACTGGACGTGGACATAAACTTCTTTACTGTGAATGGAACACTGTGAATAATCGTAGGTTTGAAATCTAATCAATGGGTTGAGTAGTATTTTTAATCTCTTGAGGGAGCCCATACTCCTTCCTAATTTCGGGATTTCTTCAATCCTTTTGGAGATGCAAGAAGTTAAATAACAACTACATAAGAAATTATCGATTTTCTACCGACAGACTTGTAATATCGATCGCTCCCTAAGTCTAACTCCACACAAGTTAAGAAATAACTTTTTAACAACTTTCAATCATCTGCCTCAGAATATCAATAACCTAAATTCAGTAAAAATTATCAGAAAAAGATATGACACTAAGGTGAACACGATTAAATTTCCACAGATTTATTGTCTACGCGACATGTTTCGATACACTGTATCTTTTTCAAGCGAATGTAATACATTAAATTATTCTACCTTGAACATTACTTAAATACCCTTCTTAACAATTGAGGTAATTAGGAGCTACCTATGATAAAAATAAAATTGATAATACAATGTAGGTAGGTACCTGTAAATCTCAAAACATATCTACTACTTGATTAGTTGAAAAGGTTTTAACAAAGGGAAATTGTTAATGTCCAATTGATCATTTAGTAAACAATTCGAATTTTTCAATTTATTAATTTCCAAGAATTTCCACAATTCAATTGGATCTTCTTCGAAAGTATATGTATGCCAGACTGGTAGACCATTCAAAAGCCGCGTACGTGAGCACCGTATGAATTATGTAAATAATAAAACACATTCAACATATGCCAATCATATTTTGGAAGAAGACCATGACTCCGACGAAAACTTTGAAATCCCTCATGTTGAAAATAAGGGTATTAGACTTAATTATTTAGAATTCTTGGAAATTAATAAATTGAAAAATTCGAATTGTTTACTAAATGATCAATTGGATCTTAATAATTCCCCTTTGTTAAACCTTTTCAACTAATTAAGAAGTAGATATGTTTTGAGATTTACAGGTACCTACCTACATTGTATTGTAAATTTTATTTTTATCATAGGTAGCTCCTAATTACCTCAATTGTTAAGAAGGGTATTTAAGTAATGTTCAAGGTAGAATAATTTAATGTATTACATTCGCTTGAAAAAGATACAGTGTATCGAAACATGTCGCGTAGACAATAAATCTGTGGAAATTTAATCGTGTTTACCTTAGTGTCATATACTATGAATTTCCATCAAGTAAAGGCCACGTCAACCCAAAATCAGAAAAAGAGTTAGAGAGCTACTAGCTAAATTTGAATGTAATCTCTTATGTGTATTATAGTTTATGCGTAAACTCTTATCTGTATTATAATTCATGTTTATCGTATTAAAAGTGTATAGTATAGTTTACTAATGTGATTCAAAGATTTGGATATTTTGACATTTTTACTAAAGCACTTTCATTTATTTTTTCAGTATTTATGACCTTATTCTATGCTTTATCAGCAATAATCTAATTCTTCGCACAATACAGTATATTTGATTGATTGAACCATCAAAAGTAAGTGTTCATTACTTTGAGGCAATTTAGTTTCTATGGCTACAGAGCAATAATCACTATCTTTCTGCGTTCACAATTGACGAATAAAGGTCAATTTTCAAAAGATCGTAGAAAAAATAGTGTATGCCATGGTAGTACACATGGCGTTTCAACAACTCTCATGCCATTTACAATTGTCACTTATTTTTGTACCTATTCATCGTAATGAAATATGTTACTCTCTACTGACAGCACTCGTAGAGTGTACTCAAAGGTATAGCCTGTATGGGTACATGGTGGTTATTATTTGTCGTGGCGCTCCGAGGTGACTTAGAAATTATTGGTAGCGCATTCACTTTTTAACTTAGGGAAACCTACAGCACTTCCGCCAAGCTATACATCAGGATTGACATCTGGATAACACACGTGCTTTCTAACCAGGCATGTGGTCTCCTATCGATACCAATACATGTGAGAACAAATTTCTCTGAACCGACCGAGTCTAATTATACATATTTTTAATTAAAAATTAAACACGAGAAAATGTATTAGCACGCCACTGGTTCTACGCTTACGTCCGAATATCATAACAATAACAAATCTCCCCATCCGAACTCGGAGTTTTACCTCTCACCCACAATCTGTAACAAAGGATAGCTTTCATAACAAATGTGTGTTGTGATTATAGAAATGGCATCTCTATGTCTTTTATTGCACGGAGGTAGCGCCAATATGAGCAGCGCAACGTCGCCAGACTTGGGCTGTCATTTTCTTACCGTCTGAACTTGTTCATGCATAAAGAGCGAATCGCTGCGCCGGTAGGATCGTTATTAAAAATTGTCGTGTTTGAATAGTAAATTTAGAAGTTGCCGAAATTGTTGACTGCAAATACATAAAGGAAAGCGACTTTATTAACTATTTATTTTTTTTCGGGTCCACTAATGCGTTGTGATAACGAAACAAATGTGACAATCGCCTACGTTTATTATTTTTTGTTAGAGAAAAAAAAAATAATTTTTATGTTTGTTTTAGGGTGACTCGGGACATGCATCGAAAATATATAAAACGGCTTGGCAGTAGGCCATATCAAAATTACGATAATGCAAACTCAAAAAAAGCAGTACAAGAGCGCCTTGAACGAGGTACAAGCTATAGGGCGTTAGAAGAAAAGTACGGGATAGCAAGAAATACTATAAATACGCATGTAAGGAACCGAAATGTGAAGAAACCTGGTGGACAATTAGCTGTGTCACTGTTAGAAGAACAAAAACTAGTGCAGTCTGTAATGTGCGTGGCTGACTGGGGGTTTCCCTTTTAGTGAAACAGTATTACGATAAATTGGGCGGCACCGTTAAAAAATTCAAGAATAACCTGCCTGGACCGGACTGAGTAAAATCATTTTTACTCAGACACAAAAATAATTTGAATGTACGACTCTCTGAAAATATAAAAAGCGCGCGGGCTGCTGTTGACAGAGACGCTATCAATCGGTATTTTACTGAGTTGGCCGTGTCATTACAAGATGTTCCCGATTCTCATATCGTCAATTATGACGAAACTAATTTTACAGACGACCCTGATGGTCGTCAGCGAGTTGTCATTCGAAGAACAAGCAAGCATGCAGATCGGGTCCTTGATTCTAGTAAATCCGCTACATCGGCCATGTTTGCTATAAGTAGATCAGGTGTTATGCTACCACCCTTCATCGTATTTAAGTCAGAGCACTTATACCAAAATTGGATTAAAGATGGCCCCCCGGGGACTAGATATGGCAATACAAAAAGTGGGTGGTTTGATTCAAACCAGTTTGAAGAATGGTTCCTTACTAAAATATTTTAGAAGACTTGACCTAAAGTTCTTATAGGCGATAATTTAGCAAGCCATGTCTCAAAATGTAATATGGGGATGTCAAAAAAATTACATTATATTTATTTCATTGCAGCCGAACAGCACCCACTTAACCCAACCGTTAGACACTTCCTTTTTTAAGCCAATTAAGCAGTCATGGAGAAAAACTTTAGGTGAATGGAAGAGAAAAAAATAGGGGGGTTATCCCTAAACCCGAATTTCCGGGATTATTAAAAAAAACGTTAGACTCTATTAAAGACAAACTGGAAGGTAATATTAAGTCTGGTTTTTGTGGTTGCGGGATTATTCCACTGGACTCAACTCAAGTTTTGAAACGTTTACCTCAAGAAGTTGTTCCCGAAGAAAAATACCAGAAGGTTTGGACTGAAGCACTAACTGAATTTTTAAAAACGCAAACGGCCGTATGCATAGTCAATTCCAGCGACTCGCCGGAGTTTCGCCGCTTGCTACACAAGAACTATAATGCACAGTCGAGCTCCAAAAAAGTGGTACATCGCCAGCATTTCGCCAAAATGTGACTTATCGCGTAGTTGTCACTTTTTTGGAGCTCGACTGTGCATTATAATCCTTGTGTAGCGAACGGCGAAACTCTGGCGAGTCGCTGGTGATTGACTATGCATACGGCTGAAAGAGTTTCGCAGAATACCACAAAGAAAACTGGAAAGTGGAAAAAAATAGCGGTAACTCCTGGAAAAAGCGTTATTTGCGAGGAATCCGAGACATCTTCTGACACAGATACCGACTTAGAAGAATCTGAAAGCACCATAAGTTTAGATAAAAGTAGTATGCACGAACAAAATTCAGAAGATGAAAAACATGAAGATGAAAATGATGAATTGGAAGAAACAAGAGATTTACAAGCAAGAGATTTACAAGTTGATGACTTCGTCATAGCTAAATTTACACAGGGTAAATTTAGTCGAAATTTCATAGGACAAATTATAGATATCCAAAATAAAGATATAGATATCCAAAATAAAGATATAAATATAAATTTTTTATTGTAAACTTCCAAAATAGAAAATGGATTTATATTTCCAGCAGTTCGTGATGAATCTGTTGTCAATATTTCACAAATTTTGAAGAAGTTTCCTCAACCAATTCACCTTCGAAGAGGCGGCAAGAATTTTCCTATAGATATATATTTAAATAATTAGTTCTGTTCTCAAATTTTAGATAATAGTTTGTTAAAATAGTTCCTAAAATGGGTTTTAAGTTTTTTGTTATGTTCTATAATAATTAGGCTTTAAGTTTAAATATCTTTACATTATTTGACTGCTTAACTAAACGTTTTATTTTATATTATATATTTTTGTATTTTTTTGGAATGCTTTTTTTGTCCCAAGTCACCCATAGCTGGCCAGAAAATGTTGTTTCAGTGTAAAACAATGACTTGTCCCAAGTCTCCCCAAACATGGGGTGAGTCGGGACACTTTTCAAAATTTAAAAAAATATATATTATTTTTTTAAATTACAGATTTTCTTAAATCTATAGCCAGATAATGCCGAAACAACACAGTACTTGCAGACTTCAAAAAAGTTGGTTTTGCGTTGAAACAATCACAAAAAAACACAAAAACCGTCCATAGTCCATAGTTTGACGGTATATAAATCACTTCTTCAAATACTTTTTTGTGTATTGTACTTCTGATTTTTCATGTCCCTCTTACACAAATGGAAATGAGCACAGTTTGGATAGCGAATTTCGAGTTTGGGAAGATGCAGTAATTTTTTTGAAGAATAACATTTTCTGAGGAATTCGAAATAGGTATAGGCTTTCCTATCTGTATAAAAAAATTGCTGGTTACTGTATAGGATTTATAGCCTCAAAAAGAAGTGCAAGCCATAGATATGTTTTCCGAGCTATTCTATTGAAAACATTGTGCCTAGTTATTCATAAAGATTGTGAAGTCTTGATGGAATGTCTTTCGAGTACTTAATACATAGTTCAGTGATATTTTTTGAGTTTGAATTTGTTGGTCATGGAATTTACTTCACTGTTCTGAAACTATAACAGTATAATAACTTGGCAGTTATGTGTATGTGGGTGGGTGTGGTTGTGTGTGTGTGTATGTATTTTAAATGTATGCTATTTAAGAGGAATTTGTGATTGTGAAACCGATGATATGGACACAGATGATACCAGAAGAAAGTGTTTAAAAGTAGCATCGAGAACTATAATCCATCAGATACAAAAAATTAGACTACTTCAGCAAAGGAATAGAAGAATGCAATCCAAAATTTTAATTTGTTTCAAGCTGGACAGACGATTTACAATAAGCCAGTCACCGCTCCACCCTGTGAGCATATCAAGACTACATGAAAATAGAGCTGTGGTTTGGTATGTCTGCAGAGATGTCTTCAGAGATACAAAAAAGTCGGCCCCCTATTCATAAATTATTCTACGTTTGATAATTACGGAAGTTACAGGGGTGCTTCCATGAAAAGTGAAACGAATTCAGATTTTTCAGGACTGAATTTTTTTCAGGAAAAAGGAGTTTCCGTAATAAGTTGATGGAATTTCGCTTCTATTTTCCCCCCTAATATTATTTACCGTAAAAATTGGTTGTTCCATCGCGACTGGCAGTGTGTATCACTTAGGCCATCACCATTGAACCGGTAGTTGCATTTCCATGATTTCTTTCAGTCCGAAACTAGTCTGCAGGTGGTCACCCTGTCCAAATCAAAACATAATTCTGCTAGTTGGTCATAGAGGGCACTTGCAACTGCGTCCTCTGATGCTTTGAGAAACGTTGCACAAGTATCTGTTAGATTTAATTCAATACCCGTCGTGGTCTTAGCCAGGCGATTAGTTGTTTTCTGACAGTTATTTGCCATAATAAGCCTACGTAGTAGGTGTATATGGGAGTAAAAGGTTCATCATCGGTCGGTAACGACTGTTCGTTACTAAACGATCTCAACGAACGAAGTGAAAAGAACTTGTTGCCATTTGAGAAATAGAATAGTTGTAAGCATTTCTTTACTCCGTTGTGACAAAATTTTTGATAACTGTTTGATAAACTGGGAGCTGCAGTTCCATGAGATTTGAAAAGGCAGAAAAAATATCAAACAGCTTGCAGACTAATCCGTCAATCGAGACTGTTTCGAAAGCTTTTCGCAAATCCATCAGGACCATTATCGTGTTTCCGCCTCGATTAAATGCCTCCCCGTGAACAATAAGGACCACTTATGAGGTAGTCGAGTGGACCTACCTAAATCCGAATATCTCGGTCGGGATGATTTGCAGCCTATTCTCGAGCCGTAAGAAACGTTTGAGGATAATAGACCAGGAGCTGGTGACAGGTGACGTTCTCCCGTTTTACACTGCATGCCTTTTTAAGGCTTGATAATTAACCTTAATGTATGAAAAATAGACGTGTGCACTTCAAGAGGAAAAGCGCTTTTCTTTTTGTGGAGAATTTTCGTGTTTTCCCGAGATATTATACTGCCTGCCGTTGTAATATACGGAAGTTCAAACCAATTGAAGTGCTAATAATTGATGGCATGCAAACCTCAGCGGCCGAAAGGGCTCAAAGGGTTAGGAAAAGCTGAAAAAAAATTAAAGAGGACTTCTATGTTTTCAAATTGCATGCCGATGTAACAAAATCATTCTGGAAGCATTGGCATGCGCCTCTCGTATTACCAACGGTAGAAAATTTCGGGAAAACTCTGTGAAAATTTAATACAAGTTTTCCGCGATTCCAAACTGCATGCCATTAGAAAAATACTTCATTTGTATAATTAATCAATAATAGATAATTTGGCATGCACACCAGGATTTTGCAAAATATAGGCATGCATGACGAAAGGTGCAAAAAACTCTGTGCAAATTTATTTGACTTTTTTTTGCATGCCGCATTGTATTGAATTAGTAAATATTATTTTAAGCTAAAATAATAAATCACATGCATGTAGCTTTACGAAAATTGGTTAAATAAACAAAAGAAGATTGTCAGATTTCATAATTTAATTTTTTCTTTTTCAAAATTCTTTAACAATAATTTAAGTAAAAATTTATCTGCAGCATCGTTATTTTGAACATGAAGTAGATAATTATCATTATCATCAACAGCTTCATCATCATCATTATCTTTATCAGCATCATCATCATCATCGTGGCTATATAAAGACTATTCTTCCGTAGTGTCCGTAGCTAGTCGACGTATTATGCCACGTTAATACTAGAGACCAGAGATTCGAAACATTTCAAGTGAAAAATTTGTTTTTCGTATTTTTTTTACAATTTTGCAATACTTTAGTTACATGCATGTCATTTTAGCCATAAACATAAAATAATATTTTTCTATGAAATACAAAACGGCATGCAAATCAAAAACACGGAAATGTTTCGCAACTTTCATTATTATTCATAATACGATGGTGTTATTCAATGCATCCCATTTTTTTTGCCATAAACCTAAAGATAATAATTTTTTCCTTATATTTTTCGTCAAAGAATTTTGAAAAAGAAAAAAATAAAATAATAAAATCTGACCATATTCTTTTGTTTATTTAACTAATTTTTGTAAAGCTACATGTATGCCATTTATTATTTTAGATTAAAATGATATTTACCAATACTATACAAAGCGGCATGCAAGAAAAAGTCTCGGAATTTTTCAAATGTTTGTTTAAATTTAAAATATTATGTTTATTAAATTTTTTCAGAATTTTTGTATGTTGATCTGTAGCTACATGCATGCCATTTACGTCAATAACTTGAATTAATATATATATTAATTGAATACAAAACGGCATGCAAATCAAAATCACGGAAATATTACCAATATTTTGTGAAACTTTTATTAATATTCATAATACGATGGTCTTATTCAACATGCATGCCATTTTTATTACAAAATTATTTCGTTATAAAATTAATATTTATCCTTATTCGGTGTAGTTTGGAATCACGGAAAACCTGTTTTAAATTTTTACAGTTTTCCCGAAATTTTCCACTGTTGATAAGAGGGGCGCATACCAATTTTTGTTACTAAAACTTAAATTCTTTACATCGGCATGCAATTTGAAAACACGGAAGTCCCCTTTAATTTTTTCCAGTTTCTCGTAACCCTTGAGCCCTTTCGGCAGCTGCGTATTGCATGCCATCAATTATTAGGGCTTCAATTTGTTTGAACTTCCGTATATTACAACGGCAGGCAGTATAATATCGTGGAAAAACTCGAAAATTCTCCACAAAAAAAAAGTGCTTTTCCTTCTGAAGTGCACAAGTGGGGCGGCCAGAAACCCGTCTAGTTATCATATTTTGGGGTTAATTATGAATCCCCAAAAAGGCATGCATTGAAAAATGGGAAAACGTCACCTGTCACCAGCTCCTGGTCTATAATAATAATAATAAACAGCTTTATTTCAGAGTAAAAACAAACTTTCATTGCAAAAGGTCGGTAACATAGAATGAAATGGCGTCCAACAAGGAGGTTCAGATTTCTTTGTCCTCAATATTTTTAAATGAATGTTCCAGTGAGGTATGCGTTCAAATCATAGGGCTCTAAGTCTATGAGAAGTTTTTTTATTTCTCTTTTGAAAACTCATATTTTCTTTATCAGTTTTATTCTACTAGCAAGATGGTTGAAAAGCTTGATTGACATATAGTGGTCGCTTTTTTCAGTTGCTGTTAATCTATGAAGGGGATACATATATTCATTTGTTCTAGTGGGATACTTATGAGCAGGTATATTCTCAGTGAAGAGGAATTAATTTTTATAAATGAACACTAGACATTCGTAGATATAAATCGCGTAGATTGTCATTATATTGGTGGATTTGAATACTGTCCTGCAATTTTGGTTATAATTTAAGTTGTTGATTCCTCTAATTATTCTTTTTTGAACTATGAAGATTTTTTCGATATTTCGATTACTACCCCAAAAAATAATTCCGTATCGAGCAACCGATTCAAAGTTAGCAGTGTATATTGTTTTTGTAGTCTCGTTGTGCAGGTATTTTGATGTTACTCCAATTCCATATGATATTCCGCTTAGTTTATTTGCGAGGTTATCAATGTGAGAAGACCAATTCATGTTCTCATCAATGTGGATTCCTAAAAATTTTGTGTTGTGGGACAGTTCAAAGGAAGAGTTTTGAAGGTCTACCCTAACTGGATAATCTATGTTATCTTGGTTTGTTCTGAACAAAATAAAATTTGTTTATTTTTATTGAACCAGTCCTTAGTCTTGTTGAACAGATCTGTACTATTTACCATCATCTCTGGGAAAGTTTCGCCACCTGATAGCAGGCTTGTGTCATCTGCAAAAAATTTTGAACTGATTTTGACGACTAGCTTGGTGATCGAGCTCAACAGCGAGATGGGTCGGGAACTTTTCAAATCACTATGCTGTTTTCCCGATTTGGGAATAGGAACTATCAGGGACTTCTTCAGGCAAGCTGGATAGTACCGCCATTTTTCAAAATTCAGTTTAATATGCTGCTACTCAAACTTTTACTCCATTAACATAAATTAGAATGCTTTGAATTCACTATCACTCTCTTCCGTCATGCAAGAATGCGTTCGTTTGCAATATTCAATATTCCTGCTCTAGAGCACAATCGCCTAGCCGTACCCATTCTACTTTTGATCTTGTAGTTCCGCATGCGCATTGTGACTGTGTGTGATATTTGACTTTTAGGGTAAGATCAAAGTTATTTTATTGGGAAGATGTAAACATCTCGAAGAAATTTTTTATTATGATGCGCATTGTGACTGTGTGTGATATTTGACTTTTAGGGTAAGATCAAAGTTATTTTATTGGGAAGATGTAAACATCTCGAAGAAATTTTTTATTATGTTGATTTATGATTTTTTTTCTAAGCTGGACACAAAGTAATGTACAAAGAACTTTATTAAAATTACCTACGTTTTCGGTGGATAGCAATATTCTCGAATTCATCTGGAATGATCAATTCACTGATCGTTTAGAAACTGCTTTGTTAGTTTTGGAGTCTCTGCTGAATAATGATTTTATTGTGAGGTCTTTTACAGGGTATTCTGTTGGAATATATTTATATATCAAAAATACTGGGAGGGACCTCCGATAAGAGTGTAGAAGGCAGAAAAATTTTAATGTTTAAGCAGCGAAGGAAATTTAGAAAAATCAAAAATATTGAATCATTTTATAGTGGTTCATGACATAAAGCTCTCTTCCTTGAAACTCAAAATAGTTTATTGGATTAAATTGTGCATATAAAAATGTATAATACTTCACAACATATAACGAAAAAATAGATAAAATAATAAATAAGACACACTTCTAAAACTATCGCGATACCACAGGGTGATGGTAAGGGAGGGAGTTATAGATTGCGCCTTAGGTGAGGAGTTCGATACCACCCTGCTGAGGCTTTCAGCGGGCGGGCCGAACCTGTTCACGCCTGTCCTACGGTGTTGTGTAGGTTTCGAATGCTGTGAGTACTAAGTCGCCGTTTCTTGGGTGTTTTCCCTGCCTCCTCCAAGTTATGCAGGGGAATTCATGTTTTACGCGTTAGACATCAGACTGTTGGGATTTCCTCATTGGGGTTTGCATTGAATTTCCGGGAAAAAGCGAAGAAAAACCGGATTTAGACATGGTGTTGTTGATGGGTTTGAGTGGTACTACTCGTCTTCTTCTGGAAGTTCCTGGAATATATCCATTGCCTGGTAAATGAGCCCACCTTGCCTCTTTGATGGTCTGTTATGGTGGGCTCTGACTGCTGTGATTCCTCTAGTCAATGGGCTTCCGAGGATAAAGTATCTGTAGAATTTATCAGACTGATTTTTGATAAATTCTTCGATGGAGGGAATATCGGCTAGCTCTCTAAGTGCGGTTAGCCGAATGTACCTGTCACTATTTGTGACGATGCGGAGTAGTTTATTCTGCATCCTCTCCAGTCTCAACATTTGAGTTTTGGGGAGGCTGCAGGACACTGGACATGCATATGTCATGGCTGGTCTTATGACCTGCTTATAGATCAACACCTTATTAGACATCGACAGCCTGGAGTTCCTGGCTATCAACGGGTATGTCCTCTTTAAGGCTCCTGCAGCTCGTTGAATTGCCAGGCTGACGTGTTGCCTAAGGGTTAATCTTTTGTCCAGAACTACTCCAAGGTACTTCGCTGAGTCAGTCTCGTCAATCTGATTCCCCAGAGCTCGGAATCCCCAGGAATGTGAACGAGCGGGCGTTTCCTTTTCCATGTGAAATTCAGAAACTCTGTTTTATCTGGATTTACCACGATTTTGTTCTCCGCTAAATACGGTATGACTTTGTGTTGCAGGTGCGTTTTCAGCTTTGCTGCTGCTATATTGCTGTACTTTGACTGCGCATAAATTGCCGTGTCGTCAGCATATATAGCCGTGCTCGTGTTAGGGAACATGGGAAAGTCATACGTATATAGTGAGTACAAAAGTGGGGACAAGCTCGAGCCCTGCGGTACTCCTGCTTTGGCCTTCCACACTGTGGAGCTGGTGTCATGTACTCTAACCCTGAATGTCCTATTGACTAGGTACTAGTCCAGAATCTTTACCATATATTCAGGCATGCCTGCCCTTAGCATCTTCATAACAAGACCCTCAATCCAGACGGTATCAAAGGCCTTTTGGATATCTAACAGGAGCATTACTGTGTTGCGATCACGATTGAAGCCGTCCCTCACCTCGTGAACAATTCTAGCCACCTGTGATGTCGTGAAGTGGCCTTTTCGGAAGCCGAATTGCTCTGGCGGGATGAGTTTGAACTTTTCCTCGTGGTCGCTGAATCGTTTGAGTAGGATCCTATCCACCACCTTGGCGACAGCATTCAGCAGCAAGATGGGGCGGTAGCTCTCGACTCTTGCAGTCGGTTTTCCTGGCTTGATGATCTGGATAATCTCCGCCTGCTTTAGGCATTGCGGGTAGTGCTGCCATCTTATGATGGCATTTATGATGTAAACCAGCTGTACGAGAGACTTCCTTGGGAGGTTCCTGAGTAGCACTGTATCTATCTTATCTATGCCAGGCGCTCTGTTCCTAGGTAGCCTTTTTATGGTTTCTTGAACCTCCTCGTAGCTGGTCATCAGCTTCGAGAAGGTTCTACCGTTCATGGCCATCTTCGGGGCTTTTCTGAAGTTTTCTGCTTCCCTAGAAACTGACTCGTGCTGTTGTATTGTGTCAGCGCCTGCACGGAACGTGCTATGGTAATATTCTCCGAACATTTCCGCCTTTACTGGATCTGTTATAGCTTGTCTTTGACCATTCCCCATGGCTGGAATTCCCGTCTGCCTCCTTCGGAGGCTTTGGTTCATCCGCCACAGGGAATTGTCGCCGACTTTAAGGTTTTCCATTTTCCTATTCCAAGTCTCATTTCTGTGGCTCTGAATGAGTGAACTAATTTCTTGGCCCAGGTGCCGCATGTTCTCCCTGTGTATGGGATTGCGGGTGGTCTGCCATCTTTTACGCTCTTGGTTCTTCAACTTAATCAGGTCAAGAATGCGACTTGGAAGAGGGTCCCGGTCCTCTCTAACCTTTCTCTTCTTGGTGGTAGCATCTCTGGCCTTCTGGATGTTCTCGATTAGCCTCTGAGTCTCCCCTTCGATGTTGTGTTCCTGTATATGGGGGGTGATGTGTGTTGTTTCGTTCATCACTCTCCTGAACTCTTTCCATTCGGTTGTAGAATAGTCATATAGTATTCTTTGCCCCTTTGGCCTCTGTCCTCCCTTGACTGAAAAGAGCACAGGTTCGTGATCCGATATCAACTCAGAGACTACTCGTAGTTCCGAGATGTCTATGACGTTCTTGTTTACCACCAAGTCGATGGTGCTAGGCGTACATCCTCTCCAGGGATAGCTTGTGGGGACGTCTGTGAAGTCTATCACCACATTGTTGTTCATAGAATATTCCCACAACGTCCTTCCGTTCGCATTTCGACGGTTACAGTTCCACTCAGGAGCCGCTGCATTGAAATCTCCCGCCAGCAGCACCTTGTGCCCGCTGCTGCAGAGACTATCCAGATCTGCTGCCGTGAATTCATTTTGTGGCGGATTGTATACCACATACAATTTTATGCCACTTTCCAGCTGAATGCCGGCGTGCTCCAAGGAGCTTTGCCGCTGTGGCAGTATTGCATGTGGTATAGTATTCCGTATTATTATAGCTACTCCCCCCCCCCCTCTTACTGCGTTAGGTCTGTCGACCCTAATGGTGGTGTATCCCCTGATTTTCAGTTTATGCTCCTGTCGGAGCTTCGTCTCGGATATGAGCATGATGTCAATCTTATGCTTGCGAATGAACTCAGCAACAAGCTCATACTTGTTACTGATTCCATCCACATTGAGCATACACACCTGAATAGGCATCTATAAGCCGTAGCTTTGGATATTATCCATTACCTTCCAGAAGGCCATGAATTTCTCCCCGTCGTTCCTGGCATTCTGCAAACCATCAATGATGGCATCCATTGCCTGTAAAAGGCCTGTGGTATTGACTAGACCTTTTATAGTCTGATGCCTTTCCATATAGCCACTCACAGCATTCGTGGTGTTGGGCTGGTCGGTTATTGGCGGTCTTTGGGATGGGGGTTGCGATGTTGGATGGGATACCCTGTGGCTTACCCCTAAATCTTTCTTGTTTTCTTGTTCGACCTTCCTTCTCTCCCATATGTTGTCCCGGGCCTCAACATATTTCTTCTTTCCTTTTTCCTTTCCTTTTCTTTCTTCCTGGGTTTGGAGCTGTCTTTGATACATCTCACACGTTGTGGAACATGAGGTGTGTGGCCCCCCGCAATTAACGCATGTTGCTGGAGTAGTTCTTGGTTTAGGACATGCCCTCGACCAGTGGTCATCTGCACATTTCATGCATTTGACCGGTCTGTTGCAGTTGGACTGGGCATGTCCCCAGGCCTGGCATCTATAGCACTGTGTGATTGTCCGGTTGTTACGCCGGATTTCCCAGCGCACCATGACATCATCCACAACTCGGATGTTGCTGTTGAGAAATCCGACTGTGACGTTTTTGTTTGTATTGACTGTGTACATTTTTCGCACAGTGCTATTGATTTCTTGAATGCCGAAGGTCTCCAGGCCTTTCAACTCCAGATCTTCTTTAACCACTTCTGTTGATGGTCCATGGTCAAGTCCTTTCAACAGGAAGCTGTGTCTTTTTTCCCCCGGCAGGGTGTACGTGTGAAATTCCATGTCTAGGTCCTTCATTATTGTTTTCATTATTTTATGATCTTCTTCCAAAGATGTATAATATAAGGGAGGAGCCATTGGTGAATTTGTATGTGACTGCTCCCTTTATATATTTTTTAATATTCTCCCTTAGTTCAGTCTCCAGCCTTATAGTGCCTTTGACTATTATGAGAGGGCATCTTCGGTTTTTCTGCGTCTCTGCCGGGGGTGGGTTTGCTTGTGTCTTCTTTGCGGGAGGCGGGGGGTTGTTTCTCCCCTTTTTGTTGTGGTTTCTTCTTCTTCCTCATGTTCCGTATCCCTCTTCTCGGATTCACCTTCGTCCTCCTCCTCCGAGATAGCTTCGAACTGGTTCTGCAGTTCGATAGGTGGGCCACCCTGTAGGTTTAGCGGGACCCAATTTCTTTTTGTTGTCTTCCTCGGCTTGACGAAGTGATCTCCTTGAACTTCAGGGTTCATCTTCGTCCTGCCTGGGGAAGCCAGAAATGCCTGCAGGGCGGTGAGCTCTGCGTTCCTATCCTTAACCTCGTTCTCGTACTTTTCCCGGTAGTGTTCCGATATCTCGCGGATTTCTCTGTCCCTGATTTTCAGCCAAGGAAATTCCTTGAGCTCTTCTGGGATTTCCATGCGTGTTCGACAGAACAGGGACACTCTCTCATTCACTTTAGCTGTTATGTCTTCCTCTATTTGCTTCAGTTGGTCTGTAATTTGAGAGTGCTGACTTTATTCGGACTGCTCCCTTAACTGTCCTTCTTGGCTTGTCCCTGCTACCGGGGAATGTGGAGGTGGGTTCTCGGAGTGGGAGGGTGTTTCCCTTGGGGGGATCTTCAACTATCCAGCTCTGTGGAAAGTCAGATTGTTGAGGTGTGGTTGGGTTGGTTATGGACTTTCTTCTATTTAGAAGTCTCTCCCTTGTCGGCGACGTTTTTGCCATTTCTTCTGTTTGTTTCGATTTCAGTAAAGCTTCCCTCTTTTCCCTGAGTTTTTCGGCTTGTTCAATTCTACGCTGTTTGTCAAGGAGTTGCTGGGCCTTGACCTCAGCGCAGAACTTGAACAGGCCTTGAGGACTTTTTGTGGGCTCTATTGATGGGATGGTGCATCCTTCCTCGCCGTTTTCTGGACTGATTAGGGTGGGATCTGGTGTTATGTTCTCAACAGGATTTGTTTCCATTGCATTTGCCGGGTTCGTGCTTATGGTTGTCTCCGAGGCTTCCGATTCTTGGCGGATTTCTTTGAGAGTTCTCTCAGTCCTTTCCTGAATGTCGATCGTCGTACTCAGGAGGCTCTTCCCCTAGTCTACGAGTTCGGCTTCCCTCTCCGTGCTTGTCTTGAAAGTGTTGATTGTTGTTTCATCGACTTCCTTCCCTTGTGGTTCATCCCCTTTAGGTTCTTCAGGGGTGTCCTTTTCAAGGAGTTGATTTTTGCACTCTTTGGCGAAGTCAAAGTCTTTGAGGGTTCGGGTGCCGTCTTTGTCGTAGTGCACCTCGTAGACCTTAGTTGGCTTAGTTCTCCTTCTTGCCTGAACTATTTTTTCCCTGGTCTCAGTGACCTTTTTTGCTCCAAGAATGTTTTTGAAGAATTTCTTCCTTTCCTGGAAGCTGTTGTCTCCAACGTCATTCTTGGGCTTTTTATCTGGGGGAAGCCTCCTGCTTCTCTCTGATATGCACTCTGGTAGTGGCGAGCTTCGTCCTTCAGGGGTGAGGTGTCATTTCCTCTCTTGTTGTTAATGTCCCTCTGTTTTTCAGGGGAGCTTTTCACTGGGACCTGTGACGGTGTCTTCTTAGTGGGGGTTTTTTCCCCATCCTGCTCCTTTAGGGTAGTAGGATTCTGGGGGGTGAGTTCTTTCTCACCCCCCGAGGAGTCTAACATCGGTTGGTTCTCGCTAGTTATCGCGGCAGTGGATTTTCGTGCCCGCTAGACTCTTCCTCGCTGCTATTGGCCAATTTGACCAAAAGGGGAGGAGCTTCTTGCCTGGGTCTAGAACTAGAATCCCAGGAGCTGTGAATAATCCCGCAAGAAATATCCACTCTCCTGCTCACATGTTCTAGACACTAAGCCTCAGTTATAGGATTTTATTCACACTAATTTGGAGTGTAATTTGGAGTAAAAAATTTTATATGCACAATAAATTTTACAGAAATTTGCCTAAAGCTGTATGCTCTGGACGGCTAGCCAGAGCATACTTCCTTGAAACTGAAATTATTCAATGGTGATGAATTTCATTGCTGGAGAAGAGAAGTCGAAAAAGATAGGAAAAGTCATTAATAAACATATATGGTTCTTACCCCACGAAAAATTCCAAAAAAGTAGATTGATATGCTACCGATCTGGCACAAACAATCCAGAGGGTTCTGGCATAAGATACTTTTGCGTAAGCTTTAAATACCAGACGTTTCAGAATCAAACACTTCGTTGATGATATTTGTTTATTCCATTACTTTGGTTACGCATCCCAGCAATGCATTGAATAAACCTATGCTGCGAATTTTGTATGTGAACATTTCAAATTCTGACGTATTTTCGTGGCCTTATGTCAAAATATTTGTCTAGAAATCCTATCGAAAATGGAGTTTTCACTGATAAATCAATATTAAGTCATTCAAACGATTAAGAAAATATTGTTTTTTTATAAACTGTTTCCAAGAATTATAAGAATCCCTGAAAAACGACACAACGAAAACCAATATGGAGTACGAAAATTTAATCGCGATCAAACAGCTCTTGTGAAATAATCACTTATTTAAACAAAATATATTCCAAAAATGGTGGTGTCTGATTGGTCCATTTCATCATGAATGAAATAATCCTTATAATATTTTTCTTGCACAATTTCCGCTACAGTATTCCTCATTGAATACGTACTTCTTGTAGTCATTTCCGTCTGATTTCTTTATATTGTCGTACAATCTGCCAATATGTTTGAGATTTCCGGCTGCGACATTGAAGGTAGTGTTTTATTTTCCTGCTCTCGACAAAATAATTCAAACTGCCTCCAAATTGATGTTTTGTTTTTTTTGGTGTTGTCTTTTGCAGAATTTATCATTTCAGTAGTTGTAGGTACTACCGAATCTACTGTTATCGCTCATTTTAAGTCAAAAACAACTCTTTGGAACAAAAAGTATGAAAATTTTATGACATTTGGCTTTGTTGATAGCTCGGTTATAGTAGAACTATAACTATGAGAATGTCGTAAATCATCAACCACTTGAGGTATCAACAGGCTGTCGATTCTACACAGAGTTGTACCTGCCCTAGCTATTAAATTTTAGGTATAATGATATTCGGTTAAAGAGCCCACCATTATTAAAATGCCGAACTATTTCATGAGATGCTTCAATCCGGACCTGGGAATCTTTTAAGGGACACACACTTTTACTCCTTATCTATATTTCGAACAATAGGTAATAATGAGGGTCGTCGGCTAATATTGATTTACGACCTTCTTGTAGTTACGGTTCTACTTTACAGCGTCCGACTGCAACAAACTCATACGAACAATAACAATTTTTTACATTGGTGGAGGTAAATAAATGTTTAACCACTGGCAAACAGTTACGTTCCCATTTATCCGATATCAAACTGTCAAAACTGAAATTTCTTATGGACGATTTTATACATGAGTTAAATTATCAACAGTAATACCACAAGTGGTTGTATTTTCGCGATAAGTCGGTCGATTCATTTCTGAACGAAACTGAATTGCTTCGAGAAAACACCTGGAGTACGCAAGTGTTTTCTCGATACAATTCAGTTGAGTTCAGAAATAAAAGACAGACTTATGAGATAAATTCAATCACGAGTGGAATTTTATTGGACTATTTCACAAAGTGACAGGTAAACAATCTGAAAGGACCCCGCACAAAAGCATAGGAAATTGGCCACAGTGGGATTTGCCTGAAATTCACATACGTTATTAGGTATTGAGTTTCTGATCAAATGTTTTCATGGGCCCAATCCTGTAAGACCAATGATTTAGCTCTCAGGTCCGTATTTAGTATAGGTGCCAAATAAAAAATACACATTCTTTTCAAGTCCATACTTTTTTTATTTCCTATTAGAATTCAAATAATGAATATGGCAAAATCTCAGCATTTGTTTGTTAGCACAAGTCTGTGAAACATATTTTGTCCTACAGGACCGTATTTAGTAAAACTGTATTTGCCAAGTGATCCACAAAAAACTGAATCAAATTGATATTGTTTTAACTTTCTTATTTCTTGATCTATGTCAGTGGTTGATAGCTCGTTCGATAGATGAATGTAGCTTTCTTTGTGTACATAACAAAAGTGGTCACCATCTCAATATCCAAGATGGCCGGTCTAACAGGAAAAAAAAGAACTACAACGTTTTGATTGTTGAAAATCGGTCATTTACTCTTTGAATTATCTAACTCTATAATATAAATATAACTCTACTATCTGATCTTAGAGTCATAATTTCATAAGGTTTAATAACGATAAAAATATAAATGAATGAACCTGGATTTATTAGAATGAAGAGTGTATTCTCGATTCAGAAGGAGATAAATATATCAAGTGTTTATTCAATACACCATGCATGAAAACCAGCCTCACGTGAATAATGTGAAATGTATTGATAATAGCACTTGCAAATCAAGGGCAAGGACACACTCAGTAACATGTGCTCATATTTGTAGCATATTGTGGTATTTGGAATTTGCCCGCCATAATCAAAATGTGAATTATCCATCGACTTCTGTGTTACAGCATATTGAAGATGCCTCAAATCGTTTAGTGCAAGATGCGATACTCCAGCAGCTGTAAGTGTTCGAGTATTATTTTGATAATGAGTGCTTCACTTTTTTGTTCTCTTCCAACACCCTGGAAATATCGGTTTCAACTTTGTTAGTTATGAATTAGATATAGTTTTGATAAGAAAGTGGAGTTATTTTTATATTATTGAGTGAGTTTTTATTTTTTCCTGTTATTATCTTTCTTAGGGCAAGTTATACAGGTTCCAGTTAAGCTTCAGATTAATTAACTGCTGGTTAAAATATGAACCTTTAAACACCATATAAAGAAAGTCATTCGCAATCTAAACTATCAGTGATTTATCTGGAGTTCAACTGGAACCGGTGAAACTGGCCCTTAAAAAGCTACTAGATAAGTCCTACATAAAGTTTATAGGTTAGGCCGACCATCTTGGATATTGAGATGGCGACATCTTTTGTCATGTACACAAAGAAAGCTCCATTCATGTATCATACGACCTATCAACCAATGACAGATCAAGAAATAAGAAAGTTATAACAAAATCAATTTGATCAAATTTTTTGTTGATCACTTTGCAAATAGTTTTATTGAATACGGTCCTGGAGGACAAAACATGTTTAACAGAGGACTTGTGCTAAAAGACAATTGCTGAGATTTTGTAATACTTCTTATTTAATTAAATTCTAATAGGAAATAAAAAAATTATGGACTTGAGAAAAAAATGTCATTGTTTATTTGGACCCATTCTAAATACGGCCCTGAGAGCTAAATCATTGGTCTTAGAGGATTGGGCACATGAAAACATTTGATCAGAAACTCAATACCAATATCATATGTAAATTTCAGGCAAATCCCACTATGGGCCAATTTCCTATGCTATTGTGCGGGGTCCTTTGGGAGTCCTGCGGACTCGTGGTGTTTTCTCGATACAATTCAGTTGAGTTTAGAAACAAAACTCAGACTTATGAGATAAAATCAATCACGAGTGGAATTTTATTGGACTATTTCACAAAGTGAAAGGTAAACAATCTGAAATTTGGGAGTCCTGCTGACTCGTGGTGTTTTCTCGATACAATTCAGTTGAGTTCAGAAATAAAAGACATACTTATGAGATAAATTCAATCACGAGTGGAATTTTATTGGACTATTTTACAAAGTGAAAAGTAAACAATCTGAAATTTGGGAGTCCTGCGGACTCGTGGTGTTTTCTCTATACAATTCAGTTGAGTTCAGAAACAAAACACAGACTTATGAGATAAAATCAATCACGAATGGAATTTTAATGGACTATTCCACAAACAAAGTGAAAGGTAAACAATCTGAAATTTGTGAGTCCTGCGGACTCGTGGTGTTTTCTCGATACAATTCAGTTGAGTTCAGAAATAAAAGACATACTTATGAGATAAATTCAATCACGAGTGGAATTTTATTGGACTTGTTTACAAAGTGAAAGGTAAACAATCTGAAATTTGGGAGTCCTGCGTACTCGTGGTGTTTTCTCGATACAAGTCAGTTGAGTTCAGAAATAAAAGACAGACTTATGAGATAAATTAAATCACGAGTGGAATTTTATTGGACTATTTCACAAAGTGAAAAGTAAACATTCTGAAATTTGGGAGTCTTTCGGACTCGTGGTGTTTTCTCGATACAATTCAGTTGAGTTCAGAAATAAAAGACAGACTTATGAGATAAATTGAATCACGAATGGAATTTTATTGGACTATTTCACAAACAAAGTGAAAGGTAAACTATCTGAAATTTGGGAGTCCTGCGGACTCAAGGTGTTTTCTCGATACAATTCAGTTGAGTTCTGAAATAAAAGACAGACTTATAAGATGAATTCAATCACGAGTGGAATTCCATTAGACTATTTCATAAACAAAGTGAGAGTAAACAATCTGAAATTTGAGAGACAGACGAAATTAGCAAACAAGGTTATCTGAGAAATTAATAAAGTTCAATAAACAGGAAACATTGATTAATTCGATAGAATTTATTCCAAATCTGTTCGTTTCGTTTTCAAATGCGAACATAGCGTCATTACTTATTTTTGACGCTAAACTGTCACATACGAAGCTGAAAACACCGAAGTTGACAGACCAGAGTCAAGCGTCAAGTTCGGTATTATCGATAATCCGAACTTGACTACAGCTTCTGATTGGCTCATTTGGCAAGTGCTTGAAATAGTCGACAGTAATCCCACAAGTGATTGAATTTTTGCGATAAGTTTGTCGATTCTTTCTGAACGAAACTGAATTGCTTCGAGAAAACACCACGAGTCCGCATGTGTTTTCTCGATACAATTCAGTTGAGCTCAGAAATGAAAGACAGACTTATGAGATAAATTCAATAACGAGAGGAATTTTATTGGATTATTTCACAAACAGAGTGAAAGGTGAAAAATCTGGAATTTGGCAGAATTAGACGAAATTAGCAATGAAGTTAATCTGAGAAGTTAATAAAGTTCAATAAACAGGAAACATTGATTAATACGATAGAATTTATCCCAAATCTGCTCGTTTTTAGATGTCCGCATAGCGTCATTATTTATATTTGACTTTCAACTGTCACGTATAAGAAGCTGAAAACACCGGAGTTGACAGACCAATCAGAGTCAAGAGTTAAGTTCGGTATTATCGATAATCCGAACTTGACTAGAGCTCCTGATTGGTTAATTTGGCAAGTGCGTGAAATAGTCGATGAAATTCATTCTTCTCTAAGAAATCAAGAATTTATTCGAAAAAATGTATTTCTTTAGTGGAAAATATCACTTTCATTGTCAACTGTTATTGTCTCTCACAGCAAGAATTAATATTCTCAAGGTCTTCGTCTATTTGGAGAACTATTAAGCTATGAATATTTCAGAAGTTTGTATGTTTAATATGCAAATTCAAGTAAGTCATGGATAACACTCCGTTGAGAATGTCAGTTTGCATTCTCTTTTGTTGGTGGACTTTTTTAAGGAGGCTTAATATTCAACACAATGAAATTGAATGTTTTGTTATTGGATATTGAATAAATATGTGTTTGAATTTAAAAGCAGGAGCTCAGTGGTAGAAACGGCGCGCAACACATTTCCTTAAAGTATTTCTGTACATTTTCTAGAAAAAGTAAAACATTTTTCGAGTATCTCAGCTCGTAGCATTCTGTTGGAATGGCATAGCGAAAATCGTCTTAACCCTGGAAATAGAGCTCGGGTTCTCTTGGGGATCTTTGAAGTTCATCCTGATCATACCACCCAGCTACAGTGTAGTCAATTAGGGCAATTACCTGTCAGAAAACAACTACTTTCCTGGTTGATACCACGACGGGTATTGAATTCAATCAAGCAGATACTCATGCAATATTCCGCATTGCAATTGTTCCCTGTAACACACTAGCAGAATTTTGTTTCCTGTTGGTCTTGTGAGATTCCACAAATCTGTTATGTCTTTCCTCATAGCGACCATTTTTGGAAAATTTTATTTCTTCCACAATAGGTTATGGGCCAAGGTGGATGGCCCACTCATACTTAACTCTTACCTAACCTAACGATTATTTATTGACAAGTTCAAACCAGTTTGTACCTGCATGGTAAGTAACGCATCGTTTCCAAGCAGATGTGAATCATTATTACTCCAAAATGGTCCATAAACCGGTCAAAAGTCGAATCAAAATAATTTCGATGTTCAGGATGATATAATACAATAGATTGAATTGCATAAAATATGTTACCAATAAAATAACTGTGAAAAAAATTTGTCAACGGAAAATCAAAGTGGACGCGTTTTGTTACTTTACAAGAAGGGCGCGTTGGGTCCAATATAACCACAAAAGAAAGCCTAATATTTCCCAAAAAATTAAAAATATATATTTAAAAAAAAATCTATCAAATAGTGTTACTGTACTTACAGAAGATGACGAAAAATTAAGATGGAAAATTTAGATTCTTAATAAGAAAATTTTACCGTGACATTAGTAAACACTATTTTATGGTAGGGTTGCACTGAACACCCTGTAGAAATGTTATTCTACAAAAAATGTCATGGCACTAGTTTGGCACACGTATATACAGTATGTTCTTAACAAATGCATTTTTGGCGAATGTGGCACTTGCATTTTAGGATCTTTGCAGAATTCGCATCTGATACGTTTATTTTCGAGTTTATTCTCCACTAGGGACACTGGCATCACCATTTCAGTTCCAGTAATTGTCGCTGTCGCTGCAGCTTGTCTAATTTCTCTTGGTAGGTATGTAGAATGTACTCGTTCATTCATATAGTCCTATAATAATGATTTGGCAAGATTTTATAAACATATTCGTCTTACCTTTATAGATCACAAAAGCATTTATTCCAGTAATGTGGAGAAGTCCGTAGAAAATCACCATTGGCTATAAACGCGTATTCCTAGCAACGGTATACTTAGAACTCATTTGGTCCACAGTATCAACTCCACATTTTGTGGAGTTGTAAAATGTAATAACCTCTAGTTTGGTGTCCTCGCCAGAGTTTGTATCGATATCGTCATGGTGTAAAGTGGAAAACAAAATAACTTCTTTATTTCGCTTCGGAATGTAGGAAACAATGGTTTTACCTTCTGTTAAATTTGTTAAATTGTTTTTTCCGTTAACCAGCTGTCGTCCCCTTACGAACGGCAGCCCCCAAAAGTCGAAACTTGTGCGAGCCAAGGATTAACGAGGTCTTACCTTTTTATGTGCGATTCCTAGCACTTTCTCGGGCAATCAGAAGAATTCCTGCAGACGCCATGATTTGAACCATCGTCGACTGGCAGCCAAAGTGATTGAAACAATGTCGCTTCAACCACTCGGCTACCTGTAAAACCAAACACACTGGTTTTTTGGGTCTTTTCGCAAAAAAGTCTTAGAGTAGGTATTTGCTTTTTATCCTTACGTAGTGTGACTATTGTTAAGTCATGATTCTTCAGTAAATCATTAGCAGCTGGAACTGATTTGAACCAATTGTCCATTGTGATATTTCTGATAAAAAGGATTTTTTGCAACAACACATAATTGCGTTGATTCAAAGAGATTGTATTCTTGAATAGGTCCAACCAAATATCAGTCTGATATTTTGACGGATTCCTCTTGGCCACTAACAAGGAAAATATTTTGAAACAAGTAAACACTTGCTCCATAAGTTGGCTGAAGCAAGAATATTTTAGCTTCAATAATGGACACTTTTTTGTTGAATCATGGGAGTAGGTTGAGACAAGAATATTGCAATTTCAATAATGAATACTATTCCTCTATCAACTTGGAGGTTGAGTTCCAATTTGCACTTTGCACTTGGACATAAAATTTAGAATGGAATCCATTTTTATTTTTCCAACATTGAATAGAATAAACAAAGCATAAGATTCACAACTACAAACAATTTAAGAATCAATAATGGTTTTATATGAAAATAATTTTGAGTTTAATAACTGTATTCTCAATAAAACCCGATATTGCAGTTTGATTGAATACATAAACGACCAAAATATATTTCACTCATTTCCACAACTGGCCCATACCTAATGAACCAAATTCAATTTTCGATATTGCATTTTTATTGTATAGAAACAGTTTCCACTAGGCACAAAACTAACAGTCATATAGGTACGCATGACCTCATAACCTCCAACCCAAATGGTCAAACTGGATGAAATGGTCGAAATGGAAGTCGTATTCAAAAGTCGCGGTGCCGCCACCTGCTTTGATTGCTCATTGGTTGAATGTGTCAGGTGGCACAGGTAGTAATATCTACCAAGGAATTATATTCTTGTGTCAAAATAATTCTGTATCACCTTGAGTTAATGTGAGTGCTTTCTAGGATGAAGAGTAGAATGATTTCACTGCAAGCAAATTTATTTCAAGAGAATTCATGTAAAGAAGCAAACATCTTAATCAGTTTGAAATGGGAGTATATTCATCAATTATAAATAATTATTCTTTTTAGAAGATAATTCTATTCAAGAGTATGTATATTTTTGGTTGAAGAAATCTTTTTTATCTGTGCAAGACTTTGAAAGGGAGGAACACATTATTTATCATATCAGTGGTAGCATTGCTAGATGCAAATGGACTTTTTGGTTATGTGCCGCAGTAGACTTCCATATTGTATGTATCAAATGTGCGCGAATCGACTGAAGGCAAAACATTTAATCCATCAATAATAATAATAATCTTTATTTGAAATAGGAACATCCTAATTTACATACATTTATAATTTAATTTAATATTCATAATTATTAATAATAAATACTTAATGCTAAACAAAAAAATGCTAAAAACATAAAAAATACACCTACACTGTTCAATCATATATTAAAATATACACATATTATACTCATGTACACTCAGTATTATATCAGCAACACACACACACCCACACCCTACACATACCCATACACATGCCTTCCACAATATCAATTTTCTTAAATGTACAGTGGTGAAATAAATTCATTTAAACGAATTTTGAATGTGTTTAAAGACGGTGAGTTTTTCACTTCATTTGAGAGGTTATTGAAATCATTCAAGCCCTTGAAGAATAATGTTTTCATTGAGGTTACATTTCGAGTTCGAGCTATATGGAAATTGTTCATGTTTCTTGTAGGATAAGTGTGGATTTCATTGTTATAAGTAATTAATGAACTGAGATAACTTGGTACTAAATTTTTTGTTATTTTATAAATGAGTACCATTGTCATGAAAAACAGGCGTTTGTTTACGGTATGCCAGTTCAAAGTTCTTAACATTATATCAATTGGAACATATTTATTGCATTGCAGAATGATTCTCATACCCCTATTTTGAAGTTTTTGTAAAGTCATTAAACAGTTTTTGTCCAACAGGTACAATAAGCTAGCACAATAGTCGAAGTGGGGTTGTATTATGGTCCTATAAATGGTTATTCTGGAAAAGAGAGACATGTTATGGGTTACTCTAGAGAGAAAGAATAGCTTTTTTGATATTTTTTTACATATGTAGTCGCTGTGATTTTTAAAACTTAGTGTGTCGTCTATCATGAAACCTAAATATTTAAATTCCTTAATCCATTCCAGATTTTCACCTTCAATTTTTATGTGTGAATGTTGATAATTTACGTTTTTTAATTTATATTTTGTACTCAGGATCATTGCCTTTGTTTTCTTTGAATTTAATTTCATCTTATTGGTTTTCAAAAATGATTCAAATGAGTTTAATACATGATTTAGTCTCGTTACCGTTTCACCTAAGTCACTACCATAACATGCTACTAAAGTATCGTCTGCAAAAAGGTTAAGGAAATCATAGCCCCTTACAAAATTGATATCATTCAGGTAAATAATGAATAAAAGAGGCCCCAAAACACTGCCCTGGGGCACCCCCATATCATTAGCCAGTTCACTAGAAAATGCTTTGTCTATTTTACATTTCTGAGACCTATTGCTCAGATATTGCTCAAACCATTTCAACACATTACCTTCAATACCGTAATATTTTAGTTTTGTTATTAGCAACTTTCTGTCGATGGTTTCAAAAGCTCTTTTGAAATCAAGAAAAACTGCTATTATATAGTTATAGGGTAACACATCTTGCCACTGGTGTATTGGTTATGACATTTTCTGTTTATAATTTGAAATGATTCTCTGGTTGAATTTATCTCCTTGGAATTTCATCCGTTCGCAAACACCTCATTAAAATACTAAGTCTTTTCAGTGCCATAGTGGCAAGAATCATCTGGATTCCTGTGCCGTCATTAGACCAAAATTCAAAAATAGATGTTCTGCCAGCACCGTAAATATATACATGCATGGTAGAGTAAGCCAAGCAGAGCTCTAATTTCCAATAGACTTGGGTGGTCTTACATCAAATTTTTGCATATCGGCTTTGAAGCAACATTTGTTCCACTTTATACTATCTTTTGAATTGAAGTATAAACGACTACGGCTCCCAGCTTTTGGACGACAGATAATTATTGCATTTCTGCTCCTTCTTCATCATCGTCAGCTACGGAATCGTCTGAATCTGAAAAAGTTTCAGAACTCTCAACTTCTTCGAACAGTTCTCGAAACCTCTCTTCCTCTCTTGTGTAAAGATTCATTACACTAAAAAAAATAAACCATAGTACACAGGTATATTATAGCTATTTTGGAATTACCTCATTGGTTCACAACAGTGCGCGTTGGGTCCAATAGACCAAAATGAGCCCTGGAATCGATGCTTTTCACGTCTCAGCGTTAAAACTACTAATCAGCATATGTTTGTAATCAAACTTAGGGTTCTGATGCACACAGTCTTCGACGCAACCTCTGATTCTAAAGAAGCTAGCAAAGCCACACACGAATTTTGACTCGGGATGGGTTACATAATTTTAGGCTCATTTTAGGCTAATGTATTACCATATTCCCGAATTTTTTGCTCTCCTCCTTCATAGAAAAATCCGTGGCTTTGCTAGCTTCGGCTGAACTCAGCAGAGCCATACTTCAAAAATAAACAAAAATGTAATTTGATATAGCCAAATTGTAGAGCCTATTTTAGGCTAATTTATTACCCTATTTATATTTTTTTTACTCTTCTCCTTCATAGAAAAATCTGTGGCTTTGCTAGCTTCGGCCGAACTCAGCAAAGCCATTTTTGAAACACTACATTTTTTAGCGATTCGAAATGGTGATATTTTAGGAATATTTTTAGGCTAATTAATTACCCTAGTTTCATATTTTTTTTCCTCGCGTTTTCGAAAAAAACATGATTTATCAACAATCGCATAGGCGATGATGTGATTATTTCAAACTATAATTACTTGACTATTTGACATACCGAAACGATGATTACCATCGAATGATCGATGAATAGTCCACATAAAATTATTTTGATCAGGGTTTTTTAAAAATAACATGTCGCTTTGCTAGCACATCATCGCTTATGCGTTAGTCAATAAATCCAGTTTTTTACGAAAACGCGAGGAGCAAAAAATATGAAACTAGGGTAATTAATTAGCCTAAATTTGTTCCTATAATATTACTATTGCGAATCTTTGGAAAATGTTGTTTTTACAAAAATGGCTCTGCTGAGTTCACCCGAAGCTAGCAAAGCCACAAGTTTGTTTTAAAAAACGTTGATCAAAAAAATTCAATATTGGCTATTCATCGATCATTCGATGGTAATCATCGTTTCGACATGTCGAATTGTCAAATAATTATAGTTTGGAATAATCACATCATCGCCTATGAGTTAGTCAATAAATCCAGTTTTTTTCGAAAACGCGAGGAGCAAAAAATATGAAACTAGAGTAATTAATTAGCCTAAATTTGTTCCTTGAATATTACTATTTCGAATCTTTGGAAAATGTTGTTTTTACAAAAATTGCTCTGCTGAGTTCGCCCGAAGCTAGCAAAGCCACAGGTTTGTTTTAAAAAACGTTGATCAAAAAAATTCAATATTGGCTATTCATCGATTATTCGATGGTAATCATCGTTTCGACATGTCAAATTGTCATATAATTATAGTTTGGAATAATCACATCATCGCTTATGCGTTAGTCAATAAATCCAGTTTTTTTCGAAAACGCGAGGAGCAAAAAATATGACACTAGGGTAATTAATTAGCCTAAATTTGTTCCTATAATATTACTATTGCGAATCTTTGGAAAATGTTGTTTTTACAAAAATGGCTCTGCTGAGTTCACCCGAAGCTACCAAAGCCACAAGTTTGTTTTAAAAAACGTGGATCAAAAAAATTCAATATTGGCTATTCATCGATCATTCGATGGTAATCATCGTTTCGACATGTCAAATTGTCAAATAATTATAGTTTGGAATAATCACATCATCGCCTATGCGTTAGTCAATAAATCCAGTTTTTTTCGAAAATGCGAGGAGCAAAAAATATGAAACTATGGTAATTAATTAGCCTAAATTTGTTCCTAGAATATTACTATTTCGAATCTTTGGAAAATGTTGTTTTTACAAAAATGGCTCTGCTGAGTTCGCCGGAAGCTAGCAAAGTCACAGGTTTGTTTTAAAAAACGTTGAGCAAAAAATATGAAACTAGGGTAATTAATTAGCCTAAATTTGTTCCTTGAACATTACTATTTCGAATCTTTGAAAAAGTTGCTTTTACAAAAATGGCTCTGCTGAGTTCGCCCGAAGCTAGCAAAGCGACATGTTATTTTAAAAAAACCCTGATCAAAATAATTTTATGTGGACTATTCATCGATCATTCGATGGTAATCATCGTTTCGGCATGTCAAATAGTCAAATAATTATAGTTTGAAATAATCACATCATCGACTATGCGATTGTTGATAAATCATGTTTTTTTCGAAAACGCGAAGAAAAAAAATATGAAACTAGGGTAATTAATTAGCCTAAAAATATTCCTAAAATATCACCATTTCGAATCGCTGAAGAATGTTGTGTTTCAAAAATGGCTTTGCTGAGTTCGGCCGAAGCTATCAAAGCCATAGAATTTTCTATGAAGGAAAAGAGTAAAAAAAAATATAAATAGGGTAATAAATTAGCCTAAAATAGGCTCTACAATTTGGCTATATCAAATTACATTTTTGTTTATTTTTGAAGTATGGCTCTGCTGAGTTCGGCCGAAGCTAGCAAAGCCACGGATTTTTCTATGAAGGAGGAGAGCAAAAAATTCGGGAATATGGTAATAAATTAGCCTAAAATGAGCCTAAAATTATGTAACCCATCCTGAGTCGAAATTCGTGTGTGGCTTTGCTAGCTTCTATAGAATCAACCTCTGGCGAATGCATCAACACTATTAAGATTTGTCCTTCCAGGATTAATTTCGTCTCTGGCCTCGATTTGGTACGAAATCACAAAAACCTCGTGACAATCCAAATGCAGCTTTACTCAAATACTCAGCTTTACAAAGTACTCAAGCTTCTAGTTTTGTGTGAATTTATTCATTTATGGATTTACGCCTTTGGTGCCTTGGACTCGCATGCGGGGTTCTCTTCTCTTCCTATAAAATGAAGTTGAAATTTGTAGGTGTACTGTTACGTTGTAAAAGCCATCTTCTGTCTTGCTCCTTCTTTCTCTTGAGTGCTTAAATTTTTTGACTTTGGAGCATTTCCGCTATCGCTTTCTGCCTAGTCTTCATCCTTAGAAGTGCCTTCTTAAAGTCTTCTATCTCTGAAGAGGTAGTTTTCTCTGTTTTGTATTTTTCAGTTTTTTTATTTTCCATTCCAAGTCGTGGTTTCACCACACTTTCATTAGTTTGCTCAAAACTTTCTATATTCTTGAGATTTGGGTTTGTTGTGCTAAGTTGGGGGTTCACCACTCTTTCGATAGTTTACGCCACACTTTCCATGTTTAACGATAACTTACCATTTCAGTTTTTACCGATGTTTCCATTCTATTTTCCTCCACACCTTCAATTCTGTTCGCCAACCTTCCTAATTTTCAAAATTTTGGAAAAGTTCCAATCGTATCAAAATTTTGTAGGAATTTACAACTTTCGATGGGTGCGGTTGGAATGGGGTCGACTCCATTCTTGCTCTTGTAAGTACTTCATGTATCACAAGAGCGGATATCTTCAATGAATTGATACTGTGCGCTGTCTATATCCTTAGCTTTTTGCAATATTTCGTCTGCCGCTATGTTGCGTCTTTGGGCTCTACGTGTACCATAAACTTCACTGTTAGTGTTCCTGAAGTAGGTACTAAGGGGAAATTTTTCATCTTCGGTTCCATAAGGGAAAGTGCGGTACCTCGGTTGTAGTTCCTGCCACTCTTCATCTCCTATCGGTTTGAATTTATTTTCTAAACTCAATTGGAAATGTTGGTTGAGTTATTTGGGAAGTGTGGTGCTTGTCTACCTGCAGAGCGCCTGGAGTCATCGCCTTGTCCATAGTGTTGGGTACCGTGTGGGAAGTGTGGTGAAGCTCTTTTTTCTGCCCTTTCATTCTTTCCCATACTACTTTCCAGTTTGCTGGTACTATTGCAAGTCGATTAGAAAGTATAGCGAATGTTCAGACTGAATATTTCTGTCAATTAATTCAATAGGTGTGCTGAATATTCGGATATTCTCTACCTCCACCGATATTTTTAATACTTTTGAATTTGTTTGGACTTGTGATATTTGTACTATTATCATCTTCAGTTTGTAGATAGTTTCAACTGTCTCATTTTGAACTTGAAGTATTTTCTACCTGTGGATTTCCGTCTTCGGGTGAGGTGAGTTTTATTTTCTGGTGCTAGGGGTAGCAGAAGGTCTCCATCTAGTTTCCTTGTGAGTTGCTGTTTGTTAAGTGGCTTCTTCGGTTTAGTTGGTAATTTCCTCTTCTTGGTGTCTGCCTCGCTGCCTGAAGTGGTGTCGCTTTCTGAAGATGTGTTCGTTGAGTATTTGGATGGGCACGACCTCTTCCTGGTGCGGATACTGGCGGGTGCTGGTCTTGAGGAACAAAGCGGCTCCCCCACTGCAAAAGCCTTGCTTGTGGAAGCTTGATAGCGAATCTTCTTCACTTCGATTGTATGAGACCTGGATGGTATTGTCAGTAAACTCTAAATTCGCTAGGATGCGTAGATAAGTTGCGTCCACGATTGCCTACGAATACACCAAGAAATAGAGCATAAATTGAGTGAGTTTTTAACAAAATACTATTATGAAAATGACTATGTCATCACATGAAAGACAGTCCGTAGTTATATTCTGTTGTTTCCGACTCGCACCTGTCATTTATTAATTTGTTATAAACATTTAAATAACAAAAAACGTGTATTTTAAAATTGTTTTGCTTATAAAATGAAAACTAATAATGCAATCTGGTCGCTCCAATGAAAATAATTGTAGATAATTGAAATACGAACAAAATGGAATTCTTTACGACCCGATCGGATTATCAGTAACGAAGGAAAACCGAAAAAACCAGAGAATTTCACGAATTATTAAAAAATTCCTAACTTTGCCATTTTTCAAGAAATAGGGTTGGCCCTTCTCATGAAAGTATTGAATCATGTGTATTTTATGTGTACACTAAACAGGCTCTATCGGATCATTAGTTTAGGCACATTTGCAATTTGAATTTTTTTTATGCAGCGTGCCTGGACGCTCTAGTGATAGCCTGATTTCAATTTCTCAAACTATTTAAGAAAGTTGAAGTATAGTAGTACAAAATATATTATCATTTTGCGCTACAATGCTGCGAAATGGGTGAAAAATGCATGCAAACATGACTGAAAACGGCCGAGCCCGCGTCAGCTGCTGAGTGGTAGGAGAGTCCGGGAGAAGAGGGGAATTCTTATAATAAACGAGTTACATGATAATACGATTCCCCTCATCTCCCGCTCTCCTACCACTCGACCGCTTCCACCAGTTCGGCCGTTGTCAGTAATGTTTGCAAGCATTTTTCACCCATTTCGCAGCATTTCAATGCAAAATGAAAATATAGGTTTTGTGGTACTGTACTTTTACTTTCAAAATCTGTTTCAAGAATTGAAATTGGACTATCACTAGAGTATCCAGGCACGCTGCAATATTGTGCAAAAAAAATTCAAATTGCAATTGTCCCAAAACTAATGATCCGTCAGAGCCTGTTTTGTGCACATAGAAAGTACTCAAGATTCAATACTTTCATGAGACGGGCCAACGCTATTTCTTGAAAAATGGCGTAGTTACGAAATTTTAAAAAATTTGTGAACATTTTCGGTTTTTCCGGTTTTCCTCCGTTACTAATAATCGAATCGGGTCGTAAAACCTTCCATTTTATTCGTATTTCAATTATCTACAATTATTTTCATTGGAGCAACCAGAGATGGCTCCATTAGTTATCATTTTATAAGCAAAACAATAGAAAAAAAAAGTTTTTTGTTACTTAAATGTTTATATCTATATTATATATATATATATATATATATATATATATATATATATATATATATATATATATATATATATATATATATATATATATATATATATATATATATATATATATATATATATCCGATTATTTAGTTTAAAAACTAATACATCGTACATAAAAAATGAAAATATGTTAAAACAGCACAATAACACCTTATCAACAATGCACAGTTGTTATATATATACATACATTTACATTCATGTTTATATATATAAAAAATATTGCTGTTGTGTATAAAGATATAAAATTAAATTTATTGTACAAAATATATTAGGGATTGCTTCCTTCCAACAAATGTTTTTTCAGAGTCATTTTGAAAGAATTGAGAGAGTGTGTAATTTTTATTTCAGATGGTTGCTCATTGAATGCTCTCAAGCCTTTGATAAAAATGGAGTTTTGAATCAATCTTTTGTGAAATTAAGGAATGTGGAAATATTTTCTAGCTCTCGTTTCATAGTGGTGAAATTCAAAATTATAGTTCACTTTATCTTTCAAGTAGTCTGGTACACTTCCATTTCTTATTTCAAATACAAAAATGAGTGCCTGATACAATAAAAATTCGTTTACCGATAACCACTGTAGTCTGCTCAACATTGATGTAATAGGAGTACGTTGATTGCACCAGAGAATTGTGCGCATTGATAGGTTTTGCAATTTTTGAAATCTATATAGTTCATTCTAATTTAGTAAATACAAAATAGTTGAGCAGTAAGTGAAATGGGGAAGTATAAAAGTGTTGAATATAATCCTTTTGGTCCATTGATTGAGATATCTTGAACATCTATATAGATAATTTACTTTAAAATATATTGTTTTTATTGAATAGTTTGCATGTTCTTTGAAAGTTAGTCTATAATCAACTATAATTCCAAGATATTTGAATATTTTTACCCGCTCGATTATTTCATTACCAATTTTTATGTCGATGTTATTTATGAGAAAATTGTTATAATTTATTTCATTAGCAATGAGCATGAATTTAGTTTTATTACCATTAATTTTAGCAGGTTTCCACAGCACCATTTTTGTATTTGATATATCTGATATATCGAATTGTTAATAGCTTGTACTAAAAGCACTGGGTCTGATGTAGAGAAATAAATTAAAGTGTCATCAACAAACAAATGGATTTTACAGTTTCCTGCTGCTTCAACAATATCATCAATATACATCAAGAACAATAAAGGCCCAAGAACATTTCCCTGTGGAATCCCATAGCCATTTTATATTTCCTCAGAGAGTTCATTTTTGAACCTTAGTTTCTGTTTTCTGTTATTCAGATAATTAGCTAGCCATTGCAGTGCCTTACCCTCGATACCAATACATCCTAATTTTTTAATCGTCCTATCTCGATCTACAGTTTCGAACGCTCTTTGAAGGTCAAGAAATACCGCACCTGTCATTTGATTTTCTCCTTGACTCTTTTTTCAGTCATGCAGAACACATTGGAAGGCTGTTTCACAGTTATGCTTACTTCGAGAACCTGACTGAACATTGTTAACAAGTTTATTTTCCTCTATAAAGCTTACTATTTGCTCATATACTGTTTTTTCAAGGATTTTTTCAATAGAACTTAGCATATTGACTGACCTCAAATCAGAAGCGTTGTTCGGGTTTGCAATTTTTGGTATTGGGATGATAGTTGAAATTTTCAAGTCATTGGGAAATGTGCTCGTCTCTTATAACAAATTAATAAATGACAGTTGCGAGTAGAAACCATAACAGAATATAACTACGGACTGTTTTCCATGTGATGGTATGCCGCTCTTACCACTGCGCCACGCCTCTGCTCGATTTATTAATTTCAGGTTTTACAATGTCACTCACACCATATGACAGAATCTGAAGTATTCCCGAATAATCAATACATTGTTGCGGAGCATTGCGGACCACATATTTTTAACTTGGTGCACCTATAGTACTTCTTGTTTCCATCTTCTGCTTCATGATTATAGTGCAAATACCAAGTACCTTCTGTTTTCACGCCCATTTCTACTTGATCGCGGTTTTCAAACTTTTTAACTGCTACCAACTTTTCTCGTTAATTACGGAAAAGAGGTTTTTTTGTTTGTTTGCCACGGAGCTCGGCTGAGTGGTGTTCGTAAAATAATTCGTGTACTGAGGACAGAGGTTTATTCGTGATCGACGGTTTCAGCGGCTGACGGCTTATAATAAAATATAAGAAGAAGAGTATTACAGGAAATTTGATGGTGCGATTGTTGACGATGACATTTGAGATTTCATTAATTTGTAACCTCATAAATTTTCAATTCACAAATTTGGAATAAATCCTGATTTTAAATTATGGAAAGTTAACACTTAGGCTGATAGGCTGCTCAGATCGATACGGTGAGGGTGTGGATAAGTTTCAACTACTGATTGCTCAATAGCGTACTACAGAGATTTTTTAACTATTGAACAAATAGGGCACCAGTTGACCTGACTAGTTCAGATAATCTGGGCGCCAGGTTGTAAAAGACAAAACCGAAGATAGGAGATATTTGTATCTAGCTTGATTGTGAAGGCAGAATAAATATGCAAAGAAACAATTAACAACTTTATTTCAAAAAAACTTTATAAAAGCTGAAGGCCAAAATTAACAAGCTGAAGGGTACAAAATTCAGAATATTTACACTTTTTAAAACAAATCTGATTCAACCGAAGATGGTCCTGTGGGATAATACCTGGAGGCTGGGTTAGCGTCGATGATCCCTACGACGAGTTGTTGTTGGATCGTCTTTGGCTTAGTCAGTCAGAGACTTGGTGGTTGTCTCGTATGGACTTCGACCTCACTAGTTATGGTTGGTCTTCACGAAGATTGCCCGTTGACTTGACTTGACTGAGAATTGAGCCCCTCGGATCTTTGTTTGACAACTATGGGATCTCCTAGTGGTACCAGTCCTTCATCCAATGTATGGTTTCCTCGAAGACATGAGAAGTAGACGAAAGGAATCAGATTTGATAGTTACAATATGGTGGGGGACAAGGATATCCTTAGTACCGCAAGATTATATTCTGAATTTTATGAAAAGGCAAAATTTCAACACTTGAAATATGATTGGGAAAACTACTCAAACATTCAACTCAGAATGCTCAATATAGTTAAATAAATATCAATAAAAAATATAACTATTCTCCAAATAAATGGAAATAATAGTTGAGAAGCTATTTAAAGTTGATAATTAATATTTGTAGATGAAATATTTAAAAGAAAAACATTGGAAATCCTTCCAAGGAATTATTACAGTATAATAATAGAAGATAAAGAAATATCCTTGATAAATTGTTAATTTACCAGAAATATATGTACCAGAAGGGTAATAATGATAAATAATTTAATGTACCATAAGAGTACTAGATAACAATACTTATAAATGATAATTACACCCTTTCGAAAAGAAAGGAGAGAAACAGTAATATAGAGATATAAAGATGATAAGTCCTTCGCAAAGATTGAGTACTTATTCTGAATTCAAAGAAACTACGCTCTATGGTTTCTGACTTTCAAATATGTAAGAGAGAGAAAGATAAAGTAGGTGGCAAGTCCTACATAAAACTATGCTCGATAAGTGAAGGTTGGTGCACGTTTGGTTGACTAAAAGGAAACACTACCTGGTAGACCTTGAAGATACCTAATCTACAGATATCTGATTGAGTACGATTGTAATTAACAAACAATTGAACCAAGAGACGATACCCTTGTCTACGAAGCAGAAATAAGTGCTTTCGTCTACAAAGGCAGAATCGTGGTTGAGTGTGGTGCAACTCCACAGGCCAGAGAACAAACTCTGTCAAGCTTGCATTTATTTCTCAAAGATAATAACTGAACAAGCAGTATAGAAAGAAATGCTCACCTGAAGAATTGTTCTGACGACGTTCCGCCTGGAAGTCACAAGCAATCAACCCACTTCTCCTCTACAAGGTTCAACTCTACCCTATCTCTTGGTAGTAATAGTATCGTCACACTGCTAGTTGGTGGGAGTCATCCACAAGAAGAAATTGCCAATTATCTGGTACCTGAAATTTGACAGAGCGTAGAAACTGAATCAGCAAATACAACTCTAACCTCTCTACAGGTACACTGTCTTCCAAAAATCAATTAGGACAAAAATATGTTATTGAATAATTTATTTATTGAGTCCTGAATTTATTAAAAGCCTCTAAATTTAATACTATGTAGCGATAACTTAAATAAATGGAAAAATAGGAATTTAACCTCTAAAAGTAAAAATATGAAATTTACTTCTAATATGAAAAGACCAAAAATATGATATTAAAAAGTCGGACTAGGACCTCTAAATTACGAAAACAAATTTGAAATTGATCGATGGCTAATAGAACACAATGGAAAATATTTCTTCGAACCATGCAGTATGGCGTTACCAAAATCATGCAAATACTCTTTGATAAAGCAATCTCATGCTAATTAAGCACTATTATTTAAATAAAAAAACAATATACTCAACCAGAACTAATATCTGTTAAATCCAATAGAGAGATTATAAACAATTTAAGATGGCCTACCAGAAAATGTATTCCAAGTTCAATCAAACAAACCCACAACCATTCCCTAACGATGTCGGAAATCAAGAGAGCCAATTCCTCGCATTGCACGTCCGAAACTCATATTTTTGCCCTTCGCGCAAGACCAACCGATCCTCGATCTCATTCGCCCTTCGAACTAGCAGTGACTTAGCAGTGGCGTAGCGGTTAGATGGGATAAAGTTCTAAATTAATATGGTTGATATCGGAGAATACATGTTGGTGTATTTGTGATGACAGATGAATGAAAGTATAATTATAAGACTAGGCTAGTGTATAACATAGTTGACAATTCCTAACCCATTTAATAAGATTATTTGAATGGAATTGTTAAAATTATTTGAATGAAACGAATTATCGTTACAAATTATTGAATATATTTGGAAATATCGAATAAGATTCGATTATTATAAGCTAAAAATATACGTGACTGTCATTCTCGATGCTATTAGTCTATAAGCAAGTCATACTGGTATGATCATGCGGGAGTATACAAAATTTTAAAAATATCAATATCTCTATAGTAAATAGATCCATAATTACAGAACATTCTCTTATTGGTGGTGCACAAGCTTGACAATGTTATTCTCATTAGACAATGATTATGCAGCAAACACGAATGACCATAAATCTAGTCATTTACAGAGTAACAAATGAACTTAAATGTCCGAGGGACCCAAGGCTCATACACTGTTAGGAGGGAACAAAAAAAATATAAAAGCTATGCTAGGGGCTTATCTATTCTGTTCTGTCCAACTCTAACTCTTCGTTGCTAGAGGTGGATACTCTACAGAAACGGCTAACTGCAGCGCAATTAGATAGAGGGCTCCAGCACTCCGTATTTGATCTGAGTGGTATGGTGCCCTCTCCTGCTGGCTTTATATACCCGGGGGCTAGGATAGAAGGCCTAGACGGAGGGTTGAATCATAGCGTGAACCTCCCTTGATTCGATAATCTCACAAGTTGGTAAGTTAAAGAAGTAAGGTGAGAAGGTTAGTTTTAGTCGGACTGAAGTGAGACACATACCTTGGATTGTGGGTGGCCTGGATGTGAAGAGTAAAGATATGCCTTTTACTTGGAAGAAACCAAAATCCAAAATTATGCTTAGACAAGCAAGGTCTGTGTTTCTCCAAGAAACTCCAATATCTTCTAGAGTAAATCCACAAAATGCGATATGAGACAAATACATGGACCTCAATCAATCTGGCGACAAAACGGGCCCAAGATCTTCTCAGTCCTGTCAGCAAAGACTTTCTTTACAATTGATTGATTGATGATTGTAACTGACAGGTGTGATGTTTTCAATGTTTGCTTTTGAAAAATCAGATATCGTATCAAGTAATGGATGTCAAATTGTAAACTACCAACTCCCCTTTCTCTTACCTATTCTTTCCTGGGAGTATCCTACAATAGTACCAATATTTCAGGGATCTGTCTGTGATGTTTTATAGGTATCGCAACAACTTCTTAATTGATTAGGTAAGTCTTGCGACGAGGGTGAAACATCTCCTGTAAATCTCGTACAACTAGAAATTTTGAGTCATTTGGGTCAATTCTCAGTCATTAAGTTTTCGCTTCAGTCATCGGTTTGAGTTTTTCAGTCTTTCCAATATTTTAAGTCTCGTACACGTTTTAGCGAGATGTTTCCCCCTCGTCTTGCGCCAGCTGTTAATCATCCGAAGGACTAAGTATACTTCATAGAAATACGAAGCTTATGGATATTGCTGGGATGGAATCACATACCGAACAAGCGGTAGATTTATTATGGTTGGACGAATGCTGCAAGAAGGAGCTGGGGTGCTATTTTCAAACACATGCGAATGAGTTTCGCATACGAATATATGACATTTTCGTGTGAAACTGTAATATTTGTATTTTGAAATGATGAATACTTTTCGTATGCGGTTTTCTTCAGTTGAAATGCATCGCAAGGTCAAACTCATGCGAGACGAATGCTCGCATGCGAAAAGGTGAGGAAAAAGTAGGAAATATGGGTGAAAGAACACTTTTAGGGATTCGACTTCTGGCAATGGTGGAGGACAGACGGCGTCCTTAGTTGGAAGTCAAGTAAATGTGTGTGAATGTAAAATTTGTTGAAAATTAGCAGTATTGTGCATCGTTTATTAGTGTTTTGTGAATTTGTCTACTTCTCTAGCTTCCTACGCCGGTAACCAGGCCGGATGACAACGGATTTGTCGGAGCTAGGGGCATACTGCTATTTGAACCTACTAGATTTTATAATATGGGATGCAGTATTGCCTAGAGCAAGAGAACTGCATTCCAGAAAACTGGAAGCTGGATATATGTCTAAACGACGAAGTCCATTTAATTAAGTTAGAATAGAATAGAACACTTTTAGGTTAGGTTGTACAGTACTGTGAAGATCGAATTTGAATTAAATGATGTGGATAGTCTGAACAGCGATTTAAAAATTGCTGCTTTAGGGGCTCTGCAAGAAGGTGTTTATGTAAATATGAAATATAATTTTTTGATAAATAAGTATCTGGCAATTAAAATGATATAGTCAAAATACTATGTCTTTGTGAACATTTTCAAAACATTGACATGTGACTGGAATATGAGAATAATGATGTGTGAGTGCATTTCCCTGGTGGTACTAAATACAAAAACTCTAGGTCAATAGAATGCCAACAATATTGTGGAAAACTTTGAAGGATATATCGGAAGAGTGTGAAGAAGAATAAATCCAAAGCGTAACATGCAGAAGTTTTTGATCAGGACAAATTTTAATTAATATTGTAATACCTGAAATAGACAATAACAGAAAATACTACATATTTGTTACAGTGGATTATGTTGATATAGGTATTAAACAAATATATGCATAACATTGGTCTTGTTTTTCATTACCCCTATAAAAACTAGTCTATAATACAAGTTCTAGAAATATATTTTTAAATAGCCAATAATTAAAAAGACATATGTATCACAACCAGGAACTAGGAATTCATGAAAAACAAACAAAACATCAAATCTCCTGAAAATATACCAACTTATTGGAAATCCAGATTCTTAAAAATTTTAGATTTTCTTGATAAAAAATTAATACAAAAGACTTATTTTACAAATACATAATATTAAGTTAAAGAAACATCTATTTTTCAATCAGTACTGGAATGTGGAAACTGGAAACAATTAAATTCACGTATAATTAAACGTTGCCACATCACATGTGCGACTATTAATGACGGCGGAAAATCAGATTCGATTGCCGTTTGAAAATCAACTAACTTTTAGATGACCGGAACTATTTCGCATACGACAACTCGCATACGAAAAGATTCGTTCAAGTTTGAAAATAGCACTCCTGGAACTAGTGCAGCTTCATTACACGGTAAAGCCTTATTATTTTAATCAGGGGGATTAAAAAATTTCAAGATTCTAATGGTTGTCTAGCATCCAGGGCCGGTCTTGCGTTATTCTGGACACTTAAACGATCACCAACCCCAGTTGTTCCCTGCGTCCTTGGGAACCTAACTAAACTCCATCCACCAACTGCTTTTTCTTGGTCATCACTACCTAGTCGTTGTCACTGGTATTGTTCGACTTATACTCTTACTTTATCCTTCCGATCATTACACAAAGTGTTATTATACATTTTACAGCTTTATAAATGAAAAGTTTTAATATCGCTATAAAACACATTAATCTCACTGCAACAATTTGTCGAATGGCAATGCTCACACGCATTTCGTCGCTCGAGGCTTATGGAACACCGACCACTTTAAACGAACATTGCCGCTTTTTCGATGAAATCGCACATCAATTAAATATAATAAAGCTTGTTTGAAATTGTTGGCGTTTTCAGTGAAATCGCACATGAATTAAATATAATGAAGCTCATTTTAAATTGTTTGTTCATCATGACTTCAATTTGCAGACCCATAAACATTATAGCTAGTATTTATCATTTTCGTGTTAACCAGTTGTATAATCTTGCTGGCCAGTAATTATTTTGTATCATGACTATTAATATTGCTAACACATACATGTCAAGCTGACCTAATAATAATTATGTACCTATTTTCTGATGATATTGAGTTTATTTGCCAACCAAGTATTGCTCCTTTTTTATCGCTGACAAAAAGACAAACACAAGGTCAATCGGGGCTAATGTGATACAAAAATATACTCTTTTCACTATATTTTCCGAGGGGGAAACATCTGGCTACAAGACTTAAAATATTTGAAAGACTCAAACCGATGACTGAAAGACTCAATTCGATGACTGAAAGACTCAATTCGATGACTGAAAGACTCAAACCGATGACTGATGCGATTATTTAATGACTGAAAACTCAAGAGAATGACTCAAAATTTCTAGTTGTACTAGATTTAAAGTAGATGTTTCCCCCGAGGGGCAAACATCTCGCTAAAATGTGTACGAGACTTAAAATATTGAAAAGACTGAAAGACTCAAATAGATGACTAAAAGACTCAATCCGATGACTGAAAAACTCAAACCGATGACTGAAGCGAAGAATTAATGACTAAAAATTGACTTAGTGACTCAAAATTTCTAGTTGTACGAGATTTAAAGGAGATATTTTCCCCTCGAATATGCCTGAGATTATCTTTCGCCAACGAACTATCAGACGCATTTCATTATTATGATTTATAAGGCACGGATCCGACCTGTCCTGGAATACTGTTCTAAAATATGGAATGCACACTAATCACACACTGAAACTCTTATATTCAGTCCAAAAAAGAGCCATTCGTCTCGTCGCGTCGGTGATAATGCGACAAGGTCGCTCAATTCTCTGAAACACCGCAAAAAGGTTGGCGATCTGTCTCTGTTCTATAGATATTTTCAATGGCGATGCTCTCCTGAAATCTCATTGAGACTGACCCGTCGAGCTCAGTGTTCATATCCCTTTGTTCACACTTTTGAGATATGCCAAGCATCTCTTTCCTAGGACTTGTTCTTCCAAAGAACGGCAAAGCTTTGGAATTCATGAAATAAAAGCTACACCAGCATTTATGGCACACTCCAAAAAAAACTATTATATAATTTTGTACTCATTTATTACAAATTTGCGTCCCAACCAAAATTTTTTTTACAGTTTCCGTTTTCCAGGAAAAAGGCGTGGCTAAGTTTGAATTAAAGCTGCACCACACATTTTGTTTTTTTTTTTAAATACGCAATTATTGATGATCAAATGGCTGCTAACATTTCTTACACATCTATTACAAATCATTGACGTGTTGAAAATCGTCTCAAAATTTCTATTACATTATCTATTGCGGTATTGCGCGTATCGCTAAAAGTTTCCACAAAATTATTTTAAAATGATTAGAAGAATCTATCGACGCCGTCGTGTTGAAAATTTCACAATGATGATTTTCATGGAGTTGAACACCCCACACAGCGCATAAACTTATTTCACTGCATTGCAAAGTGAACGATTTCGGATTTTCATATTATACCGTTAAAAAAATAACCTCTGAGTTGACAGAAAATCCGCAAAAAGCCTTATTTCAGTTTCAGGATTCATCACAGTGTCTCACAAGCTTCCGCTGCATTTTTTTGAGCGAAGGAATCATATCCACCATGGAAATTGATATTTTGAAGAGTGCGCTGTGTTAAGAAATTTTTGTGTTGGGATATGATAGGAAATCCGACGTGAACTGTATTTTATCGAGTATTAGAATTCTTTACAGTATCCCACACGTTTCTACTGCTTGTCTTTAGTTGCTCATGGACAATATTAACCATGGAAATCAATATTTTGAAGAGTGGGCTGGATTAATAAATTTTTGTGTTGCGATATGATAGGAAATCCGACGTGAACTATATTCCATCGAGTATTAGAATTCTTTATAGTATGCCACACGGTTCTAATGTGTCTGTAGTTGCTAATGGTCAATATCAACCATGGAAATCAATATTTTGCAGAGTGAGCTGTGTTAATAAATTTTTGATATGAAAGGAAATCCGATGTGAACTGTATTTCATCGAGTATTAGAATTCTTTACAGTATCCCACACACACTTCTACTGCGCGTCTTCAGCTGCTCATGGACAATATCAACCATGGAAATCAATATTTTGAAGAGTGGGCTGTGTTAATAGATTTTTGTGTTGCGACTTGATAGGAAATCCGACCTGAACTGTATTTCATCAAGTATTAGAATTCTTTACAGTATCCCACACGATTCCAATGGGTGTCTTTAGTTGCTCATGGACAACCATGGAAATCATTATTTTGCAGATTGGGTTGTGTCAGAGAGTTATTGCAAACTGAAATAAGTTTACTTAATTACAAGAAACTTTAATTGAAGTATCCTGTTTTGTGATTTGTAATTCTGTTTCGTAATGGTGTTAATGCAACAACCTTCTTTCTAGATGCTTTTACCTTAACTTTATTTTGACAAGTACGTCAAAGTTGAAATCTTTTCATCAATTCATCCCAATCACCATCTCATAACATCATTGGTCTTATATCATTTGTATGTGCTGCAGAACAGTTTACAAAGAAAGTTATTCTTGAATCAACTGCAGCATATATTTCTTACTCCTTCCCAAACAGCGCATCCATTTGCAAAATACTTACGAGGAACAACTTGGAAAAGAATAAAGGTTTCACCAACGCTTGAACGCGAGAATAAATTCTATATCAGGTTATGTAAATATGCATACCGGTTGGATTATCAGTATTCCGAAATGCAAGCAAACAGCGAAATTTGTTTGGTTTGCTCCATGCACTGTTTTTCTTGCAATTTTCCGTTCCCGCGTCCCGTTTTGATTTGAGGAAAACCATTATCCTCATACGTAAATCTTGAAAGTTTTTTATCTTTTCCCTCATGATAACCTACTTTGAACTCAAAATTTTCTCACACAAAATCTTCTCCTGTTTTGATGTTAACTGCAAATTTATAGGTTACGAGTTATTCACAAAAATTTGGCAGAGATGTCAAGATAAAGACGACTTAAGGTGCATTTAGTCAACATTGTTTTAAAATTGTTCTCAAATACATGTCAAAAGCGAAAGATGAATCTGTTATATCAAATGGTGCCATTTATACAACAATGTTAAGTTTATGCTAAAAACCTTTGATGTTACCGCTATGGTTATGATAATGCTTATGCTAAAGTTGACTAAATTCACCTTTAAATAAAAGTTTCTATATTCCTTTATTTAATTTAAATATGGGATGCCTGTATGGTAATGAAAGAAAATTGTAAATGACATATGGAATATGTCAAATAAAGGAAAACTTTATTTAAGTATCATAGACTACAATCCCATATAACGATTTTGGGGGGTCATTTTATACAGCATGAAACATATTCAGAACGATGCTGCTATATGAAAAAATAACTTTAGGCACTATGCCGTCAATTCTTGGTGGGACAAATGACTGTAATATTAATAATAGTAATTTTTCATCGGAAGATGTGCTCTTCCGACAAAATATTCTTGTACGGCATTCCTCACGTTGGTGTATTATGAAATAATAATCTCCTAGAACCTACTGCCGTACAAAAATAATGGAACCGAAAGCCAGAAAATTTTTTCAATTTCCGAAAAATAAAAAAAAAAATCCTGGATTTTGGTTTCATTATTTTTGTACGGCAGTAGGTTCTATGAGATAATTATTTCATAATCCACCAACGCGAGGAATGCCCTACAAGAATATTTTGTCGGTAGAGCACATCTTCAGATGAAAAATTACTATTATTATTATTACAGTCATTTGTCCCACCAAGAATTGACGGCATAGTGCCTAAAGTTATTTTTTCATATAGCAGCATCGTTCTGAATATGTTTTGTAGCATATTATTATTATAACAATTTAAGAATGCAGTGAAATTAATAATATTGAAATGTGTGTTGTCAAGGTTTTGGGTTGTTGAGTGGATGAAAAAAGGTTGTCAATAAAAACTAGTCACTCGTCATTTTGAATTTAATTTATTTCATAAATATAACACATGGCGCAGTCGTAATAAACGGAAAAATAAAGTAAGTTAAAGAAGAACCTATAATATTCAATACAATAGAGATGGCCGCTGCAAATTTCAATGTTCCTGAACCTTTGAAGTTATTGGGGAACCTTCAAGAGAATTGGAACAAATTCAAACAGTCATTCAACATATATCTGGTGGCATCTGCTTTGGATAAAGAAAGTAAGGAAAGACAAGTTGCGATATTCTTAAATTTGGTTGGACCGGAATCAGTCAAGCTCTATAATACATTCAAGCTGAAAGAGGATGAACAAAATGATATTGGAAAAGTATTAGAGGCATTTGAAAAGTACTGTAAGCCAAAAAAGAACGTTCTTCACTGTAGATTCGTTTTTTATAAACGCGAGCAAAAAGATATGGAGAATTTTGATTCATTTTTAACAGAAGTTAAAACCCTTGTTCAAGACTGTGATTTTAAAGATCCGGATGAAATGCTACGAGATAAGCTGGTGCTTCAGTCAAACGATCAAGAAACTCAAGATAAGTTGATAAGAATGGGTCTAGTGACTCTAAAAGATGCTATTGAAACGTTTCGTCTAGCTGAGATTACACGAAAGCAGACAAGAGATATTCATAGAACGGAAATTTATAAAATAGAAAAGATGCAAGAGACCAATTCAGAACAGAAAACACGAAGTGAAAATGTACTTGTACCTGACATAGCTAAACAAAGTTTTGGTTCGAAAAATCCCAAGAACGAAGATTATTATCAGCAGCAGCAATTTGGAGGCAATAATATGAGAAGATACCAACAGCAGCAGCGTGTTCCGACTCAGATTTTTCCAAAAAGATGTTTCAGATGTGGTTTGACACACGGTTACAGACATTGTCCAGCGTTTGGCAAATCCTGTCAAAAATGTCACAAATTCAATCATTTCGCTTCGATGTGCAAAATTAACGAAATTCAAATAGTTGATGGGTCAGATGGCGAAAACGACTATTACTGTGGTTCCATAGAGAGAAACAAGGATTATTGGGATCAAAACTTACTGGTAGAGAATGTTAGTATGAATTTTAAAATAGATACGGTTTCAGATGTTAATATTATTCCATATTGTTATTTCAAAGATATAGAGAGATTGAATAAGAAAAATTACAAGTGTAAGCAATCAAGTAGTAAACTAGAAGCTTATGGTGGGTATAGAATTGATGTGTATGGTGAAATTTTTCTATCAATTGTGTTTAATAACAAAGTCTATAAAGAAAATTTTCGTATCACAAATACGAATTCAAAACCAATTTTGGGATTATCTTCGATACAGAACCTCAATTTAGTAATTAGAAATGTCAATTTTGTTAGTGACTTGAAAAATAAAATACTTGAAAAATACAAGGATAATTTTGATGGTATTGGAGCATTTCCTGAAACTTACAGAATCAAAATAAAAGATAATATGGTGCCAACAAGCAAACCACCCTATAGGATTCCCATAAATCTGAGAGATGATGTTAAATCTGAACTGAACAGGTTAGAAAATATGGGCATTATAAAAGAATTTAGAGCCAACAGAATGGGTCAACAGAATGGTTATCGTTGAAAAACCAAACAAAATCTGGTAGAATATCAAAACCTCCTTGTAGATTAGAAATGTAGATATAGGTTAGTATTGCTTGAAAGAGGGAGATGTAGCATATTATTATTATAACAATTTAAGAATGCAGTGAAATTAATAATATTGAAATGTGTGTTGTCAAGGTTTTGGGTTGTTGAGTGGATGAAAAAAGGTTGTCAATAAAAACTAGTCACTCGTCATTTTGAATTTAATTTATTTCATAAATATAACACATGTTTCATGCTGTATAAAATGACCCCCCAAAATCGTTATATGGGCTTGTAGTCTATCATCGCATTAGAGGTTGCAATAACTCTCTATTATAGGAAATCCGATGTGAACTGTATTTCATCGAGTATTAGAATTATTTACAGTATCCCACACAGTTCTACTGCGTGTCTTCAGTTGCTCGTGGACAATATCTACCATGGAAATTGATAATTTGAAGAGTGGGCAGTTTTAATAAATTTTTGTGTTGCCATATGATAGGAAATCCGACGTGAAATGTATTTCATCGGGTAGTAGAATTCTTTACAGCATACTAAACGCTTCTACTGCTTGTCTTCAGTTGCTCATGGACAACCCCATCATTATGAAAATCTCAACACGTTGATAGATTCTAATGATTTTCAAATAGTTTTGTGGAATATTGTAGCTATAAGCTCAATGTGATAGATAATGTAGTAGGAATTTTGAGAATTTTGGGAGTATTCAACCCCTTGAGGGCCCTTCATTGTGTAATTTTTAACACTTCGATAGTTTGTACAAAAATTATAAACAATCTTGTGAACAATTCTTGCACTGACCACGTTGGGATCTATATTTATTAGGGAATTTTCAATCTATAAGGGTTATTTAACCCCTGGAGGATGAAAATTTTGGAATTTTTAACACGTCAATGATTTGTAATAATTGTGTAAGAAATGTTAGCAGCCATTTGATCATCAATGAATGCGTATTTTTTCAAAATACAGAATGTGTGGTGCAGCTTTACACAAAAGTTAGCCCACGCCCATTTTTCGGAAAACGGGGACTGTAAAAAATTTTTGGGTAGTGACGCAAATTTGTAATAAATGTGAACAAAATTATGTATTAGTTTTTTTTTGGGGTGTGCTATAAATGTTGGTGTAGCTTCTAGTTCATTTGGAATTCACTGCCTCTGGAGGTGTTCCCTGAGGCATACAGTCTGCAGAAATTCAAGAAGAACAACAATTCTTACAGGATTTTCGTTAAACCTTTAACATAAAAAAGGGCGCAATTCCAACATAACATAACATAACTGAGTGTTTACGCACTGTGCTTGAAATAATTTTTCCGAAGAGCATGCGTGAAGTACTGATATGCTAAGCAAGCAGGTCGTATCTGACAATTTCATAATTTTAAGATAAATGTATTCCAAGATTTATTTCTATGTCATCCACATTTCTAATAGCAATTTAATCATTCTCAGGGTGGGTTTACATATTGTTAGATCATGTTATACAGGGTGTTTCTTAAGTACGTGTAGAAAATTTAGGAGCGTATTGCTGACATCAAAATAATAAGAAAAGTTCCTATAAACATATGTTCACAAGTTATTCGTTTCTGAGTTACAGAGTGTCAAAGTTGAATTCTTTTTTTTTATTTTTTGTGAATAATTTCAAAATAGTTTTGATATTTGGGTAAAGTTTGTTATCTGGGAATATTTATAATTTAGTTTGTGTAAAAAATATATTCTTGCGAACAACTGTTTTCGAGATTTGAAATAATCGATGCAATTAATTTTGAATGACAAGATTTTTTTAATTCAAAATAAATTCAATTAGAAATTAGTTTTTTCACAATTACCACAAAATTTGATTTTGTCAGTGAAAAATCATTCCAGATACCATACTTTACTCGAATATCACAAATATTTTGGCATTTATTCACAAAAAACAAATATTATAATTAAACTTTGACACTCTGTATCTTAGAAACGAAGAACTTGCGGACATGTATTTATGGGAACTTTTTTCTTATTTCGACATCAGCAACATGCTCTTGAAGTTTCTACATGTACTTAAGAAACACCCTGTATAGACCGGGATCCCACGCCTATTTTCAAAAATGTTCAATAACAGGCTGAATCTTCCTGAGTAGCTTCATTTTGGCGAGACGCCCAACGTTTTCCTCTACAAAAATTCTCGATAGTGGTAGCTAATGAAATGCGCAGGCGTCAATCTGGTCTATTTGGTGAGTGCAAAAAAGTCATTGATAACAGTAAGTTTTTTAGTTGAACCTTGAGATAATTCTATAAAGTACTCGAAAAAATGGATGGTAGGACTGAAGAGTCCCCCACTCTCAACATGTACGAATGACGTGGTCATAAAAAATCATTAATAAACAGCGGATTTTTTACCGTTGCTTGCCGAATATTTGTATAATTGAATGATCATATTGTCCTTCAAATTGAATGATAGGTGTTCCCAGTCCTACGCTCCGAAATTGATAATTCCATGGTTAATTTGCTCTACGGTGAAGTAGGATGTATGGTGTCTCCAGAGGCCTCAAAAAGTCCAGTTCGAAAGAAGATATTATATTTTAGGTGGTCAATTGGCAACTAGTTAAAGTACCGATCTTTTATCCACTCTGGTCGCCGGTCGTGGGTTCGAAGCCTAGCGACTGCAGATATTTCTCTGTTGGCCCGAGAAAGTGGATTAGCATGTAAAAAGTAAGAATTCGATAATCCTTGGCTCTCACATGTTTCGTCTTTTGAGGGCTGTCGTTCGTAAGGGAACGACATCTGGTTAACGGAAAATTTAATTTTAAACAACAATTTATAAATCTATCATTAAAGGGCACATATTTAATGAAAAGATGGCTGAATTTTTGGTATGTTGTAGCTGAAGCTATTCTGAGTAAAAGTCTCCATTTGCCTTACTCGAGCATATGACCAGATTCGGCGCTAGAGGGCGACACATCATGAATTTTGAGATTTTTGAAAAATTTGAATGTATAAAAAAATGTACATATACCATTCGTATCCAATATTGAACAAGTGAGCGACTGGTCATTACTGACATTCGTGAGAAATATGTTTCATAATACAGAAAAATCGAAACTGTTTTTCTACAAGGTAGTCAAAGATATGATCAATTCTCCTGTGTATGAAGTCGCCAACGAGTGTATAAGTTGATTGAGTTTATCATTGACGATCAATCAGTATGGAAGCTGATCGATCGAAAAATAATACAGCTAAGCAGACGGGGTGTTTGAAGTAATGAGGGGTTCAACATTATATATACAGGCCGTCTTTTTAGCTGATGACATACTTTTTTTTCTTTAGTGTTATGGCATCGACTGCTATGGGCATTAGCCATGTGTTATGGGTAGGCCTTGTTACTAACTCCATACGCCACCTTGGGAGCAGCACTGTTAAGTGAAACGCATCAGTGAATCGTGCAGGACTCACCCCAGTCAAACCACGAGATTTTAATAATTTAATAGGTCAAATTAAATTAAAAAATCCCAGTCGCAATTGGGGCTGGAACTCCGGACCTTTCGACTCAGAGTCGGACGCTATAATCACTGCGCCACGCCCCGACATACTGATGACATACTATTGCTATCTCGGAAACGGAGAGATCTACAAGGTCGGTTAAATCTGACAAAAGTTTTCTAATTTGGGGAGTAATGATAAGTTTTTTTCAGATCTTGAATAGCAATGTTTGTTATTGAGATATTCGCCAAAAACTGAAATTGTCAAATTTCGTTATGACTCTACTGCCTCCATTTCGAGTGATATAAGAAAAAGTCAGGGGAACTTCCAATTAGAGATCGACCGATATAGAAATTTTAGCCGATACCGATAATCGGCCGATACCGATATTTCAAATACCGATATATCGGTCTATCGGCCGTTAATTTTTTTCCATCGTTGTTCGTACAGTTGTACTAACATAGCTGAAACCGTAAAAACATGTACGTCCATAATTCGACAATGGGATATAAATTTCGAAAAGGCTAAGGAAATTCATAAATTAATTGGTAAAATAAATGATAGCTAACGACAATCAACTATTTTCCATTTGTTCGGATACTGGTTTTACACGCTTATTAAAAAAAGGATTTTCTTTATATTCGATAACCATCAGACAAATATTTCCGTGAAACTGTAGTGCCAGACATTTTTCAAAAGTGCAAATCTCGTGTACAGAAAATAATAGATGATCAGATGATCGGAAAAATCAGATATATGGACTTGTCAACACAACATTTATATTTTCTTTTATATCATTGACGGCTCATTTTTGGAATAAAAATGTATCTAGTCACCGAGAGTCATTTGTTCTAGCTTGTAGAGGTTTTCCAGGCACCAATACAGGTGACACAATAGCCACGTTTTATTGACCACCAGAGTTTATATCTACTAGTAGAAAAAGTAGAGTATCATAAAAACGTAATTCATATCTGAGATGCTTCAAGATCTATTAGACCAATGGAAATTGAAAAAAAGCCAAATTCACCTCTTGTTGGCAGATAACGCCTCCAATATGAAAAAAGGGATCGTCGGCGCTATAATGAAATATCAGGGTTGTTTTGTTCACACTTTACAATTAACAATAAAAGACTCCATTGATTGCCAAAGGGCAGTAATAGATGTCATTGCCAAAGCAAGGAGAATTGTGACTTATTTCAATTACTCTGCAACTGCTTGTGATAAACTCAAAAAGCTACAAGAACAATTGAATGTCCCAACAAAAAAACTTATCCAAAATATACAAACCAGATAGAACTCAACCTATTACATGCTGGAACGATTACTAGAACAAAATAATGTTATCAGTATTTATATCTTGGATAATCCAGATTTTACAGACCTAACATTCCACCAATGGAATTTGGTTCAAAAGCTTATCAAACTTTCACAACCCTTTGAGGAAATAACTAAACTCTCAAGTAACAGGGAGTGTTGCATATCAGAGGTGATACCCCTAGTTAAAACATTAGATTCGTACTTGAGCAACCGTTCAAAAATTGCCATATTTTCTGGTGTAGACACATTGAGGAGTGATCTACAAAAAAACTTGGAAAAACGATTCAACCATATTTTTACTGAAGAAAGTTTTACGCTGGCCACGTTGTTGGATCCACGTTTCAAGAACAGTTTTTTTGACAATGAAGGCGGACCAATCTATGAAATATTAAAAAGAAAAATTACTGTTCAAGAGGGAGGCAGCGTCATAATCGAAACTATTACGGATGGTGAACGTGATGGGGAGGACAATATGCCACTGGTAAATTTGCTAGCTATGGAAAGGGATTCAGGTGCATCAAAGACTGTGCGTGATTTATTATGGGAATCTTACGAACATTTTGCTGGTGAAGGCACATCAGGAAGTTCGAAGCGAAAACGAAAACAAAGGTCTGCTTTTGTTGAGGTACTGGATGATGAAATTAAATTAAATCAAAGTCATCCAATAATTTCCAGAAATGAAAATCCCGTTCAGTGGTGGAACGACAATAAATTAAGATTTCCCAATCTTTTTCCGCAGGCTGCCATATACCTGTCTGCACCAGCTGGAAGTGTCCCCAGCGAAGAAGTTTTCTCTGAAGCTGGTAATATTTATGATGCAAAACGTAGCAGGCTAACTCCTGATAGGGCAGAAAGCTTATTGTTTTTGCATCACAACCTACCAAAACTAAATTATCAGTATTAATCAGATATTTTTGTGTTTTAGTAAGGTGAAATAATTTTAACTTATAGTTGCAATCCGCATAGGGTTTTATTTTATTAATTTTTAATTACTAGTCAAAGAATTTAGTTGATTTTACGATACATACTTTTTATTGGCAATAAAGATGTATTTTTGATGGAAGTGTAGTTTTTTCATTCATTTTTCAAATTGAATTTTATCCCAATAAAAAAATATATCGGTCTATCGGTTTTTGATATCGGCCGATACGATAATCGGCCAATGAGGCCGATATCACCGATAGACCGATATAAATATCGGTATCGGTCGATCCCTGCAGTTCCAATAATGTTTAATATCTGTTATAATATGATATAAAACTATTTTCAATGCGACGTTTAGTTCATTAGATTCCATCACCAACTTAACCCTTAACTGGTAACGTGCCGTCTGCGAGACTGCAAAAAAGGCAAAAGGCAAAAAGGTTTATTTGTATTAAATTTACAATAAAAAGCATATAACATAGTACGACAGAAAAATAGATAAAAAGTTAAAAACACACAGTAAAACTATCACTTTGCCACAGGGGGGAAAGGAGGGAATAATGCTGGGTTTTTGGAGTGGGGTATATACCTGCCCTGCTGAGGGACACCGTACTCGTTCCTGCGATGCAGGCCTACGATGGTGTGTAGGTTTTTCTCTGCCGTAAGTGTTAAGTCTCGATCAGATGGAGCTTCCCCGTCTCCTCCAAGTTATACGGGGGGTTTTGTTTGATTATATGTAAAGCATCAGACTATTGAATTTCATTATCGAGGGGATTATCAGTAGGTGGCTTCCGGCAGCCATATTCATTTTCAAGGTTTTTCTGAAACGGTTTCGCTTTTCTGCGAATCACGCCACCTAATCTACTAGCTATTGGTGCCCCACCAGTTATTCAACTGGGAGTAAATTTGGGTAAAGGACGTCTGAGAAATATTTAGTATTTAGTTGAGCACAGTCCGTGACACGGCACGTTTCGGTTTACGTAAGCATTTCCCGCTACTCAAAGTAATGGCAGGTCCGTCAAAACGTTATGGGGAAGAAACATATGATGACACTCTTTTATGTTGGTATAACTAGAATTTTTTTTTCAAATTTAAATTTTTTTATTGATCCTTCTAAAATCACTACCAATTTTCGAAATTATTTTAGATCAAATTTTTTCGTTATTTTATGCAATATTGATTCAAAAGAATGCGTACTTGAGTGTTCGTAATATATATTTTGAAAAAAATATTATTTGAAAATTTTTTGTTTTGCTTCCAAAAAGTGCCAGTCTCACAGACTGCACGTTACCAGTTGTGTTTCAAAATTTCACGTTACGAGTTAAGGTTTTTTTTTACAAATACGACATCCAGTTTTTTTCATCGATTTTTGTAGCCACTTTCATAACAATTCAGCTATGTATTACAATATATGTGTTTCTCGACGTTTTTTTTTTTTGAAAAATCATCATCAATATTTGGTCACACAATTCCCGTCAGTGTACTTTTAAAAAAAGTCAGAGGAACTTTCAATACTGTTTTATATTTGTTTTGATCTCATATGGACCAATTTCCAATGCGACGTTCTGTTCATTAAATTACATCGTCAACTTTATTGTTTTAAATGTGGCCTCTGGTTTTTTTAATCAATTTTAGTAGCCACTGTTTTAACAAATTCAGCTGTTAAGTACAATGCACGTATTTCTCGACGTTTTTCTCATGATCACTGTATAGTCAAACAATTCCCGGTCAGAGCTACCTCAAAAAAGTAGGAACCAATATTTTTTGGAAATTGTGAAAGGCTTTCGCGGCCATCGTTCTTGAATAATGGTTTTTCGGGTTCTTGCGCTCACCAAATCAACATGACTTTCGCCTACGCAGTTCATTAGCTACTATTATCAAGAATTTTCGTGGAATTGACAATTTCGGATCGTAGGACTGGGAACACCTACCATTCAATTTGTACGACAATATGACGATTCAATTATACAAATATTAAACAAGCAACGGTAAAAAAACCGCTGGTTATTAATGATTTTTTATGACCACGGCATTGGTACATGTTGGGAGTGGGGGACTCTTCATTCCTACCATCCATTTTTTAGGAGAAAAGTTTTTTCGAGTACTTTATCGAATTATCTCGCGGTTCAACTGAAAAACTAACTGATGATATTAATGTCTTTTTTGCACTCACCAAATCGACATGATTGACGCCTTCACATTTTATTACCTACCACTTTCGAGAATTTTCGTAGAGGGGAAAGTTGGGCGTCTCAATAGAAAAAAGCTTCTCACGAAGATTCAGCCTGTTACTAATAATTTTTTTAACCGTGGAATTGACAATTTCGGAGCGTTGGACTGGGAACACCTACCATTCAATTTGTAGGACAATATGACCATTCAATTATACAAATATCAACCAAGCAACGGTAAAAAAATCCGCTAGTTATTAAGGATTTTTACGACCACGTCATTGGTACATGTTGGGAGTGGGGGACTCTTCAGTCCTACCATCCATTTTGTAGGACAAAAGTTTTTCCGATTACTTTATCGAATTATCTCGAGGTTCAACTAAAAAACTAACAGTTATTAATGACTTATCTGCACTCACCAAATCGACATGATTGACGCCTGCGCATGTTATTAGCTACCACTATCGAGAATTTTCGTAGAGGAAAAAATTGGGCGTCTCGGCAAAATGAACTTACTCAGGAAGATTCAGCTTGTTATCAATCATTTTTGAAAATAGGCGTGGGATCCCGGACTAATATCACTATATAACTTACGAGGGGGTAACAACTAGGCAGAATTTTGTACACCATAATTAAATATCATGTACTGATAAAGTACTGAAAGACTGAATGAGGTACTGAAAAGTACTGAAAGACTGAGTGAGGTACTTATAAAGTACAGAAAGAGTGAATGGGGCACTGATAAAGTACTGAAAGACTGAATGAGGTACTGATAAACTGAAACGTATACAGAAATACTGAAATGAGTATTGAAAGACTTAAAGTGAATACTGAAAGACTGAAATTGGTTCTGGTACTTACTGTAGATACTATACGAAAAAATGGTGAAATTGGTTGGTGGAAGGTTGAAAAAGATAAACTTTGGAAAACAATACCTATTTATTGGATATACATATTTGTGATGTAACAAAGACAAATGAGACTATAGAGATCATCAGTTATACAACAAATGACTAAAAGTGCGTCGCCCTCCTGTAACTTCTTCATTCTACATATAACAAGAAAATGTTGAAAATATAAGTTGTAGCGTTTCATTCGATCTCTTTAATCGTTTAAGTTTCATCCATACAGAGTGTCTCAAAAATGCCCAGTGACTTAGAAGTTTATTTTTGTTAATGGAACACCCTGTATTTCATTGCATTATTATATTAATATATTCTACGTTAAATTTTGAAAAACTTTGGTGAATAGTTTTCTATCAAAAAAGTTAATAGTTTTGGAATTAGGAACACTTGTAAATAATTATTTCGACTACTTTTGCATCAGTTCACGAATAAATTAATGAGGTAGGCTATGCACGCGCTAGATGCGTTTATTTTATCCATGACAACGAAAAAAAAACTCTTATCTGTTTTTGCCAAATGTCATTGATATTTTGTAGGTTTTTAAAGCTTTTTTCAATTTCTCTTGTTGATTAATATGGCTCGTACAGTAGCAGACAATGTTGAAGCCGTTATCATATTTGGTTCATTTTCAATGAACGGTTTCCGGAACGTCCGATGTGTCGAAAATATATGCAGAAATTGGTGGCAAAATCAAACCAAACCAAGCCGAAAATAATTACGGAAGATGTTGAAATTCAAGTACTAGCCGGTAAATAACCCGCAACAATCAACTAAGCAAGTAGCTGAGACATGCGATGTTTCTAAAACATCAGTAAAAAGGGTTTAAAAAAAATAAAAATGCAAAATTTTTATTTTGTAACCATCCTTACAAAATAAAATTTTTGCATCAATTGGTTGAAGATGATCCGGACCGGCGACTTTAATTTTGCGATTCCATGACAGAAAAAATTGTTGCAAATCGACTTTATTTGCAACACATCTGCTTTAGTGATGAAAGCACTGTTTACCTAAATGGAAATGTGAATACTCAGAATTGTAGATATTGGAGTGATGAGAATCCCCATGAATTCCGCGAGGGGCATACTCAATTTCCCCAGAAAATTAATATTTTGACTGGTATTTTAGGTGACCACATTGTAGGTCCTATATTCTTTGAAGAAAATTTAAATGGTCCCAGATACCTCCAAATGCTGCAAGACACAATAAATCCCAGTATCGATGAGATTGTTGCGCAAAACCACCCACATGAATTTTACTTGGATGTAACATTTCAGGAAGATGGAGCGCCATTACACTATTTTCGGGAGGTGAGAAATTACTTAGATGAAAGGCATCCAGGTAGGTGGATTGGACGTCGAGGTGCAACAAAGTGGACAGCTCGCTCACCGGACCTCACACCGCTTGATTTCTTTCTCTGGGGCTATGTGAAATCCGTAGTTTTTAAGACAGTTTGTGGGTCGTTAGATGAACTGCGTCGTCCAATTATTGAAGTGTGTTCAGAAATAAACCTCAAACCTTGTTTAATGCTAGAGAAGAGTTCACAACCCGACTATTTATGTGTCAAGAAATACAGGGTGGGCATGTAGAACATCTTTTGGAACAGATAAAAACTAACCGTTTTTAGTTATAAATTAAAATATTTCTATAATATCACGTTATTGATATTCAACGAGTAATGAAAATAAATAAAAACGGCACCACCTTCATCATTTAAATCAGTTGATCTTGACATTTTTCCGATTTTTCACACTCAAAATCGAACCAAACTAAACAATCGCGTAATAGTAGCAGACACTTCAATCAATCAATCAATAAATTTATTTGCTCATTATCAGTACAATAGATTTAGCATCGTCAAAATAAATAAATACAGTACAAAACAGACACATTGAAAAGGTAGAGTATTTAAACTTGCAGTTGAGAAATTCATTAACGTCATAAGGGCAGAGATCAACCAGCAGCCCTTTTATACTATGTAAATTCCTCATATATGGTGGTAGATGGTTGAAGAGCCTTATCGCCACAGTAAGGAAGCTTTTATGAGTGATTGCCAGTCGATGCTGTGGCATAAGAAGATTGTCGCCATTTCTGGTTAAATATTCGTGGTTGCGATTAACTTTAGGGGTGTTATTTTGTGTTTTGATGTAGACGAGACATTGAAATATGATGTATAGAGCCGCAATAGTTAAAATATTAAAATTTTTACAGCTGTCAGTCCGTTTTGCCCTTCCCAGGATCCTTATAGCCGTTTTTTGTAGAATAAATACCCTTTCCCAATCAGTTGATAGTCCCAAGAAAACCAATCCGTATGACATATAAGACTGCCACTACTGTCGTAATTTGTAACCGAATTTAAAGCGACAACAATTCACGGCTGATACTGAAATGACTGGATAAGGTACTGAGAAGTACTCAATCAAGCACTGAAGTAATGGATGGGGTACTGAATGTACCGAAAAAAGTAAATTGGATACTGAAAGGGGTACTGAAAATATTTAATGCAGATTGAGGTACTGATTTTTGTACTGAAAATATTTTCGTGAGACTGAGGTACTGAATCAAGACTGAAGAGATACTTGTATTGATAATGGGTGTACTGATATACTGAACATTCTAAGATGTACACCTACTGAAAGAAGTTGTTACCCCCTCGATAACTTATCAAGAGAAGCGCGGGCGCAGGTAGATTCGAAATATGGTAATAACTGAGTTTTGATGAAAACGCCAATTACGACCTTCTTGCTTAGCACGGCAGAGGAGTACTTTCCTTTCCGCATGCATTTGCGTGCGTAAAGTTTCACTTTTCCGCACCCCGTGCGGATAAGATATATTTCCGCACTGAGAGTGGAAAAGTAAAACTACTCAAACATCTTACTGGTAGGGAAATTTATGTTTATTTTAGTTGCCCAAGACTATTTTATGCAATATGAGAAGCCGTTGCAAGTGTATTCCCCTTTACCTTCCAATCGTATTTCCCGATGTTTATATTTGAGCTTAAAAAAAAATTCTTTAAATTTCATCGACCTATTTGAACAACTGTCCTGAGGTAAATCAACCTTCATCAAGCCATATTCTGCGCTAAGTCAGTGTTCATCAAGCCGTACCACAAGTCACCCATTAAATGAACTGACCGGATCTGCAATAAATTTGCAAAATGTCAATAATTGTTCTTTCATTATAAATATTACGAAAAAATAATATTTTTTTTTATTGTTATGTAATTGTTTGTTGTATGGTTCTTTCTCAAGTTTAAATAAAAATTATTCAATAAGTTATAAATTTTTTATATTTGGTGCTCAAAGTAAAAATTTTGTTCCTAACACGTTCGCAAAGTGCCTTTTCCGCACGTAAAAACTAATACGAACTCCGCTTCGCGTCGTTCGCCTAACTGTATTTGCATTAAAAAAAGTGACACTTTGCGCACTTGTTAGGAAAATAATTATTTACACACTGTTCAGATTTCAACGAATTCTTGAAAAAGACTGTATAATGTGTGAAATTTTACTCGGAACCCGTCGTTTGATAATACGACAAAAATTCAAAACTACAAGACATAAAACAATCAAAATAATAATATAATGTCTATAATTTATCAATATAAAACAACTGTCATAGAAAAAGCTTTGTATAATACATTTTCGTAAAGAGCTCTTGAACTCGCGGGTTTGTGCCTCATTCAAGAAAGTACACGCTCATACCCAAAAGTCCTATATTTCGAACTTGTGTCATAAATAACTATTTTGAGACAAGATACGAAATAAGGAACGACGGAATATCTCAACTTGGCATCGATTTTTGACATGGCAAATTTCTCTGTGTTCAGACAGTAGAAACACTACTATATATTCCGAGTTCCAGAAACTCATTTATAAGTAAACTTGAATAGTGATTAATAGAATATATAAACTACCGGACTAAACTGAACTCTATTAAACTGATACAAATTGCATCTGACCAAACAACATACCTAATCACTCGCACCTGTACTGAAACTGTCAGTTAATCTACAATAACAGACAGACGTGCCGAAACAGACTGGTCTGTTATTATGGTTTGAATTCTATTATTATGCGATTAAACTTTGTTGGGAATTTGATTATTCAATAATCAGCTTATGATTTCGTATGAAGTGATTTCTAGCCGTTTCATATTTACTACTAGCACATTGATTTTGTTATTCGTCTATCAGCTCAGATGACCACATAGAAGGGTAAATTTTCCAACGCTGTGAAGTTGACAGTCATTTTTCAGCAGAAACTCTCGATCCAGCAGAAAAAAGCACCACTGGCGTCGGTAAATATAGTTATTTTTGTATTAAGTGCTGAAAACTAGTGTTATTTAATGGCACAGGAGAGTGTTAATCTTTGGCCGAGACCGCAGGTCGAGGCCAAAAATACCCTCGAATGCTGTGAATGTGAATTTACATCTTCTGAAGTATATTAAAAATAAATACTTCCAATACATCTTGACGTGGATTTTTGTCCCGATGAGTTATCGCTTTTAAACGACTGTTGTCTTGAAAATATCATTCAATGTTTTCAGTAAAATCGCATATAAAAATTTTTCCTGTCTCAAAAAAAATAAGACCAAAATAACTAAATAATACTTCTCTGTTCCATACATGCTATCTTTAATGTTATCAACACTTCCAATAGAATTTCACAGCATCCAGTGGTCTTTCTGTGTCGTTACTATAGAAACGGTTTGTTGGTACGCCGCGTGTTTGCTCATAGTTGGTTCAATTTCAAGTTATTTTCAAGAAGATGAATGTTGGTAATGATAGTGGTAGTGATACCGCGTCAGATATATCTGAGAAAGCAAATGCAATAGTATCTAATATGTTACCGGCCAAATCCAAGTTAATATATGAGAAACCATATGACCAATTTCGTGAATGGTGCGACAAGAACCATGTAAAAAAGGTTTCAGAAAATGTGCTTATATACTATTTTGGGAAAAAATCTAAACTTATAAAACCTCTTACGTTATGGAGTGTCTACTCAATGTTTAAAAGTACATTGAATGTTAGGGAAAATATTGATATGAGGAAGTTTTCAAAATTGGCCCCGTTCATTAAGAACAAAAGCGTCGGATACCAAGGAAATAAATCTATAGTTTTATCATGGGATGAAACCAATTAATTTTTTCAAGATGCTGATAACGGAACAAATTTACTTTGTAAGGTACAGATATAATCATAATATGGTAAGATTAGTAGTAATTTCAATAGTTTTTATTTGTAGGTTGTCCTAATTTTGAGTATCAGCGGTGCTTGTCGCCGTGAAGAATTATTACATATAACTATTGATGCCATTGAAGACGCTGGATCTATTTTGATTGTTAAAATACCTGATACGAAGACCTATCGCGCAAGAACGTTTACTGTTTCAAATTCTGATTATATTGAGATATACCGCAAGTATAGAGCACTACGGCCGCCTCATACAAAAAGTAACAGATTGTTTTTGAAATGTTCGAGAGGAAAATGTATTAACCAACAGGTCACTGTGTCAGCAGAAGCTCTGTAACTCTTCTGGCCAATGCAGGGGGCAACATTACATCCATAAAACATCAAGGTGGCTGGAAATCTGCCTCCGTTGCAGAAGCATTTATAGAAGATAGTTTGAATAACAAAATTAAGATTTCTAACAAAATATTGAATTGTTTATATTCTTTCACACAAATTGGAAAATCTGATAAAATTGTGGATATAACTCTTCAAGAAATATCTAACGTTTCTGGTCAGCAGCAATTTATGTTGGAAGTAATTGTTGAAACTTTACTATCAATTATTATTCTAATAAATGAAATTGTTTTATGATGAATAATCAATTAATAATTAATTGACCCTGTTAAAAATAAATCCTTCAAAAAGTAATGTTTCATGTTTATTTTGTGAATTATTTTGGATGTGAAAAAAATACTTTTTCAAGGTGAAAAAAGGTAATCATTACGGCATCAATAAAGATGCGGAAATGTCAATTTTTTTGACAGTTGGGCAATAGTTATTTACGTAATCAATTATGAAAAGACCCATATTGTTCGATGAGTGTAATATTTGCCAAAACGAGCGAAGCGAGTTTTGCAAATTTCGCAAGTCGAACAAATAAGTCTTTTCATAACGTATTTCGTACAAAATTTTATCTAATGATATCATTTCATGAATATAATATAATGGTTTTCTCGTGATATGGGTTATTGGCGTTGGCGCCTTTCAGAATGAATATATAATGAGCAATGTCAAACGTATCAGACCTATTTAAAAAATGAGTAGTTATAGAAGAATCGGCAAATAAGGCATTAAATAAATTGATACCTCAAAAATCAAAAGCTAGATATGACGCAGCTTACCAAAAGTTTGAAGAATGGTGCCAAACGAAGAAAGTTACAGTTATAACTGAAAAAGTAATGTTGGCATATTTCGAAAGTATAAAAGCTATGAAAGCTTCAACGATGTGGACGACATATTCCATGTTGAAGAGTGAACTAAAAGTTAAGAAAGATGTTAATATCCAAACTTACACCACATTGATTGCAAAACTGAAAAGTTAGTAGTTTCTTGTTCTATCATTACACAACTAGTTGCGTAGTGAATACTACACTCTTATTCACTTATACTACACAACTCTTATTCACTTGTCTCAATTGACAGTTTTGAAAAAAACTGACGTTTCAAAATTCACAAACGTCATGTAATACCTGACTTTAGAAAGAACCTGCCGACTTCAGAGGACGTGTTAGTATAATGAAATGGACCTCCCGACCCTCCCGTATATCAATTTCATATTCTTCAAAAGAAGCTGAAGGTGTACATAATGAACCTGGGAAACATTTTTTTTAATTGTTACAGATTTTGGAAAATGAACTGCAACGTTATACAGGGTGTTTCATAATAAATGCGCAGGACTTCCGGATGTGATAGCTCGTTCAAAAATATTAAAAAAAGTTTCTATTAACTTACCCTCTAAAATTCAACATTTTCGAGATACAGGGTGTTGAAATTAAAAAAAATAATAATTTTTTGCGAATATCTCTGGAACCGTTTATCGCACAAAAAACAAATTTTGAAATCATTTTCTACTCATAATAAGCTATGTTTTGTGCAGATTTTTTATTTTTTAAAATTGATAATTGGTGAAGATTTTTAAGGAGTACTTAGTGTGTGTTTTTTTTCTCCAACTTCTACGCCACTGGAAAAAGTATGATTTTGAGCCACCTACTTGAACACAAAAAAGGTACTCTTGGTCATAAGCTCTAAAGTTGACCGTTTTCAAGAAAAATCAACTTTCATGTTGAAAAACATGGTAAGTTTTTTAAATAATTTTTTCCCTAATTATACAAAATTTATTTAAACGTTAAAACAAGTAACAAAACCAAACGTTGACTTCTTAATTGCAAAATAAAAAAAAACAATAACAATCATACTCAGTTGAATTGTTGGAAATGTCCGCCGTTAGCTTTAATGCACGCAGCATTTTTTCGAGGAAAAAACATTATTTAAACAACATGAAAGTTGTTTTTTTTTTAAAACGGTCAACTTTAGAGCTTATTACCAAGTATACCTTTTTTGTGTAGAATACATTGGCGGTTCATATAGGTAGCTCAAAACTGCACTTTTTCCAGTGGCGTAGAAGTTTGAGAAAAAACACCCATTACCTCTTCAAAATTTTCACCAATTATGAATTTGAAAAAATAAAAAATGCGCACAAAACATAGCTTATTATGAGTAGAAAATGCCTTCGAAATCTGTTTTCTGTGCGATAAACGGTTCCAGAGATATTCGCAAAAAACGAATATTTTTTTAAAATTTCAACACCCTGTACCTCGAAAATGGTGCATTTTAGAGGGTAAGTTAATAGAAACTTTTTTTCATATTTTTGGACGAGCTATCACATCCTGAAGTCCTGCGCATTTATTATGAAACACCCTGTATAAATGATGGTCAACATAATGGATTTTCTGAGGCGATTAGTCCCGATTCTCAGCGTTGTATCATCGCCATATTTCATTGATTATATTTTTATTATCAAAATGACTAATTAGTTACAACAAAGAATATATCATTATATGCAGTGTGAGTCTTCATAAAGTGGACATATTGAAATGAGGGAAAATATTCTTTATTTAATCGACGGAAAATGTACTTATTGAAAAAATAAAAAAATAAATATTTTTTATGTAATTTTTTAAATTTCTGTTTGTTACCGTGATCCCTTTGTGAACAAAACGGTGTCACTTTTGAACTAAATTATCTATCCCGGTTAAACAAAGTCCATATTGATTGGAAGTAATTGGTCATCCCCATAAAATGAAAATTGCTAATAATCTAGATGTTTTTCAATAAAACGAACACAATGTACATTTTATATTACTTCAAGTTAATCTTCATCGTATTAGCTACCGAATGGTAAAAATATAATGTCAATAACTCTATTACTACATTTTCTATCTACTGTTAAATAAATCAATTATCTCCCCAAATGAAGCATGATTTAAGAGTGCCCTCTTTTAACAGTTGATATAAAATGTTACGATTGAGTTTTAAACATGCAATTTTCATTATCAGGTAGCTATACGATAAAGAATAATTTAAAGTAATAAAAAAAGTAGATAATCTAGGCGTTTTATAGAAAAGTTTCGGTATAATTTCAAAAATTTTTGAAGAACAAACGTGCTTTTGCTAAAGAAACATGTTTATTATCAGCTGGGGGCAGTGTCTTTCCACAATTTTCATTTTATGAGGACGTCCTATTACTTCCAATCTTTATGGAGTTCAAAGGTCAAAGGTGGTCTTCATACCTAAGCCGGGGAGGGGAAACCATCATATGCCCAGGCTTAGGCATTCAGACCAATTTGTCTCTCATCGTTTATGCTCAAAAGGATGGAAAAACTAGTTCTTTCACAAGGAAGTGAGAGCGCAGATGCCCTAGCAAGAGCGGGGGCAGCAACAACTCTCACTGGACCAGAACCAGCCTGCGAAATCCCGTTTGGGGATATCAAGCAGAACACAAAGAAATAGGTTAAAAATCATCATCAATCTCTCTGGGAGAGTGCCTCAGGAAAAAAAAAAGATGATGGGGCCAACCGACCGGCTATCAAGACACCTTCTTGAACTAAGCCGATACTCTCTCAGGAAGGTGGTAGGACTGATAACAGGCCACTGCCACCTGAGAAAACACCTGCAACTGTCGGGGATACACCAAGAGTCCACACTATGCAGATTTTGTGATGATGAGGACGAGACAGCCTCCCGTATAATGTTAGAATGCTATGCTCTGGCTCGCATGAGGATGGATATCTTCGGAAAGTGCGGTGCAGAAGATACCATCCCGCAGGAAAACCTTGTGAAGAATCTCCAGGTGTTCATTAAGAGATCCGGAGTACTCAAGAGATAGACTTGATAGCGGGGTGCAGGAAGGTTATATACAGAACTACCTGCACTTCAGCCACAGGCTAGCCCTGCCATCTAATAATGATAATAAAAAATTATGGAGTTTGTTTTCTTGTGATAGACCATTTAGTTCGAAAGTTACACTGTTATGTTCACACAGGGGTCACGGCAGCGAACGAAATTTAAAAAAATGTTTACTTCCCGGACACTTTTTCTTTGGCAAAGTAGCACTTCCCGGCCTAGTCCGGGAAGTACGTACTTCCCGGACTAGGCCCCCCACCACTATGACGTCATCGTTGATCTTGTGGTGACCTTCAGGGATGACCCTGGTGCATAGGTACCTTTGTGTAGGTCTATGACCTTGGCATGCCTTTGAAATTTTGTGTTTGACCTTGACTTATATTGTTGGGAGAGGTGTTCAGGGTTTGTGTTTGACCTTGAGATGACTTGGAATTTTTTTCATACACGGACAAGTACTTTTTGTAAGTGCATATATTTTTTTTTACCTCCATGGCTTGCATGACCTTCATGTCTACCTACTCAGGTACTGTGTATGGTCCTTGTAGAGTGCACATGAAAATCTATACCGAAGTATGGAGACGGTACACGTCCGCACACCACGGAGATCCAGCCCGGCAGCGAACGAAATTTAAAAAAATGTTTACTTCCCGGACACTTTTTCTTTGGCAAAGTAGCACTTCCCGGCCTAGTCCGGGAAGTACGTACTTCCCGGACTAGGCCCCCCACCACTATGACGTCATCGTTGATCTTGTGGTGACCTTCAGGGATGACCCTGGTGCATAGGTACCTTTGTGTAGGTCTATGACCTTGGCATGCCTTTGAAATTTTGTGTTTGACCTTGACTTATATTGTTGGGAGAGGTGTTCAGGGTTTGTGTTTGACCTTGAGATGACTTGGAATTTTTTTCATACACGGACAAGTACTTTTTGTAAGTGCATATATTTTTTTTTACCTCCATGGCTTGCATGACCTTCATGTCTACCTACTCAGGTACTGTGTATGGTCCTTGTAGAGTGCACATGAAAATCTATACCGAAGTATGGAGACGGTACACGTCCGCACACCACGGAGATCCAGCCCGATATGTAAGCTCTGATTCCTCTCCCGTGATGTATACCTTGCGACGGTGGTGGGGGGAGAGGTCGCGTGACGTCAGCGCTATGCACACGATGATCCACTGATGTGTGTCAGATACTCGCTCCCGACACGGTGGATCCGCTGACGTCACACACCCATACGCTGTGGCGATGTAGCGACTACTATTAACTCTCCGTCCTCTCTGTATTGATATGCTGTTGGATGCGTTAACTGGTGGGGAGGGCTCTGTGACGTTGCATGAGTAGTCGATGCAGAGAGAATTTGTTTACCCTCTCTTCCACTCATCGAAATTATATTTAAAGGTGGTGAGAATGATTGTGAAATCAGTATTTCATTGAGTTTTGTGCTGAAGAGACATCGAGAAAATGTATTCCTGTGAATGTGGTAAATCGTTCACTCGTAGTGATAATCTCCGTCGGCATCAACTACAAAGTTGCCAAGGTGGCCCTTCTGTGAAAAGGATTAAGTTAGATGCGGCAGCATCGACACCAATGTACACATGCAATTGTTGTAATGTGTCAATTCCTGCTTCCCAAGTTAGTTCTCACAAAAGAACTCTCCAGCACAAGAACAATGCATGTGTTCAAGTGAGTGATGGCATACAAATTATAAGGAATGCTTTCAAGTGTAGAATTGTGAGCTATCGCGTGGAAAGTCCAAATGTTTACACTGAATATATGCCGTTCTTCAGTGAGATCAGAGAAAAAGTTATTGGATTACTTGAAGAGGCAATAAAGGTTCACAAGATCTTTAAAGTGAATATGGAAGTATTTGGCAGCTACATTGTCCAAACACGGGATTTGAGTGATACCAAGTCATTCAACTCACAAAATAAAATTGTGGATCAGTCTACGGATTTGGGTGCATTATTCGATGGATTCCGTGATGTCATCATTGCTCAGACTACGGAATTTGAAGAACGTGATTCAGGTATAATTAAGGTTTCCTTCTAATTACATGAATATTAAATTATGTTTATGTTTCAGGATGGAGTTGTGAAAAAGTTATGTTCCTCGAAGTGAACATCAACAAGTATAGTCCACTCAGCGGATGTTCGTATGTGAAGCTGCCCGAATTCATTGAGACAAGAAAAGGTGTTGTGAATATTCGCAATGAAGATCAACATTGTTTTGCATGGGCCATCACATCTGCATTGTTTCCTGCGAATTGTAGAGTGTCAGAAGTTTCCTCAGACCCCCACTATTCCAATGTCTTGAATGTAACAGGTATGGATTTTCCAGTTAAACTTCAAGCTATAAAAAAGTTTGAAGACATAAATGATATTTCAATAAATGTTTATGGGTTAGAGTCGAAACTTGATGAGGGTAAAATTAAATATGAAGTGGTTGGTCCGTTGCGTTACTCACAGAGAAGACTCAGAAGACATGTGAATTTGTTACTTATAACAGATGATTCTGGCAATAGTCATTATTGTTGGATTAAGGACCTTTCTAGATTAGTTTCAAGTCAACTATCTGCGCATGAGCATAAAAAATATTTTTGTGATGGATGTTTATTGTATTTCTCTCATGAGCGATTATTGTTACGTCATCAGTTGCATGACTGTAATCACTTGAGCACTACAACACCATCAGTCAATTTCAGAATCAACAAATATGGTAAAATGATACCGGGGAATATACTTATGTTTGAAAATTTTGAGAAACAGATGAAGGTACCATTTTTGGTTTATGCCGACTTTGAATCAGTTCTCAAACCCATTCAAACTAGTCAACCCAACCCTAAACACTCATACTCGAACAAAACATACAAACATGAACCTTATTCATTTGCTTATTCGATAAAATGTTCATACAATGATAAATTAACTAAATTTGTGACATATAGGGGTGAGGATGCAGCCGAGAAATTTGTTAAAAAACTTGAAGATGATTTAAGGAATATTTATCACAATCATTTGAGGTATCCAATTCCTATGGCTGCACAAACCCCCGCGGAAGAAAAAGAGTTTTCTTCTACTCAATTTTGTGGTATATGTGATAAACCATTCTCGGGTGGTGATGTGAAAGTGAGAGACCATTGTCATCTCACTGGAAAAAAAAGATCACCTGCCGCACATTCCGTATGTAACTTGAATTTCAAACTACCTAATTTTGTTCCGATAATTTTCCATAACCTGAGTGGGTATGATTGTCATTTGTTCATAAAAGAACTGTATAGAAACAAAGACAAAGTGGATGTTATCCCACAAACTAAGGAAAAATACATATCTTTCACCAAGCATTTATTTACTCACTCATACACTGACAAAGATGGAAAAGTGAAAAAGAATTATTTGAAAATGAGATTCATAGACAGTTTTAAATTCATGTCGAATTCTTTGCAGAACTTAGGTGCTAACTTAACATCCGATCAGTGTATTGAGATGCATAAACATTTTCCACAAATTGACAAATTCAATTTGATGAGACAGAAAGGTGTTTTTCCATATAACTTTGTTGATCATATTCACAAGTTGAATCATCCAACTCTCCCCACAAAAAATCAGTTTTATGACAATCTTAACGGAGAGCATATACCAGATAAGGATTATATGAGAGCGAAACGTGTTTGGCATTTATTCGAGTGTAAGAGTTTGGGAGAATACTCGGATTTATATTTGAAGTCCGATGTGCTTCTATTATGTGACATATTTGAGAATTTTAGAGACATATGTTTAGAGAAATATAAATTAGATCCGGCACAGTATTATACAGCACCCGGATTATCATGGGATGCAATGCTAAAGTATACAAATATTGAATTGGAATTATTGACAGACATTGACATGATACATTTTTTCAAGAAAGGAATACTGGTGGAATAAGTCAGTGTAGTGGAAGGAAGCATATTGCTAATAATAAATTTTTACCCGATTATAACCCCAATGAACCTTCATCATTCATATCATATTTAGATGCCACCAACTTATATGGTCACAGTATGTCACAACCATTACCCACCAATGATTTTGCTTGGCTGACACCCAATGACATTTTCAATTTGGACGTAATGGCTGTGGCATCTGATAGTCCATACGGTTATGTTCTCGAAGTGGATATTCATTATCCCCAAGAATTACATGACAAACATGCTGATCTCCCTTTTCTCGTTGAAAGTTTAATACCTCCACATTCCAAATCGAAAATTCCTAAATTAATTCCAAATTTAAATGACAAGAGAAAATATATTGTACATTATAAAAACTTACAGCAGGCTGTGGCCAATGGTCTTATTGTCATGAATACACATAGAGTGCTGAAATTCAAGCAGTCATGTTGGATGAAACCTTATATTGATTTGAACACTGAAATGCGCAATCGCTCTAACAACAAAGCTGAAAAAGATTTCTATAAACTCATGAATAATGCAGTTTATGGGAAAACGATGGAAAACGTTGATAACAGAATAGATGTTAGACTGGTGACGCATTGGGAAAGCATCAAGAGGAAAATGTGTGCTAGCACCCTAATATCACGTCCTAATTTCAAAAGCTGTTCAATTTTTTCCGAAAATTTTGTTGCTATTCAATTGGGCAAAGTTAATGTATTGTACGATAAACCACTATATTTGGGATTCTGTATTCTAGAATTATCCAAAACAGTTATGTACAACTTCTTCTATGGATGTATTAAACGTCATTATGCAGAAAATGCTACCTTACTCTACACTGACACGGATTCTTTAATTTTGAAAGTAAAAACTGATAATTTTTATGAATTCATTACCAGCAATATAGGTGAGTTTGATACTTCCAATTACAAATTAGGAAACCAATTCAATATTCCCATTACAAAGCCAATTCTGGGTAATTTCAAAGATGAATTTCCGAATGATCCCATAATTAGCTTTTATGGTACCGGTGCTAAAGCATATTATGTTCAGTCTGTAGGTAGTGAATTCAAGAAAGCAAAAGGTGTCAAAAGATCCGCCATAAAGAATGAATTGACATGTGAAGATTATAAGAAAATTGTCGAACAGGGTGGTTTAATATTTAGGAAGATGAACTCGTTTAGAAGCATATTGCACGACATTCCCAATACGACACAAACTCTTCCTTGGGGTCATAGCGATATAGAATTCTACCAGAATGACCCAGAAGAGAATATTCGTTGGGTATCCAATATTATTCAATCTTTTTCCCGAGAGAGTCCTTTAGATCAATTACTTCATTTATTAACAGCTGAATTGAATAAATGAAATATCATTCAAAATGGAAAATTCACCACCACTATACTTATTTATTTGTATTTCATATGTGATTACGCTTATTATATAAAAATAAAATTGTACTAGTCAATTTTAGCTGATGTCTTGTCCTGTACCAAATATATTATATAGTACTCTTATTGTATAAAAGTCACATTATACTAGTCAATGTTAGTTTATGTCTTGTTACCAAATATATTTTTTTGAATAAACATGTTTTTCTGAATTCCTATTGTTTCATTTGAGATATCAACATACCTACACAGAGATATATACAAATGATTGTTTTAAAATCATCAGTATGAAAGATATCAAGGTGGGAGAAAGATGTCTAAGGCTATCGATAAATTCGGTCGTACACGAAAATGGGGTGCTGTTAAAGTTCGAGTTCTTCAAGGTTCTCAAGGTCCCCAAGGTATAGGATTCAAGCTTTCACCTGATGACCAATATGATGTGCAAGGTAAAAGACTGAAAAATGTTGGTGAACCGATAGATGAGAGTGATTGTGTAACCCAATTATATCTCAATGAACAAATCAAGGAGACGAAGGCATGTGTCCTCAAAACCTTGCAGGCTGCCATACTTGCCACAACGGCTAAGATTGTACCTGATGCCCGTCTAGCATTCAATGAAAAAATAGAGGAGGTAACTGATGATCTAGATCGCAAATATAGTAATCTAAAAAGTGATATGGATATCAAAGTATGGGATACCACAGCTACAATTACACGAAAAATAACAGAGTTGACTAGTGACCTCGATCATAAATGCAATCCAATGAAAGAGGATTTTGAAGTTACATCTGCAATTATGCAAAAATATGATGATTTGGAAAAGAGGTTAGCTGTATTAGAGAAGAAACATCAGAGGTTAGTCGATTTGGAGAGGAAACATCCTGATATTTGGCTCACACATAGACCAAAACTTTGGGCACCAGGCAGTGATCCAGATTCAGCTGTAAATTGGTCTCCAGGCAGTGATCCAGACCCAGCTGTTTGAAAAATGAATTTGTATTATCATAAAAATATATAGAATAAATTTAGTCATACTATAGTTATTTTTTATTTCGATACCATAATGTTACTTACACATTCACATACACTGATCTTCTCGCTAACACTGTTTGGGAGACACGAGAGCTCTTTACTCTTATGCAGAAGAGTTGTGGTGGTGGTCTCCCCCCTACTCTGAATGGAAGATATAAAAGACGAACAGGTCACTGAATACTTCATTCGAATCTCATAATTCGAATATTGTGTTGTATATTTCATATATATTATAATTTCTTGATACCTGTGTGAGCGATGGAAAATTATATGGAAGTCCTGACGAGCCTGTCCCACATGGACGTCAACAACTTCGAGGAGGAGTGGGAAGACGACCTAGAGGTGGAAGTACCAGCGGTCCATGAGCTGGAGGAAATGGTGGACCAGCTGGTGTTCGAGGACTTGGTGGAACTGGCAGAGCCGGAGGACCCTGTGGAGATGGATGCCGTCGACGAGGACAGCGAAGATGATGACGTCGATGAAGGGGTTGAGGTGGATTCTGCCAGCGACTTCGACTCCATCATAAGTCGTACCATACCTATCAACATGTCGGAGACGTTGAACAATTTTGCAACTAATTTGTATTGTTGCACATTAGCCTTCGTTGCAATTGATACCGGTGATGAAGGCCAATTCTTCGTCTGCCACATGTGCTATTTACGGTACTGTGGTATGAATGACAATGGTGGGTGGTATGCTAATCACCATTCACATACAACTGTTGAGTATGCTGATACTCCAACCCACCATTGTCATGCATGCCAAACTCCCTTATTTCAACTCACTCCACTAAGTTCATGTATTTTTTGTAATACTTAGTGTTGTTGAAATGGGGGTGGGGTTATGATGGGTTTGATTCAGATGGTATCAGGGGAGGGATGTGCGCAATGGTCGAAGTAGCGTTTCGAGAGGGAGGGGGTAGAGTGGGAGGTGGGCCGATAGCTTAAAAGAAGAGTTCCTCTGAATATTCTTCAGTTGACTTCGAGTACTCCAAGCCAACACCACCAGCACCAGCAGCAGTTTCTCGTCCTAGTTCCAGATCTTCAATTCCAATTGGTGAGTACACTATCTTATATTCATTATTTTGTTTAATTTTTTTTTCAATGTACAGCGATGGCTCCAGCTCCACCGGCGACCAACCTGTTGATGTTCGCAGCATTGACCAATGTCCTGGTCGACGAAAATAGGCCTCAAGGACCATCTCCGCCGCCTTCACCAGGACCATATCACTCGGACATCAACGAAGCGGACTTCACCAACGTTCTGGAGAGCCTTAAGGAGGATATGGAGATCCCTGAGCCGTTGACGGTTGATGGTTTCACAGGAGCAAGGTGGGAGTGAACGTAAGCGACAAAGCGATTCCGTTGACGATGTTGCTCCCAAACAGAAACGTAAAATGAGGGCAAAATCGTCAATGGTATGTAAGCCGATTGAGATTGTCGATAGCGAGGATGAGTTCGAGCCGACACCACCACGACCAAGTGGTAGCGGCGTGAAATCGTCATCGCGGAAGCAATCGGGCAAAAGCAGTAGGGTTGGTGCTATTTCCGCATATCGGAAGAGATGCGATAGAACCAACCCGTATCAAGCAGGATGGCCATCATCCTCTTCAAGAGCTGCGATCCCTGTTGTGACTCCTGTTGCAACTGTAGTGGCACCTATTGAACGTATTCAAGAGGTTGCACCTATAGTTGTAACCGTGGAGCCGACAGTCGTAGACTTACCGCTAGACGCAGAAGTTGTACCACCACGTGCTGTTGTGCAAATCATCAGCGTTGATGTCGTACCACCACCGCCCGCTGTACCTCCACCAGCCCCTATCGTGGAGGTAGTTGCCATCATCGATCCCGTCGCCGACGTCGCCTTGGAGGCCATCGCTCCCACGTTGGAAACGGATGTGGACCAGCTGATGGGTGTGATAGCCGAGGCTCAGCGCGACTTCCAGCTGAGCCAAGTAGCTCGGGCGGAAATTGCCCGTCAGCTGGCTGAGCTGACTGAGCGTGACCGTCAGGAAGCCTTCCTGGAGGCCAAACGCTTCACCAGGTTGGAGACGGCCAGAGCTCAGGTGACGGCATTGACGGAGAGGATGATGGCAACCCTCCAACGACTTAAAAGTAGTTAGATGTAAGATATTTTGTATAGGTTAAGTTATTTGTAAGTGTTGTAAAAATTAATTTAAATATAAGTTGCATGTGTAGAATTAGTTATTGTTAATAAAAAAAAAGATCAAGTGAAAAAGGAGTGTACATTAAATTTGTTGGTTGGTACACATTGGGCAATGCGATGTTGGGGCATTGCCCATCACTTTATCTCAATTGTATTTTAATTCAAGTTGTATATATTATATTAGGTGTTAGTAATAAAAAAAGAATAAGTGAAAAAAAAGGAGTGTACATTCAATTTGTTGGTAGGTACACATTGTGCAATGCGTAGTTGGGGCATTGTTCTTCACTTTATTCTAATTATTGTCTCTCATACTTATGTTAATCAATGAGTATGTAAATAATCTTTGACTCTATTTATTATTTTAACCCTTTGATAAAATATCATATTGTGTATTTCTCCTATCACACACTCTTCAAAGCCCCACCCTTCTCTCCCACCCTTCTCTCCCACCCTTCTTTCCCACCCTTCTCTCCCACCTTTCTCTTCCTCTGAACTACTATAAATTCAATGCCAGCTCATATTATAGTATCAGTCTTCCAAGATGTCTTTCCCAGACTCCACCTCATCTCCGAGACGCATCTGGGCATTTGAAGATGATGAAGTTCTGGATTTTCTTCCTCTCCAGGAGAATGTCGTGTACGAGGGGAAAAGGGGTCACTGGTATAGACCTTCCAGAGGCCAAATCCAAGTAAATGAGGTGAGCGACTCCACGGATATTTGGGATTATCCATCGATGAGATGGACGTTCAACCGCTGTACTGGGAGGACCTGTTTTCTTCGGATTCATCGGAGGATGAAGCGGTGGACGACCACCAGGAGGAGGTCGTGCATTACGGCATCGAGGTCTTGCACCTGCTGGTGGACTAAGACTCTGAGGAGGAGGTCGTGCATGTCGGCATCGAGGACCTGCACCACCTGGTGGACGAAGACTCTGAGGAGGAGGTCCACATGTTGGTGGACGATGACTCTGACGATGACACCATCATCGTGGTGTCATCAGACGATGACGATGTCATCTAAGCCCATTCCGTGGTCGTTGCGCATAAATATGCGGGAGGACACCCAGCTCTCCGGAGCACCCCAACGGCCCTTTTCAGGGCCACAAAAAGAACACACACACATTTTCACCACTTAATGATAGAAATGTACAAGGTCGTGGTGGGGGAAACGGAACCGGCGGTAAACATCTACTGTGTTAGAATCCGCTGAGTACTACTACTTAGATTTCAAAAAGTGATTGAAAAAATTTTTCCAATCATTTTTCCAGTATAATTGAATATTTCAAACCTTTTATCTGGTATGAAATTTTCTAATAAAACTAACTATTTCGTTAATATGAAACAATTCAGAAATTCCACCCACCGCTACGCCAATGCTCTAACAAAATGGATGTGACTGTCCATACTCTCACAGCTGTGTTGGAGTATTTGCCACCAGATGGAACTGGTCTTCAGTTTTCAAACGTTAAAATGAACACTCGCATCAGTGTTGCGGTATTTGGCACCAGATGGAAATAGTCTTCAGTTTCCAAATATTAAAATATTGGATGTCTAACGTATTGCTAGTTGTATACATTTTGGCGAATGATATAAAGGCTAGTAGATTTTTTGGACTCTTATTGGCAACCATAATAGACCAATGTATTGGTTTGTGTGAAGGCCCACGGAATCGACTTCCTATTACAATGGTTGGGAAGTTGAATAATAGGAAGTTGAATAATAGGAAGTCTATTCCGTGTTTTTTTTTATTTGATGACCTTTCCGCACTTTCCCTAGCTTATTTTTATTTCTTTTTTACTCAAAACAACAAATTTTTAGGATTTTAGTATAGAAAGAGGCCAGTGTTCCATTTTCTGGAGATAGGTGTTCGAATCCTAGAACGTATCTTTTTTTTAGCATTCTCAAATAATATATTTTTTCTAACTGCCTAACGTAAACTTTCTCATTCAGTTTTCGAGTTATTAGTGTTGTTAGAAAAAAAAAGTCCAAGTTTAAAATTTTTTCGTTTTTGTTAAATATTTCCCAAACTATTGACATTACAAAAAAAAAATCATTGACATTTTTTGTAGACTTTTATGAGGTGATCATAGAAATGTCAAATTTGAAATTTTAATTTTTTGAAGTTCCACAAGGTACTATCTTGGGGCCTAACTGCTTATATACAGTCAATATTCTGCTTATTTTTCAAGATATAAAAAAATGTTATGGGAACTTTTTGTAGACATTTTTGAGAGCAATAAAACTGCTTATATACAATTTTATGATATCTCATTCAGTTTTCGAGTTATTTGTGTTTTTAGAGAAAAAAATGGAAATTTAAAATTTTTCGATTTTGTAAACAATTCAATTCAATTAATCAAGGAAAGTCCGTGAATAGCCCCTCTACATCGCTAGTCACTGTGTACAACGTCCAATTAATATTATGTACTCCAATAGGACTTTCCTTAATCAATTATTCTCCTGAAAAAAAGTTTGCATATTTTTTGCTGGTCTCCTTGTGAATGCGTTCCGATTCTTCACATCTCCCCTCTTCATTATCTATTTGATTTTGCAACTGCTCACATTCCGATGATATTTCCTGTTCTCTCTTTCTCACAATTTCTCTTTCGATGTTCAGCGCTTCCAATTTTTCTTTCATTTGTCACTCTTTGTTTTGACTCCCTCGAATACAAAAACATTCTCTTAGTCTGATCAATCAACTCAACTATTTCTTCTTCTTCGCAGTTTGAGGCATTTCCACTACCTTTAGACGTACCAGAGCCCGGAACATTCCAATCCAATTGATACGATGGTTTTTTCCATGCGTTTTGAGAGTATGGGCCATTTTTTCTATCACGCTTTTAAATTTATTCAATTTTGATGGCTGCTTACGTTTAATTTTTGACGATATGGGAGATTTGAAGGGTGACGAAACATCCGGTACTGATTTTTCCACAAGAATAGACTCAACATTGGAATCGATTTCCATTTGTGATAAGTTTAAACTAGCCATTTTTCTTAATAAACAAACCGTAGCAAAGTTCAAGTTACAACTAAAACCTGAAAGAATTGTCTAAGTAAGGAGTATCGCCTACCAAATTTTATACCTGTTTTCTGACCGAATGCATCTTGAATTTAAAACTAATTTTCCACAAAGCATTCAAAACGTGAAATCCATAGGCGTCACTGAATATTTATTTCAATTTTTTGGAATGTTTTATATTCGCGTTAGGAAGAGTTTTATCAAAAAATTGCATACTAGATAAATGATTGGAAATGTTAAATTCTATAGGAAAAAATATTTGAAAATATTTTTTAGAGTGTTTTTGAAAATAATTATTGGAATTTCTGAAATATTTCATATAACCGAAATGGTGAGTTCTATCAGAAAATTTCATACCAGATAAAAGGTTTGAAATGTTGAATTCTACTGGAAAAATGATTGAAAAAAAATTTTCAATCACTTTTTGAAATCTTAGTAGTAGTACTCAGCGGATTCTAACACAGTAGATGTGTACCACCATTTCCATCACATATCCCCACTCCGATCACTATAAATACGGTGACAAGCTACCCAAAGTATCATTCAACAATTCAACATGTCTTCAGCAACAGCACAGGATATCCCAACTACCACAGCGACACCGCGGCACTCAGCAGAAGAGCATGGGTCCGATGATGACAATGATATCGGAGATGCTACAGAGTTTAACCGTGTGTGGGCGGAGACGAAGGAGCGGGCTAGGGCATTCTATGCTAGGAATGTTGGCAATGTCGGTGAAGACTCAAGCTAATCAGTCTTCACCCAAACCCCCTTGGCTCTTTGGTGCAAAACAGCCTTTTTCAAGGCTACAAAAAAGAACTCACACTTTCTATTGGGAATCATATTCGTCACTATGATTATATGCAATACGTAGGTGTGAATCAGAACTATGACTCACTTGGATCATTTTGTTCTAAATCACACCTTCGCATTATGTTACGAAATGATTTCCATATTTATAGTTAATTGGGCAAAGTTTATGTAGGTGACATAGAACTATATACACATCTGGAGAAGACATCGGTTGGAAGAACACTGTGTGTTCTCAACACACTATGAAATTTGTAGAGTTAACTCATGGGATATTCACCCCCTCTCCTTTTACGGTGGTTTGTTGTCATGTTCATGTGCGCATGTACCATGCGACTTGATTGTATAAAACGTGAAGTCGCATCAACATCAGCACCATTGCTATCCACATCCCATTGATATCACACATTCCTCCGAGCTAAATAATCATGAACTCACTACCAAATTTATCTGTTGAAGAAGGTGCAATGTCATGTACTCCAACAAATGGTGAGTTTGGTTTTGAAAATATTCCGGTATATCACTTGTCATCCCAAGATTCCACCGATGACTTCAACTTCGAAGCTTATCTAAAGATGACAGATAAACCGGAATCTTCAGAAAGTGCTGATCCAACCCTTTCACAGCTGTCACTACCCGAATGCCCTCCAATCCTCTCTCCTCTTAGTGTGGATCATAAACCGAAACAATCTAAGAGGAAGGGTACATCTACTGTTTCTAAACCCAAGAAAATAACTAAGGGTGTACGGAAACCCCGTAAGAAGAAGGTAGATGACACCTTAAAGAAAGTGATGGGTGATTTGGGAAATGTATCGCTTCATTCTTTCGGTCCACTGCAGTGCTGTGGGGACATGTTGAAGAAAGCCAAATGCCGCATCGTAAAAGCGAAGGCCACCATTGTCAAATGCGATGACGATATTCAAAGTAGCAGCATAGACGAGGTGGCTCTTCAGGAGCTCGATGCAAAGATTGCATCAACAAAGGTTGAACTGATCAAAATGTGTGAAGATGCAGATAAACTCCGTAACAAAATCACACAGAATAATGAGTTCACCCATTGTTTGAAAGTGCAAGCTGAGATGGAGCTTCAGGAGTCCACTAAACTTTTCGATACGGCAGCATCTGTACGTGATAAGTGGAGAAAAGAGTTTGATCACGCTTTTCAATATGATACTGATTAGCTCTGAGGATAATGGAATGTCATCAATGTTGTGAGTTGAAAATATATAAGCGGGAGTGGGGTATGCATTTAAATTGGTTTGGCATACACAGAACGTTGCGATTGGCTGGGGCAACGTTTACCGCTACAATATTTTTTCAATTCAGTCTACTTGAAATGAAAACTCAAAATCAATTTCACCACTTTATTAAAGTTAATACATATTTAAACCATGTCACGTTTATCAATCCATGAATTGTGTTCAATGGGAAGACCTAACCACTTCACATATAGTTTATCTTTTTTACTCTTCAGCACCTTCTCGACGAGATAAATGTCAGGATTTTCCGTTTTCAATAACTCTTCTTCATAAAAACATCCTCTAATCGGTTGGCCATCCATATCTTCAATTATATACGTTGTGGGATATGTCCTATTGATTTTAATGATTTTGAATAATTCAGTTGTGAAATTTGCAGTATATCCTTTTTCGAAAATATTTTTGTACTTGCTTATACGAACAATGTCATTCATTCGGAATTTGGGCAGTTTTTGTTTTCCTCGAATGACTTTGGCAACTTTAAATTTCAGTTTTGTTGTTGGTGTAACATTAATTGGTTCTATACCAGTTGTACGATGCACTTTATGGTTATATTTTCTTGTTATAATAGGAAGAATGTCTAACCACTTGTTGTGTCCCATCGCTGAAAATTCCCTATAAAGCCACGTCTTTATTGTTCGAATTACTCTTTCTGCTATGGCCGCCTTCATTGTGCTGAATTTTGAATAATGATTGATTTTATATTTACCCATTAGAGATCAGAAAGTATTGTTGAAAAACTGTTTTCCCTGATCGCTTTGTAGATGTTTCGGAGAATAGTCGGCTTCTTTCAGCACATCTTCCATTGCATCAGTTACAGCACTACCTGTTTTATTTTTGATCGGTTTTGTCCATAGATATTTTGAGTAGCAATCAATTACTACAAGAACATATCTATATCCTTTATTATGTTTAGCATAGGGTTGTAATTCGGCAAGATCAATTTGCCATAGATCTGCAAAACCTTTGAGGGTGGTGGTTCTTCTGGTGAAATTACGTCTTGCCGGTGTATGTAATTCATTGACAACTTGTCGTTTGAGATCACTGAATCCATTGTCCATCCTCTCACAATGACTGCTTCACTTTGTTTCCGTGTACAAAATGATCATTTTCTTGAATGTTTCAATATATTATACTTTCCTCACGTAATTCTTCAATTATTGAAATTATTTCATTGTCGTGTCCAGTATGTCCAGCTGATTTCGAGGATATCAATAGTCGTAAACGAGCGACTAACTCTTTTGGTGAATTCCAGTATACATAATTCGCAGGTTTGGGATCATACCTTTTTTGTATCCGATTAATCCCTGCACCTTTTTTTGTTCTACTTCTCGATGTTAGACAATGTGATAAGTTTAGTACTGGTTTAATTTTTTTGATTTCGTATGTTTGAAACCATTCCTCAGTTGATGTTGTTTGTATGGTGCATTCGTGACTCTCTATATTTTAGCATATGTATGAAGAATTCCATCATCACTGACTTCAGGTGGGTTTTTTAAAAAAATCATATTATATAACTCCGGACTACTTGGGAATTCATGTTTTTTGTTTTATTGGCATTCCAAAATAAAATATTTCCACCACTGAAATTTACATTGAGACTTCCCATTTTGAGTTTTCCCGTAGCAGGATCTGAACGGATACCAAATATTGTGTCATAGTCACCATTGTTTGTTTTGACATTTTCCAAATGCATCTTCAAAATATCTTCAATATTGCCTTCAGAAAGGGAGGAATAGTCCGAGTTACTTATTCGAGATGATGATGGTGTTTCGAATATAGACGTTTCACCGAATTCTTTAATGGTCTCACTGTCAGCAGACGAGGTGTCACTACCAAATTGATTCTTTCCCATAGGAGTACTCCTAACTAGAGTAGAGTGTGAGTTCACTTGCTTCGTCATTGATTGTCGTAGTGGTGGTGGTAGTTGTTTCGTTGCAGCAGCTGAAGATAGAACGTTCAATGGCTTCATTAGGGGATCGTAGAATTTTTCAAGTGCTATTCGATTTTCAATAAGTCCACTCTTGATAGAGTTAAATTTCTGGCGTACAGCTTCTGTTGTCTCAACTAGTTGACGTTTCAAATTCAATGCATTGTTTTTATCATCAACAACTGAATCGTTCTTCATTTTGTTCTACAAGAGAGATTACACCACTGAAGTAACCTGTGTGCAATCCAACGATCGATTGAATGTGGATTGCAGTGTCATGGATATATAAAACTATCAAATCCCATGCGATATCTACCTTCGTGCATTTTTCTATCTTTATCAATGACCATAAATCCATATTGATCCTCCCAACATTTAACACACATCAGTTGAAATTGTTTGAATGTTACGTGATCGGAATAAATATGGTGTAGATTCGTTTCATCTTGTTTGAACATTACGATAAAGTTGGTATTATCTCGCACTAACTGTTTGGGCACTCGTGAATATGTTTGAGCAAGATAAAAACAGTCAACATCTTTATGGCGTCCCATACAGAAATATGATCTTATAATGTCCTGTTTTTCACATATTACATCATCGAAAATGAAAACAGAATTTGGTTTGGCATCGGACGGTTCGACTATTTCTGCATTATTACTGAACGTAAAAAAACACAACCCCTTTATAGGTTCCAATACATTCCGTAGGAATTGATATTTGGGTTGATTGAGTGATTTCGAATGTTTGTGAATCGCAGTCCTTGTGGATGTGTTAAGAGAGAGATCATGGCATTCGTCTTTCCACAATTCGACGGTCCGATAATGAGTCCTCGAACAGATGATGGAAGTAGCGGACCATGCCGCAACACTTTCTGTCCATTCAATCCACAACCGAATTTTTCATCTAAATTATCTACAGCAAACTTTTCTTTCTGCTTCACAATGCGCATCGTACCGTGGTTGGAGACTATGTAAGCGATGATATGTTGTGAACGTTTCATTTAAATGAGTACCATCAAACGAAACGGATGTGTTCGTGGTAGATGCAGAAAAAACGGTCGTGGATTCGTTAATAATTTGATAAACAAACTTCCGTTCGAATTACATTTACCTGGAGGATATCAGTACTGTGGACCTGGTACAAAATTGGAAAAACGTTTAGCCCGCAAAGATCCTGGAATCAATAAATTGGATATTGCATGCAAACAACACGATATTCAATATTTGAATCATCTTACTGATCTCACAGCGAGACATACGGCAGACAAAGAACTCGAATACGCAACTTGGAATAGGGTTAAATCGAAAGACGCTGGTATTAAGGAAAGAGCAGCTGCCCTACTCGTTACCAACATTATGAAAGCAAAGAGACGTTTTGGTATGGGTTGTAGTACTACTATGAAGGGAAAGAAGAGGAAGCAACCGAAGAAAAAGAAAAATAAACTCAGAAAAATCGTCTTCGGTTCTGGGGTGGTTCATAAAGTGCGGAATGTATTGAAAACAGCTGGGGGTGAGCAATTTGTGACGAATAATAGGAAAAAAGCTACCGTAGTGGCATTGCATGCGGCACGTAAATACCTCAAAGCTGCCGGTGGGAAGAAAACAATCCGCACACCCCGCATAATTCCAATTCCTAAGGTTGGGGGGATTCTACCTTTGATACCAATTTTTGCAGGATTGTCCGCGCTAGGAAGTTTAGCGGGTGCTGTTGCAGGCATCACCAGAGCTGTGAATGCAGCAAAAGCAAGCAGAACAGCCCTGATCGAAGCGAATCGTCATAATAAGAAGATGGAAAGTGTGGCATTGGGTAAAAGTGTGTAACAAATGCAGTCTTTATAGTTAAATAGAGCATTATCACAACTGATTCGACCGAGCGGAGTCGTTAAAACATAATAATAATTGGGAACGTTGGGCTCTAATTTTCTTGGAACCAGGAATCATACCTCACAGCATTTAAGATTTTAACTCACCTTACTTTTTCATCAGATGATCTCGACGTTCTATACTCGATGCTGGATTGAGAACTCGTTGCGGAACTCACTTTAGCACTCAAATTTACTTACTCTGTTCAACTCTACTAATTAAAATATTTTTCTCTCAAATCAAAAGGATTTTTGCAAACTGGAATGTGAACTTTTGAGAATAAAAAGCCAGAATGCATAACACTTATATCTATTAACAAAACAATAAAGAATAACAACAAAAGATGTTTGGGGACATTTCTCAAATTAATTGATAAAGTAACTTCTGATTTTAACTGAGAATATAATTTAAACAGGAAAAACGGTGAATGAGGCCAGATGATTTACTAATAATTTAACAAGATAAACTGCAAAAGATTCAAAATAATTCAAATACAATAAATAGTAAGAGTTGATTAGAAGAATCAACTTTTTAGAGACAGGTAGAGAAAATCAACTTTATATATATTCAAATAATGAAAATTAATGAAATTACCCTGATTGCATTTTCTGTTGAACAGAGTTGAATTATTAAAATTACAATAATTTAAGAAAACTAATGAAATAACTACGCGACATGTTAACTTTAACGAGTGAAACGAAAGACTAACCTATTTTTCGACCCTAATTTCAAAGTTGGCATGGTTCGCCCCCCCTTGAGAACTATGGGTGGTCCCTGAAAATATAACAACTGGCCTCTCACAAGAACATAAACATATGCGAACTATTTGACTGTTTGTTTCTCTATTATTCTGAAATGCCCAATTTTGAGATAAATACACACACGGAAACACTTAAAAATAATCAATAACATCGTCTATTTTAAGAGGACCCTTGGTAACCATGTATTTCTGAGAATATTTACTAGAATAACATGAGTTTTCGAGGGTTTGAGAAAACATTTCAGATATTAGAATTCGAGTTTGGGTCTGATTTAAATTATTATTTCCGGTCATAAAATTCGTTTGGTTACAATCCTCCCCCCTCAGAATAGTAACAATTTTTTTTTTCTCGAAATAAATTGTTACTCCAGATCCTCCTTACATTTTTCCAACTTACAATTCTACAGTCTGTGTTTATGCAGTTCGTATCCCGCGCGTAATGGGTTTCCGCACGCCCATGGTCGTAACACCAAAGTCATAAGTCTGTTCACTCACGCACTCGTCGATGTAGCTCCGTAGATGTTGATACTGTCTACTCCAATTCCATTGGCTTCTGAATCCTTCCTGGTTTCCGGTTCCTTGGTTCACAGAGCTATCAGGTAAGCTCCGATCCATCATCGTGAATAATAAATGGAATCTGTTCACCTGAGAACTGGTTACTCCTTCCCAAGTGTCCAAAGGAAGATGTTATCCTCGGACTGGCAATCTCTTGCAACCGATATCTCACACGCTCCATGTACTAGACACACAACTCTGCCCCATGGTCCTCGCTTGGCACCAGGATCTTCTTCTCGGAATGGTAGTGGGGTGGAAACTGGATGGTGATGTACCCTTGATCTTCTGACATGCTGCAACCTGCTCTCCCATCGCTGACTGCTCATCTCTCCGAAGTTGGTGGTAGAAATCCTCGATGTCTCTCGGCTGGAAATAATGTACGAAACTGCATCTTGGGTCCTGGGGTGCTTGGATCGTCGTCTCGGTTCCTTCGTCTAGAGTCCTTGGTCCTTCGTCTGGAATCTCCGGTCCTTCGTCTGGTATCTTCGGTTTTACGTCTTGGGTCCATGGTCCTTCGTCTAGAATCCTTGGTCCTGAACGTCTTGTGGTAGCCTCAGCTGTGGTCCTAGGAGGTGGCGTCCTGGTTCTTCTTTGGTATCCTTGGTCTTCCTCAGAGCAAATTCGGTTCATCTACGTTGGGGTCCTGGCCATTAGAACATGGTCCCGCTGCCATAATACCTGTAAATACAAATTAAATTAGAATTCAATAATTTCTGTTGGTGGTTAGTAAGAAATTCGGAAACTGGAAGTCTCATATTCCAGTCTCCGTTACCTAATTATGAATTCCTCCTCAACGGTCCCTGCTGATTGAAGTGGTCCTGCCCAGTTGTGTCGAAGTTCTTCATTTCATTCCATTTTTCCGCAGGATCACCGTGGAACTACTTTTCCCGCATCACTCTTGCTACCGTGCTCCTTATCCTCCTTGATTCCGTTACCGTTTGCTTTAATTTCCACCGTTACCTTTTCTACCATACTTGGAATTTTCTTTTATCCGCGACTTTCCGATCTTACTGTCTTACTTGGGTTACGCTTCTTCTAACTGAACGGTACTGACTGCATGAACTTCTAGATTTTTCTCATTACGTTTTACATTTTTTTTTCTTTACTTTTTAGCATTATTTCTATTTTCGTTTAGTCTAGAAGTAACCGATTTCCTTCACTGATTAGTCATTTTCCGCAATATACCGTTGTAAATTTCGGGCTTTCTTTACTTGACCTCTTGATATAATCGTGCATATTGGTTACCGTTAGGCTTTTATACAAATTGACAAAATATGGTCTGACTAATCCAATTCTGTTCTTTCTTTCTAAAGTTTCAGGAATCTGACATTCATGCACTTCTCGATGGTATGTAGATAACTATGTGACATCTTTTCATTCCCTCTATTACAATGTGTCCCTCTGACAATATTGAAAATTTTCAATCTATATTTTCTCGGTGATATACTCGAAACGACTGAACTTGATACTTACTTAGATATGTTCTGAAACTTCAAAAGATTAGTAGCTAATTAATTCCTGAAGTCTGAACAATGAAATTCGATTTACGAATTCAACTATTATCTCCCACACTTGTTCATTTCTCTATATTAGATTCTCATTTTCTCTCAATTTCTCGTTCCTTTCTCATCTCACAGTTAATCTTTCATTCAATATACTCTTACCAGATTCATTCGTCAAATAGTTGAATTGGTACTTATTTTGAAATGTGGAAACTTAACTCCTAGGAATAGAACCAACATCGATAGGTGCAAAATAACAAGAGAACAAATCACTAGACATGTGAAATAAAACTTATAAACCACAAGTTTCCTGAATGATATTTGACAATAATAATACAAACGAAAAAACAACGATTTTATTCGTATGTTACTACCACAGCAATGGTTAATCTGTCACAACTGCGTTGTGAAAATAAACTACGGTTAAATTGCCTTAGATGAGCGATCTCAAAATACTTATTACTTCAATAGGTATTATCAATAGTGACTTGAGGTACAAAAATTGAAATATTTGTGCTATAGTTCATTTTAGGTGAGTTTTACCTGGAAAATATCCATTATCGTAAATATGAGTGGACTTAATGGAATTCGAGTTTGGGTCTGATTTAAATTATTATTTCCGGTCATAAAATTCGTTTGGTTACAAGTGGTAGTGGTATATACCTTAAACCATACCGTAAAGGACTCGGACTATACTTGAAACCATACAATCCAAAAAACTAATGGATTCCCTACCTCGAAGATCTCTCACCGACATCGATCTCAATTATTATGCCAAGAAAATGAAAATTCCATACTTTCGCGGTATTTTCATGCGTGATACATTACCCACTAGAGGTCCACGAAACTACGAGACCGCTATTGTCAATTTAGATGGAATAAGAGGATCGGGAACACATTGGGTGGCATACGGCAAATGTGGGAAAGACATTGCATACTTTGATAGTTTTGGAGATCTACCCCCACCAATAGAGTTGATTCAATACTTTCAGAAATGTCCGAAAGTGAAAATTCTATATAACTATGATCGCCAGCAGAAGTCGTGAATTGGGGTTGATTCACGACTAACTAGGTAGATACTGATCATTCATAGATTTAAAACACTTTAGAAAAATATAAAAACATTTATTTTACTATGTACAAATATGAGATTACGACGATTGAATTAAATGAAGGAATTATTAAATTAAAGCATCAATGAATCAAAGAATTAATGAATTAAAGAATTGAAGAATCTCTCCTAGACTAGTTATTGATTGAATGAATAATTTTAAAAAGATCTTTACTTACAATACATATCGGCTTAAACAGTTTATGAACATTTTCCATTTATTCAATACCGAATCTTCCAAACTCCCCCCATAGCTGTGGGCACGGCAGAACTCTAAACTCGACTCGACTCGACTCGACTACCAGATCGAACTATCAGTGGCCTTTTTGAAAACTCTTGTTTGCGTTATGTTGAGGACAAGTTGTGTTTCAAAATAAAATATCTTCGCTCACGTACTGAATTGTAAAAAGGTTACCTACGTATTGAAATATAAAATATTTTAATGTACAGGATGTTCCATATATTTTTGACAATACCCCCCCGTTCAAAATCGCGCGCCTCGAGCGATTATATTAAAACCAACTGACAATTCGATACAGGTTTACAAAAACTATGAAATTAATACCATGTAAATATAAATATACAAATAAATATGCGCAGAAGAAGTCTGCTTGCACCATCTCCATTTGAATTCTTCTCCCCCTTGCTGCATTTTCCATCTTTGATTGGCTCATTTCGTTTCCATTCAATAGCTTGTACCATGATTCAACGTTGCCTGGGTACAATAATTGGCTCATCAATTTAGTCAGGCTTGGGTTGGCTTGGCCGAACCAGGTATGGTATGACCCAAACATCCTGGACAACTTCTATTTGGCACGGATCTGCCTGCCGGGACTTGACATGGCTCTAGTGGACTTGGCATAGATTTGCCTGCCGGGACTTGGCATGGCTTGGTCCGGTTGGACTCCATTTTGGCTCTGCTTCCCTGTATTTGGCATGTATCTGCCTGCCTGGACTTGGCATGGCTTTACTGGACATTAGCACTGCTTGGTCCGGTTGGATACTCTATTTTGGCTCAGCTTTACTAGACAACATGGAGCTTGACATGGTAGAACTTGGCTCTGCTCTATCTCATTGACTGTGAGAAGGCTCACATGGCTGTGGAAACTGTGGCTTCATCACGATTCACCTGGAGATTCTCTCGGAGTGGTACAAGGCTGAAGACTCTTCCGCGTTCCTTACAGGAGGTACAGTTCCTATAATACAAAAATAAAAGTTTAGGTAAACATACTGCTATCATCTAATTTTACAACAAATACCCAAATACCCAAAATATATTAACTACTATTCAACCTTATTCTCATCATATTATACAATTATATGCCAACCATCCAGATTCAAAATATTTTTCGAATTATCCGATATCAATATATACTTATTATAATATAATCATCCATTCATTTTAGAAGTATCACAAATGTCACATTTTTCATTTATCCATAGCCATTCTCTTTCATTTACAAAAAGTAAAAATACCACCATTTCTCACAATACGAGGCTAATTTTGTGATGCGATACCCTGATATTCTTTGCCTAGGATTAGATACAGAATATCACAAAACAATTTCACACTCGGTTTTCACATTACATTCAACAATTTCCATTAAATTATGTAAGACCTCATTCATAACTTATTAAAACACTGTGCACAGTTCAATGATCAGGCAGTTTCATACTTCACCCTTTAATTTATATCAACACATCGGCCATCGCCTACACCCTTATGTCGTTCTCCTACGAACTCTTCTTTTTCTTTTAGTTCCCAATCACCCTGAAGAACTATTGTGTGTGCACATAGCATATAATCTACATGAATCACATCCATTTTCGCATTTTTTGTAGATCCTAGTTTCACTTCTGTAAGTAACTGGATTCAACTTCTCTCACCATGTGATTCCTACAACATAAAATAAATCATCATAATAAGCTCAAACGACTTCCAATTTAGATTCATTGCCAAATTATCTGACAAAACAGTGTATTTAGAATACACCAAGGTTTCAACAAATTCCTTCCTCATGATTCTGACCAATGGTATTCTGCATCTATTGGGTAAACTCCAAAATGATATTTTCTCAAATCTTCTGTCCATGCTTTCTCTGAAGCTCATCTCTTATGATTCTAAAGTTCTCCCATTATAGGTATTCGGTATTCCTACAACAAAATAAATCATCATAGTATCAATACGACTTTCAATCGCGATTTCATTGTCAAATTCTCTGACAAAACTGAGTATTTACAATACAACGAGGATTCAACGAATTCCTTTCTCATGAGCTTACTCAGTACGACTTCCAATAGCGACTTAATTGTCAAATTCTCTGACAAAACCGTGTATAAAGGAAGGTTTCAACAAATTCCTCTCTCATTATTCTGGCAACTCGTATACCTAAACTCCAAAATAATAGTGCATCTCCATGCATTCTCTAAGCTCATCTCTTGTGATTCTTCAAAAAAAAATCTCAAGGGCAATTTTTCCTGGCGCTACGAATTCTGGAAAGACAGCGGGCGTTCCTTTCTTTCTTGCTTCTGCCAACGTACTGATCTCTGCTAGGGGCTAGGGGGAAGCTGAAGATTCAGAGTAAAGTAGTAATAAATTTGTAACTACACGTAATTACTCTCATAAACTCGAAATATAACAATTTTACACAAATTATTCTTGTAAAAATCAATAGGAAAAACAACAAAATTCAAATAATTATACTGAAAATAAATCGTTAGAACTTAACATCAATAGCATTTATATTTAATCTTCATAAAATTCTCTGGAGTTTATTGCGTACAGTTTTCTGCGGTCACTTGTGCCTGAAGTTTCTCTCTGAATCATTATAAAATGGATACAACTCCAGCAATGACGCGAGAGGCTATTAAGGGGATGGGATTTTCACTCAAGATGTATTCAAAATATCGCACTTTGACAAAAATGGATCGAGTGATGCTTGCAACTATGCCGAAGGAAGTGATGCTTGCATGTGCTGCACATGAGATTGCTCATGTTTGGGAAAAGTTACCCAAAAGTCTACAAGATGATGTCGACATAAATGAAATATAGATATTGCAATGAACACCACAATCTTGACGGTGACAGCATTCCAGATTCTGATGTGAATGATGGTCCTACACCTCGAAAAATATTCTGCTGTTATTGCAATATAAACGATATGAATATTGGTGCTAATAAAAATGAACTGGATATTGATGAACCATCTCCGAAAAAGCGTAGGTTGTCTCAAGTGTGTTGTAGACAACAATAAATTGAAGTGATATTCATAAAATGTATCAGTCATATCACGGAAGTTCGAACTACAAGCTGTCGGGACGAGTGTCTTGAGTGCAGACTTTTTCCCACCCATTGAATTGGATAGAAACAGTCGTTATGGATTGGGACTTTCAGGATTCTATGGATGCAACACAATCAATAATATAACTGAAAAAAACAATGTAATCAGTTTTAGAATCAGTGCTGACAGTTCACCAATACTTCAGAAATACACAATTGAAATTCCATGTGGTGCCTATGAAATAGATGAGATCAATGCAGTTATTCAGAAACATATCATGTTTAGATTATTTTCTGGTAATAATCAAAACGATACCAATGCAGATGATATATTCTACCTACATGCCAATAATAATACTTTCAAATGTGAGATGCGATCAAAATTTGAAATTGATCTTACTCATCCGAATTCCATAGCAAAGATGATGGGTTTCAATTTTGATAGATTTCAACCGAATCAGATACATGAATCCTCACTACCGATAAACGTAACAACTGTGAGACTCATCCGCTTAGATTGCAACATTATATCTGATTCATACATAAATAATGAAGAATCACATATTCTTTTTTCATTCGATATCGATGTGGAGCCTGGATTCAATCTCACGAAAGAACCACACAAGATTATATATATGCCAGTCAGTCCAGAAGGTCGTCAGTTGATTCACAACATCACAGTGCGTATTTTGGATCACAAAAACAATATTATTGATTTTGGAAGTACAGAAGAGATTGTTATTATTTTGGAATTGACGAAAATCTAATAACTATTATGGGTTTTTGTTATAATAGACAGAATCGTGGAGGATTTCAAATCATTCCACAAACCGCTAAAAAGGAAGGTTCGACTAGAAAAAGGCTCATTCCAAAAGTGTACGCTAAACAGTTAGCACACCACGCTCTGTCAGTGAGAGATATCAAATTTTTGAAATCTATTGGACTGAAAGTAAGGAAAAATGGTGCTCGAAACAAATAGTGAAAAATTGAATATATTCGATGAGCCGATGATCGATCATTCCCTCACGAGTTTACATGAGCACACATACAAACCATATGGATCACCATTGTTTAGGAATTCAGATGAAATCCGAATCGCAATCAATAATCAAGACGTTATACTCGACATTACTGAGAGTTTCATTTATGTAGAGGGTAAATTCACACCTAGGGATGAAACGCAATCATGTTATCTCTCGAACAATGCAATCGCTTTCCTTTTTGATGAAATTCGCTACGAAATGGGTGGTGAACATGTTGCTGTCGTCAGGAAGCCGGGGATAACATCTACTATGAAGAATATGATTTCATTTGGACAATCACATGCCAACACATTATTAACAACTGGATGGGGACTTTCGGAAACGAAACAGGATATCTTGGACACAACCAGTCATGTATTTAGTGGTAGATTACCACTGAAATATGTGATGGGTTTCGCTGAAGATTATAACAAAAGTATCTTGAATGCCAAACAAGAAATAATTTTAATAATCGCTCGATCCTTCAAGAACTCATATATTGGTGCGGTTGATGCTGATTTGGAAATCAATAAAATTGAGTGGAAAATAAGACATATAGTGCCAGAAGATAAACACAAGCTCAAACTTTTGAATAGAATCAACAAAAATGGTCTGAATGCTAAAATCAAGTTGGCTTATCGCATGTGGGATCTCTATGAACTTCCATCACTACGTGGCACATCTTCAGATATATGGGCTATCAAGACAACCAATGCACTTGAAACACCTCGTTATATCATCATTGGGTTCCAAAGTAACACCACTTGGGAAGATAGGACAAAGGATATCACTAAATTTACAACTGCTGATATCAATAACATTCGAGTGTACTTGAACTCTGAAGTATACCCATATGAACGTTGGAATTTGGATTTCGATAAAAAAACTCGATACTTCAGCTTATTATGCCTATGAGAATTTTCAAAGAAATTATTATGATAAAGATATGAGTGAACCTCTCATGGACATTGGGCAATTTCGACAAAATCCACTATTCATCATCGATTGTTCACATCAGCCGACTGCCACAAAATCATCAACGATTGATATTAAGCTCGAGTTTGAAACCAGGAAAGCCAACTTCCCGGCCAACACCAAAGTATATGCACTCATTCTGCATGATACGTTTTTGAAATACAATGCATTGGATGGTTCAGTTCTCAGCAGATATTGAAGAAACACACACACACATATTATGTATTTTTAATTTTTCTCATTTGTATTAATTTCTTTTTCATTTATTTATGTAAAAGAGGAATAGGTAAATAAAACATGTATAAATAATATTACGTTTTTTTATTCAAATATCGCTAGCTTACAATTCAATTAGTTTTAGGTATATGCAAACAATCTAAAATTATGTCTCCATCTTCATCACTATCTTCTTGGCCGTCTTCGATTTCTTCATCGCTATGATCATCCAATTGGTACTTTTGGATGATCCCTTCAGGTAGATATGGTAAGAGGCGATAAAGAAATCTTCTCAACTCGCACGCAATCATACTATTGCAGAGTTGATCCAAATCCAAAGCACCATCTGAATATTGTTCGCAAAGATTCGCACCCCTCTTGTAGTTCTCGTAGTCTCGCAAGCAGTATTCAATTTGCTCTTCATCATAGCACACGCCCAAGTCGTAATTGGTGGCATGGTGAGCGTCCTCACCCAAAGCATCCAGTTCTGATGACAACCTTTCAACGGCTGAAGAGATATCTGTGGCTTTGGTCCAATATTGGCTAGCATATTGCATCCACATCTTTCAAGAATGAAGCTGTAATCAAGAGAAATTATTGAAATAACTATGCTACAAAAATAATCAGTATTACTCACATTAGACTTTTGATTATGTCTCCACTGAAGAGTGTGTTTAACAATGTATGAAAAGTTTTATATTTTCCTTACAATTATCACCTATTATATAAAGAATCAGAATTAGCCTATGACAAGTGGAAATTATATATTACTATTATTCAGTGAGATCAAATTTGACCAATGATCTCGTTTTCATGCCAACAATAGTCTGTTGACTTTGACCCAAATATGCTATCGTATATTTACCACCAGAAGAATTGATATAAGTAACATCAGCATCCGTTAATTGTGCTGAAACACGTTTTGGTAGCCATTACTCACATCCACCAATGTTAATAGGATTGATTTACCAAACCGAGTAGAACAAAATGATATAGTCTTGATTGGGAAAGCTTCATTCAGTGGCAAAGATGATATTACTCTTTGCTCTAACACTTCCATCTCTTCTTTAATTATAGAATTGAGCTTTTGTAAATCCACCTTTGGAACTGACATGATGAAAATATATAAGGAAAATATAAATAATTTTCAATAGAAAAACACACTGACTGATCTCTCTGTGTAGGCACTGAATAACTTCACTACTCTTGCTGACTACTCAACTGCTAGGTATACAACTTCTGATTTCATGTCACCATACCCACTTCTTTTATAATAGATAGTGGAGCACCCCCACCACTGACTTATGCACCGCGTGTGTGTTGCAAAGACCCCACCATGCGCGAGTTAGCATCGCATCGATAGAGGACGGAGAGTAAATAGTAGTCGCTACATCGCCACAGCGTATGGGTGTGTGACGTCAGCGGACCCACCGTGTCGAGAGCGAGTATCTGACACACATCAGTGGATCATCGTGTGCATAGCGCTGACGTCACGCGACCTCTCCCCCCACCACCGTCGCAAGGTATACATCACGGGAGAGGAATCAGAGCTCACATATCGGGCTGGATCTCCGTGGTGTGCGGACGTGTACCGTCTCGATACTTCGGTATAGATTTTCATGTGCACTCTACAAGGATCATACACAGTACCTGAGTAGGTAGACATGAAGGTCATGCAAGACATGGAGGTAAAAAAAATATGTGTACTTACAAAAAGTACTTGTCCGTGTATGAAAAAAATTCCAAGTCATCTCAAGGTCAAACACAAACCCTGAACACCTCTCCCAACAATATAAGTCAAGGTCAAACACAAAATTTCAAAGGCATCACTAGGGCATGCCAAGGTCAACGATGACGTCATAGTGGTGGGGGGAGGCCCAGAACCGGCTCAAATCTCCTACTTTTCTGTTGGTACCTATCTTCTGTTCGAATTTCAATATATAATACAAATAAGAGAGAACTGTATTTACAAAGTCCCATAAATGTGGAGATTCCTATATCGGAGACCAAGAGGCCATTATCAGTAAGAATAGCCGAACACAAAAAGTGGACTCAACGAGGGGAAACATCAAAATCGGGAATTGCTGACCACGCCTGAACAAAACACCACCGAATTCTCTGGGACGAAGCTAGTGTTCTTCATAGAGAGGAACATTGGTTCAAAAGGAAATTTATGGAAACCACCTACATAGAAGCCAATGGTGCCTTCAGTCAACCAAGCGTGGAAATTAAAAACGTATGGAAACCGCTCATGGACCGTTTTGGAGGGAGAAAAAGCGCGAAACCACGCGCGCCACAAGACCGCGCGTAATTACACTTCAATTATAGACCTATAAAAGGTCGCGTAGCATCTGATTTTGTCACTATTCACCAGAAGACGATTGCGGATTCAAGCAATTGAAACGTTGTCAAAAAATTTGAAAGAGATAGAAATCTTTCAACCATTAAGATGATGGACGTCCAAAATATAAGTAGTCAAGAACTGAAATGTTCGAAATATTCAAATTTGGAATCGTTTCATCCGGTTAACAAATGAATGAAAGTCGACCTCTCTTCGTCTCTTAGACTAAATGCGTCTCATTGATTTGTTATTCTACATGATTGCCGAAAAAAGAGTGTACGCAACACGTCCGAAAACAGTTTTTTTGGACTCGCAGACTTCCAGGACTCGCTAACGCTCGTCCTAGAAATTGGTCTTCTCGTCCAAAAAAACAGTATTTCCCGGGCTTGTTACGTAAATTACTATTTTTTTAGATTTTTTATTACCTTTGCCGTCTATAAAATTGAGCAGAGTTTTTCTCATTTCAATATGTGCACTTTATGAAGACTCTCACTGTATATGTCAAGTAACTGATTCAAAACTCATATAACAAATATGCCGGTCCTTTCATCATCAAAATAATCGTCCACACGACAAATAATGCTTATATCATTGTAGATTGTAGGGGAGGTTGTACAAGATATGCAGCCTCACAAGCACTTCGAACTATTAGATCTATTGTGCATATCATCGCATTGTAACCCACGGGCTCCGATAACTAATGGACAATTCAAAAAAGCGATCGATAAGTATTTTTCGTAACCCCATTCTGTTATTTTGATTTAACGGTATTCAGATGACAATTGAAAAGTTATTAGAGAGTTGATGTGATTACAGTACGTGAACCTTCACGTAGACGTTAACGTACGAAATATAACGTTTACGGGTCGTTATGAAATTGAGTTGAAGTTGACCGTATGTCAACCGTTAACCCTAACATGTTAATTTGTCTATATTTTGCTGATTTCTCTGAACAACTGGATTAGAGTTCATCTTTGCGGATCTTAATGGGAATTTTGACAATATACCTCCCTTGCCAAATGCAAAAAAAATTCTTCCGGAATTGGCTTTTCGAAATGTTCATTGTTTCAAATAAAGCGAAATACCGAACAAGATCATCAAAAATACATTAAAGAAATAATGATTGATGTAAAATTGTAAATAATGCTTTGTCACTTTTTGATGTTATTGCTTTAAAGTCAAAATTCGCTCATTCGCAACTCATAGGTGTGATTCGTATATTCCTCGGTTAACGGGTAACGATTTTTAAGATATCCGTGTGAGACCGTTAGGTTACGTATGCCCGTAAACCTATTTTCTATGTTAACGTGAATAGCTGACGAATGCGATCCGTGTGAGACCGTTAGGTTACGTATGCCCGTAAACCTATTTTCTATGTTAACGTGAATAGCTGACGAATGCGTATGCGTAGATGTCAATTTGTACGTTAACGTTTACGTTTATGGCAATACTTTAACTCTCTGATGTTAACAGCCTCCGTCCGTTAAGATTTTTTAACGGCCGGCGGCCATTAACAATATTTTTTCAAAACTTTATTCTGCTTACAATAGCAATAATAATAACACTAACTATTTATAAATTTGAAAAGTAGTTTGACAATAGCTATTACTTGAAATTTCTATTCCATCGATGAGAGATTTCTATAGCCAGGGCCGTTCCAACCTGGCCGAGCGCCGTCGTGCAAATGTGATCACATCGCCTTTTTTAGGGCATAATTTATTTTAATTTTATACGATTTTATATTATGTACATGCAATATAATCGCTGGACGCTAATTATTAAATAGTACAACTGTGAAGCAAAAATAAACATTTTATTACCAAACCAAAATTGAACATTTTTTTAACAAAAGATTACCTTATCTAAATATCCCGAATAAAACTAAATAGAACTAAATAACCACTGAATAAAAGTAGCTTTACGCGCTTCCTTTCTGGAAAATTCAGAAATAAGATCAGTCACATTTATATTGTCCAACAAATCACTTTCAATCGATATGATTGCCAAATTATCGAGCAGCTGTAGATCCATTGTCGATCTTAAGTAGTTTTTGATTAACTTTAACTTTGTGAAAGTTCTCTTCGCTGAAGCAACCGATATAAGCATGGTCAACAAAATTCGCAAAGCTACGCTTGCATTTGGAACAGAATAAGTTATATTATTCTTTATAATATAGTCTAACTTTTGTGTCGGTTTTTGAAGTCTAAGATTTTTTGAAAATTGCAACTCGTGGAACATTTATGTTCCATTTATGTCACGCTCATAACAATTTTTGTCTGTTAAAACTTCAAAGCTGTAAACAACAATTTAGTTGTTCCTTTTCTGGTAAATCTGAAAATTTACAAATATCCCATAAGAATTGAAAATGGGACGACAATAAGCCGAACCTTTCACTAAGTAATTGATTTCAAAATAATAGTGTACTAAAAAATTTATTTATTTTGAAATCTCGTTCTCCATCGGTAATTGGTTCATCGTCATTCTCGTAATTAAATTGTTTTTCAACACGCCTTGGTCTAAAACATTTTCAGTTTTGAGGGTTGGCTCTACATCTAGAGATTTTGCAAGTTCAGAAGCATCAACTAACACATCCCCAAATCCTTTATCACTTCATATTATTACTTATTTCCTCTTTGTGTTTAATCTTAATTCTAGCATAATCTAACTGATTTTTCAAACATTGGTAAAAATAAAAAGATAACTTCGGCGCCTTTTTCTTGACGACGCTGTCGTGCGCCGCACGACCTGCACATATGGTTGGAACGGCCCTGTCTATAGCACCAGTTGAAGGATACAGTTTCAACAGAAGTTCTTAAACTGCTTCATCATAGTTTGATAAAGTTTTGAAAAAATAATTTTTCAAAACTTTATTCTGCATACTTTTATAAATTTGAAAAGTAATTTGACAATAGCTATTATTTGAAATTTCTATTCCATCGATGAGAGATTTACCATCTATAGCACCATTTGAAGGATACAGTTTCAACAGAAGTTCTTGAACTGCTTTATCATAGTTTGATACAGTCTGTTTTGGCATATGGCCTTGAACAATGGGGATTATCGGGTAAGGCTCATGAAGTCTTTGCTGTTCAGAAAAGGGCAATAAGAATTATGGCAGGTGCTGGATAAGGAGAACACTGCAGGCCATCATTCATATGTTTCAATGTATTCACTATGCCAAGCTTGCTCATTTATCAAACTTTGATCTACATCAAAGACATTTCTTGTCTACCAAAGAATGAACAAATACATGACCATTACACCAGGAATAATTTACAATTACACCAACCCTTTAATGGGTTGACCGTGTCGTAGAATCATCCTATGTACAGTGGTGTATGACTATATAATAAGCTCAATGATGAGCTGAAATCATCTCCACATATCAGTGTATTTAAGAATAAAGTAAGATTATTTCTGTTGAAGAAAGCATACTACTCAGTTGATGAATTTCTCTAAGATTCATAATTTTATGTGATTTTTATTTGAATATAAGAAAATATACTACTGTTTTAAATAATATTTTAATACTTATGTATGTTTCACTCTATAGAGTGATTGTCTTTTAGTGTTTATTATGTGTGTTTCATCTTTTGTCTTTTTGACTTGTTGGAGTAGTTAATATTTTCCAGTTTTGTTAGGTTTTACTTAATATTATTGTAAAATAAAACTGGTTCAATAAAATTTTGATTGATTGATTGATTTGAACTTGTTGTCGGTGTGGCCTCATTACTATGAAATAGTTGTCTCGTTATCTTCATTCTACTTGAAACTGAATTTTCAATATACGACTCTGCCACCGCAGAGGAGTTTCAAACTCCAAGTTCTTTTATCGATAGTAGATCGCCATCATTTTGTACAAGCGTAGTAGCCCCAGGATCTACGAAACGAGTGCCCTGTGTAGAGCTGAGGATTTTCCAATTTTAAGAATGCTGCAATTTTCTCTGGATAGTATGAATGCCCACAACTTGTTTTTCACATTTACCAACGGTTCAAAGGTTTATTTATTTCTTGTTGGACGACATTCATTGCATAAGAATAGGTCAGTGTAAAAGTGTATATATACAAAAACGAATAAAGGACATGCTCTGAAATTCAATAGAATATACATGTAAATAAAATCATATAATAAAAACAGTTTACAAGGTGAAGCATGCTCCAAAATTGAACGAAGAGTTTACTGCATTCCATTGAAAAATTCATTCATGTTATACGGACATAGGTTTGTTAGATATATTTTCAATTGATATTTGAACGTCTTTTCACGTTCTATATTTTTTATAGAGGATGGTATGTGATTACAAATTTTTATTCCGATTCTTCCGGGAGCGTTATAATGTGGCGTTTACCCTGCTCAATGGCAAATGTAGATCATGTCTATTGCGGGTATTGTAATGGTGTAAATCCTTATTTTCATAGAACATATTTTCATTTTTCCTGACGAACACACATACCTCAAATATATAAACTGCAGTCAAGCTGAGAATTTTTAAAAGAATCTCGACATGACTGGTCTTTTTTCACGCCAGCTATACCTAATTCTTAGATTTTTTATTTTGTTTGACAAAAACGTTTTGCGAAAATGATGAGTCTTCCCAAAGGTATACTCCATACCTTAACCTACTTTCGACTTCTGCGTACTATAATTACCATTCCATTACCGTTCCTATAACCAATGAAGAATCGCCGATTTTCCAAATTTGAAGGCCGCAAATATACGTATTTTTGATATAAACCATAAGCATCAAAAGAAAGTCCTTCTTTGGGAATGACAAATACCCTTTTTGTTTTTAGTTTACCTCAATGTAAAGAATACTCTGGAACTGGTGCTTTCAGAATCATCCACATCAGCTTATCAAGTTCGTCACGTCTACAGGCGCCAAAAATACCACACATTGATACAACCTCTCCAAGCAACCAACCATCAAAAACTCAGTTACTTACTTCTTCGTGAAACAAAATTTTGCTTTCTTTGGTGTGTATCCATCAGACTTTCGTCTCAAGAACAAAAATTATTTTCCATATCTGAAAATACCATTTCTGTAGGTAATACTCTAATATGGTGTACGATTTAGAACTAACCTTGAAATGTCAATGTTGTCATAAACTTTCAAAGCAAGTTTCAACATTGAAATCTTGATCCACAGCGAGTTAGGAGAATAAACCTCTGATTTTACTTTCGTTTAGGCTAACAATACATCTTCATTAACCACCTTTACATTCTTGCTTTTACGCCACTATTCAGAATTATCATATTCTTTTTGATATCGCTCTTGAGTTATTTTCGGCAGCAAATCATTACACGCTGCACATTATCCTTCCAATATTTCTAATGAAATTTGATTTTGTTCCTCAATTTTTTCAATTTCATCCATGGTCGATGTAAAAATCCAACTTGCGAACACAAAAAACTGACGTTGTTTATATATTGTTAAACTGTTCCATGACAACAGGATGTTGGGATTTTTCTGTAGAATTACGAGGTAAGTGGTTTGTTCTTTCCTTTGAATCGAAATGTAATCTTTCAGCGGGTTTACGAAAAGTCTAGAACGACACACGACCCATGCGCAAATAACGGATTCGGTTGTTATAATCCTCAGCTGCGCCTCGGATTACAATATTCAACCTCATCCGTTATTTGCCACAATGACATATCGGCCTTGTAACGTTAATAAGTATCAATACTGTTACTGAGTTAGAGATGATGCTTCGTAACTTCAATAGCAGCGACACCTATCGTTTGGTAGAATACTTTATATATATATATATATGGTATCATTTAATTTGATTTTATAATTTGATTATTGACTGAACACAATTTTTAGTTATTTAACTTACGTCAGGCAAAGTATGCAAAAATACATAGTTACTTGGTCGTAAAATTATCAATTTAAATAAAACATTTTTATGACTTCATTACGAGAAATGAAAAATATGCATATTGTTACGGGTTTATTTTGCACTAGAAAACCCTTTCTGTTTTAATACAATAACATCAGAAATTCTCTGTCATTGATATCCACTTTCCACTCTGTACGCCACTGTATTCTTCTTCTTCTTCAGATTCCTCAAAATGACAACTTGATCGTTGTCATGTATAGCTTGTTCCGAATATTAGTACTTACTTTTGCCGTACTAGTTCGAGCGGACATGAACCGGCCTTAAGCTAATGACAGTTATCAGTTGTTCTATTTTGCGGTATGACAGCGTTGTTTTGTAAACATAATTTTGGTAAGTCTATTGTTTTGTGCTTGGAACACAAAACCGTAACATTCCTACTCTATCTCTATCTTGTGTCATTGAGGTACTTACTTCACATTCGAATACTGGACCTTTTGTTTGTTTGTTTGTGTTTGGTTCTGAGATTGAGAGGCTGGCGTTTTCGTCTTGGTTCAGTTGGCAACACTGAATCTTAAGGTGTTCTTTTCATAGCTCCTAGTAGCTCGAGGTAGTTCCTGGACTGTTCCCACCGAACACTAACGGACAAGAAAGCACCTTGTCAGATATTGACAGTTTTGACTTTGACAGTTTTGACTTTGACAGTTTTGACTTTGACAGTTTTGGCTTTGACGTCTGAGAGATATTTTCCTCTTCCTTATTTGATCTTGATGAGTGACTGACCTACTTTGAAGATTTCCAATTAAAGTTTGATCATCGTTGATGGATCTTTGGAAAATTCATATCAGGAGAGTTTCTCATATTGTTTGCGATTTTTGACGCTATATATTTTTGAGAAATTTCCGTTCGCTTGCGGATTTTTGAGGTTAGAAGTCACTTCATCATTGTGTGAAACCACTGGAACGAGAAACTCGCTATCAGACAGCAAACAGACCATCAAAGCTGTTATCAGAACCCTCCCACTTGATAGAGGTTAGTATTTGCATTTGGGCTCTACTTATGGCCCCATAAAAGTGTAATCGGAAGTCAGACTGGTATGGTTTATTCTAGGGTGCTCCTCTGCGACTACCACTTTGCTCCTCTGCGACTACCACCTTGCTACTACCCCACTGCGGCTAGTCCTGCTACTACTCTGCTACCGATTATTGGAGTTCCACTCATGTGATTGTTCCACTGTTCCGTTGCTACACGATTGTCTTTCCACGATTCCACTACTGTGATTGTTCCTGTTCGACTGTGGTTGTCCCGCTGTATATCTGTTGTTCAGCATTCCTTCGCTATTCGTCCCAGCTGTACGTTGATTGATTGTGTCATACCCACTGTGCACCTGTATACTATTTCTTTTATTCTGGTCCAAGTTATCTAAGCGTAAGGGAAGACAAAACCTCTACATATTTATATATTATTATTATACCAATCACAGGTATTTATTATTTAATATTTTAGTAATATTAGTGCAGTTGGTTGTCCCATTCCATCAGGGTGGTTTCGGATTTTTCACTAGCGATAAATCCGTGGCGCTCCGGAAAATTAACCCCATATTTCAATCTTATCGAAACCAATTTTTATTGTCGAATCCACGCCTACTGAGCTACTGGGTTTGTTAGAGGCGTGACACCTCATTGCACATTCACTGCTCTCCTTTCCTAAATTTCGCCCCTAACAATATTTTGTGTCAAACCAGGAATATTTTGCAGAAGTTCTGTTTGGAAACATATAACAGTGTGTCCCACTTTGAGAGGCCACACCCTCATATTTCATTAAGAATAAAATAATTTGAAAAATTATTCTTTCCATATTGTAGTACTCAGGAATACCTACCTCAATGTTGATTGAACATTCGTATATCCATTTTCCACGGATATGACCAATTGAAAAGTCAAAAAGTGGGAAAAACATACTAGGGATTTTTTTATCACAAAATTAACATCAAATTCTATTTCAGAGCACCCTTGAACCCCTAGATCCAATTGATTATACAGTGTGTCATTTGTAGCTGGCAATTTGATTATCTCTTTTTCATCAGTTATATTTGCTTTATTTTCAAAATTCCTTAACTTTTCACAAAATTCACAAAAATATTTAATTAATACTTCGAAAAATTACCAAATATTACTTTTCTATGGCAAACTGTGACCACTTGCATAGTGAAAAATTGAGAAAAATATATTAAGGATCTTTTATTGAAAAATTAACCTACTGATTTTAGAATGTCCCAGAACCCAAAAACTCAATGCTGAGTCACTGGAATATACAGGGTGTCATTTGTAGCTGGGTATAATCAATTGAATCAAGCATTGGGATCTGGGAGTTTAAGGGTAATCTAAAACAAAATATGATGATAATTTTGTGATGAAAAAATCCCTACCATGTTTTCCCCACGTTTTCACTTTTCAATTGGTCTTAGTTATAACCGTGGAAAATGGATATACGAATGTTTCAACAGAAAGGTAGGTATTCCTGAGTACTATAATAAAAAAAAAAGTTTCAAATTATTTTATTCTCAATGAAAAATAATAATGATAATAATAACTTGTCTTTATTATTTTCAGCTATGAACAAACATATAAAAAGGGAAAAATAAACGGATTAACCATTTTGCTAAAAATAAAAGGCGAAGTTCAACTCATGTGTCACTAGTGCTACTGAGTTGCTCTTCCACTTAACCTTAAACATCCTCTCAAGCACTTTACAGCATTAGCAGAAGCTCACGAGAATGAAATAGGGGGCAAACGAAAGATGGGGTTATTTGTACAGTAAAGTATTTACAAATAATATGAAGCGGTCAAAAACAATCAACTTGGAGTCATAATAACATTATAATATAAAACAGATCATTGATTCATTGATTTTCCAACAAGAATAGTTTGAACTTATTTCGAAAAAGTGATGGAGTTTCGGTTTTTAGATGTTTTGGTAGAAGATTGATAACATGGCAAATATTGTAACTAAATGAGCGTCTGAATTTTTCCGTTTTGAAAGTCGAAGGAGTTAAGGTAACCTTAAACCTAATATTTAAATTGTGTACATCAGTACGGTGTGTCAATTTCCTATGTAAATATGTTGTTATTTTATTTTGTATTATTTTTCTATAGAAATTGGCAGCATTGAGTTTTCGCCTATTTTCCCTGTTTAACCACCCAGTCTCACGAAGTTTGAATGCTATTCCACGATGTTTTTTTCTAATTCCATGAGGGTGTGGCTGCTCAAAGTGGGACACACTGTATAAATAATACGTTTATATTCGATTTCGAAAATTATCATAACCTGGGAGATATATCCACGATAGAATAATTTATATTGATTAATTACATCAATAACTGAACATATTTTTTAGGTATTTAACTTACGTCGGGCAAAGAATGCTAGAATGCATAGTTATCTAATCGTGAAAAGTATCGAATATAATATAATATTTTCATTGCTATATTATGGAAAATGTGAAAAATTCATATTTTGCAAGCCAGAATAACTTTGGAGAGATAATTTCTGGAAAGGTATATACATTTTCAAAATTTTCATCACCCAGGAATTATATTCATTGATTATTTAACTAACGTCAGGAAAAGTATGCAAAAATACATAGTTATTTGGTCGTAAAATGTATCGTAAAATCGAAATGAATATTATATTTTCATTACCATATTAAGTAATATGTGAAATATTCGCATTTTGCCTTACTCCATGAAAACTTTGGGGAGACAATAATTGGAAACATAAATAAATAATGAGGTTTAATTCGATTTTTAAAATTATCGTCACCCAGGAGATATAAGTATTCATGATATAATGGTTTTTATCGATAAGTAACATATTTTTTAGGTACCTATTTAACTTACGCTAAGAACAGGATGCAATAATGGTTATTTGGTAATAAAATTTATTAATCTGAATGAAACATTTTTATTACTATATTATGGAAAACTAAAAACATTCATATTTTATCTGATACCAGAAAAACTTTGGAGAGAAAATGTTTGGAAACATATGGGAATGATACGTTTACATCCGATTTTCAATTTTATCATCATCCAGGCGATATATCCACTATAGAATAGTTTATATTCATTATCTTGATCAATAAATGAACATTTTTCTCCAGATATTCAACTTACGTCAGCCAAAGTATTCAAAAGTACATATTTGTTTGGTCGTAAAATGGATCGATTCGAATTATAACACGAAATATGTAAAATATTCATATTTTGCCTGATGCTAAGAAAACTTTGGAGAGACAATGTTTGGAAATATGTAGGATTGATATGTTTACATTCGATTTTCAAAATTATCATCACCCAGGAGATTTATCCACGAAGGAATAGTTTATATTGATTATTTTGATCAAAAGTAAATATATTTCTTCAGATATTCAACTCACATCAGGCACAGTATACAAAAATATACTTATAGTACTTAGTTCGTGAAATGTATCGATTTTAATATAATATTTTCATTACTATTTTGCGAAATATGTAAAATATTCATACTTTGCCTGATGCCAAGAGAACTTTGGAGAGACGATACTTGGAAACACACATAAATAATATGTTTATATTCGATTTTCCAAATTATCATCACTCATGAGATCTACTAATGATAAAATAATTTGTATTTATTATGTTGATCAATAATTTCACATGTTTTTTTGAGCATATAACTTACGTCTGGCAAAACATGAAAAAATACGTAGTTATTTGGTCATAATATTGAATATATCGACGAATATGTATTCACGATTATATTTCAAAAATGTGATCAATTTTCATATTTATCTTTATCTCTGAAAATTATTGGAGAATATTTGAAAAATATATGTGAAAAAAGAGTGTTTTTCGATTTAATTGCTAGAGCTCCATCATCCTTCAACAGCTGTTTAGTTTTTACCCACTCATCAGGAAAGCTTTATGGAAGCTCTCAAAATAATAATTATTTTTTCTGGCGGAATTTATCTGAGCTATTCTTCCACTCAACCAAAAACGTATCCACTCTTAAATTAGTGACGTAAGGCAAAGACAGTATATTACAAAATGAAACTTGTTACAGTTACAAGTTGAAACTTAATGAGTAGATCATCATCTAACTTTGGACTCCATGGTTCCTTTCAAATTATGTTTCAAATAGTTGCTGTAGATGTAACAAGTTACTTTTTGTTAAAAATATGTTTGTATGCAATCTACAAAGTTATCACCATTAAATTGATATATTCGTGATCCTGCAGTTTTTATCGTTTATTTTGGTAAAACATTCAGTATAATTGTTTTGGTAGGGCGAACGTTTGATGTGAAATGAGTTAGTTTTGACGTATCATATAGTCACATAGTCATGAGTGTGATCGATTTTTGATATACGTATTGGTTAAGTTCATTCAATATAATGCATGAGACATTTATGATGAAAACCATCATATTTATATGTCTTATAATTGTAAAGTTGAATGTTTATCAGAAACGCTCAGAAAGAAATGAAATAGACCAAATCCTTCAGATAAAACCTGCCAACTTGACATTCTCATAACACGTTTGTACATGAAGTGAACGTCCCGTATCAATTTAAGTGTTAAAATAAACCATCCGAGAGAAGTTAAATGGATAAACACCTTCAGCAAAAACCTGCCAATTTGAAATTTGCAAAACACGTTTGTATTCTCGAAATGATCGTTTGGTATCACTTTCATCTATTTGCAAAGGGAAATGAATGGTGCAAATCAACCAAACAAAAATTTACTATAGCCATCCAAAAAAACCTGCGCCAACTTGAAATTCACAGATAACGTTTGTATCCACCTACGAAATTAACGTCCCCTATTAATTTCATCCATTTGCAAAGGGGTTGAAGGGTTAAAATCATCTTCCACATAAAAAAAATTCAACAATGGAAAATATCTGCGAAACCTGGTATACATATGAATGAAAAACCAATTTATCAAGTTATTTCTTGTTTGAGTTTTTCAATTTTGGCAAAAATCCACACATATGAGTTAGCTCGAATAGTGATTTCTGTCAGATTGTACACTATTGAACGAAATGCATTTAAAATGGAATGATCGGTTGTATATTCGGCACCGAAAATGCCTCACCTTGCTTTATTGGACAAAATGAAAACGAAAAACCAATGCTTTTGATCTAAATCTGAAAATGTTATTTTCTTTTTCCCTATATCTTTTTCTTTCCTCTCGTCTCTATAATTCAGCAATAAACTATATGTCAGTATTAGGTATTTTATAATACTCGATATCATTGTACAACGTTGACGACGGTAAATCGTTATTTTTCTCATATGAACAGGGCATAAAGTAAATTTTCCAAACACTTGTTTGTCACTCGATCACCACATGAAATAAGTATCATAGAGACATACCATCCTATTTCACATGAAATATAATCATTTCATTTCCACAGCTCTTGGTTCCCACGGATATCTCTGGTGATTCAGTTAAATCCATAATTGTGTGGTTATCAAGAATAGAATAGAATAGAATAGAATAGAATTTTATTGGTGTTTTTGAATATTTCTTTCATTACACAAGTCAGCAAGTTTGGAACATGTCCGTGGGTACAGATATCTAATTATAAATATATAGAAACATAACAAATAAAAGCAACGTGTTGTATATATAAAAAGTTACACAATACTTTATGATGTAAAAATAAAATGAATGTTTTCCATAAATATATCATGGTGATGGTATTTATATTCAAACTTATTTTATTCGGTTAAATCACTGACAAAAATTCATCCACCGAGTAAAAGCTGTGTTTCAGTAGGAGCTGTTTGACAGCTAGTTTAAATTTATATGAGCTGAGCCTTTTGATTCGGGTACCTTATTGTATATATTCAAATTGATTGTGTTTGTGAATGATGTACTCGGACGAAATCTAGGATTGATGAGCTGATAGTTATTTCTGGTAGAATAGCTGTGTAAATCTTTGTGTCTGTTATAGCAATGGATGTGGTTATGTATCTCAACCAAACAATAATAAACATATAGTGTAGGAAGTGTCAATATTGCCAGTTCTCTGAATAACGGTCTACACCGGATTCTCTGTAGGCAGCTTTGGCTATTACCCTGACTGCTTTCTTTTGCTGTATGAAGGCTCGATTTGCGTGGATAGAGTTACCCCATAAAATTATGCCATAACTCAGATGAGAGTGAAAAAGTGAAGAGTACGTCACTCTTAGTACGTTTGCGTTAACAGTGTTCCGCAATCGCCTAAGAATGAAGATTTGGGTTGACAACTTCCTACATAGAATGTCAATGTGTTCAGCCCATTTAAGTTTGCTATCTAGGGTGATGCCCAACAGTTTAACAGGGACGTCTGTTGAAAGGAGCGTGTTGGAAGAAAATATGATAGATTGCGTTTTGGTCTCATTTTGAACGAGGTTGTTTGGGGTGAGCCACTCACTGATTCTGTTAGATGCTTCAACATTCATCTGATTGAGCTCTGTTGTATTCGACGCGGAATTGTAAAAAGTTATGTCGTCTGCGAACAAGACACACTGGGTTGGTTTTATGTTATAAAATATATCGTTAATGAATATTATGAACAGAAGTGGCCCAAGAACTGATCCTTGGGGCACTCCCGAAGATATAGATTTACACATCGACGTATTGTTATTGTGTAATACGTATTGAGTTCTTCCCGATATATATATATGAGTCGAAGAATGAATAGGCTGACCCTCTTACACCATAGAGTTCCAGCTTATCAAGTAACCCTCGATGTGGGACACAGACGAAGGCTTTGCTGAGGTCACATAGCATCACTGCAGTTTGTTTACCACTTTCAACGTCCTCGAATATGACAGTCACCAGTTTACGAACAGCTTGAATTGTGGAGCGGTTTTTTCGGAATCCAAATTGTTTATCGTTTATGTAATTGTTACTGTCAAAATACGATGCTAATCTTGTTTTAATGATAATTTCAAAAGTATTTTCTATAACTGGAATTATTGAGATTGGTCGATGATTTTCTGGTAGATCAATGTTACCTTTTTTGAAGATCGGTAATAATTTGTTTTTTTTTGAAATTATCAGGAAAAACCCCCTTACAAAAGCACAAATTGAATAAATGTGTAAGTGGTTCAGCAATAATATCTTTTATGTTTTTTATGTATGACAGGACTGTTCAAATTGTGGAAGTCATAGCAGCTGGTGTTTTTCAAAGAGTCAATCGCATCAAGGACCTCATCAAGGAAGAAAGAATTTTTATTACTTGTTAATGTTTTCAAGAAAGAATTTGCATCTCTATCAGTAGCCGTCAGACTTTCCGATATTAATTCAGCAGCAGATGAGAAATAATCAATCAGCTTCCAAGCATCCCGACATCTGTTTTGAGATCTTTGTAAATAATTACTGGAAGCTGTTTTTTAGACTCATTTAAAGCAAAATTATATTCTCGTCTGTACCTTTTGTATATTTCTTTATTCAATTCACTATCTGAAGCATCGCTGATAATTTTCAATGAGGTAGGAGTATTTCTCATTTCTTTCAATCTGTTGTTAAAGAAGTTAACAGGGTGTGGTGAGTGTCTACCTGATTCGGTTTTCAATGGAAAGTGTTTCTCTACATAAAAGTTCAGAGTACTCATCAGTGTTTCTGATAACAACTCTACGTCTTCAGATTGTTTGAAGGCATTCCAATTATAGGAAGAGATATCTTCTTTGAAAGCCTCAATTTTGTGGGGAGTCAACTTCTTTCTCGGAATTATCTTTTGTTTATGACAAAAGGGTTCATCTATAATAATAAATTGTGCTCGATGATCAGATAAACAAGTTTCTACAACACCGGATTCATAGAAGTCAGAGTTGTAGATCCTGTTCCTGTTTTTATATTGATTCTTGTAAACTCATCAATTGTGACTTCTAGACCAAAAGATGTGATTAAACATATTAGTTCAGTCAGAACTGAACAATTGACTTTAAAATTGACATTGAAATCACCAACGACAATTATGTGAGGATATTTGGATGAAAGAAAAAGTAACACTTCTTCAAACTTATTAAGGAATATGTTTATATCACCATCAACTGGTGATCTATAAGTGGTCACTATGGCACACTTCATGAATGGAATTTCAACTCCACAGAATTTAGCATGTGACTCAACACACAAGAAGAAATGTTTACGAAATATAATTATTGTCATTCAGACGACAGCGCATCTTCTTTCTATTTCGATTCGATTTGTTAAAGAAGGGTCACTTCATTGAATATGTTTGACAGAAAGTTCGACTTTTATGGAAAAAGAGAATTAGAGAAATATATTAATTTTTGTCTTTTTTAGTTTTTAAAATCGCGGAATACTAGTCTGTGGTATAATTTGATGACATGCGTACTATGAAATGAAGGAAAATAGTAATTTTTATCAAATCTGATTTTTGGAGACGACGGAAGGGTTTTAAACACCATTAGTCCATTTCTGACCTCGTAACGCTAAAGCTCGCTGGAGGTTGATTTTGAGTTTTTTTATTTTGGCAAACCGTACCTAAAATTTATGTAACCACACAGATGAGAGGTACATATTCTAGTTATTTGGAGATAACTCGCCTCACAAGAATCAAACACTTAAATGTCTGTTACAAATGCACGTGTTAAAATTTTCTTTTCTTTTTGCAATAGCTCTGCCAGGAAATTGAGAAAAATAGAATATAATGATAGAAAATCGAGAATTATCAGCCACAAAAGGTAAAAACAGATATGTTAAAGACCAATAATTGAACAAAGTACCATTGTAAGCCCACATGGTATTGTAAAGCCTGTTATGGTATCAAGCCTGCTGAAGAGGTAAAGCCTGTTATCGTATTGTAAAGCCTTTTATGGTATTGTGAAGCCTGTTGAAGTAAGGTAAAGCCTGTTGTATCGTAAAGCCTGTTATGGTATTGTAAAGCCTGTTGAAGTATGTTTTGTGAAGCCGACCAGATGTAAATGTGAAGTTTAGAAGAATATAGAATAACTTTAATTTTTGGAGACTTGATAAAACCAGACAAAAGTCTAATTGTGTAAGGTTTGAATGCATTCGGACTAAGTAAGACCATAACAATCATAGTTTCTTATATTTCTACTTGGAGGACCCATTCTTTTAGAATATTTAGGTCTACTATTGAAGATAAGGACGAAATAGCTATTTATGTACCAAGTGCGTTAAATAGATCCTAACGCCCGGAGGGTAACATTCACCCGAAGGCCTTTGGCCCGAGGGATGAATGTTGCCCGATGGGCGTTAGGGTCTATTAACGCTCGTGGTGCATACAAGATTTTATTTTTCACGAAAAAATTAACTTAAACGACGTTGTTTACTTCATAAATTTCTTCTCATAGTATTTACTGCGTTCTGGTCGGCAATTGCCATGGAAACATTGAAGGGTTGTTTATTTAATAAAATGACGCTGAATTTTTGTGAGAATTGACAAGCTTGTAAGTGGAGAAAACTAAAAACGGTTGTGTTCATAATAATTATGGAGATCCCACACAATGTGACGCTCAAAGCTGAAAAAGCGGTAGGAAATTTATTGCCTGTGAAATCCAAATACTTAAAGAGATGGAGTATGACCATTTTTTGAAATGGAAAGATGAAAACAGAGTGAGTACCGTAAATGAAACTGCCTTAATGGTATACTTGAGTTTATCTCAAGAATAATTTTAATATTTTTTATTTATTTTACATCATTTCAGTCTGAAAAATATAGTGCAAATAGTCTATGGACCAAATCGTCACAGCTGAAATCAACATTGATTGTTAAATAAAAGTTAAATTAAAAAGGATACATTCCTAAAAATCAAAGGTATTGGAAGGTGGACAAGTATTACTTTTCATAAGAAAAGCTTCATATGATACTTTTCTGCTACATAAAGTTGTTCTGGTAATGGGCGTATCTGGAGACTTAAGACGTGATGAAATGGTCAAGATGACAATTGATGACATTGAAGACAGGAGCCGTTTTACTGATCAAGGTGCCAGAAACCAAGACCTGCACCTCAAAAAGTTTCACCATTGTTGGAGAAAGCGAAATAAGAGCCTTGAACTTAGTTAAAAAGTACATTGCACTACGGTCAAATGGATGTAAACAACGTAGGTTTTTTTTTAACCTACAGAAATAATAAATGCATAATAATAAATGCGTTGTAGGTAAAAATACTATAGGTATGTGTTCCTTCTATCATAGCGAAATACCTCAATTTGGAAAACTCGAAAGGTTACACCGGACATTGTCTACTCCGAACGTCGTCAACGCTTCTTGTTCAACGTGGTGCTTCCTTTGAAACACTAAAATAACATGAAAAATGGAAGAGTAGTACGGTAGCGGTTGATGAAAGTATCTCCTCGAAGAACAAAATTGCTACAACCGTTTCCGAAAAAGAAAATGTTAACGTTCCGAACGAAACCGAATGCACATTGAGGAGTTCATCATCGGTCAACTCACAGAACTTCAAACTTGGTACTAATTTTTCCGGAACATTTGAAAATTGTAATTTCTATTTGAAAGAAAATAATTAGTCCCTTTTTTATGTAAAATAAAACTTTTCTGATTAATTAATTTATTGAACTTCAGAAAAAAACATATAGCGGGCGTTATGATTCATAATTCCTTCCATAACGCCCTGGGCGTTATGGGTCTGTTAATGGCAACCGTTGCCAAGGTATTATAAAGCAGTAATGGACAAGTGAAAAATAAATTATTAAATATTTATATTTTTATGTGCCTCTTGTTTGAAGTTGAAGTTAAATCTTTCTTTCAACATAGTTAAGGTCTTTCTACAGAGATTGGCATGAGAATCAGTTCTTGAATTCATTTAACACTGTAGTCGGCGATCAATAATAGCTATTAATATAACGAGATTATTATGCGATTTATTATAGTCGAGGACATTGCTAGGTGACGAGGCTACAGCCGACTCCCGCAATGTCCGAGACGGTGTTATAGTTATTTATGTACCAAGTGCATTATATAGATCATAACTCCCGAAGGATAACATTCACCCGAGGGTCTTTGGCCTGAGGGATGGATGTTGCCCGATGGGCGTTAGGATATAGTAACGCTCGTGGTGCGTACAAGATTTTATTTTTCACGAAAAAATTATCTTAAACGACGTTGTTTACTTCATTAATTTCTTCTCATAGTATTTACTGCGTTCTGGTCGGCAACTGAGCACAAGTGAGCTTCTATGCAATTGCCATGGAAACATTGAAGAGGTTGCTAAGGGTTGTTTATTTAATGAAATGACGCTGCATTTTTGTGAGAATTGACGATTTCGTTAGTGAAGAAAACTAAAATCGGTTATGTTTTTACTTATCATGGGATCCCACAGAATGTGACGCTCAAAGCTTAAAAAGCGTTAGGAAATTTACTGCCTGTGAAATCCAAATATTTATAAGAGAATGAGTATGACCATTTTTTGAAATGGAATGATGAAAATAGGGTGAGTACCGTAAATGAAACTGAAAAAGCTCCAGATGATATAGTTTTCTGCAACATAAAGTTGTTCCGGTAATGGGCGTATTTGGAGGCTTGATACGTGATGAAATGGTCAAGATGACAATTCATGACATTGAAGACAGAGGTGCCGTTTTACTGATCAAGGTACCAGAAACCAAGACCTGAAACTCAAATAGTTTCATCATTGTTAAAGAAAGCGAAATAGGAACGTTGAACTTAGTTAAAAAGTACATTGCACTACGACAAAAAGGATGTAAACAACGTAGGCTTTTTTTAACCTACAGAAATAAAAAATGCATTGAGTTACCTGTAGGTAAAAATACTATAGGAAGTGTTACTGCTATAGCGAAATACCTTAATATGGAAAACCCGAAAGGCTACACCGGACATTGTCTACGCCGAACGTCGTCAACGCTTCTTGTTCAAGGTGGTGCCACAGATTAAGTTCTAATCTGTGGTGGTGCTTCATTTGAAATACTAAAATTACATGGAAAATGGAAGAGTAGTACGGTAGCGGAGAGCTACATTGATGAAAGTATCTCATCGAAGAACAAAATTGCTACAATGATAGCTTATTCCGATTCCCAAAAAGAAAATGTTAACGTTCCGAACGAAACCGAATGCACATTGAGGAGTTCATCGGTCAGCCCACAGAACGTTAAACTTGGTACTAATTTTTCAGGAACATTTGAAAGTAGTAATTTCTATTTGAGAGAATAGTTATTTATGCAACAAGTGCAAAAAGTGTTGTCCAACTCGGCCTAACGGCCTCGTCGGACAATTTCACGTCGAGTGCAATAAACAAGTTTTGCACGAGTTGCATACAACATTTTTTCTACGTTCATGCAAAAAGCAAAAAATGATTTATTGAGGTGCGGCACTAGGTGTAGGAAAATGAAAAGCGCAACTTGAATACTTTATTATCAATATCGATTTGCATTGAAACAGGAACTAATACGTTACGAACAATTTAACTCAAACTTTATTTTTACCCTCAATGTTGAAAGTAAATGAACAATTGGTGCAATTTTCAATATGAATATTTCGTAGTGAAGTACCTATTGCCAATCTCACAGAATATCTGCTAAATATGTAGTAGGTTTAAACGTTTGTGTTTGTCATGACAGCACGTTGAAGTAGAATGACAGATGAGTGCAATAAAAACTTTATTGCACTAGTGCAATAAAGAACTTCTTTTTCCACTGAATATAGTTCAATAAAGTTTTGCTTTTTGCATGAATGTAGAAAAAATCTTTTTTATCAGTGTTGTGGTAGATCCCCAGCCAACCCCCTGTAGAATCATTTAATCAGTTGATTAAATGCAAGATAACATCGAAACGTAGGAAAAATAATCAAAACAATAAAAACACCATCGTAGAACAAACTACAGAAGGAGAAGATCTAACATAAATACTTGTATTCCAGATGCACAAAATGTTTCAATCGATTAGTCAACAAAACACAGCCGGCAAAAGATGAAAATTATTATTGTCTTAGGAATTTACAGACTATAAAATTCACTAGGATATATTTATAGGTGTAATAAATATAATTACAATACGCGTTTTTCTTCTATCAACTGTAATTTGCACTTGGTTATAAAATATAGAATGGAAGACATTTTCATTTTGGCAACATTTAATAGATCAAACAAAGCATAGATTCACATTTACGAACAATTTAGGTATAAGTAATGGTTTTATATGAGAATAGTTTTAAGTTTAATAACTGTATACTCAATAAAACCAGTGATGCATATTGCGGTTTGATTGAATACATAAACAACGCCACTCGCTTTTAGACACAAAACTGTAGAAGATCAAAATGTATTTCACTCATTTTCACAACTGGCCCGTAATGAGCATAATTCAATTTTCGATATTGCATTTTTATTGTTTACTACTTGGCACAAAACTAACCTGTCACGTGGCACGGGTAGTGATATCTACCAAGAAATTATATTCTTGTGTTAAGAAGATTATGTTTCACAATGAGTTAATGTGAATGTTTTCTAGGATGAAGAGTATAATGTTTTCACTGCAAGCAAATTCATTTTAAGAGAATTTATGTAAAGAATCAAACATCTCAATCAGCTTGAAATGGGAGTATATTCATTGATTAGAAATGATAATTTTTTCCAGAAGATTATTCTATTCAAGAGTATGTATATTCTTGATTGTAGAAATCTTTTTTATCTGTGTATCGTGGTATATGATCGTGCGTATATAGGGAGTACAAAAGTGGATACAAGCTCGATTCTTGCGGCACTCCTGCTCCGGCCAGCATCACTGCAGAGCTGGTACCGTTTATTCTAGCCTTGAAAGTTCTATCGACAAGGTATGAGTCTAGGATCTTCACCATGCATTCAGGCATGCCTGCCCTGAGCATCTTCATGGTAAACCCCTTTATCCAGACGGTATCGAAGGCTTTCTGTATATCCAGCAAGACCATAACTGTATTGAGCCGTAGATGGAAGCCCTCCTTCACATCGTGGACAATTCGGGCTACCTGTGAGGACGTTGAATGCCCTTTACAGAACCCGAACTGCTTCGCCGGTATGAGTTTGAGCTTCTCCTGTAGGCTCACAAATCTCTTAAGGATGATTCTGTCTATCACCTTGGTATGGCACTTACTTTTGATATACTTTCAGGATGTCGGACATGCACAATCGATCACCCAAAATATTTTTTCAATACTCCGTTAACAAACTTCTTTCTCATATGCTACCTACCTTATGGTGGGCACTGTACGAGTATTTTATGTATTTAAATTTTCACCACGTACAAGCAGAATCTTAAATAAACGATGATGATGATTCGTTTCTAAAAGTAATTCGTGATGAAATTCTAGAATTATTAATCTCTCATATTCGTTTGGCTGAAACTATTTTTACGCCAGAGCGTGTGGTTCAACAAATACACCAATCAACAGCGCATAAAACTACTGATTAAAAAAATGAAAAATAATACTTAGTTATATTCTGTTATGTTTTGAACTTGCAACTGTCATTTATTAACTTGTTATGAAGATTTTAACTCGGATTTAAATACCAAAAACATATTTTGCTTATAAAATGAAAGCTAATGCAGCAATCTGTTTGCCCCAATGAGATTTTTTACTAACGATCAGATCATTAGTAATGGAGAAATACCGGAAAAAACCGGAAAATTTTGCGACTTTTTCAAAAATTCATAACCTCGCTATTTTTCAAGTTGGTTGGTTGGCCTGGTTGGTATTGAATCATGTCGACGTTCGTCATAGGTTTATACTAACTGTGGCGGAAATTTGAAAGATTCAGTTTTGAAACTTTTCAAGACATGCATTTTTAAAGATACTGGTGCAAACTCAAAATGTACGAGGGCTGACAATAAAGTAAGGTCTCCAATTTTTTTTTTCATAGAAAATGACATTTATTTACAAAAAGCGATACACCGTTGGAAAGGCCAAGGTCTTGGCTACTTTTCTACATAATCGCCATTTTTTTCCAACACCTTGCGCATCCGCACGATGAACTTGTCTATGCCGGCAGAATACCACTCTCCGTCCACCTCGCGCAGCCAGGTGTTGACCTCTTTCTGAACCTCCGCGTCACTATCAAACTTCTTCCCTCCGAGATGTTTTTTCAGGGCGGGGAACATGTGGTAGTCACTGGGGGCCACGTCGGGACTATAGGGAGGGTGATCGATGATTTCCCAGCCAAATGTCTTGAGCAGGTCAAGGGTAACGTTGGCTGTGTGCGGGCGCGCGTTGTCGTGGTGAAATTTCACTCCTTTGCTCAGCAATCCCGGGCGTTTGTTTTTTATGGCACGACGAAGCTTTTCCAGGGTATCACAGTACCTTGCTGCATTGATAGTGGTTCCCCTTGGCATGAAATCCACCAACAATACCCCGTGGCGATCCCAAAACACCGTAGCCATCACCTTGCCGGCTGACAGTGTCGCCTTAAACTTTTTGGGTTTCGGAGAATCGCTATGGCGCCATTGTTTGGACGACTCCTTTGTTTCGGGTGTGTAGTGATGAGCCCACGTTTCATCCCCCGTAACAAACCCTTCCAAAAAATCATCGCCTTCCTCTTCAAAACGGGCCACAACTTTGGTCGCACATTCCACGCGCCGCTTCATGTGGTCTTCGGTCAGCTGTTTCGGCACCCATCGGGCAGAAACTTTGTGGTACTGCAACTTGTTCACAAGGATATGACGGATTGTTTCGCTGCTACACACTCCTCCAAGCTTCTCTTCCAAGTCCCTAATTGTCGCACGGCGGTTTTTGAGCATTTCTGCCTCCACTGCTTGAACAATCGCATCCGAGACCGACGGTCGGCCACTTCTCTCCTCGTCGTGAACATTAGTGCGCCCGGAATTGAACTCGCGGCTCCACTTACGCACGTTTTTTATGTCCATACACTTTTCCCCGTAAACTTCAACTAGTTGACGATGGATTTCAATAGGTGTCACCTTTTTCGCACTCAAAAAACGTATTACAGAACGCAATTCGCACTTGGACGCTGACGCGAGTGGTACCTCCATCGTTGACGGCTGCTCAGCCAAGACTGAGCGGTCGGGGAAGCCTCACCCAGCAGCAAAGTGGTAGTGGGGGAACCAAGGAACACGGCGGTGTTGCCAGATTTCGCCTAGCGCGTGATCCGGCGAAGTTGCAGCGTTGGAGACCTTACTTTATTGTCAGCCCTGGTATCACAAAAATCGTAATAATAGGCGAGAACATGAAATATTATAAAGACTATATTGGATTTTGCAGCTTGTGAAAACTCTGTTGGCAATTTTATATTTTTTGTGAATTTTTTTAATCTTAAAGAAAATATCTGATGTCGAATAATTCAAATGGCTTTTTTCTCGCGCCATTGCAGTTTTACGTCGCAATCAACTGGATTAGAATACGCCCTTTGACTGATGGGGTTCGGGAGAGTACGAGAGAGAGAAACGGCTGTAATTGAAATTTGACTCCAAAAATATTTTCAGGATTCATTTATACAGTGCGGCATTTTTTAGTCCATACCCCCCCTGTTAACTTTTGAACGGTTTGACTTACAGACATGTTTATTCAAAAACTGTTATGAATGGTATCACCGATAATACTTTTTGAAATAAAAGATATTGTGGCTGCTTGATAGAGGGGCGGGTGGGCACATCAGTTTGAAAATTTCAAATGGCAAGGGAGGTCTAGTGAAACATCGTTGAAAAGAGAATTCAATTCTCTTTTCAATCGAAATGCACTCGAAATATCAAGTAAAAGTGCATATCTCGAAAAATTTAAACGGTTTGATGTGGAGCAATGGTACAAAAATATTTTGAATTGAATGGTATTACCGATAATACTTACTTCTGGAGAGAAGATACAATACAGTGACTCGACAGATGGCGCTGTGGGCACATCAACTTGAAAATTTCGGAAGGCAGAGATATCGAAATTGTGAAAATACGTATCAATGTAAATAAAAAAAAATATATAGTTGAAAAGAGAATTGAATTCTGTTTTCAACTTTTCAACTATGTATTTTATTTCAAAAGGTAGTATAGGAGATACCATTTAAAATGATGTTTGTTTCATGTTTTTAAGTTGAACCGCACTATACAGGGCAATTCAAATTCGACCCCCACCATTGGGATCTCCTAAACTACGTCGAAGCTTAAATTGGGGCAAAGTTGCGTATTCTGGTGCTTAACAAAATACTGTTTTGAAACTTGGAAAATTCCGAGTATTTCCGGAAAAATTGGAAAAAACTGAAAATCGGAATTTTCGTTTTTATCTTTTTCTATCGTTATTTGACAATATAGCTCAAAACCAAAAGTACATTCTCACTGATACTTTTTTTCAGCTACTTACACGTTTTCATGTTCAGATTTACTATCCGACGTTTCGTCTTCTGGTATTCATCATCAACTTTTTTTCTGTTATGGGTGCCATATTGTTTTTTTTATACAGAAAAATATTGATTCTCATTCTGATTTCATTGAGGTATAATTTGTTATGATTTGCTCTTCTGAAACCAAAGATATTAAAAAAAACAACTTCATCTGAGATGGTCATGACTCCATCAAAAAATTTTGTTTAATAAACACTAGTTGTCAGAACTCATTAAACATCATAAGTTTGCACAAATACTTCAGTCGAAATGTCCTCATTCTCAAATGAAGAAAAACGAGATATGTTGAAACTTTATTATAAATTTGATAGGAATAGTACGAAAACAACACAAATTTATTTTGAATTATATACGGAAAGACTACAGCCGAATAGAACATTATTCGGAATTTTGGGCAAACACTTGGCTGAGTACGGTGCGTTTCAAAAAACAAGAATGAAATCATGAGCTTGTAAAAATGCACAAAAAGTATTACAACAAGTTTTAGAAATGATGGCCTTCCTCTTGAATACATAACCGAGCTCGTCGTCTCAAATTAAGAACAGCCCTAACAATATCCCTTCTTCTGATAGACCTGAATTGCGTGATGATATTGTCTCTAAGTTCATCTACTGTGTCATATCCTTGCTCTCCATATATTCTGTTCTTTAAAGTGCCCCACAAGAAAGTATCCAAAACTGTAAGGTCAGGTGACCTTGCCGGCCACCTCACTGGTCCAGAATTTCCTAACCACCTATTAGGAAATCTTTGGTGTAAATATTCGCAAACTGTTCGTTTATTGTGTGGAGGAGCCCCTGGCATGCTGAAACCAGCAGCTGTTATAATTAACAAGGTGAAACGTATCCATATATTCTTCGAATTCGTTCCTTAAGAACCGAAGATAGGTTTCCCCGTTCAAAGTATTAGAGAAGAAATGAGGTCCAAGTATTCGGTCGTCATAAATTCCAGCCCACACATTCAAACGAAACCGAACTTGTGGTCTGAGTTATCTGAAGTGTCGTGGATTATTTCCACTCCAAATGTGCTCATTATTTCTTTAAAAAACAAGACAGTTCGAAAAAGTACTTTCATCGGTCCAAATAATGTTTTTCAAGAAGTTTGTAGGGTCTACCCTATTCGAGAGACAGCTACAAAATTCCATCCTTCTCTCAGGATCACCTGGATGTAATTTTTGTGAAATATGTATCTTATAACATTTCAAACCACTTTTTTTTAATTCCCTCCAAACGTTCTTCTGTGACACATCCATTTCTGCCGAGACTTGATGTGTTGATTTGGAAGGATCTGCATTTATCTAAAAAAGTACCAAAAACAATAATTGTGTTTGTATAATTATAATACTTCTTCGAATATGGAATGAACAATTCTTTTACTTCGGCTAATAAGTTACGTCTAATATTTTGTTCCATTCTGCTTCCATATTTCATTTTTGGTTTTTGAAACGCACCGTACTCAGCCAAGTGTTTGTCCAAAATTCCGAATGATGTACTATCCGGCTGTTGTCTGTCCAGATATAACTCAAAATAAATTTGTGCTGTTTTCGTACTATTCCTATCAAATTTATAATAAAGTTTCAACATATCTCGTTTTTCTTCATTTGAGAATGAGGACATTTCGACTGAAGTATTGGTGCAAACTTATGATGTTTAATGAGTTCTGACAACTAGTGTATATTAAACAAAATTTTTCGATGGAGTCATGACCATCTCAGATGAAGTTGTTTTTTTCTAATATCTGTGGTTTGAGAAGTGCAAATCATAACAAATTATACATCAATGAAATCAGAATGAGAATCACTATTTTTCTGTATAAAAAAACAATATGACACCCATTACAGAAAAAAAAGTTGATGATGAATGCCAGGAGACGAAACGTCGGATAGTAAATCTGAACATGAAAAAGTTTAGCTGAAAAAAAGTATCAATGAAAATGTACTTTTGGTTTTTAGCTATATTGTCAAATAATGACAGAAAAAAATAAAAACGAAAATTCAGATTTTCAGTTTTGTCCCGATATTTCCGGGAAAACTCTGAATTTTCCAAGTTTCAAAACAGTATTTTGTTAAGCACCAGAATACGCAACTTTGCCCCGATTTAAGCTTCGACGTATCTCCTGTAGATTAGGAGATCCCAATGGTGGGGGTCGAATCTGAATTGCCCTGTATTTGCATTGTGTATTTTGAAGCATATTAGGAGCTCTAATTTTTTTTGTATCTCCGCCAATTCAAAAACTTATAAAACTCTCTGTTATATTTTGTGTTGTTGTAAATAAAGTAAAAAATAATTACAATTTGTATCAAAATATTACATGGATCACAAAAATGTAATAAAATACGGGTCGTTCCATTTAAAATAAAGAAGTTTTTGCCCACTTCCAGTTTAACCGGAAGTGCTGCGCCACTGACGACGATTCATATCTACACCATGCACCCCTTAAGGTTGAGGCCCGGAAGGATGAACTCCCCAGCACTCGTACGTACTCGAAAGCTCACCCCCCCTATCCACCACCCCCGCTCGTTAAAGCGGTTCCTCATCCTGATGATCAATCGTGATTTGGTGCCTGTTGAAGTAGACGTTGGCGTCGCCGAAGGTCTCGCCTCCGCCGTACTTCTTCAGGGGTGTCGTTGTCTCCTTGGTTTACTGGACGTCTGTATTTGTCTCTGTCTCTGTCGTCTTGCTCACGTCTGTTCTCGTGGAGCTCCGTGAGCAGCGGGTTCGTGTGGGTCTCTACTCTGTCTAGAGTAGTCCCCACATGTTGTCTGATCAGTCTGTCGATATAGTCTGGGTGGATGTCTAAGTCTCGATATATGAACCTGTTGGGCATATATTGTGGTGCGTCTGTTGCCATCCTCAGGCAGACGTTGAAGAAGGCCTGTATCCTTTGCCTATAACTGTTAGCGCACTGCCCCCAAGCAGTGGATGCGTACAATATAATAGGCAGAAGAATTGTCTTGATGAGGCGTAGTTTCAACTCGAGTGCCATGTTGCTCCTACGTCCGATGAGTGGGTACAGCTTATGCCTTGCGGCTTTCGCTATAGCTAATCTGTGGGAGATGTGCCTCTGAAACGTGAGTTTCTTGTCCAGGATTACTCCTAGGTAAACAGCTTCGTCTACCCATGGAATTCTCTCGTCGTTCATAGTAACATGGCCCTCGGGTGTCCTACGTCGCCTCGTGAACAGTATGGCCTTGCTTTTGTCTGCATTGATTCCGATCTTCCAACGATTGAACCACGGTTCCAGCGTGTTTATCTGAAGTTGCAGCTTCGATGTTACTCCTATCTCATGAGATGAATCAGCAAAGATAGCCGTGTCATCTGCATGAAGAGCAAGTTACCGATTCACCGAGTGAGAGTTCCGGAAGCATGTCCTCGTTATATTCCAGGTCTGATTTTACCAGGAGGAGCGAGCCACCTGCTCGAGCTCGGGGTCCTGGTCTGTCATTCCTGTAGCATGTGTATCCTGGCATGCAAAAGTTTTTGCTTGGGTTTAACCTGGTCTCTTGTAGTGCCACACGTCCGCCGAAATTCTGGAGATGAGCTCTAATAGTTCATGTTTGCGCTGGATTGCGCCGTTTATGTTCCAAGAACATATCTGCAGGATCCTCGGAATTCGTGCTGGCATTGCTGTCCCATGGTTATGGCGCTGATTACCGCCATGAGTTTGTTAAGTACCTCTGGGGATACTTTGGACAATGTCTCGATTATCAGTGCCTGAGTTTTTGCGGCCTCAAAATTTTCGTCTCTCCGTGGGGGGCCCCATTTTGGTTTTAAAGCCTATTGGGGTTGAGGCTGTGGACCGTTTCGGGGTGCTGGTCCTTGTTTCGGAGCTGCTGGTCTGTATTGTGGTTGGCCCTGTCTCTGTGGTTGACGCGTTGCAACCCTTGGTTTTGGGAACTGTGGACATCCCCTGTAGCTGGCTGGGTGGCTACCTCCACAGTTGGCGCACTTGGCCGGTTCCTCCCTGGCTTTAGTGCATTCGTGCGTGGCGTGGTCGCTTCCGCACTTTACACATCTGGCCTTTGAGTGGCAGCACTTTTGTGCATGCCCGAACCACTGGCACTTGTGGCATTGAGAGACCCTTCCTCTCTGGGGGCGCTGAGCTTCTACCTTGATTTTTAGGTCAAGTAACTCTTTGAGGTCGAAAACTTCTCGTTTTTCCCTCGGCACCTTGACTAGGAACAGTGGGAGTGCTGCTCTAGTTCTTCTCGAAGTCATCCTGTGGCATTCGATGACTTCGATGTTTCTGGCCTCCAGGTCTTTCTTCACGTCCTCCGCCGTGATAGAGTCTGGGATACCTCTGATGACCACATGCAGAGGTATTTCTTTTTTCAGCTGGTAAGTGAAAAATCCCAGGTTTTTAGCTTCGAATAGCTTGGTAGCATTCCTCCAGTCTGCTTCGCTATTCGTGAACAGGTGTATTCCGTCCTGCCTCGACTGCGCTTTGTAAAAGCCGATCTTCTTATCCCTCAGGGTGGTTGAAATCTGCATCCACTTAGATTTGTCCCTGATAATTATAGCTGGTGGCTTTTTCGGGCCCTTGTCTAGGCTCGCACTCTCTGTGATGGTCTCCATCGTCTGTGGTTGGGGTTCTCCACTTGTGGTCCCATCACTATGCGTCCTAAGGGGGGTTGTTGTCATTGCTGGCACGTCCTGGGTTTGCTCGCTCGTGTTCTGACGAACGGCCTTCTTATTGGGTCGGTTGACTGTCTGGAAGCCGGCCTCCTCCTCGATTTCCGAAGAGTCGCCATGCTTCCGCTTCCTCTCGTTGGTGGTATCGGGTTCGGTACCTACGGGGTCTGGCAGGGTAGTTGACTCCATTTCCACGCCCGTGGATGTTGTGGGAGTAGGGTGCACTGCTTCAGGGGTCGTGCTCACAGTTTTTGCCTTCTGTGCTGCAGGGGATGCAATACTCGTCGTCTTGAGCGCGTTTAACTCTTGTCGCATGGCTGCGACCATCTCAGCAAAGACCTTCCTCTCTGCCTCGGCTTTGACTAGCTCTCTCCTACATTGAGCTGCCACTTCTTGCGCTTCCGCAAGTTGTTGGCGAAGGACTTTCTTCGTGCTGTCCTTTTTGCTCGGTTCTCCATCGCTACTATCCGACGGCTTTCGAAAACTCTCTCTATCGAGTGAGCTAGATTTCTTGGATTTACCCATCTTACACCACTACTCCGCGTTTATTCAGAAATTAATTCTTACAAAAACGAGGGTGGCTCTAAAAAGAGCCCCTGGCCGAAGCCAGAGCTGTGGTTTAAGAGTCAAATGCACAAATCTATCTTCGAATAGCTGTACTTCGGCAAATGTTCCTACTAAAAGGGTTAATGATTAGACATTACCACTTACCTTATCACAGCCTTCGAAGTCTAGCCCTGGCTAGTTCAGGTATGACCCTTCCTTGCCGTAGCTATCTCGCTTTGTTCGCTTAATGAATTTGCACTTACTATCACAACGGTAATTTAAACAGGTAGCCTAGGGAGCTTCTGAAAATACATCTGCTCTCTACGACTGCCGATCAAACTATGATTCATATCTATCGTTTATGTTAACTTATGTGGAGTTCCAAATTCTCAGAATTTCACTCCAATGGGAACATCGAATTCTTCTAATGAATCGTGGTGGCCGTACTAGTAGTGCCTCCGCCTTTGGAGCGGAGGGTCGAGGGTTCAAAGCCTCGCATGGTCAACGGTCTCGTGCATAGCATCACACGTTAAAAGGTGTGGGCTGCGTTTTCCCTAGCTCACACAAGTCTCAATGACCTCCGAGGGTTCCGCGTAGGGGTGCAATCGATTGACGGAAATAACAATTTTTTTAACGTGTTACGTGATAATACCTACGCTTCCCCTTATCTCCTGCAATTTTTCCATAATTTTTTACCCATTTCGCAAAATGAGAATATACGCTTTGTGGTAGGTGCTATATTTCTTCTTTCAAAATCTGTTTGAGAAATTGAATTCGGACTATCACTAGAGAAATCATCCAGGCACGCTGATAGTGCAGAAAAAATTCAAATTGCAATTATGTCAAAACTGATGGTCTGACATTGCTGGTTTTGTGCAAACCTAAAGTTCACATGATTCAGTACTTACATGACAAATGTCAACCCATTTTAAAAATGACGGATTATGTTTTTTTTTTAAACATTTTAAACATTTTCCGGTTTTTCTATTTTTCTCCCTTATTAATAATAATAATCGTCTTTATTTCTTCAAAATGGAACATTTACAGAAAAATGACAATTTTTATAATAATAATAATAATCGTCTTTGTTCATTCACCAAGAAATGGAACATACAAATAAAAAGGATAACAGTTGTATATGTACGGAGTATTATGCAAATTTCCAAGGTGAACAAATGAGGCGAAGTTTAGCTTATGCTATTCTTCCACTAAACCTCATGAAACTAAATACTAAAAAAATTAACAAATATGTATAGTGAAAAACAAAACAAGAAAAAATAGAACCAAAACAAAAATGAAACAAACACAACTACTGGATTAGCAATCATTTTTCCTAATCACCGAACATACTTTGAAAACTTATATTCTGCTACCACTCTCCGTCCACTAGTTCTGTCCGTTTAATATAATGTGCTTTGGCTTTACGTCGGAACTGTTTACTAGGCAAAGTTTTGAATTTATCAGGTAGCTCGTTATATTGCTTTGGTGCACAGTAGCTAAAGCTTCTTTGGAACATTACAGAGCGGTGTTTCCGAAGATCTAAAGTGTGAACAGCACGAATACGTATTCTGTGAAGGTTACGTCTATGGTTGAGAACATTCTTTATGTAAGAAGGTTCAGAAGTTAATAATACTTTATGAATGAACTGAAGAAGGTGCAGCTTTCTCCTGGTAGACATAGACAGCCAGGATAGTTCCTTGAATTTCACGCTGATGTGATCATACTTTCTCAGATCATGCATGAACCTACAGCAAGAATTCTGTGTTCGTTGGATGCGTGACCTATCATTCAAATCTAAAAAAGGGCCATAAACGAAGTCTGCATAGTTAAAGTAAGATAATACTAACATATCACACAGGTTCTTTTTCATAGTGGCAGTCAAGAATTTTCTACTACTATAAAGAATTTTCAGAGCAAAGTACGATTTTTGAATAATAGGCCAATAAACAGAGCAATTTTTCTTATAAAAGTTCAACTTAAATTGCTCCGCCGATTTCTTTTTTGCAATTCGGTCGTCACGGAAGGTTGAATAATTAGCAATAAAGTTATCACCCCCTTGGGGGGGGGTGCAACATCCCCAAAATCATAAAAAAAAATTCTGGAAGGTATTTCCTTGACATTTCAGCTCTGGGCTATAAGTATGAGTGAAAATCGGTAATAATAATGGGGCGAATTATTTTCAACAATTAAACCCCCTCCCGGGGCATCAACCCCTTTCCGAAATCGTGTTTTTTGGGGTATTTTCAATGAATATGTAAAATTGTCAGTCCTGAGTAATGAAACTGAGCGAAAATTTGTAAAAATAATAGGTATAAATTATTACAAACGATTTTCCCGCCCCCGCATTCGGGGCATATCCCCCGCATCGCGGAGACAATGGGATAAGGGGAAGGGGGAGAATATTTGAAAAAACCCTCAAACTTCTACTCTTAGATATAAATGTGGGTAAATAATCGTTGAGAACTGTCATAATTGAGATTTAGAAGTATTGTTATGAAAATTATTCGCAAATTCGAGAGAAGATCAACTTATTGTATAAATCAAACGCGGACCGGAGGTAACGAAATATGAGAGTGTTTTTCAATGATATCGAGAAAGGGTATGGAGAAATGAATCCACAAGTAATCACCATCAAGAAATGTATAGGAAAATATATTTATTCACTTATACAACTCATCATCTACTTCATCTTCAGTCTCTTCGTCTTCATCTTCACAATCCGGATATTTTGAAATAGAGCTGAGTTGAACATGAAACAAATATTTCAAAAATAAACTCACCATTTTCAATTAACAACAGTGACAAAGCACTAAGAGATGTTTCCTCGTCTCCGACTATCGATGCTATCCCAGTATCCAGTGTTTACATAGAGCAACGTTGACTGCTGCTCACTGCGCACCGACAATACCGTCCCGCTGTATACTATACAGCGGCGCGCTAGCTGCCGCATTGATAAGGTCCCAAGTCGATATTTTTCAGGATTTAGAATCTCAATGAGTTTAAAGCAGGTATACTTCGGGACAGTTTCCTTTGGTGCACTGTCTTCCTCGGTCTCGAATCCCCGTATTCTATCATGGACTGATTTTATTTTTCTCTCCATAGAACAATAATGCGATCAAATGCCGAGTAACCTCTATTTTAAGTACTTAAAAGATTGACAGTATTGCATTTAAAATTTGTACAAGTAACCAAATTTGTAGGAATATTTTCAATGAGAGCAAGGTTTTTTCTGCAAACTGGCTTTTCATTCTTGTTGATACGTGCTTTCATCTCTGAGTTATTAGCATTTGAATTTATAAACTCCCTCAAGATTTTGTAACCTAAAATATGCGAAGAATTGAAAACACTCGTATTTAAAACCAACATTATTTGGACCGGTTAAACGTTATGCAATTTGACAATGAAGTATTCCTCAACTGTTCACTTTACTTGCTACAAGTGATAAGACATTATTTCAGTAATCACAAGCATTATTCACGAAGTCAGGAACTTTAATATTATAAGATTTTCAATTGCAATTTTGCAGCTGGCAACTGAGAGTATAAATATAAATAATATCAGAATACAAAGCTGCGATCTTTATCTTCAAAACGACGTAAGATTTATTCGAATTGAACATTTATGTGAGGAGTTATAGAACTTTACTTCACGCGCTGGTTGAAAAAATGCACGTCGGCGGGAGCCGGCGCAACACCTGCCCCATTGCGAAAGCATATAACTTCAACAAATTTTTTCAAGAATACCGTACGAATTCTCAAAATTTTGGTATAGACAGTTTTTTTGTAAAAATTTGTGATCTTTCTGAATATCAAATAATTTTTTTGATTTAAAGTAAATTTTTTGAGATATTTCGAAATTATCTCAAAAATTTATTTCAAAGCGTTTTTTGGGGTGGTTCCACCCCTCCTGGAGGTGATAATTTTTCTCAGAAGTAATGTGCACACTGTATTCTACAATATAAAAAAAAAAATTATCGGCGGAGCAATTTAAGTTGAGGTTGATAGCCCTGTTGATTGGCCTATAAGTTTATTAACATTTTTCGAATATGAGACCGAGATTTCTTGCTTCCGAAACAGGTTCAATTTTGCTATTATTTATTTTCAAATTAATACAGTTCTTTATTATTTTCTATTACCAAAGACCATAACTTTGGATTTGGAGGGGTTCAGTTTTAAATTATTACAATTTGACATTTCATAAAGATGCTCAAGTTCAGATTGGATTTCCAGCTCCATTCGATTATAATCTTTGGCTTTGAAGGGATAAACCAGTTGCGTGTCGTCAGCGAATGCATGGCAGTGACCATAAGTCAGTGATTTGATTATATCAGCTGTGTATATTACAAACAATAAAGGGCCGATCACTGAGCCTTGTGGTACACCAGCACGAATTCCAACCATTTGATGTTGATATGGAGAAAAGGCATATTTATGAACCCACGATCCCTTTCTTCAAGGAAAAATATAAAATAGCTGGTGAAATAAAAATTATTGGTTTATTCATTGGTGCTCGAGGAACCATCACTAAATTCTTTGTAGGTTTTGCTAAAAAATTCAATTTGCCCATGAAAATTGTTAAATGTATAGCAATTGAAGTTCTGAAATTTTCAATAAGAATAATGAGAGCACATATTTATTGTCAATGACAGAAAACATTTCTTCAAATAGTCTTAAGATATTTTGAATTTATTATTTATTGTATTCTTATACGTTTTTATAGTATTCCTTGTTATTTATACAGACCACATATGTTGGTAGGATGTTATTATTTTTTATAATAAATATATATACATAGTGAATTGTTACATCTTACTTTTTGAGTACGATCTGTCAAGTAACATTTCATAAGATTTAAAGTAGAATTTGAAAAGCCATAGAATCTCAATTTAGCTAGGAGCACTCTATGGTTGATCGTGTCGAACGCTTTCGAGTAATCCAACAGCAGTAGCACCGCCACTTCGCCTTCATCAGTTATACGACTGGTAATATCTGCTAATGCTGAAGAAGTACTGTGAGCTTCGCGAAAACGAGACTGATCATGAGGAAGAATATGATTCGTTTTCAAAAAGATCATCATTTGTTTATACATAATCTTTTCCATAATTTTTGATAAGGTGCATAACACTCTGACCGGTCTGAGATCGGATATAGCCATCGGATTAGTAATTTTAGGAAGCGGATTTATAGTGGCATGTTTCCACTGAGATGAAAAATAATTGGAAATAAAGCAACAATTGATAATATTATTATGTACAATGAACTTGTCTAAAAAGGGACTGCAATATTTCAACATCGCTATTGAAATATTATCTGTGCCATATGCATTAGATTTCAAAGCACTTACTATATCGTGAATTTCTTCCACCGACGTTAAATTGAAAGAGAAATTGAGATTGGGATCAAAGAAGTTGTTTTCGAAATGCAAGCAAGTTGGTTCTAATTCGATAGCCTTTAGTGGTTCGAATTATGTAGACTTTATCCAAGTAAAGTAAAATTAAATAAAAGAAAAAAATATATGTAATTGAGGATAACCCGGATGCCCTATAACGCCTTACCGGTCCCGTAGACGATCTGTTGGTCTGTCTGTCTCGGTGTCCCTTCTTCTGTCGTCTTTACAAAGGGCCCTTTTGGATGGAAAGGCGAAGAGGGTCTACTGATGTTCTGCCTGTTGGTGTAGTTCACCGGGACGATTGAACACTCCACGACACTTAGAATATTGAAGGAGGAACAGCGTGCAAGTAATAATTAATGATATAAGCAAAATAGTTTGTTGTTAATCCAAACGGGAAATAACTCTTTAACACGTAGCGAAATATTGATGCGAAATATATCGATCACCGATACGCGATGAACCGATGCTAATTAGGTACTGGTATTGTTCGCAGGTTTCTCGGGAAACAAAAACTCACGGAATGTCTCTACGTACCGACGATACAGGGCGTTTGAGGGCAACATATCTGTTCGCGGTACAATGACAATAATTAAATTAAATGATTCACTGACTCTTTCCGGAACATTCTGCCCCCGGGAAATGCATATTTGCATTTTATTAATAAAAAAAATATATAAGTAGATATAGAAAAAAGTTAATTAAGAAAAAAATAAACAAAAATAAAAAAAATAACATTTGTTTTCTGATTCGAACTTTGTTAATCCTGGGAATCAGGATTTGGAAGTGGACAAAGCTTAACCAAGGAGCGCGTTAACGTGCCCGCACTAGTTTTTACAGTGGCCACTCTAGCGATTGCGTCTCGACCAGGGTGAAGTGCTATGATGCGACCTAGAACCCATTTGCACGGAGGTAAATTCTCTTCTTTAATCACCACCATAGTCCCTACCTCAGGAGTGGGAGATTCGGACTTGAGCCATTTACTCCGTTCTTGAAGGGTGTGAAGGTACTCTTCATGCCATCGTCTCCAGAAATCCTGGTGAAGCCTTTGTAGCATTTGCCAGCGAGAGAGACGATTCATTTTTAGCGGGGTGTAATCAGGTAACGGTATCGCGGAAACAGGTTCGAGGGTTAAGAAATGATTTGGGGTGAGAGCGTTGATATCTTCAATATCCTGAGTTAAAGGGCCAAGTGGGCGGGAATTCAGAGTAGATTCGATAAGGACCAAAACAGTGTAGAATTCCTCGTAAGTGAGGACTTGCTGTCCAATAACTCGACATAAATGACTTTTGACCGCTTTCACTCCACTTTCCCACAAACCGCCCCAATGGGGGGAAGCTGCTGGAATGAAGGATTGCGTAATTTTTTCATGTAAAACAGCGTTTTGCATCAAGCGAGCAAGTTCCCTACTGGCACCTTGATAATTAGTAGCGTTGTCACTATAGATATGAGATACTCTACCCCGTCGGGCGATAAATCGTTGTAGGGCTGCTAAAAACGTATCTGTGGTTAGGTCACTCGCAAGTTCTAAGTGCAGAGCTTTTGTAGTGAAACATACGAATAAGCACAGATACCCTTTACAAGTTTTGACACCCCTATGCCGAGTCATAGTTAAAGGAAACGGACCACCATAGTCCACCCCCACATGACTGAATGGTTTGGCCTGAGAAATTCGTGACGGGGGTAGATCGCCCATGAAGGGTTGAAAAGCTACGGGTTTTGTCTTCCAGCATTTTACACATTTAGTGAGAACAGAATTAATGGCTCGTTTTGGAGACAAAATCCAAAACTGCTGTGACAACAGAAATTGCGTAGTGCGGAATCCAGCATGAAGATGTTTTTTGTGATAAAATTCAATAAGTAATGTGGTCAAGCGACTTTTACGAGGAAGTAATATTGGAAATTTGGATTCATATGGAAGAGACGAGTATTTTAGTCGACCCCCAACTCGAAGTACTTCAGAGTCATCTTTGAAAACATGTAACTTCCGTAGAGGTTTTGAAAAACGATTAGTTTTAAGTTCTTCAGCGAAATGGGAGTTCTGAGTCCACTTCACTAAAATGAGTAGGGCATTAAATAGTTCGAAATTTTGAAGTGGGCCTTTTCTACGCGAGGTGGAATGGAGACAATTGAAGCTGAAGCGTAGTAGAAAGGCAGTAACGCGTTGTACTGTTTCGAAAGAAGAAAATTGAAGAAGTAGTTCGTTAATCACGTTATTTTCTGGTAAATGAGCGAACAAAGCAAGAGGGCGTTCTTCGTCCTTAGGAGGATTACATTTAAAAGACGAAGCCGGAAATTCTGACCAGGGAGTGCAAGACTTGCGTAAAAATTCAGGTCCCTGGAACCAAAGCGAATTTTCTAATAGTTCTGAAGGAAAAAGACCTCGCGATGCGACATCAGCGGAGTTATTTTTCGAATCGACGTAATACCAGAATTCTTGGGGTATTTTTTCTTGGATATAAGCAACACGATTGGCAACAAAAGTTTTGAAACGATGCGGTGAGCTTTTGATCCAATGTAGAGTGATCTGAGAATCGGACCATGCGGATACCGAAGTGACTGTCATGTGAGTTTGCAAAATTGATTTAACAAAAAACAATAATTTTGATAGCATTACTGCGGCACAAAGCTCAAGTCGAGGAATGGTTATTTTTTTGAGAGGAGCCACCTTGGATTTTCCGCAAACAAAATGAGTGGAAATCGTGTCAGTTTCATCAATTACTCTCAAACAAATGACAGCTGCGTAGCCTTTCTCACTTGAGTCACAAAATCCATGAAGCTCCGAAATAGCCGATGGCTTTAAAAATCGCGTTATTTTTAAATTTGACAGTAGGGGCAATTCGTTTTTGTACTGAGTCCAAACACGCGTTATTTCATCACTTGGGGGGTCATCCCAACCAAGCTTAGAAGTCCACAGTCTTTGAATTAGGTATTTTGTAAAAAATGTAACTGGCGCTAGAAATCCCAAAGGATCATAGATTTTAGCCAACTCAGATAGCAACAATCTTTTTGTGCATGATCGATTCTCTATAGGGGTCACAGAGAAAGCGAAGTAATCCCGAGTAGGATTCCAGTGGAGACCCAACACTTTTAGAGACTGATCTGAGTCGAAAGACATCGGATTTGTTGACAAATGAGAGGGGGGTAAGTCAGTTAAGAGGGAAGGCTCATTGGTAGACCATTTGCGCAGTTCGAAGCCACCACACTTCATTAAGGCAATGAGTTCTGACACTAGCTTGGAAGCTTCTTCGTAAGTGGAAGCGCCACATACGAAGTCATCGATATATGAGGACCCTCGCAAAGTTTCAGCAGCGAGAGGAAACTTTCGACCCTCATCTTCTGCCAACTGCAATAGAACACGGAGCGCAATGTATGGACTAGCAGTCAAACCGTAGACTAATGTATTGAGTACATAGTCCTGGATTGGGTCTTGAGGTGAAAATCTCCAAACTATTCGTTGATACTGTCTATGAGACGGATCTACGAGGATCATTCTATACATCATTTTCACATCTGTGCATAAGACATAGGCATGGCAGCGAAAATTTAGTAAAATGGTGACAATGTCCTGTTGAAGTTTGGGTCCAGTAAACAGACAATCGTTCAGCGATGGTTGATTGGGTAGTTTCGCTGAACCATTGAATACTACCCTTAATTTCGTAGTAGTACTCTCAGGTTTCAGGACGCAGTGGTGGGGAATATAATATACTTGATCCGTAATATTATTATTAGAAGCGAGCGTCATGTGATTCAATTCCAAATATTCCCGCATAAACTCTTTATATTGCTCATAGACTAAAAGCTTTTTCAAAAGCTGACGTTCCAACGAGTAAAATCTAGTTAATGCTAATTCGCGAATTCGGGGAAATGTGGGGTTAGGAACACGAAAGGGCAAAGATACAGTATAGCGACCTGAAGAATCTCGCGAATGAGTTGTAGAAAAATGTTTTTCACAAGAGTCCCCTTCAGGCGAAGACAACCGTACTCCCGGTACTTCCTCCACCTCCCAAAATTTTTTCAAAGTTCCTTCCAACTCCGGAAGTTCCGTAGCGCAAGCCATGGATACAGAAACCAAAGGAGTAACACTTTGAACTCTTCCGGTTACGATGTACCCAAAAACTGTATTTATTGCGTCTGGTTCATCAAAATGTCCAGAAACTTTACCACTCAAAATTATTTTTGCAAAAATGTCTGCGCATAAAAGAATGTCTACAGCCCCCGGACTATAAAATTTCCGATCTGCGAGCTTCAAAGAAGATAAATGTTTCCACGGTTTTGGGGAAAGGGAAGAAGCCGGTAAGTTTCCACAAATGTTTTGTAGAATTATTGTATCAGTAAAGAACTGAGGGTAGTCCTCCCCTGTAGGTTTGATTGCGAGGGTAACTTGTCCACTACTTGAATGAAATTGCATTGTGCCAATTCCTTTAATTTCGATAGTGTGTTCAATCTTGGGCAACCCCAGTTGGTGAACAGCGCGATGAGTGATAAAAGAACTCATACTTCCACTGTCAATAACACAACGATAAGGACGGTACATTCCTCGGTTATCCAAAACATCAATCCAAGCGGTGGCTAACAGTACGCCGGTACTCACACTAGTTTCCGTTCCCGCAAAACAATCAACTCTTTCCTCGCGTGCAGGATTTTCCGGAGTAGTCGAGTTTTCGCGATTGCTACCCTGAGTAGAAGAATGAGCTGAACCATGCTTGGGATCAGATTGAAGAGGATGATTCGTTCTATGGTTCGGTTTGTCCACGTGCAGTAAAGTATGGTGGTACCTAGATTGACATTTTTTACATGTGTAATTAGACTTGCATGAGCGTATGTCATGCGCACTACTCAAGCAGTTAAAACAGAGATGAGCTGATGTACAAAAGGAATACCGTTCAGGAGCGGATTTTGCAGTAAAAGCAGCGCAAGTATACAAAGAATGATTCTCTTTGCAAAAAGTGCAAGTATTCAAAGGAGATTTATTCACAAAAAATGTAGAAGTGCGGGTAGGAGTATTCGAAGCGAGCGGTTTGGCTATAATAGCCCGTTTAGAATTTGATGAAATTTGCGTTAAATTGAGAGTATCCAAGGCGGCGCAATGATTCTTCAAAAAATCGACAAGGTCGGCATAGGTAGGAACAGTCGAGGAAGAATGCTTCATCTCAAATCTAGTGACAATTGTGGCATCAAGACGCTTCAACAGCATCATGACCAGTAAAAAATCCCAACCATCAGTAGGAAATTTCATTAGTTTCAGAGCGGCCAGGTTTTCTGAAAACGTATCTAATAACTTGCGTAACGCGACGGGGTTCTCAGAAGTAACCTTGGCTGAATTCTCAAGCTCAAGCCAATGAGCTTGAGCACGAAGACGAGTATGAGCATATCTTTCTTCTAATGCCTTGTACGCGATATCATAATTATCCGAAATTAATGGTAACGTGCGAACTAGCGATAAGGGAGCACCCTGTAGCGATGAAACTAAATAATTAAATTTTTCAATATCAGTTAAAGCAGGATTATTATGAACAAGAGCATTAAATAATTCTAAATATGACGGAAAAGCTTTATAATCTCCATCAAATTTTGGCAATTCAATTTTCGGCAAATTAAAATGCGAATGAGAATTTCCCACAGGTGCAAGAGTTGAATTCAAACCCGGTGTCACCGTGGTGTTGAGAGATTCAAATAGATCGCTGTAAATACTTTTTATATGATAATAATCAGCAAGAAAACCTTCGCGAACACCGTCTTCGTTCACGTCGCTTTCTGCCGCCGCCAAGAGGGTAGATAACACCGAATTATGCTGTTTCAAAAATTCTTCGCGAACAGCATCCAAATCAGAGCATCTTACTTTGAACAGGGTTCGAAGAGATTTATCGGTTTTCGCACGATCTGCCAGATTACGAATAATATTTATTTCATTTATAGCAGTTGTCCTATAGGTCTGATATTTTTTCAATTTATCGGCCATATTATTCGAATAAACCGAACACTTTACAATATTTACGCTCAGGAATTCCTAGACCGAAGCAAGACAAATGAATACGAAAAACGATAAACAGTAAACCTGCAAAAAACGTCCAAATGATTAAAAAGCAGCACGACTACCGATTCTGATTGTCAATGTCCACTTCCAACCTTGAGACTTTTTAAACGGCAAAGATAAAATTAAAACGGCAAATACAAAATTTTGCGTGATTTGGGCAAAGTGAATATAATATTGCATAAGATTCTATCTTCGGTATACCTAGTAATTTGGTGAATGAAGAAAATTCGAAGCAGTTGAACTGTCAGTTTTTGCAAAAATTACGAAGTTTCAATTTTTTTTTTTTATAAAAAATCGGGACAAAATTAGGCAGAATGTTACGTAATCGTCTGAGTCATCCGGCTCGAAGGACCAATGGTTCTAATTCGATAGCCTTTAGTGGTTCGAATTATGTAGACTTTATCCAAGTAAAGTAAAATTAAATAAAAGAAAAAAATATATGTAATTGAGGATAACCCGGATGCCCTATAACGCCTTACCGGTCCCGTAGACGATCTGTTGGTCTGTCTGTCTCGGTGTCCCTTCTTCTGTCGTCTTCACAAAGGGCCCTTTTGGATGGAAAGGCGAAGAGGGTCTACTGATGTTCTGCCTGTTGGTGTAGTTCACCGGGACGATTGAACACTCCACGACACTTAGAATATTGAAGGAGGAACAGCGTGCAAGTAATAATTAATGATATAAGCAAAATAGTTTGTTGTTAATCCAAACGGGAAATAACTCTTTAACACGTAGCGAAATATTGATGCGAAATATATCGATCACCGATACGCGATGAACCGATGCTAATTAGGTACTGGTATTGTTCGCAGGTTTCTCGGGAAACAAAAACTCACGGAATGTCTCTACGTACCGACGATACAGGGCGTTTGAGGGCAACATATCTGTTCGCGGTACAATGACAATAATTAAATTAAATGATTCACTGACTCTTTCCGGAACACAAGTGTCAGCACAAATCAAATCATTAGGGGTATTATTCTTCAGAAAATGATCATTTATCTCATTTGGGTTACTCAGATTTATGGGAATTGAGGAGTTTTTCTTGAATTTTACATTGAGATTTGTTAGAGCTTGCCATGTCTCTCTGGTAGAATTAGAACTATTCTTTGACATAAAGTCAATATAAGCTCTTTTTTCATTGCGTAGAGCGTTCAGAGAAAACTTTTTCAAATTTTTATAATTAGAAAAATCAGCTTCATTTTTAGTTTTTTGTATTTTTTCAGCGCAGAATCTCTTTCTTTGAATATCCGCTTTAAATTATCAATAATTCAGGGTGATTTAGGTTTGGTGACTCTGACCTTTCGTAGTGGTGCGTGAATGTTAAATAAATCAAGTAAATAAGTAGTGAAAATATTGACCTTCTGGTCAATTTCATGCTTTCTAACAACATCCATCCAATCAATGCTTTGCAAGTCACTATTGAATTGCTCGAAGTTAAAATGTTTATAATCTTTGAAACGTTATGTATTTGGGTAGATTTTCCAGTTTCTCAAATTTAATCTCACAAAACACAAGCTGGTGATCTGATATGAGATCAGAATTAACCACCCCACTTTTGACAACCATATCACGGTTAGTTATAAAAATTGGATCAAGAAGTATACTAGAGTGCTGCGTAATTCTTGTTGCTTCATTGATCAATTGACTAAAGCCGTATGCTCCAAAGCAACGACTTAGAGGATTATCAGCGTTGAACAAATTAACATTCATATCGCCCATAACAATTACTTCATCAACGGTTGGTAATACAATGGAAATTATAGAATCAATTTGATTAATAACATGTAGAGTATTCGAAGCTGGTGCAATATATACTACTCCAAGGGCTACAGTTTTATTTTTCAACCAGAGCTGTTCAGAATTTAATCCAAAATCAGTATCTACATCTATAATTGAGTGACTTATGCCATTTCGAATATATTTACACCAACACCCCCCCTCGACCATTACGATCATACCTGAGAAAATTATAATCAGTTATACTCACAGAATCTGATGGCATATCAAAGGACAACCAAGTTTCCGTATTTCCAGCTATATCGAAGTCATGATCGAGAATCATGTTTTTCAACTCCAAAAAACCGGTGAACAGAGAACGAGCATTCAAATGTGCCAATTTAGTAGAAGTCATTTTCACTACTGTACAGCGTATTAGGCCAGGTGCTGACACGCAAAAAACAAAACAAAATGAGAGACAAATCTTATAGAAAATGTTGTTGGGAGTTCAGTGGAATATTATAATATAACGATCAGTAGGTGAATTATTTTCTTCCACTTTTTGATGCAGCTCGAGTTGACATCTTCTGCCATACTTCCCTTGACCGGTGTTCTGTAACTTCAGGAGATTCTTCAGGTCTTCTTTTCTTACCCCTCACGACAGATGTTAAAACGCTTTGGATGCCTAGTAACTTTTCCAATATATCCTAATAGGTCCATAAGTCTCCATTAACTACTAACTTATGTCCTTTTATATATGCTGTATCACCCCTCTCTCGTGCTAACTTCTGTTGACTTATAAGCAATTTCCTCTTGCTGCAATCTTTATTTGTATAATCGACAGATACGTAAACTCCAGTTCCTTTGAGTTTTTTTTTTGCATTAGTTATTATATTATTTTTCAGTTTGTTGCTCACAAATTCAACAACTATAGGAGCTTCCTTATTGTCTTTAGCAACACCGATCCTGTAAGTATCCCTGAAATCGTGCTCCCGGCATACTATTTCGAGTTTTTCATGAAACAATTCAATCACAGATTCCGTAATATCACCACTAGTTTTTAGGCCGTAGATAACCAGGTTAAATTTTTTCAGATTTCTTTCAGCTGTTAGCAACCTTGTTCTGAGTTCACCGTTTTCTTTCTTCATTATTTCATTATCTGTCTGCAATTCCTGTATATATTCTTTAACTTCCTTTTTATAGTTTTGGAATTCCAATTTCATATCATGGAACTGGGTCACAAGATGATTATTCTGAGATTTTATTTCATCGTTCTGCTGTTTCAGTTTTCTGAACATAGCAATCACTTCATCATTAGGAACGACGGGCATTTCTTACTTTATCACCCGTACTATGGATACCGATTAGTGGAGCTACTTCTTGCTGGTTTTTATCTTCGTGATGATAAGAGTTTTTGTTACTCTCCGATATTCGTCCTTTTTCAAGAATGGATGTTATGCCGCCGAAAAATATATGTTTTTATGAAATTTGAGTAATTATCACAACACTGTTTAAAAGAACTTCAAATTAGGTATCTTCTGATATAAAATTCAAAATTAACTGATCATAAAATCTCTCAGAAAAGGAGTGTTTTAGCAGAGCTATTAAAAGTGTGTTGTACGTTCAACTATTCTAGAATTTGTGTGATTGTTTATTAGAAGAAATGGGCGGAGTTCAATCTGAGAGAGCATAGAATACTCCCTTAGGCTACTCTTCCGCCCAACCTTAACCATTTGAGGACTACTGGTTATTAGCGCATTACTAATAGCCTTCCTTTTATTTTCTTATCGGTTTTGCATCGTAGCCACAGTGTTGTGTTGCGTACGCATCACTTTTATCATCATTGGTAGTTTTTAGTGACATTTATATGATGTCGAATTGATAGCGTTTCGAGTTGGTTTATTCCTAAATAAAGACAGGTACAGTTTTGCGTTGTTTCATTCAAAATGAAAGAATAATTAAGTTTCAGTTCATGGTAAACAAAAAATATATAATTATGAGGCATTTGTTAAGTTGAAATTTTGCAATTTTTCACGATTTAGTTCCTAATGGTTAGCAGTAGTAACCACATCCTGCAGGATAATATGTATATTTTACGTTATTTTTTGTTTGTTTAAGTCTTATTTCAACTGAAGCTTATGTTAATGAACGTTTTTATTAAAAATTCTCATTATTTTTCACTTTTGGAATTTTTAAATTAATTTCGGCCTCAAAGGATTAAAACATACCCTGCTACGTAATAAATGTTTTTAGCGTTCATGTATTGCCTAAATTATGAATGTGAGGATCGCCATCACCTTTTTTATCCATGAAAATATATTATTGTTGATCGAAAAGATGGTTTTTTACCTTCATTTTGAAGTTCGTTATTGTTAGTTTTTTTATGTCCAGTGGACAATAATTATATGTTTTGCATATTTGAAAAGAAAATGAACGTTATTAATGATCCGATTGGGTAGTAAATAATCTCATTTCGTTCGTTTTTCAATTTTCTATATTTTTTTTTTCAAGAGCAACCCAGATTGCTATATACGCTTCCATTTCATGCAAAATACTAAAAATGAAACATTTTTTTTATTTACATCTTCATAACAAGTTAATAAATGACAGTTGTCAGTCCAAAACATAACAAAACATAACTACGCACTGTCTTTCATGATGGCACAGTCGGTTTCCTACTAGTATTGTTGTTACGAAAAAATACTCTATTGATTTGCCTATATGATGGTTACGTGGAAGAGCAGCTTTGCTGAATGGCGCTATCCCATTTCAATTTTCATAAATAACGACAGAACGACAGAAGATTCAATTGTTGTAGCTCTTCTGATCGTCAATGAAATGTTGACAAGTGTTTATACCGCATTCAATTGTTTGTAAATAGATGATGATTCGTTCGATTAGTTTTTAGAGTTGTGGTCTATCAAATCGTTTTGGACTTTAACTGAACTTTCGAAACTTTCGTTTTGACACATTCATCAATCACGAAATTTCTACTCAACTCAGCTGTTTGAATTCTGATGAAATCGCAATAATCCAGAGTTAATTTTTTATCCATAAGTTCATTAACTATAATGTCTCGACTGAGCAATTCAGCAAACATCTTCTTAGAATCTCCATTGAAGATGATGCAAATGAGATGCAAAGGAAACCGAAGAGAATATGTATTATATCACAAACAAGCTCTACTATCATTGTGAGATATGTCTGAAATGCGATTCGGAAAATGCAATTATACTTCGCCTTTCATTATTGACTCAGGATTTCAGTGGCGGATTAACACATTTGCCGCCAGTAGACTATCGATACTTTAGTTCTCAATCATATTAACTACAGTTTTTTTTTGTAAAATAAATTGTAATTTATGATTTGTGTAATATCCTCCTAATTTCATCACCTTTTTCTAGTAATTAGTATAATAATTGTGAACTTGGGGATCGATGTGTCAGTTCCGCAAACAAGCGAGGCAGCTTTTCTTTTGTTTTTGAAGTAAAATACGGGACTTCCTCGTTTGTATCGCCGCTTTGCCGTTCTATATCAATCTCTTGAACTCAAAATCACCACGCGGCTAATGCCTACATCAGCAACAGCACGACTTCGCTTCGCTCCCGTGGTGGCTGCGCCAAGCGCCTCGCTCCTGCACCGTGCAGTCAATTCGGTCAGTCACACTTAAGGGTCTTCATCCCTGATAAAGGGGGAGTCTGAAACGATTTTTTTTTCTGAGTGGCGAAGAGTTGTATGATTGTATAAAGATAAAAATAATGAAGAAAAATATTCTTCTAGTTTTAAATGGATGAAAAGGATATTTTCCCCCATTTTTGGGCATTTTTGTTCAGTTCCACCATCAAAACGAACGAATATTTTGGTGTTGTTTCATTTCAGTATCGAAGTCGACCATTCACTTAGTTAAATGACTTTTTCATTTTTCTTCTAGATGTGTCCTTTTTTAGTGAACAATTTTACAAAAATGTGTTGTTTTCGCGAAATGGGTTTCCTTGCTTTATTCCATTTGAAATTAGAAATATCCAGCTAATAAAGGTTTGGTTCAGCCGTCGAGCAGTGAAAACTAATCATTACTTACAATTCTGGATTCAGAAATGAAACTGAATTTGTTTTAAATGACACGCCCCTCAGGTTGCTCCTCCCACACGACTGGTGAGGAAAAGAGAGAGTATCATATAGCCAGTATGGCATCTGACACAGGGTCGGATCGGGAATGGGAAAATATAAAACTCATTCGGGTCGATCGGAACTATGGAATATTATAACTTTTATACAGGGTCGCTGATATGTATGGAAACGATCGATTATTTCCTAAAGTAAGATAGCTAGCGAAAAATGTTGAAATACAAAAGTTGTAGGGTTTTTCAAAATCTATCATATTAACGAGAAAATAAGTATACAGGGTCAGTCAAAAAGTCAGGACGAAACTAAGTTGCTTTTTCTGTAATGGGACACCCTGTATATTATTTCTCATTTCAATTTTTCTCAAAATTCTGAACAAAATTTATTCAGCACATTATTTCCTAAATTCAAAAGTTTTCGGGATATCGAATTTTGAAAATAAGTTTCTAATAAATTATCCAAAAATGTTTTAGTCCATCAAGTTACCTTTGAAAGTTTCCAGCTCCATAACAACGCCGCGTCGTTCTTTTGTCTAACAGTGATAATCTTGACAACACATGTCAAAAATACATATAGTGTAAATAATTTTCGCGCAAAAATGGCACGTTTATCTGATACTAAAATTTTTTTTTCCGTTAACCAGCTGTCGACCCCTTACGAACGGCAGCCCTCAGAAGTCGAAACTTGTGCGAGCTAAGGATTAACGAGGTCTAACATTTTTTCGTGCGATTCCTAGCACTTTCTCGGGCCATCATAAAAGTTCTGCAGTCGCTAGGGTTTGAACCTTTGACTGGCAGCCAAAAGTGATTGAAACAATATCTCTTCAACCACTCGGCTACCTGACCCCCACTGAGCGTATTGAAATTCTAGTGATCATGGGATACGGTGATAGAAGCCGGAGTTGTTACCAAGTAGTGGATATTTTTAATGAATTGCATCCCAATCGGGAACCCATTTCTAACTCAACCGTTTCAAAAACATTGCAGCGTTTTCATGAAACTGGGGGTGTCAAAGATGGACCAAAAAGTGGAAGACCAGTAATCGTTACAAATGAAGAAAATTCTTTGAATGTCATATTAGATGTGGTGGAAAATCCAATGAATTCAGCACAACAGAGGGCTTTGAATCATAACATGAGTCGATATTCCATTCAAAAAATTTGCAAACTGCAAAAATTCCATCCATATAAAATTCATTTGGTACAAGAATTGAGTGAAGACGATTTTGATCGTAGAATCGAGTTCTGTGAAGTTATTATGGATGAATCAAATGAAAATGTCAACTTTGTCAACCACATATTGTTTTCTGATGAATCTACATTTTGTTTAAACGGCCACGTAATTCGACACAACTGTAGGTATTGGTCAGACCAAAACCCACAATGGATTGAGGAAGTTCACACTCAACGGCCACAAAAAGTAAATGTCTGATGTGGCATCATTGGTGGACACGTCATAGGACGGAAATTTGACCTCTGAACAATATTTGTCACTTTTACAACAGCATATTATTCCAGAGCTTAGACGATTATTCCCGAATAATAGCAATCCCAATTTGCTGGCAGAACAAATATGGTTTCAACAAGATGGGGCTCCTCCACATTTTGGACGTGTGGTTCGGGCATATCTAGATGAAACTTTTCCTGATAAATGGATTGGGCGCAGGGGAGCATTTGAATGGCCGGCTAGGTCTCCCGATATGACCCCACTTGACTTTTTTTATGGGGTCACATAAAAATGTTGTCTACAAAAATAGGCCGCCAAATATCGAAGAGTTGCAAGAAAGAATAAGGCATGAAATTTTTACCATTCATCCTCACATGGTTTTAGATTCACTACAAAATTTTGTTCAGCGAGTTTATTACTGTCAGGAGGTGAATGGTAAACACTTTGAGCACCTTATTAAAGAGAATTAGGGATATATGCTTCTAATTTTGTTGAAGGTAGAGGAATAAATGTAAAAAAAGAAAGAAATAGCTAATTCTTTTCAATATTCAGAGAGTAAAACATCTGGCTAAAACATTGTTTAATTTATTTTCAACAGTTGTATTAATTCACATCGGTTGAATTGAATGTTTCATGGGTGATGTCTTATATTGTTTCACCCTTTATATGGAATTAAACAGATGTACCTGAACTATGGACCTTTCATGCAAAAAATTTCATTCAAATCAAGAAAATAGTTTTCAAGAAAATTGTGATCAGATCTTATTGGTCACTATTTTCAATAACTTGAAAGTCAAAATCTGGTAACTGATTTTGATTTTTTTTTATTCATGACTCCACATCTGATTTTATATTTTGGAATCAATTCAAATTAATATATTCACTTACACCTAAATAGTAATTTTGAACAGAATACGACTATAACTCACAAAATAAACCAAATCCATCTTGGAGCTGCCATTATATCACAAAACTCGTCTGCCATCTTGAATTCCTGAATTTTGACAGAAAAATCATTATCTTCTAACACAAAAACCACTACATAGGTTATAATCTTAGAACCCGCCGAGAAATTACAATACTTTTTTACGTCATTTTAAATTCACGAATTTTAACAGAAATCATAAGGATATCCTAACCCAGATACCAATTTTGAATCGAATCGGATATAAGTAGTCACAAAACTCGTCTGCCATCTTGTAACCGCCTTCTTGAATTCATCAATTTTGAATAAAGATTCATAATCTCCGAGCCAGAAAAACCCACAGACAAATTTTGAATTGAATCCGACCATAATCACAAATCTCGTCCGCCATTTTGAAGTTATTAATTTTGACGAAAGATTCATAATCTACGACCCCGAAAACCTGCACATACCTATTTTGTATCGAATCAGAAACCAAATCACACATCTCGTTTTTTTTTTTGTTTTTTCCTTAAAAACATTTATAATCGAGTACCCACCTGCTACTGGAATTATGAACAGTGAACACCTATCAAATATCAAATCATTCGGACGTCTGCAAGTGAAAATTCAGTTCAACGATTCCATTACATACCTACATATTTCATACAGGTCAAATTAGTATGGAACGTGTAATAAGAAAAACAAGTATCCCATAATAGTATATTGTACCTACAATTAGCATGAAATGACATTTCCCACAATTACGTATATATATATAGGTATATATATATATATATATATATATATATATATATATATATATATATATATATATATATATATATATATATATATATATATATATATATATATATATATATATATATATATATATATATATATAAGGATGGATTTAGCGAGGGAATATATGAAAATATAAGTAAAAAAGTTATTGGGTATAACCGTAGACATGTGTTTCGAGCTTAAGCTCTCTTCGGTTGCAAAACATTTTGAGGGTTATACCCAATAACTTTTTTACTTATATTTTCATATATTGCCCCTCGCTAAATCCATCCTTGTTTGTATTTTCCTGGGTAGGATTGTCACGCTGGTAGCTATAGCTACCTCCGTGGCGACGTTAGTTGTTGCCTTGTGAGTACAAGGTCTTCTAACCGATGCCACAAATGTATGGTTGGCTTCCTGTTGTTGACTTCCTTTGTTTCTGTTTTTACATCCAAGTGTTGTACATCTTCGCACTTGATTTTACCGTACTGAAGAGAGCTTAAGCTCGGAACACGTGTCTACGGTTGCACAACATTTTGAGGGTTATACCCAATAACTTTTTTACTTATATTTTCATATATTGCCCCTCGCTAAATCCATCCTTATTTGTATCTTCCTGGGTAGGATTGTCACGCTGGTAGCTATAGCTACCTCCGTGGCGACGTTAGTTGTTGCCTTGTGAGTACAAGGTCTTCTAACCGATGCCACAGATGTGTGGTTGGCTTCCTGTTGTTGACTTCCTTTGTTTCTGTTTTTACATCCAAGTGTTGTACATCTTCGCACTTGATTTTACCGTACTGAAGAGAGCTTAAGCTCGAAACACGTGTCTACGGTTGCACAACATTTTGAGGGTTATACCCAATAACTTTTTTACCTATATTTATATATATATATATATATGTTATATCTGGGTTTTCACTTTGAACTTTTTAAAAATTGTATTCGGGTGGTTCGAACCACCGTTTAATAATTACAGAAAATTGAAAATACTAAGATGACTTTATTCTACTACATGAAATGAATAAGTGACAATCTACATTTGAAAACATGAATTTATAACATCTAAGATGCTGACGATGCTGCTTGATAGTTGGAATTGGATATCTATCGCTTGGGTCCGTGAGACTGTCGAGTCGGCGGTTTTCCTGGAATGTAACCTGATATGCCTGGGATGGTTACTGTAGATGTTGGATATAACAGCTCCCCTTATATTAGAAAAGTTGATGCTATGCAACAACTTTTAGGGTTCCTCAGACGGGGGTTGCTTAGGCGACTGCGTCTAGGTTGAAGGACTCGTTTTGCACTTCTTCTTGTAGGTTTGGTTTTCTCCTTGGAAAGATGCTTGGAATCCTTTGGAACGGTCTGAACGATCTAGTCGGAGGAAGCGGCGAAGCGTCGGATCTAGTTGGTGCCAATTTTAGTTTTCTTCTACACTTGCAGATGAGGTAAAGGCCTGCTAAAAGTATGATTAATATTATGGTGGTGTATGTAAACCACGAAATGTTTTTCTCGACGAATGGTCTCTGGATTAGATCGTCCAAAGTTTTGGAGTACGAATCCAACTTGTGTTTGGCGATGTTCAAATCATCGATGTTGAGGTCGTCTAACTTGAGTGGCTGTAATTTTGGAAGTTTTGATTTTTCCGGGATGTCAGCACAGCATTCATACGGAATTGAAATTGGATGTGTTTTGTAGGTAACGTTCGAAATTTTTGACAATTGGGAGTTTGCTTGAATTTTGGTTATTCCAATGAAGGCACTGCATTCTGTCTGTAATTTAACTATAGAATTATTATACACTATTTCGGTTTTCGAGTTCATTTTTGGGCAATTCACAGTAACTTGCAATGGTTCGGAAAGGATCACTAGCCAAAGGTTGTTTTCAAGTTTTTGCACGTTATAACCTTGGCTGAAAACTAACGAACTTCTGCAACTTCGCGGAATGTCTTTATTGTTTTTGAAAATTTGGGCTTCACAAATCGAATTATAGTCAATGGGGTACGCGAACATATCGGAACATAGTTCAGTTTTATACGAAAGTGGCTTGCACTGCTTCAAGTCCGTCACTGGTATAAACATCAAAGAATCATCGTCTTTCGCGATATATTTTTGAGAAATAGAAAGAATGTGATGGAGGCCAGTTCTGTTATCGTAAATCGGAATAGGAAATAGTTGGTATAGAGTATAGATTTGAGGTTCGATGAGAGGAATTTTGAGGATGAAAACTAAATTTGAATTGGTTTGAAAAGCTTCAAGTTCAATGATTTCGAGATATTGGGCTATGTTGGAAAGTTTCGGTTGGAGAGGAAGGTTGTTCCGTCGTAAATTTTGGGAAATTTCTTGCAAAGCAGTAACTAATTGATCAGGTCTAATAATCGAAGAATGAATGATATTTAATCGGGCGAAGGTGATCGAGTCCAACACATCATCAATGTTTTCTTCGAGAAATAAAAAGCTTTCCATTAATTTTTCGCAAATGTCGAAGAATTTTAATTTTGCTTCGATTCTGTTTATATTATCGCTCAAATTATTAATGGAACTTTCTACGATTTTTATGTCATAGTTGAAAGTTTCCTCATTGATTCGCAATTTTCGAATGGTATCATTGAAATTTTGGATTACGGATGCTGTTACAGAAATTTGGTTTTTCATTAGGTTTTCTAATTGGTGTTCATCGCTCTTTAATCTATTGATACAGTTCGTGTAATATTCACCATCGGTAGCGTCTAGATTTCCTGTTATTGATTTGAAAATACTACCTATACCATTGATAAGGCCTCTTTTATACCTTTTGGTATCTAAAACAATTTCTATTAGTTTTTGTTTCATTGAATTTGAAATTTGGGTGAGAAGACTGATGTGGGTCTTTACTTCAGAGTGAAATTCTTTCATACTCTGACCAGTGAATAGGGTTGTATTGATAAGGGTTTCTAAAATGTTCCTATTATTTTCGTATATATTTTTAAATACTGAAATGTCTTTGTTCACGAGTATAGTCCATTTGTCATTGGTGAGTACGATGTTGTTGTTTTCATGGTAGTAGACGCCAATAGTATTATTGATTGATTGGATTTGGTATTGACAGACTACTGATCCGAACAGCAGCGGTAACCTGAAAATAAATCAATTTTCAGTGTACGGCTTCATACGGTCGAAGTTTACTTTCGATCTTTGATTGGTTCGGGGATTCAAAAGAATTGCTGAATTTCGAAGTATTTGTTCGATTATGAAGGGGCCATTAAACTTATTTTGCAATTTATCTTTGATTTGAGATTCTTTGACATAGACTTTGTCCATTACTTGATAATTTGGGGTTTCTCCGGATATGTTTCGGTCAAATCGAATTTTGGCATTTTGTTTTTGTTTCAGTATGCGTTCACGAGCAAGTTTATAGAAATGTGAAATTTTGTTATTCAGATCTCTTACGTATTTGGTAATCAGTTGTTCCTGGTTGTATAGAGTTTCGGGGGGTCTATTGGATGTGTGCCCGAAAACTAACTCAGGGGGGGTGAAACCATGACTTTTATTAACTGAGTTATTGTAGCAAATAACTGCATGAGGAAGTACGTTCAATGGTTCTTCGTCTGGGTGTTCGGCTAGAAATACTCTAATCATTTCGAGAAGGGTTGCATGAAATCTTTCTACTGATCCATTTGATTGAGGGTGATTTACGCTGGAGTATGTTAATTTAATGTCGTAGAGTGCGCAAAGATCTTTCATGATTGCATTGTCAAATTCTCTGCCGTGGTCGCAATGTATTCTTAAGGGTGTGCCAAAATGTTGGAAATACCAGAGTAGGGCGTTTGCAACAGTTTTTGAAGATTTGTCTTCAATAGCGTAAACTTGTGTGAATTTTGTTAGTTCGTCGCGTATACTAAGTGCATAGTTTTTCGTCGGGATTTCTATAATGTCGATGTTGATTCTTTCGAAGGCAGTTCTAGGAGTCTCGGTTATTACTAGCGGGTTGTTAAGGTTTTTCCTACATATCTTGCTTTTTTGACAAATTTGGCAATTTTTTATATATTTTTCGACTTCTTTTGTAAGGCCTTGCCAATTATATTTTTCTTTTATTCTGCGAATGGTTTCATTGATACCTCTATGGAGATTATTTTTTCCATTATGAAATTGATCGATTATTATTGGGATGTGGTCGGCGTCTGGAGTTCTTATTAAATTTTGACAAACTTTGAATTTAATATCTTTTTCTGCGAAAATGAAACAAAGTATTTCAAGAATAGGAAGTTCTAAGTTATTCTCAACGCAATAAATGTGTGATATGTCAAGTTCATGTTGATTTCTGTACAGGGTGAGAAACAAATGTTCTATCACTAAGTCGTCATCAAATGGGAGAAATATAATGTAGTATTTTCGACGTTTGACTGTGTTGCTTGAAACGGTATTGATTTTTAAATTTTGGATGTCGCATTTTTGTTCAAATATATCGTCAAAAATTGTATGGTGGAGGTTTTCGATTTTTTTCTGTCGGGGAAATACAATAATATGTTTGTTTTCTTTGTCGAGCAATTGACAGTTTGAATATTCGACTTTCGAATAGTCGATTAGTGATTTAGTTCGATACAGATTTATAAAGGTTCGGAATTCTCGTTCGATTTGTTCGGAAGAGTACGTTGGAGGGTCATTTTCAGGAATGTCTTCAGTATCGGAAGGATTTTCGGTATCGGGAGGTATGTCAGTATCGGGGGGTTTTTCGGTATCGGGAGGTTTTTCTTTCGGTTCTGGGTCAGGTGTGGTTTGTTCTTCGTCACTGTCTGAAATTATTTGTGTGTCGGTGTCTTCGTTTGTAGGTAGTACCAATGAACAGGGGGTGAATATTTTGGAATTTAAAGAGAAGCATTTTGTAGGGGAGTCGATTTTGATTCTGGAAAGTGCATCGGCATTTTTATTGATCTTTCCAGGTTTGTAAATGATTTCGTAGTCATATTCCTCTAATTTCAGGCGCCATCTCGCAAGTCTACTTCCGGGATCTTTGATAGAAAATAACCATGTTAGTGGTCGGTGGTCAGTGATGAGTTTGAACTTTCTACCGAATATGTATGGCCTAAAATGTTTTACGGCCCATACGATGGCTAGAAGTTCCCGTTCTATCGTAGAGTATTTGGATTCTGCAGAACAGAGCGTCCTTGAGGCGTAAGCGATTGGTAAATCTTTACCGATCGGGCCTTGGGACAATACGGCGCCAATGGCGAATGCACTCGCATCTGTGGTCAATAAGAAGGTATCTTCGAAATCGGGGTATATGAGTATGGGTGTCGAAGTGAGTGTTCGTTTTAGTTCTTCGAAAGATGTCTTACATTCATTTCAAAAAATGAATGGGATGTCTTTTTGAAGTAATTTTGTCAGTGGCTTAGAGATTTTGGCAAAATTTGAGATAAAACGCCTGTAGTATCCAGCCAGTCCGAGAAAAGATTTGATCTCTTTCTGGTTCTTTGGCTCAGGGAAGTTTATGATACAATCGACTTTGCTCGGATTTGGTTTTACTCCATCTCTGGTTATGAGATGACCAAGATATGCTACTTCTTTCCTTAGGAATTCGCATTTGTCAGGCTGTATCTTCAGGTTGGCTTTTTTGAGACGTTTGAAGACTTCTTTCAACCGAGAAATGTGTTCGTGGATTGTTGGTGAATAAATGATGATATCGTCCATGTAGACTAAGCATCGTTCATTCTGAATTCCGAGTAGAATGTTGTCCATAACTCTTTGGAAGGTTGATGGAGCATTCTTGAGACCGAAAGGCATTCTGACAAATTCATAATGACCATTCTCAACGGTGAAAGCAGTTTTTGGAATGTCTTCTTTATTGATCTCGATCTGGTGAAACCCTGATGCGAGGTCGAGAGTGGTAAAATATTGGCATCTGCCAAGTTGGTCTAGTAGATCTGATATCATAGGTAAGGGGTATTTGTCGTCGATGGTAAGTTCATTTAACTTTCGGTAATCGACAACAACGCGCCACTTTTGTTTACCTGAAGCGTCGATTTTTTTCGGGACCACCCATACAGGGGAGGACCATGGTGAAATGGAAGGACGTATAATTCCGTCTTCCAGCATTTTGTTCATTTGTCTTTTGACTTCTTCTTTATGGATTTGGGGATAGCGATACGATTTCGTGAACGCGGGTTTGGTATCAATGGGGTGTTTTATTTCGTTCGTAAATGTAAGTCGGTCGCCTTCTAAATAAAATATGTCTGAGTATTCAAGACATACGTTGGTAATAAGTTCAGTTTCTTCTTCGTTCAGATGTTCTAATCGAAGTTGATTTTGAATCTCAAAGTTTCTGTCCGTCTGTACGTCAATATCATTTGTTTCGTTGAAATTATTGATTGAATAATTTTGTATTGGTTCCAGTTGTATATCAGAAAAATTTACTGTTTTTGGCATTGCGTTTGAGTTTATCACAGAAGTGAGAAATTCGCCTCTATGGTTCACTCTAACTAACGCATTGGGTAATCTAACATTGTCTTTTACCTGGGCTATCAGTATAGCTTCAGTGTTGAAAAGATTGCAGCTAAGTTTAGAAATTTGTTCGGTTCGTGGTTCAATTGAGATTATATTTTGGATGTTGCCCACGGGTGTCGGAATTGAATTTTCGGCGGGTTTTTCACAGTCGATTACTTTAATCAGGGGGATTGTTTTGAAATCAGTAATAAGTTGTCTGTTTTTCAGGTCCACTATGCAGTGATAATGTTCCAAAAAATCAGATCCTAGGAGTCCATCAAATTCTATATCCAAGTCGTAAATAAAAACTTTGTGAGGGTTGTTTGTGCAAAAGGGTATCAATACTGATTCACAGATATTGATTTTTTGATTGGTTATACCTTGAATCAAAATATTTTCAGGGGATCTATTGAAATAATTTTGAACAGTTTTTGGTTTAAATATCGACAGACCAGCACCGGTATCGATAAGTATTCTGAAAGTATTGGTTGCGTCCATGATATAATACAAATTTTTTGAACTAATCATAAGCGATTGGGTTATAGGAATCTTTGTTCTGGAAAGTTCAGGTTTGGGTTCAAGTCGTCTGATAAGTTCAAGGTTTGCATTTGATTCTGTAGTTCCGAAGTGGGGTTCGTTTGCTGATTTATTGGTGGATCGAAACATGTGGGGCTTATCGGAAAAACCTGATAATTTTCATATTGGTTTGACTCTGAATATTCAGTATTATAAGAGTCGGACTGATGAGTGAAGTCTTGATATTCCTGATAGTTATCAGTATAACCGTCAGCGTCAAAAGTTTGAGGATCTTGATAATTATCAGTATAATTATCGTCAAAATTTTGTGGGTCCGAATAATTAGCGATATAATTATTTGGGTCGGGATTCTGTGAATTTAAATGATGAGTTCTTTGAGTGTTATTGAATCTATTGAAATTTGGGTTTGAATGAATGACTGATGGTCTCTGTTGGTTGAAATTAGGATTTGGCCCACTTATTGGGGGTCTGAATTGTGATTGATTTTGGGTAAACGTTTGATTTGGTTGATTGGGTCTTGGATTCTGATTGAATCTCGGTGTTTGTTGGAAATTGGGTCTCTGGAAGTTTTGTTGAGGTTGTTGAGACTGTTGGTATTGTTTTGTACGGCATTCATTCAAAGTGTGTCCTTGTCTTTTGCAGAAAGAACAAAATTTTTGTTGTATTGGGTTCGGGTTTATTTTTCTAAATTGATTATTATTTTGTGAATTTGTGTTTCTACTATTTGTCGATTTTTGCTGTTGAAAATAATTCAACTGCATCTCTCTTCTTACTCTCTGAATTGCAGAGAGCATGTCAGTAGGGTTACCTGCCCTAACTAGTTGTCCTACTTGGGGTTCTAAACCAGCTAAGAGTGTGTTCAGTGCCATCGTTTCGACGAGTGCACTTTGGGACACTTTTTGGTCGGAAGTAAGATTTTGTTTTTGGATACAAGCATGCATTTTTGCATTATGTGTTTGCAGTCTGTTTATAAAAATGAGTGGCGATTCTCCCGGTAGTTGGTGAATTCGTTGAAGATCCTGTATCAACGAGGTTAAATCGCGAGTGTCACCAAAGTATTGGTTCAAAATGATTCTTATTTCGTCCCATGTTTGAGGATTACGAGAACTTATTAATTCCGCGGCTTTTCCTCTAAGTTTGTTTTTGATGTGCAAGACTACGAGCACCTTCTGGTCTTGCACTGCCATGCGGTAAGCGGTATTACATGCATGGGTGAAAGTGTTTAAAAATATTTGGTCACCGTCATATTCGGGGACGATAGAAAATATTTCGTTTAATCTATAAGGTTCGATTGCAACTGTGGGATTTTCGGGATGATTATCAGGCATGATTGATTGATAATAGAACTGGTTATTTGATTAAAATGAAAATAAATCGATAAAATAATGTACGAGACGATTCTTAAATTGTCTTACCAAAGGATGTCCATACGGTGGATGAAATCCGACTTCACAAGCGATGCTCCGGACGAAGTTAGCGTTCGCGTGTTCTTCCTCCGTTGAAGAGATCGTCCTGCCGTTCTTCCTTGGTTTTCTTCGTGTTGAGTTGGGGTTTTCTTCGTGTTGAGTTTGCTGCTGGAGCTGCTAGTTCTTCCTTTTAAGGATTGGAATCCACCTCCTTCGGTTTAGGCTTTCCTTGTTCCGCAGGAGTTGAAGGATCCTACAGCGACTGCGCCAATTGTTATATCTGGGTTTTCACTTTGAACTTTTTAAAAATTGTATTCGGGTGGTTCGAACCACCGTTTAATAATTACAGAAAATTGAAAATACTAAGATGACTTTATTCTACTACATGAAATGAATAAGTGACAATCTACATTTGAAAACATGAATTTATAACATCTAAGATGCTGACGATGCTGCTTGATAGTTGGAATTGGATATCTATCGCTTGGGTCCGTGAGACTGTCGAGTCGGCGGTTTTCCTGGAATGTAACCTGATATGCCTGGGATGGTTACTGTAGATGTTGGATATAACATATATATATATATATATATATATATATATATATATATATATATATATATATACAGGCCGTTTCTTTTATCATGTGGTAACATTGCTATATTCTAAACCGTAACAGATACGAAGACGATTAAATGGGAGAAAAGGTAACTATTGTGGAGAACAGTAGAATGGTCAAAGAAAATTTACAGGGAGTCTCGCCCTTCCCGAGTTATACAGGGAAAACCAAAAATGCTGTTATTTGTTTTTTACGAATAGTACTGTTATTTCTGAAAATATAAAAAAAATTATAAGGAAAGTTTTAATGTATTTAAAATGTACTATAAAAATGTAACAATGAATCTTTGATTAAACGTTTCGTGTAAACACGTCCACCATCAACTTTTTCTTTTCAAATACGGACCTGTCTATTTTAGTACAAATATTTGATAAAGCGATAAAATCACAATTCAGTGGTATATTACACTTGATATTTTTATAACGTTTTATTTAAAATAACTAGCATCCTAAGTGACAACAATTTTTAATTACGGTCCTGTCGTTAGTTCTTTTGTAAATTATTTTGATTTCTTCAAAACCTATTCAACTATTGGCATACTTCAGACTTCACCCAATAATTTCGATAAGAAGATACCCAACACAACGATCATTCGTATCTTTCCTCCTTGGGCATTTTTGTATTACAGAAATCCTTGTTTCTAGGCTGATTTCTTCTGAATCAATTATCATACTGAATATTTCTATAATTCTCAATCCTGGAAGTAACGAAAATATTAGTTTTTGGTCAAAATACGACTATTGTGTGATATGGTACAATTAAATATCATCTCACTTCATTTACCATTTTTAAACAAGTATGCTTTGCTTGGTTTCTATGGCAGGATAAATAAATGAGTTGTTGATACGTGTTAAGAACTGTCAGTCGTTTATACACTCAGTCATATCAAAGATGTATTCAAATGACGAAAGGACTGATATGCTATTTGCTTATGCAAAATCAAATAGAAATCCTCTTTTGGCAAAAAATATGTATGGTGAGCTATACCCAAATCGTCGTATTCCAAACATTCAAATGTTTAGACGATTAGAAAGAAATTTGAGAGACTGTGGTGCATTTGATAGAAATAAAACTAGAAAATGTGTTGTTACTGGAATTATGCGGAACCAAATAAATGTTTTAGGTACGCAAATATTACTTCATAAAGATTAACAAAGTGACGAAAATATTTTTTTTCAATTTAGGATTGGTCAGTTACAAAAATATTTCTAATCAAGATTGTTCTTTACGAGAAATTGCCCACGAACTAGGGATTTTGAAAAAGAACAAATACAAATGCTACAGGATACGCAAAGTTCATCACCTCAATGAAAGGGATTACGGAAGGAGAGTACGATTTGCGATGTGGTTGAGACGTAGAAATAGGGAAGTTGGAAATATTTGTAATAAAATAATATGGACGGACGAATCAAAATTCACCAACAATGGTTGGTTTAACAGAAACATCCATTATAGGTGGAATAATACAAATGAACATTGACATAGAGAAACCAATTTCCAGAAAAGGTTCGGAATAAATGTTTGGTTGGGAATATTGGGAACAAACATACTAGGTCCTTTCTTTTACGACGAGCATTTGAATGGTGGAATGTATTTACATTTTTTATCCAATGAGTTTGATGGCTACTTAGATGAATTGCCACTGAACATCCGCCGTGAAATACAATATTTTCAACAAGACGGTGCCCCTCCCCATAATGCAGCAATAGTAAGGGAACATTTAGATGCAATATTCCCAAGAAAATGGATTGGAAACAATGGACCAATTGCCTGGCCAGCTCGATCCCCAGACCTGACACCTTTAGATTTTTTTGTCTGGGGATGCATAAAGGATAAAGTTTTTTCGACAACTAGTACAGATATCGACCATCTCAAACAAAAAATAAGAGATGCATGTAATAGCATTATACCCATCATGCCAGAAAATTGCCACAGAAATTGTATGGACAGACAACTTATGTGCATTCAACAAAGAGGTCGGCAATTCGAGCATTTAATGTAGGTTATCATGAAGAATTCATTTTCTGTATTGGTTTTATTTTCACTCAAAAATTCAATATGAAATAAATTGTTTTCTGTTTGTTTGATTTCTTCTACTCTTAAGTAAGTTTATTTCCGAGGTAAATTGCTATCGTTCGTCTCTGAAACTACAGATATCTTTTGTTATAGTGTAAACATAATTTTAATAGATACATTTATTCAAAGCGTCACTGATAATTTTTATATCGGAGAGTTAGGTTTTGTGGAATCCATAAACGACCTAATGACAGGACCGTAATTAAAAATTGTTGTCACTGATGATGTTAGTTATTTTAAATGAAACGTTATAAAAATATCAAGTGTGATGTACCACTGAATTGTGATTTTATCGCTTTGTCAATATTTGTACTAAAACAGACAGGTCCGTATTTGAAAAGAAATGTTGATGGTGGCCGTGTTGACACGAAACGTTTAATCGAAGATTCATTGTTACATTTTTATAGTACATTTAGAATACATCAAAACTTTCCCTATAAATTTTTTTATATTTTCAGAAATAACAGTTCTATTCGTAAAAAACAAATAACAGCATATTTGGTTTTCCCTGTATAACTCGGGAAGGGCGAGACTCCCTGTAAATTTTCTTTGACCATTATACTGTTCTCCACAATAGTTACCTTTTCTCCCATTTAATCGTCTTCGTATCTGTTACGGTTTAGAATATAGCAATGTTACCACATGATAAAAGAAACGGCCTGTATATATATATATATATATATATATATATATATATATATATATATTTATATATGAAATTTTTTACTACGAGCGTAGCGAGTACTACATAATTTCATATACCTACGAGTGGGAAATGGGTCATTTCATGCTCATTGTACACAATACTTTTTCTACGACCATCTAAATCATTAACAAATCTATAATATTTTTAATAATGCTTTTTATCATAAACTGTCCTGCCGTCATTTTTACATGGTTGAGATAATTTTTTATTTCTTCATTCGTTGAATGAAACATCTATTTTTTCTTTTTGTACACGTACCTACGTCGTGAAACAAATAACATTAAAAAATTTCAAATTTTGATAACTTGGAAATAAAAAAACTTTAAGCAGAAAAAAATCAAACACTAATCGATTTCATAAGATGAAAAAAGAAATGTGGCTGCGTGGATTTGAACCCTCGCTCCCACCATCCAAAATCCATGTGTCATCTGAATCAACACTTACTAGAGCACATAATAATTTGTTCAAATTAACTGCTATATAGAAAGTGTCTGTCAACTATTCAAAAATATAGAATCCGATTGTAATCAATCTTTTTATTGAAATTATTCTGGTTTTATGAAAAGAAAATCATACTATTGTCAGAAGATAGGCATTATCAGGAGCTTCTGATATAAATTTATTAATTTGATTGTTAAATCATCCTCACTATCGCTAATCATTTTTAATAACTTAATTTTATCAATCGAATTTTGTAATTAAGGTAATAAAACACCCAGTGACCGTCATGGGACCAGTATTCGTCACTTCCTTGAATTATATGCAAATATTATGGTTTGTGATCACGAAAATTGTTAAGTTCAACAAAATGAAGTTTCTAGTGATATTTGTCGGTATTGAGTTGGTATTATATACACCCCAACGTAACTACATTCCAGTTCAGTAACAGTTTACTTTAGTGCTTCAGCGATCATCGCAGTTTTTGACAGTTCGTTAGCTTCCAGTTAAGGTGAGTATATTTTTCTTAGTGACATAAAACGAGTTTCTTAGAGGTATACGGCATTTAATACTATACAGATAGCTTATAACATATTAAATTATGATTTAAAACTGAAAATATAAGCTTGAAACCTACCTTTATCTGAATTTATGGGGTGACGAACACTCGTCCACCAGAAATAGTACTAAGCTCAATGTTCGTCATGGCTGACGATAACTGGTTCATTTCATCAATGCCATATTATTCGATTTTCAGCCTTACTGTACGACATTATAGAGCATTAACAGGTTGAATCTATTCTTTTTATATTATAATACTGAAGGACCAGTAACCGTCATACATTTTTGTTTTATTTGAAACTTTAGCATGCGTTTGAAAACTATGACGAATACTCTTGCACAGCCATGACGATAACTGGATTTCTGTTTTTTTTGCAGATGTCTCGAAATAAATATCCAGAGGACGATATGAAAAATGCCATAAAAGCTGTGAAAAACAGCGGAATGAGCATCCGAAGTGCTGCCACACAATTTAAAGTACCGCGGATGACATTATCAGATAAATGTAAGGGAAAAACCCCGCTTGCTAGACGAGAATGAAGAGAACAATCTAGTGCAATGGATTTTACACTTAGGGGAAAATGGTTTTCCAGTTTCCAAGGATCATTTACTAGACAGCGTCCAAATGCTGGTAAAAAATCGTAAAAGAGAAACCCCCTTTACTGATGACCGACCAGGAAAGCACTGGTATAAAGCATTTTTAAAACGGCATCCTATTATAACACAGGGTATCGCAAAATTTAACGAGAACTAGAGCAGGGGTCACAGAAGCAAATATTAAACACTGGTTTAATGAAATTAAAGAATACCTCGAGGCAAAAAATATTTTTGAGATCGTTTTAAACTTCGGAAACAGAGTATTTAATTGCGATGAAACCGCGTTCTTTTTGAGTCCTGCAGATAATAAAGTTTTGGTAAGGAAGGGTCAGAAAATCGTGCACAACATCATCAACTCCGATGAAAAAGAAAACCTGACAACATTATTGATGGGAAATGCAGCAGGCGAAATTGCACCACCGATGGTTGTTGTTAACTTGAAGCGTATACCGAAATCAATGACTGAATCTGTGCCATCTTCTTGGGCCATCGGAAGATCCGATAATGGATGGATGACCAGTCAAACGTTCTTTGAATACTTTTCTATGGTGTTTTATCCTTGGTTGACGGAAAACAATTTCGAGTTTCCGATAATAGTTTTTATGGATGGTCACGTTTCTCATTTAACGCTGCCTTTAAGTGAGTTCTGCAGTGACAAAAACATCGAACTCATTGCTTTATATCCCAACTCCACTCATTTTTTACAACCCATGGATGTGGCCATGTTTCATCCCCTTAAAGCGGCGTGGAAAAAAGAGGTTTATAAATGGAGGATCGAAAACTCTGGAACACGTTTGAAAAGAGACAATTTTTGCCCCCTATTAAATAAAGTTCTTGAGTCAACATGTAAAGGCAGTACATTAAAAAATGGGTTTAAAGCATGTGGGCTTTTTCCTTTCAACCCAGATGCAATTTCATATTTCAAAACTAAACAGGTACAAGGCAAATCTGTTAGCGAAGAACGGAGAAGAGGAATTATTTCATATACACAACTGGAGTTTATTGAGGAAAACATTTCTGATGAAATGTTACAACGATTTAAAAACTCTGGTGACATGTGGTCTGGAGATATTAAGGACACCAGTTTATTTTATTTTTGGCGAAATGTTAAAGAACCAAAGTCACAAAAAGTTGACGATGAAATTGAGAATAATTCCCATAATGAGAGGTTTACAGAAGTGGATGAACTTTTTCTAGATGATATTTTGAGGAATAAAGATGTTTTAGAATTTGAAATTGGTGATGGCGGAATTTTGGAACATGTGGGAATCAATCCAAATTCACATATGTATGAAAATGCGAATAATGAAATGGGGAATGAAGAAACTGAAACTAACGATGTCATACATGAGTGTTTGAACAATGCACATGAGGAAAACCCAGATGAAGAGGATCAAAATGGGATCAATGAAGCTTTGAAAGAAAATTCAGAGAATGCGCCAGGAGAAAAGCCAAATGAAGATGAAGAGCAGTACCAAAACAATAAAACTTCGAAAGGATATTCAAAGGATGCATCAGGAGAAAGATTACATGAAGAAAAGAACCAAAATGAGAATAGTGAAACTTCAAAAGATTATTCAGACGATGATAAAGAAAACACAAAACCGAACAAAGAATGCGACATTGAAAAAACACAAGTGACACCTCCACAGTCACCTAAGCCAACATCAGCAAAACAGCAGCAAAATATTCCAGAAGGGGTTGCGACGCCATTTAAAAATCTTTTATTCTGGCCGGAAATGTCACCGAAAATACCAAAGAAGGTAGTAGAGCGAATTCCATCAGTAGCCACATGCGAAAAATGGAAAGAATATTACAAGAAAAAGGAAGAAAAGAAAGTTCAGAAACAAAATGAACAAGAAGAGAGAAAACGAAAAAGATTAGAGCAACAAAGTAGGAAGACCTGTATCTTACGAGAATCGCCAAGTTAGAAGTGAGGCAAAGTTTGTATTTATTCCATCGGGAGAACACGCACTGCCATCTGGCGATATATGTTTCTTATTTAGGAGGCTAAAGACCGTTGAGCCTTGGTTTCCTCCAACAGTCGCAGTCGCTGACGACTGCGACCAGGTAGCCGCGACCATGTCGTCACGATCGCACTTTGGCCTCGCCTTTTGCCAGTCGCCATTCTGTTGCCTGGCTATTTTATGAATAGCTGGTTTCCTTGCCAATCTTTCAATCATTATGAATATCTCTAAAAGGTCGATTGTTCTAATGTTGCTGAACTATCAAGTGGAAGAGCAGAATCTTCTTGTCTTATTGACATAACACCATGGGAAACAAAGGGCAAAAGTTAATGAGATGTTTCGAATGAGAGAGGTGGAGGGATTTCAAGCAATTCTGGTTGGGAATCACTTGAAACACAATGAGACATTACATATTCGTAGAATTCTTCAGAGTTTCAAGACATCAATCTAATTACATCTTGGATCTCATCAAAGGTGATCTTCCTATCAGACCCTATAAATCCGATGCGAAATGGACGTGTGTCTGCTACCGGAGCGGTGAAGCGGTAGTTAGTAGCAGCGACTCGACAGCAGCTAGGAAAATGCATTGAAATGCACTGAAGATGTCTTTGCGACGTGGTCGCGGCTACCCGGTAGCAGTCGTCAGCGACTATTGAAACCAAGGCTTCAGCGAATGGTCATGTCACTCGTTCCCGCGCTGAAACCAATGGGTACGTCCAGAGTGCACGCGAGAAAACGATATCGCGAGTCGGCTTCTCGTCTACCAGGAGATGGCGCGAGAAAAAACAATTTAGTAATAATGAAAGCAGTAACAGTGACAACGATCATCTCACGCGTTGTCCAGCATTGCCACCACAAGCCTTGTGAATTTCTCTTAAGCGAGAAGCCAACTCGCGATATCGATTTGTCGCCTGCAATCAAGTACCCAAAAGGTACGTCCTGAGTGCACCCAAGAATGCGATATCGCGAATTGACTTCTCGCTTACCAAGAGAAAACGCAATTCAGTTATAATGAAAGCGGTCAAGGCCAGTTTTTCAAGTTCCAGTTAAACTCCAGATTAATTAATTAATAGGTAGAATGTGACCCTTTAACCATCATTGAAAGATTGTCATTCACCATCTAAACTATTAGTTAGTTCTGGAGTTGAACTCGAATCTGAAAAACTGGCCCTCAAAGTGACAACGCTCATATCGCGCGTAGTCTCGTGTATCGCCACCAAAGCTTGTCGATATCGATTTCTCGCATGCACTCTGAAAGTACTCAAAAAAGGGTACGTCCACATTGTATATCAGAACACGATATCGCTGTCGGCTTCACGCCTACCAAGTTATGGCGCGAGAAAAAGCAAGTCAGGAGAGCAGTGAATGTGCAAAGACGTTTCACGTCCGAAACATACCCGATAGCTCATTTGGACGTGAATTCGACAATAAAAATGGATTTCGATAAGATTTAAATATGTAGGCCAAGCTGTAGATAAAATAAGAGGCTCTTTTCACACAAAATAAAAGACGCAAACGGCCTATACTACTTTTTATAAGATAGTTCGTTACTGAAAATTCCGGTTTTCGCCCCAGCAAAATCGCTTTGTGGAATTTTTCAAACAAGAAATAGTGAAAAAAATTACAACTTTTTTGTTTTTTCGGAAATATCTCATAGATTATTCAAGGAATCGTTTTACAGTCATTTAAACTTTTTTGGAAATTCATAAAACCTACAAAATGGTTTTTTATACGCCTAGATCGGTCTATTTTTCAATGAGAAAATCCGGGAAAACCTCGAAAAAGAGACCATTTTTGAAAAATTCATAATTTTTATAAGTCTGAAGGTGGACAACCAAATTGTAGAAACTGATAGATAATAAATAACATGTGGTTCAACTGTGCGCAAGATGGTTTATGTCCGATATGTAGTTTTTGCACAATCGCGTTATGAACAATTTAAGGACAAATCTTTCTGAACGCGCCGAGTTAAGGGAAATCATATTATTCAAATTCTGTGAACGACATATGGAAGTAGAGATCAATATTTACAATTTGTATATTTTGGAAAATTGAAAAATGGTCTCTTTTTCGAGGTTTTCCCTGATTTTCTCAGTGGAAAATGCACCGATCTGGACGTATGAAAATTCATTTTGTAGGTTTTATAAATCTCTCCAAATGTTCTATTGACTGTAAAACAATTCTTTGGATAATCTTTGAGATATTTCCAAAAAACCAAAAAAGTTGTATTTTTTTCATTATTTTTTTGCGATTTTGCTGAGGCGAAAACTGGGGTTTTCATTAACGTAGGGTGGAGGCACCGTTAGTTGACCAGCACCCCGTAATTGACCAATTTTTTTCAATGCACAGAAATAAGGAGGTTGTAGCGTTTTGATGGTTACTATTTGTTTCACTCATTCAATTGGTACTTTGTCTCGTAGATTTCCCCACTAACCATAATACGTGTATAGAGAAGTAGGCCACTGTCATGTTCATACATGTTTCCTCTTTGTCTAATAGTGAACACGTGATGTGACAATAAGCACGGTAAGTAGACCACTCTCATCATGATGAACTTTTTATTGGAAACATATTTGATGTACTGGTTGCTAGGTGAATCAAGTTAAATATTTTCACTATATTTACTGTTGAAATTAGTGTTTTTCATTTTTAATTAATGTGTTTATCTGGTGAAGTGCAAGTAATTGACCACGTTAGTCAACTACTGGTGTTTCAAAGAAATCAAACGTCTTGCGTCTCTGTCTGTTTCATAACTTTAGGTATGGGTTGAAGTTAAGTTTTTATTCGAATAATTTCATTATTTCGAGGCGGTTCCAGTAGTTGACCACACTTTTGTTGAGGTCAACTACTGGTTTTTCGCCTTGGTCAATAACTGGTACTACATTTGACTTTATTTCTATTGAACCATAGGTTAAGTAAAACCACTGTATTTTCTAACATAAATTGGATGAACCTAAGAAGAGGTTTTTTATAATTGCAACAGGCTCTGAGCGACATTACCAATATATGCAAAATTCGGCAAGCAGAGAGGCTATATGGAGTACTGCATGCCACTTTAATTAATACGCTGAAAATTTCACTCAACAAGACAGAAACAAAAAAAGTTAAAAAGAAAGTCAATAAAGCAATAGATAGCTCGAAAAGTGAATATGGGGATTGGCAGGAGAGTGGATCTAGTCTAGATGATATTAAGTACAGAACATTTCAGCAGTGATAGTGAAGAAACTGAAGAAAGATATTGCAGTGACTTTTATATGGTTGCTTTCCCAGAAAAGAAAACGTACCATAACTATGTTTGCTCTGTTCAAAATATTTATGACACGGGTGAGGTTGAATGAAGTACATGCTTTCACTCCAATAGAAGAAAGCAAAAATGTTTCAAAATCATTGAAAACGATATAAGTGTTGTAAATGCCGAGCAACTTGTGAAGAAACTAGAATTTCCAAGTGTTGTAACAACCGGAAATCGAATCAAATAAAAAGATGACATTTGAACATTTTCAAAATTTTGAGTTTAAAAATGAGTTTTTGTTCAAATAAAAATCTGTTTTTCTTCATAAAAATTATTCAATAAGTTTACTTACAAACATGTTTTATTTCATTTTATCAAGTGGTCAACCACTGGGTCTAACTGCGGTCAAATACTGGTTCTATCTGGTCAATTACTGGTGATTCATGACTTTTATTATTCTTTATTTTTTTACCCCAAAACTTCACGCTTTTCAGAATATTGTAAATGATATTTAGAATCCCAAAACTTGGTTCTTCTTGTATGTATTTTAATTTTAATGAAAAGTTGACGGTTTAATTACTATAACCTATTTTGTGAAAGAAAACTCTTAACCGGTCAATTACTGGCGCACGATTATCTAGGTAAATTAATTGAAAATATTTGAAAAGTTTTTTACTTTTAATAAATGATAGTTGCGAGTTAAAACCACAGATTATAACCGCGGACTGTCTATCATGTGATGGCACAGTCGGCTTTCTACTGGTATTTTTGTTACAAATAAAATCCTCTATTGATTGGCCTATAAGAGGATTCATTTGTTAGCTCTTTTGATCATCAATGAAATGTTGACAAATGTTGATCGGTTGAGAATTCATATAAATACTACCCATTAAAAATTTGTATATAGCTTCTCTGAATCATTTCCCCCATCCATAACTGGGCAACTACCTGACTGAAAAGAATAATGTCCACTTCAATCTATGTTCGTATCAGATTTCCAGTAAATCCGAAGTGATCAACTTGGCAACAACGCATTTCTGCAAAACAATAATGGTAGGTACTATCAGAATTCGCTGAAGCTTTATAATCATATTCTCCAATCAAAATTTGTAAATGATTTTCTGCTCCCCTAACTTGGCAACAGCGCATTTTCTTGTGGTCAAAATGTCATAGCAGGAACCACCTGATTGAATAGGATAATGTTCACTTTGATCCATCTCTAATCAGATTTTCAATAATCCGAAGTGACCAACTTGGCACAGAGCATTTCCGTACAACAGAAATGGTACCATTAGAATCGCCTGGTGGCATAAAATCGCGATGGTAAATTTGTTTTCATAACAGATTTCCAGTAAGTAAACCAAATTTTTACCAAGCATTTCAATCAGTTCTGCCACTTGCTCTTTTTGGTCCGTATGTTGGCTGAAGGGATAACAACGACTACACCCTCCTATGTCATAAATAATAACAAAGTAAAGCAGCGAAAATATCCTCTCTGCTCTAATAATTCGACTGTACTTGTTGACAACACCGTCCAGACTGAGCGATGTTTTCCATTTCAAATGGAAAACACCGATACAAGCAACACGCAACAAAACTCTTTGATATTTTGCTGCCCAACATCGGCACTATGTTGCCGAGTATCTATCAACTTGTTGCGAGTTGATGGGATACATGTTGCCAACAATGTTGACAACATGTTGACAACATGTATCTGGCCGAATGTTGCCCGGTCTGTACTTACCTTTAGGGACGCCGATTAGTTTTTAGAGTACCTATTTGTATTTCAAATCTTTTTGACCTTAACTGAACTTTCGAAACTTTTGTTTTGACACATTCATCAATCTCGAAATTTCTACTCAACCCAGCTGTTTGGATTCTGATGGAATCGCAATAATCCAGAGAAGAAATATACAGGGTGGGGCAACGAAAACGAAACAGATCGAATATCTTCAAAACGCATGTGTTTTGAAAAAAATGCAAAAACTCGTCGATTTTTAATCCAAGGGGGACATCTTAGTATCACAAACTCAACTGCCATACCCCTCCCCCCACCCCTTGGTCACTATCACCAAAACAATTTGAATAGGGAAAGTAGTGAGTGTGTCATAATTTCATAAGGATTTCAGCCATGTCAATTTTCGCTACCCAACTTTTTATTTTGGCGCCCTCTTGCGGGAAAAACAACCTTCCTGTTGTAACCTCAACTGTCGTACCACTTACCGCACTCTTTGGTCACTGTCACCCAAACAATTTGAATAGGAAAAGTTGTAAGTGTGACACATCATTAAGAAGGAACTTTTTATTTTGGCGCCCTCTTGCGGGAAACACAACTGTTCCGTCTTCCAAATTATGATACTTCATTTGCAAGCTAATTTGACACTAATTCAGTGACAATGCATTATGGAAGTTTTCTAACGGAAAAAGCAAAATGGCGGCTTCAAAATGGCGGATATGATTTGCAATTATGGTCCGATTCGATTCAAAATTGATATGTGGTGGTTTTCAGGATCGGAAATTATGATTTGTTCGTCAGAGCAAAAAAACGAGATGGTGGCTCCAAGACGGCGGACGAAATTTTTAATTATGGCCCAATTCGAATCAAAATTTGTATGTGGGGATTTTCAGGGTAGGAAATTATGATTTTTTGTCGATGCAAAAAACAAGATGGAAGGCGAAATTTATAAGGAATTCAGAAATGTGAGTGTTCGTTACCTTTCTTTTCATTTTGAAGCCCTCTTGAGGGAAAACATCTGTTTCGTATTCCAACTTACAAATTGGACAACGTCAGACAGCGTTTCGGGACTAATTTTTTCTCGTATATGGCAGTTCATGGCGAACACTTTGAGCATCTACTGTGGATTAATGTAGTTTGGAATGATTATATTTGAATTTATGCAAGATTTTCCAATTTTTAAGTTAATGCGAAGCCCAGTTTTTTTATTTTTCAAAAGCTTCCATTCAACTTGCCTTGTTAGTAGTTAGTATGTATGTATGTGTGGGACAATGTATTATGGAATTTCAGTTGGAAAAAAAACAACAAAATTACAGCACCAGGATGGCAGAGTAGATATAAAATTATGATTGAATTGAACCGGAGTGAAACTGGCAAGACGGCATCGCCAGCAAGACGGGCAGCGCTACGCTTCGATGAAGTTGTGCCCGGTATCGCGGCGGAGTATGGGTAGTCATTGAATCACGTTAATTTTTGTCCGTGTTGATGAAATATTATTATATGAACCTGCTGAAGAGACAAGAACCGATCACATATTCAAAGCAGTATTATTAATTGCTACAAAGAAAACTATGTATCTCTTCATTGAACTGATGAAATAGAAGTTGATTTTGTATACCTCATTTGATCTCCTCCCATAATGTTTCTGACTTCAAATAACATCTTGTTGCATTTTTTTTCATAGTGAATAATGAAACATGATCTATTGAATGTGAAATTTGATTTTGTGGCATTCATTTGACGTCCTTTCTTCTTTCTAGAAAAATTGGAAAAAAATGTTTCTGCCTGTCAATATCATCTTGTTGGGATTTTTATCGTGAATAATATTAAGAAAAGATGTGTTGAATACGTTGAATGTGAAATTTGATTTTGTAGCATTCATTTGACCCCCTTCCCCCACTCTAGAAAAAATGAAAAAAAATGTTTCTGCCCTTCAAAATCATCTTGCTGGGATTTTTTTCGTGAGGAATGTTGAGAAATGAAGTGTTGAATACGTCGAATGTGAAATTTGATTTTGTAGCATTAATTTGACCCCCTTCCCCCACTCTAGAAAAACTGAATAAAATGTTTCTACCTTTCAAAATCATCTTGCTGGGATTTTTTTCGTGAGGAATGTTGAGAAATGAAGTGTTGAATACGTTGAATGTGAAATTTGATTTTGTAGCACTCATTTGACCCCCTTCCCCCACTCTAGAAAAAATAAAAAAAAATTTTTGACTTTCAAAATCATCTTGTTGGGATTTTTTCAGTGGAGAATGGTGACAAATGAAGTGTTGAATACGTTGAATGTGAAATTTAATTTTGTAGCATTCATTTGACCCCCTTCCCCCACTCTAGAAAAAAATGAAAAAAATGTTCTGCCTTTCAAAATCATCTTGCTGGGATTTTTTTCGTGAGGAATGTTGAGAAATGAAGTGTTGAATACGTTGAATGTGAAATTTGATTTTGTAGCATTCATTTGAACCCCTTCCCCCACTCTAGACAAAATTAATAAAATGTTTCTGCCTTTCAAAATCATCTTTCTGGGATTTTTTTCGTGAGGAATGTTGAGAAATGAAGTGTTGAATACGTTGAATGTGAAATTTGATTTTGTAGCATTCATTTGAGGCCCTTCCCCCACTCTAGAAAAAATGAAAAAAATGTTTCTGACTTTCAAAATCATCTTGTTGGGATTTTTTCAGTGGAGAATGGTGAGAAATGAAGTGTTGCATACGTTGAATGTGAAATTTGATTTTGTAGCATTCTTTTGATCCCCTTCTCCCACTCTAGAAAAAATTAATAAAATGTTTCTGCCTTTCAAAATCATCTTTCTGGGATTTTTTTCGTGAGGAATGTTGAGAAATGAAGTGTTGAATACGTTGAATGTGAAATTTGATTTTGTAGCATTCATTTGACCCCATTCCCCCACTCTAGAAAAAATGAAAAAAATATTTCTGCCTTTCAAAATCATCTTGCTGGGATTTTTTTCGTGAAGAATTATGAGAAATGAAGGGTTGAATACGATGAATGTGAAATATGATTTTGTAGCATTAACTTGACCCCCTTCCCCCACCTAGAAAAAATCAAAAAAATGTTTCTGTCCTTCAAAATCATCTTGCTGGAATTTTTTTCGTGAAGAATGTTGAGTAATGAAGTGTTGAATACGTTGAATGTGAAATTTGATTTTGTAGCATTCATTTGACCCCCTTCCCCCACTCTAGAAAAAATGAAAAAAAAATTTCTGACTTTCAAAATCATCTTGTTGGGATTTTTTCAGTGGAGAATGGTGAGAAATGAAGTGTTGAATACGTTGAATGTGAAATTTGATTTTGTAGTATTCATTTGACCCCCTTCCCCTAATCTAGAAAAAATGAAAAAAATGTTTCTGCCTTTCAAAATCATCTTGCTGGGATTTTTTTCGTGAAGAATGATGCAAAATGAAGGGTTTAATACGATGAATGTGAAATTTGATTTTGTAGCATTCATTTGACCCCCTTCCCCCACTCTAGAAAAAATTTAAAAAATGTTTCTACCTTTCAAAATCATCTTGCTGGGATTTTTTTCGTGAGGAATGTTGAGAAATGAAGTGTTGAATACGATGAATGTGAAATTTGATTTTGTAGCATTCATTTGACCCCCTTCCCCCCTTCTAGAAAAAATGGAAAAAATGTTTCTGTCCTTCAAAATCATCCTGCTGATATTTTTTTCGTGAAGAATGGTGAGAAATGAAGGGTTGAATACGATGAATGTGAAATTTGATTTTGTAGCATTCATTTGACCCCCTTCCCCCACTCTAGAAAAAATTAATAAAATGTTTCTGCCTTTCAAAATCATCTTTCTGGGATTTTTTTCGTGAGTAATGTTGAGAAATGAAGGGTTGAATACGTTGAATGTGAAATTTGATTTTGTAGCATTCATTTGACCCCCTTCCACCACTCTAGAAAAAATGAAAAAAATGTTTCTGACTTTCAAAATCATCTTGTTGGGATTTTTTCAGTGGAGAATGGTGCGAAATGAAGTGTTGAATACGTTGAATGTGAAATTTGATTTTGTAGCATTCATTTGACCCCCTTCCCCTACTCTAGAAAAAATGAAAAAAAATGATTCTGCCTTTCAAAATCATCTTGCTGGGATTTTTTTCGCGAAGAATGATGAGAAATGAAGGGTTGAATGCGATGAATGTGAAATTTGATTTTGTAGCATTCATTTGACCCCCTTCCCCCACTCTAGAAAAAATGAAAAAAATGTTTCTACCTTTCAAAATCATCTTGCTTGGATTTTTTTCGTGAGGAATGTTGAGAAATGAAGTGTTGAATACGATGAATGCGAAATTTGATTTTGTAGCATTCATTTGACCCCCTTCCCCCACTCTAGAAAAAAATGAAAAAATGTTCTGCTTTTTAAAATCATCTTTCTGGGATTTTTTTCGTGAGGAATGTTGAGAAATGAAGTGTTGAATACGTTGAATGTGAAATTTGATTTTGTAGCATTCATTTGACCCCCTTTCCCCACTCTAGAAAAAATGAAAAAAATGTTTCTGACTTTCAAAACCATCTTATTGGGATTTTTTCAGTGGAGAATGGTGAGAAATGAAGTGTTGCATACGTTGAATGTGAAATTTGATTTTGTAGCATTCATTTGACCACCTTCCCCCACTCTAGAAAAAATGAAAAAAATGTTTCTGCCTTTCAATATCATCTTGCTGGGATTTTTTTTCGTGAAGAATGATGAGAAATGAAGGGTTGAATACGATGAATGTGAAATTAGATTTTGTAGCATTCATTTGACCCCCTTCCCCCACTCTTGAAAAAATTAATTAAATGTTTCTGCCTTTCAAAATCATCTTTCTGGGATTTTTTTCGTGAGGAATGTTGAGAAATGAAGTGTTGAATACGTTGAATGTGAAATTTGATTTTGTAGCATTCATTTGACCCCCTTCCCCCACTCTAGCAATACTGAATAAAATGTTTCTACCTTTCAAAATCATCTTGCTGGGATTTTTTTCGTGAGGAATGTTGAGAAATGAAGTGTTGAATGTGAAATTTGATTTTGTAGCATTCATTTGACCATTTGAAAGGCCGACTTTTTTTTTTCATTTTTTCTAGATTGGGGGAAGGAGGTCAAATGAATGCTACAAAATCAAATTTCACATTCAACGTATTCAACACTTCATTTCTTACCATTCTCCACTGAAAAAATTCCATCAAGATGATTTTGAAAGTCAGAAACATTTTTGTCATTTTTTCTAGAGTGGGGGAAGGGGGTCAAATGAATGCTACAAAATCAAATTTCACATTCAACGTATTCAACACTTCATTTCTCAACATTTCCCAAGAAAAAAATTCCAGAAAGATGATTTTGAAGGACAGAAATATTTTTTTAATTTTTTCTAGAGTGGGGGAAGCGGGTCAAATGAATGCTACAAAATCAAATTTCACATTCAACGTATTCAACACTTCATTCCTCACCATTCTCCTCTGAAAAAATCTCAACAAGATGATTTTGAAAGTCAGAAACATTTTATTCATTTTTTCTAGAGTGGGGGAAGGGGGTCAAATGAATGCTACAAAATCAAATTTCACATTCGACGTATTCAACACTTCATTTCTCAACATTCCTCACGAAAAAAATCCCACCAAGATGATTTTGAAGGGCAGAAACATTTTTTTCATTTTTTCTAGAGTGGGGGAAGGGGGTCAAATGAATGCTACAAAATCAAATTTCACATTCGACGTATTCAACACTTCATTTCTCAACATTCCTCACGAAAAAAATCCCAGCAAGATGATTTTGAATGGCAGAAACATTTTTTTCATTTTTTCTAGAGTGGGGGAAGGGGGTCAAATGAATGCTACAAAATCAAATTTCACATTCAACGTATTCAACACTTCATTTCTCAACATTCCTCACGAAAAAAATCCCAGCAAGATGATTTTGAAGGGCAGAAACATTTTTTTCACTTTTTCTAGAGTGGTGGAAGGGGGTCAAATGAATGCTACAAAATCAAATTTCACATTCAACGTATTCAACACTTCATTTCTCAACATTCCCCACGAAAAAAATCCCAGCAAGATGATTTTGAAGGGCAGAAACATTTTATTCATTTTTTCTAGAGTGGGGGAAGTGGGTCAAATGAATGTTATACAAAATCAAATTTCACATTCGACGTATTCAACACTTCATTTCTCAACATTCCTCACGAAAAAAATCCCAGCAAGATGATTTTGAAACGCAGAAACATTTTTTAAATTTTTTCTTGAGTGGCGGAAGGGGGTCAAATGAATGCTACAAAATCAAATTTCACATTCAACGTATTCAACACTTCATTTCTCAACATTCCTCACGAAAAAAATTCCAGCAAGATGATTTTGAAGGACAGAAACATTTTTTTAATTTTTTCTTGAGTGGGTGAAGGGGGTCAAATGAATGCTACAAAATCAAATTTCACATTCAACGTATTCAACACTTCATTTCTCAACATTCCTCACGAAAAAAATTCCAGCAAGATGATTTTGAAGGACAGAAACATTTTTTAAATTTTTTCTTGAGTGGGGGAAGGGGGTCAAATGAATGCTACAAAATCAAATTTCACATTCATCGTATTCAATAGATCATGTTTCATTATTCACTATGAATAAAATGCAACAAGATGTTATTTGAAGTCAGAAACATTATGGGAGGAGATCAAATGAGTGATACAACATCAACTTCTATTTCATTAGTTCATTGATGAGATACATAGTTTTCTTGGTAGCAATTAATTATACTGCTTTGAATATGTGATCGGTTCTTGTCTCTTCAGCAGGTTCATATAATAATATTTCATCAACACGGACAAAAATTAACGTGATTCAATGACTACCCATACTCCGCCGCGATACCGGGTACAACTTCATCGAAGCGTAGCGCTGTCCGTCTTGCTGGCGATGCCGTCTTGCCAGTTTCACTCCGGTTTGAATTGAATAAAATTGATGGAAAAAACTTTTATATAGCTGCGATGTAAAGAAAAAAAAAATGTTTTAGATGTGTGACGAAGGTTATTCTGTGCGTAACAGACTGAAAAGCTTACGGCGAGAACAAAAAAGGTTTTTTTTCACGGTGAATTTCTGATTCTGTTATACAAAGAATAACCTACGTCAAACATCTAAAAAAAAATTATTTCCTTATTAGCGCTTTTGTATAAAATATTTTTTTTTATCAATTCAAGAAATTCATTAGTCGTACTGGAAACTTGTAAAACCCCCATATGCCAGTTTTGATTCGAATCAGACCATAATCACAAATTTTGTCCGCCATCTTGTTTTTCTGCATTGAAAAACAAATCATAATTTCCAACCCTGAATGCCACCACACATCAATTTTGAATCAATGCGGACCATAATTGCAAATCTTGTCTGCCATTTTGGAGCCGCCATTTTGTTTTTTCGTTTGGAAAAATTCCATAATGCAATGTCTCCGAATCTATGTCAAATTAGTTTGCAAATGAAGTACTTTAATTTGAAATACGAAACAGTTGTGTTTCCCGCAAGAGGGCGCCAAAATAAAAAGTTAGGTATCGAAAATTGACATGGCATATTTCCATAAGAAATCATCTCTTTAATGATATGTTTAACTTACTAGTTTCCCTATTCAAATTGTTTGGGTGATAGTGACCAAGGGGTGGGGGGAGAGGTATGACAGTTGAGGTTATGGTAGGATTGGATTAAAAATCGACGTGTTTTTGCATTTTTCTCACAGCACATGCGATATGAAGATATTCGATCTGTTTCGTTTTCGGTGCCCCACCCTGTATATCTCCTTATAACATTCTACGGGAACAGCGGTTAATTATTTTTTGCTGCAAATTCAATAACTTCAATGTCTCGACTGAGGAATTCAGCAAATATCTTCGCAGAATCTCCGTTGTAGGTGATACGAATAAGATGAAAGGGAAACTGAAGAGAACAAATATCACAAACAAGCTGTGCTTTCATTGTGACACACATCTGAAAAAGGGATTCTGATAAAGCAATTCAGAAAATGCAATTATACTTCGTCTTTCATTATACACATTCTCAGGATTATTGTAGATAATGAATTGAGAATATGTTTTATTATCAAACAATTATGGAGGATGAAACTGAAAGATAAAACATGCAAGTGGAAATTTTTGCGTAATTTGATTACTTGCGATAATTAAAAAATGTCAAGAACATCCTCTAGCAACAACCTGTTCTAGACACTATATTTGCCTTATTCCGTTGAAGTCATCGAAACGTAATAATCAGTTCTATGCTGTATCACTTCCGTTATGTTAAATGGCAGAGCGGGTAATTCGTAGTCGAAAAGTAATTAATAATTACAATTACTTTTTTTTGCTGTAATTTATAATTGAACTCAAGTACTTTTTATCTTGAATTATAATTGCAGCAAAAAATATTTGCAAAAAATGTAATTATATTATTCATATAATCTAATTACAATTAAGTACTTCTCATAAGTACAATTACTTTTTCCATTAACAATTAAATTTATAAGTACTATAACTTTTTCTGATTACAATTACTTTTAAATGCCTATTACGAGTGTCAGTGTCGTCACGTGGTCTAAAACTATGAAATTTCCTGCATGAACATTCGTACAGTCGCATCACTAACTTGTTTGAGTTCGCGCGATAAATTTCGAATGTGATATTTGCAGCGCGAAAAGTTCGCATGCGATACTCTTCTCGTTCGATACGCTATTCCCGAACCGTATGCGATACAGAGTTGGTCGGTTTCGAAGGGTGCGAGGGAAGTCTTAGCTTGGGTCACGAATTCAACCAATAGCTTGAAGGTATTTGAATCACATGACGTGGCGCATCACGTTGACAACTGTTCTGCTTATATTTCTTGTGTTGTTTTACTAACCAATCGATTAAAAATATCTGGTTGATTTAAAGCGTTGATTACTTAATCAAGGCATATTGAAACATGACTAACTGAATGCTACATTCATGTAAGCATGTTTTATTATAAACCATATTCATATACCTGCCTATTCAGACTGAAGGTAACTTACTTTTGTCTCAATATTTATGGCTGACTCTCTACTTCTCTTCTCCATATAGGGAGACACTAGTCGAATCACCGCACGAATTAATTATTTTGATAAACGAAGCATTCTAATGAATTGTCTTTCTCAAAGTTTCAATGCATTTATACGAGGGTAGAAGGGCCTTCGCTGTTGAGCTACTCCCGCAGCATCGTCTACTACTTCTGTAGATCATTGCAATTTCATAATATGATGAGTAAAACGTAAACTATGAATTATTATCGAGGTTAGGATTTAAGTCAATTATTCTAATCGATAATTCTTATCGCATGCTAAATATCCGCTCGTTGTGTTATGGTCGATAATTGTCGCTGGTGATATTCGAACATACCATTTTTGGGGCATCCTTCGATAAAGTGCAAAAATCGCATGCGATATTGCATCGAGTGAACTCAAACATAGGGTCCCTGGGGACTAACTAGACACTTTTGAGTACCTACTATTTGGACTTTTCAAGATTCTGACTTTATTTTCAAAATTATGTTCATATGCTACACACCTTGTTAGGGGCGAAATTTAGGAAAGGGGAACAGTGAATGTGAAATGATGTTTCACGCCACTAACACACCCAGTAGCTCAGTAAGCGTGGATTCGACAATAAAAACAGATTTCGATAAGATTGAAATATGGGGTTAATTTTCTGGAGCGCCACGGATTTATCGCCAGTGAAAATGTGAAACCACCCTGATGGAATGGGACTACCCTCTGCACTAATATTACTAAAATATTAAATAATAGATACCTATAAATGGTATAAAAATAATATATAAATATGTAGAGGTTTTACGCTTGGATAACTTGGACCAGAACAAAAGAAATAGTCATGTCCCTTAATAATAAAAAATATTGTATGTATGTATGTTCTTAATTCTGTATTCCTGAGTGTTATTGTTTTTCTTTTCATTGAATTTAATAAACTTTTTTCATGCAAGCACTCCGGAATGTATCAGGATAATTTTAAGCATTTTAACTTTGCACATCTGTGCTTCCTGACGTGTACATCCATCCATCAACCGATGGCTCCAAGTGGAAGTACAAATAAAGCTCTTTGTCTTATTGATTTATGTTACACACATTGTATGTGCACAGCTCGGCACACAATACTAAATGAAATGATATTAATGTAAATATGGTACCACCAAGATGAATTCAAGTGTATGCTATGATTTAAACTAGTGTATCGTTTAAATATATCAATATTAAACCTCCTGTGAGGGCTATGCCTGTGACGTCACGATGATAGCTAATAATCATGGTCATTAGTGGCAAAGTCTTAATCTAAACTTATTTGATACGATGTAGATTTTCTCAACCATGCCAGTTCACCAATTATTATTGTAGTTCATCAGTGCCTTGGTGTATACAGGTGCACAGTGGATACGACACAATCAATCAAAGTACGTCTTCAGCTGGGACGAATACTTCAACGAATAATACCAATTATAGGAGACTAACAGAGAAGGAATACTGAACAACAGATATCTAGTAGAACAACTACAGTTGAGCAGGAACAATCACAGTAGTTGAACAGTGAAAAGACAATCGTGTAGCAACAGAACAGTGGAACACCAATAGACGTAACCGTAGCAGCAGCGAAGCACCCTAGAATAAACAATACCAGTCTGACTTCTGATTATAGTTGTATGGGGCCATAAGTAGAGCCCAAATGCAAATACTAACCTCTATTAAGTGGGAGGGTTCTGATGACAGCTTTGATGGTCTGTTTGCTGTCTGATAGCTAGTTTCTTGTTCCAGTGATTTTATCGATAAAGATACCTCAACCTCAAAAATCCTCAAAGCGAACGGAGATTTCTCGAAAATATATAGCGTCAAAAATGGAAAACAATATGAGAAACGCTCCAGATATGAATTTTCCCAAGATCCATCAACGATGATCAACCTCTAATTGGAAATCTTCAAAATAGGTCAGTTACTCATCAAGATCCAATATTCAACTGGAAAAACGTCACTCCAAAAATAACTCAGACGTCAAAGTCAAAAACTGTCAGTTTCAGACAAGGTGCTTCCTTGTTCGTTCGTGTTCTGTGAGATCAGTCCAGGAACTATCTCGAGCTACTCAGAGCTACTCGTTGGATCACTTGGACAACGACTCAAATGAAGAGAACACCTAAAGATTCAGTGTTGCCAACTGAACCAAGACGAATACGCCAGCCACTCAATCTCAGAACCAAACACAAACAAGGTCAAGTATTCGAAAGCAAAGTACCTTAATAGCACAGAATAGAGATAGAGAAGAAATGTGACGGTTTTGTGTTCTGAACACAAAAAAAGACTAACCAAAAGTATGTTTACAAAATAACGCTTTCATACCGCAAAATAGAACAACTGATAACTGTCATTAGCGTAATGCCGGTTCATGTCCGCTCGAACTAGTAAATAAACCCGTACAACCATGTGATAAATGAAACCTTTATACACCATTATAATTTTTCTGAGAATTTTCAGATGATTCTAAGAACTTCAATTTCAATAATTTTTTGTTTCTTTCAATTTCATTATGTGTGTCCAATTAGCAACATAACGGGGACTAAATGGACATGTTGTGGAGACTAATGGGATGAATTAAATAACTTTAGGTTCAACTTATAATTGAATAAGAAATAACCAAATTATTTTACATTGTAACTGTTCAGATCATCAACAAAACTTATAAATGATCTGAAACAAAACTAATATATCATCAGAAAGATTTCTGAACTATAGTTTTGATAAAGCAGTTTGGTTATCTAATGCTTATCTAGGAGTGAATATACTCATGTGGGAAATGTACCATTCGTTCTCATTGAGTGCCATCACAAGCGTCCAGTATCACCTCTTTGTATTTTTTAGTAATTATGCTGGAGTTAAAACGTGGGAGAATCGAAAAATTGCGTTATTTCAAAGTTAATAAATCTTTTCATATTGCGTATGCATCAAAAATGAATACCAGGAATGATGGTGTCAGTTATTTCATAAGGACTGAATATATTGTAAGACTTCCTGTAGTTAGAAAATTAGAGTGCAGAATAATGGTGACATTTTAATGCTTTCGGTCTCATCACGTTCTGAAGACAGTTACATTTATTTTCTCAGCGCATTTTCTTCGCTTCTCAGATATCATGGGTAGAAAATTTAAAAATACATAACCTCTTTGCATTTATCGGCCATTGTGCTGAAGTTAGAAAATGGGAAAATCGAAATATTGCGTTAATTCAAAGTTAATCAATCTGTTCGCATTAAGTAGACATTAAACACGACCACCATGAAAACTTTCATGCCAGTCAGTTCATACGAGTTGATTATAATGCAATACTCCACGTACCACTATTATTTCAGTTGATTGTGATGGAGTTAGAAAATCAGAGGCCACAATAATGAAAAAATTGTAATGCTTTCGGTCTCATCACGTTTTGAAACCGTTTCAAAATATTTTTGAGCTGATTTGCCTTGATGCTCAGATCACATGGGTAGAAAATACTTGAATACATCACCTCTTTGCATTTATCGGTTATTGTGCTAGAGTTAGAAAATGGGAGAATGGAAAAATTGCAAAATTTCGAAGGTATTCAATGTTTTCGAATTACGTGGACATTAATGAATACCAGGAAAATGTTCATTCCAATGAATTCGTATATGGGCCGAATATGATGTTATACAATAACTATATCACTATTTCCGATTATTGTGCTGGAGTTAGAAAATGAAAGTGCAAAATAATGGTAAAATTGTTATGCTTTCGGTCTCATCACATTTTGAAGCCGTTTCAAAATATTTTCTCAGCTGATTTTCCTTGCTGCTCAGATCACATGGATAGAAAATTGAGAATACATCACCTCTTTGCATTTATCGGTCATTGTGCTGGAGTTGGAAAATGAGAGAATCGCTGAATTGCGATATTTCAAAGTTATTCAATCTTTTCGCATTATATATACAACAGAAACGAATATCAGGGTATTTCATAAGAAACGAATATTTCATATGATTGTTCTGATAGTGAAATTATGTTTTCAGTCTCATCTCGTTTCGAAGATGGTTAATATATTTTTGCGTTTCATTTTTCCTGCTATTCATATCATTTGGGTGAAATATTGAAGAGTAAATTTCCTCTTTGCATTCAACACATTTTTCATCCCAACCATTTCAGTTGAAGTTGAAGTTGAAAAAATGAAAGTGTAGAAAGATGGTGATGTGACTTGGATTTCGGTCTCATTGTTTCGGATGATTTCAATACTTTCCACTGATATTTTTTTTACCACAATCGGCCATGTGTATGAGATATCAAGTAATATCACTTCAGTGTTCAATTTTGTGAAAGTTACAAAATGAAGGAATCTAATTGTAATATTTATGAAATTTAATTCGAAAATTTGTTTATTTTTTGCCTTGGGAAGCGAATTTTTGAACCTTCTTGTATATCGCCCGGAAGTTATTAAAAAGTTAAAATTCCAGCATTCCAATCATCTGAATATTTTCAGCAGAAAAAAGTAACGTAACAACCCCGTTTTTTCCGAAACCACTTGATTTAAAAAAATAGGAATTGTGTTAGAAAATAGTTATTAATTTGTTAAAAAATGCGGCACTAGTTTTTTTTTATTGTGCTGAAACGGCTGTGCCAGAGTAACATAAGTTTTCTCTTGCCATATTTTGTATAAAATCCTCAAAACTTGCTATCGATTCCACATCCTATTTTAATGAATATTCGCCTTTATAGTATGGTTTAAATTTGACCACTGAATCTCATTCTGTTCATTGTAATTGGCACTTCGGATTGTGTTTGTATTCTGGGAATTTTTCATTTCAATCATATTATCATATTTGTTTTCATCTAATGAGTGAGATCTTTTCGTAACATTATGTTGTTTTTCAGCTTGATATAAACATTCATACGTACTCATTCCTTTTTATGGTTGTGGGGACAGTTCAACGATTCTACATAAAATGTTGATTATTCAAAATTTACAAAACCTCTTTTGGCCTTAAATCTTCACTATATCAACATTTATTCACACTTATTATACTGTATCGGGTGAGGGCATTTGGGCAGCAGTGGGGAAGCACACGGAGAGCAAAATTATATTATTCTCCAAATTTATGAAACCTCTCTTGGACTAAAATTCATGTATTATCAGTTTGCTTTGATATATTGTTTAATCCAGATTACTTGTTGGATTTCATCTTTCATTGTTTTATGAGGGTACTTTATGAAGTTATTTATCCCTAACATAATCATTATTATTATTATTAGTATATTTGTTATTTGCTGCACACTATCAGTGTGGACATTTATTCAGTGAACAAGTTTGTTTTTAATAGTTTACTTCAGGGAAATAGTTCACTACTATAATTATTACTATTATTTATAATAATTATCATTTGTATTAATTTCTATTTGTTGCATACCATCAGTGTGGAGAATATTTGAATAATTTATTTTGTGCAAGGAAATGAACGGAATTAATTAACCAAAATGAACATTATTTAGTGACTGTGATTTAATAAACCATTAACCAAAACTGAAATTTTGTATTCTCTCTTACTTATAACTTATCATAGAATAAAATGTTGATTCTAACCATGATATAAGTTGAAAAAAATCATGTGATTCAAATCGCGATTTAAAATAATGATTGAAAGCCCTTGAATTTCATTTTCGTATCTTGGAAACAACTGAGTAAGTCTACCTTGTCTATTCTCAGGGACGCTTGGTATTGTAAATAGATACTGTTCTGGAACTAGGTCATGTTCGTTAATCGAACATTTGAAAATCAATAGAGGAATTTTAACACATTAGATCATTATGTTCACCATCCACGGTGAAGCGGAATTTAATTACACTCCAAAACTAGTGGACCGATTTTTATGAAACTTTGCCTGTCTGATTATGAACATGGAAAAAAGGACAAATAATTTTGTTTGTTAAGTGAATTTAATTAAAAAATGTAATTACTAAGGTATTGGTCTCTATTTTCGAAAGTATGTCACAAATATTTTCGTGCAAATAATGTGCTTGAAATCAGAATCAGAATATTATTTATTGTCAGAAGAAAAGTAATTTTTATAGACAAAGATAATATGTAGAAATACAACAAACAATATAACAAATATAAAACATGCATATCACATAATAATACAATTTTGAAATAATATTAAAAATAACATCTGTCATAAAAAGGATCGACTATGTGGAGTATTGATTGAAATTCATAGGATGAAGTCTAAAACACCTCACAAAAATATTCCTCCAATTCATAATAGGCTTTTTAGCAAATAACTGTTTGAGACTCTTTCTGAAAGTTTTATTGTCAGTCATTGCCTTGATATAAGTGGGTAGGTGATTATACATCTTTAATACATTATATATAACCGAGTCTTTGATTAAGGTGGTTGATGGTAAAGGTAATTTCATATGATTTTGTTGCCGAGTTATATGATCTGATGAATTATTTTTAAATTCAATTCTATTTTTATGAATTAGACTGACTGATTCGACAATAAAAAGTAATGTGAGAGTGAGAATACCTTGACGTTAAAACAAAGGCCGACAAGATTCCCTAAATTTTGCATTACACAAATATCTAACGCCTCTTTTCTGTAGAGTGAAGATTATTTCAAAATGTGTTATGCTACAGACTCCTCAGAAAGCAATGCCATAGCTTAGATGCGATTCAATAAGGGCATAATATGCTGACTCGGTAGCAGTATATCCCAAATTGTTGGAAATAATTCGCATTGCATAGCATCCCGAAGCGAGCTTTTTGCTAAGATTTGAAATGTGTGTATCGATCTGAAGTCCAAGAAATTTAGTAAGTAATAGTAAAGGTAGCTTGCAACGGAGGCTTAGTATATTCGTTTTAGATACATTCAATGATAGTAAATTTGAATCAAACCATTCTTTAATACCGTCAATATCTCTAGAAATGGCTTGAAATAGGTTAGCCTCATTCTTATCATGCCATTGAATGGTCGGAAAATAAAGTGAAACTACCTGATATATTCAAAGTGGTCATGTCATTATTATATAATAGGAAAAGCAGAGGACCGAGTACCAAACCTTGGGGTACACCGCAGCAAGTAGAATGGATTTGTGAGTAATGACTTGTTTCAACAATCTGATGACGATTTGATAGGTATGACTCGAACCACTTCAAAGTAATACCCCTGAAGCCATATGCTTTCAGTTTTTGCAGGAGTATTCTGTGATTAACGTAGTCAAATGCCTTGGACAAGTCACAATACACTGCTGCAGCTAATTCTTTTTTATTAATTTCTGTGTATACTTCAGTAAGGAAGTCAAATATGGCATCAGTTGTGCTCTTTTTGCTCTGAAACCCGAACTGTTGCTCGCTTAGAATGTTGTGCCTCTCTAGAAACTGAATGACTCAAGTCTTAACCAGCTTTTCAATTGTCTTTGCCAGAGTGGGTATCAACGAGATTGGTCGGAAGTTGGATGGATTGTCTTCTTCGCCTCCCTTATGAATTGGTGTAACAAGTGCTGTTTTAAGAAATGGGGGAAAATATCCAGTTGGAAAAGAATAATTTATGAAGCAGACCAGCAAACTAAGCGCGGTTTCAGGAAGGTTTTCAAATATCTTCACAGATATACCATCTATCCCAGCAGTGCATTTATCTTTAATACTACTGATAACTTCACTGAGTTCTTGAATACAGGTATCATAAAGGTAACAATCTTCATTATATGCATTCCTGTTAATGTATGACATAGGATCAGTCTGTGGATGAATATTTTCTGCGAGTTTGACAGCAACACTACAGTAGTATTCGTTTGGAGTATTTGGAGATAACGGAGTTTCTACGTATTTTTTGTGTTTCCCCCTCAGTTCATTTACTACTGTCCAGCTCTCTTTGGACTTATTATTGGACAGCTCAATTCTATCCCTATAATATTCTTCATTTGCATGTTTGATGACTTTTGATCGCACGTTGATAGGTAGGACCCTAGTTATTCCTATATAGCTCGCACATGTCTTCTGAAGGTTGTTCGTGATAGCACAGTCGGATGGCGGAAAGAATGAAAAGGGAAAATTCCATCTCGTACGAGTTATACCGGGTGATTCTCCAAGGATAACTTTATTATTATTGAAGATAGAAAAACGAAATGTGGGGGTTGTATGTAATAGCTCAATTTACATTTTTACATATTTACTTGCTTTGCTGGTTTGACCGGAAATGACCCCAACTTTCGATTCTTAAATGGGACATTCTACATATTTTGACTTATTTCGATCGAGAATGACATTCTAAATCCAACAACACCTCACTTGTGAATATTTTTGAAATGAAGTCATTTTCATTTAAATTTTAATTTTTCGATCTGAAATACGACTTTGAGGCTTATGACTTCACAGTTATTCTAAGAATTATTTAAAGGTGCAAATATGAAGTTTTCTAGTTAACTTGATTTTTTCAAATGGAATGGGGGTGGCTCGTCGCATTTTCTGAAAGATCATTTTCTTACGAATAATTTGATATGCCAAATCAGTACGCAAACTGACTACCATTTCAGTATCAAAATTTACTAATCCACTTGCCACATCTGCAAAATTTTCAACGATAGCAAGTGATAGACAAAGCAGCTCAGATACTTTAAAGTGTTTGAATATCATTGATAGTGTAAGTCAAGAAAGGCTAGTGAGTATGTTTCACATTAATATACAAGGCATATCCAACAATGTTGATAAAATCAATGCTTTTTTTCATGATAATACCTATGACATTTTATGTTTCTCTGAACATTGGCAGAGTGAAGAGTGTCTCAAGCAAATTAATATTCAGGGCTATAAATTGGTCAGCTGTTTCTGTAGTACCAATAAATACATGGTGGCTTAGCTATTTACCTAAATAACAAGAATGACTCGAACCTTAAATATTCTCTAATTGACTTGAAATAATTCAGTATTGAACAAGACTGTGAATTTACTGCAATATACTTAGCTCTTTTGATAACGGCTGTCGTGCTTGTTTATCGATCCGGTTTGGGCGATATCGACCTATTTTTAGATAATTTTGAATTGTTTTGCATCAACTTACACACAAATGTGATAAGATAATTATTTTAGGAGACTTTAATATAAACTATAAATTTGAATCCGAAGTCCTTTTGAATTTTTCCTGTCTGTTAACTTCATTTGGTTTATGTGTCACTATTACAGAAGACGGTGACTTCTTCTAAATGCATTGACAATATAATTACAAATATTGTTTATCTGATCATAGGGGACAATTTGCCAAAATCAATCCCGTTACAGGTGATTTGAAAGTAAATAATCTTCAATATCGAAGGCATGTATCACCTGCGGTATGATTAACTTCAGACAATCTCTATGTGAAATAAATTGGCAAATATTTTATAACGAGAAAGCTAACCCAAATTATTTGTCTGATTTTTTAGTAAACCATTATTACAATCTCGCATTGAAACATTTTTCCCTCAAAATATGTAAAAAATAGTATACAAATCACCATTTCAATGGTACCAGATGATCTGAGGTTGTTGAGGAATAATATGCACACAGTTAAGCAAATAGCAGATATTACAAAAAATCCTAATGATTTCATTGCTCACAACCATAATAAGAAAGAGTATGGTAGCAACCTGATATGTGCAAAAAAAGCGGCGTATGATGAATACATTTCTTCGTCCAGGAATAGACCTAAAGCTTGCTGGGAAATAATAAATTTCGAGAGAAATAAAATTAATTTGAAACAAACAATTGCAGCATCACCTGATGAGATGAATAACTTTTTCAGCAACATAGCTGATGATATCATGAATTCGCTTCCGTATGTGGCAAACGATGATCTTTTAACCTAAAAAAAAATTCCCTGTTGCGTGTAGTTCATTTTTCTTTCGACCCGTTCTTGAGGTAGATGTTTTCGAAGGACTCCATGATCTTAATATCAAAATACTGAATGAAACCTCTCATACTCGTATAATAATAAAACCTTTCAATGTACTGATCAATTTAATTTTATGTACTGGTATTTTTCCAGTTGTCTTCAAGTTCTCTGAAGTCTTACCTCTTTTTTAAAAAGGTGATGCAGCAGTCATTGATGATAATTACCGTCCAATAAGTATCATTTCAATTTTCAGCAAAGTGATTGAGATACTAATTAAGATACAGCTTTATGCCTACTTTGAGAATAATAACTTTAACTCCTTATATGGTTTTAGAAACTGGCGTTCAACAATATAAGCAGTGTTTGATGTAGTTTCAGGTATAGTTGAGGAACTTGAGCAGGGAAATCACAGTGCGTTGATGCTTTGTGACCTGTCAAAAGCATTCGACTGCTTCTCACATGAAATTATGCTGGAAAAATTAAACTATTACGTGGTTATAGGTATTCCGCTTCAATTGATGAGAACCTATCAAAAAATCGTCAACAAGCAGTAATGATCAACAGTACCTTGTCAAATTTTCAAACTATCTAGCATGGAGTTCCACCAGGATCTGTTTTGGGCCCTCTCTTATTTGTCATCTATGTGAATGACTTGTATATATGTTGCCGTGTAAATCAGTTCTCTTTGCGGACGACACCACTTTTATTCTATCAGATAATAATAATGACAAGTTACAGTTTCATCTTGACAAGATTACTAACAGTGCTAATGAGTGGTTTTTATCTAATAAGCTAAAACTTAATGGCGACAAGACACAAAACATACAGATTTCTGCTAATAATCAAGTAATCTCCAATTGTGAAACGAATCAGGTTAAATTACTAGGCATTACATTAGACTGGTCTGCACATATTTCCCAACTGAAGAGAAAACTCGCGGGTTCTCTATTTGCTCTTCGCCAATTAAAAGACATCACTAATGCAAATATATTAAGAACCACATATTTTTCACTGTTTCACTCCCATATTAGTTATGGTGTACAACTTTGGGGAAATTCATGTTACGCCATTCAGATATTTAGGATGCAAAAGAAAGCTGTGCGAGTTCTGGCTAATATTGGGTACAGGGATAGCTGTCAAGAGAAGTTAAAAAAACTTGGAATTATGCCACTACCAACTCTATTTCTATATTATGTTTTGATTGAAATACATGAAAAGCAATCAACCTTGACAAAACAATCTCGTATTCACGAACATAATACACGTAACTCTCGCCACATACGTCTCGAACGATTTCGTCTTCACTTACCCAGAAAAAATTCCATAGATTTTTCTCTATTCAATATTCTTTCTCAAGATTTCAAAGAGCTCAGTCTGAACACTTTCAAGAGAAAATTGGAAAATGTTTTGCTTGGGCAATGCTTCTATTCTCTCAATGAATTCAGAATTCATTTTTGTACTAATAAACAACTCACTGCTGCTCTTTGATTTAAAAGGTTGATATATTTATATTATTATACAATTTTTTTGTGTCTGTGATTAATGTTCTTTATTTGTTTGTTTATTTTTTCATTTGTTACAATCTTCCTATTGTTGTTTTTACACCATTTACGTTACTTTCAGGAGTAAATCAAACATGATTTGCTACAAACATTATATTGTGTAACGTAGTTAAATAAAATATTTCATTCTATACTATTCTATTCTATCACACACTTTTACTTTATTTTCACAATTTTTCTGAATAATTGCAAGAAGCGATCATATCGTACATAAGTATACCGAATACGTATTATTAGTTATTAGATATGATCGCTTCTTGCAATTATTCAGAAAAATTGTGAAAATAAAGTAAAAGTGTGTGATATCAAATTATTCGCTAGAAAATGATCCATGAAAAAATCATATTTGCACCTTTAAATAATTCTTAGAACGACTGTGAAGTCATAAGCCTCAAAGTACGAAGGCGTAGAAGGGCCACGAGCAATTTTTTTAGAATCCCGACTTTAATCTCGGACCACCCAGTTTAATCTCGGGGGTCCGACTTTAATCTCGGGGGTCCGACTTTAATCTCAGACCCCCGGCTTCAATCTCGGACCCCCGACTTTAATCTCGGGGGTCCGACTTTAATCTCGAACCCCCGACTTTAATCTTGGACCCCCGACTTTAATTTCGGGGGTCCGACTTTAATCTCGGGATTCGACTGTACTCTCAGATTCTAGAATTTTTACCATGCAATCTCTTCATAAAGCTATATAGACACAAAATGTAACGTTTTTTCTCGTTCACTATTGGTTATAAGCATAAGGTATCTTAATTTTATTGCAAATATGATCAGGGTGTTCATAAAATCAGATGTGGAATCATCTGCGACTGAAAGACAAATTTCAGTCGCTATCTTCCATCGTTCAAGATAACCTCTTGGACGGTTTTTATGTTGAAGGAAAACATTCTCTATTGATAATTGAAACAAACACTACTCCTCTAGAAAGAACTTTCGATAAAAATTAAGCTATGTTTTTGTATGATATCTAACAAAAAACAACTACTTCTCTAGCTAAAGCCACGCTGGACATTGAACTACATCTGATAATAGCCGCCCTCTTCCCGCACAGGCTATGCTTTTGGGTACACTCTGTTCGAGTTTTTATGAGGAAGTATTATTATTATAAACTCGAAAAAATAAATTTTATTTAATTTTTTTTTGAGATATATCTAACAGAAAACAACTACTTACCTAGCTAAGGCCAAGCTCGACATCTGATAGATATTGTGGAAAGAACCTATTTTGCAAATTTTCACTCTCAGGTTTTCTCTTTCAAGTTATATATGGTCTTTTCACAATATCTAAATCAAATGTAGTTCAATGTCCAGCGTGGCTTTTGCCGGGGAAGTGAAGTAGTTGTTTTCTGTTAGAAATTACAAAAGAAACAGCTTAATTTTTATCGTAGGTTTTCTACATTTCCAGAGCAGTCATTTCGTTTCAATTTTGAGTTTAGATAATTTTTCCAGAATGTATCAGTATTGCATGGGACAAATAATGTGGAATTTGGTGTATCTAATTAATATATCTCTTTGTACTTGGGGGGCGCTTTAACATTTCAAAAGTTTACTTCTGTAGCGTTTCAATACATGGGACATTTTTTATTCTTTGCTTCATTGCTAAACCATTTTACCACATGTAAACTCATTATTGAAGGGCCCTGAATATGAAATGATTAAAATTCGAAACGTCACGTCGGCGTCGGTCAGAAAATATTAGTCCCAACAAACTATCTGAACACATTAATGTAACTATTCTCTTCCAGACTGAGATCCGGAGCCAGATATATACAGGGTGATTAAGAATGAGACCAACAAACTCCGTGTGCTGATTCTTTATATAAACATAATATGAAATTTGTTGTTGTTTGTTCAAAATTTGTTCTTTCCGTCAACCGGCTGCATCTTTACGAGGAACCCTCATAGGTCTCCGGAAAACTTGTGTGAGCTAGGAGAGACCATGCCCTAAACTGTTAACGTGTGATGCCCTCATGGTTGACAAGCGAACGTTTAACCATCACCATGAACCACCATGAACAGATGTGTTGATTCGCTTTTTGGCTGAAATCCCGAGATTAAAGTCGGGGGTCCGACTCTAATCTCGGACCCCCGAGATTAAAGTCGGAGGTCCAAGATTAAAGTCGGACCCCCAAGATTAAAGTCGGGGATCCGAGATTAAAGTCGGGGGTTCGAGATTAAAGTCGGACCGCCGAGATTAAAGTCGGACCCCCGAGATTAAAGTCTGACCCCCAAGATTAAAGTCGGGGGTCCGAGATTAAAGTCGGGATTCCAAAAAAAATGCTTGTGGACTTCTACGCCTTCGTACTTATGCACTGAGTCCTGTTATTCTAGTTATCCATGACAATTGAACAATTGAAGCTGTTGCTTGGACTACCTAAACAAATAGGCTAATGAATATACTGTCACTTTTTGCGTAGTTCATAATTTGATATGGGAAATTATACTAGAAATAAGAAAATTGACATGTTGCTAATTTAAGGAGCAAAAAATAATGCAACTGATGTAGCTCGAATTTATGCTCAGAGATTCCTTAATCGTGGTCATCCCACTCGGCATTATTTTCCATAACCGGGAAGAAAATGAACTGGAAATGAACCAGAAGAAAATTCTAATAATTCCATCGTCATTGAAGAAAAAGAAGTAGACGTGATTTTTTCTGAGTGTGTTATAAGTTATTCATCCGTTTGGAGAATTCTTCACAAATAAAATTATCGATCATTCAAGTAGCACCTACACCAACATCTTTACGATAACGACCACAACCGAAGATTAACTCATTGCAACTGGTTTTTGACTACACAAAACATGTACGTTTTCCATTTACAATTATTTATTCAGATGAAACTCGATTAACCAACTTGGGTATGTTCAATGAGAATAATAAAAGGTACTGGTCACAAACAAATTTACATCTGATGCAAGAAGAAATTTTCATGAGCGATTTGGTTTCAATTGCTGGATGGGTATTATCGGAAAAAAACTTTTGGAGCCAATAATTTTCGACGGGCAACTTACCTACTGCGGAAAGAGATCTACAGTTCCTCAGAAATCAAATTAATGATTTCATTGAAGATTTGCCACTGGATAACCAAGTTAAGTCGTAAGAGAACATCTGAATGACACCTTTCCAGAAAAGAGGATTGGCACTAATGGACCTATTCATTGGCCTGCGAGGTACATTCTATTTTTTTATAATGTATTATTTCTTTTTCATATTGTAGATCACTAGATACCCCGCTAGATTTTTTTCTCTGGAGAAAAATTAAAAATCAGGTGTATAAAACAGCATCAGCTACTCGTGAAGAACTGGAGTATAAAGTAAGGGTGTTGCGCGCAACAATTGAAAAAGTTGTCGTGATCAAGAAAGAGGTTATTTTTAACATTTAGAACCTTGGGGAAATCTCTATAAAGAAGTAAAAAAATTTGAATTTGAATCCGTCAAAAGATTGATTTATTATTCTTTTTGTTTGTTACCATGATGCCAATTTGAGACACATTCAGGATGATAAATTAAACTACAGTGTGTTAACAAAATGTAAGATACAACAGACTAATGGAAATTAGTAGCAACTTTTGAATAATTCTCTATATACGACTGTGAAGTCTTAAGCAACACTAGCAACAGGACTAAGAGCATAAGTATATCGAATACGTATTATTTGTAATGAGATATGATCGCTTCTTGCAATTATTCAGAGAAGTAGTGAAAGTGTGTGGTATGAAATTATTCGAAATAAAATTATCTTTCAATAAAGCTGACGAGCCACCCCTTTCCATTTGAAAAATTCAATTTATCTGGAAAAATTCACATTTGCGACTTTTAAATAATTCTTGAAGCGACTGTGAAGTTAAAGTCGTATTTTTCCCATGTTTCTTAATCAAGAATGAAGCGATTCACATGATCCATGGCATTCTAGATCAAAATTACTTTACCTATTTGTCAATTATTGAAAAGTGGGGTGTTGTTGAATTTAGAATGTCATTGTCTATCGAAACAGGTGAAAATATATAGGATGTCCCATATAAAAATCGAAAGTTGGGATCATTTCCGGAGTTTGTATTGATGAGACATCTAAAATGTAAATTGATAATTAGTAATAAACAGCATTTTGAATTTGAACTTTGTTCATAACTGATGGATTCACAATTGTTTATCAAAAACATTGGAATCCAGCAAAAATTGTATTTACCAGGTCTCATGTGAGTGTGGAGATTTTTATATCGGAGAGACCAAGTGGCCATAATCTGTAACAACAGCTGAACACAAAAAGTGGACTGAACAGGGGGAAACATCTAAATCGGGAATTGCCAACCACGCATGGAAGGAGCACCACCGAATTCTTTGGGATCAGGCTAGTGTTCTCCATAGACAGGAACATTGGTTCAAACGCAAATTTATTGAAACCGCCTGTATCGAAGTCAAAGGTGTCTTCAGTCAACCGAGCGTGGAAATTAAAGACGTTTGGAGACCGCTAATGGACCGTTTTGGAGGGAGAAAAGGCGCGAAAATCACGCGCGCCACAAGACCGATCGTAATAACAACGTAATTACACCATACTGGCAGACCTATGAATCATCGTGTAGATTATTAATTCGTCAGTATTCACCTGAAGACGATTGCAAATTCAAGCAATTGAAACGTAGTGAAAAATTGAAAGACTTAAAAATCCTTCAACCATTAAGACGACGGAAGTCCGAAATGAAAGTAATCAATTTACTACATCATCGTCTAAAACCATCACACAAGATCTCTTTATTCTGAATCTATTAGTTATGAACAAAATTCAAATTCAAATTTCAACCACTAAGTCCGAAATGCAGGTAATCAAGAGAAATCTTCTCTAGCAAATGATTCCATTTCAATATATCAAATGCATGAATAATGAAGATGAACAAAGTGATGAATTTTAATAAACCTCATCTTATTCTTATTCACCTCATCGTTCAGTCTGCAAGTTTTTGCATTCGTTTTATTGTCATTGAATCAAGTATTATCATCACAAAATGAAATCTGCAGACATGTAAAATGAAATAAATGTTTGCTGACTCATGAGAGATATAACGTTGAATTATTAAAAGGTACTAATCCACGATGAGAAAATTATATGAAATTTTTAACTCATGAAATGAATATCTCAGTGAAAATGTTTCGTCATTGTGAAAACGGTCTTGAGAAAACTGCGATATATAAATGAACAGAAAGCCACACCAGCATTTATGGCACACTCCAAAAAAAAAACTATCACATAATTTTTTACACATTTATTACAAAGGACCCCGCACGGAATACATGGGAGTTTGGTTGTTTGCGGAATTCAATGAAATTCTGGTTGTAGGTCATAAAGTGTCGATAACACTTTGCATAGTACATGATCACATCGTATTATTAGTTTCACAGAAACAGGGTGATTTCAAGAGTAGTTACAAAAAACAGATAATTGAGGTAATTTATCACAAACTGAGACTATTTTTAGTTTATTTCTGTGATTTGCCTTAAATATGTCATGACTTCCGAAACGCGATATTGTTTTGATCCAAAACAGCATATATGCTACCAGGGTCATCACACACGTACTCAAAATATACTATATCGCTGTTATAGATATTTTGGATGAGTAATGTTGACTGTTTGGGAAACCAACACCGTTATAGTACACGGACAGTATGTCACCATACCGGGTATTCGAAAAAGTACTCAAATATATCCTATTCCGAAGTGATTCATTTCAGTCTCTCAATACCAACCTTGAAGAACCGTATGTTTTCAACTTTTAACGTTCATATGTGAAAGAGCCAAACTCATAATTGTTAAATACCCAACAAAAAGTATATCTACATATGAAGGGTCCAGTGGAAAAACGATGAGGTTCAATTTTTTTCCGAAATCGACATTTTAGCGGCTTCTGTTAGCTTGTAGTATAAAGTATCAACAATCCTTATAGGAGACAAACAATGAGATTCCATAAATAACTGCGGCCGAAAGTAGGCAGCACAGTGGAAAAACGCTGGGACTCCTACATTAAATTGCGCTTTTCTCAACTGTTTAAATAGTGGAACCTCATCGTTTTTCCACTGGACCCTTCATATGTATCTGACTACCTACTTGATGTGCATGTAATTGAAATGACCCAGTGGTTATTTGGAAAAGAATACTTCTTCTTCTTTTAAATAATTGCAAATTCCGTGACAGGTAATATTTTATTTAACAAATTGACAAGAGCTGACAAAAACCTACTATTCTATTACTATTGAATATATAACATTGTACAGGGTTTCATAATTTATGGAATATCACATATCCCTCTCATAATTTGAAGAATAATATACCAAATATATATACAACAAAAATCGTTATAAACCATAGCGATTCGGTTTGATAATGTTTCGTTTTGGTCTACCAACACTTATGCTAATAGCATCTTTAATACTTCTGCCTCGACTTCTGCTAACTGTATCACTACAAGGTAACATATATCAGCACCAGTGCCATCGGAAACATCAGTAGTTTCAGATAACTGTGTATTCTCTTCTTCAACTACAGTGTCTTTTACGCTACTTCCAGTTTCATTTACATTGTCGTTATTACAATCTATCGATTTTCATTAATTTTGCATATTTTGGTTCATGTCGTGATACTACAATTTGAGGTTTTTCAGAATCAACGTTATCTTGCAATTTCCTTTTTTTAATTTGATCGATCTGTCTACGCCATTCTGTATCATCATTTAATTCACAAACGTAATTTCTACTATCAATTCTTTTCACAACCTTAGCCTCAATCCAGTTTTTTAATTATCAATCCTATAGTCTCTCACTACAACTTCATCTCCCTCCTTGAAAACTTCTCTTGAACTAGAATTATAATTTTCCTGTTGTTTTTCTGTTTTTGCCCTAATCAATTCTTCTCTATCTGGTTTAATCAAATCAAAAACAGTTCTCAATTTTTTTCCTAACATTAACATAGCCTGGGTTTCATTAGTAGTGCAATGAACGGAATACCTGTAATTCAGTAAATATCCACTAACAATTACATCAGTAGAAATACTGGCATTTTTACTATCCAAAAGAGTTGATTTAATACTTTTTTTTAAATACTTGACTGCGTTTTCAGCCGCTCCATTCGTCGATCGATGATATGGAGAAATTGTTTTTTGCTGTACACCATTTCTCATTAAAAATTGTTTGAAAAGAGCCGAAGTTAACTGAGGTCCATTGTCAGAAACTAATACCTCTGGATTTCCCCAACGGGTGCATGTCTCTCTAAGTTTAATTATAGTTGATTCAGTTGTGATATTTCTCATCACAAAAATTTCTGTCCGTTTATTGAAAGCATCAAGAATAATAAAATAATACTTATTATTGACTGGTCCAAGAAAATCAACATGTATCCTATGCCAGGGCTTCACTGACCTGTCCCAAGGACTTAAAGGTGCTTTCGGAGGATCATTAGATGTCAGTAAGCAAGAACGGCATGATTTACCAAGATTTTCAATTGGAACATCCAAATTAGTCCACCAAAAATAGGAACGTGCTATAGACTTCATTTTGATTATTCCTAAATGACTATTATGTAACTCTGATAATATCTGTTTCTGCAATTTATTCGGAATAATCACTCGATTATCCCACATAACTCTATTTTGTTCAGAAGTTAGTTCATATTTACGTCTAAAAAAGGGAACCAATTCTTGATATGTGATTATTTCTGGCCAACATTCATTAACAAAAGATACAATTGGACCGCCTCTTGTTGCTATACCCACCTTACGATAATTAACCGGTAAACCTTCCGATATAATCAAGTTTAAATAAGTTGAACTTTCGCTGTAATCTTCCGACAAATATTCCATTTCCAATGGATGTCTGGACAACATATCTGCAACTTGGTTATCTGATCCTTTGATATTACTAATTTTATAAGAAAAACCAGATAAATTAACTGCCCAACGTTGCAGTTTACTTGCAGCCATTTGAGGCAAACCTTTATTTTCACCAAAAACATGCACAAGAGCTTTGTGATCTGTTTGAATGAGGAAAAGCAATCCCAATAGATACTGCGGCCTGCATCAATGTCCTCGAAACAAATCCTACAGGTGAGATAAACAAGCAGATATCCCATCTTCGTCGCCAATTGAAATGACCCAGTGGTTATTTGGAAAAGAATACTGATTCTTTTAAATAATTGCAAATTCCGTGGCACGTAATACTTTATTTAACAACTTGACAAGAGCTGACAAAAACCTACTATTCAATAACTGTTGAATATATAACATTGTACAGGGTTTCATGATTTATGGAATATCACTACATCACAGTAATAATACGTCAAACTATTTCTAGAAGCTCATTTTGTTCTTCATCAACCTCACGAACAGTTCGAGGGGTGTCTCACTTCGGAAATCTGGTGTACAACATGACCAGAAATCCTTGAAATCCATGTTGAATTCCAGAAATCTAACCTGAAATTCCGAAATCTTTGATGAAATTCAGAAATCCAATATGAAATCTTGAAATCCCTATGAAATCCTTATGAAATCCAGAAATCTCAGGTGAAATCTTGAAATCCGAATGAAATCTTGAAATCCAAATGAAATCTTGAAATCCTTATGAAATCTCAATAGAAATCTTGAAATTCTCAAGAAATCTAGAAATCCTAAGTGAAATCTTGAAATCTTCATGAAATCTTGAAATTCTTTTGAAATCCTGAAATCCAAGTGTAAATCCTTGGTGAAATAATCAAATTCTTAATGAAATATGAAAATCTTAAAAAAAACTTCGCAAATACTCGTGGATTCCCACATAAAGCCCCACCTGATTGTTGAAGAGTGAAGACTGACGCAGAAACCGGCAGAAACGTGTTATTGCAGTATAAGTGCCGGTAAAGTTTGCTGCCTAGAAACATTTTCTGTGAAAAAAAGTTATTGTATAATTGAATCGAGAATTGAATATGGCTGCTGAGGCTACCGAGGTGAGGATATAGTAAAGTTATAAACTACATAATATCAAACTCCAAAAGAAAAATTTCGAGTGGTATCAAATAAAATTAAAAACTTAATCATTTGTTAGGTTAGCTTATGGTGTTTATTACCTGCGGAGCGAGCTGCGAATTCAACTAAATATTATGTAACACACAGATGTACTTTTCAGAATAAACATAAATAAATGATTATTTCAAATTCAGTTGATAAGAAAGGGCATATTGCGAGGCAGTTTGCAAATATCTCCAAGGATTCTATACGGAAATTTTGAAACAATTCTAGATTGCGATCAGATTGCGAATTAATTAACAAGTTTTCAGCTTGAAATTCACACCTCGATTCACACCAAAAGTAAACAACTGTAATGTTCATAGGACGTTGTGTGAACCAAGATAGTATATATACTAGAATTTGTATTTGCTTTGAATTTCTCATTTTTCCGAAAACATTTCTCTCGGTAAAGAACTCCACAGAATGCTTGTCGTGCTCGAGTCGTGCTAGAGAGAGAAAGAGGGATAGATGAACTGAAAGTGAGAGAGAAAGGGTAAGAGATGGTGAGTGACGAGGTGAGTGAAAGAATCTGTGATTGACAGAGAAATATCGAGAGAAAGATAGATGTTAAGATGTGAGGTAGAGAGGGTGAAGTTGGCAATGAGGGGGTTGGAGAGGGTGAGGGACGAAAATTGTAGAGGAGGGAAAGGGGCAAATAGAAGCTTTTCTATATTTCAAAACGATCGCCGATAGAGAATTCTGCTCGGAATTTTGCTTGAAATTTTGGCAAGTTTCTAGAAAATCAAAGGGCAGAATGACTACTTGTAGGGGTAACGATGATGAAACTAACAATTCCCAATTATAATAATTAAACTATCAGAATTCTCGAGGATATTCCAGAAGCTCCAGGAAGTTTCTTCTGGGAGGTTCTTTAAATTTATAACTTAAAAAAGTTGATAATTGATATATTTATTTCTTGTATTTACAGACGATCCTATCAGATTTACTGGATAAGATTCCATTTGATATACCAGTTTATCTGAAGAATATTTCGAGGTATTCAGGATATGTAACAGCGGAGGCTCTTCAAGAATGAACAAATGATGATTTCGCGGAAATTGAAAATTTTACTAGAACTCACCTCAAAAATATATTAAAAAATTCTGGAGTAGAAGAAAAAAATTTTAAAAATTATTTTGGATTTTTTCATAATAATAACACCTCTGGAAATACAGAGAACGCTGAGGGCAGTGATCAAATAAACAAATTAATTAGGCAGTGGATAGTACAACTTTTAAAAATTAAGAAAGTCGCACAAGATACATATTCAGAAAATAATTTTTCTGGAAATGATAAGTATCAACGAAAATAAAGAATCAATGAACAAAAAAAACAGATTTAAACAATCTCGATCAAATTTATACCTACCTTTTTTAATTGAAAGAAAATATCAATATTTCACCCAGTAATCAGAATTTTCCTTCTTGATAAGTAATCCAATATAAATTGTCATCATCATTGTCATACATGTAACGTCATGTTTTTCTGTCCGTTTGGTTTCAATTTCATTTTAATTCTCACGTTAGTAAGTAACCATCTATTTTTATATGTATATGAAATCCTCAAATTCAATAGAAATCCTGATTTGATTTACAAATCTCGGTACAAATATTACGAAAGTGAAACACCCGTCGTAGAAATCCTGATTTGGTATACAATATTTAAAGAAGTGAAACGCCCCCGATATCCACCTGATATCTAAAAAAATCGCAAATGATACTGTTAGAAACAAATCACACCTCTCATTTACATCTGGTTGTCAACGAATGAAGAATTGCGCTAAAATTCCCCAAAAGCTATGAAATTTCGATGAACCTGCACCCGTATGCTTGAATACATTACTGCCAACTGTGTGCAGCATTTTTTTGACCTTGGAATCCTGAAGGAAATCTTGAAATCCGAATGAAATCCTGAAATCCCTTATGAAATCCAGAAATCTCCGGTGAAATTCAGAAATCGTACAGGAAATCTTGAAATCCGAATGAAATCTTGAAATCCGAATGAAATCATGAAATCCATATGAAATCTAGAAATCTTTGGTGAAATCCAGAAAACCTAAAGGAAATCTTGAAATTTCTTATGAAATCCAGAAATCCGTTCAAAAGTTCTGAAATCCAATTGAAATCCCTCAAATGAAAATTTGGTGTACAAATTTTCGGGAAGTGAGACACCCCTCGGAACAGTTACATTTTGAACACATTCCAGAATATTGCTAGTAGAAAAGTTTATATATTTTTGAGAGACTGCGTCCCGAATTCTCAAATTCATCATTTAATAGTATATTCTGTAACAAGGTTAGAATGAAAATTCGATGCGAGTGGAAAGTTCCGAGCGCGGGCCGAAGGCGAGCGTGAGGAACCACGAGCATCACGAATTTTCATTCTAACCGAGTATCAGACTATATTTTCTCCACGATCAAATATAGGAAACGTGACAGCAATAATTTTGACACTTACTCAAATTTTGCCACTACGATGACAATCAACTGCGTCAAGGCTAATGTTATTATTGCTAACCAGTGTGAGAATATTATTCTATCACAAGAGAGAGAACGTAATAGTTATTTATGCAACAAGTGCAAAGAGTGAATGTTTATTGCACTCGACGTGAAATTGTCCGACGAGGCCGTTAGAGACGTCGAGTGCAATAAACAATTTTTGCACGAGTTGCATACAACATTTTTTCTACGTTCATGCAAAAAGCAAAAAATGATTTATTGAGGTGCGGCACTAGGTGTAGGAAAATGAAAAGCGCAACTTGAATACTTTATTATTAATATCGATTTGCATTGAAACAGGAACTAATACGTTACGAACAATTTAACTCAAACTTTATTTTTACCCTCAATGTTGAAAATTAATGAACAATTGGTGCAATTTTCAATATGAATATTTCGTAGTGAAGTACCTATTGCCAATCTCACAGAATAACTGCTAAATATGTAGTAGGTTTAAACGTTTATGTTTGTCATGATGACAGCACGTTGAAGTAGAATGACAGATGAGTGCAATAAAAACTTTATTGCACTAGTGCAATAAAGAACTTCTTTTTCCACTGAATATAGTTCAATAAAGTTTTGCTTTTTGCATGAATGTAGAAAAATACATTTAAATTGCATGGGGGCAGAGGTGTTGCAGAATATTTCTTCAATCTCAAGAGAGAGAATTCTAGCATTTTGTAATTAAATTTGATTTCAGAATTGGCAAATTCTGTGATGATCGTGGGGAAAAGTCATTTTTAAAGTAGGCTGTGCCATGATAAAATATCATGAACCTATCATAATCAGGTGCCATACATCAGTCGAGTTAGAGGACGAGATGCGTCGAAAGGATTTGGAAGAACACCACGTTAAAAACTACGTGGAACAAAATAATTCGATCTGACGTCTCGGAATTTGGCAAAACCTCATCGGGCATCAGATTGATTTTCTCATACCTGAATTCGGTGTCCTTAAAAATCTAACTTTTGAAGTTTCTCAGTGTTGCGGCTGTCTCCATCATATACGGGATACGTTGGACCAGGATGGAATACAATGCATTGATGAAGAAACGGAACTGATTTTATTGAGTCCCAGTATTTTCCATTCATAGAAACAATACTAAATATGAGTTGTTCGTGAGATTTGATTTGTATGCGAACGAAATAACAGCGCATTACTGCACATGTCGGTTGGGTGCCAAGGTGGTGGAAATGTGCTGCCATGTGGCTAGATCCATTTGGTTCTTCACTTCCAGTCAGTATATTATGGAAAATATAAAATTTTCGTCTACCAATACTTCGAAATGCGATCAGGATGTCGCTGTTCGTGAGTATTATTACATGCACATCAAGTAATCAGATGAATAGAATACAATACATAATACAAATATGCTTCAATGTCAGAAGATATAAGTCGTTGTATACGTATTACAAACTGAAATATTACAAACTAACACATTAAAAACAAACACATTAAAAACAATAAAAAACATGGTACTGATACAGACAAATTGCAAATTGGTGTAAGTTAAATGCCCAAGTGTTAAATGGTATAACAATATTTTTTCCTAAGTAAAATAAATAAGTAATTACACCCCCACGATGCAAATATGTATTTTTACTTTTTGTATTTGGAAAACATAAGTTGGGCTTGAGGTTTCTCATATATTAATGTTGAAAGATGAAAACATATGGTTCTTTAAGGTTGCCATTGGGAGAATGAAGTGACTAACTTCGGAATAGGATACATTTGAGTAGTATTACTTTTTTTATCACTCCGGTATGGTGAAATACTGTATGTATTAAAATTGTATTGCTTTTCTATATGGTCAACATTACTCAGCAAAAAATCCCGAAATCAAACTGGAATAAATCTTAATTCTGATAAGCGAAGTGAACAATGTTGAAATAGTATAATTTGAATAAGTTTGTGATGACCCTGGTAAACTAAATACTGCTTTGGATCATAATAGATCATAATAGCCAAAGCATAAGAATGAACTAGAAATAGTCCCGATTTATGATAAATTACCTCAATTTTCTGTTTTTGTAAAAACTTTTAAAATCACACTGTTTTTCCGGAACTAATCATACGATTTGGTTATGGTCCATTTGAAGTGTTACCGACACATCGTGATCTACAACATTTCACCAAATTCCCATGTATTCCGTGCGGAGTCCTTTGGGTCAAAATCAAAAACTTTTGTTACAGTCTCCGTTTTCCAGGAAATGGGCGTGGACTAACTTTTAAGTAAAGCTGCACCACACATTCTGTTTTAAAAAAAGTATGCAATTATTGATGATCAAAAGGCTGCTAAAATGTATTCTCTGATAAATATAGATCCCAACGTGGTCTGTGTCAGAATTGTTCATAAGATTGTTTATAATTTGTTGTGCAAACTATAAAGGTGTTAAAAATTACAGACAAAACGACCCCCAAGGGGTTAACCATCCTAAACTTCTCAAAATTACTAGTGCGTTTCTCTGAAATTTTGCACAATACTATTTAAAATTCATTAGAATCTATCGAGGTGCATAAACGTATTTCACAGCATTGCAAAGTGAAGGATTTCGGATTTTCATATTATACCGTACTAAATTGATATTTGTTGCATAGTAGTAGTTTACCTAACAAGTGCGGCAAGTGATACTTTCCGGCCAGCAATCGCGTGCGGAAAAGTCGCTTTACGCATGTGTTAGGTAAACTATTTTTTCTACTAGCGTGCGGAAAAAACCCAAAAGTTAACATGAAGAAATATTTATAATTAAATACATTTCAAAAAATAAATTATTATTAATATCAATATTTAATGTGCAATTTGTAGCATTATGTAAATTAATTGCAGAGGCTAAAATTTTATCCAATGAAGTCGGGGATTTGAAGATTGAGTTTCCGACGTTTTGGTTTTCCACTGCTTTGTCACAAGCACTAATTGTTGCAAACGTGGCCATTGGATTAACTTGGCTAGAGGAGGTCATTTTTGAAGGCTGCTGTACTGGTGAAAGTTGCTGACAAGTGGTAGGGCTAGCGACATCGTCACTGAAGTTTAATATTTTATTGGATAGGTCCTTTTGGAAACTTGGTGAGCTCTGTACATATCCTGCGACGCTGGAAGATTTCCAACCTCCGAGGCGTTTAATATTTGTTATTCCTTCTCCGGAATCTGCAAGCAATGTGGCGGCGGAACGTCGGAAACTGTGGCCCGTATATAATTCAGGATTTGGAAGCTTCAGATAACTTGCAATCTCTGATGGCATTTTTCCGAATGTGTTTATTCCGATACATTGTACAGTGCGAGTTCCTTTCTTATATTTCACGAAAAATCGCTTATGTGGGGTTTCAGGCTTTCCTAAACTCACACACTTTCTGACCAAATTGAGCACCTTTCCATTTCCATTCCTCAGAAATCACAAAGCTTCTGAAAGAGTGGGTTTTTGTGTCTGGGATATTTATCAATAAAATATTTCCTTTGTCATCAATATGATCTAAAGACATCTTTGTTAATTCTTCTCGCCTACATGCGCCCGCCAAACCAAAAATCTTAGCGACTTTTATATGAAGATAAATTTCGTCAGGTGCTTCATTTATAATTTTAAAAAAAATTTCTTTTTTTTCTTTAAGAAAATTTTAGCCTTTTTTGGTATAAATCAAATGTTTTGTTTTTTTATATATGCCGTTAACTTGAAAAACTTGCTTGAATCGACGTCTTTTGTAAGTTTAATTACGCACTGTTTAACATTGAGTACCTGGACCAAAGAGTGTTTGGCTTGCATGTTTTGGAAATTTCAGCAAAATAAGCCAACATACGTCTTCGTTAAGAGTTTTAATTCCTTTATTCTGGCACCAGTTTTCAAACAAAAGGATTTTAATGGTAGTAGATCCGAGTTTGCAGTTCTATCCGCTTCCAAACTGACTCTGGTAAATCTTCGTCTGAAGAATCCATGAAAAATTATCTTACTAGAAAAAGCTGCGAAGGTAAAATTGGTTTTGACAAGGTAGTGTTTTGACTGACATGTTTATTTTTTCTTTGTTGCTAGGGTGATTCAAAGTGACCAATAAAAAATGCCCGATGTTTATTACTATTTGACATTCATTTGATGAGGCTTATACTAGGGCCATGAAAACATTATTGAAACATACTTTTCTTTTTATTGAAAATTATAGCAGAATTTAGTGATACAAATATATATATTTTAAATATTCAAATGTCAGTATAGACTCCAAAAACTTAACAAACTCACTAGTGTGGAAAAGTGACTCTTTCAACACTAAAACGCTAGTAGAAAAAAATTATTTTCTGGTCGCTACTTCAGAACATTTTTATACTTCTATAGCTAACTTTTTCCGCTTGGATAACTGGAAAACTGTGGAGAACACAAAGAAAAGGTTTGATATACCCCCTTGTTTCCCTATTTGTTTTTCAATATCCTGGACTCGGATGACACGCAGGTAGCCATAGCTTCTTCCGTGGCGTTGTTGCCCTTGAATACAGGGTCTTCCAACTTCTACCGCAAATGAGCGGCTGACTTCTTCTGAAATGCCAAAGAGCTATTAGGATAAAAAATATGACTGCAACGGTTTTTAATTGAGGTATTGTAATATTCTGCAACCTCCTACTGCGTTGAATACGTACATTTAAATACATTTTTGAAAAGAAGGTAGTAGTCCATACTCGAAATAGAAGACCAAGTTTTTTTGGAAGAATACGAAGACAACTTTGTGTTTTTCTTCCAAAATACATTTTTGAAAAGTACTATGACAGAAAATCTGACTTGAGCGGTACTTCAGAGAGTTTTAGATATTCTACTGCTTATCTTTTGGTGCGTATGGGCTTATATCAAACATATATAGGATTATGATAAAGTAATGCACAAAATTCATAAAACGTACAACGATCACTTTTGAAAAAAATGCAAAAACACGTCAAACTGTTTTTTTTTTATTCCGCATCTTTTGACATACGTTACAAAAATAAAATGTCAAAGTTGTCAAAGTTATGACGTCATCAACAAATTTTTTTAATGGGAAGCTAAGATTTTCATTACATTATGTGATAGAGCTTGTGTTTTTACACAAGGGAAAAATAGTTGTAGTAGGACTCACATAAGAAAGAAAACAAGAAAATGAATAAAAAACGAAATAAACGTAAGTTTCATAATAACTTTTCAACTAACTAAACAGTCCATTAAACCAACTTTGACGTGTTATTTTTGTAACTTATGTCAAAAGATGCGGAATAAAAAAAAACAGTTTGACGTGTTTTTGCATTTTTTTCAAAAGTGATCGTGTACGTTTTATGAATTTTGTGCATTACTTTATCATAATACTGTATATTGATATTTTGAAGAATAAGATTTGTTCATTTTTGAAAGGGAATATGACAGAAAATCCGACATTAACCTTTTTGATCGAGTTTAAGAATGTATTAGTGTCTCACAATCAACTGTTTCTTTTTCTGATCGCTTGGACTATATCAACCATGGAAATTGATATTCTGAAAAGTGGGCTGTGCTAATAAATTTTGGTGGTGCGATATAATCGGAAATGGGACGTGAACTGTATTTCATTCAGTTTCAGAATTCATCATACTTAAAAGAATTATAATACTCAATAAAATACAGTTCACGTCAGATTTTCTTACATATTTTAATAAAAAAATTTATTAACACAGCCCACTTTTCAGTTTATCAATTTTCTTGGATGATTTGATCCATGCGTCCCAAAAGACACGTTCTTAGTAGAAGTATGTGTGATACTGTAAAGAATTATCATACTAAGTGAAATATGGTTCACGTCGGATTTCCTAGCATATTGTAATACAAAAATTCATGATATTAAGCCTACTTTTCAAAATATCGACTTCCGTGGTTGATATATTTCATGTTCAATAAAAACACACAGTAGAAGCTTGTGGGATACTGTAAAGAATTCTAAAACTCATTGACATACAGTTAACGGCGGATTTCCTTCCAATCATATTGCAATACTAACATTTATGAACACAGCCCACTATTCAAAATGTTGATTTCCATGCTTGATCCATGTGCAACAAACGACATGCGGTAGAAGCTTGTGGGATACTGTAAAGATTCCTAATACTCGATTCAATACAGATTAAGTCGTTTTTCCCATCACACTGCAATACAAAAATGTATTAACACATCCCACTTGTCAGAATATCAATTTCCATTCTTGATATAATTTATGCGCTCAAAAAAAAACGCAGAAGAAGATACTTGTGAATTATGAACCTCAAGGAAATAAGGCTTTAGTCGGATTTTCTGTCATATTGCTCTTCAAAAAATGTAATAACACATTTTCAAATTTTTAATATTTGTTTGATATAAGTCCGTGCGCAACAAAAGATACGCAGTAAATATCTTAAACTCACTGAAGTACCGTTTCTGTCCGATTTGCTGTAATAGTACAATTGAAAAATTTATTTACATGTGCAGTAAGAGGTTTGCAGAATAAAGACTAGGCAAATTTGTGGGATATTGAAATTTTAGAAGCGTTTCATATTACTTTTTGGTAAAAGGCGTTTTTCAACTAATTGGACCCCGCTGAATCCGAAAATGCCGGTTGCCAAAGTAAAATCGCAATCGGAAGTGATATATCCGAGATGGCGTCCGAAATGACATCAAAACACGTTGGTTAAATATATTTTTTATTAAATATGACAAAAGCGGTCCATATTGCACTTTTTGGTTTTGAGCAAACAATATATACTGTGACTAATGTATTATATCGTTTTATGCACCTAAGACATTTCATGAATAATAAAATAATATTTCCTGACACTCAAAACGATAGTTATTTGTTTAAAAAAAGTATTAGGTAACAAAATATATAATTTGTGTTTCCACAGTTCAGGCAAGAACGTTTGCAAGGAGTACACAGTTTGAGAGCTGGAAGGCAACAGACGCATACAATAAGGAAAGCTTTCCTTCCATACAACTCTGTAAAGAGCTTCTTGTTCCATCTCCCTCGACCAGGCAAGAATGCAAACACTATCCTGTATAGATATTTTTAGTGCAGAATAAGTGGTCAAAATTACGTAATTTTGACATAAAATGTCAATGTCAGCAGTGACAGGATCAATAAGTTAAGAGTGACAATAGCACCAGTTTCGTTGTCGAAACTTTCTAAATATAGAGCCGCTAGGCTGCAATCAGCCTTTAAAATCTGCTGCATGCAATAAGTTAACCAATTTCTTTCTCCTTATTGCCTGGTGAACTGTCAGAGCCAGGCCAATGTGTTTTGGAGTAAACTTCTTCCCTCTAAAATATTTCTTGTGCTATATGTAGGTACATCTCCGGTCAAACCGTCAAACGAAGATTTTTTTTCTGCCCTTCTTCGTCGTCGTCGCTGTCTTCATCGCTGACAAGCTCATCCTCTCCGCCGCTACAAAATGTGTCTAAAGCATCCATTTCCTTCAAAGCACTACATTTTTAAACAGGTGCAAGGAGACTGGCAGTATATTTTAATACAGGCTTCCAGGAAAACAGGCTGAAAAACTGGAACATTTCTCCAACTTTCTCTAGCTGCTTATTTTTGATTGTTGACCGTCTAGATTGAAATGATATGGGAACGATAACGTTGATGCTGTTTCCAATTTTTTTGTATCTGTTCCAAACGTCATCTAATGCAAAACCTGTAAAAAATTAATAAAAACGGATTTTTCTTAGGTTTAAAGCCTAAAATGACTTAACGTCGTCAAATTGACATCGAATCGACAAAAATCAAATCGATTTTATATAAAAATGACGTAATTTTGACCACTTATACTGCACTAAAAATATCCACACAGGATAGTGTTTGAATACTTGCCTGGTCGGGCGAGGTGAAGCACCAAACTCTTCACAGATTTGTATGATAGGAAGGCTTTCCTCATTGTTTGCGTATGTTGCCTTCCAGCTTTCAAACTGTGTACTCCTTGCAAACGTTCTTGCCTGAACTCTGGAGACACACAATAATTATGTTGTTACCTAATACTTTTTTTTTAAACAAATAACTATTATTTTGAGAGTCAGGAAATACTATTTGCTCACATATGAAATGTCTTTTGTGCAAAACGATATAAAACATCAGTCAGAGTATTTTACTGTTTGCTAAAAATCAAAAAGTGAAATTTTGACCGCTTTTGTCATATTTTTTTGAAAAATATTTAATCAACGTATTCAGTTTGTTTGTCAAAAAGTACTACGAAATGCTTCTGAAATTTGAATGGAGGCTTTTTCTTGATTTCTTGAATAGACAATATTACAATAACCCAATTAAAAACCGTTTCAGCTATTAGACCGGGGGATAGTGACAGATTTTGGGACACGATTTTATTCAGTATGCCTTTTGGAGGACAGTTTTGTCCGTATATCCTCATGGTAATGATGCATGAATCAAAGAGTCGTCGTAGGTTCTTCAAATTAAAAAATAATAATATTTTCGAAAAATTATGTGTTTCGTTACGATTCCAATCAGGCTGCCATGTGTTTTGTAATAAAATAATAGATGTAAAATACTCGAAAAACCATTGGCATATCATTAGGATAGGCGGAGAATTCCTGTTTTCAAATACAATTTCACGTGACCATACCAGCTATTCGGACCCACCCTAACGGCCTGCCAATGGTTTTGGAGTATTTTAGTTTTATTATATCATCACGAAACACATGGCAGCCTGATTAAAATCGTACCCGAATAATAATAATAATTATTATTATTATATTTCAATATGAAGAACCTACGTCGACCCTTTGATTCATGCATTATTATCATGGGGATATACGTACAATACTGTCCTCCAAAAGGCATACTGAGTAAAATCGTGTCCCAAAATCTGTCACTATCCCCCGGTCTATATATTTTTCATCCTATCATAGCTCTTTGGCGTATCAGTAGCCAGCTGCTTATTTGTAGTATCACTTAGAAGACCCTGCCGCAAGGGCAACAACTGACGTTACCGCAGAGGTTAAAGCTACCTGCGTGTCGTCCAAGTCCATAATATTGAAAACAAACAAAGGGCGTTATCAGTCAAACCATTTCTTTGTATTCCCCACAGTTTTCCAGTTGTCCAAAAGGAAAAAGTTAGCTGTAGACGTATAATGATGTAATAATAAAATGGGATTAGGCAATCCAGACTTCTGCATTTAACCTATACAGGGTGGGCACCGAAAACGAAACAGATCGAATATCTTCAAAACTCACGTGTTTTGAAAAAAATGCAAAAACAAGTCGATTTTTAATCCAAGTGGGACATCTATCTATTATAACCTCAACGGTCATACCTATTCCTCCACCCCTTGGTCACCATCACCCATACAATTTGAATAGGGAAAGCAGTAAGTGTGACACATCATTAAAAACGTGATTTCATAAGGAATTTAGCAATGTCAATTTTTGCTACCTAACTTGTTATTTCGGCGCCCTCTTGCAAGAAAAACAACTGTTCCGTATTCCAAATTATGATAGTTCATTAGCAAGCTCATTTGATATAAATTTGGTGACAATGCATTATAGAATTTTTCTAAAGGAAAAAACTAAATGGCGGCTCCAAAATGGCGGACAAGATTAGCAATTATGGTCCGATTCGATTCAAAATTGACATGTGGTGGTTTTCAGGGTCGGAAATTATGATTTGTTTGTCAATGCATAAAACCAAGATGGCAGACGAAATTTGTATGTGTCGTTCGATTCGATCCAAAATTGGCATATGGAGGTTTTACAAGTTTCCAGTATGACTAAAATGAATAAATTGAATTGATAAGAGAAAGCTTCTATACAGATGCGCTAAAAAGGAAATGGTATTTTTTTTAGATGTGTGAATTAGGTTATTCTGTGCGTAACAGAATCATAATTATACCGCGCAAAAATACCTATCTTGTAATTGCGGCATGCTTTTGAATCTGTTACGCACATCCCATCTGTATAAAACCTCTTTTATCAATTTTATTCAATTATTTTTAGTCATGCTGAAAATCTGTACCGTCAAACGGGGTAATTTCGATCATGCGAGGAAAAGTCGATCAAGCACGCCCCTGTGAAGAGATTGGCGCGTAAAATGGAACAGTTGCGTACTTTATGTAGTCAACAGTTGACAACCGGTTCAATAAGAGTGTAGCCGTGCTGGAGTGAAGAGTGTTTACTGATACATGAGGTTAGTACGTGGAGAAAAATGTGTTTATAAAGAGTTGATAATTGGCTGAAATTGAAACATGCTAAAACGATTGATTCCACAGCTCACAACTTGCTTGAAGGAAAATAACTGTTGAATGTACGGGAAAACATAGTTATTTGTGAATGTGAATAAAGAAAAATAATACTGTAATACATTTTATTTAAGGCTTTTCTGGAGATTTTTAAAAAAAAATCCAATGTTGAGGGGTAATTTCGATCACTTTCAGTATTACGAATATGTTTATACTTTTTAGTTTCACAAGTACCTTAGGCTACGTTCATCTGTTTGGTGAACTTACGTACAGTAAACGACCTTCACGGAGTTGCCAAGCATATGGCGATTACCCTTTTAGTGAGAAAGTAATTTAATGTCTATATTAATTCTGTTCATTTGTCTTCAGATGCCTTGGCACTATCAAAAAAAGTTTGGACCTCGGGGGAAGAAGAATTATGATTAGAAATTTCTTCAGAGGGCAGTGGCGGCGTGAAACAAAAAAAGATATCGATGAGGGCTGCCTCTGAACGATTTGCCATCCCTTTCTCGACCATTAATGATCATTATCACGGACGACATCAGCTCAAGTATGGAAGACCATCCGCTCTAAATGAAAATGAAGAGAAAATGTTATCTGAAGTCATGCAACTTTGCGCCAAATGGGGTTTCCCCTTATAGCCGATCGACATCAAACATATTGAAAGGCAATATTTGACAAAGCGTGGGGTGACAGAACCAAGGTTCGTAGATAACTTACCTGGAACAGACTGGTTCAATGGTTTCATGAAGCGAAATAGCAGTCTCACCATAAAACTGGCAGAAAATACGAAACGAGTTCGAGCAGAGTTAAGCTACGAGTTAATGTCAGATTATCTTGGAAATTTAAAAAATGTCGTGAAGGATATTCCATGTTCTAACATTATCAATTATGATGAAACAAATTTCGTAGATGACCCGGGTGCTGTGAAAGTCGTTTTAAAAAAGGGCACCAAACATGCACATAGGGCCATAGATAGCACGAAAACTAGCACCACGGTGATGTTTGCGATAGCAGAAGACGCACGATGCTTCCACCATACATTATCTATAAGGCAAAACATTCGTGTGTGGGATTGACTGAAGGGGGTTTAGAAGGAGCCAGATACAATCGCACTCTCAGCGGATGGTTTGCTTTTCTATTATTTTGCCGCATTTTAAGAAGTTACATGGAAATAAAGTTCTAGTTAAATAATTTTATCCACGTCACTTTGAGCGTTATACAGGAATGCGAAAATAACAATATCAGGTTTGTCCTGCTGCCACCTAACTCGACACACCTGCTACAACCTTTGGATGTAGCTTACTTCCGACCTCTTAAGGCGGCATGGAGAAAAGCATTAGAAACATGGAAGTTGAGAAATAGAGGAGTGCTTCCTAAAACTTTATTTCCAAAGCTTCTCAAGGAAGCTGTGGAGTCTGTTGGTCTCAAATCTCAAGCAAACTCATTGCAGGGTTCAAGGCATGTGGCATCGTTCCATTCAATCCGGGTGCTGTACTAAAGAAAATCCCACGTAAAGCAGTTGACGAAACACGTGAAACATTATGGACCGGTGCTTTAATAGATCATCTTGAACAACTTCGGACGGGTCCAACGAAAACTGTTAAACGAGGAAAAAAACTGAATGTATCTCCAGGAAAAAGCGTAGGCACATCGGATCTGTTGATGGCTGAATCCAGACCCACATAAAAAAAAACAGGAGGCAGAGACGGGAGGCAAGTGACAGTGAATCAGAAGACGAACATGGAGAACCTACAAATACGAATATGAGTGACATTAAGTCAGAAAAAGAGTCATTCACAGAATATTACGAAATAGGAGAACCTTCTACCCTTTTCGAAAACTTGACAGAAGAGCAAATTTCTCTGCTAAAAGAGCAAAATCCTGAAGTTTTCATCGTAAACGACTACGTATTAGTAAAATTCAAAACCAACAGAAGAGACAGACATTTTATTGCCAAGATTGAAACTATCTCAGACGGAGAACTAACTGTTAATACGATGCGCAAGAAGGACTCGAACAAAGATGTATTTTTTGTGTATCCGCAAATTTCGAACCTATCAATAATTACGTATGAACAGATTGAAAAGAAGGTTTACCTGAAAGGAGAAAAACGTGGAAGGTACACCTTTCATTTAAACGAAGTCTTCTAGAATAAGTTTTGTTTGTACAGCTAAGAATTTTATATTTTATGTTTGTATATTTTATGAATTGTATTTAAGTTTTTACTGAATTTTTCTACCTATGTAAAGAATACCGATGTTTTATTTTTTAAGGTAGATCTAAGAATTTGTGATTATGTTTTGTTCCTATATTTTTCTATTATTTATAGTATGTCGTTGAGTTTATTTAGTTATAGCAACATATGGCTGTAGAATAAGACTGAATAAAGAAGCATTTTTATATTTTCTGGTGGATTTCTTAACGTAAAATTGAAAAATTAGATTGGGTAATTTTTTTTTAAATTTTTGTTGATCGACTTTATCCTCTGAGAGGTTAAAGTCGATTTTCTATGCTTTTGAATGGGTGATCGACTTTACCCAATATGCGGGGTAAAGTCGATCACTCTTTGAGAAAAAATAAAAATTCAATAGTAAAATTTAAAAAAATAATGATGGGTTCATCAAATGGCTTAATTTTTAACGTATCATCATTTTTAATTTCATTTGAAAAAATTCAATTGTTTAGGCGCTATGCTAAAAAAAACCTTTATTTTTGATCGAAATTACCCCGTTCGACGGTACCTGAAACCCAATTCAATTTTGAACGAATCGGACCATAACTACAAATATTATCTGCCATACTAGAGTTGTCACTTTGTAGTTTTTTAAAATTTCATAATACATTGTCATAGCAATTATGAACACCTACCAAAGTTCAAATTGATCGGACAACTAGAAGTGGGTCAAAATCAGCTGCAAGATTGGTCCCACACATACATATACATACATACATACATACTAACAAACAGGGCAAGTTGAATAAAAGCTTTCGAAAAAAAAAATTTGAACATTGCATAAACTTAAAAAATTGGAAAACCTTGCATAAATTCAAATCCAATTATTCCAAACTAACATTAATTTACGGTAGATGCTCAAAGTGTTCGCCATGAACTGCATACATGAGTATAAGTTAGTCTCGAAACGGTGTCTGACGTTTTTTGAGCAATTTATGCAAAATTTTACAATTTGTAGGTTCGTACAATGGTATTTTTTTTCAATTTTTGTTGTTTTCGTGAATTGTTCACATCAGCTTTCAAATCAAATTTCATAAGTTGGAATACGAAACAGTTGTTTTTCCTGCAAATGAAAAGTTAGGTAGCGAACACTCACATGTATGAATTCCTTATGGAATTACCTTTTCAATGCTGTGTGCACATTTTCCGTATTCAAATTGTATGAGTGATCAAGGGGTGGGGAGATTGGTGTGACAGTTGAGGTTATGATACGAAGATGTCCCCTTGGATTCAAAATCGACGGGTTTTTGCATTTTTTGCACAACACCTGTATTTTGAAGAATTCGTTTTCGGTGCCGGGTCTTATCGAACTATAACTACAAATTTCGCCCGCAATCCTGTTTGTTGCATCGACAAAAATATCATAATTTCCGAACCTGAAAATCCCCACATACATATTCTGATTCAAATCGGACCATAATTACAAATTTTGTCCGCCATCTTGGAGCCACCATCTTGTTTTTTTGCATTGACAGACAAATCATAATTTTCGACCCTGAAAACCACCACATATCAATTTTGAACCGAATCGGACGATAATTGCGAATCTTGTCCTCCATTTTGGATCCGCCATTTTGTTTTTTCCCTTAGAAAAATTCCATAATACATTGTCACCGAATTTTTGTCGAATTAGCTTGAAAATGAAGTATCATAATGTGGAATACGGAACAGTTGTTTTTCCCGCAAGAGGGCGCCAAAATAAAAAGTTAGGTAGCGAAAATTGACATGGCTGAAATCCTTATGAAATTATCTTTTGAATGATATGACACACTCACCACTCTACCTATTCAAATTGTTTTGGTGATAGCGACCAAGGGGCGTGGGGAGGGGTATGGCAGTTGAGGTTATGATACTTAGATGTCCCCCTTGGATTCAAAATCGACGTGTTTTTGCATTTTTTCACAACACATAAGTTTTGAAGATATTCGATCTGTTTCGTTTTCGGTGCCCCATCCTGTATAATATACCTATTGTAAAGGTAGAATGCAGAAGTCTGGATTGCCTAATCCACTTTCATTATCAGTTTAATGGGTCTCTGCCAGTTTAATAATGTTCTTACGTAGCGACCAGTAATTTTTTACTGCAAAAATTAAAAATTTTATAAAAAAACCGTGGTACCTATCGATTGGCTGGCAACTCCTTAGAGGCTATATTTTCAACGGTATAACATGAAAATCCTAAATCGTTCACATTGCAATGCAGTGAAATAAGTTTTGCGCTGTGTGGGGTGTTCAACTCCACGGAAATCATCATTATGAAATTTCCAACACATCGATAGATTCTAATAAATTTTAAATAGTTTTGTGGAAAATTTTTAACACTTCGATAGTTTGTATAAAGACTATAAACAATATTTAAAAACAAATCTGGGAATGATCACGTTTGAATCCATATTTAATAGTGAATATTCTATAAATAGGTAAGGGGTATTTAACCACTTGGGGATGAAAATTTTGGAATCTTCATCACGTCAATGATTTGTAATAAATGTTAGCAGCCTTTTGATCATCAATAATTGCTTTTTTTAATACAGGGTGGGCAGCTATAGTCAAAAGTAAGACCGCGCCCATTTTCTGGAAAACGGGGACTAAAATGTTTGTTGATCGGAACGGAATTTTCTAATGAATGTTCACAAACCTATGTGATTTTTTGGATTGTGTCATAAATGGTGTTGTAGCTTTTAGTTCATGATATTTGAGTAGGTACTCTCGTGGGGTTAACAACTCTTCCAGTACAACCATCATCATAACAAGTATCTCTTCAGTAATTTATCCAGTACTCCAGCCTCTCTAAAATAATTTCAATAAAAATCCGTATTAAATATTTCATATACTCTATTCAGTACCCAAGTCTGCGCCACTGTTTTCACCTTTTCATTCAGTTTCCGATATTATCATACTTATGACTGACTTAGAAAGTGGAAACACTATATAAGTATACCAAATTCTCAAAAAATTATACTTCAATCGAATTTTTTAAATTCTATCCCGCATAATTCTGATATGTTAGAACGAATTCCCATGAATTCGTATAAAATTCTGAATATATTCTTCTAGAAGCTTCCCCAAAAAGTATGTGACAATTGAAAACAAATCGCTTAAATTATTAAATATTAAATAGATTAAAATCTACTACATACCGTTTTTTAGAAAAATGCTTAGGAATAACCGGGAATCTAAGATAAATATTTTCTCATCTATTCAAACTTTTTCGGACGACAAGCTGTATAAACTTGAATAACACATTGTTGATCACACTGCGAATTCATTCATTAAATGATTTATCAATAAAATGAATTCAGTTTTTGCAACCTACTATTGAATGCGGTCTGACGGAATATATTATTGAGTGTGATATATCACACAGAAGTATGGATTTTAGGTTTATTAATAACTGTAATAAAAGAGACAACTCTGTGTATGATGAAATTCGAATGAAATCTGAAATCAGATATTTCAATTGTTAACTTTTCAAGAATATGGGTATGTCTGCAAAGTCAAGCTCTTTGTCTATCGGAATATTCGAATAATTAACTGCAAATAAATAGATACGATTATAAAATATATTTCGATAATTTAACGTATCCAGACTCCAAAGTGTTTGTTTGCGGATCGATACCCTATATCATTTAATTAAAAATATAATTGGTGTATTCTATAAAATCTATAAAAAAACTATCTTGTTCCTAGTGCATGGTTAATCTGATGAGATTTTTATGTTATTATTATTATTATATTGAAGAGAATTTAGAATATATGTGATTCCAGTACTGCAGTCCCGATTTCAGCCCTTCAGTACCCATTTCATTCCACATATAACACCAATCAATACAGCCTAAAATGAGCGAGTTTTTGACAAATAACCCATTCGCGATCACCACGGAGTGGGCGACATCTACATTTTGAAATTTGTACGTAAAACTCCGGGAAAACAAACATTCTGCCATAAGATCTAGTGTTAATAAATTGTTGATTATTTCTTAGTTGTTTGATTTGTCTGATTTAATGCAAAAAGCATAATATGCATGATATGACTAGTAAGTCAAAACAATTTTGTTCAGTGCCGCAGTGCAAGAGTTACTTATTCATCTGCAAATGTGTCCATGTTCTTTTTCCAGAAACCAGAAATCAGTAAAAAACATGGGGAATTAGACTGAAAATCGGGAAGCCAATTGGTATATAAATGTGAACACTTAATTTTGGAATATTTCAGAACTAGTAAGAGAATTTTTATTTGTTGTTTTACTCCACAATTATATTGAAAAAAAAACACTACTTTATGTTTAAACACATCAAACTTTACTTCATTTATAATTTACAATAGTACGAGGATAAATTGAAAAATTCTTATCCTACTATAGAACCAAACAAAATTTCAATGTCAAAATATTTTATTACTCAACATATTCTCCTCTTAATTGGATACATTTATTACAGCGAACCTGAAACGTCTCTAGACCTTTCAAAAAAAATGTTTCTTCTTGCTCTGCAAACCAGACCTCCACAGCTTTTATTACCACCTCGTTGGAAGAAAATTTACGACCTTTTAAACTTTTTTTCAGTTGAGGAAAGAGATGAGTCGGACGGAGCCAAATCTGGTGAATAAGGGGGTGTTATAGTAAATCAAACCCTAAATCACGAATTTTTTGCATGGCAACATTAGATTTGTGTGCAGGGGCGTTGTCCTGCAAAAACAAAACACCGGATAGCTTTCTGCGTCTTTTCTCTTTAATTTTTTCCCGTAGAGTGGTCAGTAATGTCGAATAGTAATATTCAGTTATTGTTCTACCCTTATCCAAAAAATCAATCATGATTAGTCCATAGCAATCCCAAAAAACTGAAGCAAGAAATTTTCCAGCAGATTTTTTGACACGAAACTTCTTAGGTCTTGGAGAACCGGAGTGTCGCAATTCCATCGATTGTTGCTTTGTTTCTCGATCGTAGAAATGTACCCAAGTCTCATCCATAGTAACAATTCGGTTTAAGAAGTCTACATCGTTTTCAAATCGAGCACAGATCGAACGCGATGCTACTTCCCTGGCACGCTTTTGGTCAACATTCAAACATTTGGGGATCCATTTTGCAGCAATTTTTCTCATGTCCAAATTGAGGTGAACTATATGATGAACGCGTTCGTATGAAATATTCAGTGCTTCAGATATCCGTTTTAGCCCAATTCGACGGTCTGTTGAAATCATGTCATGAACTGCATCGATATCTTCGGGGACTGACACAGAAACTGGCCTTCCCGAACGGTCATCATCTTCAATGGAAAATTTACCTCTTTTGAAGCTTGCAGTCCAATTTTTCACGGTCGCATACGAAGGACATTGATCACCAAGGTTATAAAGCATATCTTCGTAAATGTGCTTACCTCTCAACCCTTTTAAATACAGGTACTTGATGATGGCTCGATACTCCAATTTTTCAATTTTCACAATTTCGGTGGACATCTTTTTTCTTTTAATTTATTGCGTAACTCTAGTTTACTTTTTTGACGTCAAACTTTACACTGACACTTCTAATAAGTTATTGTTCGTTGCTATGGTAACGCAATATTTTGTTCATGCAGGGAACTGGTCTAGGCTAACTAGATATCAATACATCTTCGTAAATTGGTAACAAATAGTAAACTCTTTGCTCGACTCACTAATACTGTCCGGGTTCATTCTCTTATATCCATTGAGTCATCTAGTGTTGTAACTAACAGGTTTCCACAATTTGCGTAAATTTAATTATCTTTTACGCTCAAGAGGCAAGACATTAAAACGATTGATTAAAAGGGGTCATTCCATATCAAAAATTCCAGAAACTAGTTCATTAAGGAAATCAAATTAATTTTGTAGACAAAATCCAAAAACTCCTCGCTCAACATTCTCTACATCACAAAATAAAACATGATTACTGCCTCCCCTTTGACTACTCTTTCCGCTTAAATACTGAAATATCTGCCAAATAAATCTTCACCACAGGCACTCGAAAGTTTTAATTAGAAGTAAAAACTCAATAATAGAATTCATGTCAATAACTGTCAACTCATAGATAAAAGACGTTTGCTTTGTTTTCCCGGAGTTTTGGTGCGCCAGCTGGTGCCAATGGTGACCGCGAATTTGAAACCAACTGTGCTATCACATGAAAGACAGTTCGTAGGTATATTCCGTTATGTTTTCGACTTGCAACTGTCCTTTATTAATTTGTTATAAACATTTAAATACAAAAATCAGGGTTTTTATTGTTTTACTTATAAAATGAAAACTAATCTAGCAATCTAGGTGAAAAATGTAGAGAATTTAAATACGAGAAAAAATTGATTTTTTGCGACCTGATCGTTTCATTAGTAACGGAGAAAAACTGAAAAAACCGGATAGTTTTGCGATTTTTCAAAGAATTAATAACTCCACCATTTTTCAAGTTGTAGGATTGGCCCTTCTTACGAAAGTATTGAATCATGTGTACTTTATGTGTTCACAAAACAGTCGCTGTAAACGGCCGAGCCCGCGTACAGTTTGGCAAACATAGAAGCGATTGTAAAAATATGCACGTCAATGGTGCGCATTAGTTGAACGACGAACTATCCAGTGACAATCACGTGATTGTTCGCGCATGAAGTGGGAATTTTAGAATATCAGCTATGTTTGCCAAACTGTACGTGATAATACGCTTTCCATTATATCCCGTTCTCTTCTACTACTCGATCGCTCTAGCAGGCTCGGCCATTTTCAGTTATGTTTGCAACCATATTTCTCTCAATTCGCAGCATTGTAATACAAAATGAAATTATCCGTTCTGTTGTACTATACCTCTACTTTCGAAATCTATTTGAGAAATTGAAATCGGAATATCACTAGAGCATCCAGGCATGATGCAAAAAAAATCAAATTGAAATTGTGTCAAATCTAATGGTCCAACAGCGCCTGTTTTGTACACACATAAAGTGCACATGATTTTTGATCTTTTCCTCCGAAACATGTACCAAGTACACGTCAACCAAACAAAAATATAAGTATCTCCAAAAAAACAAGTCGAAAGAATATGAAAAATCCATGATACATCGGCTTTCTAATAGCAAAGACTCGAAAGTTTTCTGACGAACCATAAATAGTTCCGTGGTTCTGCTTCTGCAATATCATTGCCTTGTACAATTTGTGAAAATTGTTTTGTTAACATTTATCCATTGAGAATTGTAGACAACAACATATATTTTGATGCTAAATATCCTATAGAATATATCCAAAAGAAGTTTGTAGGATATGCAATATGAATACTTTGGAAACAATAGAACACATTCTGTTTGAGTGTCCAATATACTGTTCAATGAAACCCCCCAATTCTGAGTGTCTATCCAGTCTCAATAACATGATATTTCCTCTAGAAAATATCACTCCGAACATTGCCAAAGTCATAGCTAATTATATCTGGAACATTTTGATACTCCGTTCCTTTCTTATTAATGAATAGTTTTACAATAATGCGATATCTAAGCATGTTGGTCTTATTTATTTTTTGTGTGCAGTTAAGGTCTTTTTTCCACCACAATGTTGTGCTCATATTGGAAGTATTATTTGTACTTTATTCATTAATTTTTTCTAGGTTCTTTTATTTTTCAGGGCATTACTTATATATTCTAGAACCCTTGCTATGAAACGTAATGTTTTTTGAAGCAATATATGTATTTTTTTTCCTTGGTGTTTTGGCATCGACTGCTATGGTCATTAGCCATGTGTTCTGGATAGGCCTTGTTACTAACTCCATACGCCACTTTAGGAGCAGCACTGTTAATGTTTAACGCAACTGTGAATCGTGGAGGATTATTCCCAGCCGACACGAGCCTCAGTCATTCAGACTTTCACATCTGAAAATGAAAAAAGATCGCACCGTCTGGGAATCGAACCTGCAATCTCTGATTACCAGGCGAGCGCTCAACCACTGCGCTAATCCCCGCTCTCAATAAATGTATTATTATTATTAATATTACACATGATTCAATACTTTCGTGAGAAGGGCCAATTGAACAACTTGAAAAATGGATGATTTATGAATTTAAAAAAAAATCACAAAATTTTCAGGTATTTCCTGTTTTTTTCCGTTAATAATGAACCGATCGGGTCGTATAAATTCTCATTTTGTTTGCATTTCAATACTTTACAATTTTTTCATTGGAGCACTCAGATTGCTGTTTTAATTTTCATTTTATAAGCAAAACACTAAAAAATATACGATTTTTGGTTTTTAAATGTTTATAACAAAGTAATAGAGCAGTTGCGAGTCGAGAACATAACAGAATATAACTACGGACTGTCTTTCATGTGATGGCACAGTCGGTTTCCTGCTATAAGTCCAGTTCGGAAATTGAACTGGACTATAGTATATTTTTTATAAAATATATTCGTTACTGGGCAATCGAAAATCCGTATGTCACAAGAGAAAAAGGGATTTCAAGAAAAAAATTGTTTCAACGTTTTCTGTTCAATCATGGACAATCAATTGCTCTTTTTGATTTATGATGGAAACCTTGATTCTTAAAAATATTGGAAAACAGATTTTAGGTTCTTTTATCACTGACTCTGTTTCAGAACACTCTACAAGTGCTTTAAACCTGAATCTGATTATGGCAAATGACCGAAAGCAATTTAGGCTTTGGAAGTAAATAATTTTGTATTCACTAGAAATTTAGTTTCTTCACCTTTTCCTTCGAAACTGGAGAGGATACAGACCCAATTTCATCTTTTGCATTCGCATGATCAAGAATGACGAGAAGTAATGATGCTTTTGATCGAAATGGCATGTGATTATCTGCCTCTGATCCATTCTGCTGAATATTTTTCAGAGAACTCAAATAGTATATTAAAGTACGAGTTGGAAAAACATAAATAAATATGCAATTTGTCATCAAAGATTAATTGTTGTCACTGTAGTGCCTGAAAATGAATTCTACTATCGATTCTTTGAATGGTAAAGCAGAATCGCGGTTAATATGGTAGAAATCTAATGATGCGCATAAAAAAGAAAATGTTTTTTATGAACAAGTTCATCAAATATATTTGGATCTTCTCATATACATTTTTGAATTGGCAACATAAGTGCCCTTACTCTTACAACTCAAATATTTTTAACGTGCACATTTGATTAATTTGACAGTGACATGAAGTTGAATTGAAGTACAGCCCGGGAAAAATCGGTGAAAAAACTGCACTCTCGCTTCTACTCGAAAAGGTTTACTGAGGAATTTAGAATCTGATTAAAGCTCTCTGATTAATACCAGTGCAACAAGAAACTGTGCGTAGACCCGTCATTCCAAAGAATGCCTAGGTCGTTTGAAAAGAGTCGGGTCGTCAATAGTATAATCTACTGCGGCACTGAGAAGCGGGTTTTCGTGAGCTTCCGCCCATTCGAATACCCTCTGAGTGTGCGCTCTGTTTGGAATGTGACAAGACCCAAATCTTCTTGTATACGAACGTTACGCACATACCATGGAGCGTTCGTAATCATTCTCAAAATTTTAATTTGTAGTCTTTCAATAACTAGAATATTTGACTGACTAGTATGGCCCCAGGCTGCTGAAGCATACATAATGACAGGTTTCAAACACGATTTTGTAAATCATCAGTTTGTTCTTCAAATACAGCTTACTGCTTCTGCATATTAAAGGGTAGAATTTTTTAATTTTTATCAAAATTTTTTTGATTTTTTTTTGATGTTTTCAATATGAGGATACCATGTGAGCCGGCGATACAGAATAATACATAAGTACTTGACTCGTGTGGACCAGTTAATCTCACTGCCTGAAACCCTAACGCTGCTGAGAGGCGGTCTAATACCTCTCCCCAGCGAAATCGCCTGAGTCTTGTTCATCAAATCCATGGTAAAGCAAGAGGTAACAGTTATAAGTATAATGAACGATTTGGTGGCGCAGTGGTTAGAGCGTCCGACTTTGGGTCGAAAGGTCTAGAGTTCGAGCCGCAGTCGCGGCTGGGATTTTTTAATTTAATTTGACCGATTAAATTATTCAAATCTCGTGGCTGGACTGGGGTGAGTCCTGCACGATTCACTGTTGCGTTCCAATTAACAGTGCTGCTCATAAGGAGGCGCATGGAGTTAGTAACAAGGTCTATCCAGAACACGTAATGACCATAGTAGTCGATGCCAAGACACCAAAAAAAAAAATGAAATTGTTTATTTGACGTTACAAGTTACTTCTGTCAGATCAATAAACAAAAATTTGTCGTTTAGACTTTATAAAACGCGCGTTTTTGAAAGTTCGATTCAAACACGCTGAGGCGTCCTTTAAACAGGTAAAATGGGGCACCAATACAAAAAAATAAATTAAATATCGCAAATTCCTCTATATTTAGATAGTAAAAACTTCAATGAAAAATTGGATGTTGGGACATGCCAAACATGTGTGTCAGCACTATCAATTCCAACGACCGGCAGAAGTTTCAGAACTCATTATCTAAGAAGACCAGTTTCTAGCTTATTTTCTCGCCACACTTGGCTTTCACATTATAGTTTTTTTTTTGCATAAAATAATAGATTGGAACTTTTCTAACCCCTATCTCAACTATCACGAACATCAAAAAAAATTAGAAGTCTTCTAATGGTTCGAATGTATTTTGAAGTTAATTGGGTTTGATTGAAATTTGAACCCTGCGCCCCCGCTAACCTTTTTGTGTTGCACTAGTATTGACAATTTTTTATAATATAATCAATCAAGATTCGTGAAGTACGACGGCGTACTAGTTCCACTGCAGAAATAAAAATTCTCTTAATCGACACATTTATTCTGTCAATTGACACATTTATTCTGTCAATTGACACATTTAATCTGTCAATTGACACATTTAATCTGTCAATTGACACATTTAATCTGTCAATTGACACATTTAATCTGTCAATTGACACATTTAATCTGTCAATTGACACATTTAATTTGTCAATTGATACTTTTAATCTGTCAATTGACACATTTATTCTGCCATTTGTCACATTTAATCTGTCAATTGACACATTTAATCTGCCATTTGACACATTTAATCTGTCAATTGACACATTTAATCTGTAAATTGACACATTTAATCTGTCAATTGACACATTTAATCTGTCAATTGACACATTTAATCTGTCAATTGACACATTTAATCTGTCAATTGACACGTTTAATCTGTCAATTGACACATTTAATCTGTCAATTGACACTTTTAATCTGTCAATTGACACATTTAATCTGTCAATTGACACATTTAAGCTGTCAATTGACACATTTAATCTGTCAATTGACACATTTAATCTGTCAATTGACACATTTAATCTGTCAATTGACAAATTTAATCAGTAAAAAAAAATTGGATTTGAGGGGGTGAAATAATTTTTTAAAAATTTTTTTGAATAGCCTTTGGCACACCCTTGGATATTTCTAGAAAGATTTGTATTCTCCACTTTTATGGATACGACCCCCCGTTTAGGCTGTGCGCGTGTCCGCGGATTTTCGAAAATGAAAAAAAAAAATTGGAAAAGAAAATTTGAAAAAAAAAAACAAAAAATATGGTACTGTAGAGGACCGTCTTTGACTTTTTTTCGGCGGAGGGGGTGTGTGGGCCAAAAAAAAATTGGATTCAATGGGGGAAATAATTTTTTTAAATTTTTTTAAATAGCCGGGTGCACACCCTTGGATCAGTCTAGAAAGATTTCTAGAAATCACTTTTATCGATGCAACAACAAAAACAAAAATTAAATAAAAAGCTAGGTCAGCCAGCAGTTAGCTCATGTCTATTTACTAGTCATGTGGTGGTCGTGCTGGTAGAGCATTCGCCTCTCAAGCATTGGGTCTTGGGTTCGATTTCTAGCATGGTCATTACACGTTAAAAGGTGAGGGTTGCGTCTTCCCTAGCTTGCACAAGTCTCTCGAAGACTTATAGTGGTTCGGCGTACGGGTGCAACAAGTTGACGGAAGTAAAAATTTCAACAATTCTCAGCATGATAATGCTCCAATCACCTCATATTAAATGTGTCAATTGACAGATTATAAAGTGTGAATTGACAGATTAAATGTGTCAATTGACAGATTAAATGTGTCAATTGACAGATTAAATGTGTCAATTGACAGATTAAGTGTGTCAATTGACAGATTAAATGTGTCAATTGACAGATTAAATGTGTCAATTGACAGATTAAATGTGTCAATTGACAGATTTTTTAATTTTCGCTGTGGCACTAGTACGCCGTCGTAGTGAAGGAAGTAAAATTACTAAAATTATTTTTTTTGTTTCAGGTAAGTAAGTAATCGTAACAACTAGCCGTGTTCAATCGGTAAGTGACTCTATCTTATACCCCCGCAAAGCTAGCATAACGACTTCGGAATTTTTATTTTTTCCAGTCCATAATTGTAGCCTATTTTATTGCCGAATACCCGAATATTTTCTCTTCAATTTAGGAAAATATCGCGAGCCAGCTTTACGTTAAGCTAGCAGAACGAAGCCGCTAAACGAATATTTATGAAGAATGTAATTACAACATAATTTTAGTCTCATTTTTGGCTAACGTTTGAACCCCTCTCCGATTTTTTTGAAATGCATTGTTTTATAAAAAAATTGGTTTCTGCTAGCTATACCGTTAATCTAGCAGAACCCTACCATACAAAAACAACCCAGAACAAATCCAGTTGGGCAATATTTACAGGCTCCATTCAGGCTAATTTATTACCCAATAATACATTTTTTCTCCTCAGTTAGAGGAAAATCATAGGTAGTGTCAGATCAAAACTGAGCTGGCTGAACAAAAAGGCTCAAGTTTGAACCCATCGCCGATTTTTTGCACTGCATTTGTTTTTTGATCCTGGGTTCTGCTAGCTTAACGCTAAAAACATAAAACAATCACTCAGAACAAATCCAATTGGACAATGATTTTGGGTTCTATTCAGTCTAGCAGGACACAGGAATAAAAAAACTCGTGCCAAAAAAATCGGCGATGGGTTCCAGAAGAAAGATCTCCACGGATGTCTTCGTTCCAAAAGTTGAGAGATCGGTTTGAACTCACTGGTAGGTGTCTTATTGTTGGTGGTCGAATCAACGAGGAAAATGAGCTGCAAGTTTGATTGATGCTACAAGAAAATCCTCACTTAATGTGCACTAGGGAAATAGCAACGGAAACGGATATTTCACAAAGTAGTGTGAACAGCATAATAATGAATCATAAGTTCCACCCTTTTCATCTGAACCTACATCAAGAATTTTATGGTGATGATTTTGCGTTTTGTGTTCCAATGAATGGCGTGATTGATGAGGATTATAATATTTTAAACAAAATTATGTTTTCTGATGAAGCAACTTTCAAGAAGAATGTGCCTGTTCTGCTCTGCTTCTAGGCTTAGTTTTATACACGGTTTGCTTACAAGTAACCCACAAGAAAAAAATCTAGTGGGGTCAGGTCTGGCTAGTGAACATACGACAAATCCATTTTCTTCTGAACTTGATGGTTTCCAACCAAATGCGCATTAGTTATGAATGCTTGCACCATCCAACTAATGATGTATTTTCCATCGTAGCTCTATCGGAATGTTTTCCAGTCCATCCCATAATTGATTATTCAAGAAGCTGACAAACATTTCTGAATTCACTATGCTTTCGAAAAAAATGGTCCTATAATTTTGTTTCCTAAAATACCACACCTCACGTTGATTTTCTGGGATTATTGCCGTTTACTCAGTAGTGGGAATTTTGAGAGAAAACTACGCAGTTGGTCGTGAAAGTTGCCTCAACCGTGAATAAAATTTTATTCAGAATATTTGGTTTATTAAGAAATTCTCCTTGGCACCGTTGGCAATATTCCAAACTTCTATATAATATTGTCTCCACCCTTAATAGTGTGAAGGAGGTTTGGTTTGAATGGAATTACTTTTTCATTTTTTAATTGTAGATTTTGGTTTGCCGACATCAAGAGACTATGACTACTTGTTGGATTATGATTGAAATTATCTGAAATGTCATTTTCTTGTCTTCCGCGCCCACTTCTACTTGAATTCAGCACAGTTCCTGAGTTATTGATTAATTTACTTATCCGACTCTCCGTAGTGTGTTTAATGGCATCCCGATCTTGATGCCACCTGTCGAATTCAATAGCTGCTTCTCTTGATGACCTGGTATCATCACCAATGATTTGACTTATCTCTATATATTATCTCACAGAGAGTAAACTTCCGTTGCACAAACGATTATAATTAATAAAAACTTACACATTAAACAACAATCGTTATCTGACAAGTTATTTGAAAATGTTGATATCGCTTTACTTCCATAGCCATCTGAGTAAGAGAAAGTTGGAGAAAGATATACTAGAAGGGTTGTGTTACCACGGCAGGCTTGATCATCAGTTTGTGAAATCTCTGGGCAGTCTGCATTCAGTAAAACTTGATATTACGATATTGAATGCCATCCTACACTCAACGGTATTGCTAAAAGCAGAAAATATAAACATTCGATTGAAGTATCCATAAATTTCATAGTAAGGTAAACCAACCAGTCTACGACAGCTAGCCAGTCATCGACACTTTCAAGTTCATTCTTCTAAAATAAGAAAAGTTTTAATTCAAAGTATATGTTCTGTGAATAGTTGTATTCCTTCGTGTATGTGGCAACTATTCACAAAATTATGTTCCATTATTAGCAGCTATTCTATCAGAGCATGTGGATGAAGTCAACAGATGCATCATTTCATTGAAAGTTTGCCCATTGTTTGAGATATTCTTAAGATAAGGATATGAAAAAAATATTTAGTATAAGCTTTATTTCGTATGACCTATATATTTTCTATATTTCTGCCCAATCAGTATGCTGTGATGGGGAGAAATATCAAATCTAACATAACCAATATGTTTTTTCCGAAAAAAAACGCAAGTGTCAATTACTGGTAAATGAAAAATTATGTTGAACCAGTCATTGACATACTTATCAAACACTAGAACAACAATGTTGTTTGGGTTGTGGTTGCTTGTAGATCTCTGTCAAAAGATGGTTCTCAATACAGGATTTTCATTTTCTTAAACCTACAATGTCCAGTTATCGACAGTAGTGTCAATTACTGGAGAAGAACATGTCAATAATTGGGTTGAACACGTTTCAGGCATGTCCCCAAAAAATAATCACAAACCGAATTACCAACCGAATCTAGAAAATAAACAAAAACACGAAAATATAAGAACCATTGGCCTAGTGACAGAATGGGAAAACAGAATTAGTGAGAATAAAGTGATAAGTATTAAAAAAAATCTGAATAAATCTGAAGGGATGGAACAGTTGAAGAAGACACGTCTCTTTTCAAAATATGGAAAGATCAAACACAAGAAAATATCTGTTGAATAATAATTAGAGCAGAATAACAGGATGGAAATGAAAGAATAGATACTGAAAAAAATGCCTCAGAAAGTTCGGATGAAGAAGAATGGACTGATAGTGGCGAGAGATTAGATGATGTGGCTATATCTGAAAAAAAAAGATTATTGCGAGCTTGACGGAATGAAGAATGTGTCTTCTGGAGACTGTCTTATCGAAATTCTTTTGAGGAAAAGAAAAATAAGTCAATATCGTTATGTTTGTGTTGTTCAAAATATGCTACCTACATAATGAAAATGAGATTGAAGAAATGTCGATGAAAGTTTCCAATCCTGAAAAAGATGTTTTATAGTAGATGAAAATGTCTGGTGGAAACATCGGCGGTAATGAGAAAATTACCATCACCTGAAATCGCGTAGAGATTCTCTTCATTTTTTATGACCGACTTACTTTTTCATTATATTCTTGATCACTTAGGAAAATTTTAAGTATAATCTCAATCAGTTGTTTAATTTTTACACTACTCAAGTTGAGTTAATATTTTCATTTGTGTATAAGTATTGAAATAATAATAATAATAATAATAATAACTCATCTTTATTCATCAGATGCAGGAACAAATAAAAAAATATATATAATAACAAATAAATAAATATATAAAATTATAATATGAAATTACTTTAATACCTAATCTGCAAATATGAAAGGCGGAGTATCAGCAGAATGCTGTTTTTCAACTCAACCCGAATGAATACATTTTTATACTGTCAAACATTGGGTATCAATTACTGGGTAACCTCGAAACTTGTTCTGTCAATAACTGGTACAAAAAACGACCAATACTTTAATTTTTTCACAAATATAATTTAATTCCCAGCAATCTCTATTAGTAGAATTGGAAAAGAACAAGTTGAGACATCATCTGGAATTAACAGAAAAAAATTACAACTTTTTTTTCAGCCTGTTATAAAAAAAATCTAAATTCTTTGTTCTAAAGGTGTCAATTATTGGGGGGTTTACCTAAACAAATTCATTTGGTTCACGATTTTTCATCATTTCATTCCAATAATCAAAATGAGTATAATCATAGCAACTACCAAACTGTATAGGAAAAGCAAAAAAACAGCAAAATTCGATTCCATGTATCCATGAATAATTGAACTTAAAAAACAATTAATTCCTTGTGCAAACAACACCCTGTATATGATATGTGCGGAAAAAGAACTGATAAGCTGTTCCATGGATATACGACAATATTCATGATATTATACTATTCTTTTTTATTAATTTTGTTCATGGAACGTTTTTATTCTCAATAAAAAATGCCCTGTATATGACTTCGAATTGAAAATTTGAACACGTGTATTTCAGAGAGTTTAAAAGACCTCTTCTTTCCTTTTCTGTAAAACGATGCATTAAAGTAGTTACCGGTGAAAACGTGACAGATTGCGAGAGCGATTGACAAGTGCTAGCCAACGTTTTTATAAATTTCATTAATGTTTCAGTACTCTAGTACTTATTCAATATGTGCGGCGTAATTATTATTAATACACTTTTATACGATTTACATAAAAAAACTCCATTATTATTTTTACACGTGTTCATGTAGCAGTAACCGGCATCAAGAGTGTATACAGTGCAAGTCTCTACCTTCATAAATTCAGTAAATCGAAGAAAGTTTTTTTGTTGGGAATATGCTCGGATAGGTCGATCATTATTTTAAATTACGCACTTTTTGATGTTAAAAAATATTATACGGCTTGTGTCAAATTTGGCATATGACGTGCTCATAACCGTTGAGAATTATTTTATTTGGTCAATCCACGCGATTTATGTGTTTCAATTCGAGTACCAATTTCTTACACCACCCCACACTATGAAAAATTACTTCTAGTGATGGAATTGATCATATTTAAGATATCTTATCTACATCCGACTTTATTCCACTGCTCATCACCGTTGAGAATTATTTTATTTGGTCAATCCACGCGATTTATGTGTTTCAATTCGAGTACCAATTTCTTACACCACCCCACACTATGAAAAATTACGTCTAGTGATGAAATGAATCATATTGAAGATATCTTATCTACATCCGACTTTATTACACTGCTCATCACCGTTGAGAATTATTTCATTTGGTCAATCCACGCGATTTATGTGTTTCAATTCGAGTACCAATTTCTTACACCACCCCACACTATGAAAAATTACGTCTAGTGATGGAATGAATCATATTTAAGATATCTTATCTACATCCAAATTTATTACACTGCTCATCACCGTTGAGAATTATGTAATTCTGCCAAACCACGCGATTTATGTGTTTCAATTCGAGTACCAATTTCTTACACCACCACACACTATGAAAAATTACGTCTAGTGATGGAATGAATCATATTCAAGATATCTTATCTACATCTGACTTTATTACACTGCTCATCACCGTTGAGAATTATTTTATTTGGTCAATCCACGCGATTTATGTGTTTCAATTCGAGTACCAATTTCTTACACCACCCCACACTATGAAAAATTACTTCTAGTGATGGAACGAATCATATTTAAGATAAATTTGGATGTAGATGAGATATCTTAAATATGATTCATTCCATCACTAGAAGTAATTTTTCATAGTGTGGGGTGGTGTAAGAAATTGGTACTCGAATTGAAAGATATAAATCGCGTGGATTGACAGAATAAAATGATTCTCAACGGTGATGAGCAGTGTAATAAATTGGGATGTAGATGAGATATCTTAAATATGATTCGTTCCATCACTAGAAGTTATTTTTCATAGTGTGGGGTGGTGTAAGAAATTGGAACTCGAATTGAAAGATATAAATCGCGTAGATTGAGAGAATTAAAAATTTTCTACCGTGATGAGCAGTGTAATTAATTCTGGAATAGATGAAATATCTTAAATATAATTCATTTCATCACCAGAAGTAATTTTTCATAATGTGGGGTGGTGTAAGAAATTGGTACTCGAATTGAAACACATAAATCGCGTGGTTTGGCAGAATTACATAATTCTCAACGGTGATGAGCAGTGTAACAAATTTGGATATAGATGAGATATCTTAAATATGATTCATTCCATCACTAGACGTAATTTTTCATATTGTGGGGTGGTGTAAGAAATTGGTACTCGAATTGAAACACATAAATCGCGTGGATTGACCAAATAAAATAATTCTCAACGGTGATGAGCAGTGTAATAAAGTCGGATGTAGATAAGATATCTTGAATATGATTCATTCCATCACTAGACGTAATTTTTCATAGTGTGGGGTGGTGTAAGAAATTGGTACTCGAATTGAAACACATAAATCGCGTGGTTTGGCAGAATTACATAATTCTCAACGGTGATGAGCAGTGTAATAAATTTGGATGTAGATAAGATATCTTAAATATGATTCATTCCATCACTTGACGTAATTTTTCATAGTGTGGGGTGGTGTAAGAAATTGGTACTCAAATTGAAACACATAAATCGCGTGGATTGACCAAATAAAATAATTCTCAACGGTGATGAGCAGTGTAATAAAGTCGGATGTAGATAAGATATCTTAAATATGATTCATTCCATCACTAGAAGTAATTTTTCCTAGTGTGGGGTGGTGTAAGAAATTGGTTCCCCAATAGAATATAATTTTTTTACCCAATATAATACTTTGGTTTATTTTCACATAAAGCATTTGTAATTAATTTGTAAGAATTTCTGTTCATAATGAGATGCTCATATTCTTTTCGAGGTGAAGGTGTGGTGCAACATTAGTCCAATATTGCACCACGCCCCATTTTTCGGAAATCCACGCCTGTAAAAAAAATCTAATTTTGTTGTAATAAATTGTAATTAATGTGTAAGATATTCTCATATATTTTTTATTCTGTAGCGTAGGTGTGGTTAAGCATTAGTCTAATATTGCACCATGCCCCATTTTTTAGAAATCCACGCTTGTAAAAAAATCGAGTTTTGTTGTAATAAATTGTAATTAATGTGTTAGAAATTCCCACATGATTTTTTTTTTTGTGTGGGCTACAAATGCTGGTTCAGCATTAGGTACATGAGGAATCACTTACTGGAGCGATTTACCTTTTTTTGTACGAGATTTTAAAAATTACTATTAAAAAGATAAATCGTTTGATTTTATGTCTGAAAAATAGTATGAATAGTTCCTCAATGTTTAGTCTTCTAAATTTCATATAAATATCACTTGCAAAAGCGATTCTTATCAACTGTCTTTGATTTTATAACAAGATTTTCAGAATTTTTTTTAATTGTGAGAGAACGTTGATGTTAAAAATTCTGAAAAAAATCGTAATTATCTTTTACCTTGACATTGATATGTCATGATATTTGAAATGAAATCTGATGAATGGTTTTTGGGAAAACTCAAAAAAACCTCTAAAAATTAGGTTTTTATTTTTTTTTTCTCAAAAACTGTTCATCAGATTTTCTTCTACATCTCTCTAATCATTCAATTTGAATGCCAGAATAACTCGAATTTTTTTCAGAATTTTTAAACTTGCCGTTAATTTTTTCATGGGTTTACAAGAACCTTAAATAATTATGAGTAATAACGAATCAACCGGTTAGAAGCATTTAATGAGATGTAAAGAAGTAAATACGTATTCAACGTTTTTCTGAATTAACATACACTATAAACCACAATAACGATTATTCAACATCGCACTGAATAATGTTACAAAAATGTTATTTTCCATCCACTCGTACGCAGAGACGACATCTTTTCAAAAAGAACCTTTTCAAATGCGTTATATGTTATAGCCCCAAATCAGCGATTCTCAGAGCGGCATTGTGCAATCGGATATCGTTCTGCATAAAGCGCATATTCTCGGGGAGTATAACGTGTGTACGGCATGACAAAGAAATAAATACCACTGAATGAAACAAGCGGAATAATTTCAAAAAACTACGACAGAAGTAACAAGTTGTTCAAACAAAATGTGACAGCCACCTACTAGATTTTTTCAATTCTATTCACAGAAGATCCGTTCATACACAATGCTTTATTTTATTTTTTCATTAGGAAACTATTGCTTCTACAGACACAACACAGGAGTTATGAAAGTTTTTAATTTTCGACAAGGATTCACTTCCTAAAAAAAATGCAGTTATTTGATTACACCCTGTATATCTGTCGGTCTCTGAAACTTCGTTGGAATCTGGATGTTGGACATTTGCGAGAAGTAAATTTTATTGACATACTGTTTAATGCTACCAAGCAGTCTATTCTTTATTATAAATAATCAAAGCCACATTTTATCTGGATAAAATCAAAATAAAATAATTTTTGGGCGTAAGTATAAAAGTTGATGGAAGCCTAGAATAAAACCACGCCTAATGCAATGGAAATCACTTCCTCCAAAAATAATTATAGTTTGTTTGATACCATAGTGTCTTGACAAAATGAGCATTCTTTTGAGATGAATGTCCACTTCCTTTTTGGTTATGTTTCTTTCAGACAATAATGTCAAACTTAAAAAAAAAAAATTATAAATCTTAAATCTGTCATTTTAGCCCCATTTCTTGAAATTTTTTTCCACTTTCTGAAAAACTATTCTGTACGTCTAGAAGCATCACTCATCAGTAATCTTCAGCAGCAAAGATATTTGAATCTGTCTCAATTTGTATACATGGGATTCAAAAATCCAATGTTAGGTAGCGATTTTCCAGATATTCTTAAAATGCCCATTATCTCGAAAACGGTGATATTTTTATTGAGGTGAAATTCCGATATTCTGAACAGTCTTCTTCAGTCAACTTCGATAGAAAGGAAAATCTGCAGTACACTGGCGAAGTACAAAATCTTTATTCCAGACAAGGAACGGACACATTTGACGCCACATTACAGTAAACCACCTCATCTCTACGGTCTTTACAAACATGACATGCCATTGAGACTAGTCACCAGCTCCCGCAACTCACCGACCTATAACCTGGCGAAATACCTGCTACTGATATTTCAACCCACACAGGGTACTAGCAGTTATTTCGTCGAAAATTCCAAACACCTTGTATACTTCATCAAAGACGTTCAACTAGGATCGGAAGATCGTTTCATCAGCTTTTACGTGAAGAGCCTTTATACCAATGTCCCCTTACCATCGTCGAAAGGAAACTGGAAGAAGACATCCAGCTTCATAAAAGGACTGATCTCCCCGTACAAGTGATATTGGAACTACTGAAGTGCTGTCTTCATAACTCTTACTTTCAAGAAAAGGACCGTTATTTCTCCCAAGTTGATGAACTTATCTTAGCTACCTCAGACCGATAGCCACTTTAACATCGTCAATTTCATCATGGGAGAACTTTTCACCTGCAGATTGTTTCGACACTACTTTAAGCAACAGGACAAACAATTATCCACACATAAAAACTAACAACAACAGCACATATTAAAACATAACAATGAATGACAGACAACAAAACAAATCAAAAACGATTTTTAAAATAAAATATCACTAAAGACTTTACTACAAGACTACGCTAATTTTAGAACACACTGTATGACAAGTTTTGAAAAGGAGACGTAAAAAAAACACTAACGATGACAGATTGAGACAGGAAGATATGCAAACTAAAGAGAAAGAATCAAAGAATTAAATGAAACAAAAAGCCTTATCAATTTATTATTATTATTATTATATTAATCATAGAAAAACCAAAATAAAACTTATTAGGAGAAGGGAATAGCTTGTAAGGAAATCATAGATGTTAGAATTTAAGAAAATTAAAAGTAGTGAAATCGGGAGTGAAATGGAATTCGGTTGTCAGAACGACAGATAATAACGAGGAGAGAATAGACGGACAAAATTTGGGAAGATAAGTTAAAAAATATACAAAACGAGAGGAAAGTAGACGGACATGAAAGGTGAATGCAGGTGAAGCAGAGGAATGCAGGTGAAGCAGAGGATGCAGGTGAAGCAGCATCAATAACAACCATCAGATGAGACAGCAGCAGCAATCAAACAGAAGGTAATCAAAACCCACATAAAAAACTTGCTGTGAATTTTAAACTTTTCAATAAATAATCAGTGCTTTCCCTATATCAAAATTCTCCAAGTCTTTTCATTCGAACAATTTTATTAATAACAACACCACAAACTTTCATTTTATGCCCGGAAAAATAATCAATTCACTTGAACTCCATTATTAATTGATTTTAGTATTAAAAACCTCATTGTTCGTTAGTAATAAGTTGAGTTTCTCCTAGAGTAGGAATCCCTTATCTTAAGAAGTTTCGAATTTATGATTGATATTCAGTAATTTAATAATTTTGAACACGATTTGACATTTTATAAAAAAAGAATTTGGGACTAGAAATTTGAATACAATTTTATTTGATATTTTTCTTTCGTTGACAAAAAAAATTTTACAAAAAAAAACAGCACAAAACTTCACTGGAACCACCCTGCAGAGGAGGAGTAGCTCATGTTCATTGGCGACCCGATCTGAGTTACAAAAGGATAGAGAAAGAGAAATACAGGTGAGAGGTGAAACTATTTGGGTATATAAAATTTAAAAATTTCCATTGACAACAAAAACATTTTATATTTGCATTTCTGTAGAGACAGCAATTTACTATATCATAACAATATACATGAAGTGGTTCAAGGAATATGCTATCAGAGAGGCAGAATACAAACCAAAACTATGACTAAGATACCTGGACGACACCTTTATCATATGGAACCACGGGGATGAACACCTTGAGGACTCCTTCTCAGGTATCAATAACATGAGAGATCTAATCAATTTCACGATGAAAAAGGAAGCTAACAATATCCAGTCCTTTCTCGATGTGATAGCTGAAAAAACAAACACCGGTATCCTCACCTCTGTTTACAAGAAGTCACACACTGGAAAGTATCTCAACTATGGCTCAAATCACCTGAAATCTACGAAGAGGGGCATTGTAAGAACGTTGGTGGAGAGAGCGATGTGTATTTGCACTGACCTGGAGTCTGGGCATGCGGAAATAAACCAGATCAAAAAGTTCCCACGCCAAAATGGATATTCCGAAAAACTCATAGAAGTTCAAAAACGACCAAGACGATCGAAGAACGACCACATTACCTCGTTCTTGCCCTTCCCTACATCAGAGGTATGTCCGAGAAAATCAGAAGGATCGGAAACATATACAACATCAAGAGTTGCTTCCAATCCAGCAGAACCTTACGAAGCTTCCTCACCAATACGAAACCAGAGAACAAAACAGAATCCAGCAAAAATTGTATTTACGAGGTCCCATATGAATGTGGAGATTCCTATATCGGAGAGACCAAGCGACCATTATCTGTAAGAATAGCTGAACACAAAAAGTGGACTCAACGGGGGAAAAAATCTAAATCGGGAATTGCCTACGCACGCATGGACAGAGCACCACCGAATTCTTTGGGACTAGTGTTCTTCATAGAGAAAAACATTGGTTCAAAAGCAAATTTATTGAAACCGCCTGTATCGAAGCCAATGGTGCTTTTAGCCTACCGAGCGCGAGCGTGGAAATTGAATACGTATGGAGACCGCTAATGGACTGTTTTGGAGGGAGAAAAAGCGCGAAAAACACGCGTTACAAGATCGCGCGGAATTACAATGTAATTACACCATACCTGCAGACATGTAAAACATCGTGTAGATTCTTAATTTGTCAGTATTTACCTGAAGACGATTGCAGATTCAAGCAATTGAAACTTAGTGAAAAATCAAAAGAATTTGAAATCGTTCAACCATTAAGACGATGGAAGTCCGAAATGCAAGTAACCAGTACATTATAGGTTTGACCAGTTTTTCTTTATCTCTTATAGGTTTCGAAAAATCATCGTGGTTTTTGTGAAAATCTAAATTATCTTTCGAAATTGCCATTTGGAAGAGAAATTAATTAACTGATTCTGATATTATAAATTGCCTGCAGAATACAGAATGAATTGTGCTAGCTCCAAGAATGATTTCTTTTTTATTTAAAAAAGGAATGACTTTTGAACAATAGATAGAACAATAGATAGAAAGTTTTCATACAGTACATAACAGGTTCGACCCGTTTTTCTTATTTCTTATAGTTTTCGATATATGTAACTTGATATATCCTTCAAGAGTAGCCATAAAAAAATTAGGATTGCCGTCATATGACTTCATATAACAAATTCTTGACACGCTGTATAAAATGTTCTTACATCAAAAAGAGCGCACTTTAAATTACTTATCGATGTGTAAGAACATATATCTAACAAAAAAAATCTGTCTTTGATTCACTGAATTTATTCCAAGTGAAAGACTCGCACTGTTTATAATTACTTTGCTACAAACAATATGGAGAGTGTGCACTAATCAAACAGTTGTGTATGTGTGCATATACTGGTTGTCACAGAAGTCGCGCACCCCATTGTACGGATCAGAAGACAAAAATATTCTGAGGCGAAAAGTCCTTAGCCGTTTTTCAATCAGATGCATATATAATTAATTATTAATTGTAGAATGTGACCAATCAGGAGCGCGCTACAGAAGAATGAAAAGTGAGTGGAAAAGCAGTAAGATATGCGAGAGTGAGACGCCAGAGCTGCTGCCAGCTTCTCACGCAGTAGACCTAGAGTGGGGACGGATCAACCGTGGACGGCGGACGTACATGCGAGTTCCACGGTTGCAATGTGATAAAATTTTCTCTGGAGATCTTCGGGCGTATTTTCGTTCCACAAACTGATAATTTTATTCAGTTCGATTAAACTCAAGCCCATAGAACTGTTTTTCCTTTTTGAATGGTCTGCTTGTAGTTTTTTTCGGATTGCATCACGGATCTCGTGCTTGTTAAAAATGACGCTCTTGAATGTTTCTATGATGATTTTGTACCCATTATAGTATTTTTCTTGTAAAAGTTTACCAGTTACATTCCAAATGATTGTTTTTTTCTTCATGATTATGGCCCAATCTTTGAGTATAAAGCTCAATTTTTAAACTCCGCCGCCGTAGCAACAGTTGACGCAGCCGTTGCAGTTGTGGAAAAACTTGTTAATTTATAAACTGGCCTACCGTTGCACCAGCGCATGCGTATTCAGTATAGAATTATTTTTTAAATATATTAGAACATGATTCCAAAAGAGTAAAAAAAAACCTACATCAATCATTGTATGTCACTCGCCTAGACTAATCGAATAAATAAAAACAGAAAACGCCGTAGCTGTTAGTGATGAAAGTTGGTTATCTTCCTGCGGCAAATGCAGCGGCAACGTGTCGCTGCGGAGTTTATAATCAGTTGTACTTAGTAAGCATATTTCATTTTCGGCTGCGTCATCAATATATGTATACAAGGCAATTCAAATTTGACCACCACCATTGGGATCTCCTAAACTACAGGAGATACGTCGAAGCTTAAATTGGGGCAAAGTTGCGTATTCTGGTGCTTAACAAAATACTGTTTTGAAACTTGGAAAATTCCGAGTATTTCCGGAAATATCGGGAAAAAACTGAAAATCGGAATTTTCGTTTTTATTTTTTTCTATCGTTATTTGACAACATAGCTCAAAACCAGAAGTACATTTTCATTGATACTTTTTTTCAGCTACACGTTTTCATGTTCAGATTTACTATCCGACGTTTAGTCTTCTGGCATTCATCATCAACTTTTTTTGTGTTATGAGCGCCATATTGTTTTTTTATACAGAAAATTAATGATTCTCATTCTGATTTCATTATATAATTTGTTATGATTTGCACTTCTGAAACCACAGATACAAAAAAAAAACAATTTGATTTGATAGAGGCTAAGTAAAACTCGAAGTCGTCTCCACAATATATATTTGACCCCTAAGGTAGGAAAGGGTGGGCTGTTGTCAACACAGCTTCGGCAATAAATTGTCAAAAGTGTGGTTGTATCATCATGATACCATCAAAAACATGTTTTCGAGCATAGAAATGCTCATCATCAGTTGAAATTACAGGTCAAAATGGCATGGAGGCGTAGTAAAATTTAAATTATTGTCAATAATGCACAAAAAGTATTACATCAAGTGTTCGAAATGATGGCCTTCCTCTTGAATACATTACCGAGCTCGTCGTCTCAAATTGAGAACAGCCTTAACAATATCCCTTCTTCTGATAGACCTGAATTTCGTGATGATATTGTCTCTAAGTTCATCTACTGTGTCATATTCTTGCTCTCCATAGATTCTTTTTTTTTAAGTGCCCCACAAGAAAGTATCCAAAACTGTAAGGTCAGGTGACCCTGCCGGCCACCTCACTGGTCCAGAATTTCCTAACCACCTATTAGGAAATCTTTGGTGTAAATATTCGCAAACTGCTATTTTATTGTGTGAAGGAGCCCCGACATGCTGAAACCAGCAGCTGTTATAATTACCAAGGGGAAACGTATCCATATATTCTTCGAATTCGTTTCTAAAGAACCGAAGATAGGTTTCCCCGTTCAAAGTATTAGAGAAGAAATGAGGTCCAAGTATTCGGTCATCATAAATTCCAGCCCACACATTCAAACGAAATCGAACTTGTGGTCTGACTTCTCTGAAGTGTCGTGGATTATTTTCACTCCAAATGTGCTCATTATTTCTATTAAAAACACCACAGTTCGAAAAAGTACTTTCGTCGGTCCAAATAAAGTTTTTCAAGAAGTTTGTAGGGTCTACCCTATTCGAGAGCCAGCTACAATATTCCATCCTTCTCTCAGGATCACCTGGATGTAATTTTTGTGAAATATGTATCTTATAACATTTCAAACCACTTTTTTTTAATTCCCTCCAAACGCTCGTCTGTGGCACATCCATTTCTGCCGAGACTTGATGTGTTGATTTGGAAGGATCTGCATTTATCTAAAAAAGTACCAAAAATAATTATACTTCTTCGAATATGGAATGAACAATTATTTTACCTCGGCTAATAAGTTACGTCTAATATTTTGTTCCATTCTGCTTCCATATTTCATTCTTGGTTTCTGAAACGCACTGTACTCAGCCAAGTGTTTGTCCAAAATTCCGAATAATGTTCTATCCGGCTGTTGCCTTTCCGGATATAATTCAAAATAAATTTGTGCTGTTTTCGTACTATTCCTATCAAATTTATAATACAGTTTCAACATATCTCGTTTTTCTTTATTTCAGAATGACAACATTTCGACTGAAGTATTTATGCAAACTTATGATGTTTAATGAGGTCTGAGAACTAGTTTTCGATAGAGTCATGACCATCTCAGATGAAGTTGTTTTTTTTTAATATCTGTGGTATCAGAAATGCAAATCATAACAAATTATACATCAATGAAATCAGAATGAGAATCACTATTTTTCTGTATAAAAAAAACAATATGGCGCCCATAACAGAAAAAAAAGTTGATGATGAATGCCAGAAGACGAAACGTTGGATAGTAAATCTGAACCTGAAAACGTGTAGCTGAAAAAAGTATCAATGAAAATGTACTTTTGGTTTTGAGTTATGTTGTTAAATAACGATAGTATAAAATAAAAACGAAAATTCCGATTTTCAGTTTTTTCCCGATATTTCCGGAAATACTAGGAATTTTCCAAGTTTCAATCAATACAGTATTTTGTTAAGCACCAGAATACGCAACTTTGTTATAATTCAAGCTTCGACGTATCTCTTGTAGTTTAGGAGATCCCAATGGTGGGGGTCGAATTTGAATTGCCCAGTATAAGCAGATAATTGTCGCGAAACATGCGGCAGAAAAAATTGTGGTTAGAATGTGACGGAATCTAACGGTAATATGTCATTGATTGTTATCACAATGATTTACTTTTGGTTTCTACTTTTTTTTCCTTGTTGTTTATACGGATTACCAATAAAAGCTACAGCATTGGGCCAGAACTCTTTCAGTGTCACTGTTATTGTTGAAAATGCTATTATGTAATTTGCTCTATATACTTATTTTGTTATGGTTACGATATATGTTTATCCAGATAGTTGATGTTGAAATTTTTTATAAATAAACTTCAGTAAAAGTTCAGTCGAATCTTATTCAGTTTCTTTTCTTCGAACCATACTCTGCTATCAGGTTATGGGCCCAGTATAATAGTCCCTCTGAACCTACGTTTTACCTGTAAAGAAAAATGGTTACTGTGGAAGAAATCGAAGTTCAACTCAGAGTTCTGAGGAAACATTTGGAAGAAGCTACCAGAACAAAGTCCACAGTGATATCTAGTTCCGTTGGAGGTTTAGCCGAATCTAAGCACCTGGATGGTACTAATTATGGAGACTGTAAGTTCTGGATGAAGAATTTTCTAGTTGATACAGGTCTGTGGTGTTGTGTAGAACCAAAACCTAATCAAGCTGTTGACGGTGATTTGGACCAGAGAGCTTTAGCCAAAATAAATTTATCCCTCAGACCTACAGCAGTTGCCGAAACAAAGAATGCCAAAACTGCCAAAGAAGCGTGGGAAAACTTGAGAAGAACTTATGAGGATAGTGGCATCGTTTGCTTAGTTGGTTTGTACTCAAATCTCTTTAGAACAAGGTTCGAGTCGTGTTCGTCTATGCAAGAGTACGTCGACAAAATACTCCATATAGCTGAACAACTGGACAATATCGGAGAACCGTTCAAGGATAACGTTGTTGGTGGTATCATATTAGGAGGTCTACCTGAACAATACAAACCACTTATTTTGGGAATTCAAAGTTCAAAGCAGGTCACTTCTACGGAATTTGTGAAAAACTTGTTACTTCAAGAAGATGTCAAGACAATGAGCGGCCAGGTCTTCGATACAGCATTATACAGTAAAGGAGAAATGAATAGAAAGTCACAATATCATCATAGAGGTCCCCAGATGTTACAACTGTAACATGTATTTCCATGAAGCCAACGAATGTCCAAAACCAAAGAAACCATGGAAAGGCAAGAAGAAAGAAAATACTTCAGTCGCTCTCACTTGTAACAAAACGTCATCAGTAAACTTGAGTGACGAATGGTTTGTTGACTCAGGGGCAACAGCTCATTTCACCCCAAACAAATCAATGTTACAAGATTTTCAAGATGAAACTGGTATAGCAAATGGCCAGAAACTGAAATGCACCGGTAAAGGCAGTATAAATCTTTTACTTGCAAACAATAGAAATGCAACATTAAAGAATGTTATACATGCACCTGGATTATCAATGAACCTCATTTCTGTCAGTCAATCAGTCAAAACTGGAAAAACCGTAATTTTTGATGTCGACCATGGATGCAGAATCACAGAAAGCAGAATTGAACTCGAGCCTGATGAAATAGTAAGCACAGCCTCTGAAGTCAACGGAATGTATCGTCTCGACCGATTCCCTCTGTCTGCGAATGCTGCTCAAGCGTTGGATGCTACTAGTTTATGGCATCGCCGTCTTGGTCATCTCAATTATGATTACATGAAAATTTTGAAACGGAATTTGGCACTAGGCATAGATTTTCCAGAAGAACACTACAAACAATGCGAAGAATGTGTTAAAGAAAACTTCCATAGAAGTTCCTTCAACAAATGTAGTGCAACTCGTGCAAAACAGGTTTTAGAGTTGGTATATTCGGACATATGTGGTCCTATACAAGAAACGTCCATTGGAAGTGCGAAATACTTTTTAACATTTACCGATGACTACAGCCGTTTCTCGAAAGTATATTTCCTTCATTCAAAAACAGAAGTTGTTGAAAAATTCCAAGAATATAAAGAATTTGTCGAAAACTTCACTGGTTGCAGAATGAAATGCCTCAGAACTGACAACGGCACCGAATATGTCAATAGAAGATTACTGCAAATTCTCAAATCCGCTGGAATTCATCATCAAACTACGGTTCCTTACAATCCACAACAGAATGGCGTAGCTGAAGGCTCAACAGAACTTTGGTGGAAACTGCCCGAAGTATTTTATTCCATTCAAAACTGAATAAATACTTTTGGGCTGAAGCAGTCAACATGGCTACTTATTTAAAAAACTGCGTTCCAACTAAAGCACTGCAGGAAGTTACACCTTTTGAAGTTTGGACAGGAAAGAAACCGGACCTATCACACCTGAAAGTATTTGGCTGCAAAGCTTTAGTGTTTGTGTCGAAACAGAAACGAAGGAAAATGGACCCCAAAGCCGAAGAACTTATTTTCGTTGGATACAGTGAGAACTCAAAAGGATACCGTTTCATCCACCCGCAAACTAAAAAATTGATTATTGAAAGTGATGCTGTGTTTCTCGAAAACGAATTTATATCCGAAACATGTGGAATTCAATCATCAAGAGACATTTTTTCAAAATTCGATGACAGTGATTGTCAACAGCAGTCAGAAACCCTACAAATCATTGAGACTATAAAAACTTCTGTCGAAGAGGGGGAGTGTTCATCCTCATCAATTTCATCGTCACCTGGTAATGACTATGGAATCGACGTCCCAGCTGGTATTCACACTTCAACAGACGGACAATCACAAACTGATACTATCGCAGAAGACCCTATTCGAAGATCTACTAGACAACGGCAGCAAAATCGAAATATATTCAATACCGATTTCGTGAACAGTGTCAGCGATACTTCATGTGATCCGCAAACTCCTGAAGAGGCTATTTTTTTGAAAGAGCTCCTTCGAGAACTAATTCCAGATACTCCAAGATCATTATCACTGTGCTGTGATAACAAGGGAGCAGTGGATTTATGCAAAAATGGTGGGTACAGACCCAGAACGAAACACATATATGTTAAGCATCATTTCATCAGAGAAGTTCAAGAGAGAGGAGATATTGAGGTAAAACCTATCAGAACTCAAGATATGGTTGCAGATTGTTTAACCAAAGCTCTGGGTCATGCAAAACTCATTCTCAATATGGAAAAGATGGGACTACACGAGTTGGAGTGATATTACATAAAGAGGGGGTGTTGAAAATGCTATTATGTAATATGCTCTATATACTTATTTTGTTATGGTTACGATATATGTTTATCCAGATAGTTGATGTTAAAATTTTTTATAAATAAACTTCAGTAAAAGTTCAGTCGAATCTTATTCAGTTTCTTTTCTTCGAACCATACTCTGCTAACAGTTATCCCTTACAAAAGGTGTGAATGAAATGAAAGCATTCACAACAGTTGTGTCTAGCATGTGAAAAATATGTACTAACTTTTCTATTAGCAAATCTTAATCATTTGGATTGAACCTTTAATTCATTGAATATCAGCTTAGAATGACTCTTAATGTCCCATCCCTTTATTTATTCATACATATAATTCAGCGCGCGTGTTGGCCGTTAGCGTGTGAATTCTTTAAGCTAGAGAAATAATATGTTTGGTTCTATTTTGTTCAAAATACTCTCATTTAACAAACAACTTCACAGAATAACACTTTTGTGGAAATTAATTCAGCTATAAAACCCTCATATGTGATCTCCGTCATAACAATGAATTTAACTTACCTAAATACCCCCGTCGTCGGCTTATTGCTCTGGGTTGGTCACACTTTAACTTATCGAACATGCACCATTAATTAGCTTGTTCAGAGCTGATTGGTTTCACTAATTCAGTAATTTAGGCTTGGTTCAATTATTGACTTAACTAACAACGGAAACTCGAGAAATAGTCTGTTTTTTCATTTATTAAGGCAAAAGGAGAGAAATAAATATAAATCTGTATAAATATGCGACTAGAATGTTAATATTCACGAGAAAAAAAAAGGAGATAGAGAATTTACTTTCATAATTAACGTCAAAATACTGAAATTTCAATGATTATTCAAGAACAGACTGAAAACAATATTTTTATAACTCAAAACAAAGACCTATCAAATTGACAATATATCATCTAGCATGTTAGCTCACCAAGACCATCTTTAAATACGTAAAACTAATTAGAGACTATGATAAATGATAAAATACTTAAGAAACCCTTCAACTCTGAGAAAATAGATCGGAATGTCCCAGGTCAAGGTGAGGCCTTGACCTTAGTATTCTTCACTCGACTTACTGATTCAGACACAACATTTCAATTGTCTCTTGTTTTGAGATCTCAAACGGGTCAACTTTATAATTCGTTAAAAGATAGGGGGGATGATCCCGCCCTCAGGATTTCACTTGTAAGATATTAAGGTAGGTGTCGTTACTTGAATGGTCTTGGCATTCTAAACCCTATTCTGGTATTCTACAGTCCTAATTAATTACATGTAAGTTTTCCTATTACGTGACATCATATGGGTGACCGCCCCGTACATTTAGGACCCCCGTCGAATGTGGTTTTCACTTTACATTGATAGAAAACGGTCGACAAATACTATCAAACATTCTCTTTTGTTCGTGCGATGTCACTCTGCATTCTTACTTTTGAAATAACAATTTGAGACTAAAAATTAATTGACTAAATGGTCAGAAAGATATTTCTGATCGTTCGTTCCAGTAATATCTACGGCATCCAAACGAGTTCGTACCAGATGGTAAACAATTGACCCTTGAGCTATTCAGTCTGTAATTTCCAGATTTTACAATATCTTCCCTTTGTCCCACGACCAGAGGCGTCTCACTATTCTATTACAAATGCAACGATTCCAGTTTTGGTTGATTGCCATCGTGGATATCCACGGGGCGAGTTTTTCATATCCGAGAAGTATTTAGGAAATTTTTCTCTGTTTTATCCAATTATTCCAGCTGCCCAGATTTCATTTTGCTAGAGTTGAATCATCAGATCCACTGAACTAAAATAATTAACAAAATAAGAGGTATAATTTTTACCTGGTAAATCGCGGGTTAAATCTTTCATCTAACTTTTGTTCCAAGATTAGATTTCCTGATATCACATTTTTACCTTCATATATTTCAAACTGTGCAACGTATACCCTGAGTAGCTCGAATCCACTTCTTCGAACCCTCATCTCAAATGCACGTTTTGTGAGTTCATCTGTCATTTACCTCATTGAAATTATGTTGTAATCGAATAAACTTCCTTTTGTTCACTCAGGTTTCAATCAGGGTCGGTATCATTTAATTTTCCGCACGTTCGTGCTATAATTTCCTCACATTTTCCATGAAGAATAAACAATTTTATCAGAACTTCGTTTGAATTGTGATTTCCCACCATTTCCCTCCATATTAAAAAAAACACACTTCAACTCTTTTTGGAACTAGCAGTAAGATCATGAATTTTGAACAACCCTGTATAACGCAGATCAGAACTTCTCCATACAGAATGAATAAACATGATCTTGATGAAGTAAACACAAAATTGCAGCTTCCCAATAATCCAAATATCGCAGAAATAAGCATTCAATTCGAGCTGTTTTGGAAAAAAAAATATTGATAGTAATCAATATCTCAAAAACCGTTAGAGATAGTTATGGGAAAGTATGAGGCAGAAATAATCAGACAGTAATAACAAGTTCGAAAACGCGGTACTATAGAGGGTGTCCCATTTGAAATAACAAATATGCTGCTACTTTCTAGTATAAGCGGCAACGCTGCATCGCTTTAAATATTTTAAATCGATAGATCGATAGATCGATAGAAGAGCAATTACTTGTGTAACCAAAATCTCAGAATGATCCTTTGTCCGCAAAAATATGAGGGTGGTAGATTCTCATTTTGTTGACTTGTTATATCGAATCAACAAATGAAAAAACAAACAGCTTTGTAGGAATAACTACATGCCAACTGCCCCTGTCTCCCGTACTACAACGACCTGTTGCTATCTCCTGAAACATATTTGTCTGTTTTGTAAAAAAAGTAATAACTGCAGCCAGAAACAGAAGAGCAAAGGCAAACCGCTCTACGGCGAAATTGCTTTTCGCATAAGTGAATTTTGTAATGTTATTGCAAATCTAATTTTGCTAGCACATATCAAAATTCGGCGGCGGACATTCCGAGAAAGTTCTCGCAACACTCCTAATTTTCATGCTCTAGTTGCTGTATTGAAGTTTTCGTAATATTTTGATTTTCTTGTCTTTTAATCCAGTCTTCACTGAGTATATATGAGGCATTGAATGAAAGTTTGTCTTTGTGGAGGATATTCGTTTCTTGACATACCTTTTTGGGAATTTTAACCTTCCACAGTCAGACTGTGAAAATTAATATTTCTAAAAACGTCATTAAAAGGGTAACTAGAATTGCCTTCAATATTTATTCGTCAATAATGATGAGTGACGCACACATTTACACAAACAAATATCCTTTACACAAAATCCCCAAATTCGAAATAAAATCTGGTGATTATAAAAATTTGAAATTCAACGCCCCTTAGCAAAAAATCAAGCCGATGGGAACATATTTACATAAAAACGTTACTCCACGAAATGATCTGAGGAAAAAGACACTGAAATATTAGCACATCATCAAGGATCACTATGTATACGATAGTAGTAGTATATTTGGCAAAACACAAGAAAGGTTTTCACGAGGACACAGGAGTTCCGTGATACTTCAGTCTCTTGAGATATTTATCATAAAAGTGTTTCCACTTAATGTGAGACTCCTCTCTAAAACAGCTGAGAGTATTGTCCGAGAAAATATTCTTTTCATGAAAGAAGGCATGTTGGTTACACATTAAATGGAGATATTTCGTGTAGACAGCTACTTAATAGAAGAATCAGTACGTGATTTAAATATTATTAAAAAGGCATCATAGATTTTTTGACATACCTTTCTGGGAATTTTAACCTTCCACAGTATGAAAATGAAAACATGTTGATTCAAAGATATCTGTACAAGTGTAGAGGGGCAATTATCAATTCGCCCCGATCAGTTACTGCGTTTAGAAGACTGCTGTCTTGAAAACAGTTATTTCATTTAGTCAGTTACGTATCGTATACTAAATTTGCATAGGATGAAAAAAAAATTAAAGTGACTAAAAATACTTCTCTTTTTCGAAACCGTTGACGTTTCGGAGACTATATCTGTCTCCGTTATCAAAACTGTAAGTATGAAAACTTGCTGGAAATTCTATTTTTATCAGTTTGGAAATGAAAAGATTCAGTTTTGACAGATTCAAATGAAATCGGCCAAGATATTTTTATGGTGACATTTGCTATCTGGATACATATAGAGTGTTTGGTATCAATCAATCACTCTGTTATTCCTCAACTCTTCTCTGGGAAGAGGTAACCATGTGCTATCCATTTCGACTGAGTTGGTTGATAATAAAATACAGGCAGTTTCCTTCAACTTTCTTTTTTCTTCATTTGATTCTCTTATTGAAATTTTGGTGTCATTCCGTTTCATCATATGATCGACATCCGATGTGAGAATATTTTTGGATATTTTCGAAGCAGTTATTTTCCTATATCTTATATATCTTTTGTGTTCTTCCTTACGCACAGTCAATGGTCTTGATGTTTCACCTATAAAACTTCCACCACATGAACAAGGTATGTTGTAAACACAATGTATTGGTTGTCTTGAATGTTGTTTTTACATCATACCAATGGCCAATCCGTTTTATCTTAACCTTCCACAGTCAGACTGTGGTTAAATTCCCAAAAAGGTATGTCAAGAAACGAGATCCTCCACAAAAACAAACTATCATTCAATACTTAGAAGGACTGTATGGGCCGCAATGTGTTAGGAATTTCAAGAAACTCGAAAATCTGTACAAAAAATTATTAAGTTCTCACAATAGTTTAACCTTTTTATGTAGATGTCGAGATAATAAGATCATTCCTAGAAGTTTAATTTTTAAAATGCCATATGATGATGCAAAAGAGTTATTGAAAGGACTGGCCACGCAATGGTAAGAGAGATAATACAATTTCATAGAAAGAACAAGGTAAATTTAGATTATTCAATCAATACTTTGGAACAATTCGTAAAACAAAATATGATCCAATATGTCTTCAATTATATGAGGAACTTTATTGAAAATTATTATTACTCTTTCAATCGAACAAAAAAACAGAGTTCATAAAGAAAAATTCAAAAAATTATCAGAAAAAAAACAAGAACAACACCTAAAACACACAACAAACACCAAGTTTTGCTGACAGAACTTTTATCAATTTATCCTCTAGAATTCTAGACACGCATGAAAAACATGTGTCCAACCCTTGAAATGATCACTGTCATAGAGGCAACAGCCCAGCCTTTACCACCTGAAATAGCTGGTGATTACAGATCTCACTGCAAAAATGCACTGACAAAGCCTTATGGTCCCGGAAGTAATTTAAATAAATACGAGAAGAGAGCAATACATCTTTTAGTTCAGATGATGAAATTAAAATATTTCCAGCTGATAAAGGTAATGCCACAGTCATCATGAACACAGACGATTATGAAGACAAACTTACCGAAATAATCTCCAGCGCTACCTATAAAATAATAAGTGACGGCGCTACTTCTTCAGTAAGAAACGTATACAAAAAAATTAATGACAACCCAATTCTATCCATAGAGAGAAAAATATATCGGACACTCGTAAACTACAAATATACGCTCACAAAAGCAGAGCGCACAAACCTAGTGTCTCACCACAGTAAACCCCCTCATTTCTACGGACTTCCAAAAATACACAACCCAATACATCCCTTGAGACCTATTGTGAGTTCCATTGGTTCTCCATGTCAAAAGCTTGCCAAATACCTTCTTAATATTCTGAGATGGAAATAGTTTCATAAAAAACACCCCTCACTCCTTAGAAAAATTAAACCAATTACTAATCCAATTGAAAAAACTTTGGAAATTGTCACAACTAAATTGGAAAAAGACATATCATTGAATACCAGAACAAAAATGAATGTCAACTCTATCATAGAAGTCATTGACTCTGCTATGAAAAAACGTATTTACAATTCAAAAATAATTTCTATCAACAAGAATTCGGTATGGCTATGGGTTCTCCATTATCGCCAGTTTTGAGTAATATTTTCATTTTGAAGAACGTTTCATTGAAACTCACCAAAACGGACCCAGGGTTGGGGGTTATTGATGATGTGTTTGCCATTTGGAATAAAAGTAGAGATGACTTGAACATATTCTTAGATTTTATTAATAAACAAGAACCGACAATAAAATTTACTATAGAAACCGAAAAAGATGGTCAACTGCCTTTCTTGGATGTTTTGATAAAAAAATCAACATCTCAAGTCAATACTACTGAAGAAAACACACACCAACAGATATCTCAACTATACCTCTAACCATCACGTCAGCGTGAAGAAGAGAATTGTGAAATGTCTTTAAAATATCAGGATCTGAAACAAGAAATAAGTCTAATAAAGTCTGTTCTCAAGGAAAACGCTATCTAGATCACTTCGTGGAAAAAACTATACATGAAATTGAAAATAATAATACACCCAACAACCAAAGAACACTACCACTAGAAATACTTCAACACAATACACATCAGACAACCAACATAATACCAAATGTCCCCGGATTGTCTGAAAAGATAAAACGGATTGGCCATAGGTATGATGTAAAAACAACATTTAGGACAACCATTACTTACACACACAAAACCAAAAAACACTGATGAGCGTTCCAAAAATTGTGTTTACAACATACCTTGTTCATGTGGTGGAAGTTATATAGGTGAGACATCAAGACCATTGACTGTGCGTAAGGAAGAACTTAAAAGTTATATAAGAAAATATCATCAAATGACACCAAAATTTTAATGGGTGAATCAAATGAAGAAAAAAGAAAGCTGAAGGAAACTGCCTGTATTTTATTATCGACGAAATGTTTTTCAACCAACTCAGTAGAAATGGATAGCACATGATTACCCCTCCTCAGAGAAGAGTTGAGAAATAACAGAGTGATTGACTGATTGATACCAAACACCCTATATGTATCCAGATAGCAAATGTCACCATAAAAAATATCTTGGCAGATTTCATTTGACTTTGTCAAAACAAATCTTTTCATTTCCAAACTGATAAAAATAGAATTTCCAGCAAGTTTTCATACTTCGAGTTTTGATAACGGAGACAGATATAGTCGTTGACGTTTCGAAAAAGAGGAGTATTTTTAGTCAATTTAAATTTTTTTTTCTTCATAGGCAAATTTAGTATAAGATAGGTTACTGACAAAATTAAATAACTGTTTTCAAGACAGCAGTCTTCTAAACGCAGTAACTGATCTGGGCGAATTGATAATTGCCCCTCTACTGCAGCTTTTCTTTTGTCCGTTTTTGAACAAAATTAATAGACAACTTGAAATCAATAATAATAATAATGATAATTTTTAAATCACGTACTAATTCTTCTATTAAGTAGCTGTTTTCTACACAAAATATCTCCATTAAATGTGGAACCAACATGCTCGTAGAGTCCTTCTTTCATGAAAGGAATGTTTTCTTGGGCAATACTCTCAGCTGTTTAGGAGAGGAGTCTCACATTAACTGGAAACACTTTTATGATAAATATCTCAAGAGACTGAAGTATCATGGAATTTCTCTGTCCTCGTGAAAACCTTTCCTATTCTGCCAAATATAGAACACTCTACTATCGTATACATGGTTATCCTTGATGATGTGCTAATATTTCCTTTTTCCTCAGATCATTTTGTGGAGTAAAGTTTTTATGTAAACATGTTCCTATGGGCTTGATTTTTTGCTTAGGGACGTTGAATTTTTATTTTTTATTTTCACCAGATTTTATTTTGAATTTGGAGATGTTGTGTCAATGATATTTTTTGTTTGTATAAATGTGGGCGTCACTCATCATTATTGACGACTAAATTTTGAAGACAATTCTAGTTTCCCCTTTAATTACGTTTTTAGAAATATCATTTTCGCAATGACATGAAGTAAGTTGTTGACGTGTAAACCCATCTCATCATATAATTTATTCAATTTTTAGTACTTGTACTGCACTGGAATCGAATGCGCAACATGGATTATGGAGCTCCTGCTCATTTCAGTGTAATTGTTTGCGACCAGTTACATGCAGTTTTCTTATTCGTTGGAGCAGCAAGATATCAATAGTTTGTATTTCTATTTGTGGAATCATAACAATAACAAGTACGGGCGTGAACATGCCTATTATGTAACTCACCCTGCAACACTTTAATGAAATTTTAAATCATTTCACCTGTAATCATATAGCTTCAATCACATTTCAAGGTTTGTTAGAAAAATATACGAAACATTCTGACTACTATTCAGAGAACCACTCTATGAAGTATACCGTCAACATGTATGTCCATTATATTGACAATCACAGGGTTTACGTCTATTTTGAATTCTAAAATAGAATGTCCAGTTTTACATTTGAATTACAGCATCCTAATAATTGTATAAATGTCCTGTGTTGGCCGAACCTCAATAGACTATAAACGATTTGCCAAGCGTATTTTTAGAGTTGGGCGATGACCGAATTTTATTTTTATCGATAGCCCAATAGAAAAATAACGTGAGTCTGATATAAGTGTGTTATTGTCTATTTATATCCTTTAATTACCAAAACAAAAAATTCCAAAGTATCGGGTGCATTGATCTGGTCCCCTTGGTAAACATTCTCAATAAAATAACAACCACTTAGTTATGTCATGTTACGTTTCAGTTGATTTTATCGCAAGGCGATTCCACTTCAATATCCACTTCGTTTTTCTAAGGTACATAAGTATGGAATTATAGGTGTTCGTTTGGGATTGTTAGAAACGATTGTTTGAAAATTGTAGACTTGAATTCTTGCATTTCGGATTTAATAGTTGAAAAATTCCTACGTCTTTCAATTTTTCACTACGTTTCAATTGCTTGAATCTAAAATTATTGTCTTCAGGTGAATACTGACAAATTAAGAATCTACACGATGTTTTATAGGTCTGCAGGTATGTTGTAATTACGTTGTAATTACGCGCTGTCTTGTGGCGCGCGAGGAGGGAGAAGCAGCGCGAAAAACACACGCACCACAAAACTGTGCGCAATCACAACGTGATTACACCATACCTGCATATCTATATAACATCGTGGAGATTCTTAACTTGTGAGTATTCACCTGAAGACGATTGCAGATTCAAGCAATTGAAACGTAGTGGAAAATTGAAAGAAGTAGAAAATTTTCAACCGTTAAGACGATGGAAGTCAGCAATGGAAGTAATCATTGTTAGAAACGTTTCTCAAAAGTCGTTCTCAGTATGTGAGTCTGAAATATAATGAAATTTAATGTAATACGGAATGTTGCATCTATAAATACCGATATCAATAAAGCTGTCCCCCAAATCCCTTTCATATGACCAGTTCTGTATATTCTATACATCACTCAAAAATCCATTTCGGGATATTTAACCGACAATTTAAGCACGTGATACTTCCCTACTTATATCTCACAAGAACCAAGTAAAACTGAAAGAAACCTGTAAATCCTCTCTCTAAATTGGTTTCGTGGTTCAACCAAATATCTCTCTATTCACATGCAGACAAAACAAACGTCATAAAATTTAATTACCATCAAAAAGAACTAGGAGATGTAGATATAGTTTCAAATAATACATCTTTTTTAATAACTAACATGGGTAAATTCTCATAAATATTCGTAGATTCACATTGTAACCTGATCGTAAGTCGACGTCTGTCGATGATCCTCAAAAGGTCCAATTTGTGGCACAGAGAATAAGTTTCTTATTAATTATTGTGTTTATTGGACGCCATCTACAGTGTTAAATGATTTCAAAAACTTATTTCCAGGCCAATCATTGTAGAAAGACCTTAACTATGCTGAAAAAAAGATTCAACCCCAACTTCAAACAAAAAACACTTTTGAATATAAATATTTAATAATTTTCGTAGTTGTCTATTATAATAATAATAGAATCAAGTATTCTTGATATGTAACCACAAGAATGAGTCCTCCAAATCGTAATTCAAGAAATTATAACAGTTATTGTCTTACCTAGTCCGAATGCATTCAAACCTTACACAATTAGACATTTACTAAGGAAACACGACTCTTCGGCTTCGTTGCTCCCTTTTGGTCGCCATAAATAAATGTTTCCAAGGAAATAACTAGCGTTGGTTCTGCTGCACTATGTTCTTCGACTTTACAATACCACGACAGGATTTATCATACATCACAGGCTTTACAATACCATCACAGTCTTTACAATACTATCACTGGCTTTACAATACCATCACAGGCTTTACAGTACCATCACAGGCTTCATAATACCATGTGAGCTTATATTACTTTGTTGAATTGTCCTTAAATTTTTTAATTTGCCTATTAGTTCATATGCTGTCTTAAATTCTTATTAAATTCTCTCTCAAATTGTCTCTTATATTCTCTCTTAAATTCTCTCATTTACTTCATAATTGAATATTACATTTGAAGTTTACATCAATTGTTGAGTATTATTAGCCCAAAACTACTAGATTTTATTTAAATTTGAGTAGTATATTTACATGAATTACTATGTATATTTCCATAGTAAATTTAAAAAGTTTAGATTTCCATTTTTTCAGTGTAGATGAAAAAATTTAAAAGCTCTGTATTTCAAAGATGAATAGTGCTATATTTTTGGAAAGGTAATTTTAAGTTCTGTTGCAATATACAGGAATATACAGGGTGTCTCACTAAAAATATTTTTTTCCATCAATAACTATCGATATGTTATTTGAAAGAATAAATCACTTACACCATTAAATTCAACGTAAATAAGTGATTCGGAAATGTTTCTATAGAAACAAGGATTTTTTGACAGGAAAAAAGTTACAGCAACTTGTCGTTAATGCACATTTTCGAAAAACACGCTGTAACTCATAAACGATGATAGATATCGATATGCGGTTTTCCCCATTAAGTTTGTCATAAAGTTTAATCCTCAGACACAGCCATCAGTTTTCATCTATCTAGTGTGAAAACAGGACTTTCCCTTTAAAAGTGTCCAGTTTGGCCCACCCTGTACAATTGTTTGAATTCCACGGAATAAAGGGAATGCTGGTATTGCATCGGATTATTGTGAATCTTCATATTTTTACTATCATTATTTTGTTTAATATTATTCTCTGAAATCTTAGTAACGATTCAACTCCTGGAGCTGAAATCTATGGAATAATATTTTTTTAAATGCCATCCAGAAACGAAATGCGTTTGGAACTCTTATCAGAGAATATTTTTTTAGGTAAAAAAAAAATAATATTCAAGAAGCGTCGTCATCGCTGGCATCCTAGAAACCTTGCCGATCATTCATGTCGACTTTTTCGTCCATGTCTCACCCAAATATTTCTGACACGTTTTAATTTTGCTTAGATTTTCAAAATCATTCCTACAGATTGTATCAAATTTACTCCATGGCAATCCCAAAAAACTGAAGCAAGAACTTTTCCAGCAGATTTTTGGACACGAAACTTCTTAGGTCTTGTAGAACCGGAGTGTCGCCATTCCATCGATTGTTGCTTTGTTTCTGGATCGTAGAAATGTACCCAAGTCTCATCCATAGTAACAATTTGGTTAAAGAAGTCTACATCGTTTTCAAATCGAGCCCAGATCGAACGCGATGCTACTACCCTTGCACGCTTTTGGTCAACATTCAAACATTTGGGGATCCATTTTGCAGCAATTTTTGTCATGTCCAAATTGACGTGAACTATATGATGAACGCGTTGGTATGAAATATTTAGTGCTTCGGATATCTGTTTTAGCCCAACTCGACGGTCTGTTAAAATTATGTCATGAACTGCATCGATATTTTCGGGGACTGTTACAGAAACTGGCCTTCCCGATCGGTCATCATCTTCAATGGAAAATTTACCTCTTTTGAAGCTTGCAGTCCAATTTTTCATGGTCGCATACGAAGGACATTGATGACCAAGGGTATTGAGCATATTTCCGTAAATCTGCTTACCTCTTAACCCTTATAAATACAGGTACTGGATGGCTCGATACTCCAATTTTTCGGTTTTCACAATTTCGGTGGACATATTTTTTCTTTTAATTTATTGCGTAACTCTGGTTTACTTTTTTGACGTCACACTTTACACTGATACTTCTAATAAGTTATTGTTCGTTGCAATGGTAACGCAATATTTTGTTTATGCAGGGAACTGGTCTAGGCTAACTAGATATCAATACATCCTCGTATATATATATATATATATATATATATATATATATATATATATATATATATATATATATATACGCATGCATAAAGATAATAAACAACAATAAAACAACCGATAAGAAAAAGAGAATAACAATATTGATCAAGAAGCAGTATTTCTCTTAGTTCTTTTCTGAATGTCAAACTGATTCATTCAGTAATCTCATGTTCATATTCAATAGCCTATGTGCATTATATGAGAAGCTACCCTCAAACTTTTTTGTGTAGTGTTGAGGAACTGTGAAATTATTAACCCTGACATTAATATTATGTACAAAAGATATTCTTATCAATATAGTTTGCAGGTAAATTGGGATTTTGGACAAGAGCAATTTGTATAAAAAAGATAGAAATATAAATTTTACTGCACAATCAATTTTCAGAATATCCAATCATATCATCAGCATATAGGTGAATTTTTGATGAGGTTATTGCGTTAGGCAAATCAGATGTGAATATTGAAAATAGAAGTGGACCAAGTACACTGCCTTGTGGAACCCCAGAAGATGTAGCTTTGTAGTCAAATCATTATCAATTTTCACTCTTTGTAATCGCCCTTACAGATAATCAGCAAACCAAGACGAAGCGGCACCACTGAACCCAATAAAATGTAGCTTTGCCACTAATAAATCGAAATTCACCAAATCAAATGCATTGCTTTGATTCAGTAGTACTAAAATAGTACTACGTAACTAATCCAATGTTGTAGCAATATCATCCACTACTTCTAGCAAGGCTGTATTCGTACTGAATTTTTGCCTAAATCCCGATTGAACAGATGATTTATCATTTAAGTAGACATTTACATTTGCTGCAACAATTTTTTCAAACAGTTTCGCAAATGCAGGCAGAATGCATATAGGCCTCAAATCATTGAAGTTATTTTGGGTAGAGGCAGAACATCAACAGATTTCCATATTAAGGGAAATACACCCTGCCTTAAGGAATCATTGAATATGTTTCTTATTACATCTTTGCAGTACGGTAGAACTATACTTGTCATTTTAATAATTATCGCACCGATACCATAATATGCTTCTGATTCGCAGTTTTTCAAAAATTTCATTGTTTGTTATTCGAGAGAACTCGAGGGTGTGGTCACTGTTCTTATTGTCTTCAAAATATTGTATCAAGTTACGGTCTACTACTGAGTTACCTGCCACATTTAAGAAAAAAATGTTAGTGACATAAGGATTAATCCGCTCTTCAGGTAGAGTATTGTTTTTTCTACTGTTTGAACAGACACCCCAATCGCGAACGCTCTTCCACAACCCTCTAGAATTGTTTTTATTTTTCTCAAAGTAAATTTCATGTATGCTTTTTTTCTCTTGACAAACTGCGTTTTTTACTATGTTTCTTAATGTTATATAGTATTGCTTATGCGTATCTGTTTTTGATTTGTCGAATTTTCGGCGAGCTTTTTCTTAAATTTGAATAATTTTTTTTCAAGTTATAAGTCATAAATGGTTGGTAGTTTCGTCTAGTCTTGGCTGAGCAGATTGGGGCATGGAAATCAAAGAGAGAAAGTATTGCCATGTTTGAGGTTTCGATTTGGTGTTTGAGTTCTCGATAGAATTTATATGATTCCAATCAATTTCAATAGCATCCAAGGCAAATTCTTCCAAGTTAAATTGTTTTCAATCTCTATGATATATGAGCTTCGTATCTGAATGTGGGCCTTCAAATTTCAATTTGCAATATACCAGTAAGTGGACTGTACTATTATTCAAATCAATTGTATCACTATAATCAAGAAGAATATTTTTGCTAACACAGATAACATCGATTAAAGTTTCAGAAGTATTGGTGATTCTAGTGGGTTTATCAATGATTTGGTGCATATGGTATAGTTTGATATTATTGATAGAAAATTTTGCATTGCATTGTTTTGATTCAGTAGATTTATATTGATATCAAACATTAGAATAACAGATTTAGATTCTAAATACATTAGCTCCATGGAATCAGACAATTCATTCAAAAACCTGACGTTTACATTGGGTGGTCTATGAATCATTCCAAGTTCAACTTTTGTTTTATAGATATGAATCACTAACCAGAGTTGTTCAAGACCGGTATCACTCAAAGTACATTTAAAATTTCTGAACTTAAATTCGGATTTAAGAAAGATCGCTACAGCTCCTCCTCGTGTTGGCCGGTACAAACGGATCAAATTGTAGTTTAGTATTGATATCAAGTGATTCGGATAGTCCGGATGAAGCCATGTCTCTGATATACCAACGATGTCCATATCATTTTCAAGGAAATAATTTTTCAATTCAATGAAATTTGGTAATATAGATCTTATTATTAAGTTGACATACTTTGATAGCTAGTTTTTTGATTTTGCGACTACTGGAGTGCCATTGACATATTTGATGAAAATATTTTCCTCACCGTTTTTCTTCCTTTGATCCTGCTCTATCCAATTTTTTTTTTAATACTCTTGTTACATTTTGGTTTGATCTGTCGATATTGATATTCAAATCTTTCAGCTTTCCTTTATTTTTGAGTATTACATAGACTTCGTTTTTGAAGTGAGCTGAACTTTTAGTGGTACAGGTTTGTTATTCCGTGGTGTGCCCATTCTCAAGACTTTTACATCATTTGTTTGGACAGTTGGCGCAATAGTTTTTGTATTATCTTTGACGTTCTTCAGATCATCAGTCTTTGTTTCTAATTTGTAAAATACCAAGTTTTTCTCTCTTTTCTGCCTCTCAGAGATTTCATTGATCAGTACTTCTGTATTCCAATCTCCTTTTTCCGTTTTCTTCTCCTTCAGCTGTTTGATTTCATCCTGTAAAGAAGTTACAATGGTCTGCAGTTTTTCGATAACTTTCATTAATTCATCCTTGGCACCGTTTTTTCCGCAGCACCCTGTATACTTCCACACTGAGCCTGGCATCTCACTTATCACATCATGTTGAGTTTTTGTGATATTCGAACACTCGAAGTAGTAAAATTCGTCACAAAAACTGCACTGGAAACCAGGCGAACGTCTGCTCAGGGATGTCGAGCATATTTAACAATTTTTCGACATTGTTCAATATACGAGGGCTGACAATAAAGTAAGGTCTCCAACGCTGCAACTTCGCCGGATCACGCGCTAGGCGAAATCTGGCAACACCGCCGTGTTCCTTGGTTCCCCCACTACCACTTTGCTGCTGGGTGAGGCTTCCCCGACCGCTCAGTCTTGGCTGAGCAGCCGTCAACGATGGAGGTACCACTCGCGTCAGCGTCCAAGTGCGAATTGCGTTCTGTAATACGTTTTTTGAGTGCGAAAAAGGTGACACCTATTGAAATCCATCGTCAACTAGTTGAAGTTTACGGGGAAAAGTGTATGGACATAAAAAACGTGCGTAAGTGGAGCCGCGAGTTCAATTCCGGGCGCACTAATGTTCACGACGAGGAGAGAAGTGGCCGACCGTCGGTCTCGGATGCGATTGTTCAAGCAGTGGAGGCAGAAATGCTCAAAAACCGCCGTGCGACAATTAGGGACTTGGAAGAGAAGCTTGGAGGAGTGTGTAGCAGCGAAACAATCCGTCATATCCTTGTGAACAAGTTGCAGTACCACAAAGTTTCTGCCCGATGGGTGCCGAAACAGCTGACCGAAGACCACATGAAGCGGCGCGTGGAATGTGCGACCAAAGTTGTGGCCCGTTTTGAAGAGGAAGGCGATGATTTTTTGGAAGGGTTTGTTACGGGGGATGAAACGTGGGCTCATCACTACACACCCGAAACAAAGGAGTCGTCCAAACAATGGCGCCATAGCGATTCTCCGAAACCCAAAAAGTTTAAGGCGACACTGTCAGCCGGCAAGGTGATGGCTACGGTGTTTTGGGATCGCCACGGGGTATTGTTGGTGGATTTCATGCCAAGGGGAACCACTATCAATGCAGCAAGGTACTGTGAGACCCTGGAAAAGCTTCGTCGTGCCATAAAAAACAAACGCCCGGGATTGCTGAGCAAAGGAGTGAAATTTCACCACGACAACGCGCGCCCGCACACAGCCAACGTTACCCTTGACCTGCTCAAGACATTTGGCTGGGAAATCATCGATCACCCTCCCTATAGTCCCGACGTGGCCCCCAGTGACTACCACATGTTCCCCGCCCTGAAAAAACATCTCGGAGGGAAGAAGTTTGATAGTGACGCGGAGGTTCAGAAAGAGGTCAACACCTGGCTGCGCGAGGCGGACGGAGAGTGGTATTCTGCCGGCATAGACAAGTTCATCGTGCGGATGCGCAAGGTGTTGGAAAAAAATGGCGATTATGTAGAAAAGTAGCCAAGACCTTGGCCTTTCCAACGGTGTATCGCTTTTTGTAAATAAATGTCATTTTGTATGAAAAAAAAAATTGGAGACCTTACTTTATTGTCAGCCCTCGTATCCTGGGAAGCCTTCCCTGATTTGCTTCTACTGCTGACCAAAACCGGTATTCTTGAACTCGAGTGAGGAAGATAAATCTTGGGAAACCAAACAACAGTGTTGCCTATGATCTTGTCCAATCAAAATGGAAGAAAACTTGACAGACTGGTAGAACCTGTAACATCAAACTTTCATGCACAAAGTTCTAACATTTTCATTTCAAGTTCTAGTTTATTTTTATTGCCTCAACACATGGAGGAAGAAAATACAGCAAAGAAATTGAAAAGCCATCTAATGACAGCGAAACAGAAAGAAATGATGGTTGAATTCATTTCATCAAGAAATTAACTCCTACCTATACAAGGGAAAAAATAAAGGCTCTTTGGGCTGAACTGAGCACTCTTTTGAACAGAGTTGCAGGAGGGCCAGCTGAAGAGTGGCAGCAATGGACAAAGGTTACAACTTATTTTCGAAAAGATTTGTTGTTTTATCATTCGTTTTTTTAGACTTGAAAAAAAAATACAACCACTCCCTAATGAAATGTCAAGAGAACGATTTCATTCGATTGAGGGATCAAGGTTCTATCAGTATTAAATAGGACGGTAGTCAAGAATACGGTTTTTGTAATTTCAGTAGAACCACGCCCACTTTCTCTCAATCGTTCTATTCTACTGCCGTCAAGAATAGGGCCCCTGACCCTTCATTATATTGTAAAGTTCGGAGCCACCCAATGGTTTCAGAATTGACAACTTGATATCCTCACAGGTTTTAATTACTTTGAACAAATGTTTCAATCTCTCCACATACGACATGAAATCATTCTTGAGATTGAACAGTTCAATGTTTCCTATGAATGTCATCAATTTATATCAACGACACCGACACAATTTGTACGAGAAACCAAAGGACTTAAACGGCTTCTGTTTCCAGTCGAAGATCAATGGATTCGCGATGCTGACCTTGTTTTTCAGTAGGTACGTACGTGGCTATTGTTCATGCACAAACGACACTTAAACACAAACGACCAACTCGTCGTCGAGCAATACTTAATTGGTTGTTGTTTCTGGATGGGGTAGACTTCTCTGATAGCAATTGAGTATTCTTTTTTTAATAATTTGATCTTTTAAGTGTGGGTCATAGCCATTTTTATATGATGTTTGTTTAAGAGAACAAACGACTTACCTGTTAGAAGTTCGTTCTATATTAAATGAGATATACTCGTCCAATTAGAATACACACGTAGTCACACAATCGTGGCTTTGTCGAACACAATTTCTTTAAAGATCTGACTAATCTAAAACCAATGAACCACTTCTTATCGCCGCCGACGATACGCATGATTCATTACACTGTTTAATAAATAACAAATTAGATATATTAGCTTAGGGGAGGGCAAGGGTGGGATTCTAATTGGACGAGTATATCTCATATAATATATAACGAACTTCCTACAGGTAAGTGGTTTGTTCTATTAATGATATTTCGATATACTCGTCCAATTAGAATAAGTACACACGTAGTTATTTAAAGATCAAATATAGATAATTTGTTTTTTCATTCATTTCTGAGTACATTTGTAATTATCTCATGAAACTGTAGAATAGAAAAGTCAAAGACTTTTTTATATGATTTTTTATTTCATTACTTATTCATTTTTTATTTTGATTTTTTTAAATCAATGTATCTGACCCAAAAAGTAAACAAAACACAACTACTTAGAATTAGTTACTTACATTCTAGAAGATTACCTTCTTCCACCAGTGGACGATTGTAAAATCTAGCAAATACCGCGGATTTTTTCGTTCACTCAGCTGCATTTTTCATTGAATCAATGTTCATACTCGCTCTATTAGCCGCAGATGTAGAGGCATACTTAGTACTATGGCTTTTGAATATTGATGTATCTATTCCGCTTGATCGCATTCCATCCTTAATCCAGCTGCTTATAGATTTGAGTTGAGGCTTTATGAAAGGGTTTCCAATAAGTTGAGATTAAATATTCTTCTTCGTTCTTTATTGCCTGAGAGACCTCTAAATATTTGACTAACTTCTTAGCTACACATAAGTCCGGATGATTGTCGAAAAAATTAAATTTTAAAACAGGTTGTCCTCGATTAAAATTTTGACGTTTTCAACATTTCCGTGAAATTAATTTCCACACCGTTTTCTCTAATTTTGATATTCTTTTCTATCAATTTAGAAATCGCCTGAGTTTTTAAATTTTTTTTCCCTGACGCTAATACTAATACATACAACTAACTTCTGAACCAATTTTTCTAATGACAAATCTTCTAAAGGATACCAGTTTCAAATGTATTTCAAGCCTTGAACTGGATCTTAAGTTTCGTTGTACATTGGGAAAATGGGTCTTTCTCGTTTTACGGAATGCTCCTTTCAAAAATCGTCTCAAAAACATTTCATCAGTATTTGAAATATCTATATGTAGTATGATAGCTAATGCGGACTTAAGTTTATTTTAATGTAGCATATGAAACATTTTTTAATTTTCTTTAAAAAGGAAATTATGTAACCAACACTTACAGAGTACACATCTATTTTTGTCTATTACAAAATGACCACCACTTACTAAGTGTTCCGTATTACTGACGCAAGGTGGAATTATTTATTGATTTCTTCAAAATTTGAAGAACATGCTCGGAAATCCATTTCCTTATAAATGATCTCCGGATAATCTCGATACCACTAGGGGAATTTTCCTCCACAATAGATAGCTGTTGCTAAAGGGCGACAAAAGTAAATTCTTAGTAGGTTAAAAATAAATTTGGCTCTCCTGTACAGAGTGTTGAAAATAAAGAAAACCATGGCTGATTATGCCAGTGTAGGTTAGGTTTGAACATGAGTGGGCCCGTATCAGGCCCTCCACTGCGGCCAATGGCCTATTGTGGCTCTAGGCTAGTGTAGGGGAGAACTAAAATATCCACTGCCTTATCCCCTATAATTTTCCTGAAAACGCGTCCAATTATAGGAAATGGTGGAAATGCATAAAATATTAGTGATTTATCCCATGTGAAGGCAAATGCATTTGAGGTTAAGGCTCCCGGGTGTCACATTTCTTGTTTGCTCTCGAAGCGAACAGTTCTATTGGTTTACCAAGTTTTGAAACGATGTTAGTATACGAGGATATATTAAAAAATTCTTAGCCAACTATAGAACCAAACAAAATTTCAATGTCAAAATATTTTATTACTCAACATATTCTCCTCTTAATTGGATATATTTATTACAGTAAACCTGTCTCTAGACCTTTAAAAAAAAATGTCTTCTTGCTCTGCAAACCAGACCCCCACAGCTTTCATTACCTCATCGTTGGAAGAAAATTTACGATCTTTTGAACTTTTTTTCAGTTGAGGAAAGAGATGATAGTCGGACGGAGCCAAATCTGGTGAATAAGGGGGGTGTTCTAGTAATTCAAACCCTAAATCACGAATTTTTTGCATTGCAACATGAGATTTGTGTGCAGGGGCGTTGTCCTGCAAAAATAAAACACCTTTGGATAGCTTTCCGCGTATTTTCTCTTTAATTTTTTCCCGTAGAGTGGTCAGTAATGTCGAATATTAATCTCCAGTTATTGTTCTACCCTTATCCAAAAAATCAATCATGATTACTCCATGGCAATCCCAAAAAACTGAAGCAAGAACTTTTCCAGCAGATTTTTGGACACGAAACTTCTTAGGTCTTGGAGAACCAGAGTGTCGCCATTCCATCGATTGTTGCTTTGTTTCTGGATCGTAGAAATGTACCCAAGTCTCATCCATAGTAACAATTCGGCTTAAGAAGTCTACATGGTTTTCAAATCGAGCTCAGATTGAACGCGATGCTACTACCCTTGCACGTATCGGTCAACATTCAAACATTTGGGGGTCCATTTTGCAGCAATTTTTCTCATGTCCAATTTGATGTGAACTATATGATGAACGCGTTCGTATGAAATATTCAGTGCTTCAGATATCCATTTTAGCCCAATTCGACGGTCTGTTAAAATCATGTCATGAACTGCATCGATATTTTCGGGGACTGACACAGAAACTGGCCTTTCCGATCGGTCATCATCTTCAATGGAATATTTACCTCTTTTGAAGCTTGCAGTCCAATTTTTCACGGTCGCATACGAAGGATATTGATCACCAAGGGTATTGAGCATATCTTCGTAAATCTGCTTACCTTTTAACCCATTTAAATACAGGTACTTGATGATGGCTCGGTACTCCAATTTTTCGATTTTCACAATTTCGTTGGACATATTTTTTCTTTTAATTTATTGTGTAACTCTGGTTTACTTTTTCGACGTCAAACTTTACACTGACACTTCTAATACGTTTGTTTGTTGCTATGGTAACGCAATATTATGTTTATGCAGGGAACTGGTCTAGGCTAACTAGATATCAATACATCCTCATATATTTTGTTATTCAATGAATATTCTGATTCTATAGATTGAATTCGTGATTGTTTATCCTGCACCACGTTCTCTTTCGAAGGAATATAAGCGTATAACATTATTTTTCGTTTTTCACACTAGGTCCAAATTGTATTCAACGAATGACGGCGAATATGCTAAAGCTGTTTATCAATACGCAGAAGAATGTTAAAGCATTCTGCTTCGGATGCGAAACATTGTATGGCATAAAAAACTGCTAATAATTCAAGATTATTTACTTGAAATCTTGCTTCCTGTCTACTCCAAAATCCCCGGGACACCTTATCCTTACATCCAGTTTTAGACGCATCCGTAAAAATTACATAATCATATTTCTGACAATCACTTGAATTGAAAGACTGTCTCATATAATGCTTCCACCAAAAAATTTCATCACGGGAAACCTCTAAAATAAGCGTTGTTGAGTCGTTGAGTCCTAACATCCATTGAAATTTTTCAGTACTAGGTATTTGTCATGTTCCAATATTCTTGTGTGAAACCAGCCATACTGGACCACTGGACAAACTGAGGTTAAAGTACCAACAATTTTTGAAAAATCCTCAATTTTATAGCTTCTCTTAAAATATTTTTTTTAGTATGGATTCTTGTTTGCTGTCTGAAGCGTGTATGGTCATATTACCGCTATTATTTATATAAATTCTAAATACTCACAAATTTGTGAAGGAATCAATGAATCAATATTACGAATTCTAGTCTAGGTAATGTAGTCAAAACACTAGCAACATTATTTTCAACCTCTAGATAAGAACTCCGGAGTAATGAATGTCGTTTAAGTAAATGGGGCATAACATCTCCTGTTTCCTAAAATGATGAAATACAGGTTGCAGAAGTTTCTTGAACATTTGGAGCTGTGATGAAAAATTGTCTAAACTGAAAACGTAGAAATATTTTATGTTCTGTATATATGTGTATCATATAATGTGCGTCTTTCAAGAAGATTGTAGCCATTAAGCAGTGTTTTGTTTTGTAATTGAATCTTTGACAGTTTCATAATTGTCTAACTTGAAATAAGGTGGAGATATAAATCTGTTAATGCCCTTAAGATTGAGAATGAACTCATTAGTTCCGTTAGCTTTGGGGACCAGAAAAAATGGAGAGAGAAATTGATTCTTCGCTTGTCTACATTCACTTATAACACCTTTCTCAAGTTATTAATTCTTAGATGACAGGTAATAATTTAATAATTTCACAGCTTTTTAATTTTTGACTTGAATACCTATGTCGAAAAGGCTTTCGATTAAATGAAATTTCGTAGCCCTTAATCCAAGACATTATATTCTTGTCTCACGAGAACTACCAGGCATGCGCATAAAGTTTTAACCTGTCACCGTGAATGTTAGTACATACCTCTCCTTCACATTGTTGCCTGTTTTTAACTGAGCTGTAACTTCTCTGAATTTATCCGCAAAGTTTTTTTCCACAGAGAAGCTTATCAGGTTTGCTTTCCTCAACGAATTAATGATTTTTCTGACTGTTAAAGTCAGATTAGGTTCCACCTGATTCTTCCCATTTGTTGAAAGTACATATTTTTATTTGCATTTATTGTAGACTGCTTGATGGCTAAAGATATTGGATGACTGTAATAGGACATTTGTATCATATTAAAATAGCATCTATAAGTACGTTGCTGAAAATTCCAGTTCAGAGTTTAATACAGGTGCCTTCAAATAGGATATATTTCTGGAAATAGGATTGTTCACTTATCCCAACCCATAGGGTGAGATATTTGGTCCATCCTGATGTATGTCATTGCCAAATATTACCCCGCTACCGGGTGGTCTTCTGCTTACTTAAAAACTTCATGGTCCTGCTCTCCTGGTTGCTCCTTCTCATCGATTGTGGATTTTCATTCTCAGAATCACCTGACGACCTTGAAGTCGTGAAATCACCTGAGAAACTGATTGGTACTACCCGAAAGGGATGAGAAAATAAAACATTCTTCATTCTTTTCGGAACCACCCTGCAGGCATTTTACATAGTACCTATGTAAACATTGAAAATATCTCAACAATCTGAAACATTGTCCAGAACCGACCTAATGGAGTTACCCAATTATGATATAATAAAATGCTTGGGACCATCCTGCTAAGAATGGGCTTAACGGTTTTGCCCAAAAGGGAACCAGAAACATGCTTACTTGCGGCTTTGTTTTCGTTCAAGGTTATCCAACTCCTTCCGTAGCTTTCTCCTTTTTTTATCTAATTCACTAACATCACTATCATCACTACATTCTCTACCATTTGAGGCATTTTAACTTAAATTTTCATTGAATAGTGAGTTTACTGTAATGAATCATGGGTATCGTCGGCGGCGATAAGAAGTGGTTCATCGTTTTTAGATTAGTCAGATTGTGTGACTACGTGTGTATTCTAATTGGACGAGTATGTCGCAATATACAATTCATAATGTTGAGTTCTTTTTTGAAGTTGGAGTCTGACATAGGGATATTTAGTAGTCTATATATCATGCTGTTATATGCTGCTAATTTATGTTGATTGTGGCAGATTCATCATTTATAGAGACTCTGTATTTAGTTTCATGAATAGTCGTTTTTAAGTTGCTATGATTATGATGTTGATATAACAAAAAGAATTAATTGACTCTGAAGTATTGCCAAAACAAACTTCACAAAGTACTCAATAAAAACTAACTAAAAGGCGTTCTATTTTGATAAATATATATTCTTAGACGGCGACTTCGTTACATTGGTTCTTCAATCCGCCAGAACCAGTCTGTGGAAGCACTGCCAAAATGATTTCTAGAAGATACCACCTGAGACGACCAGGAGCAGGTACTAATAGAAATTTGGACAGAGACTTTGTATGGTCCCAGAATTCGGGAGAAAACAATGCTCCAACTGATACGACAAATCAGATTAGATGCGGATACGAACCTTGTATCCAGATTTCAAAAGGCGAACCATCTCGAAGACAAATACTTCATAGTAAAGCAGAAAATCTTGAGACAATTGACACTACATCACAAAGATCAAGACACTCACACCATAGTACCGTAAGCTCAATCAAGAGGAGACGGGAACTAGCAATGGAAAAAGCGAAACAAGATATACAAATAAAGAAAATAGAGCTTGACAATCAATTGAGACTTCTCCAAATATAGCATGAATTCCATCAACAAGAAATCAATGAAACCATGGAATCTGAAAGTAATAAATCTTCAAGAAGCCTTTACCCGACCGTCAGAGGTATAACACCAATTCCGCAACCAATATCTTTAAAATCGACGGTTGTTCAAGACTGGGTAAATAGAATTGAAATTCAACCATCTCAAGATCAACCAAGGAAAGAAGACCCACCAGCCATGCAAACCGAAATGTCAGATATTCAATTACCTTGTAAAACACTATCTGAATTTCTCCAGAAAGCAACCCAAATGCCCGCAGAAGACAATTCAAGAGTACATCGTTTCATGGAAAAAAACTATCCTATATTTGATGGCAACCCTGCTGATTGGCCAATGTTTATATCCCAGGTAAATCTCGTATCCTTCATGTACATGTATTCCAATCAAGAAAAAATGGTAAAGATGCATAAGTGTCTCCGCGGAGAAGCTAAACTGGCTGTTTCAGGAATGATGATGTGTCCCTCCAATATAGATATGGTAATCAACACTTTGGAAATGCGTTTCGGACGTCCTGATCAAATAATCGAAACACTTATTGCCCAGGTAAGAGCTATCCAACCAATATAAGACCAAAACCTTGAGAAGTTGGTTAATTTTTTTAGCCATGTAAGAAATCTTGTTGAGACAATAAAATCCTTGAAGTGTGTGGGTCATTTAAAGAATTCTCAACTCTTCAAAATTCCTGATATGCTCAAACCTCAGTGGGGATATATCATGTATGAGAGCAGAGTAGAGGCTGACCTTGGCATTTTTCGTCAATACCAGAGCTAACGCAGCTTGTTATGTCAGCACACCATTTAGTAGATTCAAATCTTTAGAAAATTTTTAACATAATTCACGCTACCAAACAAAAGTACCTCATGCGGTATCATTGTCTACAAATGATAAAAAACCCAAAACTATTTGCCACTACTGCGAAATCGAAGCACATAAAACACTCTTATGTCCCAGATTGAAAGAAAATGACGTCGAAACTAGGTGGTCAGTAGTGACGGAGAAAAAACTATGCTTTTCATGTGTAAATAATCACCATCAAATAGACCGGGATCCCACGCCTATTTTCAAAAATGATTAATAACAGGCTGAATCTTCCTGAGAAGCTTCATTTTGCCGAGCCGCCCAACTTTTTCCTCTAAGAAAATTCTCGATACTGGTAGCTAATAAAATGCGCAGGCGTCAATCATGTCGATTTGGTGAGTGCAACTAAGTCATTAATAACAGTTAGTTTTTCAGTTGGACCTCGGGATAATTAGATGAAGTACTCGAAAAACTTTTGTCTTACAAAATGGATGGTAGGACTGAACATGTACCAATGACGTGGTCATAAAAATTCATTAATAACCAGCGGATTTTTTCACCGTTGCTCGGTTAATATTTGTATAATTGAATGGTCATATTGTCCTACAAATTGAATGGTAGGTGTTCCCAGTCCTACACTCCGAAATTGTCAATTCCATGGTAAAAAAAAAATATTAAAAACTGTAGGACAATGATAACACATGAATGGTTAGTGTATTCTCCACCTAAATAATACAGTGTCCTACAAAAAAACGGGTATGTATCGCTGGTCCTACAAAAATTATTCAAAATAACGAGTTATTTTGAAATTGTGGTTTGGCTAATTTTATATGCTTTTCTTCGTAAAGTAATGTTACTTTCAATTTATAATTGTTTGTTAAATTCAAAAATATCATAATGACTTGAAAAGTTTATGAAAGAAGTGGAAAATTTTGTTTAGCTTTCATAATTTTTACAACAATAACAAAGTAAAAACATTGAAATAATCAATCTGCCCTCCGGGGCGGCTTAAATGATGTCGCATTCGCTTTAACAGATGCAGGGATACCCGGAAAAACCTGAAACACCACATCGTCGTCTGAAGAGCTGAAATATATAATTGAAAACTTTCAAAGAGGTCACACGAATTGTGATGATACATTCCCTAATTTAAATCTCCATCCGAGTATAATATTCCTTAATATAGCTTGTATTTGTCATGAGTGTCAATCATTGGTACCGAGGGGGTAACAACTAGGCAGAATTTTGTACACCATAATTAAATATCATGTACTGATAAAGTACTGAAAGACTGAATGGGGTACTGATAAAGTACTGAAAGACTGACAGAGGTACTGATAAACTGAAACGTATACAGAAATACTGAAATGAGTACTGAAAGACTGAAATTGGTTCTGCAGTACTGGAATCACATATAATCTGATTACTTTTTAACATCAAAACATATACTGGGTGCTTGAAAATATCATTACTCACTGTAGGTACTACGAAATAATGGTGAAATTGGTTAGTGGAAGGTTAAAAAAGGTAAACTTTGAAAAACAATACCTATTTATTGGATATACATATTTGTGATGTAACAAAAACAAATGAGACTATAGAGATCATCAATTATACATCAAATGAAATAAAAATATACAGTGAGGGCAAAAAGTCCGTCGCTCCCCCCTGTAACTTCTTCATTCTACATTACAAAAACATGTTAAATACATAAGTTGTAGGGTTTCATTAGATCTCTTCAATGGTTTAAGTTTCATACATACAGAGTGCCTCAAAAAAGCCCAGCGACTTAGAAGTTTATTTTTTTAAATGGAACACCCTGTATTTCATTGCATTATTAGACTCAGACAAAGTTGAAGCCGTTATTATATTTGGTGAAGCTACCCGAAATTACCACGCTGCTATTCGCATTTTCAATGAACGGTTTCCGGAACGACCGATGTGTCAAAAATATCTGCAGAAATTGGTGGCAAAATTTAACCAAACTGGCACCGTTAAAGATGCTCCGAGATCTGGGAGGCCGAAAATAATTACGGAAGCCGTTGAAATTCAAGTACTAGTCGAAATGGTAAATAACCCGCAACAATCAACTAAGCAAGTAGCTGAGACATGTGATGTTTACAAACATCAGTAAAGAGGGTTTAAAAAAATCCATCCTTACAAAATAAAAATTTTGCACCAATTGGTTGAATTTGTTCCGGACCGGCGACTTGAATTTTGCGAGACAATGGCAGAAAGAATTGTTGCAAATCGACTTTATTTGCAACACATCTGATGAAAGCACTTTTTACCTAAATGGAAATGTGAATACCCTTAATTGTAGATATTGGACTGATGAGAATCCCCATGAATTCCGCGAGGGGCCTACTCAATTTCTCCAGAAAATTAATGTTTGGGCTGGTATTGTAGGTCGCATATTCCTGGAAGAAAATTTAAATGGTCCCAGATACCTCCAAATGCTGCAAGACACAATAAGTATCGATGAGATTGTTGGGCAAAACCCACAAGAATTTTACTTTGATGTAACATTTCAGCAAGATGGAGCGCCACCACACTACTTTCGGGAGGTGAGAAATTACATAGATGAAAGGTTTCCAGGTAGATGGATTGGACGTCGAGGTACAACAGAGTGGCCAGCTCGCTCACCAGACCTTACACCGCTTGATTTCTTTCTCTAGGGCTATGTGAAATCTAAGTTTTTAAGACAGTTTGTGGGCTGTTAGATGAACTGCGTTGTCGAATTATTGAAGTGTGTTCAGAAATAACACCTCAAAACTTGTTTAATGTTAGGGAAGAGTTTACAACCCGACTATTAATGTGTCAAGAAATGCAGGGTGGACATGTTGAACATTTTTTAGGATAGATAAACACTCATATCTCTTCAGTTTTTAATGATTCTTGATCTGTATTTATGGACTACCTTATTTGTTAATAAAATGTTTCAACTTCATTTGTACTAGTTTTCTGTGAGATTCAACAACTCTAACAATTGTAAATGGTACGACGAGGTAAGTTACACATGGTGCCTATCGGCAGTTTGCAACATAGCTTTCAAAAAGTTAGTGGAAAGTGGAAAGTGGAATACATTGTGATCCATTTTCTCACTGAATTGGCGCAAAAGTAGTCGAAATAATAATTTACAAGTCTTCATAATTCCAAAACCACCAACTTCTGTGATATAAAACCATTCATCAAACTTGTTCAGAATTCAACGTAGAATCTAATAATGCAATGAAATACGGGGTGTCCCATTTAAAAAAAATTACTTCTAAGTCGCTGTGCTTTTTTGAGACACTCTGTATGAATGAAAACATTAAAGAGATCGAATGAAATCCTACAATTTATGTTTTTAACATTTTTTGTAATATGGAAAATGAAGAAGTTACGGGTGGGGGGCGACGGACTTTTGGTCCTCACTGTATATATAATAATAATTAACTAAATTGTGGATCAAAATAAGGATTTTTTTAAAAAATGTATATTTCTTATTGATATTGTTGGCGGATATTAAATGGGTGCGAACCTTGCAGACATATTGGTCCCTCAAAAATGAAAATTTTTTCTACAAATTTGATATCTAGATTAGATGGCCAGACATATCTACTTAAATATAATTTGATAAATTTAATATCTTCACCTTTTTCCTCGACATTCAAAATTCTTCCGATATACCATTCTTCGTTGTATGCAACAGCATAGTAATTTTCACATACTAATTCGATATTACAGTTCCCATCCCGATCTGGAACAGGAGGTGAAAGTAATTCGGAAGAATTTTGGAGTCGTTTTTTTCGACGTATTTGTCAGTTGAAGTATAGGGTGTTCAGGAATTTCCGTTTCTTTGATTTTTGGACCTCGCACCCGAACCAATCGATCCGTACTCAGCCTGGAGTTTTTCTTATCCAACATCCAACACAATGTACTTTTTTTTATTTCAATTTTTTTTTCCTTTGGTACTAATTTCCACAAAGAAGTCGGCTGTTTTCCCTTTTTCTTCAGCTCCTCTATGGTGGAGGAGTCTTCATTGATATCCTTGGGAACTTCAGTAGTTTCACCTGAAATATATTGTAGTTATGGTAGTAATCTAACTATATATAGAGAATCAATTTTTTTTACTTTCACATATTACCAAGCAATTATCACTTACTCTGGTAGTTTATATTTTAAAAACTTGAATCGGAATCAATATCATCTAGATTTTCATCAAATTCGTTTTTCTCTTCGTCTATTTCCAAATCCTCTTCCTTGTCTGCAAAATACATATCAATATATTGACCGGAATGACTTCACTCAATATTTTATTCAGAGATAAGATAGAAGAGCTACAGGTACGCCTTGGCAAATTTGTAGACTACAAGCCCATGCCGATTTTGGGGGAGTCATGTAACCCAGCATAAATTATATTCAGAATTATAGTACCAAACGAGACAACTCCTTTAGACACTGTGCCGCCAGTTGTGAAGTGTGAATAGTTATAAATTATATGTTTGTCTCCAGTGCCTCTGAAGATTATGGATATAAATTTGCCAAGCTGTACACTCGATGAAATGTCAATGATAAATCAAAACATTTGATTCTAAGGCGAAAATTATGAAGTCTGTTATAAAATTATTGTGTAAAAAAATGCTGGGAAAATGGCAATACTGAGGACAATAGTCATTGTTCAAGTAATTCTTACCATGAACGTTGGGTATGCTCATATTTTTCCATTCTCCACTTTCAAAACAAAATCTCAAGTTACTAGTATAACAAATGACATCTTCTTCCATGCTTGCTATTATTGAATTAATTTCATTATATTCAAGCATCTGGACTTCTCTACCTCGTTCTCGGAAATAACTAAGAAAAAACTCGATTTTCATATTTTTAACTAAATTTGATCAATACATATTATTTCACGTTATTGATATTCAACGAGTAATGAAAATAAATAAAAACAGCACCAATTCAACTTACCTTCATCATATAAATCAGATGATCTTGACATTTTTCCAATTTTTCACACTCAAAATCGAACCAAACTAAACAATTGTGAATTTTATCGAGAGTAACCTTGAGCGTAACTGAATTTAAAGCGGCAACAATTCACGGCTAATACTGAAATGACTGGATGAGGTACTGAGAAGTACTGAATCAACCACTGAAGTAATTGATTGGGTACTGAATGTACTGAAAAAAGAAAATTACTGAAAGGGGTACTGAAAATATTTAATGCAGAATGAAGTACTGATTTTTGTACTGAAAATATTTTCGTGAGACTGAGGTACTGAATCAAGTACTGAAGAGATACTTGTATTGATAATGGGTGTACTGATATACTGAAAATTCTGAGATGTACACCTACTGAAAGAAGTTGTTACCACCTCGATTGGTACCCTGTCAACATTTGGGTGTTTTACTTTATAAACAGGGTGGCCCACGAAGTTTAGGACAGGGAATATCTCGGAACTCGAAAGTAGTGGAGAATTGTAATTTGGGGTTCTGGATTAAAGCAACTGGTGTAGCTTTTTTTGATATTATGTCACCCAATGAGCTTTTTGTTTTCGGTCACGTGACATCAGATTCAAATTTTTTAATGGGATACCCTGTATATTTTAGCATTTTTATGTTCTTCCTTATGAAACAATTTCAACAAACTATCACACTTGTGGTCTAAAACGATCAATTCAAGAAATACAGGTACTTTAATATCCTCTGTCCCACGACGTCTGAAACGAGCAATTGCCAAATTATTTAGGTTTAGGGTCACCCTGTATATTTGGGCAGTCCTTCATTTTTTGTAATGGTTAAAACACGGCAAAATTATATTATTCATCCATATTTTATTAAAAATCGTCGTGGGACAAAGGATATTGAAGTACCTGTATTTTTCGAATTGATCGTTTCAGACCACAAGTGTGATAGTTCGTTGAAATTGTTTCATCGGGAGAAACATAAAAATGCGAAAATATACAGGGTGTCCCATTAATAATTTTGAATCAGATGTCACGTGCCCGAAAACATAAAGCTCAATGGGTAACAAAATAGCAAAAAAGCTGCACCAATTGCTTCAATTCATAATCCCAAAATTACAATTCTCTACTACTTTCGAGTTCCGAGATATTCCCTGTCCAAAACTTCGTGGGACACCCTGTATATTAAATAGATGACTACAAACTCATGTTGTATTATCGTGTTAATATTACCATCTAAAGGAATCATGCAAATATATTAATATGGCACGTGGCGTATGTACGTTTTCATCTTACAAAAAGGTAATCTTAGACTGTCATTCTCGACACAAAAGTAATTATTATATTACTAGGTTTCTTCCAAAACTGCTCTCCTCAAGACAATGTGAATAACTACTTCCTCGCACATGCTCTTTTGTGATGGCCTTGTATCAGAATAGAAACGTTCCAAGTACGTTTTTATGCAAAGCTATTTGACGTTCACGGTTGGCAATTCACCACACGCATATTTAAAAAAAAAATTGATGTGGTGGTTAATCCGATTTAGTAAGCTGTAAAATATATGCATTTTACTTGGTTTATGATATGAGCTGATATTAAAACCGAAACTAGGTCACTCCAGTCATTCCATGCGCTGAAAATTACCCTTGCGGTATTCCTATTCGATTATATCGAAATCAAATTAAAATTGATGGAACAACAATATCACAGCGAAAATGGGATACTGGACGACTGTCGTGTCACTATATGAGAACAAATAGTGTTTTTCCCCTTTACCACATAAGTATTTTTACTCCTAGATATCACCAAGTTATCTTCATCAGTAAGAATACTTACAACTGATGAATATAACTTGCTTATTGAAATGCGCATCTAGAAGTGAAAATACTTATGTGGTAAAGGGCAAAGGCAAAGGCAAAGAGGTATATTTAAATTAAATTTACAATAAAAGTGTATAACAGATTACAACAGAGAAATAAATAAAAAGTTTAAAAACACACAGTAAAACTATCACTTTGCCACAGGAGCGAAAGGAGGGAATAATACTGGGTTTTTGGAGTGGGGTATATGCCTGCCCTGCTGAGGCCTTCAGCGGGCGGGGAACACCTTGCTCGTTCCTGCGTTGCAGGCCTACGATGTTATGTAGGTTTTCCTCTGCCGTAAGTGTTAAGTCGTTGGTCAGTTGGAGCTTCCCCGTCTCCTCCAAGTTATACGGGGGGTTTTGTTTGTTTATGTGTTAAGCATCAGACTATTGGATTTCATTATCGAGGGGGATTCTCAGTGGGTGGCTTACCGGAAAAAAGTAGAAAAAACCGGGTTGAAACATTGATGTCTTCATGTAGGAGCCGTGGCTCGTCTTTTTATTCATGGTGGGGGTTGTGGTCACTCGCCCTCTGGGCGCTCATGGAAAATATCTAATGCCTTGTAGATCGGCCCACCATGCCTTCTTGGCCTGTTATGGTGGGCTCGGACTGCTGTTATGTGGTAAAGGGGAAAAATACTATTATTTCCCAATAATATCACAATAATTCTTTGGAGCGTTGAATAATAATGAATAGGTTCACAAAGAGTGTTTTCGTGTCATTATATTGTTTTCAGCTTGATATAACGTTCAAAATGTTATTATTTGTTACGAGATTTGTGAGGTTATCATTTCTGACAGTAGTCAATTTGAACGAGTTGTTTCTGTCAGTAGTTCATTTCATTACTTGAGAGTTTGTTCGTGAAGTAAGCGTTTAGTAGAGTTGATTTCTCTTGCGCTTTAGTGACGTCATTAATTGATTTTTTATTTGCACGGAGGGTGACTTATAGTTGATTTGATTTTGATCCTACTATTTCTTCTGACTATTATTAACCATTATACTAACTATGTTGTAAATATTCGTTGCCAATAATAGTTGTTAAAAATCAGTTCTGAACGAACATATTACATTTGACAGTCTGTGTGAGTAAAGGCAGACGAACATACTTTTCATGTTTTTGACTTTTGACTATCTGGAAAAGGAAATAGTTTTTTTTTGGTAAAATAGCGTCGTTTTGGCTTCTTCGAGACAACACCGTATAAGGAACTCACTTATTTGAAGGATTTTTCAGTATCCATCATACGGATTATCAGAGGTTTGTAAACTGAGCGTTTGGCATTTCATTCCAACCCTAACCCCAATACTCAAACAAGGTAGTCTTCATACTACATACCACCAGTGCTTTCATTATTTAATATTATTATAAATTCCATTTAGAAATCTCCTTAGAGATCTGGAGCAGTCTGTGTTTTAGGCTGGCTTCTTCAACTCACTGGCGCGGTATAAATTTTAGAAAGATCCCATGGCATCCGAATAGAGTTAGTCGGTGACTGCTATGTTTCAGTTTGCTTTCTGATGGTATCTATTATTATTATTATACTACTTGTTTTTTTATAAAGAAGCGTAGCAAGAGTATTAAGCAATCATATATGTGAACGAATGTGTATGATCCCATAAAAGGTTAGCACCTCGTATATGGGTATGTGACTTATATGATAAATAGGTACTATAAGAATATAAATAGGTAATTACAATTTTTCTAAATGAATTGGTGTTAGTATAGAGCGTTCGTTGACTGTTAATTATGGAGGAATATGTTGGATACAATGTTCATTTCAAGAAAATACTTTGTATTAGAATTTTGAATGTTTGTTAGTTGTCAATATCTTATTGTAAAGTCAGTCGATATATATTTTCAAATTGGTTTTTTGCAATTAGTCGTCATCAATTATTTATTAAAAACTGCATTAGACAATAGGATATGGGCCCAGAATATCGTGTTGTATAGAAGGAATTGTAAAATATACGAGGGCTGTTTGGTAACTCCGTGACTATTTGAATAAAGAAAAAAAAATTGGCAAATAAGCGTTTTATTTTTCAACATAATCTCCTTTTAGATCAATACATTTAGTCCAGCGTTTTTCCAGTTTTTTTATTCCTTCCAAATAATAGGTTTTCTCAAGGCCCTCAAAATAGGCGTTTGTTTCGGTTATAACCTCTTCATTCGACCCAAATCTCTTACCACCCAGCCATTTCTTCAGGTTTGGGAAAAGAAAATAGTCGCAAGGGGCTAAATCTGGATAATATGCTGGATGGGGTAGTAGTTCGTAGCCCAATTTATGAATTTTTGCCATAGTGACTACACACGTGTGCACTCGTGCATTGTCTTGATGAAGCAGCACTTTTTTTTTCGCTAAATGTGGTCGTTTTTGCCTCAAATCAATATCGAATCTGTCTAAAAGCTCTGAATAATATTCGCCGTTGATCGTTCTACCCTTCTCTAAGTAATCTATATGAATGACACCGCGTGCATCCCAAAAAACTGTGGCCATAACCTTGTTGGCTGACAGACGCACCTTAGCCTTCTTTGGTGCACGTTCACCAGTTGACACCCACTGTTTTGATTGTTCCTTGGTCTCTGGGGTATTGTGATGGATCCATGTTTCGTCTACGGTTATATAACGGCGTAAAAACTCGCCCGGATTGCGATTGAACTTTGCCAAACACTCCTTTGAAGTGGTCACACGGTTGCGCTTGTGGTCGAGTGTGAGCAATCGCGGCACCCATCTCGCGGATAGCTTCTTCATGTCCAAATATTCATGTAAAATGTGATGTACTCGCTCAGTTATGGTTTTTTTACGCAAAAAATAATGCTTAATCAACACACGAAATTCACTTTTTTCCATTTTTGTTAAAATTCACGAGGTTGTCTGCTTCTAATTGCTGTCAAACACAAACCAAATGTCGCAGCTTGCTCAAAATTTGACAGTAGTCTATTGAAAGATGGTGGTTGACAGCAGCAGTGTTACATTTAAAGTTACTGCGCGGGAAATTTAAAAAGTCACGGACTTACCAAACAAGCCTCGTACAAGAAGATGATGGATGCGGCTAGATTTAGTTTTGAAAAGTTGAATGGAACAAATTATCAATTATGGAAGTATAAATTGGAATTACTACTGACAAGAGAGGATCTGTGGGAGATGATTTCACAAGATTAACCAAATCGTGAAACAGAATCTTGGACGAAAAAGGATAGGAAAGCTTGTTGCATTCTCACCACTGAGACCAATTGAGTTTACAAGTAGGGTAGACAAAACTGAGTTTTTGTGAACATAAAAGAACACGTTTTTATCTGTCAGAAAGGAAAAGGAAACCTAACCTTACTAATCATTAAAATAACTAAGAGGATTTGCCGAATGAGACTACAAATACATGGAAATATGGAAAAACATCTCACAGAAATGATAGATTTGGTTCACCAGTTTACTGTATTGGGAGAAAAAATTGCTGATCATCTCATTATAGCATTTTTATTGTGTAGCTTGCCAGACAGTTATGATTACTTAGTTACCGCGTTAGAAAGCAGTCCTGAAGAGGATTTGACTATAAATATGGTGAAAGAAAAACTACTACAAGAGTACAGGAGGCGTAAAGAAACCCATAAAGTTGAGGTAGGTGGAGACAGAGTTCTGAAAGCAAATTTTGGGAAAAATACAATAAATCATGAAAATAAACCTAAAATACATTTAACATGTCATCTCTGTAATAAAAAGGGGCATTTGAAGCGAAATTGTTCTTTCTTCAAAGCTCAGCAGAATAAAAAAACTTACAGAGCAAACAATGTGATCTATGGAAAAGAAAATGAAGCAGATGTGCCGGATATATGTTTCCAGGTACAAACTGAAACTTTATCAATATCTAGTCAGTGGTACATAGATTCTGGATGTACTTGTAATATGACAAATGATAAAGAATTTTTTCAACAAATTTTCATCTCAAACTCATAACGAAATAAATCTAGCGGATGGGAAAGTATTAAAAGCACAAGGTGTTGGAGAAGGTACATTTGAATGTTTAACGGGTAATAATTTGATAAAAATTCCAATAAAAAACGTGCTTTATGTACCACAACTAGAAAATAATTTGCTATCAGTTAAGAGATTGATTTAGGTTTACTGTAGATTTTTCTACCGAAAATTGTAAAATCAAAAAAGGAAATAAAATATATGCTATTGCTATTCCTGAAGCAAATCTATATAAGTTACAGGTTTTTGAAAAATTATATTTTGTATGGGATAGAGAGAGCACCGGCTGTATTCACCTATTGCATAGACGTTTTGGACATCGTGATCCTGAACTGGTAAAGAAAATGCTGAAAGAACACGCTTCAAGTAGACTTCAACTGAAAAATTGCAATGAAAAACTAACTTGCCATAGCTGATGTGTTCGAGGTAAGATGACTAAATTATCTTTTCCAAAACAATAATTGATTCACACTGATATAATGAATAATAATAAAATAATTTATTGAAGTTGATTTGGAAAGTACAAAATGAAACATAATCTACAATAAACAAAACAGCTCCAAAAACCCAAGTAGCACACTTATGTTGGTAAAATATTGGTACAATATTGTGAACATATTGGCGAAATATTTGAAATGCAATATTGGCGAGAAAAAAAATGTGAACATTCGGCGATATTGGTCCAATATTACTTGAATAATATTGGCGAAATATTCCCCAACCAATATTGGCCTCAAAATATTTGGCGATATTGGTACAATATCGCTGATACAATATTCTGACAATATTGGCACAATATTCAAAAGTTATATTGTCGAGAAGTAAAATGTGAACATTTTGCGATATTGGTCGAATATTGTTTAATTATTTCAAAAATAGTTTTGCTGAAATATTCTTGAAGCAATAATGGCCTTAAAATATTTATCGATATTGGTACAATATCATTTGGTTATATTGGAGGACGTCAATATACCTTGGTAAATTATTAAATGTCTTTTAGTTGATGAAGGTGACACCAGAGTCTGCCTTTTGATCGCCTTAACCACTGAGTGAGCTGTCTTGAAAACAAGTTAAGAGAAGTATTCAATAAACTTTCGTAGGTTTTAGAAGACGTTCTATATGTAGAGCCACCTAGCGGATTTTTATCCAGGTTTGATCATGAAATAATTTAAATATGTTTCATTGAATATTCGGCCAATATTCAAATTTCATCTCAATCTAGATGTAGGAAGCAATATGAAGACAATATTGTTTTAACGATATCGATAACTATTATTGAACCAATATTGACCCAATATTAATTAAAAAGATTTGTTGAATATTGGCGAAATGATATTCAACCAATGTGTAATTACACTTGGAGATACAATATAGTTTTTATTCCTTGAATCGATATGAAGGGAATATTGGGATTGCAATATTTATTCTAGATGTTGAAAACGATGTGAAGACAATATTGTTTTAACGATATTGGTAAATATCATTGAACCAATATTAACTCAATATGAGTTATTACAATTTGTCAAATAAAGTGGAAATTATATTCAACCAATATGCTATCAAACGTCGAAATACAATATAGTTTTTTTCCCTATAATCGATATGACTGGAATATTTGGATTGCAATATTTATTCTAGATGTGGAAGACAATATATAACCAATATTGTATTATCGATATTGGTAGAAATTATTCAACCAATATTGACCAAATATTTCATGTGATAATCTACATTCAAAACTAGTTCAACCAATATTCCACCAATATTATTATTATAATATTGTTTTTTTAATATTCACCCATATTGGACCAATATTGATTTTTCATTTACAATATATCTATATTGGCCCAATATGGAACCAAGATTCAGCCGATATGATGTGCTACCTGGGGTAGAATTCTTGTGCGGAGAAGATAAAGATAATAATACAATTTCATAAAAATAATAATAAAATGGGAATAAAAACAATGCTAATAATTAACAACAATATTGAAACTGTGGAAAACAATTATGTAGATACACACATTCAACGTGATAATTATTATATTTTTGCATTACAGGTACACAATATATGACGTTGAACAGAGAAGTGAAACAGAGAAACTCTACTTCTGATGGGAATTAGAAATTCAAGGTGTCTAGATTTTTCAGCACAACAATATCAGCTCATGTACAGGTGATCAATAGAATTATGAATGTCATCTCGCAAAAGCGATTGAACATGTTTCCTGAGTTTTTTTTGAGTTAAGTGGGTTTAATATATTTTGAATTTTTTTTGGTATCTTTGAGTATAGTTTCGGTCCTAAGTAGTTGATAGACTTTTGGGTAGTTGTTTTGGTGGTATAGGGTGGTAAGTAGGTACAATTTTTTTTACGGGTGTCATAGCAGTGAGTATTGGTTTCCAGGGTGGATTTCATTTTTTGTTGATATATTCCACAGTGGAGAAAGTATAATTGTCTAGGATCAAGTCTCATTGTACAAGGCATCTGTTGGGTAGGTTCTGTCTTTATTGAAAATAATTTTCATCCTTTTTTTCTGAATAAGGATGAGATTATGTAAAAGCGTTTTCCCTACACCTCCCCAGGCTACGATGCCGTATGATAATGGGATTGAACCAGGGAGTAGTATATAGTTTTTATTTGCTTGATGTCTAATATATTCTTCAGGTTGTAAAACTGGTATGTGAGAAATTGAAGTTTTTTTCTAATAAATTGAATATGCTTGTCCCATCTAAGGTGGCTATCTAGCACTAATCCCAGATATTTGAAATGATTCGTACATTTCATTGAGAAATCCTGCGTAGAGTTTGGCAAACATAGCTGAGATTGTGAAATTCCTACTTCTTGCGCGAACAATCACTTGAATATCACTGGATAGTCCGTCCGCCGTCGTAAAGACATTTTCAATATTAAGGGTTATCAAATGTTATATAACCAAGGGAAGTACAATAAAAATGATGGAGTTGTTGTTTATATTAAAAATCAAGTTAAATACAATTATAAACTAGTATATATTGATGAATGCAAAGCAATACAAATTGAACTAGCCATTGGCCATCCACAAACGCAGAAGAATTTGTCACACATCTTGAATATTACCTAGAACAAACAAAAAATTTCAATGAAGATCATCATGTCATCATGGGTGATATAAATTTGGACATACAAAATGAAACAGAAGTAGTATCAAATTACCTCAACACTATGAGTGAGCATAATTTCATATCCATGATCAATAAATGTACGAGGATACACGGCGAATCAAGAACATGCATTGATCATATATTCTTGAAATCTCGGAAATATATACATGACACATGCATCTCTGCAGTTTTTGAAACAGGCATAACGGATCACAAATGCACCATATTAGAAATTCCGTTTGATCAAGGAATAGTATTAAATGAAAACAGCAAAACAAAAAATTACGTGAATTATGAAACTCTTAGACGAGATATCAGAAAACATAACTGGACATTATACTACAGCCTAGAGAATACCGATGAACAAGCAGAATATTTGACCGAAACAATCACCAACATGATAAAACACAACACAAAACACAAAAACTATAAAACTGCGAAAAGTCGACCACAAAAGAAAGAAATGGATCTCTGAGGGGCTTGTGGTATCCATAAACCATAAAAATTCATTACATCATGAATACAAAGAAGATCCCCAAAATATAAGAAAAAGGGAAAACTACGTCGCATACAGAGCTTATACAAACAGACTAATAAAAATTGCTAAACAGAAATATTACCAAAATGAAATTAAAAATAGTGAAAATTGCGCAAATCGCAAGTATGGAAAATTGTGAATGAAATTAATGCTCCTGAAAAAGACAATTCAATAAAAGAAATACTATGTGAGGATGGAACAAAAACAAATGACGAAGAGATGAAGGCAAATTTGTTCAATGCATTTTTTTCCAATGTAGGGAAAAAATACGCCGAGAAGATTACCAAACCTCCCACTGCAACTCCCAAGCAAACTACCAACTTGACCTCGTTCTTTCTCGAACCAGTTAATGAAAAAGAAGTGTCTCTTAAAAACAGAAAATCTCCTGGATTTGACGGCATCAGAGCTGAACATCTCAAACAAATATCAGAAGAAATTACACCCCTATTAACTTCTCTGATAAATAACATATTTCAAACATGCCAATGTCCGAATGCTTTCAAGAAGTCCATAGTGACTCCTATCATGAAAAAAGGAGATCCTGTAATGGTAAATAATTACAGACCGATCTCGCTCTTGACAAGCTTCAATAAAGTTTTTGAGAAAATACTCAAATTTAGATTAATTACATTTATTGAAAGATACAATCTGATATCTAGCAAACAATACGGATTCAGGCAAGGTTTATCAACAAACGACGCGATAGCTGCTCTCACAAGCGAAATATATAAGTATATAGACAATAAAAAGTCATCGATATGTATATTCCTAGACCAAGCTAAGGCCTTCGATACTGTTGACCATATCCAGTTATTGGAGGCCCTAAGTTGCTCAGGTATTCGAGGTAATTCTCAAAATATATTGAAAAGCTACCTGAACGGCAGAAAGCAGGCTGTAAAAATCAACAATGTTCTCAGCACTGAAGCAGAAATTAGTCATGGCATACCACAAGGCACTGTAATTGGTCCTCTGTTATTTTCCTTATATATAAACAATCTACTTACCCAGAGGTGCGACGGATCTATCTTCAGCTTCGCTGATGACACGGCCATACTCTGCACAGCCGAAGACTGGAAGAGCCTAAAAACAAAAGTGGAAAATCAAATTACCATACTTAAAGATTGGTTTGATCACAAATCACTAACTATTAACTTTGAGAAAACGCACTTCTTACCATTCGCAAGCTATGAAAACAGTCTGCCAAACTTCGACGAATTGATAATTAACAACCACGGAAAAATCGTGAAAATAACCAGGGCAAACCATATCAAATATCTAGGAGTCACGATAGATTCTCATCTAAGGTGGGATATACATCATGTTTCGAAAACACTGAGGTATATGTTATTCAAATTCAAATATTTGAGATCTATTCTGGATACGACTCACCTTAAAACAATATATTATGCCTTAGTACAATCTCGGCTGCAATATGCTATCCTCAGTTGGGGTGGCTTACACGACGCTCACTTAAAAAAAATATAGAAGTATTTCAAAAAAAAATACTTAAAATAATGTACTACAAAAAAAAGGACTATCCGTCGGACTACAGATTCACTAGTACTGGATATCCGACAACTTTATATGTATAATATCGTATTGTTCATTTACAAAAATAAAAACATCCTACGAAATATTGAGCATAATTACAAGACCAAAAATAAAGCTAAGGGCAACGTACAAGTAATAATAATAATAATAATAATAATAATAATAATAATAATAATAATAATAATAAATCGTCTTTATTCATCTTGCAAGAAATATAAATTCATACATAATTATATGGTGCGACATAGATGAATGGGCGAAGTGTCAGCTGATGCTGTTTTTCAACTTAACCCTATAACACTATAACAAGAAAAAACATTGGACAACATACATATAATTATCTCAGTAGTAAAGTATTCAACTACTTACCTGAAATAGACCTACATACATGAAATAAACAATATAAATCTAATAAAGAGAAATTTCAAAAAGTATGTGCTTAACTTGGATAGAGACATTGTTCATAATATTATAACAAAAAATAACGAATAACGTAAATAGAATACCATACTTCGCTTTTACCAACATTTTAACTCCCTTTTAAATTTTTACCAAGTTCTTGACAACATGTCAAATATGTATCAAGTTATTTTAAGAACGTTTTTATACTCACTTTTATTTAGACTTAAGGATAATTTATCGGAATGATTAGATTAGATTTGTATCTTAATTAGTTATATTCTATATTTATTATTCATTTATTTGTATTTTTTTAACGTTTCAGCAACAAAAATACACCCACAAACAACTTCGGTTTTAGTGGGATTCTCTATGTTTGTTTGTAAGAAACTATTACACTATAAAAATGGCTTCTATGTGGATATATTTGCAGAATAAACATTATTATTATTATTATATTATAAGACTAATGCGCATCATGGGCGTGAATATTTTTACAATTGCAGCTATGTTTGCCAAGCTGTAATGCAGAGGGAGGTATAGGTAGGTAGAGTATTTTTAGTGGAACTAATAGGTAAGAATAACGTTTTATCGGCATTGATTGTTAGGAGTTTGCTTTTGAACCATTGTTGAACACGTTTCATATCTTTCTCAATAAGTGTTTTCAGCGTGAGCCAATCATCTGCTGAATAGAGGATTGCAGTATCATCTGCATAAGTGATAATATTTCTCTTGGATGGGACTGTGAAAAGTTCGTTCACGTAGATATTGAATAAGAGTGGTCCAAGAACAGTGCCTTGTGGTACACGATAATTGATAACTCTTGATTCACTAAGTTGGTCATTGATTTTCACATCTTGGGGTCGGTTTGTGAGATAACTTTTAAGTGTTTTAGTGCAATGTCTCTCACTCCTATAGTCTCCAATGACTCGAGATGCAGCTTATGACTCACAGTATCGAATGTTTTCGACAGGTCAATGAAGTTACATATCGAAGGCTGACTATCGTCTAGGGCAGAATACATCTGGGATGTCAGTTTACAAATGGCGTCTTGGGTTGTTTTTCCTTCCCGGAAACCATGTTGCCTATCAGAAATGATTTTATGTTTGGACAGGAAATAACATTATCGTATTTTTTTAAGTTTTTCTAGTATTTTGGAAAAATAAGTAATTACAGATATAGGTCTATAATTAATTATGTGTTCCCGGTTTCCTCCCTTAGGTATAGGAAAAACTATGGCCTTTTTCAGAATGTGTGGGAATTTCGCTTGGCTCAAGCATTTATTGAGAATTGTGGCAAGGGGAAAGTATATCACATGTGAAATCGTTTCGAGCACGTTCGTAGATCATCTATGCCAGCTGATTTATTGTTTTTGAGCGATGTGATGATGTTATGGATTTCGACATGGTCTGTGGCTTGGAGAAATATGGAATCACAGTTTCTAGATGAGCGGAGAGGTACATAGTTTGGATCTGGGAGTATTTTTTCGGCGAGCTTTCCACCCACCGAAACATAGTACTGATTCATAGCATTTGCAATTTTTTTCGATCTTTTATGCGATTTATTTCTATTACTATCTACATTGGATATTGGTGTTTTGCCTTTTTTTTTGACGGGAGCACAGTTCGTTCACCGCTTCCCATAACTTTTTGGGGTCGTTTCCAGAAAGTTCGATTCTATTTTTCTCAAAAGCATATTTTACTTTCCTTATTGAGTTGGCGATCTGATTGCGAGCAGCTTTATAGGCTTGTCGTAAATTGTCATCGTTAGGTGAAGTGATAAGTTTTTGGTATAACTTATCACGTTCATCAATCATCATACTAAGTTCAGTTATCATTCATGGTTTTCTTTTTCGCACTTTGCACCTATACGTGTAAAAACTTTTTTCTATTGCTTCATCAATTGTCTCTATGAATTTGCAAGTTGCTGATTCAGCGTCTGGAATACTTTCAATACTTTTCCATGAAATAATTATTGAGGTTCTGGGCTAATTTTTCATAATTTATTTTTGATAAAAACTCTTATTGAGAGAAATTATCTTCATTTGCTTTTTCGACAACTATTTGTAATAAGGTAGTGTAATGGTCGGTGACGTTACTTTTTATGATTATTGGTAATAATAATTCTTGGTTATGATCAGATTTTAAGAAAATGTGATCTATACAAGTTTGACTGCTCTTGAAGCTTCTGGTAATGTCATTGATTGTGGAATAAAAGCCAAATTCGTGCATTATGTTGATGTATTCCACTGAAGTAGTATTTGTTTTCGGAATATCAATATTTAGGTCACCTAAAAACAGTGTGATTTCAGCAGAGTTAGAATATCTATTCAGAAATTGCTTCAGATTATCCAGAAAATCATTTATCAATAGGACAGGTGATCCATATATAGCTCTAATATCGATTTTTTTACCATATATATGTGGACCAATGCAGAATGCAGACTGTACTCCAGGTGGTAAGAAATATATCATGACTATCAAGTCTATTTACTGAAACATAAAGACGAAGTAACTGAAATTATTCAGGAATTTGTTATTTAAGTACATAATCAATATGATAAAAAACCTAAGATCATTGGATCTGATAGGGGCGGCGAATATGAAGGGAAAAATGTACGAGATCATCTGAAAAAACAGGGTATTACCTATCAGTGTTCAGCATCATACTGCCCACAAAAGAATGGTATTTCTGAACGAAAAAATCGCTCACTTCTTGAAATGGCTGGGTGTATGTTGCTCGATGCAAACCTCGATAATAAATATTGGGGCGAAACAGTTGCAACTGCAGATTATATTCAAAATAGAACTTTGACAAGATCAACCAATGATATTCCATACAGAATGTGGTGGAAAAAAGAACCAAAATTGAATAATTTGAGGGTATTTAGTTCTATAGCCTATAGTTTCATACCGGAAGAAAAGCGTAGGAAACTGGATGACAAAGCTGAAAAACTAATGCTAGTTGGGTATGAAGAAGGATCAAAAGCGTATAGACTTTTCAATACAGATTCCAATAAAATTATAATCAGTAGAGATGTGAAAATGATAGAAAATGATCATGAAGTTTTCTTAAACAATTGTTCAGAAGTAGACAAAGATATTCTAAAATTTTTCGAAATTAAGTATACCCTAAGGTACCTTCATATCAAATTTGGTACTTTTATCCGCCAGGTAACGGTAATCTTAAAATGCAGCTCTAAGCCACCTGACTATAAGTGGGAATGGTGGGAAACCATTCTCTTGGTAGAACCAACATCAGAAACATCAAATTGGCACAAAGGTACCATCAAACATTTTTTTTTCAGACGCCGATCAGGTCGTTGTTTGAAGATGAATGAAATGGAGTGGATAAGTTGATAATAAAAATTTATGTAAATCTATCGGAGAAAAGTCAAACCTATTACAGATATAAATCAATGTCAAAAAACTAATGAAGATTTCTAATTGCAGTGGATGAGTGTTCAACAAGAAAAACAATAGTTGAGAGAAAACTGTAGGTTCAAAGAGAAAAGTGATTGGAAAATCTAATACTGGATATTGTTGGAATTGTGGAGCGTTGAAAAACGAAATACAATCAAATTTAGTTTGTTGATTCAAAGATACTAAATTAGGTTACTCATTAATTCTATTAATTTCGAAAATCTACAAAATATTCAATTTGAGACCTTTATCAATATCAAATGATGACTATAATTAACACTGTGATAAACAAAAGAGTTAGAAGAATTAATTTCATTAATTTAATCAAGTCTGAGTGAGATATATATCCAATCACTTTGGTATGGTCATGGATTCTTTGAAAAAAATTAGTACTAGTTTGACCAATATATGTAGGTAGCATTACAATCGTGATGCGAGCAATTTTGTAAAAACCTGATTCATCCATAATAGGGATCTTACATCTCCATTACTAATTATGTTGGTTCCAAGATTATTGTGAGTACGAAAAGAAATTTTACAATAAAACAAATAGCACTTAAAAATAGATACTGTGATTCATTTGTTCCTAAACTGTATGAACGCAAATCAGTGAAAGTTTTGATTGCGTATTTGATCCCTCCCCCTTCACGATTTTACTTACCAAGTTCTACCTTTCTGGGTAAAGTTTCCTATGACCTCAAGAGTATATTTGATAGATTCATTTCTGATTAGATATCAATTTCACCATTTTGTTTATCTCACATCTGATTAATTTTATACTTCTCTTTTTTACAGGTAAAGAAAATGTATTACCATAGAAAGTGCCACTCTGGGTGAGTAATACGTAGATGAGAATTGGAACAGCTATTGTGAAACATTATAAGTAGATAAGTTGATTGGTGTGAAGTTAGCCACACTACCGTATACAGGGTGATTGACGACGAATTGTTTAATGTCCAACCATAAGTAATTTGGACCAAGGCCATTTCATATCTGGTATTGAAAAATACATTGTTGCGTTTTTGACGGATATGCAGGGCGATATCCAGATAGCCAGATCAGACAATTTTTATTTTTATCACTTCAAAGCTTAAGGACAATGCGAACGCGAAAGTTTTTGTTTTCTGCAGAAAAAATTAAACTTTCAAAAATAGTATAATTTTAATGGATTCACATTCTGCTTATGACTGATGCGGCACTACACCGATAGCACAGCATCATTTTTCAACAAAAATCATAAGTAAAGTTTATAGTACTCGATATAAATAAAGTATTATTCAATCAACCGTTGAAATTCCAGTGCCGTATTTTTTTTGGTGTTTTTCCATCACAGTAGCTTCTTCAAGTTATTAATATTTGTATATTATTAACATCAAACTATAATGTTGTATTATCATCTAGTTCTGAGCTATGTTCACAATTTCAAGTCTCTAGCTCATCGGAAAGTTAGTGTAAAATCGATAGTAAAATTCCACCCTAACAGACAAACAAACGGGCTGACAAGAAAGCGAGTTGATAAAATTAGGTACAATTTTCTTCATTTATACAAGCTTTTATTGAAATGAACTGAAATTTAAAAATTAACTGTTTTACTGAAAATTATTTTTCAAGAACTTTTTTTGTGGTAGGTACATCAAGTTTTTTCAGGTATGATGCTGCAATTCCACCCCAACCCAATATTAATGAGCGCTTAATAGATTTTTTTAATTTGCGCGATGTCCAAGATGTTTTGAAGTTACTTGAATCGTTACAGGAGACTTCGCAATGTTTTTTCAACTTGGTCACCATGAAAGTTCCATCTCAAATGCCTGTTATCTTGGATTTTCTTGACAATTTTCAATAGAATCGAACCATGATCACAAAACTCGTCAGCCACCTGGGAGCCGCTATATTGATTGACAAAAAATTCATAATCTCCCACCACTAAAACTGCCACATTACAATTTTGAATAGAATCTGACCATAAACACCAAACTCGTCCTCCAAATTTTGACGAAAAATTCCTAATCTCGTACCGCGAAGGCCCACATTAACCAATTTTGAATCGAATCGAATCATGATCCTTGAACTCCTTCTCTATCTTGGAGCCGCTATATTGAATTAACGAAATTTGACAAAAAATGTATAATCTCTCACCCCGAAAACCCCCACAAATCAATTTTGAACGAAATCTGACCATAATCACTAAACTCGTCTGCCATCTTGGAGCCGCCATATGGTAGTTATGAATTTCGACAAAAAATTCATAATCTTCAACCCCGAAAACCTCCCTGATAAAAATTGTCAATTTTGAATCGAATCGAATTATGCATGATCACAAAACCCGTCCGCATTCATAATTTCCTACCCGAAAACCCTCACAGACATTTCGAATCGAATTGAATCCTGATCACAAAACTCTTCCGCTATCTTGGAGCCGCTATATTGAATTTTTCAGTTTTAATAAATAATTTCATAATCGCCTACCCCGAATACCCTCACATACCAATTTTGAATCGGATCTAATTCTGATCACAAAACCCGTTCTCTATCTTGCAGCCGCCGTATTGAATTTATGAAATTTGACAAAAAATTCATAATCTCCCACCCCGAAAACCCCCACAAATCAATAAAATCTGACCGTAATCACTAAACTCGTCTGCCATCTTTGAGCCGCCATATTTAATTTATGAATTTCAACAAAAAATTCATAATCTTCAACCCCGAAAACATTCCAAATACGAATTTTTAATTTTGAATCGAATCGAATATTGCATGATCACAAAACTCGTCTGCTATCTTAAGCCGCCATATTGAATTTATGAAATTTGACAAAAAATTCATAATCTACGACCCCGAAAACCCACAATCAATCAATCTATCAAAATGTTATTGAAACAGTTTTCTTTTACAATACTAGTGAAACCTAACAAAACTGGAAAAAATACATACCAACTTAGAATCGAATCGTCCATAATCACAAAACTCGTTCGCCGTATTGGATCCGCCATTTTGGTTCTCACAAAAACTTAATAATGCATTGTTACCAGAAACACCTGCTAAATTTCAAGTTAATCGCAACTAGCAGTGGGTCAAAATTCAGTTGCAAAATTTGACTTAAACAAACTAACATACAAACTTTGCAAGGTTAAAAATAGTTATTTATTGTATAAGTGTTTTAGATATCATTTTATTTGCGCAAGAATGTTTCTTAAGCAAATAAAATGTATCTAAAACACGCATGCAATACAACGTTTTATTCACAATCACATTCATTTAGAATCAGAATCGCGGAAATTTTCATCACAAAATGATTTGACGTTTTGATCTGACAGCGGTTGTCACCTCCTCAAAAATCATTGAAATAACATACAAAAATATCGGGAGGTGTTGAATGGTTGCTATGTATTTTCGATTGTTTATCGACTCCATTTGTAAAAATTTGTGAAGTTGGTGAAAATAAGTAAAATGTGATTGATATTCAAGATTGTATTTTTCATTATTCCACTAGTGGAATTAAGTAATTTCATTATTCCACTAGTGGATAAAGTGGTACTTTATACGGTTCATAAGTGTGGATAAAACTTCAATTATAAGGTGATTGTGGATAAAAGCTTTTAAAAAAACGTAGTAGTAATATAGATAATTTTATGGACAATTTCCCTCATTGAGAAAAGGACTTTTGGAAAACACTGTCTCCAGCCCGTGGTATTTTCAAATCGGTGTTTCGCTTCTTCCTTATTTATACGTTTCCATAGTTACAACAATTTCTGTGAATAGAGAGACGTCAGTTTGACGGTTCAACTCTTCAACTGACATTAATGACACATGATGAACCGTTCCTGCAATACGCATTTAGTCAATAATAATTTAATGCATTCGTGAAATTGTCTGATCGAATATCCCTTCAAAATGCAGAATTTTCAAAATACTTTCACCTTGCCAGCCGCTCAAACTGTGTTGCTGTACAAAACACCACTCGAGCAAGCTCTCGTGGTGTTTCTAAGCAACACAGTTTTCGTGACAGCAAGTATTTTTTGAAAATTCAGCATTTTGTCGGGATATTACCTCCGAGCATTTCTATAAGCACAACACACGTTGTTATGAAAGCTATATATCACTATCCTTTGTGATTGTTTGTGAGGGGTAACCTCCGAGTTCGGAGGAGGAGATTTGTTATTGTTATGACATTCAGACGTAAGCTTAGAACCAGTGGCGGCGTGCTGATAAATTTTTTTCATGTTATATGTTTATCTGTAGACGCCCACATGCCAGGTAGGAAAGCACGAGTGTTGTCAAGATGTCAATCAAAAATACTTTATTGTGCGAAGAATTAGATTCTTACTGACAAAGTATAGTATAAGGTCATACATACTGAAAAAATAAATGTAACTGCCGAAGTGGACAACAGCTCTATTTTGATGTATAGTCTTGATTTGGTCACAGGGTGGAGCGGTGACTTGCTTATTGTAAATCGTCTATCCAGCTTGAAACAAATTAAAATTTTGGATTGCATTCTTTAATTCCTTTGCTGAAGTTGTCCAATTTTTTGTATCTGACGGATTATAGTTCTCGTTGCTACTTTTAAACACTTTCTTCTGGTATCATTTGTGTATCATTGGTTTCACATCACATCTTAAATAGCATATATTTCAAACACATACACACCCATATACACACCCACACACACCCACACATAACTGTCAAGTTTTTATATTGTTATAGTTGCAGAACAGTGAAGTAAATTCCATGACCAACAAATTTAAACTAAAAACATATCACTAAACTTTGTATTAAGTACTCGAAACACATTCCAACAAGACTTCACAATCTTTATGAGTAACTAGGCACAATGTTATGAATAGAATAGCTCGGAAAACAAATATATGGATTGCACTTCTCTTTGAGGCTATGAATCCTATACAGTAACCAGAAATTTTTTTATACAGATAGGAAAGCCGATACCTATTTTGAAATCCTCAGAAAATGTTATTCTTCAAAAAAAAAATCCTGCATCTTCCCAAACTCTAAATTCACTATCCAAACTGTGCTTATTTCCATTTGTTTAAGAGGGACATGAAAAATCAGAAGTACAATACACAAAAAACTCTTTGGAGAAGTGATTTATATATGTATTTAAGAGAAAGTTTTATATAGAGAATCATAGCCTTCTATGATAAAGTAAAAAACAATTTTTGAGTCCATCACTCTTCATTCACGGATTAAAGGAATTCAATGAGATATCTACTGTAATTGGGAGTATGGGCTCTCTCAAAAGATTAAAAATGACACTCAACCTATTGATAAGATTTTAAACTTGCGGTGGTTTACAGTTTTTCATTTACACCACGTCCGATTTAACCGGAAGTGCTACGCAACTGAATAAATTCCAGATCGATTATTCATGTTGATATATGTGATATTCCATGTTTACAAAATTTTATTCAATTGAGAACATCGAAAACTTCTGATGAACCCATTACTTACGTAATAATCCCTGTGATAATCCAGTACCCATCAGATTGAGTCTATAATATGATTTGATTTTGCTTATAAATAGCTGAGTTTGCTTACTTACATACGTTTAGGTGTGCCTACACTGCAACAAGTTTTTCCTGATTATTGATATGTAATCGTTTTTTAAGTTGACTCACATGGTAACAAAGTTCTTTTATAGCTATTTCAATAAATAGTGTATTTTTGCCTCAAAATCGGGATAAATATCAACAGATTCATTAAAAGTCAAGTCACTCAATGCCACTAAACAGGTTGCTAATTAAATATGGTTTATGCCATGATTACCTTGCTGTGACGCCCATGGTTTGATTTGACAAGGCGATAAATAAGTCAAAAACGAACGTAAACAAACATGATCGCCAAGTTAAGAGTGAATATAATACGGAATTCCAACCTGATCAAGGAATACAAACGGAAATATCCGACAATATCCTTTCTTAACACGACTCGGGCATTGATGTTTGTAAACAATGTCGGGTATGTTGCTTTCAAGAAAGAGATAGAGAAGCCCTCTCTATATCTTTTATTGCTCGGAGGATATTACTACTGAAAAGCCTGGTATCAATATTACGCCAGAGATGTATAATACTTCAAGACAATGAATATAACTAAGACAAACTTAATGCAAGCAAGGAAAGTGTATCTCCAAATTAACCTTTTACATTGGACAAATAGGCCAAAAAGAGAATCACTGAAAATGCAAATTGTTTTGGAAGCAGGGAAAACGAATGCAACTCTTGCTACCCATTTATTAACAGAAAACTGTTGACAATGCATTAGAAATCCTTCATGTCGAAACCAGAGACTTGCATCTGAAGAAACAGGTAAATAAATGGCGAAATTCTCAGCTTGTGAAACTAATTGAAAAGCACTTCATACCATTTCTTTTTTCTATTGTGCTCACCTATTTTAATCAACTCAAATGGTTTTTCTGAAATCGTTCAAGAATGCCTACTTTCTCGGAGCAACTTCAGGCCTCAAAATATGCTAATCTAGTATTTTAGTCCGTTGCTAAGCAACGAACTTTCCCGGACCGTTTTCGGACCTAAACGGTACGGGATGAGGGGGAAGTAACTCTTTCATTAGGTGTACATCATAACATTTTCATTACTTCATTAATCATTTCATATTCAACTTAAAATCGAAATCTATGTTTCTGGGGATCCGTGATATGATTTTTTTCCGTTCCAAGTTGGCAAATTTATGCCGTCTGACAATCGGTAAGTGATCGCCTCGGTGATCGCTGAGCAGACGCGGTTTTAATCAGTGATTTTCCGATGAATAGTATGACATCATTAATGGTAAATAATTTTCATTAACACCTAAAACTTTTTCATTATTTTTCATTAGAGTTAATTACTGCATTATTTTCATTAGGTGTACAAAAAATGGCTAGTTACTTCCCCCTCGGTACGGGAATAGTAATTTACGTAACAAGTCCGGAAAATACTGTTTTTTTGGACGAGTAGACCAAATTCTAGGACGAGCGTTAGCGAGTCCTAGAAGTCTACGAGTCCAAAAAAACTTTTTTCGGACGTGTTGCGTACACTATTTTTTCGGCAATCATGTAGAATAACAAATCACTGAGACGCATTTGGTCTAAGAGACGAAGAGAGGTCGACTTTCACCCATCTGTTAACCGGATGAATATTTTAATATTTCGAACATTTCAGTTCTTATTTGTATTATATATTGAAATTCTAACAAGATAGGTACCAACAGAAACATTCTAATTCCTATTTATATTAATATTTGTATTAAAATTCGAGCACTTCCCGACCTAGTCCGGGAAGTTCGTACTTCCCGAACTAGGCCGGGGAGTGCTACTTTCCCAAAGAAAAAGTGTCCGGGAAGTGAACACTTCCCGGATGGTTGCCGAAAAAAGTAATAAATAAAGGGAAAACCAGATGAATTACCGATAACACTTATTTAACAAAACAGATACGGTCATGCAGTATTTAAATAACGTCGTCTTTTATTACTGCAGTGCAGTATACGTGAGCTTCCGATAACTCTCTAATATTTTGAAGCATATTTGTCTTCTACGATGACAGCACAAGAATCATTACTCGAAAGTCGAAATACAAAATTATCGCAGAACAAAATTATCGTAGACAGCGACAACAGGCGAACAACGAACGACAGCAACGTTGTTGCCAGTCATGCCATTTTATTCGCAGAAAAATTGCGAAATTTGTGAGGGTATGAACAAGACTTTACCACGTGAACGCGCAAGAACTGGCAACAACATTGCTATCGTTTTTCTGAAAGTGGTTGACAATGTTTCACTTTGAGTAAGGTTAGGTATTCTGGACTTTCATTGTCTAAAAGTGAACAAAGAAAAATTCAATTCTCTGCAATTTTATTCACGACGTTTCAACTGTTAAAATCTACAGTCGTTATCAAGTGTATGATAACTTGATAACGACTTGCAATTTAATTTCTATTGCCCCACAGCAATAAGCACTACCTTTTCACATTCAAAATTGACGAATGAAAGTAATTTTTTTTAAAGATCGTAAAATAATTAGTGCATGCTGTGTTAGTACACGTTGCGTGTTGACAATTCTCACATCATGTACAATTAACAGTCACTCATTTTTGCAGCTGTTACATAAATAACTATTTGTCCACTACATATTCATCATGAATTTTATTTATGAATGAGTTATTTATGCAACCATTTAAGAAACGTTGCCATTTGTATGATATTAAGAATTCAATCCAAAAATTCATTGTATTTACGTAAGAACATGTTACTATTTTTTTCGTAGAGTGTACCCAAAGGGTACATAGCAGCTTTTATTTGCTGTGGCGCTCCAGGGAAACTTTGTTTTCATTGGAAGCGCATTAACTTTTCATCAGTAGGGAAACCTACAGCACTTCTGCTGGTTGTTGGTGCGCATTCCAAGCATTAGACGTCAGCGTTGCAGCTAATTAACAAACTTGCTTTACAACCAGTCATGTGGTCGTCTATTGATGCCGATAAATGTGATAACAAATTTGTCTGCACCGACCGTGTCTTATTAATAATATATAAGAAAATGTAAAAGTACGCCACTGGTTCTAAGCTTAGCTCCAGTTTTCAAAACAATAACAAATCTCCCTCTCCGAGCTCGGAGGTCCCCCCTCACCCACAAATCATAACAAAGGATATCGGTATGCAGCTTTCACTTCAATATGTGTTGTTTATATAGAAATGACATCTCTATATCTTTTATTTCTCGGAGGTTCAAGCCAGGAGTCAACGGTGCAAACCATCTTTACCTTAAGGTGTATCTTATCTTAAGCTGAGCTTAGTTTGTTGTTAAAGGAGAACTGGTGCAAATAGCTGTAATTGTTATGATATGAGATAAGAATAAATTGTTTTATATAAATATAATTATTGTGAGAATCGAAATATATCTACGGCTAATAACAGAGAACTTAATATGGTTGTTGGTTCTCTTATATATAAGACCCATAAAGAAGACTTGTGGGTATCATTAAGCTAAATTAAATGTGTGAATTATTGGAATGAATGTTTTTCTGCATAATTTTCAGTTTTCAATTTGTGTACGAGTCTCGTATCGATCGGATTGTTTTGTAAACAGTTTTATTCCTCTCTTGAATCTGAATAGCGCGGGAAGTAAAATAATTCGTTCAATTTCTGTCTAACTTCAACTTCCACCTATTATATCCCGCCGGGCATTGAATTTTGTGCTGAACATCTAGTCAAATTGATCAATGTTCTGCGTCTACCACAACACAATTTATAAATAAAAATATCATTAACTTTTTTCCACGTTATCATTTGCAACATAGAGTTCGCTGACTTTCAACTCATCAAATTTGTTTTCTGTTGTTGTGATCATAATAACCGCTCGTTTGGATGCCAGAGAAATTCCTACAACCAACCCAATATACTTCTGATCTTTTAATTAATTCATTTTTTCTCAAATATTACATATATGGAAATAGGTCTTTCGTTGTAAATGTATGTAAATTTTTGTTATTTCAAAAGTAAAAAATGAAGATGAACACATACAGCGGGAGTTCTGTTTGCACGGGGCGATCACCCAAATGATGTCAGGTAATAGGAAAACTTATATGAAATTAATTAGGAATGTAGAACACCAGAATAGAGTTTAGAATGCCAAGATCAGTCAAATAATGACACCTACCTTGAGATCTTACAAGTGAAATCCTGAGGGTGCGATCATCACATCTATCTTTCAACGAATTATAGATTTGAACCTCTTGAACTCTGATAACAAGGAGTTAGTTGTTTCCGAACGAGTAAGTCGAGTTGAAAATTCTCAGGTCAAGGCCTCACCTTGACCTGGGACATATCCGGTATATTTTCTCAGAGTTCAATGGTTTCTTAATTAAGTTTATCATTTGTCAGAGTTTCTAATCAGTTTTACGTATTTAAAGATGGTCTTGGTAAGCTAACATGCTAGGTATTATATTGTCAAAAATAGATCGAACGCACTGTATATTAAAATATTTTATTATCATTCAATATATAGGTAACCTTTTTACCTTTCACAATTCAGTACGTGAGGGAAGTTATTTTATTTTGAAACACAATTATTATGTATTTTATAATTTATTTATCCGAATAATTGTTGTGGTGAATAAAGGCAGTTATTATTATTATTATTATTATTAATTGTGCCATAAACAGAAAACAAGAGCTTTCAAAAAGGCCACTGATAGTTCGATCTGGAAGTCGAGTTTAGAGTTTTGGCGTGCCCACATCTAGTGAGGGCTATGGGGGGAGTTTGGAAGAGTAGAGTTCGAATACATAGAAAATGTTCTTAAATTCTATATGCCAGTCTTAATTGTAAGTATAAGTCTTTTTCGATTGATTCATATAAAACGTAACTAGTCTAGGAGAGATTGATCCATTCTTGAATTCATTAATTTCAATCGTCTTAATCTCATATTTGTACATATTAAAATAAATGTTTTTATATTTTTGTGAAGTGTTTTAAATCTATAAATGATCAGTATCTACCTAGTTAGTCGTGAAAAACCCCAATTCACGACAATATTGTCAATCAGATAGGTCTTTGTTTTGAGTTAACGAAATATTGTTTTCAGTCTGTTCTAGTATAATCATTGATTCACTATTTTGACGTTACTGATGAAAGTAAATTCTTTATTTCATTGTTTTTTCGTAAATATTAACGTTTTAGTAGCATATTATTTATTCAGTTTTATAATTATTTTCTCTCCTTTTGCCTTAATAAATGAAGAACAGACTATTTCTCGAGTTTCCTCTGTAAGTTGAGTCAATAATTAAACCAAACCAAAATAACTGTGGATCAGTGGAACCAATCAGCTCTGAACGGAATGATTAATAGTGCACGTTCGATAAGTTGAAGTGTCAGAGTAAAATCATTGTTATGATTGGGATCATATATGAGGGTTTTTTAGCTTAATTAATCTCCACCAAAGTGTTATTAGAGTATTTTGGACAGGATAGAACAAAACCTATTATTTCACTAGCTTAAAGAATTCACACGCTAATGGCAAATCACCACTCTGAATTATACATGTGAATAAATATGGGAAGGGGACATTGACAGTCATTCTAATATGATATTCCTGTAACGTCACAAAAGTTCCGTTCCAACTTTCGTCTCATTCTGTTAACTCCGTGCCATCTGGCGATAATGTTTTTGAGTAAGTGCACAAGTTTACTGCTGATCAGCTGCGAGTCCAAACTCATCAAGTAGTTAATCTAGTTAACTGATTAAGGCTGATAGGCTCTCAGGGGAATAGCCAATATGATAGCACACAAATTCTGTGGAAGGAGAGATCGAATCCGCCTGTCAATTTGAATACAATGTTTCAGCATGTTTATAGAAAGAGAAAGTAGATACAAAAATATGATTGCTCTTATATTTCTTTCATTTATCTCCATCTATCAGCAATTTTCAGATATAATGCAAACTACGTCAGAGTATACGTCATTTGTATAAACCAATGAGATGGTAAATATTTAAACTTATGATTGCAAATTTAGACGAAAAATCAGAAAATTAGGCATTGCATTTATATTCCAGCGAAAAGAAGAGCTTTTCGGCCATTTTGAATCAATCTCTGTAACCAGCGAAATCACTTGGCTGACCTCCTGGGAAAAATTATTTTTTGAAAATTATTTGGACTTTCCTTTGGTGAAAAATTTGATCGCAATCAGGTTGGTAATATTTTTGAATTTATTGTTTTCAAAAAAAAAGGATTAAGAATTTTAAGAACATGCTAAAATATTCTTTCTTTTGCGGTGTGTAGCATGCTGGTTCTAACAAAAAAACTATTGTTTTAACATAAAGCTATTATCTGATATTATGATAAAGTTATTTTCTAAATGCTAGGCTAATTTGTTGAAGAGTAGAAGTAAAGTTACTTCAACAAAAGTTAGACAGTTTCTAGAAGATTTGTCTAGGCCTATACTTATGGACAAGCTCAAATGTTCAAGTCAAATGGAAAATAATCGAAGCTTCAAGTATCGAAGTCTTTTCAGGCAAACTCTTTGGCGAGCCTTTTCATTTTTGAGTTCAATACGGTTGAACGTATTGAAGAAACCGTCAGGTTGAGTCACCAGAGGATCACTGCGTACCGATCTCGAAGGATTGTTCACACACGAAGCAGTTGAGGACTTTCGATACCCTAGAAGAGATTAAGTTCTGTACAAGAGTCCATTTTATTGAAAATACGCTGGACAGGCGCGAAGATTATGGTTATTATACAAACAAACTATTCACTTACCAATTTTTGAGCTACTATTTCTATACAGCCAGCAAGTTACACCATTCCACAGGTTTGGGGGCCTCTTTTGGTACATATGATTTTTGGTAACAGAGTATCACATGGGATGAGGACACTGAACATGATCACATTAGCTGCAACTTGGTAATGTACAGCTTACAATATTTATTTTTCATCAATCGTCGTGTGGACACAAGTTAAATAGTGCCTTATCATATACAAGTCATAACAACACCCAAATGTTACTTTGTTGATATTCCTGCATGTACTTTGGTGTCAACATATCCTCAGAGTACCATACGTAAAATAGGTTGAAATTTATATTTACAATATACCTGTGAATCCCTTACAAGGCCTTGTAGCAGGAACCAACATTTGTTTGTATGTGAAACTAGCTCACTAGTAATTTCAAAAATTCTATCTACGACCATAAATTCGTTTTTGATTTGTTGACAACTTTAGGTTAGGACAAATTTTCAGGTACTGATACATCTGCCACGTTAGGCAACAAATGTTTCACATTTGTATGTTTAGCAGCGTTCAGTCATCCTTGTGTTAGTCTTACCCATATTTACAGAACCGTAATTAAAATTTTTGAGTACATAAACTGATTTATTCAATCCTCCTTCTCAGGTGACAATCCTACACAAGATAATTTTTGTCAATTTTTCTACTGAAAGAGGGAGTTAAGTTTGATTGAAGTTAGGCCGATCTTTATTTTTTTTAACTTTCAGTGGCGTCCTTCTGACATCTTTTAATTATCCTAATTTTTACCAAACTAAGTAATAAAAGTGAGTCTTGGTTTAAAAAATTTACTACCTCTGATGATTCTCACCCATATCTGACCATTATTGCTTCAAATTAAAAAATGAGCTGCCGGAGCAATATAGCGTAACATCTCAAATTTGAGAGGAATAGTTTCAAATTTGACTTAGAGAGCGTTGACTTAAATGTTGAATCCACCCGATTAAGACTTGCTAGAAGAAAAGCTAGTACAACTATATTCTCAATGAAAACCGTCTTTAGTGACGCATATAATAATGTGATCGAATGAATAAACAACGCGACTCACTACTTTTGTCAATTTTTCTACTGAAAGAGGGAGTTAAGTTTGATTGAAGTTAGGCCGATCTTTATTTTTTTTAACTTTCAGTGGCGTCCTCCTGACATCTTTTAATTATCCTAATTTTTACCAAACTAAGTAATAAAAGTGAGTCTTGGTTTAAAAAATATACTACCTCTGATGATTCTCACCCATATCTGACCATTATTGCTTCAAATTAAAAAATGAGCTGCCGGAGCAATATAGCGTAACATCTCAAATTTGAGAGGAATAGTTTCAAATTTGACTTAGAGAGCGTTGACTTAAATGTTGAATCCACCCGATTAAGACTTGCTAGAAGAAAAGCTAGTACAACTATATTCTCAATGAAAACCGTTTTTAGTGACGCATATAATAATGTGATCGAATGAATAAACAACGCGACTCACTACTAGACACATAACTTTAGAAAACCAAAATATATTTTTACTCATTTCTCATTTCATGCATCTTCACAACTGGCCAATAAAATGAGCCAAATTCGTGCATTTTTCATATAGAAACAGTTTTTACGACGCACAAAACTACCAACTTTCAAAAACGCATAACAGGTATAGCAGGCCGCAGTGTCGCGACCTGCTTTGATTGCTCACTGTTTGAGCGTGTCACGTGTCTCGGACTGCATCTCTCTATTAATTATATTTTTGCGTCAAGAGGATTAAATTTCACAATGAGTTGATGTATTTGTTTCCTAGGAAGAAGAGTAGAATGTTTTCACCGCAAGAAAATTCAGTTCGAATTTATGTAAAGAATCAATAAATATCTCAATCAATGTGAAATGGGAGAGTTTTCAGTAGTAATACCACGAGTTATTGAATGTTCGCGATAAGTCTGTCGATTCATTTCCGAACGAAACTAAATTGCTTCCGCGGACGAGTGGTGTTTAATCGAAGCAATTCTGTAGAGTTCAGAAAAAAAAACAGAGTTATGAGATTAATTCAATCACGGAATTTTATTAGACCATTTCACAAACAAAGTGAAAGGTAAAAAATCTGAAATTTGGCAGAATTAGAAGAAATTATCAAATAAGTTAAGAAGTTTATCTGAGAAATTAAGATGTTTAATAAACAGAAAACATTGATTAATTCAATAGAATACGAGAGTTTCGTTCAATATTTCGGGGTTGGACAACCCTAGTGTTGCAATCTGGCAACTGACAGCTCTATCGTAAAGTTTGGATATGTTCCGTAAATCAACTTGGTTACTTTGGTTACTCGTTTTCTGTCCCGTAAATGTAAAATGTTAGGTTGGTTCCTGAAACACAGGCTATTTACGGAACTTGGTTGCTGAAAAAGCGGTAGATTCTCTGTCACCAGAACGACCGTCGATTTTCTCTGGTAAGTTCGGTTTATTATTGTTTGTTGACGTTGACGTGCTTTAGTTTTCCGATGGATTTGTTTACTGAGTTGTATTAATAATATTCGATACATTTTCAGTTTGATGACGTTTTTTTTTTTAATTACAGGACAATTATATCATTTGCTTGTGCTTACTGTGCACAAAAACTAGGTACTTTGGGCACCCTAATTGAAAATCAAATTTTGGCAGAGCATGAATGTTTAAAAAACTTTAAAAATGTCAATGTAAATTATGAAACGAAACGGATTTATAAGGTTGATAACAAAAATTCTAAATATTCAGGATTTTCATTGTCGTCAAGCCAGCAGAATGATTATATAACTTCACTAAAGGATTCTAATAATATCCCATTATCCTCAAGCCAACTGAATGTGGCATCATCATCGGCATCCAATGCGAGCTCGCACACATCGGTTCAAACAAGTGCATTTTTGAGCACTCAAAACGTCGATTTGATCCGCCGTATAGTTCTGACTTGGCACCGAATGACTTCTTTTTATTCCCGTTTTTCGACAGCTGCAGAAGCGGTTGATGCGTTCAGATTGCATGTTTTGGAGATACCTCAATCAGAGTGGCAAATGTGCTTGATAATTGGTTCAAACGCATGCAGAATTGTATATTGTCTTCATGGGGATTATTTTGAAAAGCAATAAAGCGATTTCTGATGATTATTATTTGTTTTTGTTCTCTAATCCCTCGTATATCCTAAATCTGCTCATTTTTGATGCGAGCATAGCGTGATTACTTATATTTGACGTCACATACACAAATCTGAAAACACCGAACTTGACAGGCCAATCAGAGTCATGAGTCGAGTTTGGTATTATCGATAATCCGAACTAGAACTCCTGGTTGGTTCATTTGACAAGAGCATGAATACTCATCAAGATATCCTTTTTATGTGTCTCATCTTTGCTCATATACCCAACTGCGGTGAGTTTTCACATATTCAAGATGCATGTTAACCTATCATACTCCATAGTTATTCAAGCATATAAATGAGCTTTGTTGGCAGTGTATGTAGACTGTGGGTGTTCTGAATACATGTAATAAGTAATTGAAAACGCTCCGAAAAGTTATGTTGTGTGTAAGAGAACTAAAATAACCATTTCAAAACTTTGAACGTCCGCTACATCGAACAATGCGGATTAGGTGGCTTTATATCATTTATGAAAATACTTCGAGGCTTGATTACGTAAGAGTAGCAAATGGCGTCTGTTACCTAAAATTCGGAATGTATTTCAGAGAATAATATATTCGTGATGAATTAAATATGCGTTATAGCTTTTCTCCTTCAATAACGAATATTCGGATGTTCGTTGAGAATTTTATTATCATCCAGAGCTGTGCCGAGCACTGACAAAAAGTGCTCGCTAGCACTAATCAATGAGCACTTTTAAGCCGGGCTCAAACGACTCTTGTACTTGGCATACACAATTATTTGCGTACTTGGCAAGTATACAAGCTTTGCGAATTGCGATGGCAAGCAGGGCGCTCACACGACGTGTACAAGTACTCGAGCGCGAACATTTGGCTTAAAAATTACCTCTGTTTTTTTGGGTATTTCTGGGTGCACATATGCCGCACATATAACTTTTACGGCTCCGGATCCAGTTCCAGATGTAGCCTTAACTTTTTTAATGAGAGGCCGAAATGTGGCCACTAGCGGATCTTTTTTTTTATCAGTTCACTTATAGTACACTAGACAGATATGTTATCATGTATCATTAACTGCATTACGATTTTTATGGTCTTTATGTTTAGCCATCCAAATGACCGCTTCATTTTCATAAAAATCAATGAACTTCATCATAATGTCATTTGTCCACTCCATTTCAATTAAAAAAAAAACACAAACAAAACGTCTGTACGCTTCTGCTAGGTCTTTGAATAGTCGCAGTAGAAGACAATTATTTGTGCATTTCGTTTGAGCGCCTCTTCAAGTATAGACAGGTATGTACTTGGCAAGTGTACGAATAATCGTGATCCCTTTGACTCGGGCCATTTTTATCGACCACAAATGGAAAACCAACGAGTGACAAATAATTGTACAAGTAACCAAGTCACACGACATGGCAAGAATACGCAAGTAACGATTATTTGTAAGTACACGAGTCGTTTGAGCCGAGAAACGAGGAAGCGGCCCAATGTTGAAAGTGCAAAAATTAATATCCGAAAAAAAATATATGACCGTATAGGAAATTAAAATTCAGGATAAGTTTCTATTTCATGCGACTCGATCCTGATTACCGAACATAACCTAAAAAATTGGCAGAGTTGCGAAAAGCGGTTTTTTGTTGCTAATTAAACTACAGCTCGATCAAAGAAAGTTGAATCAGAAAATTATAGGTATTAAAAAGATCCATCAATTGAATAGTTTATAATTTTTTGATATCATTGAAACTTATCGAGTTATATCGGAAAAACCGTGAAAAATCGGGTTTTCTATAACTCGTTAATTGTTAGGTATTGAAGATTGTTACTTACAATTTTGTGTAGCAAGCTAAAAAAGTATTTTTTTTTTGAAAAATTGATAAACTTTGATTATCTTTCAAAATATATGAAGTTTTGTCAAAAAATATGATCTCTCAATATGGCTACTCTTGCTCGGGGAATAATGCTACAGTAGCGATTCAGGGCTTATTTTTTTCTGTAAGAGTTGTACTTTCTTATTATCTAATAAGTATATTGATTTTTTTTTATTTCAAGTGTCAAAAATGTACTTAAAATAATTGCACAATTTTTTTACATGTTTTTTCTAAATAAATTTCTTAAATTTGTTTTCATAGAAACGACTTTTATGATAATAGATTTCTAGCATGATTTCATGCATTTAAAAAAAATGTGAATTCCTACGATCACTAGGAGCCGAGATAATTTTTTTATTTCAAAAAAAACCTGGAAGGCGCAGTAATCATCGTACAGCAGTCACCTTCATGGATATTGAGGTTGAATACCTATATTTCCAATAAAAAAATACTAGGATATGTCTAGTTCATTTGCAGTATTATTAATTAATGAACAAAGTGAGGCGTGCAGGCGCGGAGCGATGCAATTCTAACGGGTGGCGCAGTGGGAATACAAATTCTGTTGACATTAAAGACACTTTCGTCCTGACAAATTTATTGAAAAGTCGTTATTGATTCAATTTCAAGTACTAGTGTACATTGCAGTTGAGAACGTTCGTGAACAACAAGTTACAAGTTTATTGTATAATAATAAGAAAGGAGGAACTCTCAATGAACATCGTTTCGAGTAATTTAAACGATCAACGTCAAAGGCAACTTTTCCATTTGCAAATCTTCCTCCCCACTGAAGGAGCCGCCAAACACCATGCCTTCAGAATTTATTTGCAGTTGCAAAAATGGTTCGGCAACGACAAAAGGGTCACTCAGTGGGGATGGAAAATTACGAATGATGCATTAATGCCAGTTTATACTGATGATCCATTGATTCCAGAAGAGATATTGAAAAAAATTTCAGGCATCTGTATCAGTGGTTGCAAAACAATAACAAGTGGCTTTAGAAAGCAATCGTTACAATGTTCGAGTGTTTGCACATATTGTGATTTAAGTGGATATGAAAATTTTGAGACGCCTATCATCGAAATAGATAAAGAATTGCCCAACTTCATGGATAGTCTGCTCACACACGATATGGAAGAAGGAGATGAAGAAAAAGAAGAAGAGCCAAATGATTGAGCGGATAATCCTCCAATTTAAATAGGAAAATTAATGAATCTGTATCAATATATGTAATTTTTTCTGTAATAATTTCATAAATGTTTATAAATAATAGAGTTATTTTATCATTTTGTGAATATGATATTCGTGTTTTTCTCGACGACTCACCCCAAATTAAGTACAAAGGGATTTTTGTACGTTGTCCAGAAACCGAGATACTCGATATTTTTCAAGCGCAAGCTTAAACGCACCGCTATCGCTACAGCTATCGCGGTCCGCGCCTGTACGCCTTAATGTATGCATCAGATAATAATACTGCAAATGAACTAGACATATCCTAGTATTTTTTATTGATTGATTAATATCCATGAAGGTGACTGCTGTAAGATGATTATTGCGTCTTCCAGATTCTTTTGAAATGAAATAATTATCTCAGCTCCTAGTGATCGTAGGAATTAAATTTTTTTCTGAATGCGTGAAATCATGTTATAATCCATTTTCATAAAAGTTATTTATGTAAAAATAGAATTAAGCAATGTACTTAGAAAGAACATGTACAAAAATTGTACAATTTTTTTAAAGTAATTTTTTGACCCTTAAAATTGAAAAAATCAATATGCTCATTCGATAATATGAAAGAACAACTCTTAAAAAAATTCATTTATTTTCCAGAATATGTCAAATACATATAGGAATAGTCAGAAATTATTACTAAGTAGCAAAAGATTCATCCGAAGTATAAGAAGTATTATTGACTAAATAGGTTTTCAAACGAATCTTAAATAGTGATACATTAGCAGATTCGCTTACGTCTTTTGGAAGTTCATTAAAAATCTTTTGTCCTAGAACGCGGGGAGTTTTAGATGAAACAACGTATTTACACTGGGAAACATGTAAATCAGTACAATTCCTTGTATTGTATGAAAATTTCCTTATTTTATGATTAACTTATGTCTATTTGTAAATATATACAAGCACATTTCGAAAATAAGAATACCAACAAGTGTTAAAATTTGGAGATTTTCAAAAATTGGTCTGCAAGAATCCCTTCTTGTTAAATTGGAGATAATCCTCAATATACGTTTTTGCACAATGAATACATCAGGTGCTCGAGTATAATATAGGATAGTATTTGTTTTCTCGCTGTTAAAGTGAAGAGAGTTGTAATTACACCAAGATATCATGCTACCCATGATTGATGTACTATTTTCATTCAAAGTATCATCGTGTTTATTCGAAACGAGCACAGTCGTGTCGTCAGCATATCTGATAAAGCTGGCCGTTGAGCTAATGTTATCAATGTCATTCGTATAAAATAAAAATAAAATCGGTCCCAGAACTGACCCCTGGGGAACTCCCATAGTGATGGTTCGGTTATCTAATTTGGCTTTCGATATATTCACAAACTGTCTTCTGTAAGTTAAGAAACTCCTCAACCAACTGTGAGCAACTCCTCGAATGCCATATGTGTACAATTTTGACAAAAGCAAATCGTGTTGAACGCAGTCGAAAGCCAATATATACAGAAAATAATAATACCTAAATCGTTACTGTTGGATCATTCCCCGAGCAACAGTATCCACATTGAGAGAACATGTTTTTAAGAAAACTTCATTTATTTTGAAAAACAATCAATATTTATCAATTTTTTAAAAAAATACTTTTTTGGCTTGTCATAGGCTACACATAACGGTAAGTAACAAGTTTGAATACCTTATAGTTAATGAGTTATAGAAAACCCGATTTTTCACGGTTTTTCCGAAACTCGAAAAGTATCATCGATATCGAAAAATTATAGGTCATTCAATTGATAGATCTTTACAATACCTACAATTTCCTTCTTTGACTTTTTTCGATAGAAGCTGTAGTAAAATCCGCTTTTCGCAACTTTGCCAATTTTTTAGGTTATCTTCGGTAATCACGATCGAGTCGGATGAAATAGAAACTCATGCTGAATTGCAATTTCCTATACGCTCATTTTTCTTTTCATATATCAATTTTTGTACGCACTTTTCTCTATTGCTTGGACTATTTCAATAGTAAAAAGCTGGCGAGTATAATAATAAAATAATAAATGACGTTTATTAAAGCATTAAACTGATATAAATAAAATACATTATAGAGGTAATAAACGTATTAAAAGTCACGTAAGCATAGCTTTTATTTGACTGATGGAAGGGGTACCATAAAATTTTATAAAAGTATAAATATATAAAGTGTAATTATAAAAAAGTGTTAATATAAAAAAGTGCAAATATAAAAAAGTGTCAATATAAAAAAGTGCAAATATAAAAAGGTGTAAATATAAAAAGTGTAAATATAAAAAAGTGCAAATATAAAAGAGTGTAAATATAAACAGTCTAAATATAAAAAGTGTAGTTATAAAAAATTGTAAATATAAATGAAAACATATGCACACGCATATACACACACACGCACCCACCTACACAAGGATACACACGATTAATTACATACATACATACGTATAATCTAAATACTATAATCTAATTACTATAACGAGGGAAAAGGTAACACTCACGAATAAATTAAGTTGTGTAATTCAGCGCGAAGTTTAGAGAAAATATATTTTTTCAATTCTTTTTTTAATCTATTTATGTTTTTGATATTTTTTAATATATCTGGTAAAGTGTTATATAATTTTAAACTTAGGCAAGCGTGACTTTTTTGTCCGATAGCTTTATTCATGAAAGGTACTTTGTATGTATGTTCTGTGTTTCTTGTGTGATATTCATGATCTATTTTTTGCAATTCATCTCCATTTTGTGTTTTCTTATGTTGCTATAATAATAAAAAAAAATTAGAAAATTCGAGCACTGAACAGTTTTGAATAATTTTGAAAATTTAATAATGAAATATAATTATCTCAGTTTTAATTCAATTTATTTTCAAGTGGGACACTTTCGATAATTATTTTTTGTAACTCTCGTGGTTCAACCTCCTAGGAGTGGTATATGATACTCTTAGAATATTAAATGGGAAGGAGGGTCAAGTCAAGTGGTACATCATTTTGATAGGCGTTTAATTCTCTTTCCAATGATAGATACCCTGGCAAAAAATAAAGGACTCCGCAAACTCCTTATGGAATTTGGGTCCCGGTGGATTTTTCTTAATTTTTGGTATGACGTAGTCCATGTAATTCTCAACCAATGTTACTTACCATTGCGCCAACTCAAAAAAATTAACAGTTTTGCTGCTAGGGGGCGTTGAAATTACCCCTTGCCCAACTTAGACTATTTATTTTTGAATTCGGTAAGAATATCTTCACTTGTTTCATTGTTTCTAATGTTGCACAATATTGTGCTGTTTTATAAAAAAAATCTTATTCCACCTTCTTTCCCCCAACTCCTATTACAAGACGCAAAATAAAAATATTTCTCGAGTGCCTTTTAATGTATCGTGGAATGTTTAAATATGACTGAATAAGGGACATAGCAGTTTTTTTATGACTTTCCCCCATACCCCCAAAGGACACAAAACGAAAAAAGGTTGGTGGATTTTTCTGAATTTTTAATATGATGCAGTTCAAGTTATTTTCAATAGAAATTAATTACCCCAAAAATGCATAGTTTTGATGCTAGGGGGCGTTGAAATCATACCTTGCTCAGAATATGCTATTCACTATTATAGGCAGAAACACTACCTCTACGTATTTTGGTTTAGATTATGCCTATTGTCTAATTTTTATAAAAAAAAATACGAAACCTCTCCCTTACCCACACCCCTATTTTAAAACACGAAAAAAAATTAATTCTCTACTACCTGTGAATGCTTTATCAAAATTAATGTTTTAATCTGCTCAAATTAAGGAAATCATACAGTTGTTTAATTCACCATTCCCTCCCTTTAAAAATATATTGGTGGATTTTGCTGACTTCTTAGTAGGGCGTAGTTCATGTTATTTGAATATCAATTAATTGAGCGAAAATCTTGAAAAGAAATAAAAATTAGACATCAACAATTTGAATATGAGTTGGTGCCTGAATAAATTTTTTTCATGTTTTGAAATAGGGGTTGGAGATAAAGGGGAGGTTTTAGATTTTTTTTATAACAAATTACACAATTGTTCGGCATAATCTAAACTGAAGTACGTAGAGATATTGTTTCGGCCTGTAATAATGAATAGTCTATTCTGAGCAAGGTATGATTTCAACGCCCCCTAGCATCAAAACTATTCATTTGTGGGGTTTGTCACTCAGTTAATTTCTATCCAAAATAACTTGAACTACATCATATTAAAAATTCAGAAAAATCAACCGAATTTTTATCATTTTGTGTTCTTTGGGGGGAGGGTGGATAATCATAAAAACTTATATTTCCCTCATTCAGACATATTTAAACATGTGACGATACATTTAAAGGCACTCGAGAATGACTTTTTTGCGTTTTGTAATAGGAGTTGGGGGAAGAAGGGGAGGGGTATGAATTTTCTTTATAAAACAGCACAATATTGTGCAACATTAGTAACATTGAAACAATTCAAAATATTGTTACCGGATTCAAAAATAAATAGTGTAATCTGGACAAGGGATGATTTCAACGCCCCCTAGAAGCAAAACTGTTAATTTTTTTTGGGTTTGCGGAATGGTAACATTGGTTGAGAATTACATGGACTACCATAAAATTCAGAAAAATCCACCGGGACCCAAATTCCATAAGGAGTTTGCGGGGTCCTTTACAGATGTAATAAGAACTTGCATGGTTTCCAGGTTACTATTTGAACAAAAGTTATTATGATCAGTATCCTTTCAAGAACTGGTTGGATTAGGTGGTACCGTTCCAACCTTTTCAATGGCAACATAAGCCACTAGCTCCAAGAAATTCACATCAGAAAGTAATCCAAAAGTAAAATATAGGTGGTAGTTAAGTTGCCTTTATTAAATTCTGGATTTATAAGTCTCATCGCTGAAAATCCTTCCTTTTTGATACTTCTGCTGTAAAATACTTCTGTTTTTAAGTAAAAAATTGTTCAGCAGTTTTACTTGTTGAGCTTTAGTGGACCATGTGAAAAAAATTCTATGTTGATTGGCATGGTCTAATACTGACCACTAAATTCAAACATCTCTCCGATCCCTTTGATGAAGAAATCTTCACGAATATTTTCCCAATGATATCATCATTATTGGTGACTTGAATATAATTATGCTAGATTTCAATTCAAGTAACACACGAATAATTAGTACCTGAGTATATAAAGTTAGCGAGACAGCTACGAAAAAGTTGATAACGGATTATTCCATAATTTGCCGCCTTTCTGTTTTTGTCGCTAATTATTTGCGAAGGAAAAAATTTGTCGTTTTTTTTTTTTTTTTAAATATGCGTTGTTTCACAACTTCCGTAATTTCTATTTTTCCATAGTTCTGAAGTATCCATAATTTGCCGCCTTTTTGTCGCTAATTATTTGCGAAGAAAAAAAATGTGTCGCTCTTTCTTTAGAAAAAATATGCGTTGTTTCGCATATTTTTTCTAACTTCCGTAATTTCTGTTTTTTCACATTTCTGAAGTATCCATATTTTGCCGCCTTTTTGTCGCGTATTAATTACGGAAAAAAAATTGTCGCTCGTTTTTTAAATATGCGATGTTTCACTAACTTCATTTGAAGCAAACGAAACAACTTTCACAATTTCTATAATTTCACAGTTCTGAAGTATCCATAATTTGCCGCCTTTTTGACGCTAATTAGTTGCGGAAAGAAATTGTCGCTCTTTTTTTAAATATGCGATGTTTCGCTATCTTCATTTAAAGTTAACGAAACAACTTCCGCAACTTCCACCTTTTATCAATTTGAAGTATCCATAATTTGACTATTACAAGTGGGGATCCTTCGTTTGAGGTTATGATAATAAAAATATGATGTATTTGCCATAAGATCTCTTATGGAATTAAATTAAATTATTCTTGATTCAGAAGATATTCCAAGTAACCATTAAATAAAATTGTGGCAGTCCTTTGTTTTTAACTGAATTCCTCTCAAAATGATATTTCACAAGTGTGCGGTAAGTAGTAACATGTGCAATTTGAATTTGATTCATTGCTTTTTTAATCCGAATATGCTGAATATATGTTGTAGGTTGAAGTTTTGTATCAAAATGAACAAGTGTCGAGCTATGGGTTGCTGTAGCTTGCAGGGGATGCAAGCATTAATTTTTTTACATAACATTGTCTAACTAAGGCCAAAAATGATCCATTTTCATTAGTTCATTATTTCATGGTTTCCTCTGTAGCTAATGTGCTTTGAAAAAAAAAAAGTTCTCATCTTTTCAGCATGTTCAGCCCTTTAATTTGTTATCCATATTGAAGGGGTTGAACAAAATATGTCGTCCGCCATTTTGGGGCAGCGGTCAATTTGGATTTGGAATTTTTTCATGGTGTACTGTATTCTACTAGCGCAGCCCTTTCATTTGATACCCATATTGAGGGGGTTAAAAAAAAATATGTCCGCCATTTTGTGATGGTAGCCATGTTGGATTTAGAATGATACTAAATATACATAATTGCATTGTCATCAGAACTAAAGGTGTGCATAAAATTTCAGATCAATCGCTCAACAGGAAGGGAGTTAAAATTTCTAGATTTGACCCACACAAACAAAACTGTTAGCTGAATAAAACCGTTTAAAATGACGTACTGCTAACTCCATATAAGGTTAACAAAACATTGCATATTTTTTCAAAGAGAGAAGCAATTTTTGGATACCTTTAAAGTGAGAGAATATACAAATAACGGAAGTTGTCAATACATCATATATTTTTTTTTGTGAAACGAGACAAGTTGTTCCTCTCCGCAGCTGATTAGCTACAAAAAAGCGGCAGATTCTGGATATTTCAGAACTGAGAAAAGATAGAAATTACTCTTCATAATATGAAGAGCGAAAAATCGCATATTAAAAAAACAGCTACAATTTTGTTTTCTGCGCAACTAATTAGCGACAAAAAGGCGGCAAATTATAGATGCTTCAGAACTGTGAAAAAATAGAAATTATATGGAAAACGTTTCGCTAACTATATATGAAGTTACGCATATTTTTTTAAAAGAAAGAGCGACGATTTTTTTTCTTCTCAACTAATTAGCGACAAAAAGGCGGCAAATTATGGATATTTCAGAACAATGGAAAAATAGAAATTACGGATGTTGCAACGCATATTTTTTTTATAAAAAGAGCGACAAATTTTTTTCTTCGCAACTAATTGGCGACAAAAAGGCAGCAAATTATGGAATAATCCGTTATCAACATTTTCAAAGTTGTCCCGCTAACTTTTTATAGGTATTATTAATACATGTTCGTCATTCTTAAAATTGCTCATCACTAATTGGGAAAGTATACAGTATATGTAGTGGAAGCGCCTAAGCATACTAAAACTTTCATGTTCTGTCCAAAATAGAGTCATTTGTCTCGTCTGCGATGTTTCGCTCACAAGCCCGCTCACTTCTCTAGAACTCCTCTGAAATATTGGTGAGCTATCTCTGTTTTATAGATATTTACATTTAGCGGTCCCATCGAGACTGGTCAGTCTAGCTCTGTCTTTACACCCCTCTGTCGTCACTTTGGATATATATCGAACATTCTTTCACAGGGCTTTTTTTTTTTTCAACAAACGGAATTTTTTGAAACTTACTGCCTTGGGAGGTGTTTCCTGAGTTCCTGTTTCCTACCTACTTTCCCTCGGATTTTTTTTCACATTACAGGATTTTCCTCTTCCCGGGAACCAACACATAGATGAAAAGTAATATACAGAAATATTATGGAAACAGATAGATTCAGAAGTGATGTGGCAAATCGCCATTCGTATACTTGATTCATGTTACGAACGATATCGATCACAAAGTCTCTTACGTAAATGAATTTAGTCAGAATTTTTGGATTACTGACTTCATCAGATTGATGCAAAAACTCAGGAACAGGGCATTATAATAGCTAGATTTCAAAATTCAAAACTTCCTCAACATTAGAATTATCATAAAGAATTGAGAAATTTGACTAACACAGCTGCAAGAGCGAAAAGGGCGTATCTGAATTTTGAACTGAATAACACCGAAATCAATGAGGTCAATTAATGTACATTGGGTCATATGCATAAAGTTGAGTGTACTCTCAGAAGTAGCGACTCCATATTGTACGGAGTAACTAAGTGAGCGCGAACTCCGTTTTGGTATGTATAAAATATAAAACGAAAAACGGAGATGGTATTCGGGTATAAATGAAACAGTAGAGTGAGCACTCTGATTTGTAGGTTTCGACTTGTTTTTCGTGGTCTCCTCGAAGTCACATATATCCCCGTCATTCAGACATTTAAAATTTTTATTTTTTACTTGTTCATTACTGCTTTATAATACCTTGTCAACGGTTGCTATTAACAGACCCATAACGCCCGGGACGTTATGGAGGGCATTATTAATCATAACGCCCGATAAATGTTTTTAACTGTAGTTCAATAAATCAATTACTCAGAAAAGTTGTATTCATAATTGTACATAAAAAAGGGACTAATCATTTTCTCTCAAATAGAAATTAAAATTTTCAAATATTCCTGAAAAATTAGTACCAAGTTTGAAGTTCCGTGAGTTGACCGATGATGAACTCCTCAATGTGTATTGGTTTCGTTCGAAACGTTGACATTTTCTTTTTCGGAAATGGAGTGGGCCATCATTGTAGCAATTTTGGTCTTTGAGTGGATACTTTCTTCAATATAGCTCTCCGCTACCGTATCACTCTTCCATTGTCCATGTAATTTTAGTGTTTCAAAGGAAGCACCACCTTGGACAAGAAGCATTGACGACGTTCGGCGTAGACAATGTCTGGTGTAACCTTTCGGGTTTTCCAAATTAAGGTATTTCGCTATGATAGAAGGAACACTTCGTATAGTATTTTTACCTACAGGTAACTCAATGCATTCATTATTTCTGTAGGTTAAAAAAAAACCTACGTTGTTTACATCCTTTTGGTCGTAGTGCAACGTACTTTTCAACTAAGTTCAAGGCTCCTATTTCGCTTTCTTCAACAATGGTGAAAGTTTTTGAGGTGCAGGTCTTGGTTTCTGGTACCTTCAATGTCATCAATTGTCATCTTGACCATTTCATCACGTCTTAAGCCTCCAAATACGCCCATTACCAGAACAACTTTATGTAGCAGAAAAGTATCATCTGGAGCTTTTCTTATGAAAAGTAATACATGTCCACCTTCCAACACCTTTGATTTTTTAGGAATGTATCCATTTGATTTAACTTTCAGAAAGGCCATCAGTTGACTATTTGAGTATTTGGTCCATAGACTATTAGCACTATAATTTTCAGAAATAATGTAAAATAAATAAAAAATATTAATAATTTTCATGAGATAAACTCACCAGTTCCTGGAAGTATACCATTAAAACACCTTGAGTGCCATAGCGGTCATAATGACCGCCGAATTTGCTCTTCTACTACGGCTGCTTTAAACACTTTTTCTACAAAATAGTCATGGTAATCTATTTGAATACATTTAATCTTAGATTGGTACTTCTTAAAACTCTGTCATTGTACTGGGTGATATAGAATATAGGTCATATCGAACTCGTAATTTTTTTTGTTAAGTGAAGAATCAGGAAAATTCAACACATGAATCGTTTGTGAATATAGTAGAAAAAAGAACGGTATCGATCTTTTATATGCTCCGAATGGAATATCATCGACTTAGAAAGCTTAAATTGGAAGTTGGTTACATTGCACGCAAATTTGGCCACTTTCAAAATTTCAAGTTTTTGTGAAAATCCGTTCCCATTTCAACTCCATTTTGTTTCAATTCTCTATCTTTCTGTTTCAAATATCACAAAGGGAGATGGGTTTTGTCGAACACTGTATAAATGATTGTGAACTTAACAACACAATTAATAGTAGAGATGGAGAGGTAATGGTATTGATTCACCTCAAAACATGCAAGAATATTTTACCACACCGAAAGCAGGCTAGGATAAGAGGTAGGCCTACAGTCTGTTACTATAGATAATGTTCAAAATAAAATGGATTTTTCAGAAAAATACGAGGAAAAATATATAAGTAGGTACATTTTACTACTGAAAAATTGGGTAACAATGTTTTTTGACTCTCACGGCATTTCTTTCTGTTAGATCTTTTATAACTGATTGAAGTGTATCTTGTTCTTGGGTCACACGTAAGAGTTGTGACTGTTTGATGTGCACTTTTATATTAGAATAAATCTATTGTGGTGAACTAGCGTTATATCGAAAATGAGTTCTTGTGCTAGTTTTTTTTTCAAATTCAGTGATTTTCTGAGTAGCTAATTGAAGCCAGATACATCAGAAACATCTACAGAAGCTTTTCTTTTATTATGCTGTATAATTTTGCTTCTGGTTCATCGGATGCACATCTAAATTTGTTGATATTTTTGATTTCCATATCGCTTTCATTAAGTTGGGAATTTCGGAATCATTGATACCGTGTTTGGAGGTATTTGGTACTGAGACCGAAAATATCCTATTTAATCTTCCACTGGATGTCACAAATTACGAGATCGTTCTTTATTGAACGAATATCATCTTTTCGCAAACTTTTGTTTTTGATTTCGTCAGTAATGAGTACTTTTTCTAAGTGTCTGAAAAATTATGATATAGTGAGTTCTTTTACCAACAAATTTGGTAGCCAGCGATACACTATTATCAAAATTATCAGCAATGGGTCTTCTTCTGGAAAATAAAAGTTTATCAGACAAAAACAACACCTTGTATGTTGCGACTGATGTATCAGAAACACGTTCTTTCACAAATTATACTGGGCTATTCAAATTCGTTTCTGTACATGGGGATTTCGTAAACGATAAGAGATAGAGTGTCGGTTGAATTGTGGCAAAGTTTTAGAGACCTATTCAGTGATGTAAAAAAATCGAATTCAGCTAGTTTGGTTCTGGAGATATACAGGAAAAACCAAAATATCCCAAATTATGTTTTTGCCTGTATCTTATTTATTCGCAGACATATTGAAAATTTGTCCACATTTTGCTATTGGCACTTGATGTGGGCTATCAGAATATGTCCATGAATCTTTTATACAGTGTGACATTTGACTTGGGCCACCCCCATCTTTGAATTTTTAAATACGGACCTGTATTTTTTGTTGTAGTTTTTGGATCGTCGGCGTTCACTCCATACTAAGAAATTTAATTTAATTTTATATTTCGGGATGTTTCGGTAATATTTTATTATAATTGGGTGAATTATTCCCTTTTGAATTACAGCCGTGGAAAGTGGTTCACTGAGTTAAATAAAAAGACAATAGCAACTTTCACGTCTTCCCATGTACCATAGTGTTTTTTGAGAGTACTTTTTTCATTTTTAGGTACCAATTCATATATCTGAGCTATTCCTAATGGGCCAATAAAATGGCCTGCAAGATCACCATATCTTACTATTTTGGAATATTTTCTATAGGCGACATTGAAAAATAGGATTTGCTACAACAAAAAATATCCGCATTTGAAAATTCAAAGATGGGGGTGGCCCAACTCACGTGACACCCTGTATAAAAGATTCATGGACATATTCTGATAGCCCACATCAAGTGCCAATAGCAGAATGTGGACAAATTTTCAATATGTCTGCGAATAAAGAAGATACAGGCAAAAAAATAATTTGGGATATTTTGGTTTTTCCTGTATATCTCCAGAACCAAAAGAGTTAAATTTGATTTCTTCACATTATTGAATAGGTCTCTAAAATACGCAACTTTGCCACGATTCAACCGACACTCTATCTCTTATCGTTTACGAGATCCCCATGTACAGAAACGAATTTGAATAGCCCTGTATATTCAAATTTCAAGTAGGTAGGTATATTTATTAGGTTGAATAGTTTTATTCCATACTTGATAGTTTTTTCTGAAAAATATTGCTTGATCAACAACCATCCTCTTAATGAACTGGCAATTTATTGATACTTACATAATGTTTCTCCAGTTATGAAATATGAATCTCATTTTATGGAAAGTGCTAGTGAAAATAAAAAATTATACACTCTCAAGAAGTATTGAAATTTTTTCTTTGTTATGACTCGTGGAGCGAACAGGTTTCGAAAGGACATATCGGTTGGCCAATGGTTGGAAACATGTAGCTTATGGTCTTAACGCTTTATATACCCTGTAAGTCTGATAAATCCATGGATTTCATTTCTATTGGTTGAAGATCATTCATGAAGCCTTGACTGAGTAGAATTACCAGTGTTATTCTACCAAATTTGACTGATATACAGAAAAAATCACAAGGGTGTTTCTTTACAGTAACCAAACAGGATTCAGCTATTCAGATTTTTCGTTTTTGAATTGAAAAATTTCATTATTTTCATTATCCGCAATGGCTTCAGATTCGTCCGTTATTTTATTTTAAACATTGATCATATCTTCTCAATTTTCTGGTTCATCAGTCATCATCATTTCGTATCTCTTTTGTTTTATTCAGATGTCGAAGCCCACGAAGTTTTTCAGTTTTTTTTTTATCTTTTTGGAATGTCCGGCGTACCGGAACGTCTTCCTTTCAGTTGATAAATAAACTAAGTCTCCTGAAAATTCTTTAGATTATGTAAAATCAGTACTTCTTCGTTATATGAATGACACATGTTTTAACAATCTTATGAATGAGCTGTAAATCAGAGTGAATTTACTTTTTAGAATAATAGCAACATTCTACTAAAAAAAACGATTGCAACCGCTGACTTGATCACTACCACCACGGTGCCACATGAAAAGCCAATTTGGATATTATATTTCATAAACTTTCAGTTTGTAAAGTTTACTTCATAGTTGGATATCTTCCAGTTGAACAATATACAATTTACCGAGGGGGAAGTAGCTCTTTCATTAGGTGTACATCATAACATTTTCATTACTTCATTAATCATTTCATATTCAACTTAAAATCGAAATCTATGTTTCTGGGGATCCGTGATATGATTTTTTTCGGTTCCAAGTTGGCAAATTTATGCCGTCTGACAATCGGTAAGTAATCGCCTCGGTGATCGCTGAGCAGACGCGGATTTTAATCAGTGATTTTCCGATGAATAGTATAACATCATTAATGGTAATTATTTTTCATTAGAGTTAATTACTGCAATATTTTCATTAGGTGTACAAAAAATGACTAGTTACTTCCCCCTCGCAATTTACTCATTTGCCCTTTTACACTTTTATAGATTATCTTGATCTCACATTAACTCATTTTCAGACTGTGGAAGGTTACAAACCCACAAAATTAATTTCAGGAGACGAATGACCTCCATAAAATCAAACTTTCAATATGTTCGAAAGTGTTCATATGGCTTGGTCTATTCGTCCATAAAATTTACCAGAATTCATCATTTTATCATTAGAAGTCAGTTCTGAATTACCGGGTAATAATTTATTTACGTTTTGAATTTTATTGTTTTTGTGAACTATTATTCTTCATATTTTGGCAGTGGATAAATTTTATTTTGTAATAAGTATTATTGTTTTGGACAGGACAGGACAGGAGGATTTATGTGTTTAAATCCATCCCTACACCCTACTCACTACATTCGAATTGTTCGATTCGAATATTGAACTTTTTCGATTTCAGCTCCATCTAATGAACGAATCTTATTATACCATCCATTTTTGTGAGGAGTATTAATTGTGAAAAATTTTTTAAGTTGATGAAAATGGACAAGGTGCAATTTTCTATAAAAAAGTTGTTAGCACTTCTGACTCGTCCTGTAGAATTGTCAGGAATGTTTCAATTAAATTTCATATACTTCAATCCTATACCTCTACTTCAAATTTGAAATCTCTATATGATGCGATAACTGAATGGTAGGCTAATCTCATATATCATTGATACACGGTACCCGTTTTCTGTGGCACCATGGGTAAGTCAGTATAAATTTCTTGGCAGTCAAGGTGTTAAGACAGTTTCATTTACGGTATTCATTCTGTTTTCACCTTTCGATTTCAAAAAATGGTCATTCTCCTCCTCGTATAAGTATTTGGATTTCACAGGCAGTAAATTTCATAACGCTTTTTCAGCTTTGAGCGTCACATTCTGTGGAATCTCCATAATTATTATGAACACAACCGTTTTTAGTTTCCTCCACTAACAAGCTTGTTAATTCTTGTCAGCGTCATTTTATTAAATAAACAACCCTTAGCAACCTCTTCAATGTTTCCATGGCAATTGCATATAAGCTCACTTGTGCTCAGTTGCCGACCAGAACGCAGTAAATACTATGAGAAGAAATTTGTGAAGTAATAAACAACGTCGTCTAAGATAAGTTTTTCGTGAAAAATAAAATATTGTATGCACCACGAGCGTTACCAGATCCTAACGCCTATCGGGCAACATTCATCCCTCGGGCCAAAGGCACTCGGTCGAATGTTACCCTCCGGGCGTAAGGATCTATATAACGCACTTGGTACATATATAGCTATTATGTCGGTTGTGAATGTTTAATAAGTTGATTACAAGATGTCGAGCTGTTCTGGAGAGGATTCTTCTGAAAGTCAAATCGTATTTGTGACGATAATTAAACAATATCCTGTTTTTCTGAAGAAATCTAACATCCTGGAAGTAAAAATGAAACGATGTAAATCGGTTGAAGAAATAAAAAAAAGTAAGAAGTTGAATTAGGAGGAGAATATAATGAAGGGTACATTTAGAAAAAGGTTCGAAACATAAAAACCAGGCTGAAAGCGAATACACGCAGAAATCGAACAGGGAATAAACTAATAAAATTGAAAGGGTGGGCAAGAGCTGTTAAATTTCACACAAGGAGAATCAAATCCTACTATTGCTCGATTACAAGGTCGGTATAGGAACATGAGTACATTCTACTCTGAGGAAAATAGTAACGGTTCGGCATACCATCGATTGATTGGCATCAATATCTTCTGCTACTAACGTAAAAAAATCATCATTCTTTCTTCATTACCCAAGGCTCAGTCCCTTCATTCTTCAGTATCTCCAAGAAAATAGATGGTTATCCACTTAACATTTACTCTGCTAAACCGATATGAGGCACTACGAACCTTAAACACCTTAGTAGGCTGTTAAATTTGCATAAATTCAGCCATCGCGTACAGGCATCTACTTCTAATGAAGCTGAGTCTGCTACTAAGGAGCCTCGCATTTTATGAAGTAGATACTCAGTGGACGGAGTTGACACTCGCATTTATGCATAAAAAATAAAAGTCGGTAATCAAGAAAAGAGGGCAAGAGTAGACACTCATAAGTTGGAGCTTAAATCTACATTTTTATACTTATCAAATGGAGTAGCTTCTTTAAAAATGTGGGTTAAAAGTAGCCACTCAATTTTATGCATATGACCCATTGTATTACTTACGTTTCTTCTCATTTTTATCGCCTGGAATAACCTATACAGTATAACGACTTAAAAATAATGCACATGCGAATGGTTCAACGATTTATCCTATACTGTCTTTTACAATTCACATAGATTCAAGAAGATATGAATAATACTTTAGTCGTTCTCTTTTCTGTTTACAGAGAGCGGTACCTGCTCGTATCTATTTCTAAATGAAATGAATATGTTCAGGGTGCTTCCACACTGCACTGGAGTTGGATACAATAATGATGACAACCATAATAACGGCACAGCCAATAATAATAACATTAATACTGGTACAACCGAAAATGGTTCTCAAAACAGATATACATTACATTGTATTTTCAAAGAATCTCGCCTTTCTGATAATTAATTCAATATCTCCATATGTCCAATCATTTATTAAACATCCAATAGTTATCATAGAATGTTTTTTCAGATAAGAATATAAATTAGTTAATTCTCACAAAAATTCACTTAATTGACTAATAGATACATTGTAACGTTCTAACACAAACTGATACCACATCAGTTTTGAATGAATCAATAGTGGAAACGCCAATATTTGTAAGCATGTATGATCTTGAATTTTTATCTTTGGTATGAACGATAAGCCTTGACCTCGTGATGCAATATTACCAAATGAAGAATAATACTACAAAAACTTATATTTGCTTATATTTATCTTACAGTAAAATTTCAAATTCAATTACATTACCGTTATTAATCATCAATATTTCAATGATATTGGGGGACTACAAATAGGTATCGGTATTTTGTCGCGGTATTTCTATTTCGCGTACGCCTCTGGACCGCTCCATGTAACAGTATTTCTCATATCTGGTTGTCATGTTATTAAGTTATTATTTCTATATCTTTATTTTAACTTAAAATGAACTTTTTCTACGCCACACGACACATGCACACATGGTTGCCAACTGTCATAACCAAAAACCTGACCTATCTCTTTTTAATGCAAGAAAACAGCGGGTGATCATTACCTAACATAATCGGACAAATAAAAGGGTTTCCTAATGATCCTTCCTGACCCTTTGAAAACACGTTCATTGACTACTACACTCGATTAGCCAGAAAATATTGAACTGTTATAATGATGTAACAATTATTATATTTCACATTTTCTTCTCGAATTATAAATAATACTTCTTGTGGTCGTCTATTTCGTCGCCACTGGCCTGAAACAAAAACTACCAACACTTAAGTCGCGTTTCATTGACCACTAGAGTTTACATCTACTAGTAGAAGAAGTAGATTATCGTAGGTAATACCACAAGTGTATCGGTGATTATCGAAATAGCAATTCCTTTGAATTTGATTCGAAACCGAGAAGGAATTAACGATAATCGCCGATAACACGAGTTATATTTGTTAAGATTATTTCATGAATAAAATCTAAACCATTTTTATTTATTTACTATTCAATTTAACTAGGAACATTAATCCCTCATTTAGTTCTGAAATTATGCAACTAACAAAACATTTACTTGATATTTGAAACATCCCTCTATTTCAGTTCAATGACAGAGCGCGTCATTCGTAGTTTCGTCGTTGCATGTCTAGTTTCTCGCTCGAGGTTATGTTTTGATAACATTTTGATTTAGTGGTTACGTCGATAGGGGTTTGTCAGTTCATCAGTTGGATGTTGTATTGGTCCGCCTACAACCTTGGAGTCCTTGGACACAGTTGGAGAAGTATGTAAGTAATAAGTATTATGTTTTGCGATTTAAAATATCAGTTTTGGAAACAAAACAGGACGCAAAACAGAATTGAAAAATAATAATGATAATCATAAAATCGTCTTATCGTCCATTCCAGTGGTTTTTAAATAAAATTATATTATATTTATGAAAAATAACGGCATAATAGGCGGAGTTCAGCTTAAAAAGTTGCTGAGTGAGTTGTTCATATTAGCTGCTCTTTTTTAATTTCATCAACAATATTGTTTGTGCTAAAAGCAAATCTAATCTAAGCAAGATCAAGGACGGACTGACTATATCTATAACAAACACATGGGCACTGCAACCCCGAATATCAGAAAAACAAACGAAATGAACACAATAAATAATATACAGGTGAACCGGAAAAAAGGGGCAATACCAAAGATTTCCAAGATCTCCTTCCACAGGAAAACCGACGTCACAGGCATCATCAATAAACCAAAATCTAAGAAAAATAATGAACTAGCTTTTAAAAAAATGGTCCCTACTTTTGAAAACACTAAAAACGATTGAAAAGATAAGCACTTTCAGCACAAAAGGAGAAATTTGCTGACAACCAAATTACATCACAGTTTCTGATAAATGTGGTGTACACCCATTACAAAACTGAGGACTCCGCAAATTTTTCGAAATTTTCAGACATGAATCAGCACGGGAGTTGAGGTCGAAAAACGAGGTCTCCACCCAATACAAATCTGAGGGCGCTGCAAATTTCCTTAAATTTTCACACAGGACACAGCAAGGAACACTGAATTCGAATAATAAAGTCTTCGAGGTCTCCACCCAACAAAAACCAGAGTCACTGCAACTCTCACCAAATTCACGAACTCAGCAGCGGCCACTTAATTCGAATAACGAGGTCACCGAGGTCTCCACCCAACAAAATTATGGAGGCACTGTGAATTCTACCAAATTCACAGAAAGGACTCAAGTGACCTCTGAACATTATTTCCCCGGGGTTTCAACCAAACAAAAAACTAGAGGCCCTGTTAGTTTCACTAAATTCACTGACAAGGCTCTGTAGAGGTCGCTTATCACCAGTAATGAGGCCCGCGAAGTCTACATTCACGAAAAAACCGGAGATACTGCAAAACTGAAATATTTTGTGGACCACTGAACAATAAGCCTATACGGAGATGTAGAAAAGAAAGAAAGACCCTTGAAAACGAATTCAATGGCCTCTGAAGAGTATTGTCCGGTAATTTGGTTGGATGGAGACTTCGGGGGCCTCATTATTCGGTTTCAATGCCCCTTGCTGTGTTCTGTCAACAATTTTTAGGAAATTTGTTACGCGCGCCCTCAGATGTGTCTTGGATGGTGATCTCATTGTTCAAACTCAACACCCCGTACTGAGTTGTGTGCAAGTTGCAAAAAATATAATAGAAAAGTTTGAACCGTAATTATTATAATAATTATTAATAAAGGAATTGGACGTTTTCCACCATCATGAATCATGACTTTGTATGTGTCTCATCGATGTTGACTTTCTACTATAAACCTTGATGTCTCGATAAAGAAAATAAACATTCCCGAAAGCTCGACCAAATAACAAAGAGTATTCTTTTAAACAGCCCAGTATTTTGACTGCATTTTCAAGATCCATCCGCATTTTTCCTTGACTAGTCAATCAAGACTACCCTTTGCCTTATACATATTATGTATATTCTATATCTCTAATGTAGAAAATACAATAGATAAATAATTAATTATTGAAAAGAAATAAATCACAAAGTCATCTCCACAACGAACAAGAAATGTAATAATTATTATCATTAGTAATCCGGCTATCCGTAATATACATAATACATAATGCATTGAACCACATTACCACAATTAATACCAGATAATAATCAATAATCCTGTGAGCTATTTCGCAGTACTCCGAATAATTTTGAGATCTGGCAACAGCGCATTAGCAGTAGGGTTGACCGTTGGATATTCGGTAGATATTCCAGCAGAAAACTGTAATTTATTTGGAAATATTATGAAATATTGCTGTCACTATGTTATGAAAAACAAATCTTGTCAGTGTCATCTTACAGTTAAGTTTAAACTCGGGATTCCGACTTTAATCTGTGGATCATGTCTTTAATCTTGGGATCCCTTCTTTGATTTCGAGCTCCCCACTTTCAACTCGCGATCCCGACTTTAATCTCAGGATCCCGACTTTAATCTCGGGATCCCGACTTTAATCTCGGGATCCCGACTGTAGTGTCTCTGGATCTCAACCCCAATGTCGGGATCACAACTTTAAACTAGGAATTCCTAGATTGAAGTCGGGATTTCGCTGTCCGGTTCTAGAATTTTTACCTTGCTCTTGAAGCATTTACTTGTAGTATAGTTTATATGAAGTCAGTTGAGAAAGCAGAAAAACCGAAATTCCATTTATTGTCAACAAATCTCTTATTCTAGAATAAATATTTATTATTACTAATTCTATAAGTTGGCATAGGTTTTTGTACAAATTGCAGGGGTTGTGCGAAGCAGAAGTTTTTTCTATGCGGGAAAAAACGACCTAGCTCAATTCAAAAACATATTTATAATGTAAGGGCTTTCGGTAGAAACGTCTGTCAGACGTGAACCCTTAGGGCCAATTTAAGCAACATATCGTTATCATAGACATAATCACTATCACAGTCCTAGTGTTATTACTCGTTGTCTTAAGAAATTTTTATATTTATGCATCACAGTCATTAGTTCGAAAATAAAAACTAGACAGATGACTACACTCTCATTAGTGTCATTTATTCCAACGGAGGAGACATTTTTCAATCATTTCAATAAGAGTACCCTATTCCTGGCACGTTTTTTTCCGAAACACAACAAACAATAACAAGGATAACAGGTCAAAACAAATAATTATTTATTAAATTTGTCAAATAGGTATCGACGCGCATGCGCGATGTGCATGTCGTCCTAATCATATGCATAAAAATTGAAAATTGCCAACATTGACTATGATTGACAATGATGTATAAACTAGCCTTTAATTGCACACCATTCGATTTTTTGAGGAAAACGTTATTTCGAAGCAAAAACCTGATGAAAATAAATAATCACGGAATATTCGGTGAGACCTGTTTCGAACAATGCGCTGGTCATGTCCTCATGTTACTGTTCAAAATCAAATTTTAACATCTGTTTGCAGTTGAGACCATTCTCTTACCTTACATTGTGTAAAATCCTGAAACCTTGCTGTCGATTCTACCTTCTATTTTAATGAATATTCGCCTATAGTATGGTATAAATTTGACCACTGAATCTCTTTCTGGGCATTTTGCATTTGAATCATATTATCATATTGGTTATCAACCCATAATTTAGTCTGCACCTTTCTATGAATTCAAATATTTTTTAAATGTGACATTGGTGGAGAAGTGACTTCGTTGGCATTTTTTTAAATGGAACCATGTTTTTTTGGTATCTCAAGAAAGATTGTTTTTTTCTCATTTTGGAAGTACAAATATCATTTTAGCTCTCTCGATGGGTACAGAGTGTTTCCTATTTTTGTGTCCACCTCTGTAATTCACCTACCTATTGCCTAATTTGTTTACAATTTTTCTCAATCGGGGAACGTAGCCAGTTGGGTATTCCAAGCAATTTGATTCAGACAGAGGCGTACGTAAATTTTTATGAAAAAATATTTATTATGTGACATTTATTTCATGAAAAAAAATCTCTCACGATGTTTTGGATAATTTTGAGTACCTATTAAAACTGTAAAACTGTACTCTTCAACTTTTATATAAACTTTTTTTCGATAACTCTCATATTAAGTGTGATAAATAGGCGGGTCCATACATTTGACCAACTCTGTATAATGTTGAGACTTCATTTCATTGAAGAATGATTTCATTCAAACTCATTCCATCCCATGGAAATAACGAAATGAATGATTCTGGATAATAAAATTATTTTGTTGGGTTTTTTCTAAGAATATTGAGAAATGAAATGTGGACTAATTTAATTGTAAAAATTGATTTTGTAACATCCATTTGACCCTCTTCCGGCCCGAGATATTTGAATATTTTTGATTTGATGAAAGACAAACATTGCCAAAGTTGTTTCTCAACATCCATGTTCTTCTTCACTACAAATGATAAGTTACTAAAAACTACGAATTATGGAAACATCAAAAACTTTAACTTAGATACTTCGTTTTTTTTAATTATTTTATTTTCAAGTTTTTAGTAAAGGGTACTGTATTCTACTAGTTCAGCCCTTTCATATGATACCCACATTGAGGGGGTTGTAAAACAATATGTCGTCCGCAATTTTGTGGCGGCGGCCATATTGGATTTACAATGATACTGTATATATAATATGTACATAATTCTATTGTCATCAGATCTTAAGATGTGCACCAACTTTCAGATCAATCGCTCAACAGGAAGGGGGTAAAATATCAATTACTAGTTGATTTCATTGAAAATATGAACAGGATGTTCATAAAGTCAGTTGTGGAATCATCTGCGACTGGAAGTTGGAATTTAGTCGCTATTTTCCATCGTACAAGATAACCTCTCTTGGAAGTAGTTGTTTTCTGTTAGATATTACAACAAAGTAACTTCAATTTTATCGTAGGGTATTTCCATTTCCAGAGGAGTCATGTATTGATTCAATTTTCAATTGAGAATGTTTCTCTTTAAAACATGAATCCCTTCCAAGAGAGGTTATCTTGTACGATGGAAAACAGCGACTAAATTCCAACTTTCAGTCGCAGATGATTCCACAACTGACTTTATAAACGTCCTGTTCATATTTTCAATGAAATCAGCATGCCATACCCATGACAGGTTTTATGTCAGAAAAATATTTTCAAAGTTTCACCGCACAAGAAATAGTCCAACAATTCCTCATTACAGTGTGAAATTGCTTCTGAAGAGTATGTTTTCCCATTCTTCCGACCTCCCTGATGATCTTAGACGAGTGAAATAGATTTTTGTCGACCAAAATGTATTGGAGGCCTAGCAAATGAGATGCAATTCATGCATCAATGGAATGAGCGATTTTCTGTGAGTGATATTTCTGAATAACATTCTCCCTTATCTCATTTATAGATGATAATGGAAACTGGACATTTGATAAATAATCAACTATCTGAATGAAAATGCAAATTTTCACTTTCTTATTTTTTCTTCAAGTTATATAGGGTCTTTCTCAATATCTATCAGATGCAGTTCAATGTCCAGCGTGGCTTTAGCCGGAGAAGTAGTTGTTTTCTGTTAGATATTATAAAAAAGTAACTTCAATTTTATCGTAGGGTTTTTTCATTTCCATAGGAGTCATATATTGATTCAATTTTCAATTGAGAATGTTTCTCTTTAAATCATCAATTACTAGATTTTACCCACTCAATCAAAACTGTAAGCTGAATAAAATGGTATAAAAAATAACAAGTGACGGAAGTTGTTCTGCTTACTTCATATTAGGTAAGCAAAACATTGTATATTTTTTTAAAGAAAGGAGAGACGAATGTTTTCACACCACAACTAATTATCGACAAAAACGCAGCAATTTATGGATAGGTACCCAAAAAGTGGGAGAAGTTAAAAATAATGGAAGTTGTCGACACATCGTATATTTTTAAGAGGCACATTCTGGATACTTCAAAACTGAGAAAAGACAGAAATTACGCTTCATATGAAGTTAGCGAATTATCGCACATTTAAAAAAAAGAAAGATCGACAATTTTTTCCCGCAACTGATTAGGGACAAAAACGCAGCATATTATGGATACTTCAGAGATGTGAAAAAATAGTAGTATTCAAGCCGCGATGTTCTACGTTTTTTGAGCTCCTCGACTAGCATTTATCTGGCAATCTGTATATACGTTTTATTGTTGAGTGTTTTTATTATATTATATAATATGTGTAAGTATATCGTTATGGTTCCTTATCAGCTGCCGTGTCCGTTATTTGATTACAACAACTCACCCGTCACCCCCGTACTCCGACATTGGTGACCCCGACGTGATTTAGTGGTTTAGGAGGACAGTTTTTTTTTCAATCTGTCACGGACACGACCACCGAAATGACGCCCTAACTAGAACCAGTGTCCGCAGTGTCCAGTGCTTCTCCATCAGACAGTCCTACTGTAGCAAATAGTACCAGCCCAATTTCAACCCTAGGCTACCCCACAACAATAGAGTCAAGTGTTCATTGCATCACAGAACCTTACACCTGTGCATCAAGACCAAAGTCCAGCTCCGCAACATCCAGCAAGTGTGGATACCGGAGCACCATTTCCAGCTGAGTAGCCTCAGACAACTGCTCAGCAGCTTCCTGTAGTGCAAGTCTAACCTCAAGCTGCAGTTCCAGCGTAACAACTTCAAGTACAAGCAAGTCAGCTTCTCAATTTTCAACCAACCAGTCCAACTCAACCACAAGCTCAGCCACGGCGGCGGAAATGATCTACGGTAAACCTCTTCGTCTTCCCGATAAGTTCCCAGAGACATGGACAACTCCACGGGCTTCATCCGTGATCTGCGCCAGCCCTTCCAGGTGCTCCGGCCAGTCAGCAGCACCAGCAGCACCTTCGGCACTAGCAGCAGCAGCACCACCACAAGCAGCACCACCTGCACAAGCAGCACCACCTGCACCAGCAGCATCACCTGCACCAGCAGCATCACCTGCACCAGCAGCACCACATGCACCAGCAGCACAACCTGCACCACCTGCTCTAGCAGCACCACTTGCTCCAGCAGCACCACCTGCATCAGCAGCACCACCTGCACCAGCAGCATCACCTGCACCAGCAGCACCACATGCACCAGCAGCACAACCTGCACCACCTGCTCTAGCAGCACCACTTGCTCCAGCAGCACCACCTGCCTCAGCTGCACCACCTGCACCAGCAGCACCATCTGCCTTCACGACGCATTCAGGACGTCGCGTTAATTATCCTGATGTGGTTAATTCATTTTTATTGCAATTTAATTCTCTGATTTTGCTGATTACATAGAATAACCTCGAAATGAAATAATTTGCAGTACTAGCACCTTATATTTGTAATTCGTAGATTTTCATTTTATTGCGATTTAATTCTTTAACAACATTTCTGAATATTTTATATTTTTATTTCTTGTTCTTTCTTACATTCAAAGTTAATAGAAATGGGGCCTTTGTCCGACTATCGGCGGGTTGTACAAAAAAACCTTCAACAATAGTTCAAGTGAACTTGCTTCAGTTGCTATGGATTAGCCAATAAAATTTCTAGTTCCTTAACAACTGAACTTAGTTTAGTTGAACTGTTGGTGAACTTGTACTCTACAACTCGCCCTATAAATGTTCATATGGGGAAATAACTTGGAATTCCATAGTTATATTTCTGGTAATCGGATTACCAGCTATTAGTTTTATGAGGACTATTTCGTAAGCCGGACGGACGATTTGGAAATTTGGAATGACGTAGGCTGGGTTTTTCTTGATTTTTAGCCTGCAATGAAAAGAGGGAGTTCAAAAGAAGAGAGAAAATAGTTAGTTAGGCTTGAGTATTCAAGCTGCGATGTTCTCCGTTTTTCGAGCTCTTCGATTAGCATTTATCTGGTCGAGCTTGATAGTCATTCTGCATATACGTTTAATTGTTAAGTGTTTTTATTATGTAACATGTGTAAATATATCGTTATGGTTCCTTATTAGCTGCTGTGTCCGGTGTTTAATTACAAAAACTCACCCGTCACCCCCTTACCCCGACACTAGTTAGCGACAAAAAGGCGGCAAATTATGGAATAATCTGTTATCAACTTCAGCAACAAAGTTGTCTCGATAACTTTGAATTGGATGTTTTATTGAAAAGTAGATTCAGGCAGCGTTAATATGCATCGACAAGTGATGCGTTGGCCATTTTCGTTAATCGAGAAGCTTTATGTTATCTATAAAGCTAGTGTTTATCCGAAGCGGAAAAGGTTAGAGGTTACAGCAGTGCAGAGTGCAGTATTAAGTTTGCTGGCAATGAGATATTTTCTATCGATAAAAATATGTTTTTGATGACTCTGGTATAGTTATCACACCAACTGATTTGCAAACTGATCTTTTTACAGTATTATATTCGAGCATGACTGAAGGAAGGTTATTGTTTTGTGTTCACTTACACATCTAGAGTGGAATTCTTATATATTCTTTATTACGGCGACTGAATATTTTCTCGTTTTGGCTTTCCGAAATAAATATCTTCGAATTTCTTGATTCGCGATTATATTTTGCCTTTCATAGTAAAGTTATCGTTTTACAACTGTTACAGCACTCACAACAGAAAGGTGTAAAACAAATAACCGATTGCTTCTGATAAGTCAGGTAGGCAATCATATATTCCATGTGCAATCAACTGAACTAACACACTCCAGTCAGTTCAGCGGTGCGAATGTGATTTACGTTTTGTTTCTGTATCTTGTCATTCCGCGAATATTTTTCAAATGAGACGTTGTAATGTGAAACGGATGTTTTCACAACGTAGATGGTTTTTGTCTGAAATCGTATCAAGCTAGGATTTCACGCTTAGATCTACCAATTTGCGTTAATTCTTCAAGGAAGGTGTATGTACAAGTTGACCTTTCCTAGTGAAGATAGTATCTGTTCAACAAATTACAATGAATTGTTTCAAATTGAATTTTTTTTTTAAGATTTATCCCAAGCTTTCGACTATGTTGACTATGATAAATTGTATGGCCTAAGTATTCATGGTAAATTCCTTACATGGAGTATGTCCTACAAGAAATATAGTAAAGTATTTGTTAATTGGAATGATAATAATTCAGACTTATTCGAAGTAGATATTGGTGCATTACAAGGATCGGTCTTGGGACTTGTTAATATTTTCACCGTATATTAATGATCTTCCATAGTATATGGAACGTACGTCGATTACACTTTTTGCTGATGATACAATAGGCTCATGGTTAATACGGAGAAGACTGTGCTAATTCAGTTCTTTGGCAGAAAAGCTATCAATAATAATAATAAAGACATTAATGAAATATCAGCAACAATGTTGAAGAATATTTGCTGAAAGGAAGTTTTTATTCTGTGAAAGTATTTCTTCGATGGTAAATGTAAAGTTTTCTAACTATTTTAATATTAAAATTGTTCGCATTGTTTATTTATTTTTGGATACGTAGATGTTCCATTTGTACGTAGATATTTTTCAATCAATCTTTTGACGATTCCTATATCATTTTTTATGTTCAATTCACGGAATAAATGTTATTATTATTATTGATCATTAATGATCTTCAGATCTAGAGGCCAAGTTAGGGAGACTCCTAAGAACTCATGACATCATTTTTGGTGATCCTGATAGCATGTGGCCATGATGGCTTCAGAGTATAATGATAGATCATTTCATTTCATTTTACTTATATCATACTACAGGGTGTTTCATAATAAATGCGCAAGATATGCTTCAGGATGTGATAGCTCGTCCAAAAATATGGAAAAAAGTTTTTATTAAATTACCCTCTAAAATGCACCATTTTCGAGATACTTTTCGAGAAATTTTAAAAAAATAATCGTTTTTTGCGAATATCTCTTATCGCACAGAAAACAGATTTCGTAGGCATTTTCTACTCATAATAAGCTATGTTTTGTGCGGATTTTTTATTTTTTCAAATTCATAATTAGTGAAAATTTTGAAGGGGTAGTGGGTGTTTTTGCTCCAACTTCTACGCCTATGCAAAAAGTACAGTTTTGATGAACCGCCAATGTTTTTTACACAAAAAAGGTATTCTTGGTCATAAGCTCTAAAGTTGACTGTTTTCAAGAAAAATCAACTTTCATGTTGTTTAAATAATGTTTTTTCCTCACAAAATTGCTGCGTGCATTGAAGCTAACGGCGGACATTTCCAACAATTCAACTGAGTATGATTGTTATTGTTTTTTTTATTTTGCAATAAAGAAGTCAACGTTTGGTTTTGTTACTTGTTTTAACGTTTAAATAAATTTTGTATAATTAGGAAAAAAATTATTTAAAAAACTTTACCATGTTTTTCAACATGAAAGTTGATTTTTCTTGAAAACGGTCAACTTTAGAGCTTATGACCAAGAGTACCGTTTTTGTGTAGAAAAATTTGGCAGTTCAAGTAGGCGGTTCAAAATTATACTTTTTCCAGTGGCGTAGAAGTTTGAGAAAAAAGCGTCCACTACCCCTTCAAAATCTTTACCAATTATGAATTTAAAAAAATAAAAAAATCTGTTCAAAACATATCTTATTATGAGTAGAAAATGCATTCAAAATCTGTTTTTTGTGCGATAAACGGTTCCAGAGATATTCGCAAAAAACTATAATTTTTTTTAAATTTCAACACCTGTATCTCGAAAATGTTGAATTTTAGAGGGTAAGTTAATGGAAACTTTTTTCATAGTTTTGAACGAGCTATCACATCCGGAAGTCCTGCTCATTTATTATGAAACACCCTGTATATTGATGGAGTGTTATGTTGTACATCACAAAAGATTCAATATACTGGGATCACACCAGCTGATGGTGGGAGAAATACCACGAATAGACCCCCTCAAAATTAAATTCCTCAAGGAATTGAGGCTTGAGCGGCTGCTGTAAACGAGAACACCTTGACATAGCAGAAGAAGATGGGGCACAATAGATCTAATCAGGTCGCAGCGCATCAGTTACCATCCACACTTACCATTACCATTACGCTAACTCTTTCTCATTTCTCATTGGTTTGAATTAAAAAAATTATGGCAATTGGTTGGTTTATATAATATGAGGGAAATTGTCATATAAACATGCTGGAAAGATGAAAACCTGTTTTTCTCCGCAACTAATTAGCGACAAAAAGGTGGCAAATGACGGATACTTCAGAACTGTGAAAAAATTAAATTATGGAAGTTGTTTCGCTAGCTGCATATGAAGTTAGCGATACATCGTATATTTGAAAAAAAAAGTGCGACAATTTTGTTTCTCTCCGCAACATATTAGGCGACAAATGGAAGTTACGGAAGTTAGCGAAACATAGAATATTAAAAAAAAATTCAATTTTTTTTTCTCGCAAATAATTATCGGCAAAATTGTGGCAAATTATGAAAACCTCAGGACTGCGAAAGAATAGAAATCACGGAAGTTGTTTCGCTAAGTTCATGCTAACTCCAAATGAAGTTAGCAAAACATAGCATATTTAAAAAAAAAGGACGACAGTTTTTTTCTCCGCAACAAATTAGCGACAAAAAGGCGGAAAATTATGGATACTTATGAAAATTACTGAAGTTGTGTCGCCAACTTCATTGTCGCTAACTTCATATAAAGTTAGCGAAATAAGAGTGTTGGGTAATAAGGCCCACTTAACTTTTGCAATTTTTTTTTATCCTTTATATTTTATTCAAAAAAAATCGAAACTTGATGAGTTGATTGCTTGTGATGTTTACCGCTATGTTAACATCAATATTCGTCTCCTTCAATACCTCAGTAACCAAAATAAGACAAATTTTCACTTGCTGTTGGGCTTTATTACCCGTCTATGAGGGTAATAAAGCACATAGTAAGTTATGCAGAATTTCGTTTATTTATTGTATATATAAATATATACAGATCATTTTTATTAATCAGAAATGATAGAAACTCAATGAAACACTTTTGAAAAAACAAAAATGAACATTATTTTCTACAAAAAGTGATAAACTTAACAAAACTCAAACAAGGAAATTAAATTATATAACAAATCCAATAAACTGAATTCTAAGAACATTCCCTACCGTAAAATCCTAAACATCTTCAGCCGTCAGTCCTATGCAAGTTTCGTGTAACCAAGTTCCACATTCTAGACAATTTTGCATGTTGCCCGCGGGCCTTATTACGCGATCGTTGGGCGAGCACTTTTTCTTAATCATGCAATTTCCAGAAAAAATAACAATTCTTTTAATTTTTCTCTTAGTGCGAAATATTATGATAACTGATGGAGCACTATTTGTTTCTTTAAGTAAAATAGGTTGAATTAAAAACGACGTCTCACCTGCTTGCGAACTTATAATCTATGCAGCCTAAAACTGCACATTCACCTAGTGTTGTTAATGGCGAAATGAAGTCAACGATCTTTTAATGAAGCTAAAACCATTACGATGATGAAACTAACCATGTTGACAGATTTGAAAAAATTTGCCAGTCTTCAAGGAAAATGACATTGGGCCTTATTTACCGCCGGGCCTTATTCCCCAACACTACCTATTGCATATTTGAAAAGAAAGTGCTACAATTTTTTTTCTCTCCGCAACTTATTAGTGACAAAAAGGCGACAAAGTATGGATACTTCAGAACTGTGAAAGAATAGTAATCACGGAAGTTGTTTCGCTAACTTCATGCTAACTTCATATGAAGTTACCAAAACATCGCATATATTTTTATAAAGAAGAACCACATTTTTTTCTTCACACTAATTAGCGACAAACTGATAGAAAATTGAAGAATATTTCTTCTCTTTGCATTTATAGGTCATTGTGCTGAAGTTAGTAAATAGGAGAATCGAATGTTTGCGGAGTTTCAAAGTTAGAATAGAATAGAATAGAATTTATTTATACTGCATTACAAACAGGTTATTACCCACTGACATGTACACAGTGTAACACTTAAGTCTAAACCTAATACTATGATAAGTTGTAGCAAATAGTATATAAAATAAATAATAAAAACATCTAACAATCACAAAGTAGTATTGGTTAATAGGTGCAAATTTATAGTAAAAATAGTGGTTAAAATACATAAAAGATAAAATAAATAATAGTCATCTAACAAACACAGGATATCACATTAGTATTTTGTGCTTTATTTCAGTTACTGTGCTGTTGAAAAAATCGAAAATCGAATGCTTTTTATTTATGTCATTAATTTCCTTGAGGCAGCGATTGAGTGGAGATTCCGATTGGACATTTGTCGTGAAAACACGATTTCAATTTCTGAGTCTGTTATCTGGAATTTGTATATTTATTGCAGACAACAGCTCAGGTGTATCGATAGCTTGGTTAAAAATATTGAAAATAAATAGCGCATCATTCATTCTTCGGCGATCAGCCAGAGTGTTCATCTCAAAGAGTTCCAGCTGTGTTTTATAGGCAATCATAAAGGCGGATACTTTATATTTTCTATAGTATGTGCATCTTAGGAATTTTTTCTGGAGTTTTTCCATCATTTCTGAGTGGAGTACTGTTTGAGGGTTCCAAATTGTTGATGCATACTCCAGTTTCGATCTGACAAATGAGTTGAATAGAAGGATGCCCACATCCCATTTAAATTCTTTGGAATTTCTCAGAACAAAACCTAGTTTTCGGTTTGCATCTCTAGTTATGCAATCTATGTGGTTATTGAAACTGAAATTGTTACTGAATATCACTCCCGGGTCTTTAATTTTCTCTAGCTTGTCTAATTTGGTTTCATTTATAGTGTATTCAGTGTGGAGGATACATTTTTTGCGTGAGAATGACATGCTTTTGCATTTTCCCTCGTTTAGTCTTAAGTCGTTTGCTTTACAAAATAAAGAGATAGAATCAAGGTCTGTCTGAAGGTTCAAATGGTCGGTCTCATTGTTGATAACCTGATATAGTTTTAAGTCATCTGCGTATAGTAAGAATTTTGATGTTTTTATATACCTACCTATATCGTTAATGAAAATAACAAATAATAATGGCCCTAAAATTGAACCTTGAGGTACGCCTGACGTAGATCTAATTATTTTCGATTTTTTTTCATTGAATGAGACAAATTGATCTCGGTCCGTCAGATATGATTTCATTAGCCCTACCAATGAGTCATTCAAGGAATAATTTTTCTGTTTAGAAATTAGTGTTCCATGGTTTACTTTGTCAAAGGCTTTCGCTAGGTCTGTGTATATGACATCTACTTGTTGTCCTGTGTCAATTGAGAGTCCAACATCATTGCTAAATATCATAAGGTTTGTCACTGTTGATTTGCGGCTTACAAATCCATGTTGTTCTATGCATATTACATTTTCAATATGTGCATAAATTCTATTATACCCTTTCTAAAATTTTAGATGGTGATGGAAGTACTGTCACCGGTCTATAATTAATTATCATGCTGTGATTACCAGATTTATGTATTGGGATAATGCGACCTATTTTAAATCGCTTTGGAAATACACCACTTTGAATTACCGTATTAAAGACTATGGCCAAATGCCCCTTGAGACTATCCATGTACCATTTGAAAAAGTAGGGTGGAATGCCATCTACACCCGCCGACGCTTTTGGTTTTAATGACCTTATTGCATTGCATATTTCTTGTTCAGTAATAGAAGATATAATCAGTTCCTGAAGGTTCATATTTTGATTGAATTCATTCGTTTCTCGAGGGTTATCATTGTAGAATGATTGAAAGAAATCTGCAAATGCATTTGATATAGCTTGATCATCCGTAACGATTTCATTATTGTATTTGAAGTTATTTCCTATTTTGTTATCTTTCTTTTTTTTGTTTATATAAGACCAGAATTCCTTAGAATTTGAGCTAATATTACTCTCTATTGTTCGTAAGTACTCCTGTTCGCATTGGATAATTAAATTTTTTACTTTTGTCCTCAATTTTCGGAAATTAGCCCTATACTCATTTTGCCTTGGTGATAAGCGTTTTGATTTTCTAAAGAGTGTTTCCTTGTCTTTAATAGTTGTTCTGAGTTCTGCACTATACCAGAACGGAAATTTATTTTTATTATTGGACTTCATTTTCCTTTTCGGAAGGCACTCATCAAAGATTCCGTTCGGTACTTTATAAAAAATGTCTATGAGTTCATCTGGGTCTTGTGATATCAGTACGTTTCCCCAGTCATATTGACTTAGTAGGTGGTAGAGTGTATGAAAATCCCCTTTCCTGAAGTCGTAAGTATAGTCCTCTGTATTGTCTGTGTCAGTGTCACTTACTATAGTTTTTTGTAGGGTGAAAGATATCTCTAATGGAGGATGATACTCGTCCATAAACTCAATGAAACTTAAATCGGCCTTTGTAACTTCGACTTCAACCATGTTAGTCAGAACCAGATCAAGTGTGCTGTTGTTTGAATTAGCAATATTATTTAGTGAGAAAAGATCATAATTACTCATTAAGTCACCTATATATTTACCTTTACCTGAGCAGTTTTCAAAGTTGAATGATGCGCCATTCACTTCAGGTATATTAAAATCGCCTAAGATATAGATAAAATCACAACCGTTCATGTCAGTTTCTTCTTCTAGTTCTATTAGAAACTCACTGTATGCTTCCGCTTTGGAGTTAGGTGGGATATACACGCAGCATATTAAAATTTTCATATTCCTAACCTTCATGGACACAATTAGCCAGTCACAGTGTATACTGGAACTTTCAGCTATCATCACTGGTGAGAGTCTCTTCCTTGCTAGTACCATTACGCCTCCTCCCCTTGTGGCATTAATCTGGTTGTACTTTCTATCGTTTCGGAACAATCAATATTTTTTAATTACGTGGACATTACAAGTTGATACCACGGAAGTATTCATGCCAGTCAATTTATACGAGTCGGATATGATGCAATACATCCCTGTATCACTATTTCAGATGATTGTGCTGGAGATAGAAAATCCCCAGGGGGCACAATAATGTTGAAATTGTAATGTTTCCGGTCTCATCATGTTTTGAAAACGGTTCCAAGTATTTTCTCAGCTGATTTTCCTTGCTGTTCAGATCACACGGATTTAATATTGAAGAGTACATCACCTTTTTCATTTATTGGTCGTTGTGCTGAAGTTAGGAAATGGGAAAATCGAAAGATTGCGATATTTTAAAGTTATTCAATCTTTTCGCGTTACGTATTTACAATAGAAACGAATATCAGGGTATTTTTCATGAGGGACGAATACAATGTAAAACTGTATATTATTTTTGATGATTGTGAAATTATGTTTTCATTCTCATCTCTTTTCCAAGATGGTTATTATATTTTTGCGGTTACTATGTCCTCCTTTTCATATTTGGCTGAATTTCCTCTCTGCATTTAACCAGGTTCAGTTCAGGTTAGATAGTGATAGAGTTAGAAATTGAAAGAGGAGAAAGATGGTACTAGGATTTTGGTCTCATGGCGTTTCGGATACGATTTTAATACTTTCCACTGGATTTTTCATCACAATTGGCCACACGTGTGAGATATCAAGTAATATCACATCAGTGTTCTATTTTGTGAAAGTTAGGAAATGAAGGAATCACATTGTAGTATTTACGCAATGTAATTCGAAGATTTGTTTATTTACTTGCTATAGGATGCCAAATTTTGAAACTCGTATCTCACCCAGAAGTTATTGAAAGGTGAAAATTCCACCGCTTCAATAATCCAAATACTTGCAGCAGAAAAAAAGGTACGTAACGGTTGGGCCAGCTTAAGTATCAAGCTAGCACAACCTCTTCTTCTCCGGAACCATTTGAGTAAAAACATTGGGAGTTGTGTTTGAAAATACTTATTACCTACTTAAAAAATGTAGCAGTAGATTTATATGATTTTGCTAAAACGGCTGTGCCAGCTCAACATACGTGGAACCCAGAGGATTAGTATATCGAATCAAAGGTTCGTTTTATTTTATTTCACATTATTCCATGAAGCAAAGAGTTGAAGAACCTAAGTACGACGAAAATAAGTTGTTACTATAAGTAATATATGCGTCCTATGCAGTTTGTGTAAGCTTATGCTATACCTAAGCAGATATTACGTAAATAATGATATAATGCTGAATAGAGTTTGACGATAAAAAACAGAATAATACCATACTTGCACATAAACGTTGGCGTCAGTCCTGCTATAAAATTTAATTGAATAATTTTCCATATTCGAATTACTTCGCATATTCAACATTTTATGATCGTAAATAATTGTTTCATTACAATTGTTTCATTTCAATCGTTTTGAAGAATATAAGAATTGTCTTTATGTGCGAACCTAAAGATAACAAAATTGATTATTGCAATAGGTGTACTTGAAGTTTAACTTTGCTCAAAAAATGCAACCAACTCCCTTTTAATACTTGATCTATGAAAGTTGTTTCAAATGGTGGTAGGAGATTTGTGCCGGTTCTGGGATTCCACCCCTCCACTTTTACGTCGTCAGTGAACTTCTAGCGACCTTCAGGGGTCTGTCTGGTGCATAATTGCCATTGTTTGGCTACGATCTTGAGATGCCTTTAGTATAAAAAAAATTATTTTTGACCTTGGTAAAAGTTGTGTCCATATATTCAGAGCTAGAGTTTGATCTTGAGATTTTATTGACTAAATGCTAGGAAATTGTGCATGAAGATCTTGGTGGTGGAAATGTGTTATTTGTTCTAATATCTATCATTGCTCGTCATGTGTGATAGAAGAAGAGCCAGCAACATATTTCAAGTTAGTTATCATTTTAAAAGTAACTGTAATTTAGGCACTGATTCTTGTACACCAGTTGAACAATAAAAGTTGAGTCTGGTATTCCCAGATTGAAGAAGCCCAGAAGGGTGAGAAATAAAATTTTATTAAATGAAAATACGACATGTAAAATTATCAAATAGTAATAGCCCGTCAGCACGCTGCCAAAATGTGTAATTATTTTATAATGTATGCCCTTTAGGGCTTTGGTAGTTATAAATATTGGTAAATTTGGTACTATAAATATAACGATCAATGAACAAGACAAATAAGCGATTTCCCGTGGAACGTAATAACAATAATAATTATAGTTTATCCAATCTCAGTTGAATATGACTTCATTCAGCTCAATATATAGGGTTAGTTCAAAATAGCACATGGTGCAATAACGAATAAAGGATGAAAACGAAAAATTAAATAAATATTATTCCCTATATAAAGAAAACAGTAGACCAGATTGAGTATATTTTACGTGTAACCGTTCGAAGCGTGGAAAGCAATCAGTAATACGCTAATCTCATCTCACCAATTTGGGGCCTTCAACCATTTACAGAGTGGTTAAACAAGGGGATGTTGTAGATCATTATCGTAAAAGAAAACGAGAAGATCAGGAATTAAACAAAGTTGATGAGGCCACAAAATATTTTCTTTGAAGGCAAGTTTATGATTTCTATAAACGAAACGAAGTACCTACCTTGGAAACAATCAAAAACAAATTATCTGATTATCCTGAGTATACATATAAGTCGCAGGAAACACTACGCCAAATTCTTTTAGACTGTGGTTTCAAACACATAAAACTAAATCAGCGAATGGCAATAATGAAATCACCCCGGCTCGTTCTGCAAAGGCAAGATTACTTGCGACAAATAAAAGAACATCGGGAATCGAAGTAACATATAGTATATCTTCGAGACTTGGTTCGATAGTCATGATGTGATTCGGTATGGATGGGTAGATAACTCCCAAAACTGTTGTCTCCAATCACCATGTTCCAGAGAAAAACGTATGATCATTGTACACGTGGGTAGTGACGATGGTTTTGTACCGAACGCGTTGCTATTGTCAGCAAAACAAATAAAAAAATATTATCGTGAGGATATGACTGCAACTTTATTCGAAAAATGGTTCAGTAAACAATTATTACGAAATATACTACCAACTTCTGTTATTGTAATGGATAATGCGTCATACCACTCGCGTCAAAAGATAAAAATACCGACGAAAGCAACACAAAATGAAGACATTTTGGAATTTATGGCTTAAAAATTGAATATTCCCCAAAAAGCCACGGAGGAGGTATTACTACGTATAATTAAAAATGAAAATTATGAAAAAGAATATATTATTGATGTACTTTTTTAACATTCTGGTCATACGCTTCCGAAGTTACGTTCGTATTATTGTGTTTTCAACCCCATTGAATTGGTTTTTGCATTTATAGAAAACAAATTGAGAAAATCCAATCAATGTCCAAATCTAAGCAAAGAAGTAGTAGGAAATGTTAGGAGAATCTTAGGAGAGGAATATAAAGATCTTTGGACAGAATGCATTTTACATGTGATTTCAAAAGAACGTGAATATTTCCTATTGCCATCCATTCAACCAGTAATCATAAACATGGGTGATTCGGAAGATTGTGAATGAGTCTTGCTAAGACTTTGATGTGTATATAAGATAGCGGTACCAGCAAATAAATTATCATTGTTTCCTGATGTTTTCTTATTCTATTTTTTTGAACGACTTGTTTTCGGTGTGTCAGATAACTTGTCAATGAGTTACGAGCAACGTCCCGTACCCATTCACGAGCAATCCTTCAATTCTATTCATTATAAGAAAAAGGCACATTATATTCGCAAATTTCTATACAGCAAGCAATACGCAAAGTTATACCCAAGTAAGAGAAAATATCTCCGCCTATGGCCGGAAGTACGTTCAATGAGGCGAAGTCATTGACGTGTTAATCCGGTTTTACAGCTCATTCAATATATTTAACAAGGCCCTATTTCTTAACCCATTATATCTAATACTATTAAAACATTTTTGAGAACAACCCTGCTGCTGGTAGTTCAGGAGGTGGAGAGCATTTCGGTAAATGATTAGCATAAGTTTCACATCGAGGTTGGTTTGCAGTTTAGATCACTACGAAATGATTTGATCCAGTAAATTAAGGTCCTGTGTCGCTGCGTTACAGCGGGCTGAAGTGGCTTGAAAAGGGGGAGAGTATTAAATCATTTGCACATGTCTGCCTCTGGAGGTTCATGGTCACAATCATCCTAACGATGAAAATCCAAGAGGCAGACATTCAGGGCTCTGTACCATCATGGGACGGAATTGTAAAAATGCAAAAAAAGCTCTATTGAGTCACTTGCACACGATTCTCATTGCACCCATTTGATTCATTATGACTCCCTGGATGCGGAAAAATAGTTGCTTTGCTCACTGATTTTCAGCAGAGTCGAAGACGAGGGAGAATTTTCTTTGAGAAAAAAAAAATGTTTTTAATTGAAACTAGAGCGGTTTTTGATGGTTTTGGAATTTAAATAGTTTCTGTATCTTCATTCAAAAGCAATATAAGGTAGAATAACAATTACACATGAATAACTGAATGCTTGAAGGAAAAAATTTAAAAAGTTCCAGCTGTGGGATTCGAACTCATTCTTTAAATGTCATTTCAACTATACACGTCATTAAAATTTCTCTTGAAATTTCATGCCCTTTACCCCATGGATGAGACAAAAAAAATTCCCTGCAATTTTATTAGTTGCCATGGTAATGGTAAAAAATACAAGCCTTTAATTGGTCGAAAATGTTAGGTGATGAATTTTCAAAAATATTCAGTAGACGTAGAATTTTGTACTCGTAACTTAGCGCGATCGTCGGGTTGGAAAAAATTAAAATGGTCTGCCTTTGGAATATCATAGGCCTGTATGTCTGCCTCATCGATTTTCTTGGTTTTCATAAGAAATCTAAACATCAGTTCAAGAGGTAGACATAATATAGAACACCTATTTTTTACATTTTTGAAGCGCTGTCAATAGACAACGAAGAGGCAACATGCTAGCAGACCATTTTTCCATGGTCCTTCTCATTGTTTTTAATCGAACAGTTTAGGTCTGCCGAGTTTGCACTTCATATACAGTTTTTAAATCATAAACATAATTTTTAAAAATTAAATACTACAATAGTGAGAGCCCTGGATGTCTATCTACCTCTTCGATTTTCTGTGTTTACAGGATGATTGTGACCATCAGCCCCAGAGGCACACATGTGCGCATAATATAGCACACCTTTTTTTCAAATTTTTTAAACTTTGTCAATTGACAACGCAGCGCCACCATAGTGGCAGACGCGGTCCTTGATGTTTCCAAAGGTATCATTATCGTTATTAATAACGTCTGTCACGTGTGCCGATTATATGGAAATTTTTCTCGCCACCTCCCAAACTATAACAGGTAGTCGCGTGTTATCGCGTAAGCAAAGTAGGTTGTAAATACGCCAACGGTTCTACATGCTGTGATATTTTCCGTATGCGCATTGGAATCTCGCACGGGTTTATTTTGCACTAGAAACCCCTTTCTGTTTTGATATAATAACGTCAGAAATTCTCTGTCATTAAGATAAACTTTCTACTCTGTATGCCACTGTTTGATGATAACTTGATCATTGTCATTTACAGCTCTTTTCGAATGTTAGTAAAAGTAAACAATGTTCGAGTTCCATTTATGTAACCCGCATTTTACGAATGACAGTTATCAGTTGAACTATTTTGCTGTATAACAAAGCTTTTTTGTGAACATACTTTTTATTACAAATCTACTACTTTGTGGTTGGAATACTGAACCGGAACATTTCTTCTTCGAATACTTGAGCTTGTTTGTGTTTGATTCGTCTTAGTACAGTTGGCAACACTGAATCTCTAGGTGTTCTGTTTATCTGTCCAATTGTCCCAAGGAATAGCTCCTAGTAGATCGGGGTATTTCCTGGACTGATCTCACAGACCACGAACATGCAAGGATGTGCATTTGTCTGATAGCCACAGTTTTTTATTTGGATGTCAGAGTGACATTTTCCGGTTTCCGGTTAGTTTTGGAGAGAAAGATATCTTGGCAATGGCCTGACCTACATTTGAGTTTTCTCGTTGAAATTATTTTGATAAGCTCTGGTGGATCTTGATGAAATATCCTTCGGCTGTGCCGGATTTTTGAGGTTATGGCCTTGTTATGTTATTCTTCATTGGTAATAATAATAATAATAATAATAATAATAATAATAATAATAATAATAATAATAATAATAATAATAATAATAATAATAATAATAATAATAAAGAAATTGTATTTCAGGGAACATTAAAATACACAGAAAAACAGGTAAATTAACATTAAGTGAAACAATGGTCGAAAGAAGGTTTAAAAAATATTTAGACATACATATTTAAAACTTAGGTGATTAACAAACCATGGTATTTAATTTTGAACATGAGACATATTAAAATACATAAAATTAATTGAGCAATGACGATATTTCAATAGTTAAAATGTAAATATTCTTCTATATCGTATGGTTCTATTTTGATACGTAAGTCAAAAACTTGTTTCTTAATCTGTTTGAAGTTATTCATCATTTTCACTCTATCGGTTAGTTTGTTATATAGTTTAATACAGCTATAAAATGCACCTCTTTCAGTCATTGTTAGCCTATGTATTGGGTAGATGTATTCCAGACTTCTCGTATGATCTTTACTTTTCGGTTCACATTTTCGAATATGTTTTTGTTTTTGAAGAAAAATAGTAAAGCATGTACAATGAGAATTTTGTTCTCTTTGAATTTTCGTCTGAAGGACTGACCAATTTTCTGTTTTAAAATTACTCGTAATGATCTTTTCTGTGTTGTAAACACCCGTGAAATATCTCTACAACTGCCATAAAAAATGATTCCGTACCTATCTTCTGTGTGTTTCCTAAGTGGAGTGATACACAGTTTTCATTGTAGTGTAATTTGAATATTTTAGGATGACTCGTAGACTGTAACACACTGTATTTAGTTTTTTGCATAGTTTATCTACATGAACATTCCAGTCCAGTGTGTTGTCGATGTTCATTCCCAGAAATTTGATATAGGTTGGCATTTCTAAAGTTGAGTCTTTGATCTTTATATCTGATTGATCGATACCTGAATGATCAGTTGTGAAAAGCATTATATTAGTTTTGCTTTCATTGCATATTTGTCTTTTCTCTATGAACCATTCATTTGCTTTATTCATTGTTCTGTTGGCATTATTTATGAGCTCCGGCCATGTCTGTGCATATACTAATAGGTTAGAGTCGTCAGCATAGTTTGTCATATTACAGTTTTCTTTCATATTGCACGCAAGATCATTAAGATATATTATGAACAGTATCGGTCCTGTAATGCTTCCTTGAGGAACTCCATTTTGTATTATTTTGAGTTCTGACTTCTCGGTAGTGCCATTTTTTGTTACTGCTACCTTTTGTTTTCTATTTTGAAGATGTGAACCATTGGAGAGCGGGACCTCGTATTCCATATTTTTCTAGGTTATATAGTAGTATTTTGTGGCTGATGCAATCATAGGCTTTTGATAGGTCTAAGAACATGCCCAGTACTTGATAATTATTTTCAAGCTCAGTTGAATTATTTTGAATTAATTGAAATACTGCCGTTTGTATTGATCTTCCCTTAATATATCCGTGCTGACATTTATTCAACTGGTTGCATGCTAACATAAATTGACTTAGCCTGTTACTCATGGATGCCTCGAATATCTTTGAAAATGATGAAAGCAAACTGATGGGTCTGTAATTCTCAACTTTAGAACTGTCACCTTTTTAATATACCGGTTTTATTATCGCTAATTTTAGGCCATATACCATATTTGAAAGAATTGTTGCATATGTACACGATGTGGTCTACGATATGGTTAATACATTTCTTTATGACAATTGTAGGTACTTCATCATCACTACTGCATATTTTGTTCTTGAAATTTTTTACATGGGAATCTATAGGTTTTACAAACATGATCTATCATTCGGTTCGATGTGACATGTACGAGGCACATTTTCCAGCTGTGACAGAAGTTCGTTAGCTGCATTCACGATGAATTCATTGAACTCATTTGCTATTATTTTTGGGTCACCAGGTATTTGTATTTTCTTCTTTTTATTCTGTTGTCCTGTTACTTCTCTCACAATATTCCACATGGGTTTTGACTTATTATCTGAATAATTTATTTTCTTTTGGTAAAGTTTCGCTCTACAATTTTCTAGTTTTTTGTTATATTCTTGTTTTGTTTCTTAATAATTATCCTTATACCGTACATCTAGTGAACTTGCCACAAAGAATCTAATCTAGTTTTGCATTCCTTGATTTCCGGTAGATTTAAGATTTGTATATTTTTATTTGCTTCTGACAACTTTATTAGTGGAAAACACTGATTGAAATGGAAAAGAAATATGTTTGAAAGCGAATCCCACTGTTTGATCACTTCATTTTCTTAAACTTGGTATACTCTTGACCAATGTGCATTGTCTAATTCTTTACAGAACTTTGTGAGATTTTCTTCACTATATATTCTTTTCTTAATTATAATATTTTCGTTTTTTTTTTGAAAAGAAACGTGATTTTTCGTCAGAATTCATACTGGCATTGTTTATTCTAGGGTGTTCCACAATTTTTCCACTACTGTTTGGTGTTCCTGTTCCGCTATTGTTACAGCCGTATGCATAGTCAACCGCCAGCGACTCGCCAGAGTTTTGCCGTTCGCTACACAAGGATTATAATGCACAGTCGAGCTCCAAAAAAGTGACAACTACGCGATAAGTCACATTTTGGCGAAACGTTGGCGATGCACCACTTTTTTGGAGCTCGACTGTGCATTTTAGTTCTTGTGTAGCGAGCGGCGAGTCGCTGGAATTGACTATGCATACGGCTGTTTGTGTTCCATTGTTTTTCCACTGTTGCTCTGTTGTTCAAAGTTAATTCTCTGTTTGTACCCCCCTTTCTTCGTTTGCTTGGAACTTTGTACCTCTGGCTGTTATATCAGTATTCGTCACAGCTGTACTATGTTCTTCGTTTGATTGTGTCGTACTCACTGTACACACCTGTATTCACCAAGGCATTGAATTGAGGAACTACAACTGGACCTACTTACTATTAGATAAGTCTAGCTTAAGATTTAGATTGCCTCTAAGGTATATTTAAACATCACAAACTCAGTGCATAGTTGTAAGCTATCACCGTGAGGTCACAGGCATAGCCCTCACTGAAAGTGTAATATTCGTCAACAACGAAACACCACTCTCAATCATGGCGTACACTTTAATTCAACTTTGTGGTGCCATAATTACATCAATTTCATTTCATGTTCTATTGTGCGCCGAACTGTGCACATACAGTATGTGACATCATTCAATATATTTTATTAGTACGGGACATGACTATTAGTAATCCATTTAATCCTTGTACATAATTGAAAACAAAACTTCTGCATATTTATATATTATTTTAATACCGTTATAGGTATCTATTGTCTATTATTTCAGTGATATTAGTGCAGTGTGTTGTACCATTCCATCAGTGTGGTTTCGAATTTTTCACTGACGATATATCCGTGGCGCTCCGAAAATTTAAACCCCATATTTCAATCTTATCGAAATCAATTTTAATTGTCGATTCCACGCCAACTGAGCTATCGGGTATGGTAGTGGCGTGAAACACCATTGCACATTCACTGCTCTCCTTCCCTTAATTTTGCCTTCAATAAAATGGCACCCTAACGTTAATAAATAATTTTTTTTTTGATTTCTTAGGTTCTAAATAAAATCAGGTACTTAGAGGTATTTGTATTCTCTTATATTGAACACTAATAAAAGGGCACTTGATAAGTATACACTGCGTACTGCTTATATTGAATACATTTCATTGATTATTCAGTACGTTTTAACTAGAATTAAAGCGTCGCAGTTTGTTGTACTCAATAGGTGTTTTTCCATTCGGGATCTTGGATCGGGATAGAGAATAGTCATTTTGAGAGTTACATTGTCTCATAATTTGATAACTGAAATTATTTCCTATCTCTCTGTATTGTTGAGAGTTGTTGTCAAGTGGTACAGTGTAAAATATTTTTTTTGCCTCAGTCGTCGCGACGATCACCGTCGCCCAGCGTTGATTATTGGAAAGTCCTATTTCTGGTATAATAATGGAGTTGTTAGCTCTTTCATATAGTCTTAAACTATAGACGTTGAACCGACGCAGGACGCAGGTCGTCGTTTTTTTAAAGGTGCTTATTTCTGGTATATTTTGGTTTTCTTCTTATACAATTTTAACTTACCTACGCGCTCCGACGCTTACCGACGTCCTGCGTGGTTTGTCTGAATGTGACTATTTCTGTTATAATTTGGTTTCTTGACACTTCAATATAGTTTTAGCTTACAGAAGTCTCACGTCGCTTTTCTCAAGTGACTAATTTGTTGAATTTTTGTTCACTTTGTCACTTATATCAGTTTTTAATATTTAAAGTATTTTATTATTTGGGTGATATGAACTGTTGTTCTTTACATTATTGAAAATGAGTACTTCAAAAATAAAATTAGATGTCAATCGTCCTATTAGAGATGAATTGATATATGAAATAACGGTTAGGGGTATTGGTGATGGTACAGACTCAACAGTTGCTGATATTATGGCAGGTATGCGAAAGGCTTTGTCCTTAGAAAAACTTCACTTACTATTAAAAATTTTTTTCCAAATTTAGTGACGACTCTGCGGCTATTTATAATAATAATAATAAATTTATTCAATGAGTGGTCATTTTTACAATACATAATAGTACTTAGTAGATCTACAGTTGATAAACTATTACTTATTGAAAAAGACCATGTTCAGTGCCACAACCCAACGAAAGATTGGATTGTGACCCTGTTCTTCCACATGGCCTTGAGGGATACTAAAAACTAAACTAACCCATTTACTAGAAAATAAAAAGAAGTATAATCTGATTTTTAAACAAATCAAATTGTTAATTAGTTAATTATATTCTATATTGAAGTCAATAGTTATACTGTCTTCCAGTAACAAATGTTTAACTTTTTTTTGAACAGAGCTGCATCAAAACATTTCAATCCTCTGTATGATATTCATTACTTTACAGATGACATAGGAGAATGACCTTTTAAATAGAGATGTCCTGTGTTTCGGAATAGTCAGGTGATCTTTATGGCGTATGTTGATGCTATGTACGTCTGCGCGAAGTTTTAGTTTTCGGTATAAATATATAGGAGTGTTAAACTTGAGTATATTATGAAATAAGCAGCTACTATGTAGAAATCGCCGTTTTTTAATGCTCAACCATTTTAGCTCGGTGAGTTTTTGTGAGACATGTGACCTTCTATTCATATTGTAAACAAATCTGAGGCAAAAATTCTGAATTTTTTGTAGTCGATCCTCATTGTGCTTGGTTAAACATGGACCGTAAACAACATCTGCAAAGTTGAGGTGGGATAATACAAGTGCTTCACATAGGATAATTTTTGTTTTCATGTTTAGGATATTTCTGTTAGCAAAAATGAGTTTGAGGCTACCAAATGTTCTTTTTATAATGCTGTTTACATGCATATCAAATCTCAAATCGGTATCAAGTAGAAGTCCAAGATTTTTAGCCGTTGTAGTCGTGGGTATAATATTATTATGTACCTGTATCTTTAATTTATGATTGCACCGATCTCTCAAGATTTTAGGACCGAATAGCATAACTTGTGACTTACTCGGATTGAGAGTGAGGCAGTATTTAGTGGATATATCCGAAAGAGCTTTCAAGTCAGAACTGATGATTTCGTTTGCTAGTTCAATGTTAGATTAATCGAAAGACATATAGATCTGTGTGTCATCTGCATAAAAATGACTATTGCAGTGACTCAAGCAATCTCTGAATGATGATGTATATATAGTAAATAATAGCGGTCCTAGGATAGATCCCTGAGGAATGCCGCAATTAATGATAAGCTCGTTACACTTTTCATTTTTGTACTTAACTATTTGTGACCGACTAATCAGGTAACTTTCAATCAGTGATAATGCATTTTTTTCAAAGCCTATATTGTGAAGTTTAGCTATTAAAATTCGATGATTTATTTTATCAAAGGCTTTAGAATAGTCCAGAAGTACGAGTGTAGTAAAGTGATTTTTATCAATGGCAGCGATAATGTCACAGTTAGCAAAGCTGTTGTACAGCTATGTTCTTGTCGGGATCCTGATTGGTTATCGGGAAGAAGATCATTATTTTTGACGTGCAACTTTATTTGTTCACAGATCACCTTTTCGTATACTTGCGAAAGGGGGCATAAAATACTTATAGGGCGAAGCTGTGATAGCTCCGACGGAGTTTTAATTTTCGGTAGAGGTATCACGTACGATGTTTTCCACTGCTGAGGGAAAGTTCCTTTTGAGATCGAGAAGTTCATGATATGAGTGATATAGGGAATTATGTGGGGGCAGCAGTGTAGCAACATGTTGAGGCTGATGTCATCTACTCCAACTGCATTCGATCTCATAGATAGAAGCGCTTGATATACAGTATTTTCATCGACATTGTTGAAATCGAAATGGGTAACGTTTAATTGGCGGGAATTTTCTAGTTGATCAATCAGTTCTTCATTTGGAGGTTGGGAATGGGATTGACTCACAAAATGATTATTTATTGCATTTACATCTGAGAGATTTGAGGGAAGATCTGCATTATATTTTTTGGAATGAATATTGAGATTATTTAGTTCGCGGTAAAGATGTTTAGTGTTTTTATTTTCGTTGAGTGAGTAATTGAGATAGGCTCTTTTTTCGTTGCGGATTGAAGTATTAGTAAAATTTCTCAACTGTTTATAATAGTCCCAATGTGACTTGTTTCTGCTTTTTTTATATTTTTGAAGAGCTCTATCCCTAAGTTTCATGAGTAGTTTGACATTATTAGTTATCCAGGGATTGTATTGTTTATTTCGATGGAAAGTTATTTTGGTTACAGGGGCATGGGTGTCGAATAGCTCAGTTAAGGTTTTATTGAAGAGATATAATTTGTGTTCCAAGTTGTCTGTATTATAAATATTATAGAAAGGAGCTCTCTGGAGATTTAAGTTGAAGGCTTCAATGTCCATTTTATTTAGTCTTCTAATATAACGCGAATCTGTATGTGCTGCTATCTTATAATTAAGTTTCAAAGAGACTGGGCTATGATCTGAATTTAAATTGGTGTTTGTGAGAACACAGCAAGAATCAACATCAACAGATTCAGAGCATATGAAGAGATCTAGAAGAGTTGATGAATTGCGAGCAGTTCTAGTAGGAGTGTCAACAACTTGAATTAGTCCGAAAGAATTCAATACATTGGTAATCAAACGTGAGGCTGGTGACTGAATACGCGATAGGTCAATGTTGAAATCTCCTGAGCAGATCAGTTGATCATGTGTGGCAAATATATGCCCTATGCTGTCCTCAAATGCATTGATAAACTCGTTTACATTTACTTTTGGTGGTCTATAAATTACCCCGATCGCGGTAGATGTATCGTTTAAATTGATATCCACCCAGAGTTGTTCAGTATCAGGAATTGTAATAATGTCATTAATTTTCCCCGCGATTAAGTTGGATTTCACGTACATAGCAACACCTCCGCCTCTGTCAGGACGATCACTCCTGAATAAATTGTAGTGGGAAATATTAGCTCATCTGAAACATTGTTGCTCAAACAGGTTTCAGTTTAAACATATGATATCAGGATCTTTATCACTTAAACATGCTTTAAGCTCTCCCAGATGAGGAACAAGTGATCTGATGTTTAACTGAAAAATAGTTAGATTTCTACTCATTTTGTGCAAATTGTATTTCAGCAATGACTATCAGAATTATTAACGATTAAACAGATTTACTCATTTGGAGAGAAAAAAAAAGAAAAAAAAATTGTGGAATATAAGGTATAAAGCTAATTAATGATAAAGATACAGGTATTATCGCTTCATTACTTTCTGCTGGGATCTGGTTGCTCCTTCACTTTTGTCGCTTGATACAGAATCAGATCTTAAGAATTTCTTCTTTCCCCTTTCCTGACTTTGACAGGGCTGGGAGCTATCCAGGAGTGACAGAGCCTTGGCTTCGTCCAGAAGAGTAGAGTCCTTGGGAGTTTCGGGCGAACTGTATGACCTGAGATTTCCTGGAATGATCACTTCATTGTCATCAAGTTCTTTGTATTGGTTAACTGTGTAAATATCCCCGTTAATATGCAATGTATTTCCTTTTATTTGGGCATTAAATTGTTTCGCTCTTGCCTCGTTCCGATGTTTCAACAAAATTTTTCTATCCTCTCTATCCTCTCTATCCTCCATGCAAAGGTCTTGCGCAGTATATATACCTTTACCCTTGAGTTTATAGGAATTGCGGAGAACTATGTCTTTTGTTAGGAATCGTATAAACTCAATTTTTATGGGGGGTGTTGGTTTCGCACTCCTCAACTGGTATATATTACTAATATCGTTCTCAGTTAGTTCTATCTCGAGTAGTTTATTAAGTTGTTGAACTGTGTATGATAACAGATTGGTTTATGGTACGACTTCGAGGCCAAAGACAAGTATATTGTGTTTTCTCATGAGTTTATCAAAATGTCTGCAAGTATTTTCTAATTTCTCTGTTCTCTCCTCCAATTTAACGATTTTAACTGACTGTTCTTCCAATTTTTGAAATAACTTTTGGTTTTCATCTCTAATTTCTTGCTTTATCTCATCTTTATTTTTGTTTCCCACTTCCTCGATTCTTTTCAAAATTGTTTCTAGGAATTCAGCATTCATAATTTCCCAGCAGAAAATATATTTATTATACAGTTCGATATGCTGAAAATTTCAAGGCAATCACCGGTAGCAATATCTGGTTAGACAGATTAACGTTTTTGTTGGTTCTTACTGGCAAAAACGGTCAGTTTACAGCAATTGGAATGTGGAATCCAATGATACGTTCACCGAATTAAACTGGCGATTCAAATATTTTATAATGCACAAATAACTTTTTGGGATATGGCTAAAACATTCAGATGGTACTGCCACTCACCTATATGCGAGCAAAATTTCACTGTTTTAGCACTGGTAGTTTCAAAGTAATTCACAGTTTTGCAAGAGATCGCTTTATGCGTGACTTCACGTATTCACAGACGATATGTAAATAAAAAAATTGATTTATTTAAAAGTCTTATTGATGACTTTTCAGGTACAGAAAAGCATACAACTCATGTAGGTATATCTTCAAAAATTGCTCATGTTTTAGGCCGTGTGAATAGGTGTAGTTCTCAGAATGATGCTGAGAAGAATGTTAAATCTGATGATTATCGAGTACAATTATTATTGTTGTTAGATAAGTTACAAGGGAAGGTTCGTACCCAAAATAAAATTATAAAAGAAGTGATGTGTGTTTTTTTCAAATTGTGTGTATGTTACTATGAAGTTTTATAATGTCAGTTTCAAATGATTTACAAAAACAATTTTTGATTAAATTAGAGATGAAAGTAATGAAGAATATGACCATATTTTCATACCTGGTCTGTAAATCCATTTCTATCAACCTCACGGGATGTGAGCTGTAATACATCATTCAAAACTTGGCTATACAAATGTATTTCACAGCAATTCACTGCTGATGATGTTACTTGTATCAATTCATCGGATGGTGGCATATTAGCATATTCAGATCAGAGTCCACAGAGTGTTGCTTGCATGATCTCTATTCAAATTCAATCTCATTGAATAATAGTAATAACCAAATCACGTTTCTCACTGATTGAGGATGCCCACCAACTATTACTTCAGCGTATATTATAATGAGCAAAAATTCCAAAACACTGTCTTCGTGATTACTAAAACTACATGAGTGGTGCGAAACTTTGAGATACATTTTTTGATATATAATACACACGTGAGCGTGTTATTGCACCGAACCTGAATATTGGAACAGGAGCTTAGCTCAGCATCGGGCAAAGCATAAGTCTCGAACGATGGTTGTGAATTTGTTGCATGGTTGCAGAGACATTTCCAGAATCTAACCGCCAGTAGACAGTAGTAGTAGTAGTAGTTCTTTGGGGAGGCCGCTACCGCAGCCAGGCAAGTAGGCCCTCATGGACCCTTTTTGCCATCCCCTGTTCTCCACTTATCCACGTTCATCCTCCTATTTTTCCTTTTCGAACCTTTGTGACCTCCTAATGAAGGTCAGTATGTCCGACCATTCCAAATTGATTAGTTCCTCTTGTTGGAGTTTGTCAACTCCGAAGGTTCCAAATCTTAGCCTCCCGTATGCCTCACACTCGCCGAGGAAGTGAGATGAAGTTTCTTCATTTTCTTCGCATTTTTGGCAAGTGGGACTGTCTTCTATGCCTATGAGTGATAGGTGTCTGCCTAACTTGTTGTGTCCTGTTAGTATTCCTATAAGGAGGCGTAGCGCTTGGCGATTTCTGCCTAAGAGCCATGTCGTCCTTGACTTATTGGAGCCGGCCACAAAGTCTTTTGACTGCCTGCAGCCGGTGTTATACCTCCAAAGTTTATTCAGCTCTTCTTCTGCCCACTCGTCGAGGGCTGAAGAAGTTTGGCTTCTTGCGATGCCTAGTACAGGCTCCGGTCCCCAGAACGGCGTTGCGGATCCGGATCTGGCAAGTCCGTCTGCCACCTCGTTTCCGCGCACCCCTTTGTGTCCCGGGACCCATACCAGCTGAACTTCCTTCGTTTCAGCTAGCTTCTCGAGCGCATCTCCACATTCCTGTACAAGCGCTGAGCTTGGTTTAGGATGGCAGACGACTCTGAGCGCTGCCTGACTATCCGAACAGATATAAATTCTCTGTTCGGATCCATCTTTCACCTCTTCTCTCATAGCTACGGATAGGATGGCGAACACTTCAGCTTGAAAAAATGTTGTATATCTGCCCAAAGCATAGCTCTCTCGTACTTCTCTTCCCTCCAGGTAGATTCCGGCACCCGAAGCCTGTTTGTCAGTTAGACGCGAACCGTCCGTATAACATATTAGGCTTCCTGTGCTAAACTCCACCGTGTTTCCTTCCTATTGTTCTCTGCTCGGAATAGTAAGCGTAAACTCTCTATTCCATCGCAGTCTGTCTTGTGCGCTTTTCACTCCGAGGGCAGAGATAGGGATCTCCTGTTCCGCCCACTTCGCGATTTCCGCATGACCTATCATCGCTCCTTCGTTCACCCAGACTCCCGAGTCTCGCATCCTCAAATGGGCTGCCATTGCCTCCTTCTTGATCCAGACTGGAAGCGGTGGCAGCCTCAGCAGTACCTCCAACACTACGGTTGGAGTCGTTCTCATTGCGCCCGTTATTACCAAACAGGCCAACCTCTGAACCTTGGTGAGTTTTCGGCCTATTGTGCTACCCTGTGCGCCTGGCCACTACACGGCTGTCCCATAATGGATCTTTGGTCTTACGACTGCCGTGTACAGCCAGCGCATGATATCTGGATTGGTGCCCCAATTACTTCCTACAATTCTCCGCAGTTGCTACCGACTTTTGAATAACCCTGTCTACGTGCGGTCTCCATGAAAGTTTGGAGTCCAGGACCACCCCCAGGTATTTGACCTGCTGAACTAGCTCCAGCTCTTGCGCAAACATGATCTTTTTTCCTCCGTTTAGTGAACAGGATCATCTCTGTTTTTGTCGGGTTCACTGAGAGTCCTGCATCACCGCACCATCTCTCAATTATTCTGCAGGCAGCCTGCATACGGTCGCAGACGACTCCGATGAATCGTCCGCTGATTAGGACAACTCCATCGTCCGCGTATGCCTGCGCCTCGAAACCTTCATCTGTGAGTTTACCCAGGAGTTTACACAGATGGGGAGAGAGGCAGCTCCCCTGAGGGCAGCCCCCCTCCCCACCTCGGTTTCCAGTCTGATGTCTCCTCGGGATACCTCGACCTTTCTTCTCGTAAGCGACGATACAACCCAGCTGACCATTGAGTGAGGCGTTCCTCTAGCCCTTAGTGCTGCCTCTATTGTCGCTGTTTTTGCCTTGTCAAATGCGCCTTCCACATCGAAAAATACTCCTAATGTTACCTCTTTAAACCTTATTGTCCTTTCGATCCTTCGCACTACAGCGTGGAGGGCCGATTTAGTCGACCTTCCCTTTCTGTATGCGTGCTGATTTCTGTGGAAAGGGCTCACCCTTAGGGGCCCCTCCATCAGGAATCTGTCAACCACCTTCTCCAGCGTTTTAAGCGGGAACGGTGTTAGGCTGATGGGTCTAAAGGACTTTGCTGTTGTGTAGTCTCTTTTTCCCGCCTTGGGGATAAAGAGTACTCTTGCTGACTTCCCGACCTTTGGTACGTACCCTAGCGCTATACTGGACCGGAATATCCTTCCCAAGATTGGGAGAAGAAGTTCCAGGCCCCTCTGTAGTATTGCCGGGAAAATTCCGTCGGGTCCTGCTGCCTTATATGGGTTGAACTCGTTCACTGCCCAGGCTATGGCATCAGACGTAACGACCCTCTCTGCCAGCTGCCAGTCCCCGTGGGGGACCTGCTGTGTTGGCAGAGCCCGTTGGTCGTCCCCGACACCACCCGGGAAGTGTACTTCCAGCAGATATCTGAGCGAATCTTCGGAGGAAGTTGTCCATGTCCCATCTGGTTTCTTCAAGGTTGTTATGGAACCTTCTGTCTCGTTGCTCAGGATTCTCATGAGCCTGGCGGATTCCGTTAGGGAATTGATTTCCCCACAGTAAGACCTCCAGCTAGCTCTTTTGCTTTTCCTTAGCTCCTTCTTAAATTCCCTTCTCGCGGTTTTGTAGTTTTCCCACGCATTCTCGTTGCCATCCTTAATGGCCTTGTTATGATCCTTTCTGGTTACTTTTCTCAGGCCCTTCAGCGACTGGTTCTCAAAGGACATGCCTCTTCAAATGCCTTGGTTATTGTTTTTTCTAGTTCTTCTACTTCCTGATCTAGTTGTTCCTCCGAGAAAATCTCTGCCTGATCCCTTGACAGCCCTGAGAGACCTTCTAGGAAGGTGTCCCAGTTGGTTGCTCTAGGGTTTCGGCGTTGAGGAACAGCCTCTGCTTCAGCGTAGACATCAAACCTTATCATTCGGTGATCTGACATCGATATGTCTGCCGATACTCTCCAATTTGTTATATCACCTAATATATCTCTCGTTGCCAATGTAACGTCAATTACTTCCTGTCGGATACGATTGATGAACGTTGGTTCCGTCCCCCTGTTCAGTATCTTCAAACTGGTCGTTGCTAGGTATTCAAGTAGTGCTTCACCACGCGCATTGACATCCGTGCTGCCCCACATCGTGTTATGCGAGTTGGCGTCGCACCCCAATATCATGCGTAAACCATTTTCCTTACTATACCTTACTATCTTCAATAATTCCTCAGTAGGAGGCAAGTGCGCATCATCGTATGGTAGATACACGCTTCCTACTATTACCCTATGTTTGATTCCTCTTACCTTGATTTCTAAGACGGCAACTGTAGCGTCCCTGGTCCCCAGCTGCGGTACATGGACCACTTCGAGGTATCTGGACGCCAGGATCGCCGTTCTTGGTGCTTCCTCTCCGTCTGCCTTGCCTACGATTAGCTGGTAGCCGCTGCCTCTCAAACCCCTCACCTTCTTCCTGTAAACGTATGGTTCCTGTATTAAGACTATCTCAGACTCACCAGTTAGGATGCTTTCCAGTTCCCCGGTTGCATCCATACTGTGCTGCAGGTTGATTTGGCCTACCTTCAACTTCGCCATTGCGCCCTCTCATTTGGATTGGGGTGGTCCCTTCCCTGTCTTATCCGAGGGACCGCCGCTCTGCCTGGAGAAGCCTGGCTTGTACCCTGGCGACACTCTGCGTACCGTCAGGGTAACTAGCTCGTAATAGAGCATCATGCCTTGCTCCTCCAAGGCCTGGGCGGTCTCTTGGCTAACCATGAAGTTAGGAACCACCCTCCTGCCTCTCCTGCCGTTTCCAGGTGCCTCCACCTCTCCACGTTCAGAGAACGGTTCTGGAGGTTTAGCACCCGCGTCAACCTCGGGAGGTCCACTTCTTGGCCCCTTAACCAGAAGCCGATCCTTACCGGCCACGGAGCGTCCGCTGAGGGCACCGCCCTGAATGTGACGCCCGCTATGACCGGTGCAGTCCAGCCACCGAGGAGCCACTCTAGCGACGTTGGGTTTTGGACGGTTATTAAAAACCACCCTGGTTTAACGACGCCGGAGTTCCTGAAGCGCAGTTCCGGGCCTCGGGGTCCCCCTTCAGGGCCCTCCATAGTCCGGAGCATCTGCTCTATCAGGTTGCTCCTGATGGCTTCGCTCTCTTCTGGGAGGACGGTGCCGTCCTCCCGATCGCTTCTGATCACGACCTGCATCTCCCTTTTGACGGCCGCGCTGTAAGAAGCTATTAGGGTGTTTTGGATCCCCGCCTTCTGGCCCGGAGCTGCTGTCTGTCCCCTTAGAAGGGGTGAAACGTTCGCTCTCTGGCCAGTGGGCCGAGACCTCCCACCCTCTTTGCCCCTCTTGGCGGGCCGATCTGGTGGAGTCTCCTTCTCCCGAGGCCTCTTTTTCACACCCCCGTGACCATGCCGGGGCGTCCCGGTGCGTCCAGACCCTGAAGTCCCCTCAAGGGGGTCCCCGTTAGGTCCGACGTCCCTCGCCGCCCTTGACGCAGTCGGGAGTGTAATTGAAGGCCTCGCAAGAATCTTCTCCTGCCTCTTAGCTTTCCTAGCTTCAGGTCCCCTCCTCTGTCTCGACCAATTTTCCGGTCCGCGGCGCCGGGCCTGGGAGTCCCTAGTGGGACTTCCCGGTCCGGCTTGCGGTGCTTCGGCATTGGTCAGTGAGGTGGTCGCGGTTTCGGATGGTTTGTTAAGACCTTCCGCTTCGCTCAACCTCTTCTTCTTCTCTTCCTGCCTTCTCCTTGCCCTCTGTCTTTTCTTCTGGGCCTTCTTTCTCTCTTTCCGGCGGATCTCAACTGCAGAACTATCCGTTGAGTGATTCCTTGAGGATTCATCGTCGGAAGCTCCGCTGTCGGGATCCGATGTAGACCGGAGGAGATCTTCCTCTTTACTGTCAGAGCAAGGGCGCTCTTCTGCTACTTCCATCAGCACGTTTACTGATTCTTCATCTTTATTTTCTTCCATGTTTTATGTTTTGTAGATAAATGTAATGTGTAGGTGATGTCAAGAGATTAGCGAGTTCCTTCAAACCGTCCCCTTGCAGAAGGCCTGGTAGGGCTGGTTCTCGGTCGTGTGGTACGGCGGCCGCGGGCGAAGCTCCCCGAACAGTACATCAGGGCCCTTTTCCAGGCGCCACCTGGCACTAATATACCATTCGAGATTTTTCGGTGAGTGATGAGGCAGCCCTCTACACTAGCTAGGCAAGAGTGGGCCTCTGTACTACTCACCGGCCTAGGTGTGCTAGTCCTAGTTTCTTTCGCCTGCTACCAGTCCCAAAGCACCCGATCCGAGGCCCCTCCTTGGCTTCCGCTGGAGACAGATTTTCCAGTTCTCGCATCCCTTTGTAGAGTGAAAGTGTGTGTATCAAGTGTAGAGGAAAGTGTGTGTTTTTGGCGTCGGTGTGTGGTGAGCTAGGGGCCCACGGGGCGCTGCTCCCTTTGGGTGCGGCGCCTCAGCCACCCCTGGAGTCCGCTCTCTCGTTAGCCGTCATGACAAGTCATGGTCGTTGCCCAGGATTCACCACGTGGAGGTGAGAGTAGCGTTGGGGTGCCTGGACTCCAGGCACCCCCTTGAACCCCAGTGGACAAGTCATCAGTCAATTATTACATTGTTTTACGTCCCATTTCACTAATTTGGAGAGCTGTTATGGGTTTATTTTGCACTAGAAAACCCTTTCTGTTTTAATACAATAATATCAGAAATTATTTGTCATTAATATAAACATTCCACTCTGTACGCCACTGTTTCAAGATGACAACTTGATCGTTGTCATGTACAGCTTGTTCCGAATGTTAGTACTCATATTTGCCGTACTAGTTCGAGTGAACACGAACCGGCCTTAAGCTAATGACAGTTATCCGTAGTCTTATTTTGCGGAATGACAGCGTTATTTTGTAAACATACTTCTGGTTAATCCGTTGTTTTGTGTTTAGAACACAAAACACATTCCTACCCTATCTCTATCTTGTGCCATTGAGGTACCTACTCCACTTTCGAATACTTGACCTTGTTTGTTTGGTTCTGAGATTGAAAGGCTGTCGTTTTCGTCTTGGTTCAGTTGGCAACACTGAATCTTCAGGTGTTCTGTAGTCGTTGTCCAATTGGCCCAAGGAATAGCTCCAATTTGCTCGAAGTAGTTCCTGGACTGATCTCACAGACCACGAGCAAATAACGAAGCACCTTGTCTGATAGTGACAGTTTTCGACTCTGACGTCTGAGTTATTTTTGAAGTGACGATTTCCGGTTCGAAATTTTGATGAGTGACATGAGTGGCTGACCTATTCGAATTGTCTTAAATCGAAATTAAGTTTTGATTATCGTTGATGGATCTTAGGAGGATTCATGCCTGGAGATTTTCTCATATTGTTTGCGATATTTGACTATATTTTAGAGAAATCTCCGTTCGCTTTGCGGATTTTGAGTTTATGTCATTTTGTCGACGGTAAAACCACTGGAACAAGAAAATAGCTATCAGACAGCAGACAGATCATTAAAACTGTTACCAGAACCCTCCCACTTTATAGAGGCTAGTATTTGCATTTGGGCTCTACTTAGGGCCCCATACAAGTGTAATCAGAAGTCAGACTAGTATTGTTCAGTCTAGTGTTACTGCTCCGCTGCTGCTACTGATTCGTTGCTACTTCTCCGCTATTTCTACTGTTACGTAGGTCCACGGTTGTCTTTCCACTGTTCATCTACTGTGATTGTTCCTGCTCAACTGTTCCACTGTTCCACTGTTCATATGTTGTTCAGTGTTCCTTCGCTGTTCGTTCTCTATTGTTGGTGTTCCCCGTTGATGGTATTCGTCCTAGTAGTACACGTACTTCGATTGATTGTGTCGTACCCACTGTGCACACGTACTCACCAAGGCACTGGATTCATAAAATACTACTGGTGAACTGGCATTATTGAGAAAATTTACTTAGTATCAGATAAGTCTAAGATTAAGATGGTAGCCCCTAAGGCATAGGTATTCATGATTGTTAACTATCATCGTGACGTCACAGGCATAGCCCTCACTGGAGGTTTAATATTGATGTATTCAAACCATACACTACTCTCAATCATAGCGTACGTACACTTGAATTCATCTTGGTGTTACCATATTTACATTAAAATCATTCAATTTTGTATTTTGTGCTGAATTGTGCACATACTGTGTGTGTGTAACATCAATCAATATATTTTATTAGTAAGGAGACATGACCATTTCTTTTATTCTGGTCCAAGTTATCCAAGCGTAAGGGAAGACAAAACCTCTACATATTTATATATTATTTTTATACTATTTAGGTAGGTATCTATTGTTTAATATTTTAGTAATATTAGTGCAGTGAGTTGTCCCATTCTATCAGGGTGGTTTCGAATTTTTCATTGGCGATAAATCCGTGGCGTCCCGGAAAATTAAACCACAAATTTCATTTTTATCGAAATCAACTTTTATTTACGTCCCAAACTGAGCTACTGGGTATGTTAGTGACGTGAAACATCATTGCACATTCACTGCTCTCCTTTCTTCAATTTCGCCCTCAACAGAACACAATATTGAAGTTTGAACTTGAGTATTCTGACTACAAGATATATGTTGCGTCCACACGCAATTGTGTGTATACGTTTTATTTTTATTCCAAAATTTTCTTATTTTCCATTTTCTAAATTTTCACCTTTATATAATCTAGCTTAAGATTTTATATAATCTGAAATAGAATTTTATATAATCTAAAATTATTATATAATCATTTATTATCACTTTTTGAATGCTCAATCCAAAATTGGTTAATCGTGGCTCAGCGTGTATATTTTTTATCGCGAACAGATTTCAATTTTATCCCCTAGAGGACAACAAGTGAAACGGACTTATCTGTACTTGACCAAAAACTCGTTGTGTACAACCTATGGTTTTCACGTACAATTTTCGTTAAACTTTAAAACATTTCGTTACAACCGTCAAATCGGCGACGAGAAACAAGAATTCGACCTGGTTGGTGCGAAACTGCAAAATTTTATGAGTGAGAAGAAGTCCCGTGGATGCCAAGGACGTTCGACTCAGATCCCAAAGTTGTCGGACGGCCAAACTTCAGTCCTCCTGGATCATCCGATAAGGTAAGAAATTTGACTTCACTTTCATTTCATTCAAAGTGGGTGCACAGTGGGTACGACACAATCAATCGAAGTACGTATACAGCTGGGCCGAATACCATCAACGGGGAATACCAATCGTAGGAGACGAACAGAGAAGGAATACTGAACCACAAAGGAACAGTGGGACTCCAGCGGTACTGAAGAAGAACAACAGTGGAAAACAACCGTGTAGCAACGGAACAGTGGAACAGTGACAGTAGTGGAACAACAATAAACGATAGCAGAAAAACGGAATAGTAGCGGAGCGCCAATAAAAGGTAGCAGAAACAGGAACTGTAGCAGAGCAGTAACACCCTAGAATAAACAAAACCAATCTGACTTCTGATTACACTTGGATGGGGCCATAAGTGGGAGGGTTCTGATAAGAGCTTTGATGATCTGTTTGCTATCTGGTAGCTAGTTTCTCGTTCCAGCGGTTTCACCAATGAAGAAAAGACTACAGGCCCTTCTAACTTCAAAATTCGGACAACGAAAAGAGATATCCCCAAAAATATACAGCGTCAAATATCGCAAACAATATGAGGAAATCTCCAGATATGAATTTTCCCAAGATCTACCAGAGATGATCAAAATTTTATTGGAAATCTTCAAATTGGTTAGCTAGACCGTCACTCATCATATATCGAACCGGAAAACGTCACTCAAAATGACTCAGACGTCGATGTCAAAAACAGTCAGTCACTATCAGACAAGGAGCTTCTTTGTTCGTTCGTGGTCTGTGAGATCAGTCCAGGAACTACCTCGAACTACTCGGAGCTACTCCTTGGGACAATTGGACAACGACTCAGGTGAGCAGAACTCCTAAAGATTCAGTGTTGCCAACTGAACTACGACGAAAATCAAACACAAACAAGGTCAAGTATTCGAAACTAAAGTACCTCAATAGCACAGAATAGAGATAGAGTAGGATTGGGTTTTGTGTTCTAAACACAAAACAATAGACTAACCGAATGTATGTTTACAAAATAACGCTGTCATACTGCAAAATAGAACAACTGAAAACTGTCATAAGCTTAAGGCCAGTTCATGTCCGCTCGAACTAGTACGGCAAAGGTAAGTACTGAAATACGAAAAGAGCTGTACATCACAACGATCAAGTTATCATTTCGAAACAGTGGCGTACAGAGTGGAAAGTGTATATCAATGACAGAGAATTTTTGATGTCATTGTATTAAAATAGAAAGGGTTTTCTAGTGCAAAATGAACCCATAACAAGTATCCACACCTTCACCATCCTCACTATGTCCGAATTCAGACACCACATGCAGTATTTTACATTGAAGAAATAAATACATAATCATGATATTTGCTATGGTTGTCAAGAATAGACAGTTTTGATAGTTTTCGGTGAACAGATACATTCCTTTAGCAGCTTGGTTTCATGATTGAAGACGAAGGAAAGTGTCCTTTGACAAAGTACGGAACAACTGAATAAATTCCTACTATTGAATGAAGTTCCTGTAGAAAATTGCCATAATTCTGGATGAATATCCATCTGAGATTCCAAGAATCGCACCACATAATTTGAAGAGAAAATAAATTGAAATTGTACGCTGGTGGAAAGATTTGTGGTGCAGAATTTGTGATTGTTCGTGTTGGAAAATAAAAGGTTAATAACATGAGAACCGCAAAAATTACATAATAAATCAACTTTATCAGAGTTTTTTGGCTTTGAGTAAAGTTCTAGCTTCATAGGCAATCGCGTCCTCAATGAGTTAGCCACTGACCACTGCACTGTTTGGCAATCAGCCCAGTAAACAAATCAACTTCGACAACGGGAATTTGGCAGTAGTTCAAGAATTTCCCTTTCAATTTTATTCAGGTCAACAGTCATTACCAGAAAACAACTACCTAATACTTGAACTTGAAATGAGGGATTTCCATTTTGGAGGACCATTTCATTATTCTATCAAGCAATTGATTCACAATATGTTACCTGGGGTTGTTTTTTGTGTTGACTTCCATTACACATTAGATATACCCTGAACTTCCGTTACCCTGCATGACGATGCAAAATTTAAACTCTGTTTCAATTAACGTTTTGCCTTTCCTGAAATATTATTTTTTTGGTTTCATTGTTATTTTATAAATGAAGTTTCATGAAATGAATGAAACAGATAATGTTCCAATTAACCTAATAGATATTTTTTAATTGATGTAGCCGATTCCTGATGAATGTTCGTGTTGTCGATAATGAAACTATAACTGAAATGATTTCCACTAATAAGGTTTACGCTGTACAACATTCAAATGGAGAAAATATTCTAAATTACAAATTTGCTGTATTCCTTCAAATACTCTTCGTCAATTGGTTAGGGTTCGGGTATACCTGGCTGCCAATAAACTCCCGATAAGTACCAATACATTATACTGATTATATTTAACCTAACTTTTCCCGGAAAATATATCAATAAATGGTGAATTATTCAGCTCGAGATGGTCATTAAGAAGGTTCTAAGTATTTTTCCATTCATTAATTAGTCCTGTATCCAGGGGTTTTAAAAGGGCACTAAATCCAGTAGAAATGATTTTTGGCACACAAGCAGTTTTTGGAAAATACTTTGAGAAAAAAACATGGAAAGTGGGAAAAACTCAGAAATTTGGTACTCCATCAATAACTTGGAAAAGCTTGAAAATTTCGATATAATGTATAGAAACAAACTTGTCGAGCGTAAAAATCTCCGCAAAAAAGGTGTCAACACATTTTTTTCATAAATTGCTTCCTATGAGAGATAATGAACTATAATTTATATTTTGAGATTTCCGCGCGAACAACTCGGGATTTCATAAGATTTACCCTGACTCTCGACTAAAATCTCTCTGCCTTATAATTGGTCATTTCATAAACTAAACGGTGTTTTGAAGGAAAATCCTTCAACAATTATCATATGTTTGAAGAGCGAAACTTTGTATTTCATGCAGAATATTTTTTTGTTTTAAAAATCGTAACAAAGCGCTTTCGACTGTTAAGTCATCATCAGTGCGTACCTGTAAGTAAGTAATAGGTAATTGAAATTAAATTTGATAAATTGAAAATTGAACTTTAGGAAAATTTAGAAAAGTGTGGTTACTTACTCGTCAGGTGTACAAGAAGCCGTATAAAAACATCAAGTCCATGGATCAAAGTGAAATTTAAAATTTTACATAATATATAACATATTTAAAATTGAACAATTTTCATCCTAATCAAGGATTATTCTGGATTCATATATGGGATCGTCCATCATGTCTGTCTGAATGTTGAAGTGGAAGTGAAGTTTTGAATTGGCAATGTGTGACAATGACACTAATGACAAGTGACAAAGACCATTGACCATATGTGACATAGATTCAAAGAACTGTAATAGAAATCGAAATAATCGAGATGAGTTTAAAACGGAACATAGATCTGAAGAGGATCAGTCTAATGGGAACCTTTCGTTTTTCAGAAGTATGCTACCAGAGAAAACTCCATCAAGATTTTCTGTCTGTTCTCTACTGTTTGAGCCACCAGAATTGAGCTCAAGGTCGTGGGAGAAGTCTGATGAGAACTTTCTCAGTCCCAGAAGCGGCAATTCGGGTAAATCAAAGATGAGAGCACTTGGTGGAAAAGAATAAATTGTCAAAATTAGAAATCAATGAAAGAAATTTCATTCAATCAAGATACGTAAAAACACTACTCACTGAGTTGAATTGCCAGTCTACAGATATTTTTCTGTAACCCATGGTGGGTTCGTGTAGAAAGTCACTAGCTAACACCCCGAAGCTCCGAGTTTAAATCTCGTCTCCAACAATTTTTTTTAACCAGTAGACGCATCACACTAGGGTCAGCCATCTCGGTTGGAAACGGCTTCGACGCTGGAAAGATTTTTGTTCAAATATAAATTTAAAAGAAAACAGAATTTTGGTAAATAAAAGATTTTGTTAAGATTTCCTTAAAAGTAAAATCCCAGGGCCTTCAGACATAACTTATTTTTGAAAAGAAGAAGACTTAGGTCATGTACTTTTAATACCTGCGTGCTTGTGGAGTTCGCTTTGTGACACCTGGGCAGGTATCAAGTGAGAAAGGTAACTAAAAATAAGAGTTACCTAAATTTAATTTGTATGGCTGATCTTTAAATGTATTTTGTAGAATATTACTCTGAAGTAATTTCAAAAGTATGAGACGCTTTCCATAGACCAGAACTTTTGTCAGACGCTTTAAAGCTCCACAAATAACTTCAGAGTGATATTCTACAAAATATACATAAAAATCAGCAACACAAATTTAAGTTAAGTAACTCTTATTTTTAGTTACCTCTCTCACCTGGTACCTGTCCAGGTGTCACAGAGCGAACTCCACAAGCACGTAGGTAATAAAAGTACATGAGACACTACTCAGAACCTAAGTCTTCATCTTTTCTAAAATAAGTTAGGTCTGAAGGCCCTGGGATTTAACTTTTAAGGAAATCTTAAAAAATCTTTTATTTACCAAAATTCTGTTTTCTTTTAAATTTATATTTGAACAAAAATCTTTCCAGCGTCGAAGCCGTTTCCAACCGAGATGGTTGACCCTAGTGTGATGCGTCTACTGGTTAAAAAAAATTGTTGGAGACGAGATTTAAACTCGGAGCTTCGGGGTGTTAGCTAGTGACTTTCTACACGAACCCACCATGGGTTACAGAAAAATATCTGTAGACTGGCAATTCAACTCAGTGAGTAGTGTTTTTACGTATCTTGATTGAATGAAATTTCTTTCATTGATTTCTAATTTTGACAATTTATTCTTTTCCACCAAGTGCTCTCATCTTTGATTTACCCGAATTGCCGCTTCTGGGACTGAGAAAGTTCTCATCAGACTTCTCCCACGACCTTGAGCTCAATTCTGGTGGCTCAAACAGTAGAGAACAGACAGAAAATCTTGATGGAGTTTTCTCTGGTAGCATACTTCTGAAAAACGAAAGGTTCCCATTAGACTGATCCTCTTCAGATCTATGTTCCGTTTTAAACTCATCTCGATTATTTCGATTTCTATTACAGTTCTTTGAATCTATGTCACATATGGTCAATGGTCTTTGTCACTTGTCATTAGTGTCATTGTCACACATTGCCAATTCAAAACTTCACTTCCACTTCAACATTCAGACAGACATGATGGACGATCCCATATCTGAATCCAGAATAATCCTTGATTAGGATGAAAATTGTTCAATTTTAAATATGTTATATATTATGTAAAATTTTAAATTTCACTTTGATCCATGGACTTGATGTTTTTATACGGCTTCTTGTACACCTGACGAGTAAGTAACCACACTTTTCTAAATTTTCCTAAAGTTCAATTTTCAATTTATCAAATTTAATTTCCACAAGCACGTAGGTATTAAAAGTACATGAGACACTACTCAGAACCTAAGTCTTCATCTTTTCTAAAATAAGTTAGGTCTGAAGGCCCTGGGATTTTACTTTTAAGGAAATCTTAAAAAATCTTTTATTTACCAAAATTCTGTTTTCTTTTAAATTTCTTTTTGAACAAAACTCCTCCCAGAGTCGAAGCCGTTTCCAACCGAGATGGCTGACCCTATTCTGATACGTCTGCTAGGTTAAAAAAAATTGTTGGAGACGAGATTTGAATTCGGAGTTCCGGGGTGGTAGCTAGTGACTCTGTCCACGAACCCACCATGGGTTACTGAAAAATATCTGTAGACTGGCAATTCAACTAAGTGAGTATTGTTTTCACGTACCTTGATTCCCTAATATCTGAAGAATGGTCATCTGGTCAAGCTAGCAGGTAGGCATGCGAACATAGTACATACTAACACTACTCAATGGTACACATTTCGTCCGTTTAAAAATAAGTAACGTCTGACGGCCCTGGGATCTTGCTCTTTTATACCAAGCACTCCAACATAATAATGCTGAATTTCCTACAGTCAGGCCAAATTTTTCATATAGTCCACCCAAAAAGAAGCTAATGAAAAAGTGCTGGTGAATTGGTTTCCAACAACATTGCTTTTTTTTGTGGTGAAAAACCTGGATGAGCAGAATTTTATTTTTTCTCCCACAATTTACAAATATATTTAAATTGACCTCCGATGCCAGTTGATAAGATATTCTTTAGCGATTATTGCAATGCCGTTAAAGAATGAAATAAGCCTTGTTAAATGATTGCAACTCTTATAATTTGCGAAAAAATTTAGAACCATCAATCGTTTGTAACTAACAATTGAACTTTATAACAATCAATTGCCGTGCCAATCTGAATTCAGTCCATCCAAAACACGAAATCACACAGTTACAGCCCAATTATCTGAGCATGCGCGTCGCCCACCTCGCTCCAGGGGTCCATTACCGAGAAACCAAACATGAGGGCCACGTTTTTGTGCCTGTTTTGTGAAGATTTTCACGTCTTACAAGTTTGATTTTATACATTATATCGAAATTTTCAACCACATCCAAGTTATTGATGGAATGCCGATTTTCCGGAATTTCCTGTGAATTTTACCCACTTTCCAGAATTTTTTTTTCTCAAAGTACTCTTTAAAAACTGCTCGTGTACCAAAAATCATTTCTACTGGCTTAAGTGACATGTTTTTGTAACATTTTTGCTACAGGGGCTGGATTAAATCTCCATACTTTCTAAAAGATTCAGCATCATGCCTTTGTTTTGAACGTGAAGTATTTCAAAATCGAGGTCAAAATTATAGTTTTCGGTTAATAAATAGATAGCATTTGTTGAAAATTTTTTTCCGTTTACAAAACTATTTCTATGTTCAGTTAGGCGCTTTTGAAGGTTCTACCAGTTTGGCCAAGATGAAACTTTGGACTACCACAGGTTAATTCATAGACTCCATTCTTCTTCTCGTTTTTCCACTTTATCTTTGTTGTTTTAAATATGTTTCTCCAGAGTATTGTCTGTCTTAAAACAATATTAAAACCTTGCTTTTTTAAGAAGTTACATATTTTATTGCTTGGTTCACCGATATAAGTAATTGTTTTAAACTTTTGGTGGTCTTTCAGAGGAGGATAAACTTCTTGAATTGATTTCTTATATTTCTTCTTAGACAGAAGGTTATCTATTAAAGTCGATTTATAACCATTGTTGACTGCAATAATTTGTTTGATTATTTCTTATTTGATCTAATTGTTCCCGTCAAATCTACCAAAATGTCACCATGATATCTTCACTAATATATTGAGTTTTTGAACATTTTATTCTCTTTTATTTGAGTTTTTAAATTAACAATAAAAATTTCAGCCAATAAAGGGCTCAAGGGATAACCCATAATTAACATTAGATGAATTGAATTTATTGTTGAACTGTAAATAATTTTGACTTAATGAATCGCCGACTGAATCCAATATCTCAAGTTTAATTACAGAGTTCACATGATTTATATGTAAGGGTCTTTCTACTAATAATATTATTTCCTTGGGAGGGATACTAGGAAACATTTTTTGTACGTCAAATGAAATTAATTTGTTGTTATTCGGAAATTCAATATCTTCAACATTATCAATAATTTTATAAGAAATGTTCACACTATAACGAGGTTATATGTAATCAAATATATTTAACGTGGATCGAACGTTTAACTGAAACAAAGCTTAACTACAACAGGTGAAAAGAATAATATTTCATGTACTGTCTCTCGCGATGGCAGTTGGACGTCTGACCTTCAACACTCGACTCCTTCGACTGACTTCCAACGGCTCTCGACGTTCACCGATAACCCAGTAAACCATATTTAGACCGTTTGCATTCGTATTCCAACGGCTGTTACTCGCCATAGGCGGGTACGTTGCAATTATTTAGGTGTTTTACTTGTTACAACACTAAATTTTGATTCAAAACTGCAATGTCATTGAATTATAGAGATGAGTCTTTTGTGAATTTTAACCGATGGGAATGTTACTAGAGATACTGCTGATCTGATATATAGGCTTGTTTGCCTTATGTAATTTCAAAAGTGAATAGAGTTTTGGAATTTGTAGATTTATGACAATTAAATTAGACTTATCTCTATATCATTATAGAATTATAGATACATTGAATCCACTTCAATTTTTTTTGCATTTGTTGCTGGTATATACAACTGGGATATTTCTGCAAAATGTTATATGTACCCGAATGGAGGAATTCCTGTGTTTTTCTATATAGCCAGTTTGGTCAATTGCAACGACTGACTTTTCTTCGTCGGCTCTAGTAAATATGAATTTGTTTTCAACGATTTTTTTTAATGGATTTTACTATTGATAATTGTTATTGTGCCACCTACCTTCAAAAAAGCTTGTTTTTATGATATCTGTTGCTATGTATTTATCACTACTAGTATTGATTTCACGTCTGTACGCAATTTCTGTCTTTATTCCTAAAATTTCTAATTTATTGATATCAGTATTAGTTTTGATATTAATGAATACCTTCTCCAACAAATCATTCTTTGCTGGTGTGAATACTGTGCTGGACATGTGCACGAATCTTAAAACATGTGTTCTGGAAGTCTGACTTTCAAAAGGCTTTTTCGAATGTGAGTTCTTCAGTTTGTTTTTCTTTGTGCAGTACTTTTTATATGTTCAATTATTGACTTGTTCTATGGTTTTTGAATGTAAACATTGAAATTATATGTGATGAAATCTATGAACCAATAACTAAGTCTGTATTACCTTTAGATAAATATTTTTGGTGTCTCTCTTGGAATATTGGCGTTCTTCTTTTATACATTTCACCCGCCCGTCTGTCTGAATTCCTTGTTGGGCTGCTGGACTTATATTTACTCTTGAGATGAATAAACTTTGGAAACTCTTCACTTTTAATGCATTGATTGAAAAACCGAATTTTCTGTGTTAAAATGGAACATCGCAAAACTAATTTAAAATACTATTTCTTAAATTTTCAATAAATTAGTAATTTTAGGAATAAAGACAGAACTTGCTAAGAGGTGAAATCAATACTAAAGTGGTGGCACAACAACAATTAATCATCAACAGTGAAATCTATAAAACAAAAACAGTTGAAAACATTTTATATTTACTACAGCCGACAAAGGAAAGTCAGTCATTGCAATATGCCAAACTGATTATATGCAAAAAATATAGGATTTCCTCGATTCGTGTGCACATTAAACTTTTTGCATAAAGATACCACTTGTATGTACCAGCAACAAGTGGAAAAAACACTGAAGTCGGTCCATCCAATATATCTTCAATGATAGAGAAAAGTCTAATTCCAATACGCCATTATTTTTTGAATTTGAAGACTATCAGACCAGTAGTATCTTTTGTAACATCTTCATCGGTTGAAATTTCTGAAAAATGTATGTCTTCAATTTAAAGTCTTTACAATTCTGCATCAAAATTAAGTATGAAAAATTATTATGAACATCAAATTACCAAATAACACCAAATTAATTTCATTCGACGTACAAAACTTGTTTTCTAGCATCCCTCCCAGGAAAAAGTTTATTAGTAGAAATACTATTAGAAATAAATCATGTCAACCCTGACACTAAACACACACTCAAAATAACTATATTCCTGTGTGGGTTATTCATTCTTAGGATGATTTGAAATTAGGTCACCATGTGGCGATAGTAGTGGTATCCCCTGTACGATTTGCATCAATATTACTGAATAATTTTAACGTTGAATAACCTTAGGGCTTCACCATCATGATCAACCCGTATACAGTGTGTCCCTAGACCAGTGGGACAGTTAAATATCTCTTGAACCAATAGGAATTTTCAAAATATTATTATTTCACATCATATTGCTCACAAAATCGAACATCAGTTTTTTTAAATGGAACACTTCATATGTTTCAACACATCTGAATTCTCATTCATTTAGGCTAATTATTAGTTTTTCATTTTTGGAAATCCGACAAGGCGTTGCCAAGTTATACCAGTTTTTCTTTAAATGCTGACATTTTTTAAGACAAACCCATCATTCATACTACCAAGAATTTATGAAATCATTCAAGGCTCTTGGTAGTCGCTAGCATATTCTATCATATGAAATACTAATCTCCTTCGAAAGTTATACAGGGTGGTCAGAAAAATTATATGATTTTCACGAAATTCAAACTTTCCGCTCATCAATTTTTCAAATCGTGCAGCCTACAATATGCATGATTTTATATCCCATTGGTGGTTCGATTGCTTACGATTGTAACTCTAGTGAAACAAATGGATAACCAAAATTTCCTTCAAGTTTGTGTATCCTTCACACGATCGAGGATAAATTAATGACTCAAGCCGTCCGGGGTGGCTTTGGAACATTTGAAGTCATGTCAGTCATATGACATTCGCTCATTCAATAAAAATACATTAGTGCATCAATAATTATTGTGTTTCTCAAGATTATATCCAATAAAGTAGTTTCATTGTCCAATGCCCCTTAAGACGGATTTAGTTGTTGCCCCATTATTTGTGAATCAAATCAAATTGAAATGCCACAGTTATTTTCACCCGATGAATATGTTGACATGTTGCTCATATTTCCCGAAGCGAGAAAAATCTCTCGCAGAGCGTGTGTATTGTACAGTCAACGTTACCCAGATCGAAGACAACCAGGAAAAAATACCTTCATTAGACTTGAGGCTAAACTGCGAAATTATCAGGAATTACCATCAAACAAACACCAGGACATTCAAAGTCAATCGTGAAGGATGATATATCGATTAATATTTTAGCATACATACACCAAAATCCTCATTCATCAGTACGAGGAGTTGCTGAGGAATCAGGGAACTCGAAGAGTTCTGTACACATGATTTTGAAGACCCACAGGCAACATCCATATAAATTAAATTTAGTCCAAGCTTTAAAACCAACTGACTATGATAGGCGGTTAGATTTCATTCTTGAGATGATGGTGAGAATCCATGATGATTGTGATTTTTTGTCAAAAATTATGTGATCTGATGAATCCCGCTTCCACAATTATGGGAAAGTAAATCGTCATAATTTACATTACTGCGCTGCAGAAAATCCGCACTGGGTTCGAGACACCAATTTTCAGGATGTTTGGGGAGTAAATGTTTGGTGTGGAATTTTCAAGAATTATTTGATAGGGCCATATTTTTATCAAGGTACTCTAAATGGTGAAAAATACCTTAATTCTTCAAAATGAACTCAGTAATCATCTTGATGAAGTTCCCCTTTGACACCTAAGATAAATGTTTTTTAGCAGCATGGAGCGCCGCCTCATAATGCTGGGATCGTGACAGACTATTTGAACGTTCTCTTTCCTCAAAGATGGCTCGGAACAAACGGATCAATGAAATGGCCGTCTCGTTCGCCAGACTTGACCCCTTTAGACATTTTTTGTGGGGTTATTTAAAATCAACCTGTTAATTTGGAGGATTTGCAAAATAGAATTTTGACTGTTTGTCAAAGTATAACTCCGCAAATATTGAAAAATGTTACAAAAAATCATGTGATGAAAAATTTTGAAATGTGCCTTGCAGCAAACGGAAGGCAATTCGAACATTTATATTAGTATTATCATACCTAGTTATTCGTCAAGTACAGTTGAATAAATAGTTTCTTTTTTTATTTGCATTTGTTGATAATGGAATTCACATCTTTAACAACTATTGACCATAAGCAATCGAACCACCAATGGGATATAAAATCATGCATATTGTAGGGTGCACGATTTGAAAAATTGATGAGAGGAAAGTTTGAATTTCGTGAAAATCATATCATTTCTCTGACCACCCTATATAACTTTCGAAGGAGATGAGTACTTCATATGATAGAATATGCTACCGACTACCAAAAAGCCTTGAATTATTTCATAAATTCTTGATAGTATGAATGATGGGTTTGTCTTCGAAAATGTCTGTATTTAAAGAGAAACTGGTATAACTTCGCAACGCCTTGTCGGATTTTCAAAAATAAAAAACTAATAATTAGCCTAAATGAATGAGAATTCAGATGTGTTGAAATATATGGGGTGAGCTTTTCTTGCGCCCCTCGTATAAAAAATAATCATTCCTGAAGTTAGTTCTCATAGTGCAATATGATGTGAAATAATAATATTTTGAAAATTCCTATTGGATCAAGAGATATTTAACTGTCCCACTGGTCTAGGGACACACTGTATATTCAGTTCATTCATTGTTCGGCCATTCGATAGTTACTATGTGTTACAATCAGGAATTATCATTGGAAAGGTTTATTCCGCAAAACTGGTATCAGAATAAATACGTATTGCATCAGACTAGATTTTTCCACTTTCGTTTTCACTCAAACACTCGGCCTCTCTTCCCTAAGTTGTTGACAATATAGCCGCTGTCAACAAGAGGCGGATTATCGAATAAATACTTTCATTGTGCTCTTTAAGTGTTGTGAAAGTTGCTGCTGGCAGAACACTCGGGATTATATTTCATAAAGGTGGTGGAATCAGTCTGTTCGGTATTTATATATTAGCGAATGGAGCAGTGGTAAGTTAAGGGGGCTCATTCGATTGTCAGAGTTGCTGTGCGTTACTAGTGTCCCTAAAAACAGAGTAATCTGTCACTGGCGGGATCAGGTTTCGCTTGAAGTCGAATACAGGTGTTGTCAAAGTTGCTGCTAGCTGAACACCCGCGGATTCGTTTGTTTCGGAAGTCCCTCCAGCTTTGCTCCAATAAGTTTGCATTGCACAGCTTATCCTGGACTAGCCGTGAGTGTCAAACTATCCGCGTGCCGTGAATGTAGCCGTTTTTGAGGAAAAAAATTGACCTTATCGTGTGTTGCTAGATTCAGTTTTAGGGAACCAGAGCACTTCCGTACCGTTCACTGATCCAACCGCGATGAAGAAATGTGCCGTGTGTTTAAAGTAGCTTACTAAACACGGGTTCAAATCAACCTGATTCAAATACAAGTAATCATCCCAGTAAACTCACACCTTGGCATATTTCTTGAAAGTACCGACACCCGCTTACCGTTCAGAACTCGTTTTCCCGACTGCTAGTTTGCATTTCTGAAAATCATTTAATCCTGAGTTAAAGTTTAAAGATAGATATATTGTTTGATTGCGTGTCCAGTGGAAGACTATAGCAATATATTTTCAACTTGTCACTGTATTCCTGTTTCTTTCATTACCCGACCTAGCTCGTTCAACTCTGATAATTATAATATCATCCGGTATTCCATGAAGTGCAAAGGTTGCAATTACAGCCTTTAGTTCTTGAGTCACCCCATTTGACCCCCCTGGAGTACTGTATCTCCATCTGAAGCTGCCCTGGGCCTTCCTTCGAGGTAAATTAGGGATAGTGGAGCCCGAGACATAAATTTAGCTTGGGAGTCCAATGTTGGAATACTCTAGCCTCGCCATAGTAACGTCGGCTTTTGGCCAACTGGAAGAAAAATGCACGTTCCACCTTCAATCTCCTTCTGAAAGCCCTGGTAGGACTGGTTCTCATCCGTGCGGTGCACGGCCGCTGGCGATTCGTTCACCAGCTATAAAATTTGATACGGAAAAATGGTGAAGACATTCTTTCTGTAGAAAGAACCTGGAATACGTACATGATACATCACCTTTGCTATGGGCTTACTACATGCACTTGGAAAGCCAAGTACAGCAAAAAATTTGGTTATCTAATGGACACATTTGTGAAGTATTGCATAATTTTTCTGATCACGCTACGAGAATTGAATTGTCTTTGATAGCTACCAAATTAATTCTATCAAATCAGCATCTTGGACCAAACGCAAAACAAGAGCACCCATCTTTCAAGACGTGACATACTAGATATAAATTACCTTGCCAAGAATTGCAATGGATTTACTAATATCCTTGAGAAGCTCTAACTCACTTCCTCTCAAATCAGTTGATGGATGTATCCTCTAAGAAATCAAACCCAAATCATGTGGTCTTAGCAGGTGGTTATATAATAAAACGCTATTCTGGTGAAATAGAGTTTCATCACAGCTGATACTATTAATTGTTAGGCCGAGCGGTGCCTTTGTCAGTTTTATATCAGCGTTTATATAGGAACACATCAGGAAAATTATCTATTTTCTTACCTTTCAAATCTCAATCTTCAGCAAACCATATCAGGAAGCTGCTACCAGTTCTGCACATACACTAGTTTTATTTACTCAAGTTACTTTATGTATTATCTTCAACACTTTTCTGAATTTCACTCTATTCAAATACTTATCAAATGTTTTTCATTAATATCTGGGCCGATGGCCCAGGTGGAAGATAAAAGTTAGCCTAATAAAACAAAGAAATCGGCCAAGATCATTTATTATACTGAAAGAAAAAAATGTAGAACGCCGGACTAACTGAGAAGTTTTTAATTTATAAGTTCCTTACCAAACCCAATTAGAATCAGTGAATTGAATGAAATTTTGTGATATTAAACTATTCAAAAAGGTATTATTCTTACTAAGGCATCAAACTGATATTTTGAAACAGATCATTTACCAGAAAAGGTCACGTTACTAGCAAACTCTCTCAAGATTTAGAACAGGACTTCCGTTTATAGTCGCATAAAATATCTTGCCCCCAAATAACCCCATTTGTATTCAGGCCTGGCAATAAATATAAGGGTTGTTCAAAAATTAAATAGTGAATTGAATCTCTCTTCGTTTTCTTCTGCAATCTGCTCTTGCATTAAATATTTTATAGCTCAGATATTCCGACGTTACGAGTAAAAAAAACATAATGCAAAGTCTTCGCATTATGAAAAAACTCTTTATGTCTAAACAATGAATCTTATTTCTACTTATTCTATGTCTGGATCTTTCTGTAATAATGAAACTGATTATTGGATATAGACTATTTTGTTCGAATTACTAAATTCCGCTCCTATAACTCTCGAGTCTTTATACGATTTTCATAGCTAACAGATTGCGAAGTTTTCGGACCATTCTTGGTATCGGCAACTAAATGTTGAATTTAATGGCTTCCAGATGTGCCCTAAAATGATCGTGCATTTTGGTAACTATTTAAAATACATTCCCAAATTATGTTTTGTTACAGTTATGAACAGTGTGATAGGCCATCAATTACGTGAGTTGTGTCGGAGGGTATGTTGCTAGCGAAACCTCTTTATATCTCACGTGGGGGAGAAGGTGGTCTCGGCAAATATCACGTAAATTTTTTTCCGCAAGAAATTGTTTGAAATTTGCTAGTAAACTAGTAAAAAAAATATTTTTTGGCTCAAAGATGGCTAAATCATATACAATAATGTTCACCGCGGTTTAATTATTCACTGATAGAAGAATTTATTAACTTATGATGAAATCATTTGTTTGGAAACAATTTATTCATTCACCGGTTAGCAAAATATTTTTTTTTTTTTAAATATATATTTTTAATATATATATATTTTTTATATATATATATATAAAATCTAATGCAATCAAGCACAGATCAACTGATTTACCTACATTACAAATACGCATTTTAAAAAATCTCATGTGAGATCAGGGGAGGGGGGGGGGGGGTCGAGCAAAATCTCATGACATCTCACCAAGAGGGGGGAATCGAAAAATAGCCAAAATTGTCTCACGTAATTAATGGATGCCTCCCTACACCTACATCTGGAATGATATCTTATTCATTACTGCAAACCACGGAGAAGCAGAAACGAGGATTTTGCTTCATGCAAAAAATGATGGATACAGTCGGATTGTTTTGCAATGCACAGATACATACAGTGCGGTCCAAAGGTATGGAATAAATTCATTTTTAGCGTTATTATGTATTTTATGAAAAAATCCTGAAACAGGTCAATTTTTATTGGCAATTTGACAATTTACAGTATGAAAATATTACCCCCTTCTTGCACCCCCTCTGAATTATGAGCACCCCCTCAAAAATTTTAAATGAGAAGGGGGGTCGTTTGGCATCTTGTTCGAAAGGGATTTTCATTATCTGTTCAGCAATACTAAGTTTTTCATATTTGGTGCAACCATAACGAAGAAAATTTTTTATTAAAATTAAAAAATATTGACACTGTAAATTATGTATCCGTTGAAACAACCTGAAACAGGTCGATTTCTATTCTCAATTTGACAATTTATAGTATGAAAATATCACCCCCTTCTTGCACCCCTTCTGAATTATGAGTACCCCCTCAAAAAATTTGAATGAGAAAGGGGGTTGTGTTGCACCTTTTTCAAAAGGGATTTTCATTCTCTGTTCAGCAATACTGAGAAAATTTATTCTGAATATGTAAAATGTTGATAGACTGAAGGAAATAATGTAACATAATGTTTAGGAAGTATATTTCAATTTGTTTTACAGTTAAATTAAATGTTCAAAATGACCACCATTCACTTCTTGACAATAAGCAAGGCGATCTTGGAATTTTCGTAGAACATTTTGTAGGACCTCAGGGGTTATGTTGTTAATTTCTTCCGATATCCTAGTTTTTAAATCTGCAATATTGTCTGGTCTATTGAAATATACTTTTGATTTTAAATAACCCCATAAAAAGTAATCGAGAGGAGTCAAATCGGGGGATCTAGGCGGCCATTCAATCGTTCCACGTCTGCCAATCCACCTATTGGGAAAAACTTCTGTCAAATAATCTCGAACAATACGTGTGTAATGCGGTGGAGCTCCGTCTTGTTGATACCAAATTGATCTATCTATTCCATTTGGATCATTAACATCGGGAAAAAGTCTTTTTAATGTAGGCACTAAAAAGTTCATCAAAAAACCTAGATAAACCTCACCATTAATTGTGCCTTCAAAAAAATAGGGGCCAATAATTTTGTTTTTAATGATACCAGCCCAAACGTTCACTTTTTTGGGATATTGTGTGTGAGCCTCACACATCCAATGAGGATTTTCTCTGCTCCAATATCTACAGTTTTGTCTATTAACCGTTCCATTTAAATAAAAAGTAGCTTCATCAGAAAACACAATTTTGTTTATGAACTGCAAATCTGCTTCGATTCTATCCATCATCAGTTCACAGAATTGTTGCCTTCTATCAGGGTCATCCTCATTTAACTCCTGAACCAACTGAACTTTATAAGGATGGTATTTTTCTTTATGTAAAGCTCTCAATATCGATGATTTACTTACATCATTGTCGGCGGCAAGTTGTCTACTTGTCATATGCGGATTTTCCTCAATCGCTAACAGTACATCTAACTTTTTCTTCTCATCCAATGCAGCATTTCGACCTGGTTTTTGACGAGTTTTTACATGTCCAGTTTCACGGTATTTTGTTTCTATTTTGCTAACTGTAGATTGTGATACGTGTTGACCAGGGTATTTATTATTGAACATTTCACAAACTTCCGTTTGAGTTCGTTTTTTATTACCGCATCCAAGCATAATTAAAATGTCTATTCTTTGAGTTTCGGATAAATGAGCCATAGATGAATCGAGTACACACAAAAATATTTTTCAATACACCGACGTCTGCCAGCAACTCACAAATATCAAAATAACAGTAGTTTACTAGATTGACATTATATTATTTATGGGTTTTGTGAATAATTTTTTGGTGTCTTCAACGACTTTTTCCTGACTTTTTTAGCAAGACAGATAAGAAAGTATAAATTGTCAAATTGAGAATAGCAATCGACCTGTTTCAGGTTTTTTCAACGGATACATAATTTACAGTGTCAATATTTTTAAATTTTAATAAAAAAATTTCTCAGTTATGGTTGCACCAAATATGAAAAACTTAGTATTGCTGAACAGATAATGAAAATCCCTTTCGAACAAGATGCCACACGACCCCCCTTCTCATTTAAAATTTTTGAGGGGGTGCTCATAATTCAGAGGGGGTGCAAGAAGGGGGTAATATTTTCATACTGTAAATTGTCAAATTGCCAATAAAAATTGACCTGTTTCAGGATTTTTTCATAAAATACATAATAACGCTAAAAATGAATTTATTCCATACCTTTGGACCGCACTGTATGTGCTTGTTATGAGTGAACATGTTTCAAGATATTCACGCAGACGAAGTATGGATATCCAGAGGAATATCATCACATAAAATGTTCGTCCCTGTTGAATATTCTCAGGCATACCAACTGATGTGTGAAAATATATTATTGGTTTTCACTCTATAACTGGATGAGACACAACCCAGGCATTGGCGAAGAGACTGCATGGGAAGTTTATCTGAAAAACCCTAAATTGCTTGCAGAAATTGGCGTTGGAACATCATCGAATAGTGCAATAAAATCAGCTGAAGACTTTTTTATTAGTATTTACTCGCGTTCTACAGAAACCTCAAAGTTGAGAAAAAATCAACAGAAATGCATCCTTCTGCATATGCTTTCTTGAAGCTACATATCCAACGTGCACATATTACCAAGCATTTGTGTGGAAAAAAACCATTGGAGGCTAAGCCATTTTTGCCTGATTCACTTGATTGCTGATGGTACGAGAATAATGGTGAATTGACATCTGAATTGACAGAGAAAGATTCATTTCCACACACATACAAGCTACTGGTGCATTGCGGATGTTTTACAGATTGTGCTCAATCTAATTGTACGTGTATAGTAAACAAGCTACCATAACTCAAAGTGTGTGGGTGTTCTATTGAGCAATGTAAGAACATATAGTCGAACCAGGTTTTATATTATTGTATCAAACAGGAAAGTTTGACCCTGCATAAAAGACATTTTTATTCTCGGGTTTCCATGTTTGTGTAAAGAATAAATTTTATGTTCACTGTGGTTTTTGTTTAATAAAGGAAGGTTGTAGTTGACAACAATTCATTTCATGCCATTTAAAAAGTTTAGAGATGGGTATATATGTATAAATTAATAAGTTTTGTGAATTCCTTGAACCCAAAAATTTATAATTTTACACCAAGAAGATTTTAGGTTAGGTGATTTCCAAAGTACGAACAATCAAGTATTTCATTTTCTAAACTGGTGTCCAGAAAAGCAGGTTCCACTCTTACACAGTGATCACCGGTGAGAATATCATCTGTATTACTGTAATATAAAATCTAGCATAGTGGTGCTAGTTAAATTTCAGGGTCTGCCAAATTTTTCGATTCGTTTACTGGCTACCAGTCCCGCAGCATCCGATCCGTGGCTCCTCGGCTCCTATTGGAAACTGGTTTTTCAGATCTCGCATCCCTCAGTGGTGCATAAGTGTGTATGGATTTAGTGGCGGGGAAAACATGTGTGATTTTGGGATCGGTGAGCAAGGCGGGTGGCTGTGACATCTCATCCATGACTTTTTCCAGCATCCACCAAAGAAGGTGAGAGTAGCGTCAGGCTGTCCGGTCTACAAATTCCCCCTTGAACCCTGCAAGTGGAGCTATAATTCCATTGTTCCAACGCACTTGAATTTGACATCTCAGAGGCATGCAATAACGAAAGAACCCAATAAGTATGTTTCTGAAGAACTAAACACAATACACTTTCTCCATATTTACCCCTTCAAACACGAATATTTCCGAAATGAGGAAGAATCATTGAGGTTCAGTCTGATTTGTCTGAACTATTATGTGAAGTATATGAAATTAAACATTGGTATATGTAAATTAATTCATTTTTAATTAGAATAGTATATTGTACAACAAGTGAGAAATATCTCGTTTTCTCACGAATTGTACATTGTACTTTTTCTACGGATGCGTTGTTTTCAAGTATTGAAAATTAAAATGCATATATAATATTACTTGTATGTAATTAACTCATTTTTATATTCATTTAAAATGGTAATTAATAGTTATATTTGAACTATTTTATAAAGTAATTCCTGGTAGGTTGTTTTGTTTCAACATTTTTCGGTAATTGAAATATTAGCTGCGGTCGAAGTTGAAGTTGATGGGGAAACGTACTGAGCTTCCACAGCATTGTGGTGTTCAGGTTCTAATGGCACTGGAGGCTCAATGAATTCTAGTATACTTTTTGAAATTTTCATCTTGTTAGCTATGGAGTTGTCGATATAAGATTCAGCAACATTGCTGGATTTACAACCCCCATGGCGTTTTAAAGTTGAAAGATCTGCCCCTGCATTAACTAAAATAGTCGCAGATGACCTTCGGAAACAGTGGCCAGTATATAATTCAGGGTTCGGTAATTGCAAAAATTTCGCTATTTCTTTCGCCATGGTACCAAATTTATTTATCCCCACAGGCTGTTTCGTAAATTTGCTATTTTTGTAATTTAAAAATAAACGTGTTTCATTAGTGCATGGTCGAAGCTTCACATATTTTATGTAAATTTGGTAGATTTCTCCTGTGACTGTGAAATTTCTAGGAACCTTGGTTTTAGTATCGGGTAATTTTATTAAAAGGGCCGAATCAAGATCTTCCATGTCATCAATTTTTAATTTTCGAAGTTCATCACAACGGCATGCCCCTGTAAGGCCAATAGCTAAAGCAGCCTGAAATCAAAACCAAACATTCATTTTCCGATAACAATTCAAAAATTTTCAATTCATACCTTTATCAGCAAATACGTTTCATCAGGTGCATTTTTTGAAAATTGTTGAATTTCTTCAGAAGTTAATGTTTTTGACTGTTTTGGGACATATTTTTCAGATTTGCGTTTCAAAAATGTACGTAGTTTTACGTATTTTGATATATCAACACAGTTTTTAATCATTAAGGTACTCCTCGGCATCGAGTACTGAGACCATAATGTTGATGATTTCAATCTTCTTGACAACTCTTCAAAATAAACTAACAAGGTATTTTAGGTACAAGAATTTACCTTGGCTTTCATTTTCCAGTCCATAAAGTTTCTGTAAGCGATTTTATATTTTTCTCTTGATGTGCTTGGTAGCAAATTATTGCAAACATCTATTGCTTTCTGAATAATTTCTGGAGGTGTATTTTCTGACTCTAAACCTTCGTTATATATATTATATTCAATATTTAATGAATCTGAACTGTTTATATTATAACAAATAACAATAAAACTATTTTCTTTGGGTAAGTTGACAGCAATAATTATGCAGTGCTTCGGTTTTGTTGTTATAGAAACGCTAACAATGGGCTACTTGGATATTGCACGCGAATCGTCCGCGTAGCGTTGTCAACGTGGAGAACGTGTCAGATCAATCTGACATGTAACAATTCATGACTGACTTGGGTTATCGTGATAACAGTGAGAAACTATTTCTCACTGTATTGGCGGATATTTCTCACTGCGTGAGAAATGTTTCGTTTTGAACGTATGAAAGCGATGAGAGAAGTGGCACATTGTATAGCATCCGTAGAAAAAGGTTGTTTTTATTTAATCAAATTTATAATGTTACAGTGGAATCTGTGGAACAGATCTAAGACCTGAGTATTGTTGTTGATACTGAACTGACGTTTGATACCTCGTTGATCATGTCGTTTGGAAGACTTCAATGAATCCGGATCTCATTTTGACGAATAGCAGAACTTTCAGTGAAACTGATCATGACATAACATTATTTTGGTACGCCCGTGGTCGCCGTATGCTACGAACACAAAGTCCTCATCCCGACGTCATCTTCGGGAACCAAAGCACTCCAAGTATTGCCAACATTTAGTAGGAACTTTTGATATTTATCATGAAACGTACTATGGCAATAATACTTGGCGGAGAGTTCATTTATTGTTATTCAATCAACTAGTGTAATAATGAAGGCGATTAATGATCGAGATATTTTTACGCGTGAGAGAAGCAAGCGCGTTAATTTTCGATTTTAATATTAGTATTCATTCCAGATTTATTAAAAACAACATAGTATATAAGAGTTTTCTCAAGTTTTGACATAAAAGAAAGAATGACAGCGACAGAAAAAAATTGGAAATTTGAAAGAAATTAGAAAAATAGAAAAAGAAGATCAAGGAAACGAAAACAAAATTTTGAATTGAAAATTAATGGTTTCTTTTAAGAAAGATTTGTATAATAAAGTTAATGTATAAGGTTAAAGTATAAGAGTGCAATTCCAAAAAATGGAATGTCTAAGATTACTTAAAAAGAATAAATCGAAATCATGAGTACTTTCAAAAATGATGTGGGTAACAATGGTATGCTTTTATTTTTTTGAAAAACAACTTCGGCGACAAGAAAACAATTTTATGAAGAGGACGGGAAAATGTTGAGAAGCTAGAAAATAATTGAAATGAATCCAAGTAAGTCCATAGTAATTTCAGTGGTGGATACCCAGAAAAAAAATATAAATTTTACTTGCCCATAATAAAATGTCTCTAAATAAAATCCGGAATCTCAGGACAAGATGACCTGTAGCATCACTATACAACAGACACCAAGTATTTTATACAAGTGATTTCAAGTGTTAATCATCCTCCAAGACTTTATTCATTCCAGAAACTGTTTAATTTTGATTTCTCAAATAATTTAAAAAATTGTTTAAAATTATTTTTTTCCGTTAACCAGCTGTCGTCCCCTTACAAACGGCATCAGCCCTCAAAAGTCGAAACTTGTACGAGCCAAGGATTAATGAGGTGTTACCTTTTTACGTGCGATTCCTAGCACGATATAAATAATTGAATTCGACAGCGAAATTTAAATGAGGAACGTTTCTTTGCACAATTTCAATATAGAATATACGCGTTTTATTGATATGAACTAAATTTTTGTCGGTTTTCATTTTGATTTGTATTTTTATGTTTTTTATTAGGGACTATAGTTATTTCCCTAAGTAAGCTAAGGAAAAGAAAGTATTTAAAATGAATTCACAATTTGAAAGAATTCGGAGAACTTGGAGAAAGGATTCGAGAAAAAAATTAAACTTATTTGACTAGAAATAATAGTTAATATCAACCAAGAATTCGGTGGTCGTCGGGACACTGTCAAAAAATTGACACACTTGGTTTTTCAGAAGAATTTTCATTTTTACATCCAAAGTGACAACCAATCGGATGGACACGAATGGTTAGTAGAATACTATATTATCAATATTATGATACTATAGTTATTAAGTGAGCATTTTAAACATGTCGAGTTTAGGGCATGAAGCTGAGTGCCCTTGACTTTGCAAGTGCTTCGAATGGAGGCTTATGTGATTGAACTGACAACTTGGCGATACGTCTATCTATGTTTGAATTTTACAAACCGTAATTACCTCTAGACTTCCGATAAAAATCTGACCCAATGTACGAGAAACATCGATACTCCGATCGATAACTTTGGTTCTGATATACGATTATTATCGCAGTGTTTATAATAGCCTTTCATGAGACATGCGAATATGATTATTGGTTTTTACTGATTGTTTTGAATACCTATTTTGCCTTGGCCTTGAAGGTGTTTTCGAGAGTACTAGAATTAGCTAAAAATAGTCGTAACATTAATCAGTTCGTGCACAATTTTTTGGGCTCATTAAAAACTGGTGAGCAAGCTAACAATACTTTAACAAATTGCAGTTGTTGTTGGTTGTGTGGAATTTGGCATTGTTTCAACTGAATCGTAATTCATCATTTTTTACCGTGGGAAGGCAGTTCTCGATGTTTGAAGGACTACATCAAAAATACTTCGTACAGTAGATTTATCTTCTTCAATCTAGGAAAGACAAGAACATTCATAAAACATCCTTTCACCTAGACCGTATTTTAAATACTCTAAAAATTTAAAATGCAATCAGTGTGAATTACACAGTGTTATGAACCTGGTAATAAATGAAAACATTGACAAGCGGTCTAGAAATGTGTAAAATTTCGAAAATTCCACATAAACATTTAGACGCAGATTTCAGTACACTGTATACTGGATGGGCCAATAATGGGTGGGCGGAAGATTATCATCCGATTTAGAAGATAAAGTTTCTCATAAAAGTTGTAGATATATATGGGACCTACCTTCCTAAATAGCTAATAACCACTTCTCAGGTCTGATTCTGGTCAATCAAATTCCAGTCACAAATAAGGGCCGAATAAAACGACCTCACAGAGATGACTGGGTGATTGCCAACAAAATAATTACACCACAAGCGATAGGATGGGCGGTTAACTCATTCCACCCATACAAATCGCCAGAATAGGATGGCATAGTTCCAGTTCTGTTACAGATCGGACTGGAACATATCACACCTGTCCTTATAAGACTCTTTAGTGCAAGCTTAGCTTGGAACTATATTCCATCTAACTGGACCGCGACTGGGGTGGTATATATGCCCAAGGTGGGTCGGAATGACCCACACCCAAAATCGCTCAGACCTATTAGTCTGACATCATTTCTGTTGAAAAGCATGAAAAAAAAATACTATATGGGCACATAAGGTGTGAGGCACTAACAAAGCACCCCCTCAATGTTCACCAGTATGCCTACCAGGCTGGCAAATCAACAGAACTTGCCCTTAATATCCCTGTCTTAGGAATAAGCGATACCATGGAACACCAGGAGGTAGCAGTCGCTGCATTCTTGGACATAAAAGGAGCATTTAACAATGCACTACCTCACTCCCTATATAAGGTCACTGTCTCTAGAGGGATTGGACCGATGCTATGTGACTGGATGAGAACTATTCTTCACAACAGAATTATAACGACCTCTCTACAACGGAAAAGTGTCAGCTTCAAGCCAGCAAGACACTCTGTTATGGTCACTGCTGGTGGATGTCCTGTTGGCCATTCTATCGCTTTGGGAGGTTAATGTGAAAGCATATGCTGACGATCTGGTCCCAGTAATAAACGATAAATCCGAAGAGATGATCTCCTACGTCCTTCAGGATATTGGATACCATATATAAATGGTGTGAGAGGGAAAAAATGCCCAGTAACCCCCACAAAATGGTAATGGTACCATTCACCAGGAAAAGGAAGTTGGAACATTTTATACCTCCTTCCATCAATGGTGTAACAATTCCTTTTGCGAGTGAAGTAAACTATCTGGGAATAACCCTAGATAAAAACCTAAATTGAAACTCGCACTTGGAAAAGACTATCCTATCATTATGGACATGCCGCAGAATATGTGACAAAACACGTGACTGTCATACGTCCAATGATCACGTATGGCTCTGTAGTTTGGTGGAGCAAGGGACATCAAAAAATGGTCATTGCTAAACTTAACGGACTACAGAGACAAGCGTGCCTGGCGATTACTGGAAGCATTCGCTCCACGCCAACGGCATCAATGAAAGCCCTCCTTGGATTACTTTCTCTTCACGTAGTTCTGGAGAGAGAGAGAGAGAGGCAAGATGGGCAACATACAGACTCTACCAAGCGGTCATTAGTCTACCGCAGGCATGTGTCAAGAGAGGCAACAGCAAGCCGTCCTAAACAAAAAAGCCGTATCTACAAAAAATGTGAATATGGAGATTTTGGTTTCTGTAATCTTGAAACACTATAAATTTTACTTTCTCCAAAGAAAAAATTACGTAAACTAGATTTAAATAGTCAAAGTTGATCAATCATTTTGCTTTTAGTACACAAGTTTAAGACTATTCGTACCTAAGATGGTCGAAACAACAGATTCTCAGCTTCAGAGTTTTTGCAGATACGGCTTTTTTGCTTAGGACGGCAGAATAGCTCACAACATTCTAGGAATGCCCTCAGGCATCATGTCTAAAACTATCAACCTACACACGTCCTACACTGTGGTCTCTTCCGAAAGAGAAGACTGGGTCCGGAATGAAACCAACCTATGTAGGGCAAATGAACGTTGGTTTATCGATGGTTCCAAAACTCTGGAAGTCGTCGGAGCCGGAATATATGGAATGAACCCAGTAGTGAAAGGCTCATTCAGTATGGGTAAACTAGCTACAATATTTCATGCAGAGGTACATAAGACAATGGTGACACTAATAGAAACATTTGTGACGAAATTTGACATAGTTGGACATGTCATGGCCGCCCTTCTCACGGACTAGTGCACTCCACACTCTTTGTGTATGAGAGTTACAGGTGACAGTTGTGTTCCCTGGTTCAAGTTCGACTATGTACTTATGTCCAAGTACGTCACTATGACGCGTCGATGCTACAAGATTATGATTGGCTAGAGCTTATTAAACCCTCCTATTACGGGGCCAGGTAGCCGAGTGGTTAAAGCGACACGGTTTAATCACTTTGGATGCCAGTCGGCGATGGTTCAAACCACGGCGACTGTAGAATGTTTTCTAATGGCCCGAGAAAGTGCTAGGAATTGCATGTAAAAAGGTAAGACAAAACACATGGCCAAAAGGAGCTCTTGTCAGTTATTTTTTAGGCAAGAAATTGGGATAGACCCTGACTATCCCCGGATGAAAAATGTCAATGTCAATTGTTAACTTCAACATTAGGAGCTTACGTAACAAGGTAGAGGAGCTTTACCTTCTCCTATGCTCATTACATTTACCACAAGTTGTGTGTATCACAGAGACATGGTGCAATGAAGAAGAAATAAGGAACATAAGGCTTGAAAACTATTCCCTAGCCAGCTATTTCTGTCGAAAAGAGGATTATGCGGGAGGTGGTGTTGCCATTTTTGTTCACAATAGCTTAAATTTTAAGACTGAGAAAGCTGTAGGTATATCATATCGTGTCTCGGAATCTATTTTTGAATTCACTCATACTACAATTTGTAATAGGTCTGATTCTTTAATCGTGTCTTGTCTATACAAAGCACCGACAGCAAACACTGATATATTCCTTGATTACTTAGATAATATGATTCCAACTATTAATCCTGACAATGTTTTTATGTGGAGACTTCAATCTCAACTTTGATAGGGATGTAAGTTGCACAAAAGCCAATAGCGCACGTAACATCCTATTAACATATGGACTTGCACCACACTTTCAGTGCTACAGTCGCATACAGGGTGACTCTCATACAGTCATTGATAATATTTTCATTAACCTAGAATATGAAACAATTGATGAAACTGTCTATGCAAATATCTCTGATCGTCACTTGCAGATCTTGAGTTTTCCATATGATCTACCTGATGACCATAATAAAGTATTTTATAGACGAAATTTTTCAAACCAACAAATTATCGATAACTTCAAAAGCTCAATACAGGCACAAACCTGGAGCAGTGTATTTGCAGAAGCGAATGCAGAATCAAAATTCAATACCTTCCTGGAATTTTTTCTGGATAGTATGCATGAGTCTTTTCCTATCACTAAATCATCCAATAATAACATACGAAATAGAAAATCCTGGGTCAATAAGGAACTTATAGACCAGGGTAATAATCTACGATTTTTGTCCAAACTGTGCAAGAGCTCTGGAAGTGGTGATCTCCAATCCTAATATAAAGAAAAATTGAGAAATCATAAAAAGGAAATTCCGAGGGAAATTCGGAAAAGAAAGCATAACCACTACAACAACTTTCTTCAAGAATCAAATAACTTTAGTAAGTCTGTTCGGAAAATAATAAAGAGTGAAACTTCACATAATGGACATAAACGGTATCCCCAGTCAATTACAGATAACGGAGGGAAAAATTTATCTGAGCCGCAGGATATTGCTGAAGGATTCAATGATTATTTCGTCGAATCTGTGAATATGCTGGCAAAATCAGCAAAAGACAAATTCATTAATAGTGCATTGAGTTTTTCAATCAATGAATCACTATTTCTGACACCAGTTACTGAGACGGAGGTTTTAGAAATAATTAAGTTAGTTACCAAGAAAAAATCTGCAGGACAGGATGGGATTCCATGCTTATTGGTGTCTAATATAGCGACAGAATTGGTACCCATACTAACCTACCTGGTAAATGAATCGTTCAAGGAAGGGGTATTCCCATCCAAATTACAAATGGCACTTGTAGTACCTATACACAAAAAAAGCAGTTTATCTGTAATGTCAAACTATAGGCCTATCTCAATCTTACCTGCATTCTCCGAGATCTATGAGAAACTTTTTCATATTCGCCTAGTCAATTTTTTAACATCATTTAACATAATAAACGACTCTCAATTTGGTTTCCGAAGAGAGATGAATACAGAAGATGCAATTGTACACTTTCTGAACACAGTGTATGTAAAGCTGGACAACAAACAACTGGTTACTGGGTTGTTCTTTGACTTCTCTCGTGCGTTCGATCTTGTAAATTACGAATTACTACTTAAAAAATTATATTTGTATGGAATCAGAGGACAACCCCATAGCTGGTTGAAATCATATTTAGCAGGCAGGAACCAGAGGGTGCAACTAAGGGTTCAAGATGCAACCTACTACTCAACAAATAAAAGTATACAGACAGGAGTCCCACAGGGAAGCATCCTGGGACCCCTACTCTTCATTATTTTTATTAATGATTTACCAAACTATCTTAGTAATAGTCGATCTTCTCTATTTGCTGATGATCTATCGGTGGTTGCATCTGGTACCTCTATGAGCGAGCTTAGTCAGACTTCAACTGATTATGTCAGAGCTACTAATGAATACCGTATTAAAAATCAACTTGTACTGAATATCTTGAAAACTGACCTATTGCAGTTTTCTGCCTCTAATCTGGACTACAGCTTACTAGTAAGATCTGAAAACTCATCAATTTGTCAATCAAAGGTTGTTAAATTTCTTGGAGTGAGTATGGATTCACATCTAAATTGGTACACTCATATTGAACATGTTGCCAAAAAAGTTTCATCTCACTGCTTTGTAATATGGAGATTAAGAAAGTTTGTAGACAGAAACATCTTACTATTATATTACTATTCATACATAAATTCTACACTATCTTATGCAATAACCATATGGGGAAACTCAAACAAAATTGAGTCTCTCTTATTATTACAAAAGAAGGTATTGAGAACAATGACCTTCAAAGATCGAAGGTACTCGTGCAAAAACCTATTTAAAGAATTAGGAATTCTAACTGTCATATCCCTATATATTTTCAAATGTGTAATATTTGTGAAAAAAAATATCTCTAAGTACAATGTATCTGGTGATATTGTTAATTACAATATGAGATCTAAGTTGGTAATTAGACTACCCCCACATAGACTTGCCTTAACTGCAGAGAGTTGTACTGTAATGCCTTTAAAATTATATAACCACTTAACAAATGTACTGAAAAGTGTAACAGATGTCAAAACCTTCAAACGTGAGTCAAAAAAACTACTATTGCAGCACTCGTTATACTCTTTGGACGAATATTTTAATATTAAATTTTAGACTTTTTTTTACATGTGCAAACTGCTGTGTGCTCATATATATTTATATATTATGTGTGTAGATGAAATTGTTTTTTTCTCTTTTAATTTTAATTTTAGATTAATGCCTAAATATTAGTGACCTGTCCATATGTCATGTAATTTTGATCTAATTTGGAATGAATGAATAAATAAATAAATAAATAATCCTTGGCTCGCACAAGTTTCGACTTGTGAGGGCTGCCGTTTGTGAGGGAACGACAGCTGGTTGACGGAAAAAACAATTTTAACATTTTTTTCAATTTTTATTAAACCCTCCTTTCAGTTTACTCTCGTTGACGCTAGTCTGGATACCACGTCATACAGGCCTAGAAGGAAACGAAATAGCGGACGCCGAACAACGTTCACTGGACCAAAACCGGTAATCGGTTTAGCATATAGCACTGCCAAGAATGTCATAACAGCTTGGGCAGACAGTAACTCGAGTACTGACTTAGTCTACCGGGCCTAGCCCATTCCAAAGCATTTATTGCTTATACAAGGAAAAAAACAGGAATCTGACAAACTCAGAATAGCGCATCTCAGACTTATAGTAGGTTTGCTTACTGGCCACTGCATACTCAAACATCACATGCATAAAATCGGACTTGCACAAGATGCAGAGTGCAGACTGTTTATGGAAGATGATGAAACGGCCAAACATATTTGGTTTACATGCCCTACAGCAGCCAGAAATAGATTCTCAATATTTGGCGATACGACAGTAAGACCAGAAAACCTGGTAAATTGTTCTCCCTATACGTTTCTCAATTTCGTTATGAGATTGGATATACTGGGAGAAATATAACCTTAGGGTGAGCCATAATACGCCATTTGTTGCAATGGAGGGTCTGATACGGGCCCACTCTCGTTCAATCCTAACCTAACCTAACCTAATCTACCTTTCGAAAATATTTTAAGTATATGGGGTGTTCTACCTGGAATGCCTTATATTTTATTTTTCATTCGAAAAGATCATGACAAGAGCTTTCATCAAATAAATAGTTGTATTGGTTTTAACAGGGTGATTCAGGTATTCTGAGAATTTTGTTGTTGAAAACTAGTTTTATCAACATGTAGAGTGTCGGTGAGATATCCACATCACCATCGATCTCTATCTGTGAGAAGTAATTACCCAAATAGTGATTTTGGTAAATTTTGAGTTGAAATGGTTTCCTCTTCAAAATTGGATTCAGTTTGAATCGAATCTCGGAATCAACATTTGGTCCGTTATTTCGAATGGAACATCCTCTATTTCATTTCATAGTTGAATATTCCTAAAGAAGACCTTACCAATAGCATACCATAATGACTATACTTTATATATAATTTCACAATATCATGTGTAAAACAGATTCCAGTTTCGTGTTTCAAAAGTAGATTATTGGGTTTTGCAAATCGTATATGAGAAATATGTCTGTTCAATATTTCATGGATACATATTCTAAATAGATGTACAATGTTATATTCATCATTATATCAATATTGAATTGAAAAATGGGATACAGGACGCCTGTTGTCTCATTCAATGAGAACAAATAGTATTTTACTACACAAGTATTTTCAACAGTGATACCACAAGTTATTGAAATTTCGCGATAAGTCTGTCGATTCATTTCTGATCGAAACTGAATTGCTTCGATACAATTCAGTTGAGTTCAGAAATAAAAGACAGACTTATGAGATAAATTCAATCACGAGTGGAATTTTATTAGACTATTTCACAAACAAAGTGAATGGTAAACAATCTGAAATTTGGCAGAATTAGACGAAATCCGCAATAAAGGTAATCTGAGAAATTGATAAAGTTCAATAAACAGGAAACGTTGATGATTTCGATAGAAGTTACCCCAAATCTGCTCGTTTTTCAAAGCGTGCATAACGTCATTACTTATATTTGACGTTTACCTGTCACATATACTAATCTGATAACACCGAACTTGATAGACCAATCAGTCATTAAATTATTATTCCACAAGTGCGGGTTCTTGTTCCATATCCAAATAACATCGTTCATAACGTTCAATAAATCTGTTACCTCAATTTCTACTAAAATACACGTGATCCAGGATATTTTGGGTCTCTGATTCCGAGTCAGGCGAAAAGTCATGTCATTGGGCCCAGTATGCCTACCCTCAAAAATTAACAATTTTTTTATATTATTGAAACTGGATGAAATCTTGACCCAGGGGATTACGGGCTAGCTGAACACGAATATAAAGACAGGATTTGAAAATCGACGTCAGTGATCCCAAAATATCCCCAAAAAAGGACCATTTTTCGTTTCGTTTTTTTTTTCTGATACATCAGCATTTTCTAGGAGGTTTTGAGAAGATATAGCCGGCCTCAACCCCGTGAATTTTCCAATTCTGGCCCCAGATTTGTTATGAGCGACCTTGAAAACCACCTGGTACATCGAAGAAGACAGAAATCTTTGGGAGATCGTTTGCTAACGAACAGTCGTTACCGACCGATGATGAACCCTTTACTCCCATAAACACCTAACTATGTAGGCTTAATATGGCAAGAACCTGTCAGAAAACAACTACTCCCCTGGCTAAGACCACGACGGGTATTGAATTAAATCTAACAGCTACTTGTGTAACGTTCCTCAAAACATCAGAGGACGCAATTGCAAGTGCCCTCTATGACCAACCAGCAGAATTATGTTTTGATTTGGACGGGGTGACCAAAACATAATTCTGCTGGTTGGTCATAGAGGGCACTTGCAATTGCGTCCTCTGATGTTTTGAGGAACGTTGCACAAGTAGCTGTTAGATTTAATACAATACCCGTCGTGGTCTTAGCCAGGGGAGTAGTTGTTTTCTGACAGGTTCTTGCCATAATAAGCCTACATAGTTAGGTGTTTATGAGAGTAAAGGGTTCATCATCGGTCGGTAACGACTGTTCGTTAGCACCTGGTACATGTTTTTATCGAGTTTCGAGAATATCGAGTCGTTGAAACAATCGATACGTAACTACCAATGATAGCTGAAAACGTCAATTTGATAGCCTTTGACATTGATTATCTCAAAAACTGTCCAGTTTCAGATCTTGCGCATATGGAGTCATTCAATCAGGATATTGATATCTATAATATCCCATAGTTTCAGACAATTTCACCTAGAGCCATTTTCCATAAGGTTTGTTGCGGGGTCCTTTCCCTTATTTACTCATTAATTTATGTAAGACCTACCACGAAACATTCAGTTGAGAAATACTCATTTAACAACATTTATTCATCATCTGCTCTACTAAGGCCATAAGCCTGAATATTAAAATTTTGATTACCAAGTCACCAATGTAGGTAGGGATATTCCCTCTTTTCTTGAATATAATTATTTCTTATGGAAAGCTGTAACAAGTATTCATTGAGAATACTTTTAGTTTGAATATTAATTTGAAAACCAATTTGCAGTATATCAATAATGCACTTGTATTTCACTAGTTTTACTAGCAACTTTATTTCAGAATATATATGTATATATACTCAAGTTCCTACAAAAGAGAATCATAAATGAGTAATCAGTCAAAATAATTGTTACGATTGTCCCTAAGTATTCAAACTAACTCTCAAGAAAGAAATCTGAGATTTTCTATGTCTGTCAAATTTTGACGTTTCTTGACAATTAAGTTATTGCTCCCGTCAGATGCAATTGTGAGGTTTTTGTGTAGGATTTCGTTAAATGCCCGTAATTTACACGACAAGGCGCTACTTGATCCTGCGAGGTAAAAGTTAAGAAAACGGTAACCTCACCGATTTTGATGAAACTTTCACAGATGAGTTAAAATACAATAAAAACACGATAGCAAACGAAATTTTGATGCGGAAATTATAACTTTGGAAGATATGACCTTTTCAAGTACCAAAAAAGGAGTTGACTGGTATTTTCACTTTAGGAAAGTTAAATGACTGAAAATTTCCTCTATCTCTCAGCAATACACTAACTACACATTTATCCAGCTATTATTGTCACTAAGTATTTTTCTCTCAAATAACATTTAAAAATTGAAAAAAGGTACAAACATTTTTTATTTTTTATTTTTCTATGCACACAACCGTCAAACTTTAATCATGAAACATCGTAGGTGGTTGAGATATCTGTGCTTGAGTACTTCTACAGCGTTGCCAAATGACCTGAGATTATTCCGAATTTATCAAACGTTAGTTCAGAAAATATGAGTGAGTGTGACATTTCGCTACAGACTTGGGCTTCCTTCATGAAAATCAATGGAATCTTGGCCTACATTGGCGAAATATCGGAAATGCGCGCGCTTCGCGCGCTCTCATTTGCCAACTATTGGCCGAGTGCAAAGCGTTTGCACATTTATTAAGAAACCACAACCGACATAAGGTTCCTACATGAAGATAAAAAAATTGACAAACGGGAAATGCACATGAGCGCGCTTTTCTGCCAATAGCCTTTGCAATTTTTATATGACGTAATCGCAACAAACTTAGTCTTCCTATATGAAGATCGAGAAAATGTACATGAAAACGAAAATGCGCATGCGCTCGGCCGACATTTCGCAAATCCGCGCTTGCCCAAGATCAAAGCCTTTGCAGTTTCTTATATGTAATCGCAACAGACTTAGTCTTCCTACATGACGATCAAGAAAATGTACGTGAAAAAGGAAATGCGCATGCGCTCGGCCGACATTTCGCAAATCCGCGCGCGCTTCTCTGCCAAGATCAAGGCCTTTGCAGTTCTTATATGTAATCGCAACAGACTTAGTCTTACTACATGACGATCAAGAAAATATACATGAAAGAGGAAATGCGAATGCGCTCGGTCGACGTTTCGCAAATCCGTGCGCGCGGACATGCAGTTGGCCATATCCTCAAATTGGAAACTCAAGTGAATGAATAAAATAACTGCAATTCAGTTTTGGCAGTTCGTCTCATTCAAACTGATCAAGATGAATATCATAAAACATTAGAATATTTGTGAAAATAGACAGGATTTGATTACGAAATTAAGAAGCTGACAACTTGTACCAAAAGAAGGGGAGTATTTTTGTCCCAAATGTGGTGGACCTTTCACACTTGTTGACGATCCATCAAGGTATGAGATATTTGCATTCTATAAGCAGATCGCTTTTAGACTTCTCCATACAATTCGTTCACATTTATAGGTATATAGTTTCACTTTTCAGAATTCAAATTTTTGGTAGTCTCATTTAGGTACAAATTTTGGTTTTCTACAATATAGTTATCAATTATAATAGTGTCAAAACTCATAGAAAAGGAATTTTCTATCAATTTTCGACAAATCAGTACTTCGTACTTAATTTGCTGAAATTTGAGAAATTTGACAACATCGCAACATTCTTTCTTGTCCATATTTGACAGTTGACAATATTCATTTTAGTCAGAATTCAATGATTTGAGAGTATTCTGTATATTTTGGGTGTGCCAATCGGCTTTGTATGGCTTAAAATTCTATTTTCTGTCTTCCAATATATGTTGCAGATCAAAATGTAGATACAAAGTTTGATTAAAGTGCATCTGTTTGTGCACTTTTACATACCACTATTCAACATTTATTGCGAATATTAATGTCTTTCAGGCATTTCCGCAAAAAAATATTTGGTTTTTTATCGTTTTTAATGTACCCTGAATCATCAGAAAAAATTTCATCAAAATCTGAGAGGTTACCGTTTTTTTTACTTTTTCCATCCTGCGATGAGTCCACTATACCAGCACTATGACCTTTATTTCCCTTTCATTAATGTTATGTTATTCGGACACTCAAGGGTCGCCATATTTGGGGCAAAAGAGTCGGCCATTTTGGGCAAGAGCTCCAGTCTTATTTGTGATATGTGGAGCGTCCTTCTGGGATAGCTAGACGAGAGAGAAATGGATACGATGCAGTCTGGCGACTTGGTGCTCACGAACAATTCACACAGGCAAACTACATAATGCGATAACTATGAGTTTGCAAATAATAATTTCAATTTTATCTTCATGCTTGAGAAATAAAAATGCGTTGATTCAGCACTTTGAAAATGAACTTCCGCTTGCTTATCGAAAAAGTATACCTACCAAACAAAATCAATAAAGTTATAAACTGAAATTGTGTTTTACGGTATCCTTGGAATTTACGATCCACTCGCTGTTTTCATGAAATCGTTCCAGCGTTTCCGTGTTGTTTGTGCTTACAAAAGCCATTTAAACTCATTTGTGGGAGTAGTATGAGGTTTATATTGCTATATTATATTCTAGAAGTAATAACAGTTGTTCCAAATATATTTATAAATACTGTCACTATCGTTTGTGGCTGGCCCGGCTGACAGTTTATTACAATTTTGAAAGTGAATTATAAAATATCTTGGTCACTGAACCAGTTAAATTCATAATTTCTTTCAATATCAAAAATAACTCCTTCCGTTATATTAATTCTGTGAGTGAGTTGAAGAAGGGCCTATGTCAATTTTGTTACTTTTAAATTATGCTGATGAACAGAATCTTTTTTAAATGATTATCTTGTTATACTGTACCTACTCAAATTTTGACATTGGCCCTTCTTGAACTCACCCACGGAATTATAGAGAAAGAAAAAGAAGCAACTTTCCAATTATCTATTTTTATTTTTATTTGCGCATTTTCTCAAACAGAATCAATACATATATGTGATCAATTTGGAAGTACGACGTCATCGACATTTGATTTACCCCCAATTTTTATGAAGAATTATCGTTATATAGGATATCATGAGCAAGTATGAGTCAAATGAGATATTAAAATGAGATGTTGAATTAGAATTCCATTATGCTGAATATATTTCAATGGCAATGATTACTTCAAATAATAAACGTATTATGCTACTCGAATATGCTTCAATATACTTTGCGATGATATGGTTACTTGATCGCCTTTGGGTTACGGTAAACAAAACTGGATACTTGTCTACGTATACAAAACTATATACTCTTATATGCATATATACACATAAATAAGTGTATACTTGGGAGGGTGTTTCTCTATTCGGATGTTACCAGTCTCGAATAATTTGGATTGGACTTCCTTAAAGTAAGTCGCTTAATCCTCAATTATACTTCGACTGGTCACATCCGAATGGATCACATTGTAGATGTTTAAAGAATCTGAAGAAAATGCGATCTGAAAAATCAACAAAGAAGTTCATTCAAATGTTGTCCCACCTGATTGAAATTTGTATTCATGGTTTCTTGTTTTCGTAATTATCATTTTGGCATTTCTCGTATGTGATTAGTAAGGTATGCACAGTCAGTATATACATATAAATTTAGTAATTATTCACTTGTGATGAATTTGAATTTGTTGCCTAATGGGAGTTTTATTATAGAATTTACAAAATAGTTTTTCAGGCCAACCTGTATTTGTTCCTAATGTGTCCATACTTATGCCCCCTTGATACTCCTCAGAACAGGAAACATGATGATAACCATGTTCTATCCTGATTGTCAGGTATGTATGTGTGTTGTATACAGAACATCTGTGGATGCTTCACATAGATTTTTCATACACAAATCTCGTAATGGTAGTGGTCTCTTGGAACTGGATATCAACCGTTTTTATAGTAATTCCTTCACCTCTAATAGTGATGTTAATTAATCTAATTCTGACAATGTTGGAACCATTTATGTAAATCACAAGGTCAACAAAATGATGAACACCGTTTTGAAGCTGAGATTTTCTCAGCTATGGAGTTTCTCAAATGAACAAAACATCGTGGGATTCTCATACATCTTTATTTGGAAGAATTTTTATCTCATTTTGAAAATACTTTTCATGGAGCTTTTCATTTGTCCAAATTTATTCAAACGTAAACCAGGTATCTCGCTCGTCAGCAACCAACCAACCCACCAACATTTAAATAACAAAAAACGTGTTTTTTTTTTAAATAGTTTTTATTATAAAATGAAAACTAATAGAGCAATCAGGTTGCTCCAATGGAAATAATTGTAGATAATTGAAATATGAACAAAATGGGAAGTTTTTCGACCCGGTCGGATTAGTAACGGAGAAAAACTGGAAAAACCGGAAAATTTTGCGACTTTTTAAAAATTTATAATTTTTCAAGAAGTAGGATTGGCCTTTCTCATGAAAGTATTGGATCATGTGTACTTTATGGGTGCACAAAACAGGCGCTGTCGGATCGTTTGCTTTGGCACAATAGCAATTTCATTTTTTTTTGCAGTATATAAGTATCTTGCAGCGTGCCTGGATGCTCTAGCCCGATTTCAATATTTTGAACAGATTATGATAGTACTTAACAAAACGTATATTCTCATTTTGTGAAAACTGCCGAGCCCGCGTTAGCTGTCCAGTGGCAGGAGTGTTCGGGAGATGAGGGGAATTCTTCTTATGAACGGGATACGTGATAATACGCTTCTTCTCATCTTCCGTTCTCTCCTACTTGTCCAAGCAATAGGGAAAGGTGCGTGCAAAAATTAATATCCGACAAAAAAATATATGAGCGTATAGGAAATTTAAATTCAGCATGAGTTTCTATTTCATGCGACTCGATCGTGATTACCAAACATAACCTAAAAAATTGGCGAAAAAAAGTTGCGAAAAGCGGTTTTTTGTTAATAACTGAAAAACTACAACTCCGATCGGAAAAAGTCAAATTAGGAAATTGTAGGTATTAAAAATATCTATCAATTGAAAGAATTTTTCGATATCATTGATACTTTTCGAGTTATATCGGAAAAACCGTGAAAAATCGGGTTCTCTATAACTCTTTAATTGTAAGGTATTCAAACTTGTTACTTACCGTTATGTGTAGCCTATGACAAAGCCAAAAAAGCATTTTTTTGGAAAATTGATAAAAATTGATTGTTTTTCAAAATATATGAAGTTTTCTCAAAAAGATGCTCTCTTAATATGGCTACTCTTGCTCGGGGAATGATACTACAGTAACTATTCAATGCTTATTTTTTTCTGTAAGAGTTGTTCTATCGTATTATCGATTTTTTATTTTAAGGGTCAAAAAATGACTTTAAAAAAATAGCACATTTTTTAAAATGTTTTTTCTAAATACATTGCTTGATTTTGTTTTTATATAAATGACTTTTATGAAAACGGATTCCTAGCATGATTTCACGCATTCAATAAAAAAAATGATTTTCCACGATTACTAGGAGCTGAGATAATTTTTTTATTTCAAAAGAATCTGAAAGCCGCAAAAATCATCGTACAGCAGTCACCTTCATGGATATTAAGGTTAAATACCTATATTTTCAATAAAAAAATACTAGGATGTGTCTAGTTCGTTTGCAGTATTATTAATTGATGAATAAGGTGAGGCGTGCAGGCGCGGATCGCGATAGCTGTAGCGGGTGGCGGAGTGGGGATAACGCTGAAAACTTATTTCGTGCGGTCAAAGTGGCTTGCGCTTGAAAAATATTGAATATCTCGGCTTCTGGACAATGTACATCTCCATTTTTTAATCGCATGAAATACATACTTCTTCATTAGTCTCTGCCACTGTATGTCAATATCTAAAAATAAATAAATAAAAATAATTGAGTGATCTTGAATTCAAAACCGTTATGTTTAATGAAATGAGTACCCACTAGAGGCAATAAAAAAACTTGTAACTTGTTGTTCACGTACGTTTTTTTTGCAATGTACACTAGTACTTGAAATTGAATCAATAACGACTTTTCGATAACACTGTTAGGGCGAAAGTGTCTTTAATGTCAACAGTATTTGTATCCCCACTGCGCCACCCGCTAGAATTGCATCGGTCCGTTCCTGCACGCCTCACTTTGTTCATCAATCAATAATACTGCAAATGAACTAGACATATCCTAGTATTTTTTTATTGAAAATATAGGTATTCAACCTCAAAATTCATGAAGGTGACTGCTGTACGATGATTATTGCGCCTTCCAGATTTTTTTGAAATAAAAAAATTATCTCGGCTTCTAGTGATCGTAGGAATTCAATTTTTTTAATGATTGATATCATGCTAGAAATCTATTATCATATAAAAACAAAATTAGGAAATGGATTTAGAAAAAATATGTAAAAAATTTGTGTAATTTTTTAAGTTATTTTTTCTACATTCATGCAAAAAGCAAAACTTTATTGAACTATATTCAGTGGAAAAAGAAGTTCTTTATTGCACTAGTGCAATAAAGTTTTTATTGCACTCATCTGTCATTCTACTTCAACGTGCTGTCATCATGACAAACATAAACGTTTAAACCTTCTACATATTTAGCAGATATTCTGTGAGATTGGCGATAGGTACTTCACTACGAAATATTCTTATTGAAAATTGCACCAATTGTTCATTCACTTTCAACATTGAGGGTAAAAATAAAGTTTGAGTTAAATTGTTCGTAACGTATTAGTTCCTGTTTCAATGCAAATCGATATTAATAATAAAGTATTCAAGTTGCGCTTTTCATTTTCCTACACCTAGTGCCGCACCTCAATAAATCATTTTTTGCTTTTAGCATGAACGTAGAAAAAATGTTGTATGCAACTCGTGCAAATTTTTTTTATGGCACTCGACGTGTTGTCCAACTCGGCCTAACGGCCTCGTCGGACAATTTCACGTCGAGTGCAATAAACATTCACTTTTTGCACTTGTTGCATAAATAACTATTTTGACACTTGAAATAAAAAAAAAATCAATATACCTATTTAATAATATGAAAGTACAACTCTTACAGAAAAAAAATAAGCCCCGAATCGTTACTGTAGCATCATTCCCCGAGCAAGAGTAGCCATATTGAGAGAGCATCTTTTTAGAGAAAACTTCATATATTTTGAAAAATAATCAATATTCATCAATTTTTTTGAAAAAGACTTCTTCGGCTTGCCATAGGCTACACATAACGGTAAGTAACAAGTTTGAATACCTAACAGTTATCGAGTTATAGAAAACACGATTTTTACGGTTTTTCCGATATAACTCGAAAAGTATCATTGATATCGAAAAATATAAGTGATTCAATTGATAGACCTTTTTAATTCCTACAATTTGTAGTTTTTCAGTTATCAACAAAAAACAGCTTTTCGCAATTTTGCCAATTTTTTAGGTTATTTTCGGTAATCAGGATCGAGTCGCATAAAATAGAAACTCGTCCTGAATTGTAATATCCGATAGGCTCATATTTTTTTATTCGGATATCAATTTTTGCACATTTAACATTGGGCCGCTTCCTCGTTTCTTGGACTATACCACTCGACCGCTTCCACCAGCTCGGCCGTTATGGTTGCAAGCAGTTTTCAGCCAGTTTGCAGCATTTTAGCGCAAAATTAGAATATACGTTTTGTGGTACTGTTCTTCTATCTTCAAAATTTGTTTTAAGAATTGAAATCGGACTATCACTAGAGCATCCACGCTGCAAAATAAATTGGAATGGCAATTGTGCTAAAAGTAATGATCCGTCAGAGCCTGTTTTGCGCACACATAAAGAATACATGATTCAATATTTTCATGAGAAGGGCCAACCCTATATCTTGAAAAATGGCGGAGTTATGAATGTTTGAAAAAAATCGTAAAATTTTTCGGTTCTTCCGGTTTTCCTCCGTTACTAATGATCCGATCGGGTCGTAAATCACTCCATTTTTTTCGTATTTCAATTATCTGGAAAAACCAGATTGCTTCATTAGTTTTCATTTGATAAGCAAAGTAATTGATATATCACGTTTTTTGTTATTTAAATGTTTATAACAAGTTAATAAATGACAGTTGCGAGTCGAAAACGTAACAGCAATAACAAAATCAACAAATTCATGCTGTTTTGTTTAGTGAATATCTGTCATGTCAGGTTGGTATCCTGGAAATAGTTCACCGCCAGCTTTTCAAGATCAAATGAAATAGCTTTCTCGTAGGGGCGAAGCTAATTTTGCGACATTACCAATGTGATTCCAGAAATATTTTTTTCACGTATCACATGGAATATTTCGGTGAATGAGTATGAACATTTTTTTTTGAATTGGTGCTCCATTTTACCTATTTCAAGCACGTCTCAGCGTGTTTGAATCGAACTTTCAAAAACGCGCGTTTGTTGTTAAAGTTACCATGGCAACATCAACAACTCGAGAAACGTGAAGACGTCTAATTGACAATTCGTTGATTATTGATCTGACAGGAGTACCTTGTAACGTCATATGAAAAATTACTAACAAATGCAAGACGGCACAACTCGTTCATTTATATTTGGTTACCTTTTCCATCCATTTGATGAACTTGTTTCTTTTATACGCATCATTAGATTTTTGAGAGTATTTATGATTTCAAAGTGTACCAATAAAAAAAATCGTGCAAACTGTTCGTGGATAACTGGTCTTTCAAACACTTGCTCTATTTCGAGCACTCTGGCTGCACCGTCGTGTTCGAAAAATCGCGCGTGTTCGAAAGACCTTTTTATCCACTTATACTTCAATATACTATTTTGATAGAAACCTGTTTTCAATAAAAAAAGGGTAAAACTGGTGAATTGTGGTGTGTTTATGAGCTGGTGAAAATAAGGTGGCATTTGAGTGCGTTTTTCAAAGAAGAGCGTGTGCTAGAAAATGAAACATTGGTCACCGTCTGTTGTTCAGGGCGTAATTCCGTCACAAGCTGATCAATGCGAGTTTTCTGCTGCTCATGCATTGAACTTTTCAGCGTCTATTTGAGGAAAAATTGTCAGAAATTACTTCCATTTACTCAAAAACTGTCTGTTTTTCTCTCGTCGCCAATTAAAGTGTTCTTTAGAATTGATATTGCTATTCTAATTTTGTACTTGAAAAATTATACTGACGAGGAGAGGACTTTACTTTATTCATTCAGTGCCAGTAGTTGACATCCCCACAAAAATAGTATGTAAGTAACAACTTATTCCATATAGACGGATACAACATGATATCAGTTCTTTCGGCTCCAAAATCTATTAGTGTTGGCAAATCTGAACCGAGAATGGAGCTCGTAACTAGGACAGAGCATGTGGACTTTGGTTGAGCAGTTTACTTGTGTTTCCTTTAGGGCCAGAATATCGGGTTTTCCGCCTGTAGGTGAATGTCACTGATATTCTTGTTGAGTCCGCAGATATTTCAAAAGTTAATCGAGTACCTCTCTCCATCAATGGTGTAACAATTCCTTCCGCTAGTGAAGCAAATATCTGGGAATAACCCTAGATGAAAAGCTAAACTGGTACTCGCACTTGGAAAAGACTATTGGAAAGGCTAGCCTATCGTTATGGACATGCCACAGAATATGTGGCAAAACATGAGACGTGTCACCAAAACACGTATATTGGCTGTACGTGACCGTCATACGACCAATGATCATGTATGGCTCTATAGTCTGATGGAGCAAGGGTCATAAAAATGGCCCTTGCTTAACTTAACGAGCTACAGAGACGAGCGTGCCTGGCGATTACTGGAAGTATTCGCTCCACGCCAACGGCAGCAATGGAAGCCCTCCTTGGATTACTTCCTCTCCACATAGTTCTGGAGAGAGAGGTAAGTTGGGCAACATACAGACTACCAAGCGGCTGTTAGTCTACCGCAGGCATGTGTCATGAGAAGCACCAGCATGCTGGAGGGCATGATAGCTCACAACATTCTGGGACTGCCCTCAGAGATCATGCCTAAAACTATCAACCTTCACACGCCCTACACTGTGGTCTTTCCCGAAAGAGAACACTAGGTCCGGAATGAAACTTACCTATGTAGGGCAAATGAACGTTGGTTTACCGATGGCTCCAAAACTTTGGAAGGCATCGGAGCCGGAATATATGTGATGAACCCAGTAGTGAAACGCTCATTCAGTATGGGTAAACTGACTATGACATTTCAGGCAGAGGTATACTCTATTGAAATGTGTGCAAGGTAACTGGAATATCGACACCACACACGAAAAACAATAAAAATATTTTCAGACAGTCAAACAGCACTGCAAGCGCTTGAATCCAACTGCTATAAATCTAGAGCAGTAGGGTATTTCAGAGACACCTTGAACCGACTAGCGCAACGCAACAACGTTACCCTAGTATGGATACCAGGTCACACAGTCCTAGAAGGAAGCGAAATAGTGGATGCCCTAGCAAAAGGGGGGAGGGGGCGAAACAACGTTCACTGGACCAGAAGCGGTAATCGATTTAGCATATTATAGTACTGCCAAAAATGACTTTAACAGCTTGGGCAGACAATAAAAGACTCGAGTACTGGCGTAGTCTACCGGGCCTAGCCCATTTCAAAGCATTCATTGCTTGTACAAGAAAAAAACAGGAATCTGACAAAGTGCTAGAACTCAATAGAGCACATCTCAGAGTTATAGTAGGCTTGCTCACTAGCCACTGCAATCTCAAACATCACATGTGTAATTATATACCACTTCAGAAGTTAAGGGTTTATTCAACTGAAAACTGTACTGACAGTTCAGCAGAAACAGATTTACAAATGTCATAGAAATTTAGCAAACTAATTATAAACGTTCAAATGTTGAATGAAGTAATATACAGTGTATTGTATATTTCGCCACATTCTTCGCCACTTAAAAAAAAAATGAAATCATTTAAATGCTTTGGAATTTGTCTTGTTCGGGCTGGTCTACATTCATTGTTACTAATTTTTTGTTCGTTGCATGTTTCGTTATCCATCATGGCTTCTTCCTGAATATTGGATGCAGGATGTTTCCCAATTTCCTGAGAATTTTCAGATTGGGAATTCGAAATGGAAACTTGATCACAGGTGTCATTTTGGGGAATCTCAGGTTCAGGATTGGTGTTTTTTAAAAGTAAATTCACATCACCTGTTGGGGCCAGGTGCTTGAGTGATACATTCGTTTCTCGACCACTAGTTAATCGAACTAGAGCATAATCAGGATCAGCTTCAATTAGATAAGCTTTTTCAGTAAACGGGTCATATTTGGATTTCCTCGTGTACTTTTTCACTATTACTGGTCCGGGGCAAATAAGCCAGGACGGCATAGACATTCCAAAAGAAGATTTTCTTGCATGATAAAACATTCTCTCGTGAGGCGTGCAGTTGGTAGCAGTACAAAGGAAGGATCGAACTGAGTGCAGCGCTTGGGATAAAACCACTTCACATTGATTCACTTCGAGTCCTCTTGATTTCAACGCAAGTATAATTGATTTCCAAAGAATACCGTTATAGCGTTCAACTTGTCCATTACCTTAGGGATTGTAGAAAGCTGTACGGCTTGTCGCTATTCATCTAGAATGTAGGTAGTTCCTGAGCTCTTCGGATATAAATGAAGTTCCTTGGTCTGAATGGATATAGAAAGGCATTCCAAAAATAGTGGAAATTTTGTCTAGACATTTTTTGACAGTATTTGATGTCATGTCACGACAGCTAAATCCAAAGGGAAATCTTGAATATTCATCCACTACAGTCAAGAGGTATCTACTTATTTTCTGTGCACGTTGGGAGAGGCCCTTTGAAATCAATATTCAAACGTTCTAAAGGAGCCGTGGCTTTTATCAATTCCTTATTTGTGTTATGATAAAATTTTGATTTTATTTCAGCACATACCCGACAGTATGATTTCATCTTTCGAATATCTTCAACGGAATATGGAAGATTCCTAGTTTTTATCCAATGATTCATACGGATGATTCCAGGATGACAAAGGGATTGATGTAATTTGAAAAGAGGATTTTCACTGGTTGCATTACAAATCCCTGTAAATGTGTCTGCAACGGTATTACTTTTTTCTTGTCTAGATAAAGCATGCGAATTCTAATCTCCATCTGAGAATTTTTTCATTTTCTATTTTACTTTTATGAAAAGTATTGAACATGAAAAAAACTGACTTCTGGTCTGTGATTGATTGAAAATATCTACCTATCAGGTAATGTCTCCACTTTTTCAATGATTCAACAATCGCATATGCTTCTTTTTCTACTGCTGAAAGCCTTTGTTCTGATTGCGACATCATTCTTGTGAAAAACACAACTGGCTCAACACTTTGACTCAAACACGCGGCAACTGCATGCTCAGACGCATCCGTTTCGACCACAAAAGGTACGTTTCAGTAGTAACAACAGAATGTGCCACATCTCTTTTTATCTTCTCAAAATCAGAATTGGCATTTTCAGGTAAGGGAAATGTTTTAGAGTTTATTAGTATATGGATTTTTTCAGAATAACGAGGTATCCATCGTGTGTAGTGAGAACATATTCCGACAACTCTTTGCAGTGAGTGTTTATCTCGATGCACATCTATATTCATAAGCGCTTCGAGTCTTGAAGGATCTGGTTTAATAGTGCCATTTTGAATAAGATAACCAAGTAGCTTGATAGACTGGTTGCAGAAGTGACTTTTCTCATAATTGATTGTGAGGTTGTATAGGTTACAAACATTCAAAAATTTTTGGAGATTTTCGTTGTGCTGTGTTACAGTTTTTCCACAATTGGTGACATCATCAAGATATGCATATACTCCATAAAAGTTCTCATTTCGAACTATATCATCGATTACTCGTTGGAAACAGGCGACTCCATTCGTGACGCTGAATGGAACTCTTTCAAATTGATACAATTGATTATCTGCCTGAAAAGCTGTAAATATTTGTTCTTCCTTCATCATTGGCAATTGATGATAAGCACTTCGTAGATCTAAAGTACTAAAAACTCTATATTTGGAAACTTTGTTTACTATATCTTCAATCCTGGGCAATGGATATGCATCAAGAAAAGTATATCGATTTATAGTCTGGGAGTAATCTATAACCATTCGTTTTTTATGATTTTCGTTCTTGGTTACTAGCGCTTGAGCTCTCCAAGGAGAGTTACTTTTTTCAATTATTCCTTCAGATAAAAGTCTTTTTACTTCTTCAGAAATGATTTTTTTATCTTCTGTAGTGTGACGACGGGATTTTATTGCAATCGGTTTACAACCTGACGAGAGGTTCGAAAAAAGTTGCGGTGGTACAATTTTTGCCATAGCCAATGAACATATGGGGAGGGATGACTTTTGTCCTCCGAAGTTGATTACGATCTTGTTGTACTGACTGACAAAATCGTGTCCAATGATCACATCGGCACATAGATCGAGTATGACAGATAGTTTCATATTAGGATAAAAATGTCCTTGCATTTCTAAATCAACAATACAATGTCCACTCATAGTTTATAGCAAAGCAGTTGATACCATGCAAATTTGTCGATAGCTTGGAAATATTTGTATGTGATGTAATTGGATGAAACTTTCATTAAGGTATGTCTGTGAGCTTCCAGTATCAATGAGAGCATCAGCCTGTATTGTATTCACAAAATCTTCAGTCAGTGACTATGACAAGCATTTTGGTGCAGCTGCTAATAATGAGTTCGAATTCTCAGTAACAAGGGAAGCTGAAGTTTTCCTAAATTTCTGCCTACTTCTACAAACTTTCTGGAAATGGCCCTTTTTCCCACAGGAACCACAGTCAACATCTTTTGCGGGACACAACTTCCTTTCATGGTACTTATTTCCACAAAAATAGCACTTCATCAGAGAGTTTCGAGTGGTAACCGCTACTAAATTATCAGGATCAACTGTAGCAGCAACGACGAGTATACTTCAGGCTGCTTTTGAGCAGATTCGAGCGAACGAGCTTGATCTTCTGCATCTATGAGAGTTAGAGAGCTTTTTCCAATAATATTTGAGTGATTTGTGTGGAAAGTAATCCACTTATGAATGTAACACTCTTAAAATTACAATCTTTTGCCGATAGTTTCAATGTTTGTAAATAATGATCAATGCTTTCGTTTGGTATTTCCTTTCTAGTTGCTAACTGATGACGTGCAAACACATAATCTTTTTCCTTCACATAAATCTTATTAAAAGTTTCGATAGCACTTCCATATGAATTACACTCGGATGTTACTTCGTAAATGGAATGATGTACGTAGTACAACGTCAGTTTATGGCTTGAACCTAGGTTTCCAAGAGATGCCAGAAAATTTTCAAAAGTTTTCAACCAATGCATCCATTCCTGCGCTCCTGGGATCTGTATCGAATCTCTCTGGTTTCAGAAATCTTTCCATAGTAAGGCCGATTTGGCTTGTTGAAGGAGTTTGATTAGCTTCTGTCATTCTAATTTCATCAGTTGAATGAATTGTAATGATATACCACTTCAGAAGTTAAGGGTTCATTCAACTGAAAACTATACTGACAATTTAGCAGAAACAGATTTACAAATGTCATAGAAATTTAGCAAACTAATTATAAACGTTCAAATGTTGAATAAAGTAATATACAGTGTATTGCATATTTCACCACAACATTCATAAAATCGGACTTACGCAAGATGCGGATTGCCGACTACGCATGGAGGATGATGAAACGGATAAGCACATGCCCTGCAGCGGCCATAACCAGATTTTCAGATGTTTGGCGATACGACAGTAAAGCCAGAAAACCTGGTAAATTGTTCTCCCAATACATTCCTCAATTTCGTTAAAAGATTGGATATACAATAGGCCATTGGCCTCAGTGGAGAGCCTGATACGGTCCCACTCACGTTCAAACCAAAACCTAATCCATTCGCCCGAAAATTTGAATGGAGATTTTGTTCTTGGAGACGTCATCATTACTGTAAGAATAAGACCTGTTCAAGCAGGTTGCTGGTTCAGAGTTGTTTAGATCAGGCTAGAGCAGTTGCTGACAATCCACTTGCAAGACTTCTGTAGCAAATATTTGCGTTGTTTATATGCTAGTGTCACACATGGATACAAGAACAGTGTCAGGTATTTCACTCGTTATTAGTGTATCCTACAGTGATCAATCAAGATAAGAAACAACTGAAATGTAGACAAGGAAGCGACTTGTTCGTGTCTCGACATGATTGTTTCAGCTGTGTTTACACAAGAAAAAGTTGTGCTAGAGCGGTCTATAGGTACATACACGCTGATAATTTGAGCCACAGACCTACTTTAGACACCAAAAGTGTCAAAATTCCTACCATCCTACGATAAGCGCATATACTATCAGTGTTCGAGAGTAAAACCCTTTTTAGTCCAATCCACTCTTTTCTCACTGTTTTTTTTTTGTTTTCATGAAAACAGTTCAGACTTAAATTAAGTTTCCAATATTGCTTGAGTTTCGAGTATTTTCTATTAATTTTCCAAAGTATTCAGATCGTTGGCTTCCGCATGTTAAATCAAAATTCCTCGTGACAAAAAGTTGGCCGAGGAAAATCAGCTTGATTCATGTGCTGATCGAAGTGGTTTACTACTATCGTAACAAGTGTGGTATAATTAACAACATCTTGATACTACAGAGAAACTATGCAAAACATAGAAACCTTAATGGAAATAACACTTCAGCCTTAGTGTAACAATATGGAAAAATGTTTGAACTTATCTGCTCTGAATTAATTCTATCCTACTTGATTTGGATTTGATGACTAAAACATTTTCTTTTTTTGGAAATGAATGATTCTGTAACTCTTCGACTTTCCAAAAGGAGGGAAATCTTCCTAAATACAGTGTGGTCCAATGAAAACTTAACACATCGATTGTCCGGCTCTATCATTAAAATGTGGAAAATCGCTCGGACACGTCAATGTTTGAGTCGAGGGGTAACAACTTTTCCGCTCGTGTCATCACCGTAACGGCAACCTTCTAACGGGGGTGAGCACAAACCCTTAATTTTGAATAGGGAGGAGGGGTGTTGCGATACCTCATTTTGAAGATCTTATTGAGTGATAGCTGATCCTGAAATTTCAGTTCAAAAGTTCTATTGATAACGAAATGACAGGTAAAATAGTGGAAGAGTACTTACGTATGTGATTAGTGTATTGAATGCTCGGAATGAGCACCATTTACTCACATGCAGTAATATAAGTTTTGCTGGAAACGGTCATTCAGGATTTCTGGTGAAATTTGACAGCATTCATTGATCCGATTTCGCAAATCATCAAGTGACTCAGGCTGGGTAGCGTAGATATTGGGTTCCAGGTGACCCCATAGAAAAAAGTCCAGTGGAGCCAGATCAGATGATCTTAGTGGCCACTCAATATGTCCCCGTCTTCCAATCCAGGCGTGTGGAAAATTTTCATCCAAGAACTGACGCACAGGTTGAACGAAATGAGGTGGTGCACCATCTTGTTGGAAAATGATCGTCTGATGGTCTTCGTCATTCTCCAATACTTGCAATTTGGTCAGTGAGAGTACCGGGTATAAAAGAAGGGCCGATTATGTGATGTCCATAAATATCCGTCCAAACATTTAATTTTTTGGGATGTTGAGTATGTACTTCACGGAATAACCTTGGATTTTCATCTGACCAGTACCGGCAGTTATGCCTGTTTAAAATGCCGTTAAGGTAGAATGTACATTCGTCCGAAAAACAGATATCGAACATACAGTTTTGATTACCGTTAGTAATTTCACTGACCAATTCACAGAACTGGAGTCGGCAATCGGGATCATCGTCATTCAGTTCCTGAACCAATCGTATCTTATAAGGATGGAATTTAGGTTGTTTAAGGATTCTAATGATTTTTTTGCGTGCATCACCAGATACATCGGACAATTTCCTAGTACTAAGGGTCGGATCCATTGCTACATGACCCATTAAACCTATTAAGACAGCCACTTCTCTTTCTTCCATGCGACCATGCACCCTCTTTTTGTTCCCGACTGAACCAGTAGGGTCAAATTTGGCAACCAGTTGCACAGCGGATAAATTTTTTCCAGGCTGTCATTCTTTAAATAAAGCCGCTGTTGTTCAACAAACACGCGAGTAAAAATAAGCACTTTAAGAAAGTGTTTCATACAAAGTTTTTTCTTCTACAGTTATTATATTGGCAAATTGTAGGAATCATTTCATTAATTTGAATGTTTAATGATATGAATTGTCGTCGTATTATCAAATGAAGACTTCCGAGTTATTTTTGACGCAAAATACTGTATTTTTCAAAAATGCATAAATGTATGAAGTGTGTAAAAAAATACTTTTTCTACCACTGCTTACCAAAGTAGCTATTGACGCTTTCAGATCTCAAGCTCTCAGATCTCAACGCAAAGTTGACATTTTTTACGCTCTAGAGCGAGAATATTAAAAAAACGCTAGATCTCCCTAGCTTTTTGTTGAAAACGAACCTACTCTTGCATGATGAAAACTAAACACAAGCAATTCAAAGCATTCTAACGAACTGCAGTGGTGGGTTAGCGATGCTTCCTACTAAACTGATGGGTTTTCGATCTTGGCGTGAGTTCGATCTCGGGATCCGGTAAATTTTTTTAGGCAAGTTTTTTTCCTTTTGTTATAGATATGTATATTATTGGATAGTTGGATGGCTTATACATTTGGGATCACTATTGAATGTAAATTTTCTCATAGGTAATATTAAGTGCTTATGTTGAATGAAGTGTCTATCGTTTTTATATCTAACAGCTGCGTTTGTAGAAAAAATCATGTGTGCATTTCTAGCACAAAGTGTCATTGCCGCTCTCCAAAGATTAGCGCGCTTCGCGTCGCGCGGTAACTCTCTTTGTCGAGCGGCAATCAATCACTTTGCGCTTTAAATACACAAAAAGCTATTACGCACAGTTGATGATTTTACGCACAGGTGATGTTTTTACGCACTTGTGCGAAAAAGTGCCACTTTACGCGCTGTGAACAATGCGTAAAACCTTAGTTTACGCACTGTTCTAGAAAAATAATATTCTCGAGATCAATTCCACAATGCCTCTTCCACTATTTTAGATGTTATTTCATTGCCGCTCGCGTCGCGTGGTAACTCTCTTTGTCGAGCGGCAATCAATCACTTTGCGCTTTGAATACACAAAAAGCTATTAAGTACGCACAGTCGAAGATTTTACGCACAGGTGATTTTTTTCACGCATTTGTGCGAAAAAGTGCCACTTTACGCACTGTGAACAGTGCGTAAAACCTTAGTTTACGCACTGTTGCAGAAAAATAATATTCTCGAGATCAATTTCACATTGCCTCTTCCACTATTTTAGCTGTTATTTCATTGCCGATCTCCAAATATTACTGCGTCGCGCGGTAACTCTCTTTGTCGAGCGCTTTAAATACACAACAAGCTATTACGCACAGTTGATGATTTTACGCAAAAGTGATTTTTTTACGCACTTGTGCGAAAAAGTGGCACTCTGCGCACTGTGAACAATGCGTAAAACCTTAGTTTACGCACTGTTGTAGAAAAATAATATTCTCAAGATCAATTCCATATTGCCTCTTCCACTATTTTAGCTATTGTTTCCTCATCGATGGATATTTTAAAGCGAAATGTTAGGGTCAGACAGTACTCGAAAAGATCTTCAAAAATAGTTATCGCAACACCCCTAATCCCTATTCAAAATCAAGGGGTTGTGCTCACCCCCGTTAAGGGGTTGAAGTTACGGAGAGGAACTAATCGGAAAAGTTGTTTCCTCTCGAATCAGAAATTGACGGGTCCGTGCGATTTTCCACATTTTCATTTCAACGTCGGAAAATCGAGTTTTTGTTGGACCACACTGTATATCGTCATCCCATATAAACTTTGGGTTACTCGGGGTTTCGAGGACATTTTCATAATACCTAATCTGAAGGTGGTATATACAACTTCGTAAAAACTACAACAAATCCCAAAATCCCCTATTGGCTCCTCTACTATCTGTATGACGTACGGATTATCGATCATGTCAAGTAGGTTCTGGAAAGTAATTGAGTCTAATGGTTGATATTATTGTGTTTCATGAATTCTGATCATGGTTCGGAAAACTTCAGGCAACACTTTTGGCATACAAAAACATTAGTGCTGAATACAAAACCCAACTGAAGATCACGAAAAAGAACGGAAATAAATATGAACGGGTATAATGGCTCAGAAGAAACTCAATTAAGATGTTTCATGAGAACGATGTTGATACTACTTGGCAGAAGATTATTAATCTAATAATGAAAAATGGTTATCCAGTCTTTCGTAATACCCATACAATAGGCAATTCGTAGGCAAGTCTCCAACAGGAAGCAAATACTGCCCCTTACGACCCTTGGATTTTGTATGTTAGATTCTTGGCAAAGTTTTCAACAATAACTACTTTGCAGAGCTGCGTTTATATACAATAGCTGAAAATATAATTTTATTGTAGAAATGTAGAATTAAATTACATTTTCAGAAATGGTATTTAAAGAATACACAAAGTAGTTCTCCTAGAAAACCTTGCCATGATTCTAAACTATTCGTTATTGTGACGTTTACGGTTTCACCGGAAGTTGAGTCTCTTTTGTTATTTTCAATGGCACACTCTGTTTTTCACCTCATTTTTGAATTCCCGTGATTTCGATCCTAACTCATGTGTCATACCGTAAATGATCCACAGGGTGCGCAAAAATGTGTGAATGAGAAAATATAGAATAAAAAATCTCAACTTTTCAAATGGAATATAATTTTGGAGAAATTCCATTATATCACTTAATTCTGCATACTTGCCTAAAATGTTTATATTTCTAGTAGGCTGCTGTCCATCCTTCAACAAAAATGGAATGTAGTTGTTCATTTTCATATTCGTGCTCTCAAAAGGTACAATATCGTTTGTGTATAATAATCACGATTTCGTTAATTTATTGGTGATTTATCGCGAATGTAGGTTATTTATTTACTTCAAAGTTTAGTAGTAGTTAGTGAATAGTTTATAACTATATATATATATATATATATATAAGTTTGTGCATGTCCGATAACCTAAAAATCGATTTTGACACATGTCACGTGATCGCTAGAATGGCGGCAAAATGAAAAAAATTGCTATGCAAAGGTAAAAAAAGGGGTAAGATGGCAAGATATCAAAAAAAGTTATTTGAAAAAGTCACTTAGAATTCAATTTTATACACATAAACGAAGTTTCAAGAGATAATTCAAAAAAATTGAAAATAGCAATTTTTTAAAAATATTTTCCCATCTATTTAAAAATATTATTTTTTTTTCTTATGAATAGCTTGACTATACTGAAACATTTGCATTTTAATGATAATGACAAAACTTTCTCATTTTCTCCATACCAGAGGGCACTAAATTAAAAAAATTGGTTTTTGCCAGAACCCTCGCTGGTTCTTATCTAACAGTTATATCAGAATTCCAAGACTATTGTGTTGATATGGCAATCTAGAAACATCATGTTTCCTGATTTTAATCAAGTTTCAATAATAATGCTGTATGAGCGTTTTACTTTGCACATAAACTTTAAGAAATTTTCAAGTTTATGTGCGAAGAGAAACGCTCATGCACGATTATCATCGGAACTTGATTATAATCTGGAAATTACCATGTTTTTGGAGTGTCATGTCATCACAATGGTCGTGGAATTCGGATATAACTGTTAGATACGAACCGATGTAACAGCAAGGGTTCTGACAAATTCCCATTTTTTCAATTTAGTGCCCTCTGGTGTGGAGAAAATGAGAAAGTTTTGTCATTATCATTAAAATGCAAATGTTTCAGTATAGTCAAGCTATTCATAAGAAAAAAAATAATATTTTTAAATAGATGGGAAAATATTTTTAAAAAATTGCTATTTTCAATTTTTTCGAATTATCTCTTGAAACTTCGTTTATGTGTATAAAATTGAATTCTAAGTGACTTTTTCAAATAACTTTTTTTGATATCTTGCCATCTTACCCCTTTTTTGCCTTTGCATTGCAATTTTTTTCATTTTGCCGCCATTCTAGCGATCACGTGACATGTGTCAAAATCGATTTTTAGGTTATCGGACATGCACAAACTTTTCCCCAGAATATTTTTTCCAATACTCCAATAATAAAAATTTTTCCCATATGGTACATACTTTTTGGCGGTCACTGTATATATATATATATATATATATATATATATATATATATATATATATATATATATATATATGTACATTACTAAGTTCATGGGTTGAACCGCGTTGAGAGTTTATAACTCGACGTTTCGGCTCCTGCTTTGGAGCCATTTTCAAGAGTGTGACTGCGAGGCCTCTATCTGCAGATAGAGGCCTCGCAGTATCCGGAATTCTTATGGGACCACTGAGCCCATACAAAAAATATCTCTTTCTTGAAATCAATGGTTTTTGCAAGAAACGCATTTTACGATCCGGAAATGTATACGTGATTGGCACTGTAATCGAGAACGTACAGGTGCTGTGTTGTCAATGTTCATCGAGTTCATTATCTCTACCACCACTCTTGATAAGTATGCCAACAAACCTGAGCTGGAAGGGATGAGGAAGAAATTCGACTTTTTGGTGATGGTGGCTCTTAAATGTGGTTTTGAATGGAAATTACTATGGGAATGTTGATAAGGTTTCTATGAATGACGTTAGACAACCAACTAGGAACATATACGTATGTTGTGTTAAGGCTCATTGAAAGTAGGTCACCACAGGGTGAAGTCTACCTCGCTCTAAAGCTTTCTAAAAATTAACAAAATAAATTTTCATGCTACAATGTTCATTGAATTTCAACTTATCAACTTATCAATATCCAATCCACGAAACCTAGTAAAAAGGTTTAAGAAAGAACATGTAATACTTATGCTAAAACCGAAAACACCTCCAGATATTATTAGAATATTAATCTCCAATCTTACGAACTCTGGATTAGTCAAAACGAAAATTATTAAACCCATAACGGTGGTGGACAATGAAGACAGTTACAGTGTATGGGTAATTGACAGCTTGTCCAGAAGTATTTTTGAAAGATTTGGGATTGAATTAAATGTCCATGCAGAAAATATTAGCAAAACACAAATGACATCCGTATTCTCATACTTTAGTCCATGGCCAGCAATCCGATTATGAGAGGATAAACTTTGCGGTGTTCATCATTATGAGAAATCAAGAAGACAAATAATTTTTGAAAAATATTATATGGGGCGACGGAGCGAAATTTACCAAAAATCGGATAGTCAACAAGCGAAATTCTCACTCCAGGAGCGATGCAAATCCACATTCAGTTCGGGAACGTCAATTTCGAAACCGTTAGAACTTCAATTTTTACTGCGCTGTAAAAGACAACGCCATAATATTTCACTTTTATGACGAAAATTTAAATGGTTATTTGAAACGTATCGGAATAATATCTTGTGTTACTGAAATAAAAAAAAAAACACATCACTCGGGAAAATACTATCCCGGTAGCTATATAATAAGCGTTCAGCATATAGAAAATACATGACAAACCTACAGGTATTTTTATTATAAGGTGAACGATACCTAGATATTTTGAAAAATCTCGAAATGGATCATTTGAATCGACTGACGCTCGATGACAATTGAAAAATTTGATATCAACATTATGGAACACACAATCAGCAGACGATGAAGATGTATTTCAATGAAAATTTTTATTACCAACGGTTTGGAACCAACGATCCTCAATTATGGCCACCGCGATCTCCCGATCTTACAAAAATGGATTTTTTTTATTTGGGGTTATATAAAAACCGAGGTGTATTCTATTCTCATATGCCAACAACAAAAAAAATTCAGTAGGGAGTTTGTACTGCTTTCATTCAACTCTATTCCACAGGCAGACTCTGGTGTCACCTTCATCAACTAAAGGACATTTAATAATTTACCAAAGTATATTGACATCCACCAATATATCCAAATGATATAGTACCAATATCGATAAATATTGTACCAATATCGATAAATATTCTACCAATATCGATAAATATTTTGAGGCCATTATTGCTTCAAGAATATTCCACCAAAACTATTTCTAAAATATTCAAACAATATTCGACCAATATCGCAAAATGTTCACATTTTACTTCTCGACAATATAACTTTTGAAAATTGTGCCAATATTGTCAGAATATTGTATCAGCGATATTGTACCATTATCGCCGAACATTTTGAGGCCAATATTAGTTCAAGAATATTTTGCCAATATTATTCAAGTAATATTGGACCAATATCGCCGAATGTTCACATTTTTTTTCTCGCCAATATTGCATTTCAAATATTTCGCCAATATGTTCACAATATTGTATCAATATTTTACCAATATAGGTGTGCTACTTGGGATAAAGAGAGGAAGTTAGAATTATGTTTGTGGGCTCAAGGAGAATATATTGAAGTGATTTAAACTTCTTCAAAAAAGTTTTGTTTAGTGATTAAGCTACGTTCTCTACAAATGGAGTAGTCTCGTTCCAAAATTCAAGGCATATTCCTAATTGGGTTATGAACGCAAAAAGACCATGTTCCATAAAATGAAAATACTCCATGATAGCCTGTGGAAGAAATCCATTATAACTCAAAGTGGAGTGGTATGGATATTCGATGCAGAAAAACTCAAAATCATATCCACAATTTAATATCACCATCTAGTGTTGTGCAATGGTAGACCGGCAAAGTATATCAATCAAGTTAGAACCCCATTGTTGGGTAGAATGTAGTGATTTTCTTTTCTCGTATTACAATCTTAATTATGTATTTTTCCACTCCATAATTTTATCCACCCCCCTTTTAATTTTGTTGAAATGTGGGAATACTTAATTTCATATATCCATATCAAATTTCCTTCTCCATAATTGTCTAATTTGCTGATGATGAACCTATATAGGTTCGAAACATGTTCGATAAACTGTTTTTTTATTTTTTTGATTGATGGCTTCGCCATCACACTACACCAGCTGAAATTATTAAAAATTGTGAAGATGACTTCGAGTTTTTCTATATTGTGAATAGTACAATATTGTATGACCATTGTTTAAATATAACTAAGGCTGAGTCAAGTCTCCGGTCTGACCAATATGATTAGGCCAGCGCGGTCATTTGGTTAACTTGACGACCTAATTAGAACTGTATGTATGTGACCAATATTTTCAATCATCTGATCGGTCCGACTCATCGTCATACTTCATATTGAACGCGCTTGCCTTGTCCGACCGGTGACTTGACACAGCCTAAGATAGATAGTCAATGCCTGTGGAAAAGGTTTTGGACCCAAGCGCGAGTGTCATCTAACGTGATTACTTACAAACATGAATATTCGACGTCATTTCAATGCAGGTATCTTCAAAAAACCCTAATTTTAATGCTGTCCCATTGTTTCAATCAAGTTACGACATAACTTGAAGGCCAGATCACTGAAGTTACGACATGACTTGGATGCGAGATCACTGCCGCCATCTATATGTCGCATTCATTTGAATCCAATATAAATCCCATAAGGTTGGCTAACTATCTTACTTCTATATAAACAATGGTATTACTTACATTGAAAAGAAAAATTGATGTGAATAAATGTATATAAAACGGGGGTTATTTGTCACCACATGATACCAATAAAGGTCTGTGTAGTAACAAAACAGCCTGTTTTATTTTAAAATGACATCAGTAATGTAATGAGGGAGGCCATCGAGACCTTTTTCCCATTTTCGAGAAAGAAAAATAAAGATTAAGCAACAGTAGGCACATGTGAACAAGATCATCTGTCAAGAACACTACAAGTCCAAATTGACATAGAACAATGACGGGAGAATCAAATCCACAGAACACCCCAGGAAAGAACCCAATCCACCATGGCTAGTAATCTGAGCAAGAATATCTCGTGTCATCTTTCCATACCACATCATATTGATCTTTATATTCACATTTGTTCCTATTGTTCAGGTCTACTGCAATATGTTAGTGATATGGAAAGATGACACGAGATTTTCTTGCTCAGATTACTAGCCATGGTGGATTTGGTTCTTTCCTGGGCTGTTCTGTGCATTTGGTTCTCCTGTCATTGTTCTATGTCAATTTGGGCTTGTAGTGTTCTTGATAGATGATCACGCATCTTGTTCACTTCACTTTGGTCAATTTCAGTATCACATTTGCCCACTGTGTTATATTTCTTTCTCAAAGAGGGAAAAAAGTTCTCGATGGCCTCCCTCGTCACATTACTGATATCATTTTAAAATAAAACAGGTTGTTCTGTTACTACACAGACCTTTATTGGTATAATGTGGTGAGAAATAATCCCCCTTTAATATACATTTATTCATATACATTTTTCTTGTCCATTTAGTAATAATATTGTATTAGTTTGCCCTCAGTTACAATGTTCTTCTTTCATTGTAGAATTTCTTGATTAGCTGATGATGAATCTATATAGGTTTGAAACATGTTCTTCCCACTGAAACGCTTTAACTGATAGACTTTGCCGTTCCACCATTGCACAACACTAGATGGTGATATTAAATTGTGGTGATGATTTTAAGTTTTTCTGCATCGTAACTCCAAGATAAGATTATTGGCCCTCTCTTCATTTAAAGTAATCTGAATGAAATTATGTTCTTAGTCTTTTTGAGAAATAAGTTTTGGGACGCAATGCATAACTTACCAGTGCAGGATCGCCTGAATTGGTAGTTTCAATTAGATGGATATTCTGTACATAATGCAGTTATTGTAAGAGAATGGTTGAATAATAATTATGGAAATCTATGGATAGGTCGAAATAGTCCTTATATTGAGTGGCCGCTACATTTTTTTTTGGTACTGTGAAGCCAAAAGTTTACAAATCCAGTAGAAGAACTACTAATCAGAAGGTCTGCATCTTGTGCAGAAATTACCCCAGAACAATTGAGAAAAGTCATATTGAATATTAGAAGAAGTTATAGCAAGTGCATTGTAATGAATGGCGGCTTGGTTGATACAACAAAAATTTGATGAACGCTCATTCCTGTTTCCGTCTACAATAAGAAGTTTGTTGAATATTTTTTTCAATTATTTAATTTGTTCCATTGTTAATTGATCAAAATGAATATGTTCATTTGTTTATTTCATTTGCCACATAGTTATCAAAAATTACTCGATATTCATTTCGCTTTTCAGTCCATCAGATACTTGAATTAATTCATAATCAAAACTTCCTTGATTCCACCACATAATTATTGATATCGAATATTTCTGCATGAAATATGGTACACGCAGCCATTTTAGGGTATGCCCTCGGGTATGCCCAATACGATGGTGGGGATGCCCAATGTGATTTTTTGAATTTTGAACTATAAAAATATAAAGTAGTTTTTTGAGCTCTTAAATTCAAGAAAAGTTCTAAGAAATCGTTACATTTTCGAAAAATTTGTAGCACGTCAGAAAAAAATACGAAGTGTATAAAAAACAGATAAAAAGGTAACAAATACCAATTTTTGCAAATGAAGTCATAATAGTATTACGAAACAATTAAAATGGACTGAAAGATCAACACGCTAAATGAAAGTATGTTCACAAATATCTATTTTGGAAGTAAATAACATATTCTTTGACGGAGTAAAAGCTATATCTCAAAAGATAACTCTTTGAGGAATTTTTAAAATTCAATTTTGAGGCAGTTAGGGATAATAATTAGAATTTTGATCTAGAAATTGATTGTAAAGATTGAAGTCTAACGTATTTCTCTTGGATTTATTCAGGCGGTAACGATATGTTCGAATTTTACTTGCGGATCTGGTAATGTGAATTTATAACAGGACACTGGTATAGATATAAGGTGGGTAGTAGCATTATTTGAAGCCTCAGAAAAATAGGTTGATAATGATCTCCATAGCCTGAATTTGTAATGAGTCTTATAGTTTTTTTCTGAAGTTTAAAAATCTTTATAGCTCCACTGAAATGCTCCCATAACTGATGTGAAAGTGGAAAAAAGAGAAATATGTAGTTTTCAGTGTATCATAGCTGGTGATATTCTTCAGTTGACGTAGAACAAAAATAATGCTACATAATCTACTGTTCAATTGTTTGATGTGATCATTCCAAGAGAGATTGCTCTCAACAGTGGCTCCAAGTAATGTTACACTGATGACATCCGACGTAGTGGTTCTAGCTGCAAAATAAAGTTGTTTAGTTTTGTCAGAATTCAATTTGAGTTTGTTTAGATTTTATTTTTTTCGTCTCTTTGGTATACAGCATGTACATGAGATAAGTCATTTTCATCAGATGTGTTTCCTACGGTACGTAATACAAGTAATAGTATAAAAGAATATACTAAAATAGTTATTTATGCAACAAGTGCAAAAAGTGAATGTTTTTTGCACTCGACGTGAAATTGTCCGACGAGGCCGTTAGGCCGAGTTGGACAACACGTCGAGTGCAATAAACAATTTTTGCACGAGTTGCATACAACATTTTTTCTACGTTCATGCAAAAAGCAAAAAATGATTTATTGAGGTTCGGCACTAGGTGTAGGAAAATGAAAAGCGCAACTTGAATACTTTATTATTAATATCGATTTGCATTGAAGCAGGAACTAATACGTTACGAACAATTTAACTCAAACTTTATTTTTACCCTCAATGTTGAAAGTGAATGAACAATTGGTGCAATTTTCAATATGAATATTTCGTAGTGAAGTACTTTTTAAATCCACTTCTTGATTTGTTACTGCTGTAAACGTACTAGTACTTGGTAACTGTACATCGTTATTTCCTTCAGGCTGAAATATTTGTTTTGCAACACTGAGTTTGTTTGCATGTGATTCCTCTACGTATCCCTCCGCTACTGTCGACGAATTCCATCCGCCGTGCCGTTTGAGCTCTAGTTTATCTAAATATGTGGTACGTTTAAACGTTTATGTTTGACATGATGACAGCACGTTGAAGTAGAATGACAGATGAGTGCAATAAAAACTTTATTGCACTAGTGCAATAAAAAACTTCTTTTTCCACTGAATATAGTTCAATAAAGTTTTGCTTTTTTCATGAATGTAGAAAAAACTAATTAAGTACCTTTCACATCCTGCTAATAAAAAATGGTAGTTTCAATTTATTGAGAATTTGCGTGGGACAAATACAAATACAAACAATGGCACAAAGATTCAGTAGATAAAATTTCGTGAAAGGCTTTCGCGGCCATCGTCACTTACATGGTGGTTCTTCGAAACGCTCCGTTAAAACAAGAATCAAACAGCACAAGGCTTGCTGTCGGTTAGGGCATACACAGAAATCCGCTGACGCAGAACATACTCTCAACAACGATAACCATAGAGTGAAATTTGAAGAAACCCAAGTCATCTCTTCAACATCTGCGTATTACCCAAGACTCTTCCGGGAAGCAATTGAAATCTAAAAACACCACCTCAACTTCAACAGAACCGAAGAAGGACTACAATTGAACAAGGTTTGGCTTCCAGTTCTCAAAAATTCTCAATTAGCTCCCTACCCACAAAATAACGGTACGAACGATTCTATGATGTCTGCTAACGCTATGGACCAATCAGATGTAAGAACGTCAAATCACAGGTATTTATTGAGACAACGTATAACAAATGTCAAGCATTTGACAGCGACTACAGAAAACGAAAATTTTTAAAATAACTCTTGAAAATGCTAACCACTCGTGTTGGCGAAACGTCGAGTTCTTCTCTGAACACACGTCGGCCTTACAACCCGAAGAACCACCATGTAAGATAAAATTTCGTTAAAATGTAAGTTATTTAAATATTATAAACAAGTAATAATTTACAACAAATACATAGATAGTTAATAAATTCCCGAGGAATTATCATCTGGCGTTATGAAATTCATTTATGGAGTAAAAACAGTTTGTGAGCAGAAATTGCCTCAGTTTTTTTTTTAATTTTTGTGATCGTGGATCTTTTCAATGTTGTCTGGAAGCTGATTGAAAGCATTGGCATAAAACAAGTCACTGCCTCACTATTTACCTCTTCAGATAATCTCGCAAGTTCTAATAAGTCCATATCGGTTTCAGATATTTTCGATCTTTTTCAGAAAAGTTGCTAATTTCTCTGCAGTATGTCCGGTATGTAAACCATCTGGGTCAATGCCATTGGCTGCGATTCTGATTATGTGGCACTTAGCGCTTCATAACATATTTTTAATCATCCATCTGTTTGATAATAAAGAGTTAAATTTTGGTGTCGTATTCAAAATGCCAACCTAGCTGTGATATATGAGTATGGAAAGATACTATAACAAATATGATACTTTCAGAGTCATAGTTCATTAATCTTCTCGACCTTTGGTTATTTTTGTGTAGGTTTCTATAGTGCTGCCGGTTAGTTTAAAATAGCAGAAATGCTCTAAGAATGTCCGTTAATAAAAGAGGCTGCACTATTCTTCATAGTCTAGAGAGGGATAGAGAGAGATAATATGCTTGAATGGCCAAAGATATAAAATCAAGATGCTAAATGCATTCATGTCATACTCCAAAAAAACTATTACATAATTTTGTACACATTTATTACAAATTTGCGTCCCAACGAAAAGTTTTCTTACAGTCCCCGTTTTCCAGGAAATGGGCGTTGGCTAACTTTTAGGTAAAGCTGCACCACACATTCTGTATTTTGAAAAAATACGCAATTAGTGATGATCAATTGGCTGCTAACAATTCTTACATATTTATTACAAATCATTGACGTGTTGAAAATTCCAAAGTTTTCATCCCCTAGGGATTAAGGGTTAAATAACCCTTACGGAAGAAAATTCCCTAATAAATATAGATTCCAACGTGGTCGATGCCAGAATTGTTCACAATATTGTTTATAATGTTTGTACAAACTATCTAAGTGTTGAAAATTACCTAATGAAGGGCCCCCAAGGGGTTGAACACCACCAAACTTCTCAAAATTCCTATTACACTATCTGTCACATTGCGCGTATCGCTAAAATTTTCCACAAAACTATTTAATAATAATTAGAATCTATCGACCTGTTGAAAATTTCAGCGCATAAACTTAAATGAATGCACTGCAATGTAAACTATTTCGGATTTTCGTTATTCCGTTAATCGCTCATTGATAGGATCCTCGTTTTTTTAGTGAAATTGATAATTGTTGCAAAAAAGGATTTACTGGTCGTTACGTCAGAACATTATTATACGTCTATTCATGCGCATCAAAAGACACGCAGTAGAAGCGTGTGGGATACTGTAAGGAATAGTAATACTCGATGAAATAAGTTTACGTTGGACATCCTATCATATCGCAACACAAAAATTTACTAACACAGCCCACTCTTCAAAATATCAATTTCCATGTTTGATATTGTACATGAGCAACTGAAGACAAGCAGTAGAAGCGTGTGGGATACAGTAAAAAATTCTAATACTCGATGAAATACAGTTCACGTTGGATTTCCTACCATATCGCAACACAAAAATTTATTAACATAGCCCTCTCTTCAAAATATCGATATCCATGATTGATATTGTTCTTAAGCAACTAAAGACACGCAGTAGAACCGTGTGGGATACTGTAAAAAATTCTAATACTCGATGAAATACAGTTCACGTCGATTTTTTTATCATAATCGCAACACAAAAATTTATTAACTTAGCCCATCCTTCAAAATATTGATATCCATGGTTGTTATTGTCCATGAGCAACTAAAGACAAGATCAGAAGCGTGCGGGATACTGTAAAGAATTCTCATACTCGATGAAATACAGTTCACGTCGGATTTCCTATCATATCGCAACACAAGAATTTATTAACACAGCCCACTCTTCAAAATATCAATTTCTATGCTTGATATAATCCATTCGCTCAAAAGACTACAGTAGAAGCTTGTGAGACACTGTTATAAATCCTGAAACTCGATGAAATAAGGCTTGTTGCGGACTGTCTGTCAACACCTTAGAGGTTAGTTTTTCAACGGTATAATATGAAAATTCGGAATCGTTCACTTTGCAATGCAGTGAAATAAGTTTATGCGCTGTATGGGGTGTTCAACCCCATGGAAATCATTATTCTGAAATTTTCAGCACGTCGGCGTAGATAGATTCTAATCATTTTTAAATAGTTTTGTTGGCAATTTTAGCGATACGCGCAATATCACAATAGATAATGTAATTATAATTATAATGTAATTTTGAGAAGTTTGGGGGTGTTCAACCCCGGGGGGTCTCTTTATTCTGTGAATTTTAACACTTCGATAGTTTGTACAAAAATTATAAACAATCTTGTGAACAATTCTAGCACCGACCACTTCGGGATCTATATTTACTAGGAATTTTCTATCTGTAAGGGTTGATATTCAACCCATAGGGGATGAAAATTTTGGAATTTTCAACAAGTCAATGATTTGTAATAAATGTATGAGAAATGTTAGCAGCTATTTGATCATCAATAATTGCGTATTTTTTCAAAATACAGAATGTGTTTACATAAAAGTTAGCCCACAGTTTTTCATTTAAGTGTGCCATGATGGTTCCGATTTATTCCAGTTGAGTAAATAAAGTTCATCGTAATCGATTTTGGGGTAAAACTCATTTTTTTCGTATTGGTACCGTGGTGCCATTTATTAGTACTATTGATAAGGAATTTATTCATACCTGGTAATGAAATGTGCGATAAAGACAATAAAAAAAAGACAATTATTTTGTTCTAATTCAATGCTAAGAAGTGTTACTAAGGTGGCTTTGAAATACAAAATATCAATACAGAAATGCTGTCCATTAACGACAATGCACTTCTGAACTGACACAGCTGTTTCTTGAACAACATTCGCTAATTGCTGATGGGCGGTTAAACTATTAAATTCACGTCTTACTCGCAACCCCAGGTCCTCGCGGGTTGTTACGGCGGTTGCTTAGACAATGTTTCTGAAATGTCCCCAAACAAAGAAATCAAGAGGTGTCAAAACAGGTGACCTTGGAGGCCATCGCACAGGACTATTCGTTTCGGCTTTCTTCTTAACTTTTGCCAGCTGTTTATTGCAGGTGAGTTTCGAGTCTAGAATCACCCCGAGATATTTAACTTCCACTGACAGCTGTATTAGGGTACCTTGTAGGGTCAGAGGTCCTAAGCTCTCTAACTTCCTTTTACGGGTAAACGCTACAATGGTTGATTTGGAGGGGCTAATAGTTAGGCCCTCCTTATCTATCCATGTACTTACCAGATTTGGGGCCGATTGCATTATTTTCCTAACCGTGGTGTTGAATTTGCCTTGGACTGTGATGACTATGTCATCTGCGTACCCTAGTGTTTTGTGCCCACCCCTCTCCAGTGTGAGTAGCAGGTCCTCCACCACCAGGTTCAACAGCAGTGGGGACAGGACACTCCCTTACGGACAACCCCTGGTGACCTTGGCTGCCAATGTTTCTCCCACTAAAGAGGAGTGGATAATTCTATCTCTTAGCAGGCAGTCTATCCACCTGCAGCAGGTCTCATTGATGCCTTTTCATCTCGATGCCCTTGAGATTGTTGAATGTTCCCTCGATATCCAAGAATGCACCTGACAAGACCTCTTTGTTTCTAAGTACAGTTTCCACCTTCTCTATGAGTTGGTGTAGTGCTGTTTCTGTAGATTTGCCTGTTGTGTAGGCATATAGGTCCTTGTGTAGGGGTTGGTTTACCAACACCGTATCCCTGATGTGCCTGTCCAACAGTTTTTCCTTGTATATTTTGGGTTTGTTACAGAGGCGATTGAGAAGTTTTGTATTGTGAGTGTGGAGTATGTAGGCAACGTTGATTTGCTGTTGGAGAATGGTAAGAATTGAGTCTTATTCAAATTGATGGATAGTAATCTGGAGTCAAACCAATCTTTTACGACAACCAGATCTGCCTCTACTTTAGATTTCAGTTGGGACCAATCTTCTCCACTGTAGGTTATTGCCGTGTCATCCGCAAAACTAATAATTTTACCCTTACCTTCTATGAAAAATAGTCCATTCATATACATATAATAGAAACAATATGGGTCCCAATACCATACCTTGAGGCACACCATACTCTATGTTTTTGTATTCACTTGTCGTTTCCTTTAATTTGACGCGTTGTTTTCGGTTACTCAAATAGGACTGAAAGAGTTTCAAACATTTTCCTTTAATACCGACATTTTCTAGGGTCGTTAATAGCATAGGGTGGCTGACAATATCAAAAGCCTTGGCAAGGTCTATAAATACAGTGAGGCATGGTTTACTCTCATCCAAACTTTCATAAATATTTTTTGTCAACTCCAGTTTAGCATCCTGGGTTGACTTTCCCTCTCTGAATCCCAATTGCATATCGGATAGAAGTTTATATTTTTCTGGATAGCTTGTGAGTCTCACTTTTATAATTCTTTCGAATATTTTGCTAAAGTTTATAATTAACGAAATGGGCCTGTAATTTGTAACTTCTGTCTTATCACCATTCATGTAGATTGGGATCACTATTGAAGTCAAAAAGTCAGATGGGTAGAGAGATTCCATCGATGAGTTGAAGATATGAACGAGTGGTCTTGATCTGTGTTGTGCAATCGATTTCAAAGTTTCTGCTCTAATGTTGTCCACTCCTAGAGATTTCCCACTTTTCCAGTTTTGGATAACATTCCTCACTTCCGCATCATATGTCGGAGTGAGATAGATCGAATTTTGTGATATTGTTTCTTTGAAAGAATAGTTTGTTTTCCTAGAGATTTTTTCAGCCAAAGTTCTGCACATATTGATAAAGCTATTGTTGAATAATTCCACATTTATTTTCTTGTCATCGGTCAGATTACCTGTTTCATCTTTGATACATTTTATTTCATTGGGTTCTGTATTACTGCACATACTGTTTACTGTTTTCCACAATTGCTTAGCATCATTTTTATTTTCATTTATTTGAGACTTATAATAATCAGTTTTGGTTTTTTTGATTAGTTTATTCGGAGTTCTTGTATAGCTTTTATATTCTTCAACCAATCGAGTATTATTCTGTTGTGTTTTTAGTTGGAGAAACATTTTGATTTTTTTTTATTTACAGAGCGTAATAGAGAGTTGGTTATCCAATTTTTTTTCCTTTCATTACCTTTAATTTTAATTTGAGTCGTACTTTTTTCTACTGCCATTTGAATAATTTTCATGAATATCTTTGCTGCGGAGTCAGTATTTGCTGAGTAAACATCATCCCATTTATATTGATGAGATGTTCATTATTTATCAACTCAATAAAGATGGATTCATTCTTTTTTACATTTTTTTTGTCATGCAAAGTTATTTGGAGCATTACTGTGTAGTGATCTGTTATGGAAGTACGAGCTATTATTGGTATTAACATTTCCATATCTTCAGTTTTACTGTTTACAAATATGTGATCGAGACAGGTATTTGAACTATTGTGAGATCTTGTGTAGTTATTTACTGTAGGTAGGAAACCGTACTCACCCATGATGTTGAGATAATCATTTGTAGTGTCCGATTTATCGAGAATATCAATAGTCATGTCGCCTACAATTATTAAATTGTACTTGAAGTTCGTAGCTTTGTTTGATTTAAGATACGAGTTTAATTCAATATTGAATTGGTTTATGCAAGTAGCTGGAGATCTGTATATTGCATTGACGAAAATAATTTCATTGCTGATATTTACTTTGAGTTTTCAGAAATGAGTCATTAAGCATTATGAGTTCGTGGGAGTGATTTATTTCTGGATAACTACACTGTCATTTCGGTTCAGTTTTCCCCCGTTATAAATTGTTTTATATCCATTTATATTAATAGTATCAATATTACGTGCTATCTGCCACGTCTCAGTAAGTACGAAACAATCGAATGAGAAATCATATTGTTCGAAGTATATTTTGAACTCATCAAGATTTTTTGCAATACTGCGTATATTGTTATGTGCCAACTTGAAATTTGTGTGTTCGTTATTCACACTCAATACTTGGCTTATTTCACCAGGTTCATCTAACACATAAGTTTCAATTGTTTTCATTTGGAACGAATTTATATAGAGATGCATGGTAAAAGATAAAATACATTTAACAACTAAGACTTAAAATACAAAGAGTGATTTTTTTTTCAAGAATAAATCAGTGATGTAAATGATGGAAATGTATTTCGAAAAATCAATTCATAGTCTGCAAAAAATCTCTGTGAAAGTAGTATTTTGGATAAATTTGTCAAAACCCACTCTATTTGTTTTAAATTCAAACTTGGAGAGCCTGTAAATGTTCCTATTTTAAAAAAATACATTATGGTCCATGTAGAAATTTTATTATACCGTAGCGACGCAATATTTCCACAATTCAAATAAGAAAAATACAGGGTGAAGAAAAATTAAAAATTCTAATGAACGTCGTTTGAATCTTGCAAAATTTTAAATGCAAATTTGAACACCCTGTTGAAGAACATGTCGCAAAATTACTGGATCGATGAACGTGAGACCTTGCTATTACTGTATGTCAAAAATATTTTAAAAATTTGAATAAATCAATCTACTATGCCCAATTCAACATGACCCTTCAATACTGGATTCCATTTTTTTTACAGCGATGTAGAGGTAAACCTTGGCGGAATGAATTCCGAATAATAAAAAACTTGTCTCTGAGCCGTTCCGCTTTTATAAATCACCAAGTAATGTTGTAAATATTTTGAAAATAAGCAGCTTTAGTAACTGAAAAAGTTTCACATTTAAAGTTTTTCTCTATTTTTATGGCTTTCGAGATATCGAAGAATCAGATGGGAACTCTATACTTTTTTTTACTCACCAAGAGATACGAGTTAAACCTTTGTACTAAATCTGCTATTGGCACATCTCTGTAAAGATCGTAATATAGCCCCAGCTGTGGATTTTTGGGCATTGCGGCAGCGTTGCTGACTACTTGACCATATCATTGAATAAGGATAAATAAGAAAAACCTGGTTATGAGACGAGCAGCCAAATGCCATGGGCGAATTCACCCATAACTATTGAGGTTATAAATTCGTCCTTCTTTTGACTTTCACAGAAATAACATGTACCGGGATCAACGGGTATTTGTTGTTTTTGTGATCGTTAAAAGAAGGACGAATAACCTCAAAACTAAGCACATGCGCATGAAGTGGATTCCTCCTTGGCATTTAGAAACTTGTAATGAGTAGGTCGAGCTTGCCCAATGAGGGTTTCATACTATAATTGTCAAATTTCATCACAATCACATAATACCAATGTGGTGTGGTACGTTTTTATATTCAACAAATTGGTGTGGTTGAGGTGGAGAGTGGTGGAAGAGAATGACGTCATTTTCATGAAATACATCATATTTCAACCAGTTTTATAGAAACGATTTAGTGGAACTAGTTCAACCACCACTTTGGAGGTTATGTCGATTTGTTTACCATTATACCTACCGTATTATTCTACCTGTCGTAACGATTAGATTCATGAAATGTTTTGTAGCATTTCGCTTGTAAAAAAATGTACTGCATTGTCATCATCAGATTCTTGGAGTAGTTCAGATGATGAAATGATTATTTCCGGTGTATATAATAGCAGCAATAGACATGCAAAAATTGGAACATGTTTTGAATCGATAATTGTGATTTAGATTTTAAGTCACATTTCAGATTTTCGAGGAGTGCTGTCGAAGATATTTTGAAAGAACTTCATATTGACCCAATACCAACAAGTATCGAGAAGCCCCCAGTACAGCCCAATGAGGCATTTTTTATGATGCTGTGGATAATGTAAAATCAAGAATGTTTTAGAACTGTGGCTGATAGGTTCGGTTTGAGTTAGGGACACGCTCATACAATCTTTATGAAAACTGTAAAAAGAATTTGCATGTTTAAAAATAATTACATCAAATGACCAAAAGGTGAAGCACTGAGGACAACAGTCCGTAATTTTAATGTCCTTCGAGGGAACAACTCCTTCCCAAATGTTGTTGGTTGTGTTGATAGAACCCATATTCCCATTCCAGTACCAAACGGAGATTATTCCTTCTATAATAGAAAAGGCTTTCACTCTATTCTCCTTCAAGTATTTTTTTATTGATTTTTATTTTTAATGATGTAAATAATTTAAAGATATTTTGCAGGGAATCTGCAACTCTAAAATGGAGTACACTGACATTCACTGTGGCTGGCCTTGGTCTGTGCATGACGCAAGAGTCTGGAGAAATTCTCCTATATATACAAAATTGTCAAATGATGACCTAGTACCTGATGATTTCCATCTTTTATGAGATAGTGCTTATCCATTAGATAACTTCTCAAAGGTTCCATTCGAAGATAATGAACACTCAACCAGGCAGGAAAAAAAATTCAATAAATCTCTAAGTTGTACATGGGTGGTTATTGAATAGGCCTATGGCAGATTGAAGGGCGTGTGGAGAAGACTGAAGTATTTGAATATAACAAATTTGACAAATTTCAAATATATAATTACGTGTATTGCACAATATTGGAATACAAACGAATGTTGATTATCAGCCAAGTGATTCAGAGGAGGAGGAAAATGATGAAGTTCCTTTAGTTGAAAATATACCTTCAAGAGCAAATACTAAGAGAATTTTGTAATGAATAGATCACATTAAATACTAAACATTCAGAATAATAAAATTTATCAAAAAATTAGTATTTTTCTCTAACGAACAAAATTAAATCAATTATTGCTAGTTAAAGAGAAATAAAAGAAAAAAACAATGAACAACCCTTTTTAGGAACAAAAATAATTTTTAAAATTCTGCTAGCCTGGATTTTTTTCTGAATCCAGTCCCATACACAAATGGTATAAATCATTCAGGGTCTGAATGATTCCTTTTTTTCTAATGTCACCCCTAATGGCATTTGCAAGGTTATTGATAGCAGCCATTTTCTTTTCGTCAAGAGATTTTTTTCTTGCCATCACCTTTCATCTCTTTCTTCACATGTTTTTCGAGATAGGTTCTTTTCGTACAAATAATGACTCACTGACAATCTTCTTTCCTTCTTCCCTACTGGAGCTTCATTTTCCTTCTGTGGTGTAGCCTGCTCCTCCTATCCCATTTCTACTTCAATATCCATACTTGTGGAAAGAAGATTGTCAAGAGGGAAATTCATTTTGGATTCGCCAGTGCCCTTCTGTCTTTTGTCCTTGTTAGCCTTGTAAGTTTGCAAAAGGTTTCTGTATTTTGAATGGCAGTCCTGTCCAGAATATTCTTACTGTTTCTTTTCCATTTCTGCCGAAATACTCTCCCACAGTTTGTTTTTCATGCATTTCGGATTGCAAAATTATTTTTCTTTTTGCAATCTCAGTGAAATGGTATCATTTGAACCCCATTCTTTTTTTGTTTCACCTGACCCGCCTGGTTTTTCTCTTTCCAAAATTTCATTTTTTTAAATTTGTTTTTCTCTTCCCTCTTCGAATTTTTTGACGTAGCGTCTGTAAATTTGAGTTGAAATAGTTGAAAGGAAGATTATTTTGAAGGATAAAAAATAAAACGTGAAGCTGGCTGGTTGGTAAAAATAAATACTAACTTCTGATAATTCACATTCGTCAAAAAGAGCCATGTTTTAAAATTCTTAGGGGTTTCAAAAAAAGTCTTAGGGTTTTGAAGAAAATTCTTAGGGGTGTAGTGTGTAGTCAAATAGTAAAAAAACAGAGCTGTGATCATGAACATAACCTCAAAAACCAATTTCCACCATACTCACCAACACCTCGAACTAGTGAAAAAATCAAGGTGTGGTGGACCAAGTTGTTGAATATAAAAACGAGAGTGGTGGAGCCACCACTAAAACACCAACAATATAAAAACGACACGATGAGACACCACACTTTAACCACACCAAGTTGTTGAATATAAATACGTACCCGTGAACATGTTTTGATTAAAGATTGTAGTTCATGAAATGTACGTGTACGGAGTCGTGTGTAAAAGCTAGGGTATCATAAAATCGTCGAAAATTATTTGGAACGTCATAAAAGTCCCGTATATATTTAGTTTATGACCTATTTATGATAAAAAAGTAGGAAATAGAGGCAGCTCAAATCAGAACGCAAATATTCATCACGTTAACTTGAAAATATGAACCCGCGTTTCCACAATTAAAGTAGAATAAATTTCAATATCAGCTTTCATAAACTAGAGTACGAATATTGTTCGTGTCGAACACTTGTTTTCCAAATGATGTAGTAAACATAAAAGCTCACTCAAAACATTATTAGTTTCTGAAATTGCTAGGCAACAATTTATTGCCTTGTTATTCCAGTAGTTGTACTATAAAATATCAGTGTGGAATAAATTTTTCAAGTTCTCAGCTGTTATTGAAATATTCTTTCCCATTCACTATGTTTTAATGTTTCTGATATATAAAATCACACAATTGAAAATGTATTCTGCATCTAGATGAGCTTCATCGAATCAAATTTCTGTTAATTTGGGATTTTCCAAATGAAGTTTTGTAGTAAGTATATGGTTCCAGAATTCTCGAAACTAATCTGGAAACGTCTTAGTGTGTCATCATTTTCGGTTAAACTAAAAGTTTCTTGATTTCATCAAGATTACAAAAGCACGTTTTATTTCTACGTTAGTTGTTATATTTTAACACAAACAAACAAACCGAAAATAACACGATATTAGCAAACATTTAACTCTCTCAAGATTTAAAACAGGACTGAAATTTAGGAGGATAAAATATCTATCCTCCAGTTAGCCTGGGTCTCGTGTTCCCAATTTCTGTTTAGTCCTGGCAAATACGAGGGTTGTTCTAAAAATTAAATAGTGAGTTGACTTTCTTTTCGGTTTCTTCTACAATCTGCTTGTGGATTAAATATTTTATAACTCAGATATTCCGACGAGAAAAAAAACATAATGCAAATTTTTCGCATTATGAAAAAAAAACTCCTTATATCTAAACAATGAATCTTATTCTTACTTATTATATGACATGGATCTTTCTGTAACACTCGGTTATGGTTTGAATCAATTCTCTTAATGGAACTATAAAGTTGAATTCATAATGAAACTGACTATTGGATACAAAATATTTTGTTCGAATTTATAAATTCCCCTCGTAACTCTGAAGTCGGTATTGAAAAGATTTTCATAGCAACCACATGGGCGAAGGTTTTGGTGCCCTTCTTGGTATGTAGATTCAATGTTTTTCGGGTTTCGTGCTCTGTTTAGAACAACAAATAAATTTCAAGATTACGTTTTGTTACATGGTTAGTACTAAATAAAGGTTAGTGCAATACTGTATTTAGGTACTTGATAAAAATATATAGATATATAGAAGTATTTCAATTCAAATCATGTGAAAATTAATGGCATATATATTCATATTGAAATTAATATTAAATAATAATAAACAAGCATACATTCACTAAAATTTATAAACTGTCTATGATTCTTAAAATATACAGGGTGTAATCTAACCTCTTGCACTCCCGTGAAGGAGGGGTGTATAAAGGCATGTTAGAACGAATGGCAGGTGTGAAAAATGCGAAAACATTTTTGGGAGTTTTCAAATTTTGTGAAATGTGGCTCGACATTTTAGGAACCTCTGTCCGCCATCCTTCTAGACCAGAAAAGGCAATTGTCTGCCGGTGAAGGAAAGACACTGAATGTCGAACCGAATTAAGATTACGTTAGCAGAGGTCTAGAGAGTCCCTCACCCATAATTATGGGTTGCAAGATGATGGAATAGAAACATATCACATCAAAATGAATACTAACGAGTATACGAGTATCCAAACTAGTACACTGGTCGCTCAAGGCAGCACAAGTTAGTAGCTGAAGACATTACATGTCACAAGTTAATTAACAAAACAGTTCAACATTGGATTCACACAGGATTTTTTTTATGACTGGACCATGGCTGGGCATTAATGATTAATGAGGTCTTACCTTTTACGTGCAATTCCTAGCACTTTCTTAGGCCATCAGAAAATTTTCTGCAGTCGCCATGGTTTGAACCATCGCCGACTGGCAGCCATAGTGATTGAAACAATGTCGCTTCAACCACTCGGCTACCAGATCCTGTTGAACAAGAATTTATTGCCACAGATACAGGGCGATACGAAAAAAATTGAGTTGGAACGTGAAGTGCATTACTTTAAAATGAAATATTAATAATAATAATATACAGGGTTTTTCCTAAGTACGTGTAGAAACTTTAGGAGCATGTTGCTGACGTCGAAATAAGAAAAAAGGTTCCCATAAACACATGTCCGCAAGTTATTCGTTTCTAAGATACAGAGTGTCAAGTTTAATTCTTATATTTGTTTTTTTATGAATAAATTCCAAAATATTTGTGATATTCGAGTAAAGTTTGGTAACTGGGATGATTTTTCAATGACAAAATCAAATTTTATGTTAATTGTGAAAAAACTAATTTCTGATCGAATTTATTTTAAATTTAAAAATCTTGTCATTCAAAATCACTTGCATCGGTTATTTCAAATCTGAATAACTCGAAAACAGTTGATCGCAGTGACCTCTACAAAGAATATATTTTTTACACAAACTAAATAATGAATATTCCCAGATACCAAACTTTACCCAAATATCAAAATTATTTTGAAATCATTCACAAAAAATTAAAATAAGAATTCAATTTTGACAATCTGTATCTCACGAATAACTTGCGGACATATGTTTATAGGAACTTTTCTTTTTATTTTGATGTCAGCAACACGCTCCTGAATTCTCTACACGTACTTAAGAAACACCCTGTATATTAGTAAATTCAAGTATCTGCGTAACCTTCACTTACCCCTAAACTATTATTGATTGTCTCTGAATCGCTTGGATGTTACGAATTTTTGGTCGAAATTAGTCCATTTGCAGATGCATTCCGTAAAAATCCCTGACGTTCCAAGATAGACTTAGAAAAAACAATTGTTATGCCATTTTATAGACATATTTGTAATATTTCTCATACTCTCTCATGCCTTGAAATTATATGGTCGAAATATATTTTTCATGCGGAACTTTTCGAATATAACTTTAGCTTTCTTTTAAAAGGAACACTCCATATATTTTTCGACGATGTGACGTAGAATATGGTGTATAATAGGACTCATAAACATTTTTTGATTGTAGATCCCTAAGGCGATTTGTAACCATTTTAGAATCATTGAACTCTAAAAATTGTGAGAAGCTGGAACACACTGTACAAATGACCAAATATAACAAAACACTTTTAATACTTTCAATAGCATCTCATATTAATGACTGTCTACATTTTGATCAATCAGAATAGTGATGAAAAAAAAAACAAAAAAAATCCCGGATTACGTTTTGTTGTTCAACAATGAAGAACAAATGAGAGCTTTCAGGGGCCTCCAGTGCCAAAACTCGCCAATAGAAGAAGTTATGCCTATCGAACTTTTTGTTTGGAATGACTTGGACTATTACATATCAAAAATTCAGTCAATTCGACAAGAGGCTAATTTTCCTATTAAAGTGTGTGTATCCTTTCACCCGTACCGTATTCAGATGCACCAAGAATTATATGAAATAGACTTCCATCGACGAATCGAGTTTTGTCTATGGTTTCTGGACAAGTTTAGTGAGGATGAACATTTTTTGGATTTCATTTTATTTTCTGAAGAATCTACTTTTCATAACAACGGCTTAGTGAACAGACACAACTTTTATCATTATAGTGATGTGAATCCTCTTTTTTCCGCACGCCGGATCACCAGAATACATGGTCTGTTAACGTGTGGGGAGGAATTATAAGTACACAAGTTATATCCACGGGGATATCCGGTTCACCGATATCTGAAGCCAAGCAACGCTAGGCGAGGCTGGGGTTTGGATGGGTGACCAACGGACCTCCTTTCGATATTCTCCTCGGATCAAGTATTGTCTATGGGTTCTGGACAAGTTTAGTGAGGATGAACATTATTTGGATTTAATTTTATTTTCTGATGAATCTACTTCTCATAACAACGGCTTAGTGAACAGACACAACTTTTATTATTATAGTGATGTGAATCTTCTTTTTTCTGCACGCTGGATCACCAGAATAGATGGTCTGTAAACGTGTGGGGAGGAATTATAAGTACACAAGTTATATCCGCGGGGATATCCGGTTCACCGATATCTGAAGCCAAGCAACGCTAGGTTTGGATGGGTGACCAACGGACCTCCTTTCGATATTCTTCTCGGATCGTGCTAGGAATCGTACGTAAAAAGGTAAGACCTCGTTAATCCTTGGCTCGCACGAGTTTCGACTTCTGCGGGCTGCCGTTCGAGAGGGGACGACAGCTGGTTAACGCAAAAAACAATTTCAAAATTTTTTTTTTCAAACAATTTTATAGGACCACACTTTTTTTAGGGACACTTGAATGGTCAGAAATGTTTACAATTTTTACGAGATGATCTGCCTGAGCTTCTGGAGAATATGCTGCTAAATATCAGACAACGGATGTGGTTACAATTGGATAGAGCTCCGGCACATTTTAAATGCAGTGTCAGACAGTCTTTGAATATGTGTTTTCCGAATAAATGGATTGGTATGGGAGTACCATACAAAATTGGCCAGCGAGATCACCAGATTTGTCTTGCCTCTATTTTTTCCAATGGGGATACACTCCTCCAATCATATTGGAACATATGAAGGAGAGAATAAGGGTTGCTTTTCGAAGGGTGACTCCTCAAATGTTATTAAATGTTAAGCAGTCTTTGCATTCAACAAGTTGGTCGTCATTTCGAGCACCTACTTTGAACCAAAGAAATTTGTGTTTCATATTTGTTGTTGTTTCAGTTGAATAATAAATAATATTTGTGTAGTCTGTTTAATGAACTACTGTCAGAATATGAATGTTAATGACTAACTGACTTGATTTTAGTGAACAGTAACTATTTTCGATGAAGTGAAGTATAACAACTGTCAATAAGTATTCTGTGAGCAAATCAAATAAATGTCGTTTCGTAGCTATCTTGATTCAAAAAATGCATTGAAATAAGAACTACTACTTGAAAAAGCAAATATCTGAAAAACAATTGAAGTTAGGTACAGGGAACCACAATATGAAATGGAAGATAATCAAATTTTCTATTCATCAGAGCATAAAAATACAGGGGTTCCATTTGAAATAACAAAGTTGTCTTTGTCCAAAATTATTAAAAAGTAACAATGATTTTTGAACATTCTGTATAATATTGAGAAACGAGTTTTATCGAAATCAATAGCCCAAAATATCTTTCATGCATGGTCAGAATTCAAAGGGATGATTTCAATGTTATTTAGTTTCCAATTGTATCTAGCATTTTCATAAAATAATCAATAACTCTTGAACGTACATACGAAATCATATCATTTTCTCCTGACCTTTTCAAAAGTGTAACGATATACAGGGTGTTTCATTTATAAAATCACAACTTTGATATGTCATACTTTTTTGAACCACCAAGTAGACTCCAAAATTATTTTTTCTGAAATCGTTCAAGAATGCCCACTTTCTCGGAGCAACTTCAGGCCTCAAAATACGCTTATCTAGTATTTTAGTCCGTTGCTAAGCAACGAACTTTCCCGGACCGTTTTCGGACCTAAACGATACGGGAAAGTACTTTTTCGGCAACCATCCGGGAAGTGTTCAGTTCCCGGACACTTTTTCTTTGGAAAAGCAGCACTTCCCGGCCTAGGCCGGGAAGTGCTCGAATTTTAATACAAATATTAATATAAATAAGAATTCGAATGTTTCTTTTGGTACCTATATTCTGTTCAAATTTCAATATATAATACAAATAAGAAATGAAATGTTCGAAATATTCAAATTTGGAATAGTTTCATCCGGTTAACAGATGGGTGAAAGTCGACCTCTCTTCGTCTCTTAGACTAAATGCGTCTCATTGATTTGTTATTCTACATGATTGCCGAAAAAATAGTGTACGCAACACGTCCGAAAACAGTTTTTTTGGACTCGTAGACTTCCAGGTCTCGCTAACGCTCGTCCTAGAATTTGGTCTACTCGTTCAAAAAAACAGTATTTTCCGGAATTGTTACGTAAATTACTATTCCCGTATCGAAAACGACACGGGAAAATTTTTGCCGGCTTGTTTACATTTTAGACAGTTATTGAATTCACGCAAACAATATGTAGAATTACTTAGTTTTTGATAATGCTGATTGCGATTTCAGAAAAAATAGTATGTGTACCTCGTAGTAAAATTACATTCCCAGACTTCAATGTTTGTTGGCCTCGGCTTGACGCCTCGGCCAACAATTTACACTGTCGTCCGAGAATGTATTGCTTTTACTACTAGATACACATTATACTATTCTTTCGTAGCCTTAATCAATATCCGTACTGTGTCCGGCATAAAGTTCGCAGCATATGGAAACCTTTTTATCGTTGAATTCTCATAAACATTATTCTTGATGAAAACCTCTGCTTCATCCCAAACCTATATTGCAAATACCAAAATTGAATTTTATAGTACCATTTAGGAGCGATATTGAAAAACAATTTTGTTGTATTTACTATTTGCAGCAAGATATTGTGAAATGCCGTCACATATTTCAATTAACGTGATTTTCCGATGGGAGGGAGAAAGGAGGGAACATTCAGAGAGTGATATGATCATATCTAACAATATACCATCCATCTAGCATAGTTTTCTTCATATCGTACAGGACGAATAGGGGAAAATTGGATAAAAAGTGGAAAAATTAAATTGATCGTAGGTGGCTGTGATTTGAATTTCTGAATCATCATTCGATTCTGAACAATATTTTCCCATTACTTTTAATTCTACCGTGAAAAATAAAGTGATGGGATAAAAATTTTATGTAAACAAGGCATGTTTTTCAATATCGCTCGTATATGGTAGTATAAAATTCAATATTGGTATTTGCAATTTAGGTTTGGGATGAAGCAGAGGTTTTCATCAAGAATAATTTTTTTTGAGAAATCAATAATAAAAAAGTTTTCCATATGCTGCGAACTTATGCTGGACACTGTATAATGAAATGGAGAAATTCCCGAAAAAAATTATGGGTTTGTTCACAGGGACCGTGTCGTATGGGGTGCCTCACCCTGTATAATCGATTGAGAAAATTGAAAAAATATTTAAGCAAAATCTGAAAATCTCTAGAAGATGAACCGTTTAAAATAATATCCTAGTTTGAACAATTTCGGAAATGGTGTGTCTGGAATATCAGACAAAAGCTAATGTCATATAAAACATGACATGCATGCAGCACAAATATACAATGCTGACGTAAACATCCCATTATTTCTTTAAAGGGTTTATTTTTTTAAATGTATTGGACCAGAATTACTATTATTGGGATACTTGTTTTTCTTATTACACGCTTCATATTAACTTGACTTGTATGATTCATGTATGTATCGGAATCTTTGAACTGAATTTTCACATGTAGACGTCCGAATGATTGGATATTTGACAGGTGGGTTCATAAAAATAGCGAGATTTGTGATTTGCTGTCTGATTCGATTCAAAATTGGTACGTGGAGGTTTTCGGGGTCGTAGATTATGAATCTTTCGTCAAAATTAATAAATTCAATGTGGCTGACGAGATTTGTGATTATGGTCCGATTCGATTCAAAATTTGTATGTGGGTTTTTCGGGCTGGTAGATTATCAATCTTTTGTCAAAATGGACGAATTCAAGATGGCGGCTCCAAGGTGGCGAATGAGTTTTTTTATTATGCCTGATTAGATTCAAAATCTGTATTTTGGAGTTTTTGGGGTAGGAGAACGTGGGGTGCGATTTCGTGTCATTATGGTTGAATTCACTGGAGAGACAGAGACATAACTGTCGACTATAGAATTCTATTGCTCACGTAATCCCACCGGTGATTTCTGTTAAAATTCGAGAAATTGAAAGGAGTGAAATGGACGAGTTTTGTGATTTCTGGACGGGTTCTATTGAAGATTATAACATATCTAGTGGTTTTGGGTTCGAAGATAATGATTTTGCTGTCGAAATTCAGGAATTCAAGATGGTAGACAAGTTTTGTGATTTATGGTGGAATTCTATATAGAAATGGTATTTTGTGGTTGAGGATAATGAATTTTTCATCAAATTTCAATAATTCAGTATGGCAGCTCCAAGATGGATTTGGTTCATTTTGTGATTTATGGTAGTATTCTATTCAAAATAGCTAATTAGGTCAACTTTAAATTAAATCGAAAATATAAACAGGGTGTTCAATTGTGGAATCATGAATACAAAATCGAAAAATCAATTATCAGATTTTGACTTTCAAGTTAGGGTTCTTTTACAATATCCTATATACCAATTTTGAATTGCATCAAATCTGAAATCACGTAACACGTACAACATTTCGGAGCCGCATTTTGTTTTTTCTTGGTATAATGATGTTATGAAGTATTGTCCCTGAAGTGATGAACACATGTTGTTGAAAAAAGCTAATAATTGTGAAAATTATATTTCTCCAAAGTTTCGTTCGACTTGAATCATTATTATCTTTTCCATTCCCGATACGACCTTGTGCCAGATATCATACGGGCTGTATGATACTCTCTCTTTTTGTCACTAGTCGTGTGGGAGGAGCAACCTGAGCGGCGCGTCGTAAAAGAAATTCAATTCCATTTGTAAATCCAGAATTGTAAGTAATAATTTGTTTTCACTAGTCGACGGCTAAATCAAACCTCATTTAGTTGACCTTGATGACACTTAATATGTCTCATTTCGAATGGAATAAAGCAAGGAAATCCATTTTGCGAAAACAACACATTTTTGTTAAATTATTTACCAAAAAAGGAAACGCCCAGAAAAAAAAAGAGGGAATCGTCGTTTAACTAAGTTAATGATTAGACTCCAACACTGAAATGAAATTACACCAAAATATTCGTTCGTTTTGATGGTGGAACTGATTGAAAATGCCCAAAAATTGAGGAGAGTATCCTTTTCATTCATTCAATACTTGAAGCATTTTTTTATTATTTTTATCTTTATGCAGTCATACAACCATTCGTCACTCAGAAAATGTAATTATTTCTAACTAAAATTTTTTCAGGGATGAAGACCCTTAACTACAATATACTGACAGATTATCTGTATACTCTGCCTGTTTTGGAAAATAGCCTATGTTTTACCCACTGTATAGCAGATTAGATTTATTTAAAAAAATGAAAATTAAACCATTACTAACTTTTCTATAAAACTGTTACCCAATCAAAGTGAGTAAATAAGATATTATGTCTCCTCGAAGTAATAGTAAGTAGACTATGATCTTCCGTAAAGTAGTGTCATTCTTTCTTTATGTATTTATTTTCATGGCATTCGTTAATTTTCAGGAATACTCCACATTCCTCAAAAAGATCGAGATGTTAACGCGAGATTATCTCCGTCATGTCGACCATGGAACAGAAAAGGAAGCACCGTTGGCGCTTCAAAACTGTAATTTTCAGTCAAGTTTATTTCTTGTTTGGAATTTTTAGTTTATCCCCAGAATTTTTTCATTCATTGCTATAATTAAAGTTTTGATAAAAGTAATATTTTGTTTTACACTATTTTTTTTTATGAACCTAACAGAGATAGGTGGTCAAAACTCAGTCATACTTTTTCGAAAATTATGAGAGTCGTTCAAGTGCTGTTTTCCGAAATTTCCTTTTTAAATAAAGTAAAATCAACCTCAGGCATAGACCCAATCTCTTAAAGTGAAAGTAAAGTACACAACTTAACTTTGAACACTACCAAGAGTTCAAAAAAGAACCTGTTCTTCTGTGTTTGAACGTCAACAACTCGAATCTGCCCGTCAGTTCCTGGAAATACAGCAGAGACTCTGCCCATTTTCCATGAGTTTCTTGGTAAATTCTCGTCCACCATCAGAACAACATCGCCTAATTTCAACAACTCTTGATGATCAGTCCATTTGTTTCTTCGTTTCAAAGATGGAAGATAATCTTTTATCCATCTCTTCCAGAATGAGTTAGCTAACATCTGCGATTTCCTCCATTCCTTCAAGTATTTCCCTGATTCAAAGTCTCCAGGCGGTCCCTCAGAAGTTGCTTAACCAATCAAAAAATGATTGGTCTCGAATTCACAATATTCTCTGCTTCAGCAAAGAGTGTTGAGAGTGTTTCTTCTTTGAGAGACTATCCATAAATGACGGTACCCAATGCCTTCTTCACAGTGCCAATCAGTCGTTCCCATGCTCCCCCCATGTGTGGAGCACCTGGTGGAATGAAGCTGAACTGTATGTTTTTTACTGCCGTACTATCTGTTATAATGGATTCGTCAAGTTCTGAAATGGATTTCCTAAGTTCTTCAGCTGCGCCTTTCAGATTCGTTCCGTTATCACATGTTATAGTCTTTGGATATCCCCGACGAGAAATGAACCTTCGAAGGGCCATTATAGCTGAATCTGTGGAGAGTGAGAAAGCCATTTCTAAATGAATTGCCCGTACAGCAAGGCACGTAAACAGAACCCCCATCTCTTCTCTTTTCGTCTTCCTATGGTGACAAATAGTGGACCGAAATAGTCCATGCCAACGTTTGCAAAGGGTCGAGTGGTGAGTGATAACCTTTTGAGTGGGAGTTGGCCCATTTTTGGCGGATTTGGGTTACTTGCATTTATTTTACAATGTTGACAATTTCTTCTTGCAGCTTTCACAGCAGCTCTCCCGTCAATGATCCAATATTTCTTTCGAATTTCATTAAGAATTGTCTCTGTGCCCTGGTGTTTGAACTCTTCATGAAAATGTTGGAGTAGTAACGCTGTATATCTGTTCTTAGGGCTGATGATGTAGGGTTTCTTCGATCCATCTTCAAGGCATTTTGCTAGATCTAAACGACCTCCCAGAACAAGCAAACCTTCATTGATTTGTGGACATAGTTGCTTCAATTTACTCTTTTTGTCTGTTTCGTTAGCATTGCAATTTCTTCTCCGAAACCTTCTCCTTGTACTTTCTTCGCCCATAATTTCTCTGCTTCCTGCATTTCTAGAACCGTGAGACATGTAGATCTATCAATACTTCCTTTATCACTCTTCTTTTTCACGCTCCTCATAAATCTCTTCATCCATGCCGTACTCCTTATCAGCCGTAACCATTTTGAGAAACGAGCGATTTCTGGAAGACAGCTCACAGTTCCAGAAATTTTCCCTACGAAGTTATGCGGTGTTTCTAAAAGCTCAGTTTTATCATCATCTTCGGAAAATTAGGTAACTTCTTTCTCTGAAGTTTATTTCATACTCTTGAAGAAAGTAAGGTCCAAAAAGCCATATTCTGTTGATATCCTTTTCTGAGTCCATTCTGGTTGCTGCATCAGCTATATTCATCTCCGATGGAATCCAATACCAGTCTCGAATATCAGTAGTTTCCTGGATTTCGCTAATACGATGTGCAACAAATTGCTTGTATCGTCTGCCGACTAGAAGAATGTTCGTGATATTTTGATTTCCAATTCTTGTTTGAGGGTATGCGCCATTCTTGATGCCATAACTGCTGCTTGCAGCTCAAGACGGGGTATAGAAAGAGGCTTGAGTGGAGCTACTCTGGTTTTTGCCATCACCAACATAACATCTATGGATTCGTGAGAAATAACACGTAAGTAAGCTACTGAGGAGAATGCTTTTTGGCTTGAATTGCAGAATAGATGAAGTTCTGTACGTTTTGCTATTGGTATTCTAAAAGAATAGCTCCTGGGAATTCTTACCTCAGTCACTTTTGACAACTTTTCCAACCAGTTCTTCCATGTTCTGTCCAGTGCAGGTGGCAATTCATCGTCCCACCCTACGCCTGCACGCCATATGGCCCCCACAGTGACATGAGATAGAAATCCCAGTGGGTCAAATATAGACATTGTCATTCTCAAAACATTCCTCTTTGTCGTTTTGCCATCTTCATATTTCTTTATGGTGAATTGAAAATTATCGTCTCCGGGATTCCATAAAATCCCAAGAATCCGGAATGTGGAGGCAGAACCATCATTTATATCTTTGAATCCAATTGACTCTTCAGAAAAATATTTCATTACAGAGGAATTTGACATCCAATTGACTACTTCAAACCCGCCAAGAAGTTGAATTCTTCTTACCTCTGAAATAATTCGTATTGCATCTTTTTCCGTGTCTTTCGAATCCAAATAGTCATCGACATAAAATCTCTTGGTGATTGCAGCGGAAACATCAGGATCAGACGTATTTTCTTCTGCATTCAGGTTCTTTATGAATTGTGCACACGACGGGGAGCAATAGGCCCCAAAGGTAATTACCTGCATTTCGTAGGTATCTGGTGGTCTCTGGTAGTCAAGATTTCTCTATAATAGCCGCTGTGCGCACCTGTCTTCCTGTCTTATCCTCACCTGGTGAAACATCTCCCGTACGTCACCACAAAATCCAATTTTCCTTTGTCTGAATCTCAGGAGAACAGCTGTCAGAGGTTGTAACAAATCTGGACCAGGCAATAAACAGTCATTCAGACTTATCCCATTTGCTTTCGCAGCGGCATCAAATACCATTCTGATTTTTCCCGGCTTATTTGCATTCATTGTTGCGAAATGAGGCAAATACCAGGTGTTTGGAGTATTTATGGCTGCTTCTTCCTTGGTGAGTTTCTTCAAGTATCCTTTCTCCAGATATGAATTGATTTTTTGACAGTAGACATTTGCAAAACTGGGTCCTTTTTACATTTTCTCTCCGTACATACAAGTCTCTGATAAGCATGTGACTTACTTTCTGGAAGCTGCATCTGATCTTCTTTCCACAACAGCCCAATTTCAAACCTACTTCCATCGCGTTTAGCAGTCGTTTCCATGATTGTAATCGCTCTCTTCTTATCAGGACTGAATTTCTTCGTTGTAGGAATTACACCAAAAGATTCTGTGGAAAAAGACTGTTTAACCAATTCATGAAGTTCTTTGTCATGTTTTCTATGACAGATATGCAAAGTCTGAGCATGATTCGTGAATTTATCATTAGAATATCCGTATCTAGGTCCGTGTAGATACCATCCAAGCTTGCATTTTGTTGCAATCGGTAACTTTTCTTCTTCATGACTGCAAACTGTTTGTCTAGCTACAATCAGTTCTACATTGTCTTGCCCAATGAGAATGAGTGGTCTTTCATTGAAAAAACTATCAATTGGGAGTCTTTCTAGATAGGAATATGTTTTCCAAGCATTCATGTCAATGGTTTGTTCTGGTAAAGACAAGTTCTTTATGGTACGTACCCCTTCCAGACGATGTTTCTTAGAGTTATCTCCTGCTCCCGAAATATCCATGTCGACTTTTTTCGAATTTTCCAACTTGGACACCACGTTGTTAGTCCACTGGATACACAAATCTTCAGCAACTCCGTTTATTCCCAGAGTCTCCGCCACACTCTCCTCTACCAGGGTAACGGTGGAAGCTTCGTCACACAAAGCCAACGTTTCAACAATGCCATTGGGCCCATGCAGCTTTACTGGAATCATTCGTAGGAGAACATTCATCTCTTGTTGGCGTACTGTGAAAACACTCTGATTACTGTCACTATTGTGAGCATTTGGAATATTTGCCTGGCGGTTGTCCTGGGGTCTATTGTGGGAAGGAATTTTATGCAAAAGATGGTGATGACGGAATTTGCATCCGTCCACCCCGTATGGTTTCCTAATTTTACAGCGAAATTTCTGATGGTTACCGTGCAAGCATGAAAAACCTAGTTTATTTCCTGTAACTGTAGTCCATCTGGTTTCTACATCATCGGACCTGAGTTTCATACAGTTACTTATATTGTGATCTTCCTTTTCACAGTAATCACATTTCGTTTTCAGTTCTCTCGTGTTGAGAACCATATCTGGGCGTTTGGACCATGGCTTTCTAACATTTCTTGCAGTTTCTAAAGAGCTTTGGAAATTACCTGGCAGAGCTACATAACAAGCTCCATTCGCGATTTCCATGAGCCAACTTGAGAAATCCTCTAATGTAACAGACCCCACCTCAAACGCAAAGAATCTGGTAGTTTATTCGAGAGGTCTTTCAACAATTGGGGATTGAACATATGGCCATTGGAATTCAAGGATTTCATTGTAGCAGTGAAATTCTGAACTTCATTAGAAAATATTATCAATTTTTCCATATTACTATCTCTTATTGTGGAAATTTTCTGAATTCTACTAATAATAGTTTTAATGATTAGATCTGACCTGCCAAATTGCATTTGAAGAACATCTATTATCAACTTCACGTCAGTATTTCCTATCATCATCCCAGAGACTGCAGATTTTGCTTCATCTTTCAAGCATTTCCTAAGCTTCACCATAATTTCTGCTTGATTGTATCCGCACATCATCGTTATTCGTTGGAATTGTTCTTTGAAAAGTGGCCAATCCTCCGGGTTACCGTCAAATATGGGAACGTCCTTATCAACGATTTGTCTTGCTAGGAACTTCTCATACTTCGAATCACCTGGGTTAACACTCTTAATCACGTTGCTGATAGTTTGACACAGCAGTTTGATGTCATTGTTTTCTGTTGATTCGGCGATTTTAACAACTGAAGAGGCACCGTTTTTTGAGGATGTCAAAATGATCGACGTTCCTTTCACAATCATTTTCTTGCTCATTTTGTCGAATACTTTCAATAAAATTGCGATTTTCATGAGAAACTGGAGCCATTTCCGTATGTACTTGGGCATTTTCCACCCATGAATGAATTCGAGCATCATTTCCATCCTCACTGATATCTATTACGGGTAATTGACTTCGGCTATCACTATTACTATTTCTTGATGATGAACCTTCTATTATTTCCGCTTCTCTCAACTCATGTTCCATATGAAGAAGTCTCATCTTATTTTCTATTTCACGTTGCTGTTGTTCAAGCTGTTGTCTTGCTTTCTTAGTCTCAATGTTCAACTTTCTCCTTTGTACATCGACACTCGCCTGGGACCGCTTGGAGCTTTTCAGCGAAGCAGTATTTTCACAGGGTTTTTTAGCATGGCTATCAGCATGAACTCTGCTCACGTTTCTGGGTGCTACAGAAGCTTCTCCGAATCCTTGGGGCCATATATAGTCGGCCGATAGACTTCTGTTGATACCTGCGCCTTGCCGTGGACTCCTTCTTTCTTCCATATTTTGACTCATATCGGTTCGACAGGACCAAATGTTGTTGCTAATATAATAATGATAATAATTGGTTTTATTGCCAGATAAATCATAAATCAATTACAATGAATTTTAAAAAAATAAAATAAAATATCGGCAAAAGGCAGAGTTCGCTTTTTATCAACACGAAGTCGATAAACAGCGCTCTTCCACTCAACCTCCATATAGCTTTTTCATTTTTTCTTTATCAAAAAACGTTACTTTCGTACTTTTCTTTATTTTCTGTCAACAACAGTGACAACTCAAAAAGACATAAAAAATCTACTTTTTTCATATACAAGGTGTAACTTCAAAATATAAAAGACTGCAGACTCGACGACTCAACAAACACAATGTATAGAATGCGAGTCCTATGCAGTTCCTAATGCAGTGTAAACTTACTCAGAAAGAGATTCCCTTTCAAGTATAATTGAGAATTCTTGTGACATCTTCAATTGGTATATGTGACAGAGATTTGAGTTCTCTTAGTCTTCTCATTTGATATCTTCATCAATCAGAATGTGTTACGCAAAAAGAATCGAAAAGCACCTCGCATTGAGAGCATGTGGATGATTTACTCAACTTCACATTGTGATTATAATGTAACCTCAATGTAACTCCAATTTAGATGTGCAATAAAACGTCACATTCACCTAACTTTGAGTCATATTTGGAATCACAATGTTAAGCAAAAAACGACCAAAAGGGACCAAAATAGAAGATCTGGAGATGTCGATACGAGTCGCAATTCGACTCACAGGAGTGACGTGGAGCATGACATTTCCGAGATAGATTTGTGTTTACTGGGTAGTTCCGTGTGCTCATTACCGTATCTGGATTAGGTACATTTTCATTAACCTTAGTTGATTCTGTTTTACCTGTTGTCCTAATGTCGTTGTCTTCCTATGTTATTCTTGAATTTTTAAGAATAGAATTCCATATTCGATTGAGGCTTACAGCTTCTTCTTTTCTGTTGAAATTCTCCTTGTGTTTATGGATCCCAATTCGACTGTGGTATCCCTGTGGTATCCCTGGTTGGGGGCAAGAAGTTTCACGTCCTCGAATAGGATCCTGTGGTTTCCTTCACTGAGCGCGATATTGATATATTCTATGCGACCAGGGGAATTGTTCAAGTTATCAGTTCCTTCGACAAACTATTCAATACTTGCTGCAACACCCACTCCGCACTTGCAGGCTAACTCGTGGGAAGCAATATAAAAAAACTAACTTTGAGACCTTCTATAGAATCTTTTCAAAGTTCTACAATAAAGACGAAGCACTGCTTTCGCTTTGTTGGGTATTTTTGTAGTTTTCTACGTTTGGCGTCACGTGCTGCTCTTGCATTTATAAAGGTTATGTCAGAAAACAGATTACATTTCCTGTAGTTGTTTAGCAGTTGAATTCCACATTACTTCTATAACACTTTCTTTGTACTCTTCCTAATTTGCTTTTCTCATATTGAATGAATAATTTTCTAGAAAGCTTGCTAGTTGTTCAACAGGTAATTTTTCTTGTATCTTATAAGATTTCTCATTACAAAATTCTAGAAATGTTTTGGTATTATCTGGGATCAGATGTTGAATTTCTCTTCTAATTACATCCTGGATTTCTTCTCCAAAACGAGACATTCTCGTGAAAGAACACTTATAAATAAAAATTTTTTGCACTCGTTAATTTTTTTGGAAAATTTTCCCTCGTCTTCGAGTCGGAAAAGTTTCCAGTGATAATTGAAGCTTTAGTGGTATATCAATGAATATTTTGCTAATATTTTCACCAACCAATGTTTTTACATGTCTACCAACATAATTCCAAAATGGGTAGGTATGTGCTACTTGGGTTACGAGAAAATTAATTCTGTACTTTGATTGGCCACGTTTGAATAGATCACCTTGTAGGTAAAAAGTCGATCTAGTAATGAATATTGTTCAAGGACTTTATTCTCAGTTTATTATAATGATCACATCTTCTCATTGTCTGTAATTGGTATTAAAAACCCACCCATTTACTTTTTATAATTATTAAACACCATTAAACGAATTAATAATAACGTCTATTTCTATTTTTTTCATTCAAATGTCAATCAAACCAATGTTTTCACGTAATTACTCACTTACCTCTTTTGTAATATCTGGTCTAGTATAGAACCTTGCTAAAAGCCTATCTTGAGCGGGTAGAGGACGGCAATTATTATTTTTTGCCGTTGAGCTCCGTGTCGACTTACTGAACTTTTGATGACTCGGTGCAGTCCAAGCAAGCTCTCAAAACCAGATTGACATCACCAGCGGTGCACTCGAGAAAAATCTCTTTCATGTCGAATTCTCGAACTAATGCCAAATTTTACCTGAACAAGCGGCTGAACTAAGACCGCTCTGACACATGTTATCCAGGTAAATATGACATTATAACTTTCGTTTATTAGTCCGGGCACCATGGGCGGGGGGGTCGAGTTTCCATTTTTAGGTCCACGAGGTGACTTGATTTTATAATACTTATTTTGGGTAGCTGATTCGAAATTTTGAGGTTAAAATGTTGACCTGACATTATACAAAATCAATTATCTACTGTGTGAAGTACTTGCTGTATGTAAACAATATTATAGCTGCAAGCTCATGCGTTCAGAATTCTCATTTTTCTAGAGACAAAATCACTTTTTTTAAAAAGGTATTACTTAATCTTTTAACACAATCGCAAAAAGTCAGGAAAACGTTTTACTTGGACCATTTTTTCCGTGTATGATGCCTACAACAATCTTACCCATAACCAGGACGCTACATGTGAAAAAAACGATTCAAATGCCGAAATGACAAGACGTGATGACGCGAGGATCGCTTCATTCAATTCAACCGTTTCCACAACCAAAGAATATCGTACACGGAAAAATATGGTGCAAGTTAAATGTTTTCCTGACTTTTTTTCGATTGTGGTAAGAAAATTAATACCTATATTTAAAAAATTAACGTTTTGTCTCTAACGAAATGATAATTCTGAACGCATGAACTTGTAGCTATATTATTTACATACAGCAAGTACTTCGAACATTAATTCACTTTGTATAATGTCAGGTCAACATTTTACTGGCGCTGGAAAAGTGTATATACATATTTATCAACTTTGGGTTTCTGAAAAGTATATAACAGAGACTCGTGTTACAGGCATAATACAATAATTTATTTGCAGGAGAGCTTGGTATTCCTACGAAATTGTAACTTGTTCACCTCTTGTTGATTTTCGACCAGTTCGGGATCAATCGGTAGTAACCGCCGCACCTGTTCAACAACTTTTTCGCAAAACTGGCCTCAGTACAACTCCAGCATTTGAGTTAGTATTTGTATGTGGACGTGTTACATCGTGCCGGAATTATATTATATTATTTCTGTTTTGAGTTGTGTGTGTTGGTTATAAAGTTTTTCGAGAGATAAACGCAATTGCAAAAAGAACGAAAAAACTATATTTGACAACTATAACAAGATCAGATAGAGTGACAACTCATAATCAAAAAACAATAATCAGATGACCACAGGTTTCTCCTAACATACAGAGACATATATTTATATTTCCAACAACCCCACATAAATAGATGTCAAAAAAATATTATATATAACAAGAACATCTACTAACAAAAAAAAATCAGCATACCAGCCCGAAATTTTTGACACATTTATCATGTTTAACTCTGACTAATGGTTTAGTTAAAGCATCAGCTGGCATTTGTTCGGTAGGTAAATATTTGACAATAACTTCTTTATTATTAATATGTTCTCTTATGAAATGGAACCTCAAGTCAATTTGTTTGGATCTTTGACTCGTTAGAGAATTTTTTGCCAAGTGAATTGCCCCCATATTGTCACAATATATACTTATTGGATTCAAATTATTTCGAGATTCAATTTCTCCTATTAATTGTCTGAGCCAAAGATCTTCTTGAATAGTAAATGACAATGACATATATTCGGACTCGGTAGACGATAATGCAATAGTTTTTTGTTTTTTGCTAAACCATGATATTAAACCCCTTTGCAATTTGAAACAAGATCCAGTTACTGAATATCTATCATTTATTTTGTTTCCCCAATCTGAGTCACAAAATCCCTCTAATTCAGAATTTTCATGAATATTGAATTCAAGTTTAAATTTCATAGTCCTCTTGATATATCTAAAAATACGTTTGACTTGATTGACCCCAATGAACTTTTGAGTAATTTGTATTAAATCTACTCAATAGACTAACTCCAAATGATATATCAGGTCTGCTGATCTGAGACAAATACAGCAAGCTACCAATAGCTTCCTGATAGGGTACATTCCAGGATGGATCTACTTCCGCGATATCTGTGAAGTCTAGGCCGGAATCCAGTGGTGTGGACACAGGCTTGCTGTCGATCATGTTGAACTTTTGCAGCATCTTCTGGGCGAATTTCTCTTGATCTATCCACAATTTTCCTGCTTCCATATCCCTGGTGATCCTCATGCCAAGACAATCACATGCTTCACCCAAATCTTTCATTTCGAAATTTTCTTCCAGTTTTTTCTTTACCATCGTTTTACTCTTTTCTGAATTTGTGAAGGTCATCTACATATACAGCGATTATCAGAATCTCTTCCTTCTTGCCCTTCTGATAATAGATGCAAGGATCAGCTTTCGATTGAATCAAATCAATTTCTGATAATATTTGATGCAATTTCTTATTCCAGCATCTTCCACTTTGTTTGAGTCCGTAAACTGATTTCTTCAATCGCCATATCCCGCTCTTCTCTCCACCAACGAGATCTGCGTATTCAGGAGGTTCTACGTATATCTTTTCATCTAAATTTCCATATAAATAGGCGGTTGTAACGTCCATATGGTCTATACTCAAGCTATGACAAACGGCTAATTAGAATAGATATCTGAGCGAAGAATATTTCACCACTGGGGAAAAGGTCTCTTGGTAGTCGATACCCGATTTTTGGGCACAACCCTTGACTACCATTCTGGCTTTGAACTTTTTACTTCCAGCTTCATCTTCTTTCACTTTGAATACCCATTTTGTCTTCAACAACCTTTGATTTTCATTATAATCAACTACTTCATAAGTCTCATTTTTTTTTTGAGTGATTTCATCTCACTTCTCATGGCTTTTTCCCATTTATCAGAATCAGGTCCGGAAAGGGCCTCTTCAGCATTGATTGGTTCTATATCTAGATCGTCCTGTATATTGTCTGTTGCAATATAAGTAACAAAATCTGGCATTTGTTTGGGTTTCTTTTGACGACTAGAACGTCTGGGTAATTCAGTATCATTTTCTTCTTCATAAAATTCTTCTATGTTTTCTACCTCGATTCTTGGAGAATTTTCCTCGATATGTTCACCGTCTATAGGTCCAGCCGCTGCATCATCTTCAACGTATGAATGTTCTTCGATGGGAAGTACTACTGTCGTAGGTTGATTGTCAGGTGAAATTGCACTTGCCCATCTTTCATTTTTTGGAACTCTTTCCAAGAAAACTACATCTCGGCTAAAGATTATTTTCTTTGTGTGAGGATCTATCAATCTATAGCCTTTAACAGAACCACTGTAGCCCATGTGAAGATATTTTTTCGATTTTGGATCCCATTTTTCTCGAAGTGGCTTTGGTAAATGTGTCATTGCTTCACAACCAAAAATTCGTAGGTGTGATAGGTCTGGTTTTCTTCCTTCATAAACTTCGAATGGAGTTTTGCCTTTGAGATGCTTTGCTGGAGATCTGTTCAATAAATAAACAGCTGTTGCCGTTGCTTCTCCCCAATACTCCTTTCCCAGTCCAGAATCTAACAGCATGGTACGGGCTTTTTCGACTATCGAACGGTTGAATCGTTCTGCTAAACCATTCTGTTGTGGGCTATAACGAACTGTCAGTTGATGATGAATGCCTGAGGAACGAAGAATTCTTTTGAAATCAGCATTTTTGTACTCAGTTCCATTATCGGAACGTATGGCCTTTATTTTCTTGCCATTTTGATTTTCGACAAAGATTTTAAATTCTTCAAAGACGTTTTTGACTTGATCCTTTCTCTCCATAAAATAAACAAAGATGAAATGGGAAAAATCATCGATGAATGTGAGCATGTACCTAGTTCCACCTATGGTTGTAGTTTCCATAGGCCCGCATAGGTCTGTGTGAACCAATTCGAGTACATCTTTTGTATAACTTTTACTGGGTTTGAACGGTTGCCTTGCTTGTTTACCCATAACACACATTTCACATCTCTCATTCAAGTCTATGTTTTCATCTAATCCAGTCGACATCCCTCTCAAAGATATCATAGCCTTCCTATTTAGGTGACCAAGACGTCGATGCCAAAGAAAAATATTCTTTTCTTGGCTCAGGTAACTTACACCAGTCTGAACTGTTGGAAATATCTCTAGACTATAGATTCCATTTATTTCAGTTGCAGTTGCTACTAGGTCTCCATTTGAATCATGAATACGTCCTCCTTGATCATCGAACGTGACAACATTTCCCTTTTTTACTATTCTACTGACAGATAGTAAATTTACAGCAGCTCCAGGTACATACAGGACTTCCTTATCTTCAACTATGTATGACTCTGCTCCTATTCTGACGATAATCACCGCATTTCCCATTGATTCAGATTTTAATTATGTTTTGTCAACTGCTGTGATTCTCGTGTCAGCTTTGGGAACTTTATCTTTCAACAAATCAGCATCATTGGTGATATGAGTTGATGCACACGAATCCAGAAACCACTTATTTTCATGTACATTACTATTGTCATTTAAAAGATAGGCCACAAAAGCTTTTTCTCCTTTGAAATCTGGCTTCTTCTCATCTGCCTTTTTTCTCGTATTATTTTGACATTTACGAGAAAAATGCCCGGTTCGGTTACAGGTAAAACATCTAGGAGGCCCTCTGGGTTTTTTCTTAGAATTGAGATTCTTAGAGTAGAGTGCCGTCTCACTATTTGCTGACGATACACCTTCCTGGGGACTTACATGTTGTAGAAGTTTCACTTTGATTGAATCTCCAGTTATAGGTACACCTGAACTTTCTAAACCCATGATCATTGGTCGGTATTCTTCAGGGAGTCCAGCTAATAACAGTGTTCTTACCCACTCGTCTGCTACTTCAAAACCTATCTCAGTTAACCTTTGAGCAGTTGTCATTATTCTGTCTACGTACTCATCAACAGATTTACAGTTGCTCAGATTTGTAGTAACGAGGGTCCGCAGCAGTCCTACTTTTCTAGTAAGCCCAGAGTCTTCAAATGCTCTCTCTAAAGATAACCAAGCTTCTGATGAAGTTGATGCTTGCTTTTTATGTGAATAGTTTGATGGATCCACGGCCAGAATAATCTTGGAGAGCGCCTTCCTGTCTTTTGCTTCGAATAGTTCTAAAGCAGTTTTTTCTTCTGGTATATTTCCATTGACAACTTCCCATAAGTCGTCCAGTTGTAGAAATGCTTGCATTGCGAATTTCCACAAGCCATAATTCTCACGGCCTTTCAGTCTCTTGATCAGAGGAAATATACTGTTTGATCCACTCATTTTTATGAAGCTTCACCAACGTGTATTTTTTCAACTTCCTAAAAACTCCTTCAAGTATCACAGTAACGACTATTAGTTAACTGTTGGTCCTGGTCCCATAACCTGTTGGTTATAGAGTTTTTTCGTTCTTTTTGCAATTGCGTTTATCTCTCGAAAAACTCTATAACCAACAGTGTGAATAGTGATGGTTTGATTTATGTATTTTACTTGTTGGTATGTAGAATGTGGATTTTAAAAGACTGAACAACAGTTTTGTTTTAATAAAAATATTAGAAACTCATATATTTTATTACCTTTCTTCACTACCTTTTATTTTCAATTTTCAGAATGTTTGTTATTTGTTATGATCTTAATGAGAAAAGACGTTAGCTTGCGTGCTTGTTCGTTCATTCTTACTGATGAATACAAACAGATTCAACAAGGTTCCTAAATTCTTTATTTTGAAACAGGTTGTACTGGGTTATCCAGTAAGACGAACCGTCAAAATGTTGTATACTTCTTTCCACGTCAACTTATAGTTCACGATCTCCATCTCCAGTTTTTCTCAAGTAGTGTAATTTGCTAGTCTGTATATGCCATGCAAATATGTATTCCTAGAGGATAAACTGAGTCACCGCTTCATTGGTGCAACCGAACCTTTCATATCAATTTAAATTCAACAATGAAATGAATGTATTGAAAAAAAGGCTTTATAAAATATTACTGATCCCTGTTTGAAGAACTAATAACTGTGAAGGCAAGTGGCTATTTCAATTGAGTCCGGTGTATCCTGATACCGAAGATGGAATGAAAGCCACTACAGGTAAGACAAAACCTAGATTGGGGCTGATAAAATGACAAGTTTGCTTCTAAGAAAGAGTTAAATATCGATAGGTTACATTATGTTCCTGAAATTACATCAATAACAGCAAGTGATCAAATTCAGTAATCTAATTTTTCTTGTGGCTAATAAAGCGTCTACTTGTCCCATATAGTAGACAAATTTTCACTTGGTGGTATGCATATATTAGGTTAGGTTAGGTTTGAACATGAGTGGGCCCGTATCAGGCCCTCCACTGCGGCAAATGGCCTATTGTGGCTATTGGCCTATAGTGCATATATTACTTGCTACTATTAATTTTTTGTCCGTGTAGAAACACCCGAACCGATAATTGCCTAAGCATAAGTGAATTGACTACCCCAGTCGCCTTTATCGATTGACGTTATCAGTGAGATGGCAAGTGAAGTTGTCTCAGATAGACGATTCAATAATATCATTATTCATACGACGAGCTTAGAGTGCATTTATATAGACATCAAACATGGAAAGCTATTTGTGTATTTATAGCGCAAAGTCATTGATTGCCTGTTTGGTCGATTACTTCTTCCTTTCCCCTTTTATTTTCAATTCTTATTATTTTGTATTTCGCTTCCTCCTTGATAGTTTTGTAAAACAGATTCTCACCAGCAGCAAGCTGTCATATTCTACCTCGTATTCTACAAACTAATGCACGGAACCACCAAGTGAAATATTGCATATTATATGGGACTAGTACACGCTTTATGAGCTACAAGAAAAATTATATTCCTGAATTTGATTACTTGCTGTTATTGATGTAATTTCAGGAACATAATTGTAACTTACCAATATCAAACTCTTTATTAGAACAAACTTTTCATTTTATTAGTCTCTATCTACGTTTTATCTGCAGTAGGTGCTCAGTTTGATTACTACTAGTGACAAGTAAATTTACCATTGATTAAGAATGATTCTCTCTCAATTAACTCATACCTATACCTAAATCTACTAAAATATAGTAGTTGCTACTATACAGTATTCCATCTCTATTTCCCAAGCAACATAATTTTTTTCCTTAAAATCGAACGAACTTCTATTTCGATAATCATCGACATACCTACTTGTTGTATGTATTCCATACTACAAACCAAACTAAAATTGCAAATGGAGATATCCGCCTGGTGTTTTTCTGGAACGAAAAATAAAGAATAAATGTGAGTAATTTGAATGCGTAGAACAGAAATTAGCTTGTTTCAGTTGGATTGTTAAAACGTAAAACGTAGTGACGATTAAAAATAGGTATGCCATGATGCATAATGAATGGTCTAATATTTACGAGTGGTGTACGTGACAATTCTCGTTTTCTGATGTTTTTGTATCATGGCTTGTCGAAGAAATGTATGTTTTTTTACAGCATGCACTAGGCGTATTTACTACAGTTTTGTTATCGAACGATACGCATTTATCATGAAGCTCGAAAAAAACTTGCATTCAGAAAGATATATCTTCGAAAATACTCGAACGACCAGTGGTATACCGATGAAATTTGAAAAATAATTCAAGGGAATATTACTGTAATTAATAAAAATCTTTTAGATACTGAAATTCTATTATAAATGATAACATATAAATACAGTTCAATCAACAGATTACTAAAAATATGAAACTCAAAATATAACTAAAAGTAATTAAATATGAACACAAAGTTGTGATCAAGTTCCTTCCTGCTCATAGAAGAGAATATAGGCATCACTGCTCACGAGGGATTTAGATGAATTTGGGGTCACATTTGAATCATTATAATCATGCCACGTGCTCACATAAAGATGTTTACATTGGGCTGTGTAGTGCCCACTATAGGTAGTCCCACTTTGATTAAACAATGCATACAGACTATAACAAGGAGCTACGTTGTCTGCTTCATAATTACTCATGTCCAATCCCTTTAAAGGAAAATCAATGGGGGCATTCAGTTTTCCCCAAAATCTATGTGTTAGAGAAAAACGTTTTGAATGGAATACTAAAATTTTCGGGAATTTTTGAATTGATAAAGATTTCATGCACTTCCTTCTCATTTTGCACTTCGCACATGTCGGCTTCTCGTCACTATCCAAAGTTTCTTTCTTTCTGAATGAATCCAAACATTGTGAAGGTCCTGATTGCCCTGTTACTTGAGGTATTGGTAAGGAATGGTCCCAAAACGGGTCAATGGAGATTGAACAGTGATCACAATAAGTACATTTTAATGTAGGTTTTAAGAGACCAGATTTCGAATACTTTTTTGCTAATTTCTTCTAATTCTGACAAATTTCAGATTTCTTACCTTTCACTTCGTTTCTTTGTGAAATAGTCTCTTAAAATTCCACTCGTTATTATTCTCTCATACTCCGGAATGGATATGGCAAGCGCTAGCAGACCGCTGATACACCGGCCACCCTTAAAAATGTTTCTTAAGATCGTGTCTGGCCTTCCCCGTATTATCTTTATCAATCTTGGCCACAAACGGAGCATGTTTTGGCAGTAGTTGATGAAATGAAATCGATCACAAAGAGAGTTTTCCAATATACCGGGTGTCCGCGGAAAGTGGCTCGCCCCTATAACTTTTTTGTTTTTGAAGATAATGGAATGAAATTTGGAAGATCTGTATAAGACTGCATCTTTTGACAAGTAATTCAACTGCATGCAACTTTTGGTTTCACCGGAAGTGAGATTTTCAAATGAGACATCCGGTATATCTTCACTTCTCTTCTCTCCTTATGACATACTGAATATAACCATGTGTTACTTGTCACTTTTTGTAACCGAATTTTATTTTTGTTTTGAAATTTATTCTTTGTTCTAGAGGGCTATGGATATCTTCAAATCACTAATGTCACCCCTAAAACTTTGAGAATGATACAACTTTACTTGATATGCAACATTTCATTTAAAAATTTCTATTTTACTATTTTTTTTTTCAAATGGCAACGTAGTGTCTCGTTGGGTTAAGAAAAAAGAGCATTTGATTACGATTAATTTATTACTGCACATTATTAGGTTTCAAACAAACTTCCGTCAAAAAACTATGAAGGATTAAATTATAAATTTCTCAAAATGAAGGATCTTAAGAGATTAAAATGAGATTTAATTAAATACATTGAGCAACCTGTTACCAACACTTAAGACACAAGATCAATAATCCAAAAGCTAATAAAATATTTTGTTGCATAAATATTATCATAAATATGTTTTTTAAATAAATGAGATTTTTTTGGTCGACAATTGAAGGAAATTAGCCAATACTTGCTTCTGGTTTATTTCATAGGAAAGACCCATAAGAATAGTGCAACTTCCAATAAAAACCCAACCTCCAGACAACATCGTTTGAAAGATCAACTCGAAGTACAAAATGGGCGGTGAATTGCCAAATTCAAACAAATAGCGGAAAAAGTTCCTTCTTTACCAGCATTCTTAGTTCGGTAGTTTTCGGATAGAAAGCTCCATTTTATGTTTCATTCATCTCAGGGTCTGCTGTGATTTTGATAACATCGGTTAGAGTAAGCCAGAACGCAGACACAGTTGGAGTTGTTTGTTGTTTGGTGTTCGGAGATTATTCATGAGCGTATCATGTAGAGTAATTTGAGGGAGGAAAAATAAAAAGTAACAAAATCAATGACGGTGTCCGAAGTTTCGATTATATAGAATATAACAAATTTTTCCTTAATGGTACACATGCGAATTTTTATGAACTTCCTCCTGAAGGTAGTGCACTTACAGCAGTTGATTTTTTTAATATTTCGAAAAGTGTGTTTTTTGAAAAACACTAAAAAAATTTCAAGCTTTTATTGAAATTATGACCCACCTCCAGTCGTCCGATCAACATGAAACTTGGCAGCTGTTTATAATTCAGGTGGCAATGTATTATGAAAGGAAATGGCACTGGATACATGTCTTCCTGGGGCTCTTCGGATATTTTTAATTTTTGGATAGGTATATCATTCCATAGATCAAAAGAAACAATTTTCATCATTAGACTCTTCTTCTTCACAAAGAATGAAGATCAAGACAGTCTCGTATGCTTCTTGTATGACGATACATGGTGAGGCCAAAAAGACGAATTCTTGGAAACCGATACTTAAACGAAATCATGAGTGAATGTACATATTATTTATTTTGGTACAAAAACTATGAAACTTTATCTTCATTCTCTATAAAAAATCAAACTCGAATAATAACAACGAATCCTGTCGTATCATATCCGATGATTTAACACTAGTTTTTGTTCACTGTGTAGTATGCACGTTGTGAAATGTTTCGAGAACGGGTCATTGTTGTCATTTTCAGAATATGCTACGAGAAAGTCATTGAAAAGTCCGCACATGGGCGAGAAACAGGTCTCAGAAAAAACGCATTTTCTGCATCAATCGGTATTTTACATAGCATATTATACCCGAAAATGAAGAAATATCCACTCGCAGACAAAATTTTCCATATTTGGCGTTAGATATTCAACCCATTTGTGTAGCTCACCCTGTAGGGTCAGCAAGAAAGTTTTTGAAAAAAGTTGCTTCTCTTGACCTCTAAAATATATCCAAATATCAAACAAATCTGACGAGCCCCATGAATATATGTATCCAGTGACATGTCCTTTTTTGTTTTGAACTATGACAATTTGCTTTCAAAGTACACACGAATTCAGATTGGAACGAAATATGGTGTAGTGGGAGTTTTTAATTCCGTTTTTCCATACAGTTGTTCTGCTGATACTACCCAAGAAAACTGCATGAATTAAGACATTATTATTATCATTATTACGACACTGTTTTCATAAACTCATCTTTTCGAAGTAGGTATGTTTTATTATAAAATCAGTAGTGTATTAGCGTTCAAACGATTTTCGGGTACAAGCCCGAATGAAAAATACTACAAAAAACTCAATTCACTTAAACATACCAGATAATTAAAAAATCAGGATGATGGTGGTTGACGATATCGGAACGTCGGACAATAAAACTGATGACATGAGATAGCTTATAAGAGTTTAAGTTGAATGTTTCATATTTTGTTCCAGCTCTGACGATAACATCAGAAAAAATTTAATGAAATACCTACCTTGTTAACTTGAAAATCCAAAGTTTGCTTAGGAATTTTACACCTACTCTCATATGATGGCCCTTCTTTTATGCATCTGCTTTCCATTTAACCAAAACCGTTTGTATATCACCGTTTCCGATATGCCCAAATATACCAACATATTGAAATAATTCATAGAAATAGCTCAGAAGTCTAATGAGCTACATACAATCTGGTGAATATATTCCAACGAGCAGTGAGCAGTGATTCATTCCGAAAAACCTTTTATCTTCATACCAGTACAAAACCCTGTTGCCAAGCTCTTATATCAATAAAAATATTCAAGTTCAGAGTTTTCCTCTATCCAGTCTTGTTCTGTAAAACATTGGAGTTGATATTTCAAGAACATTACTCTATAATCATGTCTACCTAGAGACTAGAGAGTCACCTAGAGACTATTCAAATGAAAATTATATGAATTATAATTTGAATGTGACCATAAACGAGACTAAATATTTCAACTTGCAACACTGCCCAGCAACGTGATGTTTTCACGAAGATTCACGAATCATTACGAAGAATTAACTTCGGGAAATAGTAGAAATTAATTTTGATAACATTTTCGTTTTTGGGGTTGGAAAACTACCACTGCCCCCTATCGCCATTGGCTTATATCGGTCAGATTAGACCTACATAGATGCTGAGTTCATGCTTGTTGGAAAACACTCCATATAGGTAAATTATTCATTTAATACCATTTATTTCCTATTCCGTATCAAGGATATTTTTGACAGGATGTGTTTGGGAAGGATATTAGATTAGATACTGTGAAAACACCCTTTATAATTCAAAAAAAAAAATCCGAAAGTGAAAATTTGCATTTTCATTTGATAATTGAAATGAAATGAAGGTATTTTTTGTAATGTCTAACAGAAAACAAATACTTCCCCGGCAGAAGCCCTGTATGTATATTTTTTATGCCGCTATTTTGTCACATGTTTCAAACTATCAATCAGAGCAAGTTAATATAGCAAAAGTAGCAAGTAAACTAATATTTCAGAACAATTAATAACTAAAAAGAAACAAAAAGAGACAAATTCAGATTTTTTTGGAAAATTGACACTGTACACGTTATACAGGGTGTTTCATAATAAATACGCAGGGTGTAATAGCTCGTCCAAAGATATGAAAAAAAGTTTTCATTAACTTACCCCCTAAAATGCACCATTTTCGAGATACAGGGTGTTGAAATTTTAAAAAATTAATCGTTTTTTGCGAATATCTCTGGAACCGTTTATCGCACAGAAAACAGATTTCGTAGGCATTTTCTACTCGTAATAAGCTATGTTTTGTGCGGATTTTTTATTTTTTCAAATTCATAATTGGTGATAATTTTGAAGGGGTATTGGGTGTTTTTTTCTCCAACTTCTACGCCACTGGAAAAAGTGCAGTTTTGAGCCTCCTTTATAAACCCCCAATGTTTTCTACACAAAAAAGGCATTCTTGGTCATAAGTTTTAAAGTTGATCGTTTTCAAGAAAAATCAGCTTTCGTGTTGTTTAAATAATGTTTTTTCCTCGAAAAAATTGCTGCGTGCATTGAAGCTAACGGCGGACATTTCCAACAATTCAACTGAGTATGATTGTTATTGTTTTTTTTTTTATTTTGCAATTAAGAAGTCAACGTTTGGTTTTGTTACTTGTTCTAACGTTTAAATAAATTTTGTATAATTAGGAAAAATATTATTTAAAAAAATTTACCATGTTTTTCAACATGAAAGTTGATTTTTCTTGAAAACGGTCAACTTTAGAGCTTATGACCAAGAGTACCTTTTTTTGTGTAGAAAACATTGGCGGTTCAAGTAGGCGGCTAAAAATCATACTTTTTCCAGTGGCGTAGAAGTTGGAGATAAAAACACCCACTACCCCTTCAAAATCTTCACTAATTATGAATTTTAAAAAATAAAAAAACTGCACAAAACATAGCTTATTATGAGTAGAAAATGCACTCCAAATCTATTTTGTGTGCGATCAACGGTTCCGATATTCGCAAAAAACTATATTTTTTTTTAAATTTCAACACCCTGTATCTCGAAAATGTTGAATTTTAGAGGGTCAGTTAATAGAAACTTTTTTTCATATTTTTGAACGAGCTATCACATCCGGAAGTCCTGCGCATTTATTATGAAACACCCTGTATAGACTTTGAATATGAAACATACAGATCTTCGGGCTAGTCATATCACTTAAGCCTAAAGGTTATATATGGGTCAAAATTTTGTAACTATGTTAATTGCATCATGAAAACTGTGAAAAATTTGAATTTGAATTACCGTGGCGGCTGAATTTTATAATAGTTATAATTGTTAATTATTGAGTTATAGGAATCACATACGGATCATTTCAAATTTTCGATTTTTCATGTTTTAGACGTGGTTTTGAAAAAAGCTTCATCAGTTAATTTGTGAAAACTTTTATTCTTGAAAAAACAAATTGTCGAAATGGGTAAAACTGCCAACTGAATTTACTAATTTCAAAGAAACCATCGCTTTCAATAAATAGTAGGTATCAGCAGTAAAATAATTGGATCTAATAAATGGTATCCAGTTATGTTGACAAAAGTTGAAATTACTACTGCCAATGTATTTGAACTAAAGGTCAATAAGCAAAAAATAGAGCAATTGGTAGTTACATTTGCAACATGTTTTTATTAAACTGTCTTCCTGACAATTCCCGTTTACTACAAAAAAGACCTAGGTAAAAGTAACATCATTCTTCTGGATACTCATCATTTCTCTGTCTGGTAAGAAGCCAGAGGAATGACGCCAGATGAATGACGCCAGAGGGATGACGCCAGAAGAATGAGATTCTTACAGCCGTATGCATAGTCAATTCCAGCGACTCGCCAGAGTTTCGCCGCTCGCTACACAATAACTAAAATGCACAGTCGAGCTCCAAAAAAGTGGTACATCGCTAGCGTTTCGCCAAAATGTGACTTTTCGGGTAGTTTTCGGGTAGTTGGAGCTCGACTGTGCATTATAATCATTGTGTAGCGAACGGCGAAACTCTGGCGAGTCGCTGGCGATTGATTATGCATACGGCTATTAATGTTCCCGTGAAATAATTCACCACACCCTAATTCCATAACCTCACATTTTGCATAAGGAAATACACGAGAATAATATTAAACTCTCTATAGATGCATTTAGTCAACATCATTTTAAAATTGTGCTTAAATAGGTATATGTTAAAAGCAAAAGTTGAATCTGATATATCAAATGGCACCGTTTATACAACAATGTTAAGTTTATGCTAAAAACCTTTGATGTTACCGTTATGTTTATGATAATGCTTGTGCTAAAGTTGACTAAATCCAACGATTATATACAACGAAAGGATGGCTCAGTTCACTGAAATCTTCTTCCTCGATCACGTGACCGCTGTGTCGTCAGCACTGGGCCTCGCTCGTTTGAAATCCCATACAAATGCATGGGAATGAATACGTTTTCTGGACGTTTTTTGATATTACTAGAAAAATAGAGTAAAAATTTATCAAATGATATTTTGAAATGCCAGATTGGCATTATGTATTTACTGAAATTGTAGTTAAGTTGGCCAATAATTTAGCCAAAAATATATTGTGATGAATTCAAAATGAAGTAAACTATTCATTCCTTTATAACATTTAATGTGATGTATGAGCTTAAAAAATCAAATTTTACCATCACAGAAAATTAAAATTTGCTGTGTACAATAGTACAAAAGCAGTTAGCAACCTATAATCATAGTTTACACAGGTACTATTGAAAAAATATATTAATAATAATAATACCTAAATGTTGTTCATTGAATCAGAATTACATTAAATCCAAATGGCTATCGACCGAGGTCCTTCTGCACATTAAATACAATTTTGTTTTGTGATAATACACATATGGATAAAATAATTAAAAAAATTGCATACCTTATCCTATTTGAAAAAGAAAATAAAAAATTTATATTCACATATAAAATAAAATAAAAAATTCGACATGATCTTGATAAAAGTATAGAATTAGAGTTGAATATTTGTTGAAAAATGTAGTAGTTTTTCCAGCAAGGTTTCTTCTGAATAGCGGTGTCTTTGTTGCACATTAAGGTTTCTTCTCAGGGCATATTTGGTGATTACCTCTATGTTTTCTTGTTTTTGTGAAAATTTCCTGGAGAGATAGTGTATACGATCCTGTATCGGAGTTACATTGGTCAGCTGATAAAGCAGAGGATTAGGAGGGTTATGAAGAGGATTGTTAGGGTGTCTTATCTTGGAGATTTTCCTGATACATTATTATATATTCAATTTGGATAGGATAAGTAGAATCGTCATTAATATTGAAGTATGATAACATATTTCCAATATAAATAAAACAAATTCAGGTACCTATCTAATTTTTACTATTTTAATTGAAAACTACTCAATAATAATAACAATCATAAATATGCAGAAGATAGAATATTGTTAACAAAGCTTGGGCACTATATAATGTATCGTAGAATAATACTGCCGTATCTAGTTTTGCAAGAGTTTCGAGTTTTTTGAGGATACGACACTTCCCCAGCTAGTTTCATCATCAACAAAACATCTTTGAGCAATCCGGACCAATATCTATTCGAGATGCCCAACGCTTCAAACTTGACAATGAAGCTAAGGGATAATTCAAATTTTTTCGAAGATACACAAAGCATTTTTTGCTATAGTACCTCAAAGTTAATGCAACAGATATCTCTTCACAAGTCCAGTGAATCATTTTTCAATGATGAGCTACCAACTTTATTTGGTTTCGTGTTAAAACTAAATCTTTCTCCAGCAATTGTTCAGCTGTGAGTGACTTGATTGTTGTTGTAGTTGGTCGTGTATAAAATTTCTTTTTAGAATATTCTAGCATTGAAGTTAAACCTTTAACTTTTTTGCTAGACGTTGTTTTTAACTGACTGTATTTCTGCAGCAATGTTTCGTATTTCTTTTTGTAAAATTCAGTTTGAGCAGGTGTCTCTTCAATACGGTCAACATGAATTGTATGGTATTGCGTAGTTTCTTCAACAGTCCTAACTGCTTGCAAATCCTGAGATGGTTCAGAGATGGAAATTTCATCATTTTGGTTTATCTGTGATGAAGCAAAGCTTGAGGAAGCAAGTAATGCATCCACCATTTCTTGATTCTTTCTCCTGGTAGCTCTTTTTTCACGAGCGGTTTTCTGCAACTTTTCTTCATTGTGTTTGTTTCCCAAGTTTACTGTGTGTACTGCAGTTTTTTTCAAAAAAATTCGTATGGGAAGGCCTAGAAGATAAATATATGATTAGAAACAATAGGATTTGACTTCCATAACTCACCTAATAATTCATTCTGTAAATCTCTTTCATAATCATTATTTGTAAAAGGATCGGAACAAATGGTTGACGAATTGATATTGAAAGAATCTGCTCTTTTACACCGATGCACCCACTACTTTCTTATAGTAGAAGATACTAAATCTTTTCCTGTTGGGAAACTGTGAAATATTATTTTCGATCCCATTCTTCTTGGAGATTTTTATTATTCCTGCAAGAAGCCACAGCACAAATCCGTCCCGGCATGATCTGAAAAATCAACAACTTAGAATAACAGTAACCTAAAAAATCCTCAACATATCGGAGTTCTCTGTAGACCCCTACTTACCTCAGTTCAGTCCTCTTTCAACACCAGGAAGAAATAAACTGGTCTATCACTCAAACCGTTACTGAACCTAAACTTAAAGCTAATAATACAACTACTGACTAGTATACAGTGAACGAAAAAAAGCAAGAGAAAGGCAGGACTAAGAAAGAGAGAAAAGAAGGAAAGATAGAAAAGGGAGAGAGAGAAAATAATCTTTATATTAGTTCACTTTACGAGAGCAGTGATTCCTTTAGGTTGTGAATCTGCTAGTTTGTGTGACGACGCTGTGAGAATTTTATTTCTTTTTTTTTGCTCTGAGTTGGGTGAAACATTTAATTTTGTGGTTCACGCAAATATTCAATCATTGACTTTTTTGAGGCCTTCTCTGTAGTCGGTGATTTTGAAGGTATTCATGTAACTGTCAATATTATATAAAAACTTCGTTTGAAAATTTCTTTTCTATGTCGAGGAATGGCGATCGAATATTATGTATATCTCTTCTAAATATGACTTTATCATGGAGATAGTTGGGTTGCTAAAATTTCAATAGTTTGTAAAAGTTGGATAGGATACCTATGTAGTTGACGCCTGTTGGACATATTCCATTCAATTTCTTTAATTATATGTGAAATGTTCTGTCTTCTTTTTATATAAAAAAAAAGTCTCAAATAGCAGTTCTGAACTTTCTGAATACGCTGACTATCCGCGCTATCTAAACATGGCCCATAAACGATGTCGCAGTAGTTGAATTGGGAAAGAACTAACGAATCACACAGCATTTTTTTTTACATCTTGGCCTAAATAGTGTCTGTGTGGGTATATCATCTTTAAGCTTATGTAACTTCTTTTCAACATATTGTCGACCTGTTCTTCTTTTTGAAATGGCGGCGCTGGGGACATTTTTTCTAAAATCAATATGGAGGCACTGTAATGTCATCCATCGAAATAAACGGAGCACTTTTATTAGTTTTTGATGGAACATGCGAAAATTTTTATTCATCGCCAATCAGGATTCCATGTAGTAATTCTTTCAAATAACATTCTTTCTTTTAAATTTTCTCCAAAATTTCAAATAGAAAATGGTACTTTTTTTTAAATTAACTTTGGTTCTCCAAAGAGGTAGAATATCTGGGGAAATGTAGAAAAAAATCTCCTAAGTGGGAAAACAGGAACATTATTCCGGTTTGTTTGCCACAGAAGCTTTCCACGGTATATTCTCAAGCGTAATGAGATATGTGGTCATTTATATAAAATTTTCTGTTTCAGATTGGAACTGAAAAGCTCATGTTCATAGCCAGGGGATTAGTGAAAGTGGACAAGTGTCCCCAGCTGTGCTTCGTTAACACCATTGATTGGAAGAAGATAGGAGCAGATGACATTCACTTCACTAATATGAACAATGGAACTTGCGATGCCTGTTCTGCCAAGTGTAAGGGTGAGTTTGCGAAAACAGCACACTTCATTGTACAAATAGAGATTGACCATTTTTGTATGCGAATGAAAGTATAGCTTGAGGTTGGCGATTGTCGTGAAGTTTACTCAAAGTTACAATGAGAAATGGTTACACGCAGAGAAAAGAATGGTAGAAATTACTAGAATCGTCAATAATTTAACCACGAAAAATGTTAAGAATATGGACAAACTTTGATCGTAGAGAGATGTACCCTTTAAAAACGTTAAGATAACCCTGAGAAAGTATTGCTAGGTAATGCAGTGATATTGATCACGAAAAACAAAAATCGATCAACGGAGCATAGTGGTTATATTTACCACGACTACATATTATCGAATAACCACCCGCTGATTATTTTAAACTATAATTCATTAGTGAATCTGGAACAGAAACCCCCACCTATTCAACTGTTAGATTTGATCAGAGAATTTTTTACTAAAGTTCGCGGTATATGTTTCTTCCATCTGTAATATCACCTGTAGAGTATTTTTTACCAAGACTAGCTAGTAGAATGATTATCGAACAGTTTACCACACTCTCCCTAATGATATTAAAACCCAGTTCAGTATGCAATACCATGTACCATTTTCTGTTTTCCATATTAGTTTTAGTCTTGTTTCAAACCACGAGTATTGCAAAGTTTATGTTTTTTTTCTTAAAATTCGTGCTTATTATTGCCTACTCGTGGTTCGAAACCAGACTAAAACTAATATGAAAAATAGCAAATGGTTCATTATTATATGGTATTGTATACTGAATTGGGTTATAATTTCATGGGGTTAAACAACGTAAGAAAGTAGCAACAGCTAATATTTAACATTTATTAAAAAAAAATGAGAATATACAGAACAAAAGTTTTTGTAAAAAATGTACTTTCACTTGACTCATATAGGTAGGCAAATAATAATGATAATATAAATGAAATCGCAATTTAAAAAAAAAAAACAGTTGATCCACAACGTAATAATTAATAATAATTTGTCCGTTTCAAACATCATCTTCCTCAGAAACAAAATATTGATTGTGCCCAATCAATATTGGTATCGGTTGCATAGCTAATTTCAACGGTTCATATTTGTTTCATTTATAGAGCAAATTGGGCTCTATATCTGGATCAGTCTGAAAATAAAAATCCAACATATATAGCAATTGAATCGAATATAACTGGATGAGAATATGGTCCAAAGATTAGAAAAAAATTTAGACGAGTTTTCTTGAAAAAATCGTTCATTTCAAAAAAAATTCACATGCATAGTAAGTATGGATATTTTCTATTATTTTAAGTTCACCCTAAATTATAAGAACTGCACTTTTATTTACCTTAACAAAAAGAATAAGTCCCTAGCTCTAATTGCCTGTAGATAAAAGTGAAAGTGCGGCCATACTTCATACTGGCTGATTCCCTGAAAACTGAGATATCTAACAGCTTATTTCTCTTCAAATGTCTGTTCAGGTAGAGATTCTTACATGTTCTTATATCTTGCTCCGAACATCTTCTGGAGGTGTTATTTCAACTGAAAATAAAAAGTTCAGACTTTGCCTAAAAATGGACTGGCATAGCTACTTACCAAACTATATTAATTTAGCTGATGGTCAAACGCAGGAAAGCATTCAATTATATCCTGACTGGGCTTTTTCCTGGAGGTTAGAGTCAACCACGCTATATCTTTCTGTTCGCTTGGGCATAGATCGGTAGTGAACCAATCTAGAAAGTGATCAGACTAAATGAATATCTAATTTTTTGTCCATGAACGTATTAGGATCAGAAAATAAATAAATGATCATATCTGAAAGTAATATTGAAATTTTAGATTATTATGAAAAACTAAATTATTTGATTTCAAAATGTATACTTACCCATCTGATCTTATTTGATGAATTTGTTCATTAGTCCATCATGAGTTTTTCAGATTTTTCTCTTATTACAGTTATGAGTATAAGGTTCCTCTTGTGTAATTTTTATATTGTCGACTTTTTATGATGGAATGAAATATTTTTTTTTATTAAAGAAATACTTTCACGACTCCATTTGTCTTTAGTAGGAATTCGTCTCTTGTGTTCCTGAAAAAATCATTGTCATTTATGGTTCACATCAGCAGCTACATGATTATATCTTTGATATCTGTTCTTATACAGGGGTACAGTTGAGATAGCAAATGATGAAACTCTGAATTGAATGTAAAGTCAAGAAGGTATAAGTGGCATTTTCATATAAAATGAATACAGTCACTCCGATTTTATAAATATATATGCCGAATTGAAAAATACATCAGGTGACTTAATATTGCTTTCATTACTTTCGATGGATATGAAGAATTCTATCTCATCATCATTAAATGAATATTATCTTTATCAAATACATAAAGAGTTGAATTGAGAAATCAATGATCCTGTGTTTGTCTACTTTATTAAAATTTGTGAATTATTTCTGAATGGCCTCTGCTTTTTTCACTATAAAAATTGTTGTTTGTACTTTGCGTTTCTTCCTGTGAATGAACTACATTATTTATCATTTTCTGGTATAGTCGGACAGAAAGTATGCTTAAGCTTCTACCAATATAATACCTGATAATTTTCTCATTGCAAAATAGAATACCACGACAGTACAAACAACAATCCTATCGTATAGCACGACCAGTGGTAATTTGAGAAAGAAACGGAATAAATACCACAGGAGCAGTAAAAACAACGTCATCATACAATATACCTCGATTGCTGGTGATGTGAAAAGGTTGTTTCATAGAATTGTTCAGTTCTATCATTCAAGAAATATTATTCGTCTCAATAATAAGAAAAGTAAACTAGTTACATACCTTCAAATAAACGAATTGAATGAATTCCAACTTCGTAATTCCGTTGATTTTTTTCTCATAATCAGGTTGATTGTTCAGAGATAGTATTCTCCAATGATTTAGTGGTGTATTGACCCCTCTCTTCCGCTACCCTGATGACCGGTATACTGAAACAGGAACACAAGTTTAGAGATTCAAGTCTTTCATCAAACTTTTATCTCGCTTCTTCTTATTGTTCAGCTCATGGAAGTTTTTACATTTAATTTACGGCCATTAATGATTTCATCATCTAAATTGTCTTCAACACTCATCTATGTAGTCATACGCTGACATCTTGTATGAGCCCATGATGTTCAATTATTGACTTCGGTCCATTGAACGTATAGAGAAGCGGCAAAAACAAATCGTATTTGAATAAGTTCTCTGAAATGTCAAAGCCATATAGAATTATAGAATCCATATTCAGAAAATTCTGTTGACTTGAAACTCACCTTCAAGAGTAGTAATAAATTTCACTGCTCACTAACTGTAATAATATACTCAGACCTCTGGACTCAGGCGTAAGCTCCGAGAACAATTGAATTTAAATAATTCTCCATAGGTGTACGAACCCTCTCTCAAGCGTTATCGCCCAGCAACTCAACTGAACGTTGAACGATAATTTTAACTAATATAACTTTATGTTTACCATTCTGTTCTGTAAGTATTACTAGGAATGCCATGAATTCAGATGATATCCAGATGATATCCACCTTGAATGGAAAGTAATCTTGAAACTTGATTCTTGTCCAGATTCACTGAGAATGTGGTTATTATTACTGTTATCCCTTATAAACACAAAATCATTAGTAATTATTATCTTCTATGGGCGGTAACTGCCCTTATAAACTTTAGTTGATAATACTGGTAACTGAATAATGACTACGACTTCGTTTTTGCCAGGAGAGTATGATGAACTATGACGCATCTTAAAGCGATTTCTACCGTAGAAAGATAGTTTCATTTACCAGAATATTGCAGAACTCTGAAAAATCTCAATAGGATATACTGTTATGGTACAAGGTAACGTTAATTTCAGTATCATCTATCCACGAATACACGAAATTTCAACCACATTAGATTGTTCACGGTCAGTTTTGTAAGAGTACAGCTTACTTTTCGGGGCTGCGATTTGTTCTACGATTGGGTTGTCAAGTACCACGAATTTCAGACTGTCAAAGTGTGGTGAATGAATCAGTCTGTCGGATTTTTCTGCGTGTACACTTGGAAAACTAAAAGGACCCCGCACAATAGCGTAGGAAATTGGCCCACAGTGGGATTTTCCTGAAATTTACATATGTTATTGGTATTGAGTTTCTGATCAATTTTTCTCATGGACCCAATCCTTTAAGACCAATGATTTAGCTCTCAGGGTCGTATTTAGTATATGTGCCAAATAAACAAGACCCTTTTTTCTCAAGTCCATGCTTTTTTTATTTCCTATTAGAATTTAATTAAATAAGAAATGTTGTGAAATCTTAACATTTGTTTTTTAAAACAGGTACTCTGTGGAACATGTTTTGTCCTACAGGACAGTATTTAGTAAAATTGTATTTGCCAAGTGATCCACAAAAAATTGAATCAAATTGATTTTGTTATAACTTTCTCATTTCTTGACCAATTTCAGTGGTTGATAGCTCGTTTGATAAATGAATGTAGCTTTCTTTGTGTACATAACAGAAGTGGTCGCTATATTAATATCCAAGATGGTCGGCATAACCAACAAACTTTAAGAAGGACTTAATTAAGAAAGATAGAAACAGGAAAAAGTAAGAACTACAATGGTTCGATTGTTAAAATCAGTCATTTACTTCTTGAATTATCTAACTCTATGAGGATGAATTGATATTTAGTTAACCTAGACCCGTTCCCTGCATAAACAAAATATTGCGTTACCATAGCAACGAACAATAACTTATTAGAAGTGTCAGTGTAAAGTTCGACGTCAAAAAAGTAAACCGGAGTTACGCATTAAATTAAAAGAAAAAATATGTCCACCGAAATTGTGAAAATCTACAATTTGGAGTATCGAGCCATCATCAAGTACTTGTATTTAAAAGGGTTAAGAGGTAAGCAGATTTACGAAGATATGCTTAATATCCTTGGTGATCAATGTGATTCGTATGCGACCATGAAAAATTGGACTGCAAGCTTCACAAGAGGTAAATTTTCCAATGAAGATGATGACCAATCGGGAAGGCCAGTTTCTGTGTCAGTCCCCGAAAATATCGATGCAGTTCATGACATGATTTCAACAGACCGTCGAATTGGGCTGAAACGGATATCTGAAGCACTGAATATTTCATACGAACGCGTTCATCATATAGTTCACGTCAATTTGGACATGAGAAAAATTGCTGCAAAATGGATCCCCAAATGTAGACTTCTTAAACCGAATTGTTACTATGGATGAGACTTGGGTACATTTCTACGATCCAGAAACAAAGCAACAATCGATGGAATGGCGACACTCCGGTTCTCCAAGACCTAAGAAGTTTCGTGTCCAAAAATCTGCTGAAAAATTTCTTGCTTCAGTTTTTTGGGATTGCCATAGAGTAATCATGATTGATTTTTTGGATAAGGGTAGAACAATAACTGGAGATTACTATTCGACATTACTGACCACTGTACGGGAAAAAATCAAAGAGAAAAGACGCGGAAAGCTATCCAAAGGTGTTTTGTTTTTACAGGACAACGCCCCTGCACACAAATATCATGTTGCCATGCAAAAAATTCGTGATTTGGGGTTTGAATTACTAGAACACGCCCCTCATTCACCAGATTTGGCTCCGTCCGACTATCATCTCTTTCCTCAACTGAAAAAAAGTTTGAAAGGTAGTAAATTTCCTTCCAACGAGGAGGTAATAAAAGCTGTGGAGGTCTGGTTTGCAGAGCAAGAAGAAACATTTTTTTTGAAAGGTCTAGAGACGTTTCAGGTTCGCTGTAATAAATGTATCCAATTAAGAGGAGAATATGTTGAGTAATAAAATATTTTGACATTGAAATTTTGTTTGGTTCTATAGTAGGCTAAGAATTTTTCAATATATCCTCGTATAATATAAAATATATAACACTACTATCTTATAGAAGCTACTTATATCTTAGTCATAACTAACAAAGTTGAAACCGATATTTCCAGGGTGGTCGGGTGGTGGAAGTGAACAAAAAAGTTATTATCAAAATAAAACTTGAACACTTACAGCTGCTGAAGTATTGTATCTTGCACTGTAGGCTAGTAACTTTATACATCACAGCGTGCGTCAAATTTGGTAATTCTGATTTTTTGCAGACTTATTTATGATGTTGTCCTAATGGATAATCCAAGTTTGTGACCTCGAGCGCCGAACGCAACTTTGTCAAAAATCGGAAAAATTTCGAAAAAATTGTTTTGTTTCAAATTTTGGCGATTATAACCCCGAAGGACTAGTTTTTGAAAAAACTTTTTTGTGACATTTTTAAAGTAGACTATTTTTTCTACAATATGATAGACCGTAGACCCAATAGTTTCCGAGATTAAGACTTTATTTTTTTTCGAATTTCTCAATTTTTTGCAATTCTGTCGTTCTGACTGAATTTTGACCATGATTATACTATCGAAGTACTGTACTTTAATGATGGGATGTTGAAAAAGAAAATAAGAAGTGTGAACGATGATTTTTTAGCTAAGCTACGAATAATAAAGTAAAAAAGATAATTACAACCAAAGTTAATAAGTTTATTTGTTAGGAAATTGAGTAACATTAAAAATTAAATTAATTTAGCCCTCTTGGAAGGTCGATGAATCGTCGACGTCTTGTGCCCACAAGTTATCCTTCATTTCGACATCGGACAGATCGTCGCCTTCTGGGATATCTACTACTGCAACATCAGGTATATTGTCTGGTTTTCGTCGCAGCCCTGGCGAATAGTTGGTACCACAGCTCGTCAAGGTTATGGGTGTTGGGGTTGCCTCCGTATAGAGCACTTATGACTCGCTCTCCTGCTGCTACTATTTCGTCAGGTGTAGAGTTGGTGGCGAGAAAAATCGCAGTTTGCTTTTCCACTTCCGGATCTTTTTCGACTATGGACATCATTTGCTTCTTCCCTAAGCCAAAGAAGCAAGATGTCGTGTCACAACCACTAAATGCATGAATGAAGAGGAACAGCTTTGGTTTCAAATAGGATTTTGAAGAAGCGATGCTGGAATACATGACATCTGTTGCTTTGCCTCTTCCACGTTTATTGTAAAAAATTTCACGTTGGTTTGAGATCGCAGTAAGGATGATCAGCAAGTCAATGTCCTCACCAACGACTACCACTATATCATAGGTACAGGCAGCAGTACAGCTGCATTTTTGTTGTCAACAGCTTTATGAAACGAATCTTGTTTTTGTCATTTGACAAGAATTTCTGTTGAGGCAATGGTTTTCTCATCAACGATTATTTCTCGCGATGAGTGTGACTTGGCTCTTCAAAGACGCTCAGAGATCTTTGTATTTTTCTGTACAGCATCTATGGGGTAACCATCGATTACTACTGCCACGTTTGAGACAGGTTGAGCAATACTGTATGTATCTGTCAGCTACCGCACCAAATGATGAGCCTCGAGGCCACACAACTTTGTGAAGTAGATGCCATCCCAATACGTCGAACGGATGAACCTAAACCGGGACCTTCCAAGAGGGCTATATTAATTTAATATTGAGATTTTCAATATTACTCAATTTCCTAACAAATAAACTTATTAACTATGATTGTACTCATCTTTTTTACTTTATTATTTGTAACTCAGCTATACATTATCGTTCACATTCATTTCCTTTTTTAACATCCCATCATAAAAGTACAGTACTTCGATAGTATAATCAGGGTCAAAATTCATTCATAGCGACATAATTGTAAAAAATTGCGAAATTCGAAAAAAATGGTAACCTTTGAATGGACTAATCTCGGAAACCATTGGATCTACGGAGACAGTTCTAGTATCAATTGTAGAAAGTTTGGTCTACTTTAAAAACGCCTGGAAAAGCTTTTTCCAAAAACTAGTCCTTTAGGGTTATAATCGCCAAAATAAAAAAAAAAACGATTTTTTTGCGGTTTTTTTGATTTTTTTTTGACAAAGTTGCGTTCGGTGCTCGAGGTCACAAACTCGGATTATTCATTAGTCCAACATCATAAACAAGTCTGCAAATAATCAGAGCTACCGGATTTGACGCATACTACCCTATACTTTCAGGCGACAAAGTTACTGGATAACTGGACGATTTGAGGCATTTTTACTATGCTGTAACACAGAAGTCGATGGATAATTCACATTTTGATTATGGCTGACAAATCTCGAATACCACAAAATGCTACAAATATAAGTATATGTTCCTGGTGTCCTTGCCCCTGATTTGCAACGGCAGTATAGTATGCTATTATCGATAAATCTTTTTCATTATTCTCATCAGGCTCGTATTCAAGCATACTGCATCCTTCTGAATCGAGAATACACTCTGAGTCTGATAAATCCAGGTTCATTTACTCTAAGATCAATTTCAAACGACTCAAGATTATCTCTAAGTATTCTGTCTTGGACATAGGTCTCTGATAATTCAGTTTGATATGTTCCAAATGTCACGTTTCTTAAGTAATCCAGAGATAGTTGTAGAAATCGAGGTACATGCTCATTATTATGTAGCTGCCATAATCCACGTAGTTGTAAAAAATTAGGAAAAATATTTTTTCAATTTTTTTCCAACACTTTTAATATTATTTAAATATTATATTTGTTTATAACTAATTTATAAACGAATGAAGTCAAAATATTGAAACCAGTATCAATTACTGCCATTATTAGATGTAACAGCAGCAATAATAAAACATTCGTCAAAAAAAATAATAATTTAACAACTTTTTTTGGATATTTAATTTTTCTTTAGTTATAAAAAATTATAATAAACAAAAAATATGAACTTTCATAATCTTTCATCGTATGATTTTGTAAAGTAGCTATATTAAAGGGGTTACAGGAAGCCAACAATTTGATGGTCAATTATTTAATCTTTCACGTTGCTATTTATGGAAACGGAGACTGGAAAAATATTTTTTAATTAACAATAATTTATAACTTTTTGTATAATGACTTACACATTTTTTTTTTTAAATAGGGATTTATTTTTTCAAGTATCCACATGATACCATAATTAATTCAATAATTTAATTTAAAATTTAATGCCATAGAAATATTTTTTTCTGTGATATACTGTCTTTTGCAGGGGTGCGACCGTGCTGTAACGGCCTCGCGGTGCAATATTTTTAGCGTTAAATTAAAATTATATATAATGGAATGGGAATCAAGATATTTTTATTGTTAATTTTCTACTCTTTTCAATTTTTAAATAGAGGTCTTTAAGAAAAATCAAAACTTGAATGAAGTAATAAACTTAAACTCAAATAATTTTAACAAGCACAAGCATTTCTATAATATAAACAAAAACCGCCAATGTGTGAAATTGTAATATTTGTATGTGCTCGTTTTTGTTTTCCAATGATATTTTGATTACTTAGAATCAATACCATCTACACTACAGTCTCGAATACATTGCTAGTGCCGTCATGGCATGTAAACATGTAAAATAGCAAGTCTCTAGAAAAAAATGCCTTTACACTCAAAGAAATTTTCCAGGATGTACAACAGGAATTTAGCGAATTCTACAGGAAATTCCCCCTATATAAGCGACAGCAGGAATATTTGTTAATTGAACGTGACAATTCCGGTATATCAATTCCTCTAGAAATAACAAGTTTCAGATTAGTTAATGCAACTCAAACTGCAGCTTGTCATTTTAACAGGAAAATAATAATGTGACGAAAACTGGAATATACTTTAATATTTACAGAATCGTTACATTGATTTAACTGGAATTTTCCAGTTATTTTAATGAACTACCTTACTTTTATCGCAGCTGTAATTTTGATTTAACAAGAATTTCCTGTTTATCAAACAAACTAGTTGGTTGTATTCGAAGCTTCGATCTTTAGTTTTCACAAGAATTTCCAGTAATCAACACTAAACTAAAACAGCAATTATAGGAATTTTCCGTTGAATTAAAGAACTTTCGTTCATACATTACAGTACTAGTTAGTTGTATACGAAGCTTATAACCTGAGCTTTTACAGGAATTTCCTGTAGTTCCCTAGTATTTAACTGGAATTTCTTGCATTTACCATTTAATGAACTACGTGGTAGTTCTACGTAGTAATTTCCATTTGCAGTTGACATTCTTTCCATGGAATTTTACTGGAAGTTTCCGGAAGTTCTACCGTGGAGCATTGTTGTAATGTAGGGTACTTCCTGTTAGTATTCAAGTGCTACTTTGTTATTTTTGTAACGCATTCTGACTAAAGAGAGACTTTGCAAATATGTGTCAGGAATCGGGGGAGAATTTTCCATTTATTTATTATAGAGTATCTTAACATTATTATAACGAATTAGAGAGGGATTCGATTGGTTGAACACCAGTATTAAGAGACTTCATGATAAATATAAAGAGTATGCACTTCTAATAGAGGTTGGGTGTAAAAAATATAAAATTCAGAATGTTCAAGTTCAAGTTCGTTTATTAAAAAAAACAATAATACACTGTTGGAAATTAGTTGCTGAATTAACAAAAAAATGTAGTCCCAGTAGGTCCACAACTATTTTATAGTTGAAATGTCAAAAGCATTTGAAGTTAATTTTTACTGAAATGGATATTGCTTCTCTCAACAATATCATATTCATATCTCTGATAATCGCTATTGTCAAAACTTCAAGATGTAATTCCAAAATGAACATACCTTCATTGTCACTTCAACGAATTATCAATACCTAATCTTGAATTGAACATGTTTCAAAGAATAAATCGACAACAGCCTATTGTATGGCTACTATATCTTAATGGTAAAGTTGATACAGTGAGTTATCAATTTTACTGCAAATAATCGTATCTTTGGCAATATATTCCATATGAAGTTACTAGTAAAAGTTGTCATCTTCGAAATAGCCTGTTGTTGAGAGTGTATTATTTCTTAATGATGAAATAGCTATACAAAATTGCTAATTCTACTGCAACTATATGTATTTCATTTAACATCCTGTTTCTAGATTAACTATTCGAAATCATCTTATCATCAAAACCTCATTGTTGTTATTCGCAGTAACTTACTGTTGTTCGCAGTATATTCTGAAGTTATTTCAACTATAATGAATTGTAACTTTCACTTCAACTAATTGTTATGAGCACTACCTCCTAATATTATACTATCTACAATAAACTGTCATTGTACTACAACTTCTTGTACTTTTACCAATATTTTCATGTCGTTATGAAACAAATTATCCGAATATATGATGGGTTTCATTTGACAATTAAAAATGAGATTATCATTCATCACATTTTATTTCATGAAAAAAAAAATTCCATCTTTAATGAAAAACACAACACAGTAATAACAAAAATTGTAAATTTGTTGATTTGCAGAAATTTGAAGAGTTTATGCCAGACATTATTCACTGTCTCCCTCTTCACAGAACGCTTCTTCATGATGGTGGTTGGTGGAAAAAGTTTCAGCAAGGCAAATGAAAACGACAAATCTGAAAAAAAAACATTCAATAGCTGATGAAAGTGGTCAAATAAATAATGCAATTTACTGAGGATAACTTGGTTATTGAAATGTGCATTTATGAGATATCAGTGATAAACACTAATATAAAATTCGAATGTGAAATAAGGTAAATAATAATTGATTATTATGTTATTTTGAAATAACATTTATTGAAATTATAGAGTATATTTGATTAGAGTCAATTTGGAAGTAGATATTTTATATACTTCTTGAATTTTGACCCCAAAAAACTTCACAAAAATGCGTTTATCCTTTCCGGTCTTGAGGAAGAATTCATAAGATGTCTAGAATCGATTGTAATAGATGAAATATAGCTGATATTATTATTTTGCAGTCAACTACCAATCAATCAGTTTCTAAGAGTGTTGGATACACTAGGCTGTCAGTCCTCTCATGAAATGAAATGGTATGAGTTTTTGACGGATGCTCAATTTGACCTCTACGGAGGGTTCTGATCCTGTTTGTCAAAAAACATCCGTTTTTAGAAGCTGGGTCAAAAATGGCTACTATGAAAGACAAAAATCTAATTGAAAACGATTTCAAGGAAAAAAATTAGACTTACAAATCTGGCCTTTGTTATATTATCCTTTAAATCAGGAAATGGGTGCACCATTGCTGAGGCATATGCTGCTTTCGTTGTTTAAATAGATGGCAGAAAATCAGCCCTGCTGCATGTGATTCACCACAATGTGAACCAACCTCTTCCTGTGTTTGTCATCCAGAGTCTTATTAGTCCTGTAGAAGAAGACAACTTCTCCTCCTGGATCATCAAGTATATATCTACTCGCTCAATTCCTGAAACGATGAGAAGGTAAAAAGTATTTTTCATTTCAAAATCACTTTCTTTTGAAAATTTCAGAAGTATATTTTGAAATGATGCTGAAATCACGAAAAATCAGTTCAATAGACGATAAAAATTACTAGGATGTACGAACTCAAATATCAGAATATTATTCGAACGAATCTTACCTGTACTTTTATTTCTCTCCAACTCTACTTAGATATTTTTCTTGGAAGTTTTTCGTTACTAATATCAGATAAGCAGCTCAAACTTCGGTCAAAACTTCTGAAACTTTCAGTACTACAAAACTGTTCTGATGTTTTCATTTATAACTGGGAGGAACAGCTACAGGTAGGCCTCTTGCGATTTATAGCCTGTAAATGGCAAACAAATATTATTCCTCAAACGATTTGAAAATTAAAGAATAAAGCTTTTCATCAATATTCTTGTAAAGATAATCAATAGGAGCTTCTGAAGTAGAATGAACATAAAATCAAGTAAAAATCTGCATAAAAATGAAAACACAGCAAGGTAGTTATATTTTTGCAAAATGTGTAATTCGTGTTAAAGTAGGTATACGTAAGTACACACCACTCGCAAAACAAAGTGAAAAAATGTTTGTCTAGTAGGTACTTGCCTCCATTGTATTTGTCTTACAACACATTAACACACCCTCAATCAGCGTAACAACCACTACGTCCACGATACAAATAGGCAAAGAACTGATCAGATCAGTAGAAACATTTTCGCTGGAAAACAAACGGAAAATTACGACTATACACGAAGGGTTCAGAAATGCATGGAATCTGAACGTAACACGAAAATGTTTGTAACAGAGCATAAACTGTTGTGAATTGAGAAACAAAGTGATGGTAATTCGTCAACACAAATCGACAAATTCGCAACTTACTAATCGTCCTTCAACAGTAAGATGTTGTTCTACCTAATCTAATTCTCTACGTTTTAATTTCATTTTGGACAATTCCTAATGGTTATATTATCCAGTTCAATTAAATGAATTGTAAAATAACAGTTTAAGATTTATCGACTGAAGTTGATTCACGGAGTGTTTTTTTTATTTTACTAGGTACCTACCTACACTTGGGCTCGATCCCAAAGGGCTTCTGGGTATCTACCAATTTTATTTACTTTCTATTTTATACAAATAAATAGGTACCTACCTGTATGATCCTCAAAATACCAATATAATGATGTAAGTATGTAATGCTTCTAATGTAACTTCAAATTATCGGTAAGTCAGATTGCAAATTGCTTCCAACCGAGGAAACTCAGAATTTCATATTGAAAATCATTGTACACACTGTGGACACATATAATGAATCAATTGCGAAGAATGACATATATTATGACAAGGAAATTTTCAATGTTTACTCAATTGCCTATACCCACAGCAGTGTATGTCCCCAGACCATCAGTGGGGCAGTCCTTATTGTTCTTACCGTAAGATTGTTAACAACAATATGATATTATCTCCATCACATGTTGGAGTTTGCATACACCACAATTTTTGTTTCAATAACAACGCGATGGAAATGAATTCAAGATTGTGTATTGTTCTTCAAGAAATGTGTCAAACAATAAAAGTACTACATTCTTGCAATTTCAGTTACAATACGTTGTTGTCAGTTTCCAATTAATATTTAGTTATTTTGTTGAAAACATCATGTAGTCGTTTGATGCAGACTTGTGGCTGCTGTATTGACAGTATTAGTAGTGAATTCAATAACTCAGCGAGTTAACAACTACATCCGAAATATCGGTAGTGAAAATAATACATAATAGTTGTTGAATCCGACTACAATTTTTCAACAATATGGGAAGTTGTTGAAAGTAACAACTAATTTCCTACAGTGTACAATATACAAAATTTAAAAGGGTCCTTATATGTTATAATAATATTTATTCATATCTATTTTTATAATTAATAATTTGGCTAATATTTAGTCCAAACAGTTGAGTATAATAAAATTTACATTTTTCATTTGATAAAGTCAATATAGTACAGGTATAAAAAATAATCACAATTATCGGCCCTGTTGTGTAAAATAAAACAAATTTAAATAGGTATTCGTAATTCTATGCTACTAGGAAATTTCTCGACCATAGACCCTTGTGGAAAATCTTTTTTGAATTAACAATGTCGGACCCACTTACATTTCTGGTATCCTGAGAAGAGTGACGCATGAGTCTGTCTTTTCCATACTTGTGGATGGTTCCGTGCTCGGTAATGGTGATGATGTAGGAGCACTATGCATTGGCACCTTCCATTTTTCCCAGAGGGTCAGAAATTGAGCTTTGTGTCCTACTGAGGGAGTAAGCTCTTGAGCAATATCACCTTTGAGTAGTGTAACATCGTTTGCTAAAACAATTTATAGAAATAGGTTTCAATGATCTATTTATGACAACTTTACTATCTCTTAAACAGTAAGAGATACTGGGTAGGTTAAATGTAGTAAAAGTTACGCGTCTATATCGGCTAAATTAAATTGTTCTCTATAGTTTTCGAAATTTCTTCATTTTTTAATTTGTCTGCACTCTGCATACGCAAATCAATGATACATCAATTAGCCAATTTTCATTACACTGTAGCTCATCATCAACTTTCGAACTTCTACAATTTAAAGTATCCTTAATTTTTCCCTGAACCTGAAGTACTGCTTTAGAAAACAATATTTTACTATTTACTACTACTATTTAATAAGTTCAAGAGCATGATAAGGTTTAAAAAAAATATCACAAGAGTACTCTTCGCTTCTCTCCATTCAAATGTTGATCTTAATATGTTTGCTGCATCACTTTAAATCAAATATTTATCGAGCAAGTTGGTTATTTTTAAAATGCTTATTATCATATCGAACACTACATATACCTATATCTTTTCTTACATTTTCTTGAAACATAAATATTCACAAATTATAAAATATTATAATCGGAGATATAAACAAATAGTGATGAAGTTTCGACCATCATCAGAAAAATACTGGTTTTTCTTCAAGACGACCTAACCCCAACAACCATATTCAATATAAACAAATAATGCCGCTTTTTAAATTATAATTCTGAAACGGTGCAGATTAATTTTGATTAGAACTAGGTATGTGTGGGTATGGGTCTCACAAAGTGGTAATCACATTATATCAGTCACAGGCCTGACATTCCTATTACTAAATTTCATTACCACAAGTTTTGAAAATATTAGTATTTCAATGTGTATTCTATTCAATTTATTGTTTTGTATTTAAAACTATTACCATTTTTGATATCAAATATTGCCAAGTTTACATTATTTTTGGCTTATGACCGCTAGGGTTGGCAACACTTACCTAATGCTTATGCGTTGATTACGATTACTTCATTGAACATTGTTTTAGTGACAGACACTTTATAGCCAAACAATTTGAAATAATGAAATTTACTTACTTGTTTCGGTGTAATTGGCCAAACTCCATCCTCTTAAATAGCCGGGCATCATCATCGTCGCTGGCTGCTACTTCAATCGGATCTTGGTTCACCAATTACTGTATATAGTCTTTCCTCCCCATCTTGGATTTGATCTAAGTCTAAAACAAAGGGGCCAAATAGTTAGAATTAGCAGCACTTTACGTCGACATAATTATTTTTTTAATCACATTTCACAATCACAATCACTGCACTTGCACAGAAAAAATGGCGCAACAACCAACACGAATGACTCAATATCAAGTTACCGCGACGGCGCGTACTGCCCAGAGTAGCGAATTGAATTGTGGGATTTACAGGAATTCTGTTAAAATCAACGTTCTGAGCTGTTAGAACAGTATTGGGGATTGTGGAGATAACAGGAATATATTACATTCATTAAAATACTGTTAGCTGAACAAGATTTATTCCGGTAAAATAATCTGAATTTCTGTGAGAACTACCAAACAGTTTCCTGTTGAATTTAATGTATTCATACTGTCAGTCGTACACATTTTGTTGGGTTATATTTACAAAATTATTATATTTCAGTAGATATTTCTGTAACATTCACGGTGTTTTATTCCAGTAGCACCTATGGTTCCGACCAACGTATGTTTTACAGTCGTTTTACAGTCGTTGAATTTAATGTATTCATACTGTCAGTCGTACACATTTTGTTGGGTTATATTTACAAAATTATTATATTTCAGTAGATATTTCTGTAACATTCACGGTATTTTATTCCAGTAGCACCTATGGTTCCGACCAACGTATGTTTTACAGTCGTGGCTTGTAAATATAACAAAATATTATTCTATATACACAGGAAATATTCCTTATAAATTGAAAGTACCTTATTACTGTTATACATTCCGTTTTTCCTGTTCATTCGACTTTTAACCGGAATCGGCATGTTAGATTTCAAGTACAGATTGTTCTCAGAACGTTTTATTTTTGTTATGATAACAATAGTTGCGTTTAACCAACAGGAATTCATTTAACCAGAAATTCCCGGGATTAGTTTTTTTCAGTGTATACTTTTAACTTAAATCACATCAAACTGACCCGTTTTGAACAAAACGTACATTTTTTAATGCTTTCGTCTGACCACTATCTCAAAGTTTTTTTTTTGCAGATATTACAACAAAGTGTATATTCAAGTTTGATAGCATTTCTTTTCTTTTTACTTTCTATCGATAGTAATTTTGTTTCTTGTTTGTTGGGCACCTATACTAAATACGGCCCTGAGAGGATTGGGCCCATGAGAACATTTGATCAGAATCTCAATACCAATAACATATGTAAATTTCCGGCAAATCCCACTGTGGGCCAATTTCCTATGCTATAGTGCGGGGTCCAATAGGTTAACTCAGAAAGGTCAAAGGATTGAAGTACTAATTGAATATATTGAGATTGATTTCATTTCGAGAATTGAGATTGTTTTTGTCGGCAATTTAAGGATATTAGCCAATACTTGCTTCAAATTTATTTCATAGGAAGCGTGGTAGGGCCAACTGTTTTAAAATAATATTGTTTTTATAATTTCGACTTTTATCTCGGAATTCCGACTTTTACCTAGAGATTCCGACTTTTACCTCGGAATTCCGACTTTTATATTGGAATTCCAACTTTTATCTCGGAATTCCGACTTTTATCTCGAAATTCCGACTTTTGTCTTGGAATTCCGACTTTTATCCCGGAATTCCGATTTTTATTTCGGAATTCCGACTTTTATCTCGTAACTGTCTGCAATAGCAGTGGTATACCATTGTAGGCTTCAGCAAGGAAGCTATATCCTTTTTGCAGCTAGAGTTTTGTTAGGAGCGAAATTTAGGAAAGAAGAGCAGTGAATGTGCAATGATGTTTCACGCCACTAACATACCCAGTTGCTCAGAGGGGCGTGGATTCGACAATAAAAATTGATTTCGATGAGATTAAAATATGGGGTTCAATTTTCCGGAGCGCCACGGATTTATCGCTAGTGAAAAATCCGAAATCACTCCGATGGAATGGGACAACCCACTGCACTAATATTACTAAAATATTAAACAATAGATACCTATTATAAATGGTATAATAATAATATATAAATATGTACTTAGAGGTTTTGTCTTCACTTACGCTTGCATAACTTGGACCAGAATAAAAGAAATAGTCATGTCCCTTACTAATAAAATATATTGATTTATGGTACACACACCGTATAGGTACAATTCAGCACACAATACAAACTGAAATGATATTAATGTAGATATGGTACCAAGATGAATTCAAGTGTATGCTATGATTGAGAGTATGGTATCATTTAAATATATCAATATGAAACCTCCAGTGAGGGCTATGCCTGTGTCGTCACGATGATAGCTAACAATTATGGGCCTTAGGGGCAAAGTCTTAATCTAAACTTATCTGATACGATGTAGATTTTCTCAATCATGCCAGTTCACCAATTATAGTTGTAGTTCATCAGTGGCTTGGTGTATACAGGTGCACAGTGGTTACGACACAATCAATCGAAGTACGTGTACAGCTGGGACGAATACATCAACGAAGAATACCAATGATAGGGGACTAACAGAGAAGGAATACTGAACAACAGATGTACAGTGGAACAACTACAGTAGAGCAGGAAAAATCACAGTATTGGAACAGTGGAAAGACAATCGTGTAGCAGCGGAACAGTGGAACAATCACATTAGTGGAACACCAATAAACTGTTGCGGAGCAGTAACATCCTAGAATAAACAATACCAGTCTGACTACTGATTACACTTGTATGGGGCCATAAGTAGAGCCCAAATGCAAATACTAACCTCTATTAAGAGGGGGGGTTCTGGTAATAGCTTCGGTGGTCTGTTTGCTGTCTGATAGCTAGTTTCTTGTTCCAGTGGTTTTATTGATGAAGATATGACATAACCTCAAAAATCCGCAAAGCGAACGGAGATTTCTCGAAAATATATAGCTTCAAATATCGCAAATAATACGAGAAAATCTCCAGGCACGAATCCTCCCGAAATCCATCAACGATGATCGAAACCTAATTTCGATTCAGGAGTTATTGGAATAGGTCAGCCACTCATCGAAATCTTGAACCGGAAAATCGTCTCTCCAAAAATAACTATACTAAATACGGCCCTGAGAGGATTGGGCCCATGAGAACATTTGATCAGAATCTCAATACCAATAACATATGTAAATTTCCGGCAAATCCCACTGTGGGCCAATTTCCTATGCTATAGTGCGGGGTCCAATAGGTTAACTCAGAAAGGTCAAAGGATTGAAGTACTAATTGAATATATTGAGATTGATTTCATTTCGAGAATTGAGATTGTTTTTGTCGGCAATTTAAGGATATTAGCCAATACTTGCTTCAAATTTATTTCATAGGAAGCGTGGTAGGGCCAACTGTTTTAAAATAATATTGTTTTTATAATTTCGACTTTTATCTCGGAATTCCGACTTTTACCTAGAGATTCCGACTTTTACCTCGGAATTCCGACTTTTATATTGGAATTCCAACTTTTATCTCGGAATTCCGACTTTTATCTCGAAATTCCGACTTTTGTCTTGGAATTCCGACTTTTATCCCGGAATTCCGATTTTTATTTCGGAATTCCGACTTTTATCTCGTAACTGTCTGCAATAGCAGTGGTATACCATTGTAGGCTTCAGCAAGGAAGCTATATCCTTTTTGCAGCTAGAGTTTTGTTAGGAGCGAAATTTAGGAAAGAAGAGCAGTGAATGTGCAATGATGTTTCACGCCACTAACATACCCAGTTGCTCAGAGGGGCGTGGATTCGACAATAAAAATTGATTTCGATGAGATTAAAATATGGGGTTCAATTTTCCGGAGCGCCACGGATTTATCGCTAGTGAAAAATCCGAAATCACTCCGATGGAATGGGACAACCCACTGCACTAATATTACTAAAATATTAAACAATAGATACCTATTATAAATGGTATAATAATAATATATAAATATGTACTTAGAGGTTTTGTCTTCACTTACGCTTGCATAACTTGGACCAGAATAAAAGAAATAGTCATGTCCCTTACTAATAAAATATATTGATTTATGGTACACACACCGTATAGGTACAATTCAGCACACAATACAAACTGAAATGATATTAATGTAGATATGGTACCAAGATGAATTCAAGTGTATGCTATGATTGAGAGTATGGTATCATTTAAATATATCAATATGAAACCTCCAGTGAGGGCTATGCCTGTGTCGTCACGATGATAGCTAACAATTATGGGCCTTAGGGGCAAAGTCTTAATCTAAACTTATCTGATACGATGTAGATTTTCTCAATCATGCCAGTTCACCAATTATAGTTGTAGTTCATCAGTGGCTTGGTGTATACAGGTGCACAGTGGTTACGACACAATCAATCGAAGTACGTGTACAGCTGGGACGAATACATCAACGAAGAATACCAATGATAGGGGACTAACAGAGAAGGAATACTGAACAACAGATGTACAGTGGAACAACTACAGTAGAGCAGGAAAAATCACAGTATTGGAACAGTGGAAAGACAATCGTGTAGCAGCGGAACAGTGGAACAATCACATTAGTGGAACACCAATAAACTGTTGCGGAGCAGTAACATCCTAGAATAAACAATACCAGTCTGACTACTGATTACACTTGTATGGGGCCATAAGTAGAGCCCAAATGCAAATACTAACCTCTATTAAGAGGGGGGGTTCTGGTAATAGCTTCGGTGGTCTGTTTGCTGTCTGATAGCTAGTTTCTTGTTCCAGTGGTTTTATTGATGAAGATATGACATAACCTCAAAAATCCGCAAAGCGAACGGAGATTTCTCGAAAATATATAGCTTCAAATATCGCAAATAATACGAGAAAATCTCCAGGCACGAATCCTCCCGAAATCCATCAACGATGATCGAAACCTAATTTCGATTCAGGAGTTATTGGAATAGGTCAGCCACTCATCGAAATCTTGAACCGGAAAATCGTCTCTCCAAAAATAACTCAGACGTCAAAGTAAAAAAACTGTCACTATCAGACAAGGTGCTTCCTTCTTTGTTCGTGTTCTGTGAGATCAGTCCAGGAAGTACCTCGAGCTACTCGTAGCTACTCTTTGGGTCAATTGGACAACGACTCAAGTGAAAAGAACACCTAAATATTCAGTGTTGCCAACTGAACCAGGACGAAAACGCCAGCCTCTCAATCTTAGAACCAAACACAAACAAAGTCAAGTATTCGAAAGTGGAGTAGGTACCTCAATGGCACAAAATAGAGATAGAGTTGGGATGGGTTTAGTGGTCCAAACACAAAACATTAGACCAACCAAAAGTATGTTTACAAAATAACGCTGTCATACCGCAAAATGAAACAACTGATAACTGTCATAAGCTTAAGGTCAGTTCATGTCCGCTCGAACTAGTACGTCAAAGGTAAGTACTAACATTCGGAACAAGCTGTACCTGACAACGATCGAGTTGTCATTTTGAAACAGTGGCGTAAAGAGTGGAAAGTTTATATGAATCACAGAGAATTTCTGATGTTATTGTATTGAAATAGAAAGGGTTATTTAGTGCAAAATAAACCCGTAAAAGTTTCTAAAATTTTTCTCCAGAATGAGTAGTACTAAGGTAAATCTACCAATTATGGTCCAGTTAACCAGTATTCACTAAATGTATGTCCATATTCATGCAAAAATCTGTTGGTTTTAAATTTTTTGTAATGAACTGAGTTCAAATCATGATGACTGTGGAGGAAATTTTCATTTATGTTGAGTACAAAAAAAGTTATGACCTAAATATTCATCAATCTCTACACATCGATTATGGACATACCAATTTTGTAACGGTCTAGTTATGGACCCCCATTTATGGACCTTTAAAAATCAGTACATGAAATATATTAATAGTAAAATTAATGATTATTAATGGAATAGTTGTTTGTCCATAATATAAATTTTATATAAAAGAGCAAAACTTCAGGGGAAAATAAAAATAAAAATGCATGTACAGTGAGTATATTGAAATTATGAGAAATGATCACTTTTCCTTCACCCAGATTTTTTTATTAAAGACATATGTGAGCTTCCTATCCCTCATTGTCACATCAGGACCTGGGCGCAAACTGATTATCTAGTGAAGATTAACAATAGATACATCATCTTCGTCTGCTACAAAACTTTTGTCATCACCATCACTTTAATTTTGCCATCCTACTAATTTATTTCCTGTATGCAACAAAGATACTTAAATTTGGTTTGATTCTTTTTCCACCTATAAAGCTGGTGAGTACAAAATCTCCTTCTTTAATATTATCGATAGTAGTAACCTCATCACCGACCTCATTGTCCATACCATGTTTTCTTCTTCTTGCCAATCAGAATCACTAGACTCTTGCAGACTGAAATGGGTATGTTCAGATGATGTTGATGCTACTGAAGGGGACTTGACTATTTTCTTTTTTGCCTCTTTGGCTCTTTTTCTGTCTTCTCTTTCTTTCCGTTTTACCTCTATTTCAGCTTCTTCAGCTCTCTTTTTCTCTGCTTTCTTTTCCAAAAATTGTAGCATTTGTGGGGTGTTACAACTGCAGGTTTTTTCTTTTATTCGCTCTTTCCCAGTTTTTGATTATTCATGCCAGAAGAGATTTCGTTTAAATGGTGATGGTATTATATCGATCAGGCACTGCCTAGTGGAAGGTTGCTGAACACTATTGCTTGTAGAAGGACATTCGAAGTTTTTGTGAGGTGTAGTCATTTCCGTCCTAGTTTTTTGAAGGGAAGGACACTTGTCAGAAGTAACGTCTATTTCCAGTCTAGAGTCTGTCTCATTACTATACTACTATACTGAATGCGTTTTGGTTTTTTCATTCTGTGAATGAAAATATTTATTCTCGACATGCTCCTATTATAGACCATCAAATATGCCAAATATACAAAATTGTAATTGTAATCACAAAATCCGCCTCTAACTCAGGTCAATCGAATTCTTACTTTTTGGCGATCAATGAACGTTACAATTTGATTTCGATGTGGTGTCCCTAATTTGGACTGTCCACAATTGGGACAAACAATGATACTGAACACCTAATTTGAACCACCCCTACAACACACTGAGTGAGAGTAATAATATGATAATTCTCACGTAAAACTTTGAAAATATTCTCTGTGGATACGCATAAAATTTTGAAACTGAAAAAGGAAATTAAATCATCAAAGTTATCTTTCAAACGAATATTTATGATAAAAGACTAGACGCTGCTTAACAGACCTGGCACCGTGAACTTATTAGAACATGAAGTGAAATCAAGCAGCTGTGAATATTCATTTAAACAGGAGAAACAGAAAATAAATAAGTTTTATTTCGAGTAGTTATAGGCAATCTCATCATATAAGAGAATTTTTGAGTTCAAAAAGTTATTACATTTTTATTTTATTCTTATTATGCCAAAGTATTGAAATGACAAAAAAAATGGATTTATAGAATTTATTTATTTGATACAAAACATATTGCTATTCAAAATTTGATGCTTCTGAAAATACACCACTCCATGAACTCTCCCTGTATGAGAAAGAGTACTCCATGCTGCTACATCAACTGCAAAGAAAATGAAGTAAGTATTTAGTCTGGGCAATTCATCATTAAATGAATTTAAAATAACAAAAATGTTTTCCGTTCACAATACAACAAATTTTATAAAAAAAATTTCACAAATAAATGATTGAAATAAGGAAAAACTAAACAACAAAATATTTATTCATATTTGAAATAATATTATAACAATACATTTGTATGATTATACAATTAAGTATGTACAGTGTGTCCCACTTACCATGCTCACCATGGGTATCTTTTTAAGGGTGAGAGATACGAGATCGGTTAAATGACACCAAATGTGGAGTTTTTCAAGGCCAATTTAATAAAAATAAAATGTAATAATGTGAAAAAATTATTTGATAAAATCTATTCGTTTTTGTTTTATACGCAAAAAACAGATTTTGATCATTTTCATGTCTCCTCCGTAACTTCTTTAGTTATGAAAATATTCTAATAGGAATTTCACATTTTTATGGCAGTTTTTCAATGAGATTTCGAAAAGAATATGAAATTCATACCAACTCTTCTAGAATTTGAGATATCAGTACCAACTTTAATTTTTCAAATGTAGGTCATAGCTCACTATAACTTAGTTATTAATAACTTTTTTTTCATTTACAGTTGATATGTCACAGTAATAGTTTTTCTGATAACAACGGAGTTATCGTCATTTATACAAAAACAAGAACTATTTTGAAGTCGCCATCTTGAATTTATAAATTTTAACAAAAAAATCATGATCTCCGATCTCAAAAACCCCCACGTACCAATTTTGAATGGAATCGGACCATAATCACAAATCTCGTCCGCCATATTGGAGTTGCCGCCATTTTTTTTTATTTCAATAAAAATTTCATAGTGCATTGTCACCGGAATTATGAACACCTGGGTCAAAATTCACTTGCAAGAGACATGAAAATGATCAAAATTTGTTATTTGTGTATAAAACAAAAACGAATAGATTTTATCAAAATATTTTTTCACATTTTAGTTGGCCTTGATAAACTCCACATTTGGTGTCATTTAACCGACCTCGTATCTCTTACCATTAAAAATATACCTATGGTGAGCATGGTAAGTGGGACACACTGTATATCTGTGATGTCACCAGTTAGCGATCTGATTATCTATCATAATAATTTTTTTATGTTGCTTGGAATAGTCTATATTCATCTACGTTTATACTAACCAATTTATTAAATTGTTTTTTTTTCGTTCTTTCCTTACCTTTTGGTACAAACCCCTTCCTTTCGATTTGTATTCGCTGGCGACCCCAGCTCACAAAATAAATAAAAAAATAACTTCTATCCTAGAAACATACTACCAAGTTTCCGATTATAAGTGTAATGACATAGGCGGGAAACCGCAAAATCGCTGAAACTAGCGGAGCGCTTGATAACCGCCAGCAGATTGAGATTACACTATTGGCTTATAACATGAAAACTAAAAGAGCAATCTGGTTGCTCCGATGAGAAAAATTGTGAAAAATTGAAAATCGAGCAAAATGGGATATTTTTGCGACCCGACCGGATCATTAGTAATGGAGACAAACCGAAAAAAACGGAATTTTTCAAGAAGTAAGCCTGGCCCTTCTCATGAAAATCTTGAATCGTGTGTTAGGTTTGAACGTGAGTGGGCACGTATCAGGCCCTCCACTGCGGCCATTGGCCTATTGTGGCTCTGAATCATGTGTACTCTAAGTGTGCACAAAACAGGCTGTCATATTATTAGTTTTTGCTCTATTGCAATTTGAATTTTGTTTGCAATATCTTGCAGCGTTTCTAGATGCTCTAGAGATATAGTCCGATTTCAATTCCTCAGACAGATTTTGAAACTAGAAGTATAGTACCATAATACTTTTATTCTCATTTTGCGCTACAATGCTGCGAAATGCGTGAAAAATGCCTGCAAACATGATTGAAAACGGCCGAGCCCGCGTAAGCGGTCGAGTGGTAGGAGAGACCGGAAGAAGAGAGGATTTTTTCTAATGAACGCGTTGCGTGATAATACGCTTCCCCTCATCCTCCGGTCGCTCCTTATACTGGACCGCTTACGCAGGCTCGGCCGTTCTCAATCATGTTTACAAACATTTTTCACCTATTTCTCAGCATTGTAGCGAAAAATGAGAATATGCGTTTTGAGGTACTATACTTCTACTTTCAAAATCTGTTTGATAAATTTAAATCGGAATGTCACCAGAGCATCCAGACACGCTGCAAGATAGTGCAAAAAAAAATTCAAATTGCAATTGTGCCAAAACTAATTATTCGACAGCGCCTGTTTTGTTTACAAATAAAGTACACATAATTCAATCCTCTCATGAGAAGGGCCAACCATACTCCTTGGAAAATGGCGGAGCTATTAATTTTCAAAAAAATCGCAAAATTTTCCGGGTTTTCTCCGTTACTAACGATTCGATCAGGTCATAAAACATCCCTACTTGTTCGTATTCAATTCTTCACAATTTTTTTCATTATAGCAACCAGATTGCTCAATTGGTTTTCATTTTGGACTCAAAAAAATTACAAAAAACATATTTTTTTTATTTAAATGTTTGTTACAAATTAATAAATGACAGTTGCGAGTCGAAAACATAACAGAATATAACTGCGGACTGTCTTTCATGTGATGGCATGGTCTGTGTCCTAATAGTCTTTTGTTAAAAAATTATTCATTTTATGCACCGTTAATTGGTGTATAGAGGAATGACGCAGCATTAGATAATTTTTCGTTATTTGCTTTTTTGCATATAATGGCCCATTTCTGATAGGAAGGATATTTCGAGCAATCACATTTTTCAATTAGAGAGCGCCGTAGAAATTGTATGGAGGATAATTTCAATCATCATTTTATGAATTTCCGTTGAATTAATTCTGTGGAGGTTCCCCATTTCCTATAAATCACTTTTAAGCTGTGTAGGCTGCAGACAGCCATGATTGTGAAAAGTAGGTCAATTTTCTCTCCTTAATAGGAGTATTCATATTTTTATGGAATGTATGTGGGTTTTCAAATTGATTTGCTACCCTACTTTTGCAAGCATTTTCTTCGCCGGGAAGGGTGGATACAGGTAGAAAGTCAACTGGTACTTTCGGTATTTTGATTTGAATAAAGTACTGTAAAAAAATAGGTTTGAATTTCCTAGAAAAACGCCCAATTCTAGCAGTTACATTTCAGTATGAGAACACAGTTTAAAAGGGTGCTATTTTTGAAGTGAAAATCAATTATGGATTACCCGGAGAGTTATTGTTCTGTGAATTTTTACTTTTGAGGATAATTGCATATCAAGGTATTTGGTATATTCTATAAATATATCATAACTCCATCAATACCTATTTGCAGCAACCCGATAGTAAATCCATTAGCAGATAGTTCCGTATTTGGTATATTGTATAAATATATCATAACTCTATCAATACCTATTTGCAGCAACCCGATAGTAAATCCATTAGCAGATAGTTCCACCAATGTTTCATATCTTCCTGAATCGAAGTGGAAACACCAGGTTCTCTCAGATTTCTTGGCCTTTGCTTCCACTGTGGCGCATTTGGCCAAAATACCAGGTTGAGTTTGGAAAATATACAAATGAGTCGAGGAATGATCTGAGCAACTATAGCTAGTACACCAGTGTATAGAACCGACATGATTTCAAAATCAGCAGAATATCAAGAAAAGTTATTGCCTTCGGCTTTGGGCAAGGATACTGAGGGAAAATTAGGTTTGGTCAACTTGGGCAATACGTTTTACATGAATAGCGTCCTAGAAGCATCGTTTATGACAAAGACTTCCCCTAAACGATACGATGATTTGTTTTATAACAGGGTTTTTTCCGAGCTGTTTTTGAGGTTACGAGACCTTTTTGCCTTGCTTATCACCAAATGAAATATCAATAATTTCAAGGCCCTCAAGCTTCCTTCCAGGACATCTACAAGATAGTTTACAATTCTTGGGGCACCTACTGGATTCGCTGCATGAACAAGAAACCGATTTCGATGCAGTATGTACTGAAAATGGAGCAGCATCAGAAATACCAACTTTGGTGAGCAGTGTTACGGAGGAAAGACGTTGTGCATCTCATGTTGCAGATAATGCGGGTCCAAGAGCGAGCGGAAGGACACTTTCAGGGACCTGCAGCTTTCAATTACGAACCTCTCAGAGAAAATATCTGTACAGACGTTGTTGGATAACTACCTGCAACCGGAACAATTAATTAACGGCCGATAACAGGTACCGCTGCGAGTTATGCATTGTTTTGACGGACGGCGAGAGGAGGACAAAGATATTGATAGCACTAGCTATATTGATACTCACTCTCAAACATTTTCGTTATGATCCAGCATCACATCAGCTTACCAAGCTTCTGCAATCAGAAAATTTAGACGAATGCATCATTCTGGAAAAGCACTATGAGCTCTATGCGTCTGTGGTCTATTGCGGTTCGAGTTTGGATTCCAGCCACTTCTACACACTCGCTAAAGATAAGCAGATGGTTTGGAACAAATTCAGTGACTCGAATGTTTCCAAAACCACGCCGGAGAACTTGAGTTGTTTGAAACCTACTGAAACGCCGTATATACTTTTTATAGTAGGGAAAACCTTTCACATATTGGGAACCTGCCAGCTACAATTGTTTTCCATAGATAACAGATACTTTTGAGTAAAGCCAATGCACAATCCAAAAAGTTTCGGCCCGTGAAAATATATGGTATCAGACAAAATAGAGATGACGAACCCCTGCCAGCCGGCTGTGGAGGAGGCAGTTTTTCTATTAGATAAACTCCTGTGCATTGTATTTTATATATTCATTTGTTTTTACCGGTAAATTAAATTCATTAAATGCTTCTATAGCTATCTCCAGAAAATCATCGGTCATGATTTGATGTTATTTTTTAATGTTATACAATTTTTGAATGATAAAAAATCAAATGTAATAAGAAAATAACAAAAATATGGTGATCTATACGATACGAGTTGCTGAAAAACATTGCGATAAAGCAAAACATTTTTCGAAACAATCAAGCCTTTCATATTTCATCCTCTTGAGAAATCATCAATCATCCCACTACTCGTACGTATGATAATAGTAATTCTGAATATACAGGAGGAAAAAGTTTATCAGGAAATTACTCTAATGTTTGAAATTGAAGAAAACTAATGTCAAACCATAAAAAAACAAGCCAAAAAATTAACGGTGTTTTGGTGCAAGTCACCACTAACGAAAAATCAAAATGTTAAAAAATAGTTCGTTACAAATACTCTTCAAAATGTTTCCATTATGTTCACAGCACAAAATGGCACGTCTCACTTTTGCTTCAAAATAGGCTTATTTAAGTACTATATACCGACATACCAAATTTGAAGCCAGTATCTTCAAAACCATAGAAAATTGGGTGTCCACGAGGTACCCGGTATGTACGCAAAAATCCTGTAATGTTCAAGGAACATCTTGAGAGTTGAGGGCAAGTATGTAGGAATTGGTGTTCTTCTTGAACATTCCTTGTATGACTCGCATGATGCATTACTCTTATTTCTTATTTTTTTTCTCTTTCATATCGCCTTCTTTTCCTCAAAAACTTTACAGGAAACTCTCCAGGCAACCCATCATTCATTATCACTTCAAAAATAGCACATTTTGAAACAGGTTCTCACACAGAAATTTAAGTGCGAGAATTGGGGATAAAAGTCATATTTCGTTTTTCTAGGAAGTCCAAACCTATATTTTACTGCAGTAGTAACCAGAAGTAACACTTGGCTGTTATCAAAATAGAACATTTTTTTCTACTAGAAAATCGACTCTGCCATCACATGGAAGACAGTCCGTAGTTATATTATGTTTTGTTTTCGACTCCCAACTATCATTTATTATTTCCTTATAAACATTTAAATAACAAAAAATGTGAATTTTTTCATTGTTTTGCTTCTAAAATGAAAACTTATAGAGCAATCTGGTTTCTCCAATGTAAACTTTTTTAAAAATTCGTAACTCCGTCATTTTTCAAGAAAAAACCTTATTTTTGAAAGTATTGAATCATTTGTAGTTTATGTTTGCACAAAACAGGCTCTGACGGATCATTAGTATTGGCTCAGGTGATAGTCGGATTTTAATTTCTAACACAGATTTTACCACAAAATGTATATTCTTATTTCCCGCAAAAATGCTTCGAAATGGGTGGAAAATGCCTGCAAACTTAACTGATAACGGCCGAGCTAGTGTCAGCGGTCGAGTGGTAGGAGAGAGCGGGAGATGAGGGCATGCGTATCATCACGTAACCCGTTCATTCGATGAATTTCCCTCATATCCCGGACTCTCCTACCACTCGGCAGCTAACGTGGTCTCGGCCGTTTTCAGTTATGTTTGCATCATGCGTTTTTCACCCGTTTCGTACCATTGTAGCGCAAAATGAGAATATACCTTTTGTAGTACTATACTTCTACTTTCATAATCGGTTTGAAGCGATCACTAGAGCACCCAGGCACGCTGCAAGATAGTGCAAAAAAATTAAAATGGTAATTGTGCCAAAAATAACAATCTGACAGCGCCTGTTTTGTGCACACATAAATAACATATTATTCAATACTTTCTTGAGAATGGCCAATCCCACTTTGTGAAAAATTGCGGTGTTATGAATTTTTTAAAAAATCGCAAAATTTTACGATTTTTCCAGTTTTTCCGTTACTAATGATCCGACCGGGTCGTAAATCCCATTTTGTTCGTATTTATTCCAATTATCTTTTTATTGAAGCAACCAGATTGCTCTATTGGTTCTCATTTTATAAGCAAAACAATGAAAAACAACACGTTTTTTGGTTTTTAAATGTATGTAACAAATTAATAAATAACAGTTTCGAGTCGAAAACATAACAGAATATAACTACGGACTGTCTTTCATGTGATGGCATAGTATTTTTATTGAAAACTCACTCACTTCATGCTCTATTGCTTGGTGTAAGATAGGCATATTTAAGGACTATTTACAGTGTCATACCAAATTTGAAAAATGTTCTTATCTTCAAAACCATAGAAAAATTGGGGTCACTGGTATCATAAGTTTCAGTTCCCACGAAGACGAATCAATTCTCCAACAGAAAACTACTTCTGCCCCCTACGACCCTTGAATTATATCTGTTAGAGTCTTGGCAAAGTGTTCTACAAGAACTACTTTGCAGTACTCTTTAAATACCAACGTTAATTTTTTTGTTGTGGAAACAACTACGTTCCGGTTACATGGTTCTTGCCACTCGTCAACCGAGTCAGTTCTCTCAATTAAATCGAAAAACCACTTCGACTTTTGTTGAGAAGTCCTAAGATAAACACTGAAGTATGGAAACAGCGCCATCTCTAAGTTCCAGAGATCACTCTCACTATTTATGCTTCTGCCGAATACAAAGAGCCATGAGATCAATGTTGATATTACTTCAACATTGACAACAATATCGACACCCGCAACGATCAAGGTTGTAACTCAATTTTAGTCATTTCACAGGAGCGTCAGAAAACTGAAAATATTTTTTTTCAACATTTGTGGTGAAAATGTATGAGACTTTTATAGTTACCAAACGGGCTTATTAGAACAAAGTGAGCATTCCTTATCAGAAAATTAAGGTTTCAGTTTTATAAATCTTTGAGAAGCTGAGTTTGATTGAGTTAATACCTTGGCAGATAGCCCAACTCTTTATCGAAGAAGGTTGTAAGTAGTAGATACAACTATGTTACATTCATACAGGTAACTCTCATTGCTGTTGTGATAGTTAAAAATTAATACTATCGGCAACTTATAAAAGGAAAATAGTAAGTTCTTTTCGTTGGCTGGCATAAGAAAACTCAAGATAGTGTAGATATTCATTCACTAGTTAATAACTTCAAAAAATATAATAGTGTTCTGAATGACATTTGAAATAAAATGGGTAGCTCATGCTATAAGAGGCTTGAATTTTTATGACATTTTATTCCGAATCAAATTGCTATTTAAATCATCGTTTTAATAATTTTTATAAAACTGATATTATTCAGCTGTTGCATTAGAAGTGCAAAGGCTATTCAAATCCTTGTAGGTACTTGCATTTGATATAGCTATAGAAACCCAGAATGAGCGTGATGTGTTCCAGATCCAATTATCGTTGTGTTGATATTTTTCTTTGACGATTTCATAGTAGATGTACATGTGAACTATAACTATTCTTTTTCGGGTTTAAAGATCGTTATTCTTTGGAATTGGTTCCTAACGTTTCTCTTGCGCCCGTGGCTAGGTTGTTCAGGTCCGTCCATCTACGAGGTTGGTCGAGAAAAAGAATAGTTATAGGTAGATCAAATTTCAACCGCGAAAGCTAACCAATTCATCAGATAAATCGTTTGTTTATAGGCTTTGCTCTGCTGTCAATGCAATACATGGCTTCGGACAGAATATCATAATTGACGTGAAGCCTTTTATGATTGTCACTCTGAATTTTCAAATATTTAATTGGTGCCCACTTTTTCTTGTTATTCTCAACAACTTACTCAAAACTAATGAGGTTTCCTCCAATTGCTTAAAATTCAGAATTTTAATCTGATCCAATTTTATTAGTGCAACCACCTTATTCTGGTTTGAAAGAGTCTATGTTGAATTCATTGTAGAAAACTTCCCGATAGTCCTTGTGTTGCTTTTATTTCTGGTTCTTGAGCAACCATTCTTTATACAGCTGATACAATTTGACAAACGCAAAATATTGTTTGGCACTTCTAGCCCTGACATAATATGAATCTACAACTACGATCTGAGTAATATGCGTTGTTAGGGGCGAAATTTAGGAAAGGAGGGCAGTGAATGTGCAATGATGTGTCACGCCTCTAACATACCCAGCAGCTCAGTAGGCGTGGATTCGACAATAAAAATTGATTTCGATAAGATTGAAATATGGGGTTAATTTTCCGGAGCGCCACGGATTTATCGCTAGTGAAAAATCCGAAACCACCCTGATGGAATGGGACAACCCACTGCACTAATATTACTAAAATATTAAACAATAGATACCTGTAAATGGTATAATAATAATATATAAATATGTAGAGGTTTTGTCTTCCCTTACGCTTAGATAACTTGGACCAGAATAAAAGAAATAGTCATGTCCCTTACTAATAAAATATATTGATCGTGACACACCCTGTATGTGCACAGTTCAGCTCACCATACAACAGAAAATGAGATTAATGTAAATATCAACCACCAAGATGAATTCAAGTGAATGCTGTGATTGAGAGTATAGTATTGTTTGAATATATCGATATGAAACCTCCAGTGAGGGCTATGCCTGTGACGTCACGATGATAGCTTACAGTTATGGATACTTACGCCTTAGGGGCAGTCTTATTTTAAACTTATTTGATACTACGTAGATATTCTCAAGCATGCCAGTTCACCAATTATTGTGGTTGTAGTTCATCGGTGTCTTGGTGAATACAGGTGCACAGTGAGTACGACACAATCAATCAAAGTACATGTACAGTTGGGACGAATAGCGAAGGAATTCTGAACAACAGATATACAGCGGGACAACCACAGTCGAGCAGGAACAATCACAGCAGTGGAACAGTGGAACAATCACATGAGTGGAATTCCAATAAACGGTGGCAGAGTAGTAGCAATAAACCGTAGTGGAGCACTACCAAAGTGGTAGTCGCAGAGGAGCAGTAGCAGAGTGGTAACACCCTAGAATAAACAATACCAGTCTGACTTCTGATTACACTTGTATGGGGCCATAAGTAGAGCCCAAATGCAAATACTAACCTCTATTAAGTGGGAGGGATCTGATAGCAGCTTTGATGGTCTGTTTGCTGTCTGATAGCGAGTTTCTCGTTCCAGTGGTTTCACACAATGATGAAGTGACTTCTAACCTCAAAAATCCGCAAAGCGAACGGAGATTTCTCAAAAATATAAAGCGTCAAAAATCGCAAACAATATGAGAAACTCTCCTGATATAAATTTTTCCAAGATCCATCAACGATGATCAAACTTTAATTGGAAATCTTCAAAATAGGTCAGTCACTCATCAATATCAAATAAGGAAGAGGAAAATATCTCTCAGACGTCAAAGTCAAAACTGTCAATATCTGACAAGGCACTTTCTTGTTCATTAGTGTTCGGTGGGAACAGTCCAGGAACTAACTCGAGCTACTAGGAGCTATGAAAAGAACACCTTAAGATTCAGTGTTGCCAACTGAACCAAGACGAAAACGCCAGCCTCTCAATCTCAGAACCAAACACAAACAAACAAACAAAAGGTCAAGTATTCGAATGTGAAGTAGGTAACCTCAATGACACAAGATAGAGATAGAGTAGGAATGTTACGGTTTTGTGTTCTAAGTACAAAACAATAGACTAACCATAAGTATGTTTACAAAACAACGCTGTCATACCGCAAAATAGAACAACTAATAACTGTCATTAGCTTAAGGCTGGTTCATGTCTGCTCGAACTAGTACGGCAAAGGTAAGTACTAACGTTCGGAACAAGCTATACATGACAACGATCAAGTTGTCATACAGTGGCGTACAGAGTGGAAAGTGTATATCAATAACAGAGAATTTCTGATGTTATTGTATTAAAACAAAAAGGGTTTTCTAGTGCAAAATAAACCCGTAACAGCGTTCTTGTACTATGTTGAATAATATCAGGCACTTTGTTCGGTTGATTTGCATGACGACCTCGTTGAGCATTAAGTGAAAGACGCTGGAATTCTTGCTTATTAATTTGTAAATTGTACCCTCCAATTTAACCGTAATACCCTCCGAGCAATAAAAGTTATAGAGAGGGCTTTTCTGTCTCTTTCTTGAAAGCAACATACTCGACCTTGTTTACAAACATCTAAGCCCGAATCATGTTAAAAAGGGTATTGTCGGATATATCCGTTTGCACTCGGTGTTCAGGTTGGAATTCCGTATTATATTCACTCCTAACTTGGCGATCATGTTTGTTTAGGTCCGTTTACGACTCTCTCTCTCTCTCTTCAATTATTGTCCTTCGGCTTCCATATGGCATCTTTAGGACATGCCCTGCTGCGAGAAATCCGTTCCCATCCGGCCTCTAACCGGCGTAGACAGCAAAGCTGTATCGGGGGGATGCAGTTGTCTGCATCCCATATTAATTTACACTTTTCAATTTTTAACAAACACTTTAAACTTTGGTCGATGCACGTCCTCAGATGGCGGACATTACACACATTAACCTGACTTCCAACACAAGGCCGCCGACTGACCTCAACCGCTGCCGGAAGTCGAATGTCCGTTTACGACATTTGTCGTCTTGTCACATCAAACCACGGGCGTCGCAGCATGGTATTCAAGGTATAAACCATATTTAACCTCTTCATTGGTATTAAATAAGTTGATTTTTATAGAATTTGCTCGTTTTCATCCCGATTTTGAGACAAAATTACACTATTTGTTAAAATAGCTGTTAAAAAACTATGTTACTATGTAAATCGACTAAACGATACCTATCAATAATTAGAAAAAACTTGTTGCAATGTAGGTATACTCAAAAGTAAGTATAGGTGGACAAGCATAAGGATGCCTCTGAGATGCGCAAACGATAGAAAGCGTGAGTAGATGTGCGACAAAGATCGACTACTGTTTACGGCTGGTTATCATCGGAATGTACAATCGAAAGAGAAATTTTTCTGCAACACGTAGGAACGTAGGTTCTTATCTGAATTTTCATTAATTCCTAATGAACTGTTCGAATAATATAATTGTCTGTGATCACTGGACCGTTTATGAAAATTGCATAATTTTCCCGAAGCCATAAGTGTTAATAAAGTACGACTAGAAAAAGAATGCATCGCCACACAATATCAGAAATAGGTAAATAAATATAATAAAGAACACGAGGAACGTACTCACAGAAGTTGTCTAACAATATCACATGACCTCTGACCACTGCCAAATCAGCATTGTCCATGGTAACTTTTGATTTTTTATTTCTCTTTTTATTTGGAGTTGAGAATTGTTCCATTTCACCATTTTCAATTTTATTCATTTCTGAATTAATTTTCCTTATGCTTCTAACGCAAACTCCCGTTGCGGCAGAAACTCGTTCTTGAACCTTCACAAGAGGAATACTGGTTTCACCTATCATTGCTTCGGCCTGCATAAATTTGATGACATTACTAACAATTTCCCTAATTTGTCCACTCAGAATCTTATTTCTCACTTTACTCTTTGAAGGCATTTTCATACACAACAAACTACACTATAACCTATCTAATAATTATTAAATTAATCGACTTACCTGAAGGATGATTAATTTTTATTATATGAACAATCTCCTCCGAAATGATTACATAACACATGTAGTTTCCATCACCTTGGGTGTCTGAGCCACAATCTTTCAAAGAGTAAATTTTTCTTATCCCGACCCTGTGTAGTTACTCACCAATGCCGAATACTGTGACAAATATATAAATCACTTCATTTCTCCACCTGCAAATAGCTTGCTGAAAAGGGTTGCATTAGTAATGGGAAGGGTGGGACTGTAATCATTTCGGAGGAGATTGTTCATATAATAAAAATTAATCATCCTTCAGGTAAGTCGATTAATTTAATAATTATATTTCACAATCTCCTCCTCATGATTACATAACACATGTAGATGTTTAAAGATGAGGTAAGCTAGTTGCGCAAAATATTTTATTCAAATTTCTCCAAATTATGTAGGTACATAACTACAACTATTTAATGAAAATCATTAACAATTCTATAACTTATTATGTATAAATACATAAATGTAATCCTCAATTTCATTATGATAATTTAGATCCCTGTAATACACCCTCAACAAAATTTTCTTCTGCTATTACATGCCTATTATAAAATTTATTGAAAACTGTGGACTTGTTGGACCAACCAGCAGTCTTTCTAATTGTTTCTATACTAATGCCACCCCGAAAAGCGGCTGAGGTTGTTGCATGACGAAAACTATAAGCAGTGAATTTTTCATCAACACCACGTTTTTTCAAAATATATTTCAGCCACCTACTGAGGGTTTGTGCCGTTGCCACTCGGTAAGGTTTTTTGTATGTTAAAATGAGAACATTTTCACCAGGCGGTTTAATTTCCCCCGATTTTTCGAGGTAAAATATTATAGTACGCGCAACGCACAAACCTGGCTTGTCTGTGAAGAATTTAAATTTCAGTAATTTATTGATGTTAGATGTTTTTATTTTTTCTGATATCTCGATCAGAATTTCAGAAGAAATTACTTTAATATTTTTAATATTGATCTTAGAAAAGGTTGGAATTCTATGACCTGTAGTTAAGGCAAGTAAACCAATCAGCTTCAAAGACAGCTGCTGTAAGGTAAGTGATTCTAAGGGATATAATTTTTCCAAATAGTCAAGAACAGGTTGGGGGTCCCAAGTAGTCTGATATTTGGGGAGACTGGGTCTTTTGTTATAAATTCCTTTTAGAAATCTCTTTATAAATTGTTTATGCTGGTCCTCTATTTCAAGCATGAAATAGAGTGCAGATTTACAGGCATTGATCGTGGAATAAGATGATCCTTCTTCAAAGAATATATTAAAAAATCTTATATCCTTTCCTAAATCAAATTTGAAAGAATCTCCTGTCACCTCATTACAAAAGTTCCACCATTTTTTCCAATAAGTAGAGTATTGTCGAAAAGTGTTTGAACTCAACGACGAAACCACAGCTTCCAATCCAATCTCTGGAAATCCTCTCAAACGAAAAGCTTCCCCGATATATTGCCTACTACCAGGGAAAGGTCTTTCCAAAGTGGATGAGCTTCTCTGAAAGGAGAAAAAATCATGTACCTACTGCTGTGGATGAAATATTATAGGGTTTCAATGCAATATTTTCATGAAAACCGGATACCAAGCTTGCGATTCCCATAAAGGAACTACGAGTATTCCTTCTGCTTTTTCCGCAATAATTTTATTCAGCACCTTTTTTTTTTTTTTTTTTTTTTTTTTTTTTTTTTTTTGTGATGAGGTGGAGGAAATCTTTTATAGAGAGGAAAGGAGCCTCCGGCTCAAGACTCCAGACCTACTGTGAGACTCCACTGGTCACAGGGTTACTCACTAAAACCTCCACCTCTAGGCCCGTCAGGTTGTTGCCTCCGGTGACACTTAGGCTTATTGGCCCATTGTATCTTGCCTGTGTGTTGTACTTTCACAGTACCCAATCCAGTAATTTCGTGCCTTGTACGAGTTTGTACAAGTCCTTTACTGGGTGCGATCTGTATAGTTCTGGATCGCCAGATGGCTGCCCGAAGATTGCCTGTCTTTTGCGGTCTAGTGCCTCGCAACAGCACAGTATGTGTGTCACTGTTTCTGGATCCTTACCACATAGTCTGCAGGTCAGGTCTCCATTGTACAGTCCCATTTTGTTGAGGTGCTCCTTCACTGGTGCATGACCAGTCAGGAGTCCCGTAACGATTCTAAGCTGGCTCCTGTTCATCGACAACAGGTCTGCCGTTCTTTTCTGGCACGGTCCTTTAATGTATTTCTTCCCGTGTTTGTTTCCTGGTATGCTTTCCCAGTAGTTTTTGTGACTATCCCCAATCCACTCTCTTACAGACGCTCTTACCGTGCACTTCGGTACCCCTAGTGTCTGCCCTTGGTTTGGAGGATTTTCCGAACCTTTTCTCGCTAGTTCGTCTGCTTTTTCATTGCCTGCAATTCCCCGGTGTCCTGGGACCCATATCAGTTTGACTTGATTCCGGTCTGCCAGCACTCCTAGTTCTTCTTTGCAGTCCCATACCAGTTTGGACGTCACTTCCTTGTTGCACAAGGCCTTAAGTGCCGCTTGGCTGTCTGACAGGATGTTGATATGCGCGTTTTCAACGTTTCTCCTGTTGTTCTCCCTCGCGCATTGGAGAATGGCATACACCTCTGCCTGAAAGACAGAGGTGTGTTTGCCCAGTGAGTAGCTGATGCCAGTACTCGGATTCCTGGAGAACACTCCTGAGCCCACCCCATTCCCAGTCTTGGATCCATCTGTGTACCAGATTTTACCCTGTAGAGTGTCCTTGAGCTGCGAGCCGTCCCACTCAGTTCTGTCTGGAATCAGCACTCTGAATTGGTTGTTGAAGCAGTATCGTTTCGGAATGTGGTCCGTTCTCGTTTCCAGCACGTCCCCGATCACGATTCCGACGATGCTCATGTGTCCCGTTCCAACGTTCAAGTTGGGTGTATTCTGCAGTCTGGAGACACCAAGCCTTGCCTCCCCTTGCATCACTAAATGGAGAGGAGGCAGTCCCATAAGTGTCTCCATGGCTGCAGTTGGTGTTGATTTTATTGCCCCTGTGATTCCAAGACAGGCAAGCCTTTGCACCTTGCTTAGTCTTGTTATGGCTCCTCTTTGTTGTGTCTTGGGCCACCACACCAGAGAGGCATATGTGATGGAAGGCATGACCACCGTGCTATACAACCAGTGCAGCATATGTGGTTTCAGCCCCCATTTTTTTCCAAATGATCGTCTGGCCATCACTAGTGAGGTCACCGCTTTTTTTGTTGTTTTTTCTAGATGCTGGTTCCATGTCAACTTGGAGTCGAGAATCACTCCAAGATATTTGACTTCTCCCTTTATCTGTAAGTTCTCTCCTCGAAGTCGTATAGGTTCTAGGCCCTCTGTTTTTCGTCTTCGGGTGAATGCTACTATGGTTGCCTTGTTAGGGTTGACGTTCAACCCCTCCAAGTCCGTCCATCTCGTGACCATGTTAAGAGCCTCCTGCATGCGATCTCTAACCGTTGTGTTAAATTTCCCTTGTGCTAAGACTACTATGTCGTCAGCATATCCAAGGGCTCTATGTCCTGCGTCGTTTAGTGTTTCCAACAGCGAGTCTGCGATCAGATTCCACAGAAGCGGAGATAGTACTCCACCTTGCGGGCATCCTCTGGTCGCCCTTGCTACTATGGTCTCCTCCAATACTGTAATGTGTATCAACCGATTCCTTAGCATTGAATCTATCCAGGCAACACATGGTTCCTCGACATCTCTGTGTCTAAGAGCTCTGGTGATTGAGTTTATAGAGGTATTATCGAAAGCCCCTTCTATGTCTAGAAAGGCCGCTAGCAGTACCTCTTTATTTTCCAGCGTATTTTCCACCCTCGTTACTACTTGGTGAAGTGCTGTTTCCGTTGAACAGCCAGTCCTGTAGGCATATTGTTCACGGTGCAGTGGTCTTTCCACCAGCACGCCGCCCCTAATATGTCTATCCACTAGCTTCTCCAAAGTCTTAAGTACAAATGACATAAGACTGATTGGTCTTAGGGACTTTGCCGAATCCTGTCCAGCTTTTCCAAGTTTCGGTATAAAAGTAACCCTAACGTGCCTCCAAGGTTTTGGTATGTACCCGAGGGCCAGACTGCCTCTGAGCGTATTACAGAGTCTGATTTGCAGTGCTTCGGGACCTTTCTGCAGCATTGCAGGGTAGATCCCGTCTGGTCCCGGTGATTTAAAGGGTTCGAATGTGCCTAATGCCCATTGAACTTTCTCATAGGTCGCGACCTTCTTTGCTATGTCCCAGCCTAGCCTGGAACCTCTCTTCAGAGGCTCCAGTTCCTCTGGGTTTCCCATAGCACGAGTCTGCTCTATCTGGGCTCCAGGGAAGTGAACTCGTAGTAGTTCTTTGATTGTTTCTTCTCCTGTGCTTGTGTGTTCCCCTTGTTCATTTTTCAGGGAATATATTGCTTGTTGTGCATCCTTCGAGAGTACTTTCTGAAGTCTGGCACACTCTCGAGAGCCTTCTATCTCCTCGCAGTGCCTCCTCCAGGAGTCTCTTTTGGATTTGTTCAATGCTTTTTTGTAAATGGCCAAAGCGTTCTTGTACACATCCCACCCTCCATTTTTTTTGGCTCTGTTGAATTCTCTCCTGGCTTGCTTTCTCAGTTCTGCAAGTTCTTTGTTCCACCAGGGCACCTTCCTGGTGGTGTTCCTTGTGATGAGTGGGCAATGCTCGTTGAACGTAGAGATAGCTGCGTCATTGAGTTCTTCCACAGCCATCTCTAGGTCCCTGTTTGTTCTTATCTTTCTTTGCGTTCCCTGGAGTTTGCGACTTAGGTCTGCACTATATGCATCCCAGTTCGTTTTCCTCGGGTTCCGATAAGTCTCTGTGTAGATGTTGCTCTTTATTGTGAAGTTAATGTGTCTGTGATCCGAGCAACTTACCTCATCAGATACATGCCAATCTGTAACAAGGTTACTCACATATGTTGAGGCTATTGTTACGTCGAGTACCTCCTTCCTATTTTTTGTGATGAAGGTGGGTTTGTTCCCTACATTCAGCGTGTCTAGGCTGTTAGCCAACATGAATTGCAGTAGGTTCTCACCTCTTTCGTTCGTGTCGCTGCTGCCCCAAGTGATGTGGTGCGCATTAGCGTCACATCCAATGATCAATTGCAGACCTTTGTTCCTACAATGTCTCACCAGGTCTTCCACATCCTTTGTGGGTGGTGGTTCAGGGTGATCCGATGGAAAGTAGGCCGACCCGAGTACTAACTCCCTGATCCCGTTCCCCTCCTTCGTCCTGATCATTACTGCTGTAAGATCTCTGGAACAGAAATTCGTTAGCGGCAGTATTTTTATGTGTTTTTTAATGGTTATACAGGTCCGAGGGACCTCTGTTGATCTGCTGTAAATAAGCTCTCCACAGTCTCCCCCCAGTCCTCTTATATTCCCATGTCTAACCCATGGTTCCTGTATAAGGGCCACATCAAACCTCCCCCCAGCCGCTGTAAGGACTGCTGAAGCCGCCTTACAATGCTGAAGGTTGATCTGGGTTATCCTTATCCCCTCCATCTTTCTTCTCCCGCTTTCTGTTCAGGTCGGTGAAGAGGACCTTTCCGAGTCTGTAATACACTCGGAAGTTCGTCCTCTCCATTGCCTTGAACGATGCGTCGTCCACTGAGAAGGCCAGGATTTGTCCTCCTTCCCTCTCGGTGTTTCTGCTCAGCAGAGTCCATTCTTGCGTCCTCAGGTCCGGGTTCTGGAGCTGGAGGTGCCGTCTGAACTCTGCTGGTTCTTCTATTACTGCCCCAGGCACGAAGACCAGCACTCTGTGACGCACCGGGAGGTCGTCGAAGCTGACTGCCGTCAGCTCCGCCCCACCCCAGAGCTGCCCCAGCGCGCCGACTGCCCCTCTGAGCCATTGCGCTGTTCCTTCATTGGCGCAGGTCATCGATAAGACACCTGCGCTGAATGACGTCCTTTCAAATTGTAGAGCGCCCCCACTCCCTGAAGGAGTCTGGTAGAGCGCATCTACAATTGCATTTTGGACCAGTTCGGATTGCTCCTGGTCCATGAGTACCTCTGGATGGCGCCTGTCAATTACTGCCATCCGGATGCCCCTTGCCATCTCACTGTAGGTGCCAGTCATCATTCCTGACTTCCTGGCCCTTTTAAAGTTGGCTTGCTTGGGAGGGGACTGAGACTCTGGGCGAGGCCTTTTTTTATTATTATCATCCCCGCCTGAGGATCCCACCCTCCCTGGTCTTTGTTCCTGGTTAGCGGGTTTCCGTTTCCCAGGTTTTTCAACCGTCCATGTACCGGCTGCCATTTTCTTCTCTCTGAGCAGCCGTTTCCGCTGTGCCCCAGAGAGTCTGACTCTTTTTTTGAGGTCAATGTTTTTCATTCCCTCTGTAACTGTCTCAGCGTCCTTGTTAGCTGTCGATTGCTCGACAGGCCCTGCCCCTGAGTCCTGCTGTTGATCTGTGGCCATTGCTTCCACGATAGTGATGTTACCCGGTTCTGACTCGGAGCTATCCGACTCATCCCCGGGGCTGACATTTTTTAATTTTTTTTTCTCGGCCATTTTGTTCCCACGAGTATGGGGGAAGGGGTGTTTCGGCCCTGTGGTGCCCCCTGCACAGGACTGAGGCTGCTTACTTCAGGATTTCGCCCGGTTTCCTGAAGGCTCCGTTAGTGACGGTGCTCCCCCACCGCCATGCATCCTTCAGCACGGGTCGCGTGACACTTTGGATTGGGGGTCTTTTAGTCGCCTTTTACGACAGGCAGACCGTACCTGGGATCAATTCTTTCCCCGAGTCCCCAGCACCTTTAGAACTATGGCAAATGGTGGAAAAGCATAAAAATATTCTCCACTCCAATTGACAGTGAAGGCGTCAATGGCGATGGAATCTGGGTCTTTGAACCACGAAACATATCTTTCACATTTTGTGTTGAGTTTTGTAGCAAATAAATCAATAGATGGGGTTCCAAATTTCTCGCAAATTATTTTGAAATAACGCCCTGATAATTCATATTCTGTTTCAATAGCTACTGATCTGGATTCCAAGTCTGCCACTGTATTACTTTTAGTATTAATATATGATGCGAATATTATTATATGCCTTTCTTCGCACCACTGCCATATCCTTCTAGCAAGCTCATTCAAAATTTGATATTTTGAACCCCCCATTCTATTAACATAGGCTATTGCAGTTGTGTTATCTATTCTCAACAAAATTTTACAATTTTTTAATATTTTGCAAAATGACTTTAAACCATAGAATACAGCTGTTAGTTCTAAAATATGAATATTGAGTGATTTTTGTTGGGAATCCCAGAACCCATGTATTTTTTCTCCGTTGCAACACGCTCCCCACCCTGACAGGGATGCATCCGAGTATATTTCCATTTGAAAATGATTTGGAGAAATATTTCTATGAATAGCGTGAATATTTCTGATCCACCAAGCAAAATCTGATTTCAAATTATCTGGAATGATGATTTTTTTATTGAAATTTCCTTGATTTAATCTCAACACAGTCGTTTTTACCCTTTCAAAGTTTTTTGTGTATAACCAGCCATAATTAGTGGCTGGACATGCAGCAATTTTCCAATGTATTTTGCGAAGTCACGAATTCGACAAATTTTTCTTTTAGACATATTCACCGATTCCATCAATATGGTTTCCCTTTTTTCCTTTGGTAAAGATATAGTCATACTAAGAGAATCAAATATAAACCCGAGATATTTACAAGTTTGAGATGGTGTCAGTTTGCTTTTTTGTTTATTGACTATTAAACCTACTTCCACCATAGTTTTTACCACTATATTAGTATGAACAAGACAATCAGAATAAGTCTTTCCTATTATGAGAAGATCATCCAAATACGCAACAATTGTAATACCCTGCTTTCTGAAATGTTTCAGTACAGGTCTTAGGACCTTCGTGAAAATAAATGGTGCAAGGGCCAAACCAAAAGGTAAGGAATTGAAGCAATATATTTTGTTTTCAAATTCAAATTTTAAATATTTTCGGTACTTTTTATGTATAGATAACAAATAATAAGCGTCTTTCAAATCTAGTGTAGTGAAAAAACATTTTTTATACATTAAATGTAAAACTGTTTTATAGTTTTCCATTTTGAAATGGGGTGGTTTCAAAAAAGTATTAAGTTCCTTTAAATTCAGGATAAATCTGTGTGATCCATCCTTTTTTGGAATTAAGAAATAACTCGAATAAAAATCTCCCTTGGTTTTCTTCGATATAGAAATGACACCCATATTCAACAAATTGTTGATACTGTTGCTAAGGGTTCGTTTCTCAGATTTTGAGATACATTTGTTGGGTAACCTTTTCTGATTCGGTTTTTTAAAAAGTTTTATTCTATAACCCAATTCAATCCAGCTCAAAATCTCAGAATTCTCAGTGATTTTATTCCACTCATGTGAGTAGAACATTAATCTACCAGAAATATTTCTATATTGTACCTCTAATACTTCCTCTGCAGGTTCGGCTGTCTGTACCGCTGTTTCCTCTCTGTAGGTGTAGTCCGTTCTTTCTGCCTGTCTCTCTCCCCCCGGTACCCTTCCAACGTGTTTTTTTCACCTGACGCTGGGAGTTTAAAGACGTGGACGCAGTGGGTACAAATTTTTTCGTGGGTTTTACGAGTGCCGTCCCGGCTCTCTTTAATGCCTGGGAACTCTTGAGTCTTTCCGTGAGATTATCCCCAAAAAGATACTCGTCGATAACAGATTCATCCAAAATTTTCTTCATATTCTTATTGATATGAGGTTCAATCAAATATCGCCTGTGCATAGATAAAGAATGATGCATATCGGTCAGCATTCAATATACCTACGTCTGCTCAGACACACACAAAGAAATGAAGTGATTTATATATTTGTCACAGTATTCGGCATTGGTGAGTAACTACACAGGGTCGGGATAAGAAAAATTTACTCTTTGAAAGATTGTGGCTCAGACACCCAAGGTGATGGAAACTACATGTGTTATGTAATCATGAGGAGGAGATTGTGAAATATAATTCAAAACTATACACAACATAAGGATTTCAAATTCAACACACAATCAGAATAACGCCACAATAATTTTATTCCACTGACTGTACACTCACGACGTTAACTGCTTGAATAATGCAGAGCGAGTGAGCTCTTGCCCCACTCCAGGGTTGTGTCTACTGCGCAACCAATTCTCGGAGGCATCCTTAGGCTTGTCGACCAGTAAGTAAGTAAGCAAACTCAACTCTTCATTAACCAAATTCAAATCATAGGCCACTAGCTATATCTAATGGGTATTGGAATGTTTTGTTGACATACAGGGATTATCACGTAGGTAATCCGTTCATCAGAAGTTGTCGATATTCCAATTTGAATAAAATTTTATATACACGGAATATCACATATATCAATATGAATAAACGATCTGGAATGTTGTCAGTGGCGTATCGCTTCTGGTAAAACTTCTTTACTGTGAATGGAACACTGTGAATCATAGCAGTTTTAAAATATAATCAATGGGTTGAGTAGTTTTTTTAATCTCTTGAGGGAGCCCATACTCTTTCTTAATTTCGGAGATACCTCATTGAATTTGATCAATCCTTTTGGAAAATGCAAGAAGTTAAATAATAACTACATAAGAAATTATCGATTTTCTACCGAGCCCCTAAGCCTAACTCCACACAAGTTGAGAAATAACTTTTAGACAACTCTAAAAAAATTTCAATCATCTGCCTCAGGATATCAATAACCTGAATTCAGAAATTCAAACCTTGAATGGTTACGTATTTCGTATACTACTTGTTTTTTTAGGAAATCGCTTGACACATTTGATTACAAATTGTATATTGAAATTTTCCAGGGACCAAAAATCTGAGGAAATCTGACTTCTCGTAACGATAACTTTAGAGAACATTTTCTAGAACAGTTGTTATGACACCGGGCTTCATTTGCTTCTTCCGTATAAGCTTGGCCTGTTTGTCCACTCCAATCCCATTTTTTTTCTTCTTATTCAAGTTACATTTCCTGTTGTTCGTAGTGCGTTTCCTCTTGCAATCTGGATTACGTTTCTTAGCAGGTTTCTCTTGTACTTGGACTGTATTAGTATCAATCCATTCCGTCTCAGTATGTAAACAACAGCAGCTTCGACCGTAAAAAAGAAGTAACAGAATAGCATATCAGGAGTCTATGTTTCAAAAATACATACAATAAGGCTGTATCTCGAGTTGCACTACCGTTTTTATCATCACAGAAAAAAACTTGAAAAGAACAAGGCTGAAACTCATTTTACAACCTTACATGCTACATATTTTCCGAAACTACAAATTTGACGAAGGAAGTAAAAGGTGTTACCCTCTTTTTGAGGTTGAAATGGTGCACGTAACTTAAAATTTAACTATTTTTCAATCGAATATCAGCCAAACTATTGCGAGTTGAGATACGTCTTTTATACTGTGTTCGCCTCATTTTGCTGAATACGGTAGTGACTGAATCTCAAATTAGACGTATCGGCAGTTACGACCTTTTTCGACGGGGGTGTCGATATCATCAACAATGGGTAGACATATTGTCGTGATATCGAGCAATGCCATTTGAATTGTTTTGGTGCAGTGATCTATTGTTTCTTGTTATCAATTGATTAGGTCATGACCGCAGGTCATTATCAAGTGCGAGTTTGATTACTAGCAAATTGTACGACCGTGACTGTACACACCACATAAAAACAAAACATATTTCTTTATATAAATACTGTAATATATTTAAAGTCCAATTCACTCTAAAATAATTTATTTAACGAAAAACAATGTGTTATATTTTACTTGTTATAATTTGTTTGATTTATCACTCTGTATTTTATTTTCAAAAGTTTATGACATATCTTAGTTATCAGTGAAATTTGATATATAAAAAAAAAAAGATTATGATGATGTCAGAAAAATAAACAGTTTTTGAACAAGTCTAACTTTTTGGTTCTTCGAGCTGGGATATAAATATTAACAATTATAGGTAAAGTACAACATATGGTCCTTCGAGCTGGGATATAAATATTAACAATTATAGGTAAAGTACAACATATGGTCCTTCTCGTCATTACCTACCTAGCACTGTGGATAAATCAATTAGAACAATGAATGTAACACCAAAATCTGATTATGTGAGACGTAGCGAACGACTGAGGAGTAATGTGGCCCCCAAAGACGTCCAATCTGAAGGTAATCTTGTCAAGATGAGTCAGACAAATGATGGAAATGGGACAGGAGTCACAGAATCAATTCAGCCCGTTCAATCCAAGTCGATAAGAAGTAAAAGTAGTCAAGCTTCTAGAATCAGAAAAGCGGAATTAGAAAATGCGATAAAGAAGAAACAATTAGAACTGAAGACGCAGCAAGAGTTGTTGGACCTAGAGTTAGCCTTGAAACTGGAAGAAATCGGGGAAGAAAGTGACGGGAGTACGCAGTTTGGGTTGGAGATGCATGAGTCTAATGAGCCTAACATGGAAAAATGGATAAAAGGACAAGTTCCATGGGAATACAGGTTAAGTAAGGATGAAAAACAATCCACTAAAACTGTGAAATCTGAGGTAAGTGGTCATAGTTCTATCACTAATATCCCTGATCATGTGAATCTTCCTCAAATTACGAAGATTCTAACGTGACAGTCTCTACCACGGGATCTGCCAATTTTTGACGGAAATCCGATAGATTGGCCTAACTTCATTCATCAGTATAATAATTCTAATGCGCTTTGTGCATATTCAGATGAAGAGAATCAAGTTAGGTTACAAAAATGTTTAAAAGGTACCGCTAGAAAAGTAGTTCGTTCTCTTCTCATAATGCCACAAAATGTGAAGAAAGTGATAGAACTACTTCAGAATCGGTTCGGACGTCCTGATCAAGTTATTATGATGTTGCTCAACGATATAAAGAAGTTTCCACAAATAAAAGAAGATAAACTGGAAATGTTTATTGAATTTTCGGACGAAGTCAAGAATTTTGTCGCCACGATTGAATCTCTAGAGGAGGAAGATCATTTGCATAATCCAATTTTATTAAATGAATTGTTGAATAAACTACCAACCTTTCATAAATTATCTTGGACAGAACATTTCTTGAAAGTACAGAATCCTCAATTGAAACTAATTGAGTTTTCGAAATGGTTAGATGATAAGGCAAATACTGCATCACACGTTCAATCTTTGAAATTTGACGATTCCTTACATCAAAACAGCTGTCAGATAAATTCAAAATTCAAAACTGTCAAAAGAAATGTATCATTGGCAACGAATGATAGTAAGAATAATTGTGTTGCTAGGCAATGTTTATGCTGCGCTAACGATAGACATTACCTCACAGAGTGTTCACAATTTAAGTCGTTGTCTCCTGATGAAAGATGGTCATTTATAACATCGAAAAAAGTTTGTTTTTCATGTTTAAAGCCATTTCATAATGTCAAACAGTGTAGAAACAGACAAATCTGTGGCATTGATGATTGTAAAAAGACACAAGGGTTCTCATGATTTTGTAAAACCTAGTACCAGTTCAGACGGTTTGAATAATGAAACACAAACGAATTGTCATATAGGTACAGACAAAAGTGTTTTATTGAAAATTTTACCGGTAATTGTGAGTAAAGGTGGTGAAAAAGTTGATACGTATGCACTTCTGGATGACGCTTCAACAATAACATTGATTGATCAACAATTTGCAGACTCTATGAATCTCTCTGGACCTTCACAGCCTCTATGCTTGCAGTGGGCAAATGAAGACGAAGTTCATCGACAAAATGACTCGAGAATGGTGAGTTTTACAATATCTTCCAGAGGATCAGATCGTGGATTTCAACTGCGTCACGTAAGAACAACAAGACTATCCTTGCCATCTCAGACAGTTGATATAGAATCTATAATATGTAAGTATCCATACATAGACAATAGAATCATCTCAATGAAGAATGCTCAACCAAAAATTATCATTGGTCAAGACAACTGGCCTCTGATTGTATCTAGAAAATTGAAAAATAGATCTTGGGATGAACCAGTAATGAGTAAATCATTATTAGGATGGGTTTTACATGGGAATTTGACGAATAACAGATCTACACATATCGTTTGTCATTTGAGTGTATGTGATAGAAGAGAGAGAGATGACTTAGATATTTTGCATGACATGGTGAAAGAGCAATGGAAGTCAGAATCTATACATATTCCTGTAGAAAAAGTACTTTCTTCTGATGATAAAAAAGCACAAATGATTTTGAATGAAACAATGAAGCGAATCGACGGAAGATATGAGACAGGATTGTTATGGAAGAATGAAAATGTAGTTTTACCCGAAAGCAGAATGAACGCTTTGAGAAGGTTGGAATGTACAGAGCGAAAAATGGATAGGAACGAAAAATACGGGAAAATGTACTGTGAGAAAATTTTGGATTTGGAAAGAAAGGGATATGTCAGGAAACTCAGAGACGATGATGCCAGAGAAAGATTAGACAAAACTTGGTATCTTCCCCATTTTGGAATTCAAAATCCAAATAAACCAAATAAATTAAGGATCGTATTTGACGCTTCTAGTAAATCGCATGGTGTGGGCCTAAATGACTATCTTCTTACGGGCCCTGATTTGTACAACTCTCTGTATACGATTTTGTTGAATTTCAGAATTAAAAAGTATGCTTTCACCTCTGATATTAAAGAAATGTTTTTACAAGTTAGAGTTAGGAAAGAAGATTGTTGTGCTCAACGGATTTTATGGAGAGGAATGGATAGACATAGGGAACCTGATACTTATGAAATTACTGTAGTTTTTTTCGGATCAACGTGTGGACCTTGCTTGGCTCAAGAGGCAAAGAACAGAAATGCAGAATATTTTGAAAATGAATATCCGGAGGCATGCAGAGCTATAGTTGAAAACCATTACATGGACGATTATTTGGGAGGCGCTGATACTGAACAGGAAGCCAGAAAATTGATACAAGATGTAATTTTTGTACATAAACAAGGAGGTTTTGTCATCTGCAATTGGATTTCCAATCACAGAGAAGTTTTTGAAGGTGTACCAAGTGAGTTGTTGTCTGAAGGTGCGAAAAGTTTGGAAACCAAGAGCGATATGGCAACAGAAAGAATATTGGGTGTTTTCTGGAATTCTGAAAAAGATACTTTTGAATTCCATACGAAGTTTCATAAAATTCCAGGAGATATTTTAGAAGATAACAGAAGGCCTACAAAAAGGGAAGTATTAAAAATTGTTATGTCGATCTTTGATCCTATAGGATTTTTGGCAAATTTTTTAATACAAGGCAAAATACTTTTACAGGACATATGGCGGAGTCAGATTGGCTGGGACGATACAATCCCTGACAGTCTTGACGAAAATTGGCAGACTTGGTTGAAAGATTTGAAAAAAATATTTACTTTTACTGTTCCTAGACAGTATTTTACTATCGATCGACATGAAGGTGATATTCAGCTCCACGTTTTCTCAGATGCCTCTGAGAAGTGTTATTCAGCTGTGGCGAATTCACCACAATGGATATGTACAAACCAGTTTTGTTAGTGCGAAGGCAAGAGTTGCAGCACTGAAACTGCCGATGTCAATTCCTAAGCTGGAACTTCAGGCAGCTCTTATGGCTGCTCGGTTGGGGCATACTTTGAAAAATTATCTGGACTTGAATATTCGTAATGTATATTACTGGAGCGATTCCAAAACTGTTCTCCACTGGATTCGTTCAGAAGCTGGAAGATTCAAGGTTTTTGTCGCCCGGAGACTTGGAGAAATACAGGAATTGACGAATGTATTCGAATGGAAATATGTCAACACAAAAGATAATGTGGCTGATGAGGCAACCATAAGAAAAACTGAATTTTCATTCTCTGAAAAGTCTAAATGGATTAATGGACCCGAATTTTTGCTGTTACCACCAGAAGAATGGCCTGAAGAAAAGAAGGAGACTAAAAAAATTGATACCGACATCTTGGAATATAAAAAGAATGAAATAGTTTTACTAAATTGTATCATAAACAACATTATTGTTCCAGACCCGACCAGATTTTCCAAGTGGACGAAACTTGTACGTGCAACTGCTTACGTTTTACGATTCATCAAAATTTTGCAAACTGGTAGGAAAAATAAAGAAGAGTTAACCGTTGACGAGATTTGTGAAGCAGAAAAACTACTTTTTAGAAAAGTTCAAGCGGATGCATTCCCCACTGAAGTCAATTTGTTAAGGACTGGAAAATGTTTGAGCCCTCAGAGTAGACTATATAGACTCTCTTGTATATATTCAGATGAAGAAGATTTAATCAGATTGGGAGGAAGACTGGACAATGCATTGATTAACGATGACATGAAAAAACCGATAATTTTGGATCCTGACAACAGAATAACAAAATTATTGATTGAAAATTTTCATTTGAACGTACACCATCATGGACAAGAAACCGTTATAAATAATCTGCGGCAGAAATTTTGGATCCTAAGATTGCGACAAGCTGTGAAAAGTGTCACTGTATTACTTTTAGTATTAATATATGATGCGAATATTATTATATGCCTTTCTTCGCACCACTGCCATATCCTTCTAGCAAGCTCATTCAAAATTTGATATTTTGAACCCCCCATTCTATTAACATAGGCTATTGCAGTTGTGTTATCTATTCTCAACAAAATTTTACAATTTTTTAATATTTTGCAAAATGACTTTAAACCATAGAATACAGCTGTTAGTTCTAAAATATGAATATTGAGTGATTTTTGTTTTGAATCCCAGAACCCATGTATTTTTTCTCCGTTGCAACACGCTCCCCACCCTGACAGGGATGCATCCGAGTATATTTCCATTTGAAAATGATTTGGAGAAATATTTCTATGAATAGCGTGAATATTTCTGATCCACCAAGCAAAATCTGATTTCAAATTATCTGGAATGATGATTTTTTTATTGAAATTTCCTTGATTTAATCTCAACACAGTCGTTTTTACCCTTTCAAAGTTTTTTGTGTATAACCAGCCATAATTAGTGGCTGGACATGCAGCAATTTTCCAATGTATTTTGCGAAGTCACGAATTCGACAAATTTTTCTTTTAGACATATTCACCGATTCCATCAATATGGTTTCCCTTTTTTCCTTTGGTAAAGATATAGTCATACTAAGAGAATCAAATATAAACCCGAGATATTTACAAGTTTGAGATGGTGTCAGTTTGCTTTTTTGTTTATTGACTATTAAACCTACTTCCACCATAGTTTTTACCACTATATTAGTATGAACAAGACAATCAGAATAAGTCTTTCCTATTATGAGAAGATCATCCAAATACGCAACAATTGTAATACCCTGCTTTCTGAAATGTTTCAGTACAGGTCTTAGGACCTTCGTGAAAATAAATGGTGCAAGGGCCAAACCAAAAGGTAAGGAATTGAAGCAATATATTTTGTTTTCAAATTCAAATTTTAAATATTTTCGGTACTTTTTATGTATAGATAACAAATAATAAGCGTCTTTCAAATCTAGTGTAGTGAAAAAACATTTTTTATACATTAAATGTAAAACTGTTTTATAGTTTTCCATTTTGAAATGGGGTGGTTTCAAAAAAGTATTAAGTTCCTTTAAATTCAGGATAAATCTGTGTGATCCATCCTTTTTTGGAATTAAGAAATAACTCGAATAAAAATCTCCCTTGGTTTTCTTCGATATAGAAATGACACCCATATTCAACAAATTGTTGATACTGTTGCTAAGGGTTCGTTTCTCAGATTTTGAGATACATTTGTTGGGTAACCTTTTCTGATTCGGTTTTTTAAAAAGTTTTATTCTATAACCCAATTCAATCCAGCTCAAAATCTCAGAATTCTCAGTGATTTTATTCCACTCATGTGAGTAGAACATTAATCTACCAGAAATATTTCTATATTGTACCTCTAATACTTCCTCTGCAGGTTCGGCTGTCTGTACCGCTGTTTCCTCTCTGTAGGTGTAGTCCGTTCTTTCTGCCTGTCTCTCTCCCCCCGGTACCCTTCCAACGTGTTTTCTTCACCTGACGCTGGGAGTTTAAAGACGTGGACGCAGTGGGTACAAATTTTTTCGTGGGTTTTACGAGTGCCGTCCCGGCTCTCTTTAATGCCTGGGAACTCTTGAGTCTTTCCGTGAGATTATCCCCAAAAAGATACTCGTCGATAACAGATTCATCCAAAATTTTCTTCATATTCTTATTGATATGAGGTTCAATCAAATATCGCCTGTGCATAGATAAAGAATGATGCATATCGGTCAGCATTCAATATACCTACGTCTGCTCAGACACACACAAAGAAATGAAGTGATTTATATATTTGTCACAGTATTCGGCATTGGTGAGTAACTACACAGGGTCGGGATAAGAAAAATTTACTCTTTGAAAGATTGTGGCTCAGACACCCAAGGTGATGGAAACTACATGTGTTATGTAATCATGAGGAGGAGATTGTGAAATATAATTCAAAACTATACACAACATAAGGATTTCAAATTCAACACACAATCAGAATAACGCCACAATAATTTTATTCCACTGACTGTACACTCACGACGTTAACTGCTTGAATAATGCAGAGCGAGTGAGCTCTTGCCCCACTCCAGGGTTGTGTCTACTGCGCAACCAATTCTCGGAGGCATCCTTAGGCTTGTCGACCAGTAAGTAAGTAAGCAAACTCAACTCTTCATTAACCAAATTCAAATCATAGGCCACTAGCTATATCTAATGGGTATTGGAATGTTTTGTTGACATACAGGGATTATCACGTAGGTAATCCGTTCATCAGAAGTTGTCGATATTCCAATTTGAATAAAATTTTATATACACGGAATATCACATATATCAATATGAATAAACGATCTGGAATGTTGTCAGTGGCGTATCGCTTCTGGTAAAACTTCTTTACTGTGAATGGAACACTGTGAATCATAGCAGTTTTAAAATATAATCAATGGGTTGAGTAGTTTTTTTAATCTCTTGAGGGAGCCCATACTCTTTCTTAATTTCGGAGATACCTCATTGAATTTGATCAATCCTTTTGGAAAATGCAAGAAGTTAAATAATAACTACATAAGAAATTATCGATTTTCTACCGAGCCCCTAAGCCTAACTCCACACAAGTTGAGAAATAACTTTTAGACAACTCTAAAAAAATTTCAATCATCTGCCTCAGGATATCAATAACCTGAATTCAGAAATTCAAACCTTGAATGGTTACGTATTTCGTATACTACTTGTTTTTTTAGGAAATCGCTTGACACATTTGATTACAAATTGTATATTGAAATTTTCCAGGGACCAAAAATCTGAGGAAATCTGACTTCTCGTAACGATAACTTTAGAGAACATTTTCTAGAACAGTTGTTATGACACCGGGCTTCATTTGCTTCTTCCGTATAAGCTTGGCCTGTTTGTCAACTCCAATCCCATTTTTTTTCTTCTTATTCAAGTTACATTTCCTGTTGTTCGTAGTGCGTTTCCTCTTGCAATCTGGATTACGTTTCTTAGCAGGTTTCTCTTGTACTTGGACTGTATTAGTATCAATCCATTCCGTCTCAGTATGTAAACAACAGCAGCTTCGACCGTAAAAAAGAAGTAACAGAATAGCATATCAGGAGTCTATGTTTCAAAAATACATACAATAAGGCTGTATCTCGAGTTGCACTACCGTTTTTATCATCACAGAAAAAAACTTGAAAAGAACAAGGCTGAAACTCATTTTACAACCTTACATGCTACATATTTTCCGAAACTACAAATTTGACGAAGGAAGTAAAAGGTGTTACCCTCTTTTTGAGGTTGAAATGGTGCACGTAACTTAAAATTTAACTATTTTTCAATCGAATATCAGCCAAACTATTGCGAGTTGAGATACGTCTTTTATACTGTGTTCGCCTCATTTTGCTGAATACGGTAGTGACTGAATCTCAAATTAGACGTATCGGCAGTTACGACCTTTTTCGACGGGGGTGTCGATATCATCAACAATGGGTAGACATATTGTCGTGATATCGAGCAATGCCATTTGAATTGTTTTGGTGCAGTGATCTATTGTTTCTTGTTATCAATTGATTAGGTCATGACCGCAGGTCATTATCAAGTGCGAGTTTGATTACTAGCAAATTGTACGACCGTGACTGTACACACCACATAAAAACAAAACATATTTCTTTATATAAATACTGTAATATATTTAAAGTCCAATTCACTCTAAAATAATTTATTTAACGAAAAACAATGTGTTATATTTTACTTGTTATAATTTGTTTGATTTATCACTCTGTATTTTATTTTCAAAAGTTTATGACATATCTTAGTTATCAGTGAAATTTGATATATAAAAAAAAAAAGATTATGATGATGTCAGAAAAATAAACAGTTTTTGAACAAGTCTAACTTTTTGGTTCTTCGAGCTGGGATATAAATATTAACAATTATAGGTAAAGTACAACATATGGTCCTTCGAGCTGGGATATAAATATTAACAATTATAGGTAAAGTACAACATATGGTCCTTCTCGTCATTACCTACCTAGCACTGTGGATAAATCAATTAGAACAATGAATGTAACACCAAAATCTGATTATGTGAGACGTAGCGAACGACTGAGGAGTAATGTGGCCCCCAAAGACGTCCAATCTGAAGGTAATCTTGTCAAGATGAGTCAGACAAATGATGGAAATGGGACAGGAGTCACAGAATCAATTCAGCCCGTTCAATCCAAGTCGATAAGAAGTAAAAGTAGTCAAGCTTCTAGAATCAGAAAAGCGGAATTAGAAAATGCGATAAAGAAGAAACAATTAGAACTGAAGACGCAGCAAGAGTTGTTGGACCTAGAGTTAGCCTTGAAACTGGAAGAAATCGGGGAAGAAAGTGACGGGAGTACGCAGTTTGGGTTGGAGATGCATGAGTCTAATGAGCCTAACATGGAAAAATGGATAAAAGGACAAGTTCCATGGGAATACAGGTTAAGTAAGGATGAAAAACAATCCACTAAAACTGTGAAATCTGAGGTAAGTGGTCATAGTTCTATCACTAATATCCCTGATCATGTGAATCTTCCTCAAATTACGAAGATTCTAACGTGACAGTCTCTACCACGGGATCTGCCAATTTTTGACGGAAATCCGATAGATTGGCCTAACTTCATTCATCAGTATAATAATTCTAATGCGCTTTGTGCATATTCAGATGAAGAGAATCAAGTTAGGTTACAAAAATGTTTAAAAGGTACCGCTAGAAAAGTAGTTCGTTCTCTTCTCATAATGCCACAAAATGTGAAGAAAGTGATAGAACTACTTCAGAATCGGTTCGGACGTCCTGATCAAGTTATTATGATGTTGCTCAACGATATAAAGAAGTTTCCACAAATAAAAGAAGATAAACTGGAAATGTTTATTGAATTTTCGGACGAAGTCAAGAATTTTGTCGCCACGATTGAATCTCTAGAGGAGGAAGATCATTTGCATAATCCAATTTTATTAAATGAATTGTTGAATAAACTACCAACCTTTCATAAATTATCTTGGACAGAACATTTCTTGAAAGTACAGAATCCTCAATTGAAACTAATTGAGTTTTCGAAATGGTTAGATGATAAGGCAAATACTGCATCACACGTTCAATCTTTGAAATTTGACGATTCCTTACATCAAAACAGCTGTCAGATAAATTCAAAATTCAAAACTGTCAAAAGAAATGTATCATTGGCAACGAATGATAGTAAGAATAATTGTGTTGCTAGGCAATGTTTATGCTGCGCTAACGATAGACATTACCTCACAGAGTGTTCACAATTTAAGTCGTTGTCTCCTGATGAAAGATGGTCATTTATAACATCGAAAAAAGTTTGTTTTTCATGTTTAAAGCCATTTCATAATGTCAAACAGTGTAGAAACAGACAAATCTGTGGCATTGATGATTGTAAAAAGACACAAGGGTTCTCATGATTTTGTAAAACCTAGTACCAGTTCAGACGGTTTGAATAATGAAACACAAACGAATTGTCATATAGGTACAGACAAAAGTGTTTTATTGAAAATTTTACCGGTAATTGTGAGTAAAGGTGGTGAAAAAGTTGATACGTATGCACTTCTGGATGACGCTTCAACAATAACATTGATTGATCAACAATTTGCAGACTCTATGAATCTCTCTGGACCTTCACAGCCTCTATGCTTGCAGTGGGCAAATGAAGACGAAGTTCATCGACAAAATGACTCGAGAATGGTGAGTTTTACAATATCTTCCAGAGGATCAGATCGTGGATTTCAACTGCGTCACGTAAGAACAACAAGACTATCCTTGCCATCTCAGACAGTTGATATAGAATCTATAATATGTAAGTATCCATACATAGACAATAGAATCATCTCAATGAAGAATGCTCAACCAAAAATTATCATTGGTCAAGACAACTGGCCTCTGATTGTATCTAGAAAATTGAAAAATAGATCTTGGGATGAACCAGTAATGAGTAAATCATTATTAGGATGGGTTTTACATGGGAATTTGACGAATAACAGATCTACACATATCGTTTGTCATTTGAGTGTATGTGATAGAAGAGAGAGAGATGACTTAGATATTTTGCATGACATGGTGAAAGAGCAATGGAAGTCAGAATCTATACATATTCCTGTAGAAAAAGTACTTTCTTCTGATGATAAAAAAGCACAAATGATTTTGAATGAAACAATGAAGCGAATCGACGGAAGATATGAGACAGGATTGTTATGGAAGAATGAAAATGTAGTTTTACCCGAAAGCAGAATGAACGCTTTGAGAAGGTTGGAATGTACAGAGCGAAAAATGGATAGGAACGAAAAATACGGGAAAATGTACTGTGAGAAAATTTTGGATTTGGAAAGAAAGGGATATGTCAGGAAACTCAGAGACGATGATGCCAGAGAAAGATTAGACAAAACTTGGTATCTTCCCCATTTTGGAATTCAAAATCCAAATAAACCAAATAAATTAAGGATCGTATTTGACGCTTCTAGTAAATCGCATGGTGTGGGCCTAAATGACTATCTTCTTACGGGCCCTGATTTGTACAACTCTCTGTATACGATTTTGTTGAATTTCAGAATTAAAAAGTATGCTTTCACCTCTGATATTAAAGAAATGTTTTTACAAGTTAGAGTTAGGAAAGAAGATTGTTGTGCTCAACGGATTTTATGGAGAGGAATGGATAGACATAGGGAACCTGATACTTATGAAATTACTGTAGTTTTTTTCGGATCAACGTGTGGACCTTGCTTGGCTCAAGAGGCAAAGAACAGAAATGCAGAATATTTTGAAAATGAATATCCGGAGGCATGCAGAGCTATAGTTGAAAACCATTACATGGACGATTATTTGGGAGGCGCTGATACTGAACAGGAAGCCAGAAAATTGATACAAGATGTAATTTTTGTACATAAACAAGGAGGTTTTGTCATCTGCAATTGGATTTCCAATCACAGAGAAGTTTTTGAAGGTGTACCAAGTGAGTTGTTGTCTGAAGGTGCGAAAAGTTTGGAAACCAAGAGCGATATGGCAACAGAAAGAATATTGGGTGTTTTCTGGAATTCTGAAAAAGATACTTTTGAATTCCATACGAAGTTTCATAAAATTCCAGGAGATATTTTAGAAGATAACAGAAGGCCTACAAAAAGGGAAGTATTAAAAATTGTTATGTCGATCTTTGATCCTATAGGATTTTTGGCAAATTTTTTAATACAAGGCAAAATACTTTTACAGGACATATGGCGGAGTCAGATTGGCTGGGACGATACAATCCCTGACAGTCTTGACGAAAATTGGCAGACTTGGTTGAAAGATTTGAAAAAAATATTTACTTTTACTGTTCCTAGACAGTATTTTACTATCGATCGACATGAAGGTGATATTCAGCTCCACGTTTTCTCAGATGCCTCTGAGAAGTGTTATTCAGCTGTGGCGAATTCACCACAATGGATATGTACAAACCAGTTTTGTTAGTGCGAAGGCAAGAGTTGCAGCACTGAAACTGCCGATGTCAATTCCTAAGCTGGAACTTCAGGCAGCTCTTATGGCTGCTCGGTTGGGGCATACTTTGAAAAATTATCTGGACTTGAATATTCGTAATGTATATTACTGGAGCGATTCCAAAACTGTTCTCCACTGGATTCGTTCAGAAGCTGGAAGATTCAAGGTTTTTGTCGCCCGGAGACTTGGAGAAATACAGGAATTGACGAATGTATTCGAATGGAAATATGTCAACACAAAAGATAATGTGGCTGATGAGGCAACCATAAGAAAAACTGAATTTTCATTCTCTGAAAAGTCTAAATGGATTAATGGACCCGAATTTTTGCTGTTACCACCAGAAGAATGGCCTGAAGAAAAGAAGGAGACTAAAAAAATTGATACCGACATCTTGGAATATAAAAAGAATGAAATAGTTTTACTAAATTGTATCATAAACAACATTATTGTTCCAGACCCGACCAGATTTTCCAAGTGGACGAAACTTGTACGTGCAACTGCTTACGTTTTACGATTCATCAAAATTTTGCAAACTGGTAGGAAAAATAAAGAAGAGTTAACCGTTGACGAGATTTGTGAAGCAGAAAAACTACTTTTTAGAAAAGTTCAAGCGGATGCATTCCCCACTGAAGTCAATTTGTTAAGGACTGGAAAATGTTTGAGCCCTCAGAGTAGACTATATAGACTCTCTTGTATATATTCAGATGAAGAAGATTTAATCAGATTGGGAGGAAGACTGGACAATGCATTGATTAACGATGACATGAAAAAACCGATAATTTTGGATCCTGACAACAGAATAACAAAATTATTGATTGAAAATTTTCATTTGAACGTACACCATCATGGACAAGAAACCGTTATAAATAATCTGCGGCAGAAATTTTGGATCCTAAGATTGCGACAAGCTGTGAAAAGTGTTTGGAATAACTGCCAACACTGCAAAAATAGGAGAGCTCTTCCACAAGTACCGATAATGGGACAACTTCCACCATGTCGATTAGAAGCTACCATCAGACCATTTATCAAAACTGGAATGGACTATTTCGGACCCCTTGAAGTGCCAGTAAAAAGAAGTAAAGAAAAAAGATATGGTGTGATTTTCATTTGTATGGTGACTCGAGCAGTTTACCTTGAAATCGCTCATGATTTGAGCACCAATTCTTTCATCAACATTCTCCGGCAATTTGGTTGCAGAAGAGGATTTCCTGAAGAACTTTTTAGTGATAATGGGCAGAACTTCAGAGGCGCTGAGAGAGAACTGACAGAAAATCTCCAAAATTTGCAGCAAGATGAAATCATGCAATTCTGTACTTTGAAGAAAATGAAGTGGAACTTCAATCCGCCGTTAGCACCCCACATGGGAGGTAATTGGGAAAGACTCATCCAGAGTACAAAGAAGATCCTCAAAGAAATATTGAAATCAAGATATCCACCCGAACATATATTGAGAACATTTTTGGTAGAGACTGAAAATATTCTGAATTCGCGGCCATTGACTCATGTATCCCTCGACTCGGACTCCGCAGAAGCTTTGACCCCGAATCATTTTTTGATTGGACCATCCTACGCTGGCCTTCCTTGTACCAAGACTATCGAGAAAGATCTCAATTTGATGTCAAATTGGCGGGAAACTCAAAAATTAGCTGATTTGTTTTGGCGTCGATGGACACAAGAATATTTGCCTACCATGATAAAAAGAACGAAATGGTTTGAAAATAAAAAAACGATACAACTAGGTGACATTGTTATCATGGTAGATCCAAATGGACCAAGGAATCTTTGGCAGAAAGGTGTTGTCGTCAACCGATATCCAGCAAAAGATGGCAACGTCAGAATTGTGGATGTGAAGAATAGTACTGGAGCTATCTTCCGGCGACCAGTATCCAGATTGATAGTATTGGATGTGAAGAAGTAATTGGTTCCTGCGGTTCAATTACTGGGGGGAGAAAATGTTATATTTTACTTGTTATAATTTATTTGATTTATCACTCTGTATTTTATTTTCAAAAGTTTATGACATATCTTAGTTATCAGTGAAATTTGATATATAAAAAAAAAGATTATGATGATGTCAGAAAAATAAACAGTTTTTGAACAAGTCTAACTTTTTGGTTCTTCGAGCTGGGATATAAATATTAACAATTATAGGTAAAGTACAACACAATGAGTTACAATCACTCTACTATTTATATTCGACTTTCACTTCACTAACTGCCCGTCTGTCCGCTGCGTAGTTCTTTTTATATCCGACGTTGACTTCTCCGAATGCTCTAGAGTTTTTCCATCGAATCGTCCAGATTCATCGAATCATCCAGATTCTTCTCGGTGCAAGCGCAAAGACGTTCACCCGCGGCCAAGCGCCGGCTACGTAAGAGTTCAGGTCCGGCATCGCCCGCAGCTTCGCCACAATACAAAAGGAATAGATTGTTGAGATAGTTAGTAATAGACTCCTATAGAGGAAAGAGCCCAAGTGCTCAGTTAGCTTCATAGGCTAGGCCCTTTTGGCCTTAGCTGTAAGTGTTGGTTTAGTTATGGTTTTAGGTAAGAGTTATTTCTTCCCTATTATATTATTGAATGTCCCTTATTTTGCAATGTGTATATACTTTCCCCCGTATCCCAGTTGTTATTGAATTAATATTTATGTTCTGGTACTACCCCTTGATTTACTATAGCTACCACCTGTAGCTATCCCCCAAGTCGCATTTTGTATAAGGGAAGCAACCCCTTATACGGCTCAGGATGCTACCCTAGTAGCCCTAGTCGCGACAATATCATATTTCTTAACTTATTGTACACTTCATCATATATATCTTTTATATTCAAGCAATCCACACAAATTGTTTCACTACAGTGTTTGATCCCACTTATCACAAGTGTATTTCGGAACTGGTCAAGTTTCCATCGATTAAACACATTTAAAAAATAATTAAAAAAAACTACTAATAAAATGGAACTGAATATTCAAGTATGATATAAACCTAGAATTCGTCGAGGGTGTAGCACTTCTTTTACTCTCGATTCGAAAACTGTTTCGTCTGGAGAGTTCTCAATCGATTCATCTAGCTTATTAAAAAACTTTGGTCCAATAAAGAAAAACTTTTTTGGTAAAGAGTGGTTCGATGAATGATAGTTATTAATAAGTTTCTAGAGCGAGTCGAGTATTGATGATGATTAGTAAAGTTCAGCCTGTTCTTATTCTTGCATAGTTTTTGACACGAGAGATAGCGTGCTTGAATTAAGACGGATCGCGACCATTACCCATCATAATTTTAAATTAACAGTAGTAGGATGAAGTTCAGTCTGGTTGTATTGTGTTGTGAAAAATCAAATTGAAATAAAGAAAGGCAAATCCGATGACATGAAAACCGAGTTGACTTTGTGAATAAAATCTTTGGAGCAGTATATCCATGTCGGACTCAAAGATGGCCGCCGATAAATAATCATTCGCGGCAGATTTTGACAAACTGAAGAAAAGTGAGATTATTGAACTTGTAGAATTTCACAATCTAAAATACATTCAGTGACAGTGAAGACGAGCACAAAAACCCGTGCATTCTGTGTACCAAACAAAAGTGTATTAACAACAAAATACAAGTTGAAGTGCTATCATGCAAAGAAATGTGGCTCATGCAAATTACTGCTCAACTGGAAAAACGAATCTTAAGTCTTGAAGAAATTATAAATTTACTTGAATTGACTTTGGTAATTCAACATTCAAGTGCTCCACACGATTCCTACCAAACATCAGACCAAGCAGCGACATCTTCAAATAACATCGTTTCTAATAAAAATGAAACAATAGGGGAGGGCGGGGATGGTTTGGACAATTTTCAGAAAATAAAGTTTTGCTTGCTTATACTCAAATGAACAGAATCGAATTTGACGTTAAATCATAGCTACGTTAGTTGTTTAAAAACATCCACAGTAAAAAAATTCTTACTTGAAAGGAAGTTGAGTTTTTTATCAAATACTTGATATGGTCAAGTGTCCAGACTATCCCGTCGAATCAGGTTAGTTTGGACAAAGAGTATTATTAAACAAAAATATATATATATATATATATATATATATATATATATATATATATATACTCTGAATACACACTTCCATAACGATTTTAAAAATTATAGGAACTTAAGCGTTGCTTCAGACTAGAACTAAATAACGAAATAAGTATACTAGTCCTGCACGATTCACTGTTGCGTTCCAATTAACAGTGCTGCTCCTAAGGTGGCGTATGGAGTTAGTAACAAGGCCTATCCAGAACACGTGGCTAATGACCATAGCAGTCGATGCCAAGACACCAAAGAAAAAAAAATAATACTAAAAAAAATCGTGCCAAGTTCGGTAAAAAATATTTCGAAAAATAAAAGTCACTTCAGACTAGAACGGGGTAATAAAAAAATTCATAACACTAAACAATGCTAAACTCGCCCAAATCAATATTAAAATAAATCTTATTGAAATATCTTGGTCGAGTATCAATGATAGGGGACGGCAATTTCACGACCACTTCGTCTTTTCTGATGAATGCTGGCTTCTCATCAGATATCGTGAATCTGTTTGACATTATATGTCGCTTCAAAAACTGAACTTCGTATCCTTGAAGAACTGTCTCAGATACTTTGGCAACAAAGTTTCTTGTTGTTTTTGCCGTTTTTCCGTGAACTCTACAAACCACATAGTCGTCATTCTGAATATGAGCCAAAGTGTTTGATTCGTGATCTTCGTCTCCTGATGAAGAATCATGATGAAGATGATGATGATGCAGATCATATTTTCTAGGCATTTTCTCTGAAAAAAACATTGCTGATTTATACTATGAATAGAGAATAGAGGTTTGTACACATGCGGGATAGTTTGGACAAATGTCCAAACCATGCCACAGTAGCAATCTTTCAAAAAGTTGACTGAAACTGAAAGAGGATATGTTTGCCAATGATTTCAACTACAGGAAACTAATACACAAACATCAAGCATTATGATCGATAACTTGGAATTCATAACAACTGGCTGTTATCCCAGTTATACAGCTCTCCTTATAGATGAAATGTTAGATCAGAAACCACTAAAATACATTTTTCTAACTTACCTACTTAAACCGTAACCAATTCACTTGCTGCTGCGTTCACAATGAGGAGACCAGTGAACCTACACGCCGAACGAAGAATTCACGCAAACAAGGAGAATTTGCGGGAAATTTAAATCTGTCCAAACCGTCCCCGCCCTCCCCTATCTAATCAAGCCGAAAACCAAAAACAACAAACTCCCATAATTCAGGGAAAGAGGGGGCCACAGGTCTCGGACAGCCTCGATGCCAAAAAAAATCATCCCAGCAAATACCCCATCACAGCTGACTCCGTTTTAAAGAAGCAATAGCGAGTGCTCAACGGAATACCGAGTGGCACAAACAAGCTCCACATAAATACAGAAGGAATAACTCGAAGCGTAAACCAATCATTGGAACAAGTAAGGAAATGTAATGTGTGAAAACCGTAGCCAAGAAAGGATACTTACATGTCTATAACTTAGATGCATCAAATACTCCCGAAAACCTTCAAAAAAGACTACACACCATGGCTCCCCATACTCCCCATATCCCTTTCAAGTGCGAAACTCTGAGTGAAACTGAATCGAAGTGCTCCATGTTTGTCACATTTCCGATACAACACGTCAAAGATGCCTACAACGGTGCTATTGTAAATATATTCAATTTGTTTAATTGATGACTTGTTTATTTTGTGGAAATTCACGATAACTTTAATGGAACGAAAAAAAACACACTTTTGTCTTATTTCCACTAGTTTTTTTTATTTTCTCGACCGGTTTCGGGTTTTATACCATTATCAAGTATAAAAACTAACTAATACAATTGAACTCTAAAACCTAGTTATATAGGGAGTTTGCAGGTAAACTGGATGGAGAGGTAATTAAATGAAATTAAATGAACAGGGGTGAAACAATATAAATTCAATACTGGAGGTTATGGAAATTATTTAGGTGGTCAAAACTATAAATTCAAAAGTGGAGACCTAAGGGAAGTTCTGGGACCCCTACTTTTCTTCCTGTATGTAAATGATCTTCCATGTATCATCGAATATGGTAGGGCATTCATACATACGCAGATGATACCATACTTTTATTGTAGCATCAGATTGCATAAACGACTTAGAACACAAATTATCACACGTAATAAAGAATTTCTCGGACTGGTGCAATAACAACCACTAAATACACTGCTGTGTCTTTAGGGTTCACGAACGAATATGAAGAAATACATAATATTGAACTTGAAATGGACTCAACTCAAATCAAATCAAATTTATTTCAAATTTTCAGTACAATATGTGAATTAAGTCAAAAAAAAAAAATGTCAAAACCACTACAAATGGGTGAAATACACCTAGGCATCAACATGCCTGTTTGTGCTTCTTCACTCCACTCATAGTTGGGATATCAATTTATGGTACATGTTAAACATAATCCAAACAATTCATTTATTTTTGTTGTCAATTTAGACATATCAGTATTGTTTAAGAGTGTGACAGTAAATAAATAGGGGTGATGGTCGGAAAGAAAGTATACTGGAGGTCATTTCAATATATTTTCAGAAAATGTTAAGTATATTAGGGTTTTCTAATATATACTTTTTGATAGCATATTTGAATTCTTTAATTTTTGAGATAATTTTGAGATTCATAGGAAGTTGGTTATATAATTTTGGCCCAAAATAAAAGACGAATCTTTGCGTATGGGATTTTCGGTAATAAGGAGTTCTAACATTTAAGTTATCAGAAAATCTAGTTATTTTTAAGGTAGCTGCTGTATATTTTTTTGAGTTCGAAAACATCCAAATCAAACATTGGAAGCTGTAGTGTGCCCTAATCTTCAGTACTTTGGTTTCTTGATATAGTTTTTGGGTAGGGAATCGTCTGTTTTTTTTTTAGTATTATTTTTAGCAAGGAATTCTGCATGACTTGTAGAGGATTTATCAAAGTATTGCAAGTTCCCCCCCCCCCATACAATAATACAGTATCGTAATATACTTTCTGCTAGTGAGGTGTATACCATGAACAGGTTTTTCTGTGAAAGAATGCCTCTGAGCATATAAAATGTATACATGAGAAGCCTCAGTCTTTTCATGACATTTGCAACGTGGTCATCCCATCTGATGTGTTGGTCGATAATAACTCCCAAAATACTTAATCGAGGATGTTTTATCTATTGACGAACAGTTACATGTAGTATTGTCGTTGCATAGTGGATTGTGTATTTTTAGGGTATCGATACCCTAAAAATACATGTTTAACATGTACCATAAATTGATATCCCAACTATGAGTGGAGTGAAGAAGCACAAACAGGCATGTTGATGCCTAGGTGTATTTCACCCATTTGTAGTGGTTTTGACATTTTTTTTTTTGACTTAATTCACATATTGTACTGAAAATTTGAAATAAATTTGATTTGATTTGAGTTGAGTCCATTTCAAGTTCAATATTATGTATTTCTTCGTTTATGCAATCTGATGCTACAATAAAAGTATGGTATCATCTGCGTATGTATGAATGCCCTACCATATTCGATGATACATGGAAGATCATTTACACACAGGAAGAAAAGTAGGGGTCCCAGAACTTCCCTTAGGTCTCCACTTTTGAATTTATAGTTTTGACCACCTAAATAATTTCCATAACCTCCAGTATTGAATTTATATTGTTTCACCCCTGTTCATTTAATTTCATTTAATTACCTCTCCATCCAGTTTACCTGCAAACTCCCTATATAACTAGGTTTTAGAGTTCAATTGTATTAGTTAGTTTTTATACTTGATAATGGTATAAAACCCGAAACCGGTCGAGAAAATAAAAAAAACTAGTGGAAATAAGACAAAAGTGTGTTTTTTTTCGTTCCATTAAAGTTATCGTGAATTTCCACAAAATAAACAAGTCATCAATTAAACAAATTGAATATATTTACAATAGCACCGTTGTAGGCATCTTTGACGTGTTGTATCGGAAATGTGACAAACATGGAGCACTTCGATTCTGTTTCACTCAGAGTTTCGCACTTGAAAGGGATATGGGGAGTATGGGGAGCCATGGTGTGTAGTCTTTTTTGAAGGTTTTCGGGAGTATTTGATGCATCTAAGTTATAGACATGTAAGTATCCTTTCTTGGCTACGGTTTTCACACATTACATTTCCTTACTTGTTCCAATGATTGGTTTACGCTTCGAGTTATTCCTTCTGTATTTATGTGGAGCTTGTTTGTGCCACTCGGTATTCCGTTGAGCACTCGCTATTGCTTCTTTAAAACGGAGTCAGCTGTGATGGGGTATTTGCTGGGATGATTTTTTTTGGCATCGAGGCTGTCCGAGACCTGTGGCCCCCTCTTTCCCTGAATTATGGGAGTTTGTTGTTTTTGGTTTTCGGCTTGATTAGATAGGGGAGGGCGGGGACGGTTTGGACAGATTTAAATTTCCCGCAAATTCTCCTTGTTTGCGTGAATTCTTCGTTCGGCGTGTAGGTTCACTGGTCTCCTCATTGTGAACGCAGCAGCAAGTGAATTGGTTACGGTTTAAGTAGGTAAGTTAGAAAAATGTATTTTAGTGGTTTCTGATCTAACATTTCATCTATAAGGAGAGCTGTATAACTGGGATAACAGCCAGTTGTTATGAATTCCAAGTTATCGATCATAATGCTTGATGTTTGTGTATTAGTTTCCTGTAGTTGAAATCATTGGCAAACATATCCTCTTTCAGTTTCAGTCAACTTTTTGAAAGATTGCTACTGTGGCATGGTTTGGACATTTGTCCAAACTATCCCGCATGTGTACAAACCTCTATTCTCTATTCATAGTATTAATCAGCAATGTTTTTTTCAGAGAAAATGCCTAGAAAATATGATCTGCATCATCATCATCTTCATCATGATTCTTCATCAGGAGACGAAGATCACGAATCAAACACTTTGGCTCATATTCAGAATGACGACTATGTGGTTTGTAGAGTTCACGGAAAAACGGCAAAAACAACAAGAAACTTTGTTGCCAAAGTATCTGAGACAGTTCTTCAAGGATACGAAGTTCAGTTTTTGAAGCGACATATAATGTCAAACAGATTCACGATATCTGATGGGGGTTCAATGGGGTTCAATTTACGGCTATCATCTTTAATGTTCAGGCAATCAGGCCGTTTTTCGATTGATTGCCTGAACATTAAAGATGATAGCCGTAAATTGAACCCCATTTGGAAGCCCCTTCTTCCAACCGTAATTACCAGGCCACGTGAAACTTATCCGCAATCAATTATTATCCCATTAACTCCAACTACACAGCAGGCACCAGCAGACAAGACAAACGAGAAAACCCGTAAGACCCGCCCACCTCCAGGTAGCCAACCACCTATAAATACTACAGTGCAACCAACATCGGATCGTCTTTTGAGATCAAGGAGTAGGCAGGTTGAGACCTTGATATCTCTCAAGACCACGACTCGAGGAGTAGGCAGATAGAGGCCTCGCAGTCACACTCTTGAAAATGGCTCCAAAGCAGGAGCCGAAACGTCGAGTTATAAACTCTCAACGCGGTTCAACCCATGAACTTAGTAATGTACATATTTCTGACCGCGGAAACCTTTCCGAAATATGGGTCAATGCCACACGGGCCTGAGTTTTATAGAGTGACCTGGATTTTTATTACAGAAGACTGTTTTTCTAAACAAACATAATTTTGTATGTTTTTGTTTTGACGATAATAGTGAATTATATATACATGTACTGTAACAGAACGTATCGTATGACCGGACATAATAATTTACCCAACCCCTAGTTAATCCTCTCAGGTCAAGAAACCGTCGAACACTTGTGTAGAAATAACGTTATCCTAACAAAGATTCTCAGAAATACATTGGTTACGAAGGAACATCTTTAAAACGAGTGTATCATATTACTTTTAAGAGACTTTTAATAATATTTCCAAATGAGACATTTCAGAGTACCAGGAAACCTTTCAATATCCCAATAGTTTGCATATGTTATTTTTGTTGAGAGGCACAGATTTTCATGATACCCAGATAGGCCACCCAGAAAGCACTTTGCAGAGAGGGTAGATGATCGAACTATGAAATTGGATACAATTTCGAAAGTTAGTCTTTCGTTTCATTCGTTCAAGTCAACATGTGGTTGCGCATTTTTATTAGTTTACTCAAGTTATTGTAATTGTCATATTTCAACTCTGTTCAACACAATATTCAATCTGGGTACTATCGGTAATTTTCATTCTTTGAATATATATAATGTTGATCTTTTCCAAGTTGATTCTTCTAATCAACTCTTAGTATTTGTTGTATTTGAATTATTTCGAGTCTTTTGCATTTTATCTTGTTAAATTATTAGTAAATTGTCTGGCCTCATTCACGTTAGATTATTAGTTAAAAACCAGAAGTAGCCTAATCAAATAATTTGAGAAATGTCCCTAACACCTTTGTTTGTTATTCTTTATTGTTTTGTTTAATAGATATAAGTGTTTTGAATTATGGTTTTTATTCTCAAAAGTTATCCAGTTTACAAAAATCCTTTTGATTTTAGAGAAAATTATTTTACTTAGAGTTGAACAGAGTAAGTAAATTTGAGTGCTAAAGTGAGTTTCGCAACGAGTTCTCAATCCAGATCGAGTAGAGATAGTCGAGATCATCTGATGAAAAAGTAAGGTGAGTTAAAAATCTTGAATGCTGTGAGGTATGATTCCTAGTTCCTAGAAAAATAGAGTCCAACGTTCCCAATTATTATTATGTTTTAACGACTCCGCTCGGTCGAATCAGTTGTGATAATGCTCTATTTAATTATAAAGACAGCATTTGTTACATTGGTGTCAGTAATCTGGGGTATTTTCTGGAAAGTAGATATATTTGTTAAATAGGCTTCTTAAGGTTGTCAGGAAAATAAATAGATATTTTCATTATCTAATCTGTTTTATACATGAGAGACATCGAAAATATAGAGTAATTATATTCTTGATGAAATCAGAATTCACTTTTTCATTCTTCCTATAATATTGTCAAATATGCTTTCATTTAAATCGAAGATATTGTTGATAAATCTGTTTCTATAAGTATGTTGTATTTTATTAATTCAGAAAGAGACAGAGTTTTATTATTTTAACAGAAAAACGTACCTATTTTGAATCTCATCACGTGCATTTTCAAGTAATTCGATTTCTAGTCTCAATTGTCATGTAAGCTCTCAGTTAAATTAGAGTAATAGCGAAAATTTGATGAATTTCAGAGAAACTAAACATTCACAAATATTATATTAGATCAGGTGATTCAAATTTCAAAGGCTCGCACAAGAAAAAACTTGAGAATTGTACCTTCACATGACAAAAAAATAAACTTTCTTTCAGCATCTAGGAGTATTTTTTTTGAAGAATTGAGGAATGAGAACGTCGAAAAATAATGTTTAATTGTCAATTATAATGCGCATTCAAATGACTCGAAACGAAGGCTCCGGCTACAGGCCGTTAAACATAATAATTTGACAAATTTGGTAGGGAAACTAAGTTGAAAAATAAAATCAAAATGATAACAGAAAAATGGAAAAAAAATTATAAATGATAGCGAAATTAATGATAGCAAGAAGTAGGTACCAAAATTAGTCAAATTATTCAAATATCAAAAATTGTTAAGTAATAAATAGAAATAAATTGAATAAGAAAAGGGAATACAATGAAATTTAAAACAGCATAATTCATTTTTTTTTTATTAAAAATGCAGATTGAAAGACGAATAGTCAGGAATGTGATTTTTATAAAACCGTAAATTTTGGATGGTCATTGTACAAAATATTGCATCTTTCAAACCTACCGCTGAGGGTAATTTTTTTTTGTTTGGATAGCTATTGAAATCGTATTGCCTTTCACTACTTTCGACCCAGAACAAACTTGTAAATTATTGTTTTATTCGGCAGTAAAGGCTAGGACATTTATTGCCAAAGGGTCAAGAGCATTCGTACGAAATTTTGATTAAATGAGGTATAATAAACAAATGAATAATTATATTTAACGTTGAGACATTTTATTAAGTTTTTGGTTTGATAATTAGAGCAAAACCTATTATACTTCCTTGTTTTTTTTGTGGTTTGTTTATATCTTCAATAATTAATAGTTAAAGTCGTCAAAATATTGTTCTATGAGAGAGGTGTCAGAAGTTATTTGTACAAGATCTAGTTTTATAGAAATATTCGAATATTCAATTGCATAAAAGTCAAGAAAGAAAAGAAAAACACTCAGAGGTGTGAGGAAAATGCAATATGATTCAGAAATAAGGCGAAATGGAAATTAAAGACTCCCACGAATGGTGGCTGTAGTTTTCGAAAATATCGTGTCACAAAATAACGAAAACCGTTTATGAACGGAGAATTTAATATTTTAAAAGGTCAATTGTTTATTAATAAAAAGTAGATGGCGTCAATTGTTGATATTTTTGAACAAAGAAAAGCATTAGTCAAATCATATAGATTTTCACATAATTTAAATGATGTATAGATGAATTATGATTTAGGTAATTTTGGTACTATATGCTCTGATAGGAATGGCTCACATAAAAGGACGAACCGGGTTTTTAAGTATTTTTCTTGTGTTACGAATTTAATAACTCAAATAAAGTCCACTCATATTTACAATAATGGATATTTTCCAGGTAAAACTCACCTAAAATGAACTGTAGCACAAATATTTTAATTTTTGTATCACCTCAAGTCACTATTGATAATCTATTGAAGTAACTTTTGAGATCGCTCATCTAAGGCAATTTAACCGTAGTTTATTTTCACAACGCAGTTGTGACAGATTAACTATTTCTGTGGTAGTAACATACGAATAAAATCGTTGTTTTTTTCGTTTGTATTATTATTGTCAAATATCATTCAGGAAACTTGTGGTTTATAAGTTTTATTTCACATGTCTAGTGATTTGTTCTCTTGTTATTTTGCACCTATCGATGTTGGTTCTATTCCTAGGACTTCAGATTCCACTATTTTGCTTCATTTCATAGAGTATCGTCAATACAAATTTTTAAGAATTATCTAAATGGTGCATTTCCTTCTCGTTTTCTAATGATATTGCCGTGTTCAAGTCAAGTGTGTTTTCTGCATGAAAGTTTCAGTTAATATATTATTGTCATCATTTCATCCACAAGTGACTATATTTTTCCATAAAGGGAATTGATTCTAAATTAACATTAAGGTGAAAAGCGATATATTTGTAGCTGGTGAATGAGAAAAGTAGAACACTAGTTCGAAGAAAACCAAGGGTTTAATTTTTGAAGATGAACACAGAAATAACATATTTGAATATTATGAGATATAAAATGTGAGAGTTGCACTACCTGAATCCTCATTCAATATAATTTTGTAAAAAAAAATCGCAACGATTAACAAAATTTCATAAAAAAAAAAATTGATGCCACCTGCAATGGGGTAAATAACTTATCCCAAGTAATGATAAATAAAAAAAAAAAGGAAGAACATTCCTGATGTAAACTGTGTCAGTATGGATATCAATATTCCTAAACGATATTAATTATTACTTTTAGATTATTTTCAGTATTATTTCTCTTCAAAGAAAATGTATCCAACTGAACTACAGAGTGCTATGATATTTTGTCAAAATAAATAATCAAAGTTCCACGGATACACCTATTCAATAATATGTCTACAAGTTACAGCGGGCGATGATGCTCTATAAAATCAATGAAAATTAAAGCCTTCACCAACAGAAAAAAAAGGACAAGAAAAAAAAATTATAAATTCAAGTAGGTAAATGTCAGATACAAAATCTAAGTGGTTCAACAACACTTTATTCAATTCGAAGCAAGTGTAACTATTTCGAATCATAAACCTTTATGGTTTGCAGATAATAAAATAATAAATATTTTTGGAAAGTTTTATAGATATTCCATTTACACACCATGGTTTTTTTCGAGCCATTATCAATCAATAATTTGAAGGTGATGTAATTAACAAATTCAATTAGAAAATATATTCAAGCTAAATTTATGGTAAAGAACTGAAACTGCTAAAATAGTCAAAATTTATGTACCTTGTTTTTGTGATTGGTGTTAAAATTAGTTCAGGTACCAACTAGAAAAGGTTTCAGTCAGATAACTGAGAAAGGCAATAGAGTCCATAGTCGCCACCGCCGACGGCATGTGAATAAGTATCTGATGGAAACCATAATTTTTATTGATGTGTTGTTGACATTATTTCTTAGGAATATTATCGAATTAAATATTGACTAATTTTTGTTAAAATGAAATGAGTATCCTGAAATTTAAAAAAAAAAGTATTTGAGATGTCTTCGTATCTTGTGGGACTTACCTACTTTTACAATGTTTTAAAGGAAATTGTTATGAAAATTAAAGTTGAAATCGAAAATTACAGGATTTAAAATAACACATGTGTTACATGAATAATTAAATAAGTAGTACGCAGAAATGATTCATTGTATTCCCAGAAAAAAAAATATATATGTATATATATTTAAAGTAGCCGATTTTCTAGTAATTGAAAGGTAACCGTTTCTAAAAAAAAAAAAAAAATATTAATAAGAATGATCAAACTTTCGAGAAATTGATAAATTCCAAAGGTATTAGAATAAATCTTGGTAGTTGATAGAATTCAGGGACGAAAAGCAATAGAATTTACGAGAAATTGAGGAAAATTTCTGCATACACATGGATGGTATATAGTTTAGAGAAGAGGATCAGGTAACATTTGGATTTACATATGGTATTTATTACAGGTGAAATTATTTAAATTTTTGTTTCACATACTACATGACAATGATATTGATACCATAATAGGACCGTATTTCAGAATTTTTCTACCAGAGTAACTTTTGGTTTAATTTTTTTTAAATTTTGACCAAAATTTTATTGAATTTATGATACAATTACGATAAGAATTTCATCGTCACACCATTGATATATTGTTTCTGAAAAGTTTAGGTTGAACTGGGGACGTTTCGTATTTTATCAAGAAACTTGCAACCAAGAATGTTATTCCTAGGGAAGAAAGAATAAATAAACAGAGTTCCAAACGGGGTATAAAAGTAAAGTAAATGGAGATAAAAAAAAAAAATGATTACAAAAAACCAGCCGATAATTTAGCCGGAAGATTTGATCCGGAACATTGTACATAGGAAAACCAATACAGCTTTCTCTTCGTAGTAAAGGACAGAGGGACAAATGCATGTCATTCGACCAAGGCTTTAGCTAGAAAGGGAGCGGGGGAAACCGATCATAGGCACCAGCAGGGCTATGATCATATTCCGGCAGCGAAGGATATTTCCGCGCCGAGGTGATACCGACCCCGTAATAGAAAATAAGTTGTATATAGATACCGATAGAGTAAATCGAAGAGCAAGTAATGCTATAAAATTGGTCGAGGAAAAATAAAAAGTGTACCCTTTAGCACTTCGCGTCGTTTCCCCAATGCCACAGAGAAACCAGGACGGTTTCCTCTGGCATCTTGAGCCGTTTGACAAAGGATCCTGTTTTTCCCGAATCCCGAGCCGAACTGAGCTGTAAACCAGGAAAGTGAAAATCGGAAAATTTTATAATTTTGATAGGGACTTTCCCAACCTCAAATTCTAGAAGGTGGATGTACCAGTTTCATGTTCGCGATTTGGGTGTCTCAGGGGAAGTCGACCCCCTGGAACGGTCAGGTCAGCTAATTACTTGGTTCGAATCCCAATAGAATTACGAGGAATGTAAATGTTGTTTAAATTCCAGTATTGTGAGAGAGAAAATTGTTTAACTTTCCTGGAATAGGCTCAGTAGGAGAAGAAAGAGTTTTGGTGGTTTTGAGGAAGAATAAAGAAGATACCAGTTGGAAAGAATTCTAGAGAGAGAATTCGAGACCATAGGCTGAGGAGAAGAAAAAGTTCTGGTGGTTTTGAACAAGAATAAAAAAGAAACCAGTTGGTAAGAATTCAAGAGAAAGAATTCGAGACCATAGGCTGAGGAGAAGAAAAAGTTGTAGTCATTTTGAAGAAAAAATAAAGAAGAAACCAGTTGGTAAGAATTCGAGAGAGAGAGAATTTGAGACCATAGGCGGAAAAAAAAAGTTTTTGTGAATTTGAAGAAGCAAAAAGAAGAAAACAGTTGTGGAAATTTGAGAAAATAGGCTGAAGCGAAGAAAAGTTCAGTTACGAGGAATGATAAATCGTAAAACTCTCAGTTAGGAGTCTGAAGAGAAGAAAAAAAATTTAAAGATAATAAATATAATGTAGAAAAATGTGTATTGGTTAGCCGAATTAATTGAGAGTGAAATTTTGTATGTGAAAAAATAAGTGTTGAAATAAAAACAGATTGACAAATGGTGGCGAAGGATGGTGAATAATTGACACCAAATATGGAAATTGGTGAAACACGCGGGTATGGAAAAAGGATACCTAATGATGTGAACAGGAAGAAAACCTGACAATGGAAATAATGAAATCGTCACAAAATTGGCGAAGAAATTACCCTAAGCGACGATGGAAATTTGTTAAAAGTGATATACTGAGCGATTTTTAATTATTAATTATTTAAAGTCTAATAATATTTTATTTGAATTACTTAATTAATTTTCTCATAACGATTTAAAAATTGGAAAGTTTCCACATTTAAAAATAAGCACTTATTCAACTATTTGACGAATGAATCGGGTAAGAGTATATTGAATGAAAGAATAACCTGTGAGATGAGAAAGGAACGAGTAATTGAGAGAAAATGAGAATCTAACAGAGGAATGAACTAACAAGTGTGGGAGATAATAGTTGAATTCGTAAATCGAATTTCATTGTTCAGACTTCAGGAATTAATTAGCTACTAATCTTTTGAAGTCTCAGAACATATCTAAGTAAGTATTAAGTTCAGTCGTTTCGAGTATATCACCGAGAAAATATAGACTGAAAAAATTTTCAATATTGTCAGAGGGACACATTGTAATAGAGGGAATGAAAAGATGTCACATAGTTATCTACATACCATCGAGAAGTGCATGAATGTCAGTTTCTTGAAATTTTAGAAAGAAAGAACAGAATTGGAGTAGTCAGACCATATTTTGTCAATTTGTATAAAAGCCTAACGGTAACCAATATGCACGATTATATCAAGAGGTCAAGTAAAGAAAGCCCGAAATTCACAACGGTATATTGCGGAAAATGACTAATCAGTGAAGGAAATCGGTTACTTCTAGGCTAAACGAAAATAGAAATATGGCTAAAAAGTAAAGAAAAAAAAAATGTAAAACGTAAATTCAAACACGAAGTGATATGCAGTACCGTATAGTTACGAGAAGCGTAACCAAGGAAACTCGGAAACTCGCGAACAAAAGAAAACTACAGTATGATAGAAAACGTAACGGTGGAAATTAAATCAAACGGTAACGGAGCCAGAAGGGGATAAAGAGTATGGTAGCAAAGAGGGATGCGGCAGTTCCACGGAAATGAAGAACTTCGGACACGGCTGGGCAGGACCACTTCAATATCATCAGGGACCAAGAATAACCGATGGAGGACGAATTCATAATTAGGTAACGGAGACTGGAATATGATTCTTCCAGTTTCCGAATTTCGTACTAACCACCATCAGAAATTATTGGATTCTAATTTAATTTGTATTTAGAGGTATTATGGCAGCGGGACCCTGTTCTAATGGCCAGGACCCCAACGTTGATGAACCGAATTTGCTCTGAGGAAGACGAAGGATACCAAAGAAGAACCAGGACGCCACCTCCTAGGACCACAGCTGAGGCTACCACAAGACGTTCAGGACCAAGGATTCTAGACGAAGGACCATGGACCCAAGACGTAAAACCGAAGATACCAGACGAAGGACCAGAGATTCCAGACGAAGGACCAAGGACTCTAGACGAAGGAACCGAGACGACGATCCAAGGACCCCAGGGCCCAAGATGCAGTTTCGTAGATTATTTCCAGCCGAGAGACATCGAGGATTTCTACCACCAACTTCGGAGAGATGAGCAGTCAGCGATGGGAGAGCAGGTTGCAGCATGTCAGGAGATCAAGGGAACATCACCATTCAGTTCCCACCACACTACCATTCCGAGAAGAAGATCCTGGAGAATGTTCACTTGAGATGCAGTTGTCCCCCAACTGGTGCCAAGCGAGGACCATGGAGCAGAGTTGTGTATCTAGCACATGGAGCGAGGTAGATATCGGTTGCAAGAGATAGCCAGTCCGAGGATAACATCTTCCTTTGGAAACTTGGAAAGGGGTTACCAGTTCTCAGGTGAACAGATTCCATTTATTATTCACGTAGATGGATCGGAGCTTACCTGATAGCTCTGTGAACCAAGGAACCGAAAACCAGGAAGGATTCAGAAGCCAATGGAATTTGGGTAGCAGTATCAACATCTACGGAGCTACATCGACGAGTGCGTGAGTGAACAGACTTATGACTTTAGTGTTACGACCATGGGCGTGCGGAAACCCATTACGCGCGGGATACGAACTGCATAAACACAGACTGTAGAATTGTAAGTTTGAAAAATGTAAGGAGGATCTGGAGTAACAATTTATTTCGAGAAAAAAAAAATTGTCACTATTCTTAGGGGGGAGGATTGTAACAGAACGTATCGTATGACCGGACATAATAATTTACCCAACCCCTAGTTAATCCTCTCAGGTCAAGAAACCGTCGAACACTTGTGTAGAAATAACGTTATCCTAACAAAGATTCTCAGAAATACATTGGTTACGAAGGAACATCTTTAAAACGAGTGTATCATATTACTTTTAAGAGACTTTTAATAATATTTCCAAATGAGACATTTCAGAGTACCAGGAAACCTTTCAATATCCCAATAGTTTGCATATGTTATTTTTGTTGAGAGGCACAGATTTTCATGATACCCAGATAGGCCACCCAGAAAGCACTTTGCAGAGAGGGTAGATGATCGAACTATGAAATTGGATACAATTTCGAAAGTTAGTCTTTCGTTTCATTCGTTCAAGTCAACATGTGGTTGCGCATTTTTATTAGTTTACTCAAGTTATTGTAATTGTCATATTTCAACTCTGTTCAACACAATATTCAATCTGGGTACTATCGGTAATTTTCATTCTTTGAATATATATAATGTTGATCTTTTCCAAGTTGATTCTTCTAATCAACTCTTAGTATTTGTTGTATTTGAATTATTTCGAGTCTTTTGCATTTTATCTTGTTAAATTATTAGTAAATTGTCTGGCCTCATTCACGTTAGATTATTAGTTAAAAACCAGAAGTAGCCTAATCAAATAATTTGAGAAATGTCCCTAACACCTTTGTTTGTTATTCTTTATTGTTTTGTTTAATAGATATAAGTGTTTTGAATTATGGTTTTTATTCTCAAAAGTTATCCAGTTTACAAAAATCCTTTTGATTTTAGAGAAAATTATTTTACTTAGAGTTGAACAGAGTAAGTAAATTTGAGTGCTAAAGTGAGTTTCGCAACGAGTTCTCAATCCAGATCGAGTAGAGATAGTCGAGATCATCTGATGAAAAAGTAAGGTGAGTTAAAAATCTTGAATGCTGTGAGGTATGATTCCTAGTTCCTAGAAAAATAGAGTCCAACGTTCCCAATTATTATTATGTTTTAACGACTCCGCTCGGTCGAATCAGTTGTGATAATGCTCTATTTAATTATAAAGACAGCATTTGTTACAGTACAGTTTATTGAGAATCAGATCACTCTTGAAAAACCATACTATATTTCAATATTATCAAGAATTTGAAAACCAAAATAGTGAAGAACCATAATAATATTAAATGTTCAATAGTGTTTAAACATTTTTCTCTAAAATTTACCTAATTATCAGTACAACTATAAAAGTGAATTTTTATTATTTTTTAATATGTAGAGTTTGTTGAGAATTAGGTCATTCGTAAAAAACTACTATACAGGGTGTTTCTTAAGTACGTGTAGAAACTTTAGGATCATGTTGCTGACGTCGAAATGAGAAAAAAAGTTCTAATAAACACATGTCCGCCAGTTATTCGTTTCTAAGATACAGACTGTAAAAGTTTAATTGTCATATTTGTTTTTTGTGAATAAATTTCAAAGTATTTGTGATATTCGAGTAAAGTTTGGTATCTGGGGTGATTTTTTAATGACAAAATATAATTTATGTTATTTGTGAAAAAACTAATTTCTAATTGAATTTATTTTGAATTTGAAAATCTTGTCATTAAAATCACTTGCATCGGTTATTTCAAATGTCAATAACTCGAAAACAGTTGCTCGAAGTGACCTCTACCGAGAATAAATTCTTTACTCAAAGAAATAATGAATAATACCAGATACCAAACTTTATTTAAATATCAAAATTATTTTGGAATTTATCACAAAAATAAAAATAACAATTCAACTTTGACACTCTGTATCTCAGAAATGAATAACCAGCGGACATATGTTTATAGAAACTATTCTTATTATTTTGATATCAGCAACGCACTTCTGAATTTTCCACACGTACTTAAGAAACACCCTGTATATCTGAACCTTATTCAATAATGAAAAAATGTATACAATGAAAAACCATATTGATAGTAAATGTTCGATAGTATATTACTATTTTGTGGGAGTATTTTGTGGGAGTTGAGTTTTCTTCTACAACTTACCAGTCACGCTTAATATTCTAATGAACCTTAATTCAAAGGAATATAGCAGTATTAAAAGAAGTTGCAGTAGATTCAGATTTGATTATTGTCGTTGTCACAACCTTTCACGATTTGCAACAAATGGGTACACCAGATCTTTGGTTTTGGTATGGAGTTCCTGGAAGGAATATGCATATCAAAATGTGCGATGCCCTACCGGTTCTTCATGTGTATACAGAATGTGATCAGGTATCCTCCTTTCATTGAGTTGATATAACTAAATTATAATAATGCTTCCTCATGAAAAAACCCGTAGATTGTACCTCAAGGCATAACCTGTGCGGGTAGAGGACGGCTATTATTATAATTTGCCGTAGTGAACCAGTATCCAATGATAGCTGCTGCAGACACAGTGATTGAAGACAGTGTCTAATCAAGGATTTTGTCCTGGGGGAGGGGGGCAATAGACCCAATTCGATTTGCCTATGAATGGTGAATATTATAATAAGATTTAGCTTTTCAATGTAATAATACATAATGTTACTAGTCAGACAGAAAGATTAAAAAACGCAACCAACTGGGGTAAGAAGTTGTCATATTCAGAATGTAACAATTGAACCACTTTTGACAGTTTGGCCACAGACTCCTGATGACTATTCAGATTTGATCAAGTACAGGTGCAAAATTCTCCCAATTCATCATAACATTCCGTCATCACAAGAACAATATTGAACGAAGTGTTTAAACCGTGTAACATCATGCGTTCCGGTGTTATATAATACTAAAAGATAGTTATCGTAGTTTAGTATATTCTTGATGGAATTTCAAATTTTCCTGAAACCAAAGAAAATTATCACCAGCACACTATTATATAGGGTAATTCAACCATGCAACATGAGGCAGACCGGTAAAATAAAATATTGAACATAGTTCTTCGTATACGGGAAATGAAAGTTCCAGATTCCCTTTTTTTTTACAACCGAATGGATTGTCATCACTAACACAATATTATATGGGGTGTTTTAACGCTGTAACATCAGGCGACAATAAACCAATCATATTCTAGCCGGAATTTAAAAATTTTCTTTAACCGAAATAAATTGTCATTCCAAAAAAACGAAGAACTATGTATTTCAACCCCGTAACAGCAGGCGGTCTGGAGAAATAACACATTAAACCATAATTATTATTAGAGTATTGTTTCTAATGCATATGTAAAATATTATCTTTCACTATATACAAGGTTGAAATACCTTGTACAATAGTTTTTAGATTCAATCAAGTCGGATGGAGGAAAATGAATTCCGACTGAAATATGTAATGAGATAGGAAATATACAGTGTGACCCTAGACCAGTGGGATAAATGAATATCTTTGAACCAATGACAATTTTCAAAATATGATTTTATATCATGCATCATTATGAAAGCTATCTTCAGGAATGACTATTATTTATACGAGGGGCGCAAGAAAGAGTCACGAAAACAAACACCCCATATACAGGGTGTTTTCTAATTACGGTTACCAACCACAGGGGGTCATTCATTATGTCATTTTGAAGAGAAAAGTTCCTATGAACATATTTACGAAATTGATTTGTTTCTCAGATACAAGGCGTTGAAATTTGATGAAAAAACAGAAATTATAAAATATCATGAATATCGTAGAATCGATTTGGTTGAAATTTGATACATTTATTTGAACTGATGAGGCGGTCATTGAGCCCTAACTTGATTAAAATCATCAGGGCCAGTGGCAACCAATAATCTAGAACAAAACTTTCAATTTGCAATGAAATATGTGTAGAAAGAACCCTACTATCAATGTCAGCTGGCCTCCAATGCAGGTGTTCATGATATGCAACAGAGTGGCTTTAATTTTTTCTCGAAAACTAGCCTAGAAATGAAGAAAAAATATGAAGAGAAAAGAGACCAAGGAGTTGTATTTTTAGTTGCTCTATTGTGGAAAATAGAAACCAACGCAAAACAAAGTCAGTGGCGTGCTTTCCTTCACATTATTGTTGGCTGTGGCGCCCACTGAGATGCCACTGGCCCTAATAAGTTCAATCTTGTTATGGCTGAATGAGCGCCTCATTAGTTCGAATAAATGTATTGAATTTCAACCAAATCGGTTCTAGGGTATTTATGATATTTTATAATACCGGTTTATTCTTTAATTTCAATACCCTGTATCTCAGAAACGAAGCAACTCCAGAAAATAGGAACTTTTCTCCTTAAAATGACCTAACGAATCACCGCTTGGAGTTAGGAACTGTAGTTAGGAAACACCTCATTTATCAACAACTATGAATTTTATCTCATTCAAGATTGATACTGATTTTTCATTTTTGAAAATCCGATAGGGCGTTTCCAAGTTATACCAGTTTTTCTTCAAATGATGACTTTCTGATGATAAGCTCACCACCAAAACCATGAAAAATTACGAAATCATCAAGAATGTTGATAGAAGATGGGATATTCAAATATAGGAAATATTCCTCTTTCTCGAGAGGTATACAGTGTGGTCAGAAAAAAAAAAATTTTCCCTAAATTTAAACTGTCTTTACCTTCATTTTCAAATAGTACACCCTACAATATGTACGATTTTATATCACATTGGTGGTTTGATTGCTTAAAGTCAGTAGTTTTAAAGGAGTGACGGGGTCAAGTTTGATGAATTGTTCAATGGTGATATCTGAAATTAGAGGTGTATACTATTCTACAACTAAATTGCAGGATTTGTGATTTCAAATTTTGAGGGTTTGTTTGTTGTTTGTTTGTGGTGGAGGACCAGGTAATTACACTCGAGAGGAGCGGACACAAAACACTTGGGTACTTGGGTACGCAGATGATATAGTCATTACGGTCCAAGATAAATTCAACAACACGGTTAGGGAAAGGATGCAAATAGCCCTAAATCTGGTCAGTATATGGATAGATAAGGAGGGCCTAACCATTCGTCCCTCCAAATCAACCATTGTAGCGTTAACCCGAAGAAGGAGATTAGAGAGCTTAGGACCTCTGACACTCCAAGGTACCCTTATACAGCTGTCAGGAAAAGCATAATATTTCGGAGTAATTTTAGACTCGAAGCTCACCTGGAACCAACAGCTGGCTGAGTTGCAAGGTACAAAGACTTGCATGCCTTCTTAGCATAACAGGAGCTATGAAAACAACACCAACATTAGCCATGGAAGCACTGTTGGACCTGCCACCGATTGATATAACAATTATGGGTGAGGAAAAAATGGGACTTCTAAGGCAACAATAATCGTGCAATAGATTGGATCACAACAAGATGAAGGATATAGTGGAAGGCATCATTCTTGAAATGGAACCAACAGACCACATGACTCCTAGATACTTCTTCAACATTAACTTCGAGGTTATCATACAAGATCAAAGGGAATGGTCAGATGACAACATCAGGGTCAAACGTGGAGAGAGGATCTGGTACACGGACGGATCCAAAACCAGGGAAAGAACTGGTGCTGGAATATACAGTGAGAGGAGAAACTCCCAAATAAGCGTCTTACTAGGAACAAACACAGATCAAAATATGCTCAGACAGCCAGGGGTCACTGAAGGCTCTCATGAACCCGAAGGTGACATCAAGACTGGTATGGGAATGCCGAGAAGAACACAGTGTCCTCTCACAACACAACAAAAGAACTTTGTTGTGGGTTGCAGGACACTGTGACAACGAGGGCAATAAAAAAGCTGATGAACTAGCCAGATACGGTTCATCAACACCATATATTGACCCAGAACACGTTCTCGGAATTACTTAATCCGACATTCGAGGATGCATTCGGGACTGGATCAAACGCAAAAAAAGGAGAGGTACACCACAGGAAAACATACATTAAAGAACCGTGAAAACACAAAACTGAAGAACTACTCAAGCTGTGCAGGAATCAAATTAGAACAATAACGGTTCTTCTCACTGGTCACAGCCCAATGAGAAAACAACCGCACAAAATGGGGCTGTACGACGGGGAACTTTCCTGCAGACAATGTGGTGAAGGGACAGAAACAGCCAAACACGTACTGTCAGAATGCGAGGCATTAGACCGCAAGAGACAGGCAATATTTGGGAAACCCAGGCTAACTCCCGAAGAATACAACAGTTAACCGGTGAAGAACCTGTACAGGCTGGTACAGGGGACTGATGTTACGGAGTGGGTGCTGTGAAACTAATTGGGGTGCACAAAAAACACAAGAGGATGAGGTGCAGCTGGTGACAGGACCAGCACCCGAAAGGAAAAAAATAACATGGCGAATGTAGCAGATTGTTACAAGAAATCACGTAATGAACAATTTTGAAATGTGTCTTGGTTCTCACGAGAAGGAAAATCCTGTAATGTAAAGTGAACATTGTGGGAGCCAAAACGTAGGTGGAAACTGATGTTTTTTTTTAATTTCTGCAGGCTGTTGTTTCAGGGAACACCTCCCGAGGCAGTTAGTTTCAAGCTTTGCCGTTCGTTGGAGAAAATAGCCCTGAGAAAGACAGGTTCGTTATATCTCCAGACTAACGACAAAGGGATTTGAAAACTAAGCTCGACGGGTCAGTCTCGATGGGACTCTAAACGGTGGAACGATTAATGATTTTTCAGAAATCCATAGAAATTATTCAATATTATTAATATTATCGGGCCTAGTTATTCGTCAATTTAGTTTTTTGTTACTGGGGCTGTTTGATAAGTATAGTTAAATGAGTAGTTCGGCAAAATTCTTTTATTTGCATTTGAAGCTGATTATGGAATTCATATCACTCTTTCACTATTGATGATAAGCACCAATGTCATGAATATTATAGGGTGCAATTATTTGAAAAATTGAGGTCAAAGAAGTTTGAATATTCTTCAAAATCATACAGGGTGATTCATTGGGAAATGCACATACAGCTAGGGTAGATGGAAGACACCGATGTCCTTCTAAATAACCTATATTTTATGGGTCTATCGTTATTTATAACCAAAATACAGGGTGATTTATTAATTTTTTCCATTTTTTCAATTAATCAAAACTTATGAACCACCCTATACATTTTTGTGATATTTGGTTTGTATGTTCTTTATCCACAGTAGTGTCGATTAACATAATAAGAAAAAGTCTTATACCAGGTCCGGCCTTAAAAAAATTAATAAGTAGGTTTCGAGTCGAAACAACATTCTGTATATCAATATTTTAAAAATTTATTTACAAATTTGAAAAGAGCAGGAAAAAATAAGTAAGACTAAAAGTATTTGGTGTTTCCTCATAGAACTTTTTTACTTTTTAACTTGAATCAAATCTAGATGTTTCGATAATGAGGTGCCACAAAATTTTAAAAAAAATAATAAAATTTCTTTCCCAAATGGTACTTTTCCAGCTTCAATCCATGAAATCATCATTTATTTCTTATTCTCCTGATTCCTGGATCCTCAACCTTATTGAAAAACGAGAGGACATATCCGTATTTGGGACAAACTATTATTATCAATGAAGAACTTTCAAACACCCTGTGTGTTTAAAAAAATTATCATAACATTTGTTCATTGCGCTACATTTAGAAAAAAAATTATAAAAATGAGGAAAAATGCCCATTCCGAAAAAAGCATAACTTTGTTTTAAACAAAAATAACGTTGCAACAAATCTACATTTCAAAGGTTAAACATAACAGTAAAAAAACTAGAATTTTCTTTATCCGCGTCTAATTACCTTTTAGCTAGAGCATGATCATTTCTCGACTCTTCTGATGCATTCTTGATAATAATAATAAAATCAAGCAGTTTGTACGTATTGTTTGATTTAGTAAATAAACTTTAGGTTTGATATCCCAAATTGTTTTAATTGCCAAGTTGGCTGATGTCAGAGTACAATTTTGACATTAGTTGATGACTTTGTACTTGTGTTGTTACGTTATTTGTTGATAACAGTTATTTCTTACTCAAATTGCCACACCAATTTGATGATAATGAATATGCAGACATGTTGTATGTATATGGATTTTGTGATGGTAATGGAAAAGCTACCCAAAGAGAATATGCACGGCAATTTCCTGGCCGACGGTTACCTAGTGACAAGACTTTTTCTAATGTGTTTAGTTACCTTAGAGAACACGGTAAATTTCCAACTGTAGCACAAAATGAAAGTTACGAAAGACGACATATCGATTTGGAGCAAGATATTCCTAATTTTGTACAAAATGATCCAAAAATTAGTTCGAGAAGAATCAGTCACGCCACTAATGTTCCTCAGTCTACTGTTTGGCGAAGAATAAAAAAAAATCGTCTACATCCGTACCATTTACAGCAAGTTCAGAGGCTACAAGCAGAAGATGAAATTGCTCGATTGACTTTTAGTAGATGGGTATTACAAAATGATTGGATCTTATACAGATGTTTATTTAGCGATGAATCTCAATTTACCAGAGACGGTATCAATAATTTCAGGAATTCTCATGTGTGGGCCAAACAAAATCCATTCGCCATAAAACAAAAACATTCACAAATAAGGTTTTCCTTTAAGAGCAAACATTACCTTGGTGAAACGGGAATTCGTTTTGACCCCACAGTTTTGTTTGAGATTTTTTAAATTTATTTTGCATTACTAATTGTTTTTGTGTAAATTCCGGAACTTCAGTGATTTTTGGTTATGATAATTTTTAAGAAAAAAAATTTAATGACATGATGAATTGAAAAAATAGAGAGGTTCCGGAATTCTCTTGGGATCACCGAGCCAATAAAAAAATATATCTTTCATGAAATCAATGGTTTTAGCAAGAAACGGATTCTACGATAGGGAAATTTATATTTGATTGGCGCTGTTATCGAGAACGGACAGGTGCTGTGTTGCCAATGCTCATCGAGTTCATTATCTTCACCACCATTCTCGATAAGTATGTCAACAAACCTTAGCTGGAAGGGATGAGCAGGAAATTCGACTTTCGGTGATGGTAGCTCTTAACCGAATAATTGGACCCCATATCCTACCACATCTACTAACGGGTGAAGTGTATTTGGAGTTCCTGCAAAATATTTTACCCATATTGCTAGATGATGCAGGAGTTGATGTAGGAGGCATGTACTTTCAACATGATGGGGCTTCACCTCATTTCAGAGTAATGGTGAGAGTTTTTAAATGACAACTTCCCAAATCATTCGATAGGCAGAGGAGGACCTCACAACTGGCCTGCAAGGGGGCCCGATTTCAATCCATTCGATTACCATGTTTGGGGTTATTTAAAATCAAAAGTTTACTCAATTGAAGTAAACACTAGAGATGACCTTCTACGGAAAATTGAGGACGCTTGCGACGAACTGAGAAATGACCAAGCTATGATTAGAAAATCAATTACAAATCTTACTTCAAGAGCACGAAAATGTATTGAGCAAAATGGAGGCCACTTTGAACAACTGTTATAAGTTATGTTGTTTACATTTTTTTGTGTCTAATTCTTTTCGTTTGACTTAATACAATTTGTTGCAACGTTATTTTTGTTTAAAATAAAGTTATGCTTTTTTCGGAAGGGGCATTTTTCCTTATTTTTATAATTTTTTTCTAAATGTAGTACAATGAATAAATGTTATGATGATTTTTTTAACCATACAGGGTGTTTGAAAGTTCTTCATTGATAATAATAATTTGTCCCAAATACGGACATGACCTCTCGTTTTTCAATAAGGTTGGGGATCCAGGAATCAGGAGAATAAGAAATAAATGATGATTTCATGGATTGAAGCTGGAAAAGTACCATTTGGGGAAGAAATTTTATTTTTTTAAATTTTGTGGCACCTCATTATCGAAACATCTAGATTTGATTCAAGTTAATAAGTAAAAAGGATGTATGCGGAAACACCAAATACTTTTAGTCCTACTTATTTTTTCCTGCTCTTTCCAAATTTGTAAATAAAATTTTAAAATATTGATATACAGAATGTTGTTTCGACTCGAAACCTACTTATTAATTTTTTTTAATGCCGGACCTGGAATAAGACTTTTTCTTATTATGTTAATCGACACTACTGTGGACAAAGAACATACTAACTGAATATCACAAAAATGTATAGGGTGGTTCATAAGTTACGATAAATTGAAAAAATGGGGAAAATCAATAAATCACCCCGTATCTTGGTTATAAAGAACGATAGACCCATAAAATATAGGTTATTTAGAAGGACCTCGGTGTCTTCCATCTACCCTAACTGTATGCGCATTTCCCAATGAATCACCCTGTATAATTTTTTTGACCACCCTGTATTACGTTCGAAGAAGAAGAATGATTCCATAATTACTTCGTATCATTAGTATTTTAGGTTTTTCCTAAAGAATGTCTAGAATTAATGAAAAACTGCAGTACTGTATTATGAATAGTTATTATGTTTTCTGATAGATTTCATCTTTTATCAAATATTTTTTAAAGTTCTCAAGCTTCGAGTTATTTTGTGTTTCGTTTATGCTTTTCTTCAGTAATACTGCCGGTGTTTTTTTTTACATTAAACAAATGATCGTGAGTATATTACATCAAAATATAATAAGAAAACTAATGTATATTTACTCTTACTATTTTATGGTAACCGTACGGATGATTGGAGTTTTCTAACAGTATTGGTAAATGTAACTGCTGTGGATTTCACTCACAGAATTAACAGAACCTCCAAAATGAATCAACACATTTTTCCTTTTGTTCTTCTTATAGTTGGCACTTCACAAATCATTCAGTGTGGATAGTATTTATTGGAATACATACGAAGTAGCACACCTAATATTGGTAAAATATTGGTGCAATATTGTAAACATATTGGCAAAATACTTGAAATTCAATATTGGCGAAAAAAAAATGTGAACATTCAGCGATATTGATCCAATATTACTTGAATAATATTGGCGAAATATTCTCGAAGAAATGTTGGCCTCGAAATATTCGACGATATTGGTACAATATCGCTAATACAATATTCTGACAATATTGGCAGAATATTCAAACGTTATATTGTCGAGAAGTGAAATGTGAAACCAGTAACATATCGGGACAAATTGCTTGAATTTTCCTTCTACACTCACGGATTTCCTTGTTTTCCTTTGTTTCTCAGATTGTGAATGGTAAATGTATTCAATTTACACATTCATTTCACATGAATGACCACAACTATATACATCGCGAAAAATTACCTCGATTCATCTCAAACATATTCTCACCCAGAGGTGGAAGAACACCGGTTCCCAGAGATGACATGAAAACTCTTCGCGGCAAGTATCATAAACTTCGACAGATCTGGTCATCAGAACTGTCGTGGAGGAACATTGTTGCTGCAACTAATATTCTTGCCGTTCCGATCCTACTCTACTCCTCTGGAGTGGTGAAATGGACTCAAAAGGAGCTGCGACAACACGAGAAAAAACTCGATTAATTGTATATCCTAAATCGTCCGGTACAAGGTTATATTCCCCCAGATAACAGAGAGGCAGTAGACATTTCGGTTTGGAGTGGAGACTCAGGTCCTCGTAGAGCTACATAAGGATAAGCTAATGCATGAGCTCATCTCCAAGAACATCGAAAACTTTGGCACATTGAAAAATTTTACCTCTTCATTCCTCAGCTGAAATGGGCTGAAAATGGAGACCAATCGATTCATTATGGCCTACCAGGATAGTCTCTAGAACATCCTAGTCTGCCGTTGTCACATACAAGAAAATAAGTGAGATTTAGTCCTCAGCTCCTGGATAAACGAACATCGTCTGAAAAGAGGTGGCTAAACGGACTGAATATCGAGATTCTCTTCGAACTCCGCAGGCTGTACTCAAACCAGTCTGTATAATGGTGGATCTAATTGTAGGAGTTTTTGGTGGACTGTAAGAAATACTGCGCTTGAATCTGAAATTCAAACTGGCTTGCTTATAGACATTTTGGCTGGACGAATGCTTTCATTCTTGGTTCATTTCAACTTCTCATGGCACATGACACTCGGACTGAATAATCACTCTTCTACGGGTGTCGAATTGGCAAATGATAGAAGGAATTATTGGTCAGCATGTCAATATTGATTTTGTCCACCCCATAAGCCTTGAATATTATAGATAGGAGCACTTTGTGGTAGAAGAAAAATTGAAGTTGTTATACTTGGTGGAGTGTTATTCGAGTGGAAATTCAACGTGTTAGCGTCTGGAGAGTGGTCACTTGTTGAGGAATTGATTATATAATCATTGATGAAATCTTGATAATTTTTCAGATGGTTTGAGATACCTCGACATGTGTTTTCAGAGTCATATGTCTGTTATTTTTATTGTTTTGAATTTTAAACTTAAAGTATGCCTGTTACACGAACTATGGTATGTTTAGTTCCGTGATTGCGGTCGCTTTTCGAAGCAGTCATAGATTGTGGTTCGATTTCCGTCGACCTATAATAACTCTATTTCATAGAGAATTTGAAATTATTTCCGGTTGTTAGCTCTTCAATATGAATACAGCTATGCATCATGATTTCAAATTATTGTTTCTTTTAATCTTCGTTATATTCATTGGTGCTTAATTTATGTTACGTACGATTTGGATCACACTGTCTCTTACGTAAATCAATTCATTCTGAAAATTCATAATCATGATGCCCCAGATGAAAATATTTACCAAAAAATCGTAAGTAAACTCCTTGGATTACTGACAACTTCAGATTGATGCAAACACTCAGGAATAAGGCGCTAGCTACTTTTAAAATTTTAAAACTTCCTCAACATTAGAATTATTATAAAGAATTTAGAAATTTGACTAACACAGCTGTAAAAGTAAAAGAAAAAATGCATCCCTGATTTTAAACTTAAAATCACAGAAATCTAGAAAAAAGGAAACGGACTTAAGGAACTAAATAACACCATGATAGAAACAAATAACTTCCAGAGCAACTTTTTCCTAAGATCTACTGATTATGGTCTACCTAGTTCTATCCAACGAACTTTTATTATTCCAATAGCACAGAAGGATTAAATAGACCATTCAATTTTTCATTGACGAAATGGAAATTTTTAAATTTATTAATTATATAAAACCCAGGACTATGATGACGTTGGGATAAATATTACTATTATAAACTTCTGTGTAAACTTGTTTATAAACGTCTGATGGTATCTATAATTATTCACATTATGAATGAATATAAATGAGTATAAATCAAAATTACTTTCCCAGTCTATGAAAAAAACAAGCAATCCACAGAGTTATAATGACCTGAAATCAACTAGTATTCTTCCAACCTTCCCAAAAATTCTTGAAAAAGTTATGGAATATCAAATCAGATGTTACGTTGCCCAACATAATAAGTATATCACCACAAAAACAATCGGGTTTCAGAAGCGGCTTAAGCTGAGCTAAACCAACATTAAGAATAGCCGATGACCTAATCAAAGCTCTCGATGAAAACGAAGTAACAAAATCTTGATATTATTAGACTACCCGAAAGCGATCGATACCATGAATCATCAAAATACTTCTCTTCATGTTGCACCTTGGATTCAGTTATCCAGCAATAACTTCTATTCATCTCACTTACACGATTGAATACAAAAGGTTTGTGATACTTCCTCAAATTGGCAGGAATTGGAAGCAGGAGCGCCTCAAGGTATCATCTTTGTTCCATACCTTTTACTCATCCACTTTAATTGAGAAATTGAAGCACTATCATTTATAAGCAGATGACTCAGATATATGACTCCTTCGATTCTCTAAATCTCGCAGAAGCCGTATCAACTGACCTACATGCAATTTTTGAGGTATCCACATATCATTTGTTGAAAATCAATCCCAACAAGTCACTCGCTATGATATTTGGAAATGAAATGATTACTGAGTAGGCAAAAGTTACGATTTGAAAATGAGTCTCGCTCTAAAAATTTAGGGCATATTATAGACTCCAGCTTAGGTTACAGAACATGATACCCATAAACTCAGAAATGTTGGGAAGTGGTGGTAGAGCGTTCGCCTTTTGAGCAAAGGGTCGAGGGTTCAAAGCCTCGCATGGTCATCGGTCTCGTACATGGCATCACACGTTAAAAGGTAAAGGCTCTCCCTAGCTCACACAACTCTCTAGAAGACTTTCGAGGGTTGCACGTAGGGGAGCAATCGGTTGACGGAAGTAACAATTTTACAACAATTTTTTGTTTATGTATTCCTGAAGTTGATTTATTAGCAAAGAAAATTTCTAAACACAGAAGTTGAAAAAATATTATGTCATTCACAATTTTTGCTCCAGCCCAATCACTGTGATGTGGTATACCTACCAAAATGTTATTGATAGCAATGACATAAGGAGCATACAGAAACTACAAAATCCATACACAAGACAAATTTTTGGTATTAGAAGTAGATCCAGTATATGTCACAAACCTAAAGATTTCTACTGGCTCCCCACCTACAAGACCATTTAACTCATAGAACGGACGTCCACAACTTGAAACTGCGAAGAAAATTGGTTTGACTCTTCCTGCTCACAAAAAAAACTGTTTAGGCGCTCGATCTCGTATAAAATCTTGGATACAATTTATAACCTATATAAACACATGGAACCAACCATAACTGTTTCGCCCAACGGCCAATACATTTAAAAAATTCAATTATTTTTCAGTCAGCATGACTAAAGTGTTACAAAAGCAGAAATCGCACAGGGAAATGTGAAAAAATGGTTTTTCCTACTCCTTCACTCTCACTCTCTTGACCACTCTCTCTTTCCCTCTCTCTCTTATCTCTCTCTCTTCCACCACGTTCCCACTGTTTTTATCACTCTTTTCTATGTTATGCTTGTTTTTGAAAAAGGCATTGGTGGAAGATCAGATGCGAGGCAACTCAGAAATCTAAGCCAAAAGCCCTTTGCTCACCTATCATCAGATTTGTATAGATGTTTTACTATTTTTGTTATGTTATGGAAAGTGGTGTGCAATAAAAGTATCATTATCATTATATTGACAAAGAACAATTGTACCCGGTTATATCTCTACCTACACCCAATTTTATTCATATAATAATATGCAGCTCATATCAGCAATGATTAACTTTGTTCGTTACTTTTGACCTCAAAATGCATACACACTTATATTTTTCAGCTGTTAAATTGATGATTTTAACTTTATTTGTTCTTGAAATTTTTATTATAATGACTTGTTCGTCGCCTGAAGAGGTTTTTTGTCAACAAATAAAGGATATCAATTTATCTATCTACTCTTCGCTAGATACCGTGATGTACATCCATGAAAGATCATGCAATACAAGAACTCGCCCTTCTGCGACGAAAGCACCAAAGAAAAGCTCAATTAAAAAAGAGCACCTCCTCCACTGCCGTTGGACACCAAATGTACCTATAACTATGCAACATTTGTCAACTGAAAAATAAAAAAATTATTTATAAAGTACATAAAACTTTCCTTCTCGAAAATTTTCCAATACCTATCGGACTAATAAAAATGAAGTTTAAAATGATAGCCAGCGCTATCAGTTCGCCAACAAGGCAACAAACAGTCGAGTCAAGTGTTATTGATGGATGTTATTATGATCTTGAAACTGTAACTTGATTCATTCAATAAAAACGCGGGAATATTTAGTCGTAAAGCAAAATGTTTGTTGTAGTTTAAGGAACATGGAGTACTCGTAGGTCAATCATCATTTAAAATCAAAAATTGGGAAAAAATAGCAAAACAATGCATATTTCACAAATGTTCTATTTAAGTGCGCAATAAAACAATAAAAATTTGCGCCCTTGTACAAGGTCGGCAACATCGTTAAAAATGTGATTATAAACAATACTTGTTATTTTGTAGATAAAAAATGACAGAGTCGCAAAATGAAGAAAACAAAGAAAATATCATCTTTTATCTTTTCCCAATTTTGCGACCATTTCCAATTTGGGATCAGAGGAAATGAATCATTTATTTGTTGATAACTCAGCCGAAATAAACCTGAAAGAGTGTCAAACGGGAAAAAAACCCTCCCCTCTGTTTTGTTCGCAACCTGAATCGATTATGGAAGTAATGGAAAAATTAGGTAATTTCACAGAAAACATACGGGAACTTTGTCAAATTTTAAAAGAATGAAAAAATTGCTAAATTGTTTTTTTTACTTGTCAAAGTTCCCGAAGTCTGTGATGGTGGCAAATTTTATAGGAATTTACTACCTACGTTTCCGACCAACTTAAGAAACTTTTGTGCTATTTCCATGATCAAAGATTGCAAACGGATATTTTTAGTGTACAATAAACGAAAAAATATGTGTTGCTGAAATAATGCAACGGTTTTTTGAGTTGGTCGGAAAAGTAGGTAGTGATTTGCTGAGAAACATAAATTTGCCACATAACAGATTTCGGGAACTTTTACAAATAAAAAATAAATAATTTTGCAGTTTTTTCATTCCTTTCAAAGACAAAGTTCTCGAAATCTGTGGTGGTGGCAAATTCAGTATGATTTTTGGGAAATCACTCCCTACGTTCACGACCAATACAAAAATTTTTAGCATCATTTCCATAATCAATTCAGGTTGCAAGCAAAATTTCTCAGTGTTAAATAAACAAAAAAAGTATGATGCCGTTATCGGCAGAGGTGGCAAAGTTTCGGCGACACTTACGACATAGAGACATAGAGAAATCTTTCTTTGCGTTTGCCACTCTTTTAGATTTTTTTAGCCAAGTTATTGAAAAAAACCATAAATAAATAATTTATTTACTCTAATGCCAGATTTGGAAATGGTCGCAAAATTGGGGAACGATAAATGATGATATTTTCTGTTTTCATCATTTTGCGACTCTTTTGCATTTTTTCTCTACAAAGTAACCAGAATTGTAGATAATTTCCAAGTTAACAATGTTGCCGACCTTGTACGAGGGAGCAAATTCTTATTGTTTCATTGAGCACAAAAATATAACTTTTGTGAAAGTTTGCATTCTTTTGCTAATTTTTCTCAACTTTTGCTAAGGTGATGCCTATCGGGGTTATCAGGACCATGCTCAGTGGATAAAAAGTGTCCACTCATTTCGAATACGAAGAGAATAATCAAAAGACTAAAACTACGTTAATTTTACTTTTCCAACGTTGCGTCAATGAAGTTAGCATCATTAGGAACTAAAGCTTTCCTTTACTAAATGAATTAATTCTCCCTATATGATACACATGTCTATGATAGTCATTTGAATTTACTTTTCGAATAAGTCGAAAATACAATATAAAAATTTGAAATTTTTAAAATTAATTCAAGATAAAAATCTGAAAAACAAATCGGGACTCGTAATGACGGCTCATTCAATATTTCAGTTGAAGGAAATCGGAAAAACCCATCAGACTTCAAATTATCAACTCCATAGTGAAGAACATGTGCCACTAGCGCACCTAGAAATCATTTCTTGGGTGGAGAGGGTCTTGTAGAATCCACAGAAAATATTGAGGGCACATTATTTGTGAAAATCATTTCTTTGTCACATTGTCTTGGGTGCACCAATGACATAAGCTCCTCGGGAGCTGAGACAACATCCATATTTGAAAGTAAACGGTAGTAACCAAAAAAATGCTAACAATTAGAATAGAGTAGAATAGGGATGTTTGTATTATTATGACATTTATAGTTATCGTTAGAAAACTGCCACTGTGATTCGATATGGCGTAGAAGTTATAAAATTGACCCGCACATTGATTTTAATTATGTATGTCAATGGTTGAAGAAACACATTTCAAATTTAGAGATGTTTGTTATTATACAGTGTCCGGCATAATGTTCGCAGATTAGGGAAAACTTTTTTATTATTGATTTCTCAAAAAAAATATTCATGATTCATCACAAACCTATTTTTTATTATTGATTTCTCAAAAAAAAAATTCATGTTTCATCACAAACCTAAACTGCAAATACCAAAATTGAATTTTATGGAGATAATTCAGTTTTATTTACTATTTGCAGCAAGATTTTGCGAAATTCCGTCACATATTTCAAAAAATGAGATTTTCTGATAGAAGCGAGGAAGGTGAGGATATCGTCATATCTAACAATATGCCATTCATCTAGCATAGTATTTCTCATATCGTACAGGGCGATGAGGAGAAAATGGGAAAAAAAGTGGAAAAATTAAATTGATCATAGGTGGCCATGATTTGAATTTCTGGATCAACATTCGATTCTGAACAATATTTTTCCCAGAATTTTAATTCTACCGTGAAAAATTAAGCGATGGGATCAAATTTTTTTTGCTCGTACCTATATGGTAGTATAAAATTCAATTTTGATATTCGCAATTTAGGTTTGGGATGAAGCAGAGGTTTTCATCAAAAATAATTTTTTTTAGAAATCAATAATAAAAAACTTTTCCATATGCTGCGAACTTTATGCCGTAGAATTGCTACACATTCGGGCCTTGTCTTTGTGAAAACGAATGTATTTATATAAATAAGCAAAGATGATATCACCAACTATCTCCATGCCAGATCGTCTTTTACACTCACAACATCGTGCCCATCGTACCCATTCCTGAAGTAATGCACAACATATACAGTGACCGCCAAAAAGTATGTACCATGGGAAAAAAATATTGTTAGAGTGTTGGAAAAACATTTTTGGGGAAATGTTTGTGCATGTCCGATAACCTAAAACACGATTTTGACACATTTCACGTGACCACTACTATGGTGGCAAATTGGAAAAAAATACGACGGAGATGCCAAAAGTGGGGTAAGATGGCAAGCTATTGAGAAAAGTACATCGAAAAGTTGTTCGGAAGATAATTTTGTACTCACGTACAGAGCTCGAAAAACTTGAAATTGCAATTTTTTAATATTTTCCGATCTCTCTACAAAAATCGAAGTGTTTTTTTCTGAATGGTTTGAATGTAGTGAATTTCGATGATAATGACAAAACTCTCTCATTTTCTCCGAATCAGATGGCACTAAATTGAAACAATTGGTTTTTGCCAGAACCATCGCTGTTACATTGGTTCGTATCTAGGCTGGGTTAGGTTTGAACGTAAGTGGGCACGTATCTAACAGTTATATCAGAATTCAAAGACTATTGTAATGATAAAGCAATTTAGAAACATCATGTTTTCTGATTATAATCAAGTTTTAATGATAATGCTGCATGAGCGTTTCACTTTCCACATAAACTTCATGCCTCTTCAATTTCACGCAGTATTTTCAGGTTCATGTGCGAAGTGGAACGCTCATGTATGATTATCATCGAAACTTGATTATAATCAGAGAACCAGAATGTTTCTAGATTGCTTTATCACCACAACAGTTATGGAAAATATTTTTAAAAATTGAAGTTCAAATTTTTCCGATTTATTGCTTGATACTCTGTCTGTTAGTATAAAATTAAATTGCAAGCAACTTTTTCGAATAACTTTTTTTCGATGTCCTTCCATCCTACCCCACTTCTGGCATCTTCATGGTATATTTTCCAATTTACCGCCATACTAGTGGTCACGTGACATGTGTCAAAATTGATTTTTACGTTATTGGACATGCACAAACTTTTCCTTAGAACCGTTTTTCCAATACTCTGATAATAAACTTTTTTCCCATATGATACATACTCTTTGGCGGTCACTGTATGAAAACAATAAAAAGTATTATGGAACAAAAAATCTGCTGAAATGCTAGGTACCATGTCCGTTGATATAGATGTTGCGACCATCGATAGCCTCAGATGAGTTGGTATCGCTTACCCAGTATAATCTCCCATCTTTGATGCACACGTTCACTTCATTAGTTTTCTGAGAAGATGAGGGACTGATAGGAGAATTTCATACCAAATGAAAAAAAAAAGTAGAACCAAAATTTATATTCATTCATTATTGAACATTCCTGCAGAATCTGAATTAATGAGGAAAAGATGCGTGGAAATCATAATATTATTTTTATAAAGATAGTTTTGAAAATATAATGTCATCAACAATAATACATTCTTTCAATTTTGCTGAATGGATCCCCTCGCCCCTCCATTGAACTGCCAAAGTATTAACACAACTGATTCAAAGTGCCATTTTCGTGCTTCCTTCATTCACAAACACCCCTGTTCAATTCATATCAGATTCACGATATAATTTCAATGGAAGTTTCTCTGAATATTTGAGAAACATCCTGTGTACATGAATCCGAGGAAATCCCAGAATCTATAAGAAAATCCGGTAAATTCATAAATATTAAAACAGCCAGTAATAGATTCAACAGTTTTTGTGTGAAATTTCCTTCAATTAGATTTCTGCTGAAAACTATGAAAAATGTGTACCCTTCCTCTTGGAAATAAACCATATAACTCAGGTATAAGCTAGTACAAGCTCACTGAATACAGTAATAAGGACAGTGCAAGAGAGTGGGAATCCAAATGAATGTCAAAACTTCATTATCATGATTTTTCTTCCACAAGTCTGTCTCCAATTCCTTAACATTCATATTAATTTAAATCCATGATATCCACATTAACAAATATTTGTTACGTTATATGAAAAAATATATTCAATTTTTGATATACACATACCATTGCATGAAACAAGGAACCACAAATACCCGATATGGTACCCCTCTTAAATTAGAGATATTCGTGAAGAATTCAACAGCAAGAAGTAATATAGAAAAAAATCAATATCTCTACAGAAACTTGCGTTCCATCATAAACACACAAATTGAGCAATCCTTCGAAAGGTATCTAATAAATGTACAGTCATCAATTCACACCAACGATCCGAAATTTTCTGGAATTTCACTAAAAAAAACAAAAGTCAAGAATTCCTGGTGAAATGAATTACGACAATCAAAAACTAGAGAACCCCCAAGATATGGTAAATGAATCAACAGAGTTTTTTAGTAGCGTTCACCTTCTTTTCAATCCAAATCCTAATGATCGCTCCGAATCGGTAAATAATACTGAAACAATCAACATTAGAAACATTTCGGAAGATGAAGTGACAGAAGCGATAAAATAACTCAAGAATAAAATGACTTATGGTTTTAGCTCAGTTTTAGCTGCTTCATATTCAACCTTTCGTTAGAAGCAGCAACTTTTTCTGATGCGGAAACTTGCCAGAATTTGCCCTATTTTGAATAACGGGGATGTTTCTACCATAACAGATTATAGAGCAATTTCGATAATCTCTAATTTTGCAAAGACGTTTGAAATCGTTTTGTATGAGCACGTCAACCTGTCAACTCACGATCAAATTGGTGAATTTCAACATGGTTTCATGAGCCACCGCTCCACCGCAACAAATCTAGCATTGTTCTCCGATTCCGTTTGCTCATAATTTGATGAATATGGATAGGTGGATGTGATATACCGGATTTTTCGAAGGCTTTTGATAAAATTGATCACTGCATTTTACTGTCTAAATTGGATGATATTGGCTTCAGTCGGAAGTTGCTAGGTTTTTTCATATCGTAACTTTTTAACCGAAATCGAACTGTTCAATACAACGGATACAAGTAAAATGCTATAATTTCTACATCTGGTGTTCCTCAAGGATCGAACGGGACCCTTAATGTTCTTACTATTAATTAATGATCTAAGTACTCGAGTAAATTCCATGAAACTCTATTTTACTGATGATCTGAAAATTCTGAATTCCATACAAAATGTGGATGATTGCATAACCTTTCAAAAAGACACATATAATGTGCAGGGTTGGTGTGACGTTAATAACCTACACCTGGATGTGACCTAAATGTGAAGTTGTGTCATATACTAGAAAACATCCGCACATTGAACATCCATACAATATCCGACACCATAGATTTAGGTGACTCCAAAATGTCTTTTGTTAATATCATAAATAAAAAAGCTTCTGGAGCCAATAACATTTTAGGATTATACGAAATTGTCGAACAATCACTAACTTAAATGCCATAAAAATTAGTACTTCTCATGTCAGATCCAAACTGGAATACTGCTCAATAATTTGGAGCCACTACTACTATTGTCACGAGTACACAACTGAGAAAGTACAAAGACAGTTCTTAATTAAAATTCATGTGTTTCAAAAATTGTTGTACATGTCCAACTAGGGGTTCTGACCACAAGAACCCTAATTATTTTCAATTCACTTCCTTGGAAAAGAGGAGGCAATGTGTCTCAATAATTACAATCCGCCAACTGCTGCACAGCCATATTGACTACAGTTTGCTCCTATCTAAGTTGAACTGCAGGGTGCCAAGGATTCAGGCACGATTGAGTCTCACATTTTAGTGCTCCACAGCACGAAAAAATAAAATTTTGCAATCGCCAATTGAAAATATGTGTAATAACTATTATTCAATATGCAGTTTTGCGATATCGATACCTGTTTCATGAATCACATAAAAAATAGCAATGGAACTATGGAAAGAACTACCCTCGATCTGCATATTTCAGTTAGGAACTCTGTAATATTTTTCAACATTTTTACCGTTCATCAGCATAAGTTAGCTCATAATAGTAATTTTTCATTTCAGTATCACTTTATTATACAGGGTGACCCAGAGTTAAACCGCCTAACGCTTAGGACCGATTTTCAGTCAAAAATTAGGTTTTTGTTCCCCATATCATGTGTCCTAAGTTGCTTCGTTTTCGAGAAACAGGGCGTCAAAGATCCTTGACCTGCGAGCTCTCCTGACTTTACCCCTATGGATTTCTGTATAGGGTGCAATGAAAACCAAAGTTTATACAGAGCCCATCAACGACGAAGCTACTCTCTGAGAAAGAATTGTTCAAGCAGCACCAGAGATCAAACCCTGCAGCTGCAGAATCTGTCATTCGCAGGTGCGAACTTCGCATTGAAAATAAAGATGGTTATTTTGAGCAGTTTTGTGAATTTTTGTTTTGCCGTTTCCTAAAAAATTATAACTAATAAAGTTGTTCCATTATAAATTACTTAGATCCTTTTTTTAGTGTTACATGCAAGGAAGCGGTTTTTAAATTGTTTCTCAAAATTGAAGTTAGATTCGAAAAAAATTAAACAGACAAAAAAACTTGTATTTCTAATTGCTCAATCCTAAAAAATTAAACACACAAAAACACAGTGCAGTACAATAATTTATCCTAATATCAATAAATATTACCTTTTAGGAAGCCACTGTGATTGAAATTTCCATTATAAGTACTTTAAAAGAAGGCCCTCATTACCCTTATCAAGCATGCCAGATTTTTTCAAAATCAGCAAAAGGGTGTTTAAATAATTGATCAAACTGATTTTTTCTAATAACGTTGAACACTCTGTATTTCGAAAACGAAGCAAATTAAAACACATTCTTACAGGAAAGAAAAAGTTTCCTTTTCACCTAAAAAACTGATCCTGAACGTTAGGCGGGTTAATCCTGGGTCACCCTGTATATTGAATGACATGTAATGTTTAAATTTATAGTTTATAATTTGTTTATAATGTACTAATTGAAATAGTGCTGATGTATTTCATTACGCCTTGTAATTGTTTGTTGCCTGTTGGGCAATAGAGGATTATTATTATTACTATTATAACTCTATCTGAATGTATCTTTGGTTTCTTCCCGAAAAGTATCTTCATTCATTCAGCAAGGTAAAAAATATCAACTACGTTATAAATCGATAACGAATACCATTTATTCGGCAATTCATAACATGGTCCCGAAAAGCCACAAGATGTATAAAACCTAGAATCACCTTCCCCTCATCCCCACCATGAATAACAGAAATTACATTGGGTGCGCGTTTTGAGGACCGGTCCTCAAAACACAATATGACAAATCGACACGGTCCGCAAAGCCGCATAGCCGGTACTCAAAACCGCACGCGGTCCTTGAAAGCAGCATATTATGCCAAAACGGTCCCCGAAACTAGCGCCTGAGGTATATATATATATATATATATGCATGCTGAACTGCTGAGTTCTTCCCCTATCTTAACCTTTTGTGTTCTTTGTGACAAATAATTTCGCATTAATTCCAAACTATTCCCTCGTATTCCGTACCCAAAAAGGTTTTCTAACAAGACATCATGTGATACGGTGTCAAAAGCTTTTGCTAAATCAAGAAAAACAGCAAAACATTTTGATGATTCATTCATTATTTCTATTGTGTGTTCTACAAAATCCAAAACAGCGGTTTCAGTTTTCGAGTTTTGAATGAATCCAAAATGCCTGTCGGTTATAACATGGTGCTTGTTAAGAAACTCAAGTAATCTTTTCTTGACAGATTGTTCAAAAAGTTTATCGAAATTATCTATCACCGAGATTGGTCTATAATTCTTCATTTCGTGTCTGTTGCCAGCCTTGTAAACGGGAATAACTCTTGACTCTTTCCGCTGGTTGGGTAAGTTCCCATTTTTGTAGCACGTATTTATTAGATGGACAAGCGGCTTCAAAATATGTATGTGTATGTTTTTAATGAGTTTAGAGGTAATTCCATCTGGCCCTGGTGCACAATTATTTTTGAGTTTAGACAAGATTATCTCATTTTCATCAATGGGTTGTAGGAAAATTGTGGGCGCAATCGGATTCTTTTAAAAAATTGTCTGGTAAATCACATTTATCAATTTGCCTAGCCATGTCGAGTCCTATTTTTGTGAAATAGTCATTAAAAGAATCACCTTTTGTTTTATTTTCAGTTATGGGAATACCATTTTCTCCAGTAATAGTAATGTTATCTATTTGATTTTTATTTGATTTGGTATTGGATATTTCGTTAATGATTTTCCATGTTTGTTTACAATCTCCGTTACCTTCATGTAGTTTATTTTTGTAATATTGGTTTTTCGTAGTTCTGATTAATTTGTGGACCATACTTGTATAATTTTTGTAGTGTTGCTCAAGGTCATGGGAATATTTGTTTAGCAGTTTGTTTTTAAGGTAGTCCCTTGTTTTGATAGAATGAATTAAACCTACAGTTATCCGAGGTTTTAATTTTTGGTTTTTATTATTATCCACTATAACAGTTTTTGTTGCTTCCCTTATACTTTTTACAAATTTATCAATAAAAAGATCATAACATTTCTGTGTCTCTCTACATGATAAGATATCATTCCACTGTTCTTTTTCTAGAATTAATTTTATCTCGTCAAAGTTTACCTTTTCAACCTGCTTTGTATTTTTAAGAGATTGCTTCTTTATGAATGGCATGGTTATTTTAACGAAAGTAGAATAGTGGTCTGTGATGCTACTATGAATAACTGCTGATTTGCAATAGATATTTTTTATGTGGTTGCTTGTTCTAATAAAAATATGGTCTATTAGTGAAGTCGTTTCTCTACATACTCTTGTCGGTACGTTAATATAGGATATAAATCCATTTTCTGACATGATATTCTGATAGTTATTAGTATCGTTGGAAGTAATATCTAATATATATTAGATCTTATATTTATGTCTCCTAAAAATAACTCAAGATTTTCCTTATTCATAATAATAATAATAATAATAATAATAATAATAATAATAATAATAATAATAATAATAATAATAATAATAATAATAATAATAATAATAATAATAATAATAATAATAATATTTTTATTACCCATCAATCACAATTAATATAAAAATTTTCATGTAGCAATTTCATGATGAATGAGGTAAATGGTAGTTCGGTTCAGTTTCCGGCCAAGGCCGAATCTGTTCTTCCACCGACACCACTAAAACTAACTAAACTAGAGAATGAGAAAAAAAATCAGAGACTTAAGTATTACAAAATGTATGCGCTTATACAGAAAAGAGAGAGACAGCGTAAGGGAGAATGAGTGTATGTGTGAAAGAGAGAGAGAGAGAGAGAGAGAAAAGAAGAAAGAGAAGTAAAATGAATCAAATGTGTATCACTGAATGCTCAGCAAATATCCTTTAAACTTCCTCTTGAATGACATACTACTCATATCAAAATATGTTCTATTTATTTTAAAGATATTATTAATGCAAATGGCTGAAGTATAGGTGAAGCTCTTTTTAAACAATCCTTGGAGTGCTTGGGTATGGTTAACAGTGTTTGTCGTCGAATATTTATATTATGCACATCAGCTCTGAATGATAGTTTGTCATAAAGATACGGTGGGGTTTTAGTTTTAAATAAATCAAGGCACATGCATGCTAAATGGAGATATCTTCTATTGAACATGTTCAACCATCTTAGTTCTGTTAATTTATGTGATATATGTTGTCGACTCCTGATTCCACAAATTAAACGAATACATGAGTTCTGTACTTTTTGAATGCGACGTGATTCTATATCACGTAGACAGGGACCGTAAACTATGTCACAGTGGTTGAAATGAGAGAGAACTAAGCTATCGCATAGCATTTTTTTAACTTCTGTTGATAAAAAATGTCGTTGAGGATAAATTAATTTCAAAGAAGCATATGCTGCTTTCAATTTATTAGTTATATGAAATATAAAGTGCAATTTGGTATCTATTATAAGTCCCAGGTTTTTACATTGGGTTTTGAATGGAATTAATGTTTCACCGATTTTAAGAGATATATTATCATTAAGATCTTGTTGTTGATTTTCTTTGCAGAATATTAAAGCAGAGCATTTTGTGGGATTTAGTTTGAGGGAATGTTTGATTGATAGTTGATAAAGTGATGAGAGGTCATTATTAATGAATATTTCACCTTGTTCAATTTCAGAAATATCGATGTGGTGGTATAATTGTGTGTCATCAGCATAGAAGTGATAGTTACATTTTTTTAAGCAATTGATGAAGTTTGAGGTGTATAAGGTGAATAATAAAGGTCCTAAAATGCTTCCTTGGGGTACTCCAGAATGTACCACTAAAGTTGATGATTTTGCATCTTCAATTTGTACAAACTGCAGCCTGTCTTATAGATATGAGGATAGCAACGAGCAGGCTGTCACACTGAATCCAAAAAATTTCAACATGGACAAAAGGATTTTATGATTTATTAAATCAAATGCCTTGGAATAATCTAGCAGAATCAATAAAAGTACTTTATCTTCATCTAGAGCATGTATGATGTCATCGGTGACGTCAGCAAGTGCGGTATTGCAGTTATAACCACTTCGGAATCCAGACTGTTTTATTGGCAAAATATTCTGTTTATCAATATATTCTCTAATTTGTGATGCCATTATTTTCTCGATTATTTTAGAAAAGGTAGGTAAAACACTAATTGATCGTAAGTCATTAAAACATGTTGGTTGGGTAATTTTCGGTAAGGGAATTACTTTGGCAACCTTCCATTCAGAGGGAAAATAGTTTTTATCAAGACATTCATTTATTATGTGTGTAATGACAGGAACTAGGAATGGGCAACACATATTTATTATTGATATGTTAATATTATCATTTCCATATGCTTTAGAGTTTATGTTTTTTATTGTCTGATAGATAATTTCTTCCGAAACTGGCTGAAAACTAAATGATTTATTGATACCTTGTTTCAAATTATTGCTATAAAATTGAATAAGTTGATCATCAACAGGTCTATCACTTTCAGAAGTTTCAATGAAAAATTTGTTAATACTGTTTACGTTTCGTAATGTTTCAGGGATCACTCTTTTTTTAGTTCTTGATACGTTGAGTTTTTTCAGTTCTTTCCACTGTTCCTTAATATTAGAGTTTCTTAATTTGAAGTTTAAATAAGCTTTTTTCTCTGCATTTATCGCATTGGTTGTAAAGTTGTTTATAATAAGTCCAGTGTTCGGATAGATTAGAATGTTTGAATCTTTTTAATGCTTTATCTCTCAGTTTTTGCATGAGCCTGATATTTTCAGTTATCCATGGTGAGTACTTTTTTTCGTTCACGAGACAAGATTTTTTTTTAAATCAATATCTGCAATTGTGAAAATAATATGCCAAGGCATTGAAACAAGATCTCGTTGAAACTGAAGCACATCAATTTTATTAAGTGGACGATATGTTATTCTATTCTTGACTTTTAGATTTGTAATGTTCAGTTTGAATTTACATGCAACAAGACAATGATCTGCTAACAAGTCATCATTTACTACAGGTGTACAGTCTTCTAATTCGAAATCAGTGATAATGAGGTCTAAAAGAGAGTTATAGCGTGTGGGTTCATTTATCAACTGAATAAAATTGAATGATTCCATAATAGAATTGAAGTGCTGTGTATGTGTAGAATCAGTATTGTACATATTTATATTGAAGTCACCCATGCATATTAAATTACTATTTGACGAAAATAAATTAGAAAATATATTTTCGATTTCATTGAAAAAATCGCTAAGAGTTGATTTTGGAGGTCTATAAATAGTACCGATAACAACCGAATAATCATTAGAAAGAGATATTTTGACCCACAGTTGTTCTATATGATCTTTTTGCTCGCATAGGACAACTTCGAATTTGTATTTGTTTTTAATATACATACCTACGCCACCGCCATGAGTTCGTCTATAATTTCGTATAAAAGTGTAGTGGTTGAGGCTAACAGTTTCAGTTTTGATTCCTGCATGTAACCAAGTCTCAGTAATTCCGATAATGTCATAGTTTGCATCAATAATACGATTATGATGGTCATTCAAGTGGGGAAAAAGTGATCTTATATTCACATGTGAAACATTCAGAGACATCTGAAAAATAAGAAAAATAAGAAAAGAAAAAGAAAAAAAGAAGGAAAATTAGAAATATAATATAGTAAGACAAAAATATTTATAAATGCATAAGCGTCACCCTGTACACTACAATAAAGCAAAGCTATGCCCATGCTGGCAAGTTTTGATAAAAAAGTGAATTGAGTATGACTGGCAAAAAAGGAAGCAATTCTTTTGTAGGAAAATTTCAATTACTAAGTATTTCTATTATATAGCAACCAAAAAAAACCCTGGGATCAAAGAGCAGTCAAAAAAAGAATACAATACAAAATTGTGACCGAGATACATATGTGAATTATGACTGATAGTCAATAAAATTAAATGAAATAGTGGAAAAATCATACGCAAAGACAAATAAAGAATTGTGAAATACATCTTATTGCAAATCAGACGAGTGTTCATTCAAACTGTGTTCCATAATAGTGCTTGTGGAGCCATGCTTCACCAACCCGTTACATCATCTTCATCATAAATTCGGCGAACATCATCGTTGTGTTTGACATACACATTACCATTGCGGATCCACACATTTTTTCTTTCGAATTTGCTAACTGCACTTTGCATAAGGGAAATTCTATGTCGTGTCAGGTCTTCTTGAATAGAAATACCAGTTGATTTCAATAGTTTCCTGTTTTTAAGAATAGATTCACGTACAGTCATATCGTTTAACCGTACTAAAACAGCAGGCGGTTTCGAATGGTCGTTGTTGACATTCCTACTGGGCACTCTGTGACATTATATGACATCCTTCACACTGATTGTTTTCAACTTCAACTTCTCATGAATAATTTTCAAAGTAACACTTATCAAATCTTCTGCGTCGTTTTCCTGAATACCAAATATTCGAATATTCTTCATTCTCGACTGTTGTTCTAAAATATCACAGCTGTGAGTGAGTTTTTTGTTCGTCTTTTTCAGTTCGTTGATGTCCGATTTGAGATCTGTTATGATTTTATCGTACTTTCGTGATACATTGTTCATTATTTTATCTGCAATGTTTTGCAAATAGTCATCTGTTATGACGTTTTTTATCTTCAGTTCAACTATTCCGGCGATTTCATCAAGGTCCTTTCTTGTTAGACCCATGTTTATAGAGAGCAGATAGGCAGAATATATAAAAAAATGGTTTGTTGATATACCTATGTTTGCACTATCACCAACTTCTATCTAATCAGTTCAGCCACAAATACTACACAATTTGAAAACTGCAATATGAAATTTATTCACTTATCTCTCGTTAAAATAGCATTTCTCAGCAGCGCGAGGCAAAACCGAACTTTACTGATTCGCCATCTTGAATAGTTATGTTATGTTATATTCATGTTTGTATAATATTCCCCTAGGTCATTTAGGTAGGTTTGTGTGTCAATAGAAGGTGGTCTATAGGAGGCTGTGATACCAATTTTACTATTGTTTCTTGAACTATTTGCAAGCGCTGTTATTCTCAGAAGCTTTGTTTCAGTAAGCTGGACTATTTTAATATTTGCTGTCATCGAGTTTTTTATGAAAACTATCAGACCGTCATTTTGGTTTATCTTCGAGTCGTTGTAATATATTGTATAGTTAGGTAAATTGAAATCACTCACCGTCTCTATCTTCCAAGTTTCTGATAAGATAATGACGTTTATATTGTCAAAACCCTCTTGCAGATATACAACTAGTTCATCAAAATTTTTCCTTAAACTTCGTATATTGAAATGGATGACCCCCATACCACTTGTCCATCCGACCTCACCTTTCCCAATACATTCTTGTAAATTCCTATATGTTTTAGTTATAATTTCTTCGTGATTGTCTAAATTGTTCAAGATTTCTAGCATAATGCAATAAAAGAAAAAAAAGAAATATTTAAATAAAATTGATACAGTAAAGAGAAGTAACAGATAAAATAATAAAAAAATAACACGAAGTAACAAAATGTAATACGAGTTTCGATTCGATACCCCTCAGAAATTTCAATTTATATGTAAATACATGGCAATATTTAAAAAATATTCACATAATTTTCTTGATATCCTCCCTTTTTTCGAGTATGAACATCTTATTGTCTTTGCTAACGAACATTTTTCCAGAGTTTGTCCATACTTCCTTCATTCCAACTTTCTCGATAGCAATTTTTAGAATTTCCATTCTCAATCTGGTTAGGTCTTCCCTTATAACAATTCCAGTACCTTTGAGCAGTTTCTTCTTAGTGAAAATTTCCTGTTTTTTGTTAATGTTATTCAATTTGATGAATATTGCTCTATTCTTTCCTTCTTCTTTTTTTCCCACCCTGTAGCATGCCACAATGTTTTCTTGGGATATATTGATCACCATCTTCGAGTTGAATAAGTTGATGACCTCTTTACTGGTACGTTCATTTGACTTTTCTTTGAGGTTGAAACTACTATACTATACTGACATTTTCAACCCATACAAAGATCTTAGGAACACCACTGAACAGTAAACTAGATTTTAAAGAACTCGATTCCATTTTTGCACCAAATTCAATAAAACATACCTAGTTTGCTTTCATGACCATAAAAAACAAATTTAATCAAAATCATCTTCTGAACTTTCATGACTCTTTCGTTTACTCAATACTTAACACAAACATCACTATATGGGGACAATCTGTAGAAGTGAGTCGTATATTTATAATCCAGGAGAAATTTTTGAGATTGATTCTCAGTACTTATGCCTTATAACGAATCCTTGAGGGATACTTTTCACAAATATAAAATTATCACTTTGACCGGAATCTATTTGTAATTATTATCTTATGTTCACCAAAATTTAGCATCCTTCACAAGAACTCATGAAACACATGAGTATTCAACTCGATCTAGTCCCGATATTCACATCAAACGATTCAAACAAATGGGATAGAAAAATCCCTCCACTATGCAGGAGCCAATGCATTCAGTCAGCTTCCAGACAACATTAAAAAGATCCTCGATCACAAATAATTAAAATAAAAAGAACTGAAGTAATTTCTGCTTACAAACTGCCTTCACTCTATGAATGAATTTCTTAATGCCATATGATAGTTCCTTTGGAAATTATTAACTATCTCTGTATTTTTCGTAAATTGAGAATTACTAGTTTCTAATGATTAAAAAACGGACATTTCAAATTACATAATTTTATCTACTGAATGTTTGTGCCATTATTTGTATTTGATCCACGGAAATTTTTCATAAATTGAAAGTTAACTTAATTTTATTTTTTTATTATTATTTTTAACTTTAGTTTTGTATCCTATTACTTGAATTAAGTACGTACCGTAGGAAACAAATCTGCTAAAATTGACTTATCTCATGTACATGCTGTATACCAAAGAGACGAAATAAAAATCTTATCTAATCTAATCTAACAGAGCTGAAAAATAAAATCAACCCAGAAAGCAGTCAGGGAGGAGGCAATGTAGCTTTGCAAGCTATTGAAACATTCGAGGGCAAAGTGATGTTGGTTGGTTGGTTGGTTAACGTTCTTTAGCCTCCTAAATAAGAAACGTATATCGTCAGATGGCAGTGCGTGTTCTCCCGATAAAATAAATACAAACTCCGCCTCACTTCTAACCGACGCCGACGCGACGATTCTCGTAAGATTCAGGTCCGAATTAGATAATTCGGTGCTCGTTCTTCCAAATTACATATCTAGATTAACATCTGTTTGTTTTCGTGGTGATCTGAAAGTTTGCACGAAAATTTCAAATTAATAAATATAATGGAATCCAGTCACACAATGTATCAAGAATTGAAAAAATATTTTGGCAAAATCTGTTTGAACTATATCGGAAATGTTTTGAATGTGAATTTTAAGATGAAGTATACCGCAAAAAGAAATAGATAATGACGTCTGCAATATCAGATGAAAGGTAATGTCAAATAAAACATGACATGCATGCAGCACAAAATAAATACACAACGCTGACGTAAACAGTCTATTCTATTAATTTTTTAAAATGTAGTGGACCAAAATTACTTTTGCGGGATACTTGTTTTTCTTATTACACGTTTCATACTAATTTGACATGTATATATGCTATATGTAGGTATGTATTGGAATCGTTGAACAAAATTCACACTTCGTCAGACGTCCGAATGATTTGATATTTGATAGGTGTTCACTGTTCATAATCCCAGTAGCAGGTGGGTACTCCATTATAAATGTTTTTAAAGAAAAAACAAAAAAGCGAGATTTGTGATTTGGTTTCTGATTTGATACAAAATGGGTATGTGCAGGTGTTCGAAACGTAGATTATGAATCTTTTGTTAAAATTAATAATTTCAAAATGGCGGACGAGATTTGTGATAATGGTCCGATTCGGTTCAAAATGTGTCTGTGGGTTTTTCTAGTTCAGAGATTATGAATCTTGTCAAAATTGATGAATTTGGGATGGCGGTTCCAAGATGGCGGACGAGTTTTGTGATTATGTCCGATTCGATTCAAAATCGGTTTTTGGGTTAGGAGATCCTGATGATTTCTGTTAAAATTCGTGAATTCAAAATGACGGAAAAGTTTTGTAACTTCTGGCGGGTTCTAAGATTATAACCTATGTAGTGGTTTCTGGGTTCGAAGATAATGATTTTTCTTTCAAAATTAAGGAATTCAAGATGGCAGACGAGTTTTGTGATTTATGGTTGAATTCTATATAAGAATGGTATTTTGGGATTGGTCAGAACATAGCTGTTTGATGGTTACCCAACAGAGCTTGATTGAAAGAATATAAAGAGCTCTGAACGTAATCGCCGAGCTCAGGTACATTAATCTCCTGAGGTGATATTTGAGGACACAACCATTCCTAATATTTCCCAATAAATTTTTTTATCCAATGATAAAAAAATTATGGCTCATACAACTGCTGGAGGTGACATTTGAAGCCAAACATTGAGGTTTTTCAGACTGAAGAAGATGCTTACACACTGAATCATTACAACAGCCATCAGAAAGGCCTCTGATTTTCAGGTCGTGATTATTTTAGGAGAAGACTAGATTTGCTGGTCATCTTCACTGGTCTCAGGAGTCCCACACCATCTACTATATACCTTCGAAAGTATGGAAGAGGCAAAACGCCAGATGTTTTTTACTCTACCACCTCAACATCTGAAGATAGTCATCTCATCCCTTTTACTCACGCCTTCAGTGGCTGTGATCCCACCTCGTGCTTCTTCGACCAAGGGAAACTAAAGTTGTTTCAAATATTAAGGAAACATGTACACCTCAAAAAGGAATTTGCAGCGTTTCCTAATCCAGCTGCGACACCTGCCCAAGTAGCTGAAGCCGGGGAGAAAATCCTCATCGAGCTGTACGGTCAAACCATCAATGACTTGCGCTACCAGCTCTTCACAAAGGCTGCAGCCAACACCAGTTTTAACCTAGCCAGACTTCCTCCCACGCAAGATGCTACGAAGCTACATTCATTTCGCACATACCACCAGGTGCAGCATTGGCTGCGTTATGAGAAGAATCCGCTCGAATATAGATGGTTTGCTACAGCCCGAGGCATTTTCCCGAAGATGATGTCACGGGAAGGAGCCCCCTCGAACCTGCTGAACATAATTTCCTGCAGTTGAAAGAAGGGTTGCCAAAATGCTTGCAGCTGCATGAAAGCAGATTTGAAGTGCTCACTTGTATGTGGAACCTGCAATGGCCAGCCTTGCGAAACCATGCCTGAAATAACGGTAGACGACGATTTGGACGAGGTCGACGACAATATCGAGATGGATAGGCTGCTCGCCTATTCAGTCAACCAACTCGCTAGAGATACTGTTGTCGAGGAACTACATCAGATATTCTCACATCGTTATTACTGCTGAAAGTTACGATTATTTCAATTTATTATTCACCCAAACTTTTAGAACCAGTATACCTATCAATTCATACTTACCAACACGTGTATATTATTGATATTAAGACTTCTTAACAAGGTTTTTACTTTGGGATACTCGAAAGATCAATATTTTTGTCCAATTTCGGAGATCCAGGATGATGAAGGGGACCAATTGGCGGATTTGCTTGGGCCTGGTCCGTCGGAGAGTAGGAAACATTGACTTCCCCCCCCCCACAAAACTCACTACTCCTCACCCATCCACCTTCAAAATGTTCAATTGAATGAATGTTCACACCACTGACTCACATCAGACAGATTGTTGATGATATAAAGACAATATAAAGAAGCATAAAAATTATCATAAATTTTCACATTTGGAAAATTTGCCTAATTTTGACGAGCTGTATCTCGAAAACTATGGAGTCAAGCACGTCCATTTTGATATCATGTTGAAGCAAATTTATTTTAGTTTTAAAGTGTATATAGGTTTCTTTGTCAGAAACATGCCCCCTCATGGTCAAAATGGGACAACACCAAAAAAAGTTAAAAAATATATCAGTTTTTGGAACTTTCAAACCTGATCCGGGGGGCTGCCGATGTCGAAAACTCGGATTTGTCACCTCAGTCCCATCCCATACTAGAAACCAATTACTTCAGATGCATTTATATGTATGTATGCTGACGACGCCACACTATTATTCACTGGTAAAAATGAATCAGAAATGCAAGACAAAATAAACCGTACAACGTCCACCTTATATTCTTGGTTAAGTGATAATTCTTTATTTTTGAATCCCACAAAAACTACCAATTTGATTTGTCATACCTCTCAAAATCATAACCTGCCGAATCTAACCGTAACTATCAATGATACCAAAGTAGAAACTCACAAAAGTACCACGTTTTTAGGTATAAATATGAACAACAATATCTCTTTCAGTACTCACTGCAGTAAACTAAGCAAATCTTTGAACTGAAATTGTTACCAAATCAGGGTTCTCAAAAATGTTCTGGACAATCGAGGTCTGAAACAATATTACTTTGGTCAGATCCAGTCGAGAATATCATATGGAATACTGCTTTGGGGAAACTCAACAGGAGTACAAGATGTATTTATTTTGCAAAAACAGATAATAAGAGCAATCGCAGGAGTATCGTCAACATTCTTATATCGTAGCCTTTTCAAGAAACTGGAAATATTGCCTCTAGTTGGACTTTTCATTCTGGAACTCTGTTTTTGTTCACAAAAATAGAAAGTCTTTTACAAGAAATCAAATCCTTCACGAATATAATACGAGAACAAAAAATGATGTTCATATCCCTAGTACTCACCTCACACTTTCTATGAAATCATACAAAATATTAGGTCTGAGATTGTATAATATTCTTCCGGATCCCATAAAAAATACTAACACAGTTCTTTGTTTTAAAAAAAAAGTCATGTAAGTTACTTCTAGATATAAGTCGTTACACAATAACGGAGTTTTATGAATATTTCAAATTGACTGATTGAAAAAAAAATTGTACTATTCTTGTGTATTTATATTGTATTTGTATTGTAATCTATAAGTATAGGTACCTGATCAGTGTATTGTATGTTATATTACTTTAATTAGTTTTAGCCTTTGACTTGTCCAATAGCCATTTTCATGTGCTCATTTTTTATGGATTAAATTTTCTATGTCTACCACCATTTAATGCATATCTACCACCATTTAATGCAACTTCGAATTTACTAGGTTACTGGGCTAACAGTTTTGAAGTCGATTGTCGTCGATATGAAATAAATAAATAGGTTTGTGAAATGATTTCACTTGTATCATTAATACAGATATTATCATTCGTTAAAAATAAAACGTAACTTTTTATCAAAGTGTAATTCCCTATTATAATTGGAAATGAGTCAATCGCAATCACTGGTTTCTCACTGTGGAAAACTGATTTTCACCTCAAATACAATAAACGAAATTACAAAAAAGAGCAAAATGCTTTTTGTTATCCCGCGAAATGAAATGCGTTCAATTTACGGCAACGCAGTCTATTTGCTAATTATGACCTTTTGCGTATGCAACCGCAAAAACCACACGGACGGCATGAAAATTGCCTAGCTCTTATTAGCGATAGCAGGTGACATCATGCATTCTATGCTTGACGCTTAACCACAAAAGAGATTAATTGCAAACTGTGGACGGCACAAGCGACCGTTGAATGAATGATAGAAAGTGGTAGGACAATAAACAATAATTATTGTAATAACAAACGATACAAAAAAGCTTTCTCAACCATGATAATGGTTTTACCTATAATTCTTACTTACCAGCGTTGGTATTCCTGTGAAGTAATTTGAAAAAGATTACCTGATGGAGGTCTGCAAATATACAAACAGGCCTTCCGAAGTTGATAATAAGTCGCAAATTAGATCACCATCTGTTAACAAATCTCCCTGAAAAATTTTGTTATTGAGGCACCAAATGTTTTGGTTTCTACGGGCAGTTTAACAGATTTTGACGACTCTACCTTTATGGAACACTCTTTATGAATTTCACAACACTGAATGTTAAGAAAAAGAAGTCATAAAAGCAATCAAATCTTTCCGACCAGTTCCGCAGAAGAATTGTATTCTCGGAGACCGTCTCACCATCAAGATATAAGATCTTCAAGGATTTCTGTCAGATCGCCGTAGGAACAATACTTGTCGTCGACTTGTGGGAAAATTATCATGAATGAGTATATCAGCATAATCAGGTGTTTTATTTAGACCAGTTCAATTCGGCTTTGTATCTCCAGGGGTTGCGAAGTGGTTGCTAATGCTGCCAGCCGTTTTCTCAATCAACGTCCAGATTCAACTTCCCAAACTTCCCCAAATTGGATTTTAAAAACGCTTTCAACACACTAAGAAGAAACACAATACTACAAAAAACTGAAGAAGTCACTACAAATATTTTTCCATTCATTAAACAATGTTAGCAGAGAAAAACATATCTCAACTATAGTGAAAAAAATGTATTTCAGAAAAAGGTGTAGGATATCCTCTAGGCCTAGTCCTTTTTTGCCGAACCCTAGATGAAATAACCAAATCGATAAAGTGAACCTTCAAGTCCTTCCATTGTTGGTACCTTGATTATGGATCTATTGGTGCTGATAGAGATGTAGTTCACGATGAATTTTGTAGAATATTTGGATAATGAAAAACTTTGGATCCTGAATTAAATTTCTAAAAATGCGAACTCCTTACTTCTGAAGAAATTCCTTTCAAATATTTTGAGTCTATTGCTCCAGGTATCAAATTGATGCTAAAAAAGGATTGGACGTTACTGGGAACACCCCTTACTTCAGAATCTATATCAGGTTGCCTTATACAGAAAACAGAATTACGTGATCTGGTCTGGTGTCTTCCCACCTCAATGATCTTCCATCCCACATAGCACTTCCTTTTTAGGCATTGTTTATTCATTCCCAAATTGTTGGATATACTCAGATGCAGTCCAACTTGGCAGAAAGAACTTCAGTATTTTGATTCGATATTGCGTAACTCTTTGAAGCAAATTAATAATAAACTTGATGAAGCTGAAATAAAGTGGGTAATTTTTCCCATAAAATTCGGGGCCTTGCTTCCTACAATAGTTGTGAATCTCAATTGCAACATTTCTACATTTGTACATTTCGTAAACACACGATAAGTTTTGTTTGGAATGTATACTCCTTTATCCTCTCCATTTGTTGTACTGTTTTTTCTGTTCTTGCTACGCTTATCAAATCAAATTAAATCAGTTTAGTTTCCTTTAAACGACAAAAGTTCATTTTGTATGGGAATAGTCAGTCTAGAAGAAATATTCTTCACAAAGTAATAAGTCATATCTAACATAAAATCTATCCAGTCACCTGTACAGACTTGAATGAAAAAACATTGTCTACAGAGTAAAAACAATGTATTAACAGAAGCGATTTTAAATAATATTTGAATTGTTCAACACTACAAGATGATTTAATATCATGCGGTAAATGGTTATAAATTCTGGGGAGAATTTTGTATATTTTTATATCTGCCCAACAAGGGTACGAATTTCATTCTTTCTTCTAGTATCCATACTGTGGAAATCTTTGTTTGTTTTGAAATTATTTCTGTTATTGAAAATATAAACTTCCAATTCATAGATGTATATTCCAACCAGAGTTAAAATTCCATGATTGATAAAGATTGGTTTCCATGGGGACATTCTAGAAGTACTAGAAATGCAACGTAAAATATATTTTTGTTTGATAAAAACAGTTTCGCCATGGTTGAGTTGCCCCATAGGCAGATGCCATATTCTAGTCTTGATTGAACCTCCTCGTATTATATGCTACATAGTTTTGCTTTGTCTAATACAGTTTTTATGTTCCCAAACATGTACTTAATAAAATTCAATTTACACACAATTTTTATGCCAATTCAGATGTTCGTCTACATTCAAGCCTAAAAATGTCACTATGGTATCGTTTGAGGAGTTTATATCATGTATATTGATTGGAAATGAATTAGTTTCATTCTGATAATAATTGTGGAAACGAATAATTTTTGTTTTCTGTGGATTCAAATATAGTTCGTGTTCTCTTAAAAAAATATATCATCTGCATATGCAATAAATTCAGAATGCATCATTTTAGATTCGAGATTATTAATGTAGATCAAAAATAAAATAGTCCCCAATACGGACCCCAGAGTCACCCCTAACGGAACCTGCCCTATTTCAGAGAAAAATGTTGAAATATATTCATTGTCTTCAAATTCGAGAGAAACACATTGACAACGATCATTGAGGAAGAAGAGACAGTTAATCGAAATTCCTATCACATCACACGATTCTAGGATATTTAATAGCTTAACATAGTTGACGCAGTCGAATGCCTCGCTCAGGTCACATAATATAGCAGCAGGGCACTCGCCAGTGTCGATCATCATTACTAATTCGGTTAAAAAACTCCTAAAAGTATTTTGAGTGGATTCACCCGCTCGAAATCCATGTTGCATGGGACTCAGAATATTGTGGGCATTTATAAAATTCAATAGACGATCCAAAAAGGCATATTCGACAATGTTTGACTCGCTTTGTGGAATGGTTATAGTTCTGAAATTATCTAGATTGTTTGATTTCTTATTTTTTCAGAACAAATGCTGATATTTCATCCATTCCAGCAGATCTCTTGTTTGTCATTCTAGTATACAACATTTGCATCATTTATTTTTCACTGTATGTATCTGAAAAAAATAGTATAAATATTTGATTAATTTTGGCAAATGTTAACTTTACGATAGATATCATTCGTATCAATATTATTTACTAATGTCATGGGAGCCTCCAGAAAAAACTTTTGAATGAACTCTGACAGAATGGCAGATGGTTGTTCAAGTTGGATGTCACCTTTGGTCATAACTGTATATATGGTAACAGTTGTAACGTCAAAAACACTTTTTAAATAGTAACTTGTTCATTTTTTACAGCAGTGCCTGTGAGCTGCTCAGATAGGTACGGGAGGTCGTGGGTTTCGTTATCTGCCAGTTTAATAGATAGATCCTTTGACAAAAATTAGATACTCGAAATTAAAGAAAATAAAGATACAAGGTAACTATATGGGCACCAGGTTCTTTTTTATGAAAATACCAAAGACAGATTTTGTCAAAGGATGAACTTTGTGCATCTCAACAGTAAATCAAAAAAATTCAGAAGATACTTGTATATTTTGGAGATACAATAAAAAACATTTATATAATTGAGGTTTGATTTTCTAAATTTCTAAAAAAAATGTTACGGTTGAAATGATTTGAGTTTACAAATTTGGAAAGAGTATGATCGCTTACAAATGACTGGTTTGTTTACTTTTTATGATCAGTGTTTGCGATGGTGTAGGTAGACTTACTCCAGACTCCAAGAGCTCTACTTCAACGTTGGATGTAGGAGCCTTGTAGGGTGTCTCGAGACAGCGGCTGCTCTACTAGCTGGATAAAGTTTGTAGTAGCTTATCGGGTATATTGGAGTCTTTCCTAAAGCTCAGGTGTTTTAATCCTGAGTTTACACCGAGAGGGAAGTAACTAGCCATTTTTTGTACACCTAATGAAAATAATGCAGTAATTAACTCTAATGAAAAATAATTACCATTAATGATGTTATACTATTCATCGGAAAATCACTGATTAAAATCCGCGTCTGCTTAGCGATCACCGAGGCGATCACTTACCGATTGTCAAACGGCATAAATTTGCCAACTTGGAACCGAAAAAAATCATATCACGGATCCCCAGAAACATAGATTTCGATTTTAAGTTGAATATGAAATGATTAATGAAGTAATGAAAATGTTATGATGTACACCTAATGAAAGAGTTACTTCCCCCTCGGGTTACACTGTGGAAAATAAAAACAAACCAGTATCTTGTCTCAAATTGACAAGTGCGATAAAAATAATGTAGGACAAATCAACTTATAGATTTACTTTAAAGTTTGTTACAGAAATGGTAAAATTTTATGTTTTCACAACAATAACATTTGTCTAAAAAATAATATATTTAAGATTTGCTGAGTTAAACAATGTTTTAAAGATGAAAGTTGTGTGAAGCACAAGAATTTACGATAAAGTTTAAATTTAGAAACTTCTCATACAAAATTAGAGAAGGCCAAACTCAAGAGAAAGTGTAACGATAAAATGTACAGATAAATTGTAAAGAGACATTTCGTCGACAACTATAAATCAAAGATATATCTCCAAACTGAGGAGAAAAAGAAAGTGTACTGAGAAAGTTCCTCGTTAACAATTTTGCAAAGCAAGCAGATGGTTGTTTTGAGTTTATCTCCTGACTGAGGAAAAAGAGAGAGCACTGAAAGAGTACCTCGATATCAAATTTCAAAAAGCAAATGAGAGGTTGTTAAGGCAATATATCCAGAAAAGATCGAACCTAGAGTTCGGAGAATCATGAGTGAGTCTAGCTTCTACAGATTGTAAGTAAATGAAGTGAAAGCAATGACTCACCCATGAATTCCGTACTCCTAGCTACCAGACCAGTCCTTGGTACAGATCACCAACTAGTGTTACCAATTCAGTAATGTTGCATTTCACATCACAGAACAATAAGGTACATCGGAACAAACCTCGGAACAAACTATCTAAATGAGATGTTCGGAATGAACTATCTCAATCAGATATGAAATCTATTTGATTATGATATAATTTGAGATGGAAATTATAAAAAGAAACGCAATGTTTTACATTTCGTTACACAGTACTCTTATTTGTCAGTTCAAAAACGACTTTCCATAAAGTGCTGATGGGATTATTTTATCTTGGTAATATTTTCTCTTTGAATTATTAAATAAATTGAGTACAGCTTGACTTCTTGATATTGTCATTTATCCATTTTTTTGTCTTTATTGTTAACATATATTTCCGTTTGAGGAAGCTGATTTCAAAGTTGTAAATCATTAAGTTATAGAATTATACTATTTGGCATTAGTAATTCGTTCCTTCATGGTTTAATTTTTGGAGAAACCTGTGACAGCTGTGCGGATATAAAAAATGCGTATGAGCTTCCATTGCTTGGTTTTCTATTTTTTCTTGTATTTCAGTGGCTAGAGATATTGAGTGCATTGACATTGTTATCCGAATCGAAGTCGTAGCACTCGCCTCTTAAGCGTAGTGTCGTGGGTTCGATTCCCAGCATGGTTGAAAGGTAATGGCTCCATCTTCCCTAGCCAGATCAATATCTCGAAGACTTCTGAGGGTTGTACGAGCAACAGGATGAGGAAAATAACAAAAACAAAACAATGTTCTTGATTAGGATGGTAAATGGTTTCAAATACCAGTTTCTAAATGGCTCTGCAAACATACTTTTCTTTTGGCGATATTCTGTAACCATTTCTAAGGTAATTAGATCTTCTCAGAATGTTATTGCATTCGAAGATAAATGGTACGAATTCTTACTATGTAACACTTTTTTCAGTACTAAATTTTTTGAGTGAATGAAATCGTTCATTGCCTCATTATCATATTGAAGGTTGTGTGATGATTTTGAGGTTCTTGTGCATCATATTTGGAGCGAGTCTAGACACTTTTTCGGTACATGATAATATCTATTTCCTTTTCTGTGTGTTTCAGTATTACTCAGTGCGGTTTTTATCATGGTGCCTGGAAAGGTATCTTATTTCAGGATTGTTTGAATCATATATTCATGGCTATTTTGTTGTATCAGAAATTTTGTGATTTGTTTTCCATGGAAACTCGCTACAATTGATATTCTCTTTCTATGTATTGTTGTTGCTAAATTTATTTTTCCGTTAACCAGCTTGTTACGCTTTGTCATTCTGTTAACGGCATTTCATGTTCACGCGCTAAAACGTAGAAGTCAGTTGTTTGGTTGCTAAGGCGTTGTGATTCAGTGAAGCGACGAAATTGATTGTCAACTTTGACACATGTAATTTTGATGAAATAAAAAACTCATTTTCCACAACGTATTGTCGTATTTAAAGCATCGAAACATCAACATCTAATGGTCCTTCGAGCCGGATTACCAAAAAGTATCGCAAAATTCAATAATTGCTGAAGAAATCATCCAAACCAGACATCACCATCAAAGCAGAAACGCATTGCAGCGGTCCAAACGATCATTGACGGAATCAAAGCGACGTTATAAGCAGTAATCGACTGGCAGACTTCCAAACATCCAGAGACAAGAACACACAAAGCAAGTAACTGAAACCACGTGAAAAATTACCAAAGACAAGGTGGGTGCATGCATGACTTTATTTGAGTCGACACGGAAACATAATCATATCGAGTTAAACATGGAGGGCATGAAACGTAAACGGGGAAGTTTGAAAGTAAAGCTCACATCATTCATCAAATATTCAAGAAATATCACAGATAGGATTGCTCTCAACCCCGATAAAAAACTTAAGCTGGATTTATAAACTTGCCGTTCGCCGTTGGAGTTGGCGTTCGCGCTGGCATCCGACTTAAAATGCATTTAACTTGAACGTCAGCCCAACGGCGAACGGCAAGTTTATAAATCCAGCTTTACAGAACTAGAATTCTTTGAAATAGAGGAACGTTTACATAATAATCTTAATTTGTTCGCAGAGTTCAATGAAATACAGGGTCAAATTGAACTAGAAGTTGATGAAGATACCCTAGAGGGAGAGCACAGTGAAAGGGAAAATTCTGAAAGAAATTATTACAATAAGAATTCCATTGCAAAAAAGATTTTAAATGATCATTTTAGTCAAAATAATCCTGGACTTGTCAAAACAATCTCTCCAGGGAATCAACATCAGGTACAAAATATCACTGCTATAAAATTAAAAACCATCGAAATTCCAAAATTTAACGGTTCGTTCGCTGATTTATTTGAATCTTTGATAATTTAAAACGAGTCCTTGGACGACATTCAGCGTTTTCATTATTTACGAGCATCATTGGAGGGAGGTGCAGCGCAGGTAATTCGTTCCATTGAGTTCACTAGTGATAACTTTTCAGTAGCATCGAATGCATTACGAGAAAGACATGACAATAAACGACTTTTGATTTGTAATCATGTAAAATCTTTATTCAACATAGAATGCATACAGAAAGAGTCATCGTATAAATTGCGGCAACTAATAGACACATTTTCAAAAAATTTACATTCTCTTAGTCAGCTTGGCCAAAGTAGAGACACCTGGGATGTTTTACTCATTCATATAGTTTCAACAAAGTTTGATCCATCCACACTGAGAGAATGGGAAAATGACAAAGTTAAAAAAGACGTACCGACATTTCAACAAATGAAATCATTTCTAAAATCGCGGCAGATTTTTTGGAAACAATTGAGACAAATCAAGCAGACAAAAAACAGTATTCGAATACGCATTCAAACAACTCGCATTCAAGCTCATACTCACGAAACTCACAAAACACACGCAGTTTTTATTCATCCACACCTCTATGCGTAGTTTGTAACAACGAGCACATCATTTACAACTGTACGGAATTTATGAATCTATCATCAGAGAAAAAGTTTGAGAAGGCAAAATTACTTAAATTCTGCACAAATTGTTTAAAACCGGGCCATTTTTATGAAACTTGCAGACAAATTGCATGCAAGAAATGTACCTCAAAACATCATACACTCTTACATTTTGAAAATAGAACAACTGACAAAAATGTCGAGCAACAATCAAATTTGTCTGAAAATTCAAAAAGCGAGCAAGTCACGAATAGTTTGGTTTCGGCTAATTCCAACGAAATTAAACAAGTACTTTTGTCCACGTCACTGGTTAATGTTTTGAACATAAATAATAAAATTCATACCGTGAAAGCACTGTTAGACTGTGGTTCACAGAGCTCATTCATATCAGAGCGCCTCTGCGATTCTCTAAAAATCTAAAAGCATAACGTAAACATTTGTTTCAGGAATAAATCGTATATCATCAAACATACAATATAAGTGCAAATTACAAATACAATCGCCTATTAATGCATATCAGAATCACATCAACTGTTTTGTTATACCAGAGATTACAGGTTTTTTTCCAGATATTCCAGTTAACATTTCTGAATTGAAAATTCCTTCCCATTTGAAATTAGCTGATCCCTCTTTCCATACACCAGAAAAAATTGACATTTTGATAGGGAATGATTTATTTTGGAGCATTTTATGCCAAGGTCAATTCAGTTTGGGTAAAAGTAAGCCAATAATTCAAAAAACAGTTTTTTGGTGGATTCTAGCAGGGCCGTACTTGGCTCAAAACATTTCAAATTCAGTTAGTTGTAATTTTGTAACAAATTTACATATTCAAGAAGATCTTCGTAAATTTTGGGAGCTTGAAGAAGTCTCCAATCCTAAAGAACCGATTTTTTCAAAGGAAGAAATGTCATGCGAAACACATTTTCAGGAAAATACATGTCGTGATGAAACAGGTAGGTTTGTTGTAACTTTACCATTCAAAGCCCCTGTTGACAGTTTGGGTGAATCATTTCAGTTGGCAAGAAACAGATTTCTCAACTAGAAGCGCAAGTTGAATCGCGACTCAAGGCTCAATAGTTTATATGTAGAACTCATTAACGAATATATTACATTAGGTCATATGGAAAAATCAGGTCTAGCTGACGATTTTCAAAATCAATCAGAACCCAAGTCATATTTCATGCCACATCATGGGGTATTGCGAAAAAATTCTTTAACAACCCGTTTAAGAGTAGTATTTGATTGCTCAATTCCAACTTCTAGTGGCTTGTCATTGAACAACATTCAAATGAATGACCCTTCTTTACAGAGTGAACTAATTGAAATATTATTAAGATTTCGTTGCCACACTTATGTTGTTAGCGGAGACGTCGAAAAGATGTTTCGTCGGGTGGTTGTCAGAGATGATCAAACATCTCTTCAGCGCATTTTATGGAGAAAAAATCCATTTGACCCCTTGGAGATTTTCAATTTGAACAGAATCACATATGGAATGAAATGTGCATCATATCTAGCAATTAAATGTTTATATACACTGGGGGTTGAATATGAGTCTATCAATGAAAAAATTGCGAATATTGTCAAGTCCGACTTTTACGTTGACGATCTTTTGACAGGATTCGAATCAAAAGAGGCTACTCAAGCATGTCAGGAAATTTCCAAGCTACTCAAATCTGGGGGGTTCGAAAGTTTTATTCGAATGACCCAACAATTGTAAAAAACATTGAAAATGAAACCAACTCTTTTACTGTAATTCATTTTGGAGAAATGAAAATACAAAAACATTAGGTTTGTCATGGTCACCTCATTCTGATATTTTATTGAACAACATCTCGCCCTTCATTCACACCGACAAAATCACTAAGAGGCGCATGCTTTTGGACATATCACAAATATTTGATCCGTTAGGATTGCTAAGTCCATGCGTAATATTTGCAAAAATAATACTTCAATAACTCTGGTTAAAACGATTGTCTTCGGACGATGTAGTACCATTTAAAGTTCAGAGATCTTACGTTCAGTTTCGAAATCAATTACCCACTTTGAACAATTTGAACTTTCATCGTCATGTAATATTCAACAAAGCCAAAGCACTCGAACTCCATGGCTTTTGCGACAGTTCAGAAAAAACACAGCTGTCGTCCCCTTACGTACGGCAGCCCTCAGAAGTTAAAACTTGTGTTAGACAAGGATTAACGAGGTCTTACCTTATTACGTGCGATTCCTAGCACTTTCTCGGGCCATCTGCAGTCGCCATGGTTTAAACCATCGCCGACTAGCAGCCAAAGTGATTGGAACAATGTTGCTTCAACCACTCCGCTACCTGGCCCCATATTTTATATGTTGAAGTATTATTGTTCATACTCATATGTTATGGAGATGATTGTAACACTTGTCATATCAATCATCATCATCAATCATTATATCAATATAATGAAAAGTTATTTTTCTCTTCAACATGGTGCAGTCAAATTAAATTTGTTGAATTTTCGGATACCAACACCGGAGACTTTCCGGTAAAAAAATACAGTGGAGAATACCAAGAGCCTTTTGCATCGAGCAGAACGTTTCGTCACATTGAATTATAAGCGAATCGTTGGACTAAAATGGATTATGATAATCCAACTACTCTGAAATTTGACGGAAACATAGCCGAAAACTTCAGAGTTTTCGCAGAAGATATCCTGAATCATTTCAAGGCCACTGAATCAGATAGAAAGCCGAACAAAATTCAAGTTACGCGTTTTAAGAACTTCCTTGGGCATGAAGCCTTGAAACTTTATAATTCTTTAAACTCAATAGAGGATGGAGTTGAAACTGTCACGTACATATTTGAAATTCTTTAGACTTATTGTTTACCAGGAAGTAATGAAATCATGAATGTTTTCAAATTCTTTAGTCGAAAACAACAACAAATGGAACAGTTCGAAAAATGTTTTGTTGATCTCAAATACCTATCAATTCAAGGTTATTTCGAAAATCAAAACGAAAAGTAATTGAAAGCTCAAATAGGAATCGGTGTTACTTTGAAGTCTTTGCAGGAAATACTCTTAGGAGATGACCATACTCTAGAGAGAAAAAAACAATGATGAGGTTTAAAAAAAATCCTCGGGTTCAGCCTTCTCTGTGAGCACAATATAATACTATAGATGGTTCAGAAAAGAACAAAACCCAGTTCAAAACAATATTGGTTGTATATTGTGTAAGTAGTAATTAAATTTCGAGAGGGCAACATCTCCTTTAAATCTCGTACAACTAGAAATTTTGAGTCATTTAAGTAAATTTTAAGTCATTAAATCTTCGCTTCAGTCATCGGTTTGAGTCTTTCAATCATCGGCTTGAGTCTTTCAGTCATCGGCTTGAGTCTTTCAGTCATCGGTTTGAGTCTTTCAGTCTTTTAAATATTTTAAGGTACACATTCTAGCGAGATGATAGTGGAGCTGATATCATGCACAATAATATGACTCCGTTGAATAGTGAAATAATGGCATACTGGTGTTTTCCTATTAAAACGATTGGTTGAATCCTCATGAAAATTTAAAATGAAAAAAATTGTATTTTAGTCGTATTTGTTAAAAGTCTGGTAACATTTCACCAATTCTGGGATTATTTATTTATTTATTTATTTATTTATTTATTTATTTATTTATTTATTTATTTATTTATTTATTTATTTATTTATTTATTTATTTATTTATTTATTTATTTATTTATTTATTTATTTATTTATTTATTTATTTATTTATTTATTTATTTATTTATTTATTTATTTATTTATTTATTTATTTATTTATTTAGTTATTTAGTTATTTATTTATTTATTTATTTATTTATTTATTTATTTATTTATTTATTTATTTATTTATTTATTTATTTATTTATTTATTTATTTATTTATTTATTTATTTATTTATTTATTTATTTATTTATTTATTTATTTATTTATTTATTTATTTATTTATTTATTTATTTATTTATTTATTTATTTATTTATTTATTTATTTATTTATTTATTTATTTATTTATTTATTTATTTATTTATTTATTTATTTATTTATTTATTTATTTATTTATTTATTTATTTATTTATTTATTTATTTATTTATTTATTTATTTATTTATTTATTTATTTATTTATTTATTTATTTATTTATTTATTTATTTATTTATTTATTTATTTATTTATTTATTTATTTATTTATTTATTTATTTATTTATTTATTTATTTATTTATTTATTTATTTATTTATTTATTTATTTATTTATTTATTTATTTATTTATTTATTTATTTATTTATTTATTTATTTATTTATTTATTTATTTATTTATTTATTTATTTATTTATTTATTTATTTATTTATTTATTTATTTATTTATTTATTTATTTATTTATTTATTTATTTATTTATTTATTTATTTATTTATTTATTTATTTATTTATTTATTTATTTATTTATTTATTTATTTATTTATTTATTTATTTATTTATTTATTTATTTATTTATTTATTTATTTATTTATTTATTTATTTATTTATTTATTTATTTATTTATTTATTTATTTATTTATTTATTTATTTATTTATTTATTTATTTATTTATTTATTTATTTATTTATTTATTTATTTATTTATTTATTTATTTATTTATTTATTTATTTATTTATTTATTTATTTATTTATTTATTTATTTATTTATTTATTTATTTATTTATTTATTTATTTATTTATTTATTTATTTATTTATTTATTTATTTATTTATTTATTTATTTATTTATTTATTTATTTATTTATTTATTTATTTATTTATTTATTTATTTATTTATTTATTTATTTATTTATTTATTTATTTATTTATTTATTTATTTATTTATTTATTTATTTATTTATTTATTTATTTATTTATTTATTTATTTATTTATTTATTTATTTATTTATTTATTTATTTATTTATTTATTTATTTATTTATTTATTTATTTATTTATTTATTTATTTATTTATTTATTTATTTATTTATTTATTTATTTATTTATTTATTTATTTATTTATTTATTTATTTATTTATTTATTTATTTATTTATTTATTTATTTATTTATTTATTTATTTATTTATTTATTTATTTATTTATTTATTTATTTATTTATTTATTTATTTATTTATTTATTTATTTATTTATTTATTTATTTATTTATTTATTTATTTATTTATTTATTTATTTATTTATTTATTTATTTATTTATTTATTTATTTATTTATTTATTTATTTATTTATTTATTTATTTATTTATTTATTTATTTATTTATTTATTTATTTATTTATTTATTTATTTATTTATTTATTTATTTATTTATTTATTTATTTATTTATTTATTTATTTATTTATTTATTTATTTATTTATTTATTTATTTATTTATTTATTTATTTATTTATTTATTTATTTATTTATTTATTTATTTATTTATCTATTTATTTATTTATTTATTTATTTATTTATTTATTTCTTTATTTATTGAAAAAATATATCCAACAGGCCCAAGAGCCCATTAAAAGGTTTACAAAATTATTACTAGGTGAATAACAGTAGTCTTATACTGAGCATAATTAATACTAAGTGTATGGGAGCATTATAATCAAGTATTAAGTTAAAATTGACAAAAAGGAAGATTTGATCTCAAATTCTGCCAACTAAAAAATTACATTAAAAAAAAATAATTACAATTTTCGAGGATTTGGTTGCTTTCCAGACATTTGCAAGATCAAGCTTCCCGGTGAACATTCAACTTTACAATTATAAGTCATATAATGGTTTTCATCAGATGTCTCATGCGTTATGTTGAATGAACTTAACCGATACGTACTTCAGAAATCGGTCATACTCATGACTAAATGATATACCAAAATTAAACCATTTTACGTCGAACGTTCGCTTTAACACATTTCAATGATGTTGCATTTTTGATCAAATTAAACGATCAATACCGTATAATCACGAATGTATCATTTGAATCATGATAACTTTGAAGATTGAATATAAACATATTTTTTATGTACTTTTTCAAATATTATCTCTTCAATAATTTGCAGACGTCAAGATAGATATGAAAATATCTAACTTTTTTAAATATAACGTATATACATCTTCATCAATATAATCAATAGTAAGACCAAATAGCTACGAATTATTGCATATTTTGCCAGACGTAATTTATGTACCCCCAAAAATATATATAATTATTGATCGAAATAATCAATAAAAATTATTATATCATTAATACATATCTTCAGTGACGATAATTTTGAAAACCGAAAATAGACGTATTATTTATGTGTGTTTCCAAGAATCGTCTCTCCATAGTTTTCCTGGCATCAGGCAAAATATGAATATTTTACATATTTCCTAATGTAGTAATGAAAATATTATATTGTATTCGATCCATTCAACGACCGAATAACTATGTATTTTTGCATACTTCACCTGACGTAAGTTGAATGACTAAAGAATTATATTCATTTATTGATCAAAATAATCGATATAAACTATTCCATCGTGGATACATCTCCTGGGTAATGATAATTTTGAAAATCGAATGTAAACATGTTATGTATATATGTTACCAAACTTTGTCTGTCCAAAGTTATCCTGGTGTCAGACAAAATATGTGTACTTTTCGTTTTCCATGATATGGTGATAGAACCGTTTCATTCAGATCAATACATTTTCTGACCAAATAACCATATATTTTTGCACAATTTTTCCAACGTAAGTTAAATACCTGAACAAATATGTTCACCTATTGATGTAATTAATCAATAAAAAGTATTATATCATTTATATATCTTTTTAGCGATGGTAATTTTGAAAATCGATTATAAACGTATTAATTATATATGTTTCCAAATATTTTCTCTCCAAAGGATTTCTGGCAACAGGAAAGATATGAAAATTTTACAAATTTCCTAATACAGTAATGAAAATATTATATTAGATTAGATACATTTGACGACCATATAACTACGTATTTTCGCATACTTTGCCTGACGTACCTAAGTTGAATATCTAAAAAAAATTATTCATTTATTGATCAAAATAATCGATATAAACTATTAAATCATAAATATGTCTCTTGAGTGACGGTAATTTTGAAAATCAAATATAAACATATTTGATATATGTTTCCAAACATTGTCTAACATTGTCTCTCCAAATTTTTTCTGACATCAGGCAAAATATGAATGTTTTACATATTTCGTAATATAGTGATGAAGATATAATATTTAAATCGATCCATTTTATGAACAAATAACCATGTAACTCTGGGTACTTTTTTGCATACTTTGCCTGACGTGAGTTGAAAACCTAAAGAAATGTGTTCATTTGTTGATCAAAATAATCAATATAAACTATTAGATGGTTTATATATCTCCTGGGTGATGATCATTTTGAAAATCAAATGTATACGTATCATTCATATATGTTTACAAAAATTGTTCCTTCCAAGTTTTCCTGGTATCAGACGAAATGTGCATATTTTTCGTTCCTCATAATATAGTTATGAAAATGATTTATTCAAATTGATACATTTTACGATCAAATAATTATGTATTTTTGCATACTTTGCCTGACGTAAGTTAAATAACTTAAAAAATATGTTCAGATATTGATGAATTTAATCAATATGAAGTATTCTACCCAACGATAGGTGTCGCTGCTATTGAAGTTACGAAGCATCATCTCAAACTCAGTAACAGTATATGAATACTATCAGTGTGAACCTCGGCCAGAAATACTAAAATAAAATTTTCACTTGGAGAGTATATCTCGGAGCGGAGTTCCGATAGGCTCCGCCCACCAGTGACTTTGCTTCGGCATTGGCCGAAGTAAATGTGCACAAAACCTATTTAAGAGCTCCTTTTCGGCTGTTTTGGCAGTCGTCCGGGAGCCACAGACCTTCGAGTAGTTGTCCTACCGAGTGGTAGACCGGATGGCTCTGGTGTCATTAGTATTTCTGGCCAGGTCATAGCTTCCTTGAGAAATCTATGGCCTGGCTTAGATAGATGAAGCGTCGTTGGTTAACACCAACAACATTTAAAAAGAATTCGTACTGTTCCTGCCTGATCCTCCAGTAAGAAGAGTTCCGGAGTTGCTGGATTGCAACGATGCTGTGTGCGGAGAGTAGCCCACCGGATGAGGTGGACACTTCCGATTTCCGTACCTCCGTGCACACGCATTTAGTTGTCATCAGAAGCGTTTGTGAATTGTCCATTAGTTATTGGACCTCTTGGGTTACCATGATAACATGCATAAAAGGTCTAATAGGCTGCTTAGTTTGTACCTACAATATACCATGATAACTATTTTCAGTCTTTGGACATTGTGCATAATAGGTCATTTTGATAATGAAAATATGATCAACGAAGTAAGACGTCGATTCAACGCTGAAACTTAGGACATATCGCCTCAGAAAGGACCGTAGTATTAGGAACATGACATTTGAATCACTTACTTGATATATATTATGATATGTTCTTTGGACATTGTGCATAACACGTCATTTTGATGATGAAAATGAGATCAATGAAATATGACGTTGATACAACTCTGAAAGTTGGGACTTATCGCCTCAGAAAAGACCGTCGTATTGAAAACATAAGTTTTGAATCAGTTACTTGACATATGTTATAATATGCTATTTGGTCATTGAGCATGATACATCATTTTGATAATGAAAATATGATCATTGAAGTATGACGTTGATACAACGCTGAAAATTGGGACTTATCGCCTCAGAAAATACGTATAGATACATATTGATGATGTTGACCATCATTCATAAGACGTTAAGTTTATGTTCCACATATGTAACAATTTAAAAAATGTTCACCGGGTTAGGTCAGATAAAAAGAGATTAAAAACAAGATTAGACTCATCGGAAAAAAGAGGCATTAGGTATATTTTTAATGTTTTTTCTTTCCCTGATTAACTTTCTTTGGAAAGAAAATACTTTCCGCGTTGTATATGATATACAATATATAACAAGAAACTTATGTGGAGATATGCAAATAGGTATAGACATTTGCATGGACCAGAATGAACCGCACACATAAAAAGGATTTCTTCCTCTAATGCAATAAGCTTTGGTTCAAGAGTATAGCTTGTTTATATATACTGGAATAAACTTATATATACTGGAATAAACGATTTCTCGATCTGAGCATTTTAAATTTCCAATTCAGTACTCTCTGATCAAGCGTATAGATTGCTTGGATGATAAAAAATATATATTCTTTGTCTGAGTAAACCAACTTTACTCCAAATAAGAAACTCATGTTACATAGGTCAAGACAATCATAATCTCCATTGAGAAATTACTTCTCTTGAATCAAATTGCACAAATTGTTAACATTAGCTATGCTCATTTCATACCAAAAGACTGCTGTTTGGATGAATGAAACCACATTATTGAATTAAGATACAGCTCTTCATTTGAGAACTTCACTGTGTTGGGGTGTTAAAATATTTGCTTCAATTGAAACTACCATATTGCTGACTAAGAAGACTATCAGTTGCTTGATTTGCGATAAAAATTTTTTGAATGCAAGTAATTACTTGCATTCAAAAAATTTTTATCTAAAATGAAATACAGGCACATGGTTCAAATTCAAAGTGGTATTTAGACATCTCAAAGTATTTTAGTATTTGGATTTGGATATGGAAGAAAAACTGAGGGGTTGGGGAATCTCTGAAGAGATTATTGGTAATTTCAAAGGTAAGTACGCTCGTACTACAAAATTTCATATACCTACTCGTGGGAAATGTATGTCATTTCATGCTCATTGTACAATATATTATATAGAAACCTGACCTAACCTTATCTTGATATTATGTCCTACACTTACCTTTGAAATTATCAATAATCTCTTCAGAGATTCCCCAACCCCTCAGTTTTTCTTCCATATCCAATTCCAAATACTAAAATACTTTGAGATATCTAAATACCACTTTGAATTTGAACCATGTGCCTGTATTTTATTTTCGATTAATAATAGCTTCGACGAAACAGGCAAACAGGGGTGCAACTGCGAATAGTGCGTAGTGGCCGGTGTGGAACTCAGAAGTGCGATCAACAATCAACAGGTACAACTTGGAGGACTTGGGAAACATTGTTGCCGATTTTCGTAGATGAAATTGCAGATTGCAGGTCGTGATCTCACGTCCTCACGGACTTGAGAAATAGTATAATAATTATGTATTAATGCTTTGAGCTATTGAATATAGTGTCTCTTTTGCACTTTTTTTCCGGACCAAACGTACACCTAGTGGTATTGATGTTGGTTGCTACTCATATGTAGGCACTTTAGTTCTTTGGAAACAGGTAGATGAACCTACCTACAACTAATGAATGTTGCTACAGCTGGTGTTTGTGTGATAGCTTCCTAGAACTATAGAAAGGAATGAGAACAACAAATTTGGTTGAAGCGATAGTTACCTTACCTATGCTAAATAATCATGAATAGGTACGTAATCATACTTTTGGCAACAATACCGTTAAGAGGAGAAAGAAATGATATTCAAGAATGCATAATTGTTAATTCAAGAAAATTGCATTCGAAATTTACTTCTCATGATACAAATTTTTGGCACATTTCTTCAATGAAGAAATACTTTATATGGTGTCTTGGAACAAGAGATATTGAGTTACCAATATCTGTCAATAATTGTTATTTTGTTTCCTGAATTCTGTTATAATTACTTACTTGATTGAAAAATATTTAGTAAAAGTGAATAAATATTTCAATTAGATAATTTTTTACATTAGAGATTTTGAATAACACTGTATGAAATACTTTACTTTAGAAGATAAAAGTAGGTACGCGTTTTCTCAATTTGAGAATTTAGAATTGAAAATCCAATGAAGAAGATTTCTTTAATGAAGAAATACTTGATTTATTTTCGTGGAACAAGAAATATTGTGTTATATTTTTCAAGACTTGCAGTTTTCTTTCCTGAATACTCTCAATTATTTGAATAACGAATATTTGGTAACACCAAATAAATATTTCAAATATATGATTTTCTACATTAGAGATATGCAATAATTTTGTATCAAATATATTATTGTACAAGAAGAAAGCGTTTCATCAGTTCAAGAATTCAGAATTGAACAAATGTATCATCTCCAATGAAGAAAATGTTTTTATGTGTGATGGTGTCCCTTATTGATCGCTCATCGGTCATGCGCAATAATACGAATTAGTATTCAACTCTTAGTAATAATACTGTAATATACTTCAATATTACAGGTTTATGACCAGTTGAATGGGTTTCAAACATTGTAAAAATCGAAAAACTAAATGGTTCTTTGTGAGTTTGTTCGAGTTCATTTGAATAATAAGAGAGAAGATAACAATTTCCACTATAGACAAACTATTTTCAAATTTAGCGCATAAAAAATTCTTTGGTATGATCCATGTTGAAGATTGATTTTATCAGATCAAACTAGATGATGAATCAAATTTTCTTTTTCTCCACGGTCTTTGGAACCTATATATTTTTCATATATCGATTGGGGTTATTAAACCTACCTGAATTATTCCACAAACTGGATTTAAAATATTTTGGGAACATTAAGTACAGCATATTTCGATGATATCTACAAAGCAACTGATACTAAAGAAGAAAATGACTAGTTATAGAAAGAGACTGAAAATTGAATATTAAATTCAATACTTTTTGAATTAAATCAAATACTTCGGTTATACATACAATCAAAACGATATGCTTCCTGATCCGTCCAATGAAACTCAAATCTGAAAATGAGAATGAATTACAAAGGTTTCTGGGAATGATACTTTTCTTGAGTATGTTTATTCCGAATCTTTCGGGTATCTAATCACCTTCACGGGAACTGCTGAGAAAAAATGTAGAATGGGTTTGGACTAGCGAGGCGTTGAATAAAATGAACATCATTTGCAGTAACAGAGTTCTCGGTCACTTTGATCCGGATTCTCCAATAGTAACACAGTAGGATTCTTCAAAAAATGCTCTAGGTGGTTGTTCACAACAGAATAACTAACCAGAAGTGCCCAAAGAGTTGTTGTGAATATTTCATGTTCAAAATTCCACTATTATATAATGGACACGAAAATGTTGCATGCCATTGGTTTCTTTAATGACTTAACGTATAAAAATGAAAATAATACGTAAAAAATCTGACGTGTTATCGGTTCACTCTTGAATATCTTTCCAGTGAAAAACTGTTCATAGCAGATTTTCTTTCAATATGTGGAGTTGCTACTAGAGAATAAGTCGATATATCAATGAAAGACGTATTCCACTGTGCTGGGGCAAAATAATAGAAAATTATAAACTGCAAGGGATGAATACTAATATTAAGATACTGTAAGTCAGGATGGACCAAGATGTTGAATGAAACTGTTCAGTGAAGACCTATTGTATTTCAATTCAAGACCAATTGTACCTAAAATTTTGCGAAAATGAGTTTTGAAATTGCTACATAAAAGAATTGATAGCTGATAATGTACTATTCAGTAGCTTCGATTTCAGACAATATGCTAGTAACTGGCATTTAACTTTTATCACTTCATATTCATCTTCAGTAGAATGGGATAGCAGTTAGAATTGTAAAAAAAATATGCTCACGAACTGTCATGACACTGGAAAAAATTTTGAATTGGCATTGCTCAACTATAGCAATGCTCTGATAGCAAATTCAAAACATTCATTGTCTCAACTATTGAGTAGCAGAGTTTTGTGGTCAAAATTAACTATGACTGATTCAAAAGTAAAACCTACCCTGGTGCCAGGTGTAGTCATTGACCAAATTATGAAGTAGACAAAACGACAACAGACAAATAATTCACAGTTTGCAATATCGTTTCAAGATGGTGAAAAGGTATCATTACAAAATATGTCCAGAAATAGATCGAAGCCTGCAGTTATCATAAAAAAATTGAATAACCCAATATCCTACCTAGTTCAAACAGAAAATCACTTTAAGTCGCAACACTATTCTTATCAGAAAACTACCTCCTGAATTCCTCAGTCTTCACTCATTTATAACCATTTTGATCTGGATCATAACGATGCGTCGAACAATCTTTCTCACACTGAGGATGGAGATGAAGATAAGTTTCAGTCCACATATCAGAGGAAGTTGTGCATGGACCAAATGCCCCATATGGAGTTACTCGTTCAAGGAGACAGTATAAGGGGAGAAATGTATTACAAGTTGAAGTATTGAAGACTAGTTCAAGCAAACGTAAGGTAAGGTAACGCAAGAACGAAACAAAGTTGAACTATTGCAATCGTGTATACACGTTCATGATAAAACGCAAGGTGAGGTAACGCAAAAGTTGCCCAACTTTTGACTTTCTGCATTGGTTTCTTACCTCTTGCCAAACAGAGGGCTTTTGAAAAACGATCTATTCCGAGTGAGGACGACTGGTGTACATCGAACATCTGATTTGGAATTGATGGAGATTTTACTTCAGTTGTCAGTCAGAAGGTTTGGAAATTGAAAATTGTGAAAATCTGAATAAATATGGATGATACTTATTTCATAATAGAGAAGATCCCAGGGCCGTCAGACGTTACTTATTTTTAAACGAACGAAATGTGTACGATAGAGTAGTGTTAGTACAACTTGGCAAACATAGCTGCAATTGTGAAAATATGCACGCCCACGCTGCGCATTAGTCGTACAGCGGACTATCCAGTGAAATTTACCTGATTGTTTGCGCAAGAAGTGAGAATTGCACAATTTCAGCTATGTTTGCCAAGCTGTATGTACTATGTTTGTTTGAAAGTGGTTGACAATGTTTCACTTTATTCTGGACTTTCATTGTCTAAAAAAGAACAAAGAAAAATTAAATTCTCTGCAATTTTAAATCACTACGTTTCAACTGTTAAAATCTACAGTCGTTATCAAGTGTATGATCATACACTTGATAACGACTGTAGATTTTAACAGTTGATTCTGAAGAATGGTCATCTGGACAAGCTAGCAGGTAGGCATGCGAACATAGTACATACTAAAACTACTCAATCGTACACATTTCGTTCGTTTAAAAATAAGTAATGACTGACGGCCCTGGGATCTTGGACTATAAGTTTAATCAAACAATTCTCTCATATTCATGACAGAGCGAATAAACAACTGTCAGTCGTGTCAATTCTACCTTACGTTCTTAGGCTGGAGCCACAACGAATTTGAAACTCTGAAAATAAGAAAAATAGTAACAGGCAAGGACCAGGTGGAAAATATTGTTGAGGTTCCAACTTAGAGGAAAAAAATTTAAACACGAAATCACGCAAAATGATGAAATGCAGTTTAAGGGTTAAATACGGTTTTTGCGATTTGCGGCAAAACGCGACCTTCTAGCGAAAAATATTCAAAGGAAAACCCAATTTTTGAGTATTTAATTTTTTTCTCTCCTATCAATAATTTACTTTACATAAAAATTTGTAAAAATATGTCTTTTTTGGGATCAAATTACATGATTCTTTTGCAATTCAGAAGACGACTAGTTTTCCAGTTATGTGAATTTTTCAAAACATATACCCTTATCTTCCACAAACAATTTTCTTGGCATTTTTTTTGTATTTTGAAGGTCTATAAGTAATCATTTCAATTACTGAAATGTCTACTTTGAAATGGTCTATATAACTTGGTGGTTTGTTGTTCGTTAAACCGCTTAAAATTTCTTTCTGAATCATGATTTTCTCAATATTTTCAATAATTTTCGACTTTCTTCATTATTTTTATAACAAAGAGTAGTTTATATTAAATTATTTTAAATACAATATTTGAATACATAATTATACTTCTAAATTGATTCATTATTACCATTTTAATTCTTTTTTACAACTATTGAAAATCATTGAAAATATTGAGAATATCATGATTCAGAGAGACTTGTCGGTTTTGCACAATGGTTTAACGATAATTAAACTACCAAGTTACAAAAAAAACTGTTCATGGACGGCAAGGAATTTTTTTTCGAAAAATGTAGGAACTCGAATACTGGTTGTCTTCTGAGTTGCGAAATAATCAAGCTTTTTCGACATCAAAAAAGACATATTTCAACAAATTTTCATCTCAATTAAATCATTTACACGCGAGAAAAAATTGAATACTGAAAAATCGGGTTTTCAGCATTCTGACGGTTAATTTGGGGTTATGTCAAAAAGTGTGTGATACAAAAGTTTTAGATATTTCTATTATCTACAACTTTTCGATTGAACATTTCCTGCTAGAAGGTAATATTTCGCCGCAAATCGCAAAAAATCCTATTCAACCTATAAACTGCATTCCCATTTTGAGTGTTTTCGAGTTTAAATTTTTTTTCCCTTAAAGTAGAAACCTTAACAACGTTTTCCACGTCCAAGCCAGTTACTTTTTTTTACAAAAATTATAGGCACCAGTCTATTTTTGAACCATAAATTTCCATTACCTTACCTTACGTTTGCATGAACTACTAGATTTCAGTTTTCATACTCGTAGGTATTTTATGGAGATTATTGTGACACTTGTCATAAAAAGTCAATCATTATATTAAAATAAATAAAAGTTGTTCTACTCTTCAACAATAATTTATATTGTTTATCCTCGTTCCTCGGTTTTTGGGGCATGTGAGTGTTGACCTATCATGAGCTGTACCTACCTATTGATTTGCCGTTCACACTGATTTATCCAGTTCTATTTATTATTGCGACTCACAAGTATTTTTCTTAGCTACACCACTGGAAAAAAATTCCTTGGTCATTGTTGATACATTATTCAGACTATTATTTGTTTGGGTATCGATGTTTCCATTTCGTTTTTCATTTGTTCCTAAATCTAGAATGTGACTGTTCAGTTCCACAATAACTTCATTCTGGTGATTTATCAAATCGTTTAGTTTCGTTTCCAGTTTAACAGCTTTCTGAATGAAGTTTTTGGATGTGTTTACTTTTCATTTCAATTTCTTCCGTCAGATCTTATATGGTTCTTTCTATTATGCCAATTTCTTTGAGGGATCCCGATTTTTCTCTTTCTCACAGTAAATAACATGATTATTATCAAGGATTCAGTAATTCTTTTAAGTCTTTTGCGATATCGGCTTTTGAAACCGTATCATTTATTTGTATTTTCGTGGGCAACTAGTACTTCTGTGGCAGCTGAAAACTTGAGTTAATGTTTATTGAATATGTTTATTTGAATAACGGTGTTTCATAGCCAAGGCTTCTCAAGGGTCTTCGTCCCTGAAAAAAAGGGATTTAGAAACGATTTTTTTCTGAGTGGTGAAGGGTTGAATGATTGTATGAAGATAGAAATAATTAAAAATATATTCTTTGAGTTTTAAATGATTGAAAAGGATATTTTTCCCCATTTTCTGGCATTTTCGTTCAGTTCCACCATCAAAATAAACGAATATTTTGGTGTCATTTCATTTCAGTATCGAAGTCTATTATTCACTTAGTTAAACGACTTTTTCATTTTTCTCCTAGATATTTCCTTTTTTTGTGAATTATTTTACAAAAATATGTTGATTTTGCGAAATGGGTTTCCTTGCTTTATTCCATTTGAAGTGAGAAATATACAGCTAATAAAGGTTTGTTTCAGCCGTCGACCAGTAAAAACTAATTATTACTTTAAACGACACGTTCCTCAGGTTGCTTTTCCCACACGACTGGTGAGGAAAAGGGAGAGTATCATATAGCCAGTATGACATCTGGCACAGGGTCGGATCGGGAATGGGAAAAAATAATACTTATTCGGGTCAATCGAAACTATGGAGTATTATATCTTTTACAATTAATAGCTTTTTTCATCAACATGTGTTCATCACTTGGGGGACAATACTCCACAACATTTTCATATTAGGAAAAACCACGAGGCGGCTTCAGACTGTTGGACGAGTTTCGTGATTTCTGATACAATTCCATTCAAAATTGCTATATAGAAGCATTTGGGTTTGGGATGTCATAATTTTTTTTGATAATTCAACGTAGCGGCTCCAAAATAGCGGACGAAATTTCTGATTCTTGGTCTGATTCTATTTTGAGTTGGTATATGTATGGGGATTTTTGTAGTCGGAGATCATGATTTTTTGTCAATGTATGATAATTCGAAATGACAGCTACAAAACGGTGGACGAATAATTATTTTCCGATTCCTTTCAGAATTAGAATGTAGGGGGTCGGTGATTTTGACTTTTTTCTTCAAAATCAAAAAATTCATGATATTGTCCCAGAAATTTAACGTCAGATTCTATTCAAAATTTGTATCTAGAAGTTTTTGGAATAGGAGATGAGTTTTTCAAATGTCATATTTCATCAATGATGAACTAAAAGCTACACCAGCATTTATGGCACACTCCAAAAAAAACTATTACATAATTTTGTACACATTTATTACAAATTTGCGTCCCAATCAAAAAATTTTTTACAGCCCCCGTTTTCCAGGAAATGGGCGTGGGCTAACTTTTAAGTAAAACTGCACCACGCATTCTGTATTTTTGAAATTTTGATGTTCAAAATGTAGCTAAAATTTCTTACACATTTATTACAAAGCATTGACGTATTGAAAATTCCAAAATTTTCACCCCCTAGGGGTTAAATACCCCTTATTTATAGAAAATTCCCAAATAAATTGGATTCCACGTGGTCAGTACCAGAATTGATCACAAGATTGTTTATAATTTTTGTTCAAACAATCGAAATATTCAAAATTACAGAATGGACGGCCCCCAAGGGGTGAAACACCCCCAAGGGGTGAAACACCCCCAAAAGGGGTGAAACACCCCCAAAAGGGATGAAACACCACCAAACTTCTCAAAATTCCTATAACGTTATCCACAAAACTTTAAAAAAACTCATTAGAATGTAACGACGTGTTGAAAATTTCAGAATGATGATTTCCATGGGGTTGAACACCCCACACAACGCATAAACTTATTTCACTGCTTTGCAAAGTGAACGATTTCGGATTTTCGTATTATACCGTTGATGAAATGAATAACTTATATTGACAGAGCATCAATAGACACCACATTTTTTTGAAAAATTGATCGTTGTTGCAAAAAATAATATACTGCTAGATACGTCAGAACATTAGTATAGGTCCATAGCTAGCTTTTTCCACATGGTCGGAAAACTGGAGAACACAAAGAAAATGTTTGAGGGAAAACGCTCCCTGTTTGGTTTTTAATTTACTGGACTCGGATGACGCACAGGTAGCTAGAGCTGCCTCCGTGGTAACGTTAATTGTTGCCGTTAAAGACATGCTTCTACTACATGTCTTTCATTGCGCATAGACTATATCAACTGAGGAAATTGTATTAATGAATAGTTTTGTAACAATATTATAGGAAATCCAACGTGAACTATTTTTAATTGAGGATCATAATTCTTTACAGTATCCCACACGCTTCTACTGCGTATTTTTTGGTGCGCATGGATAATATCAACCATGGAAATTGACATTTTCAAGAGTGGGCTGTGTTAATAAATTTTTGTGTTGCAATATGATAGAAAATCCGACTTGATATGTATTTTGTTGATTATTAGAATTCTTTACATCAGGTCACACCCTTCCATGGCGTGTCTTTTGGTGCACATGGACTATATCAACCATGGAAATTGACAGTTTGAAGAGTGGGCTGTGTTAATAGATTTTTGTGTTGTAATATGATAGAAAATACGACTTGAACTGTATTTTATTGAGTATTAGAATTCTTAACATTAGCTCACACCCTTTCACGGCGTGTCTCTTGGTGCACTCGGACTATATCAACCATGCTTATTGATGTTTTGAAGAGTGGGCTGTGTTTATAAATTTTTATGTTGCAAAATCATAGAAAATCTGACTTGCACTGTATGTCATGAAGTATTAAAATTATTTACAGTATCTCACTCGCTTCAACTACGAGTGTTCTGGTTCGCATGAATAATATCAACCATGGAAATTGACATTTTGAAGAGTGGGCTGTGTTAATAAATTTTTGTGTTTCAATATGATAGAAAATCCGACTTGATCTGTATGTTATTGAGTATTAGAATTCTTTACATCAGCTCACACCCTTCCATGGCGTGTCTTTTGGTGCACACGGACTATATCAATCATGGCAATTGACAGTTTTGAAGAGTGGGCTGTGTTAATAAATTTTTAAGTTGCAAAATGATAGAAAATCTGACTTGCACTGTATGTCATGGAGTATTAAAATTAATTACAGTATCTCACACGCTTCTTCTGCGTGTGTTTTGGTTCGCATGGATAATATCAACCATGGAAATTGACATTTTGAAGAGTGCGCTGTGTTAATAAATTTTTATGTTGCAAAATGATAGAAAATCTGACTTGCACTGTATGTCATGGAGTATTAAAATTAATTACAGTATCTCACACGCTTCTACTGCGTGTGTTATGGTTCGCATGGATAATATCAACCATGGAAATTGACATTTTCAAGAGTGGGCTGTGTTCATAAATTTTTGTGTTGTAATATGATAGAAAATCCGACTTGAACTGTATTTTATTGAGTATTAGAATTCTTTACATTAGCTCACACCCTTTCACGGCGTGTCTTTTGGTGCACTCGGACTATATCAACCATACTAATTGATGTTTTGAAGAGTGGGCTGTGTTAATAAATTTTTATGCTGTAAAATGATGGAAAATCCGACTAGAACTATATTTCTTTCAGTATTAGAATTCTTTACAGTATCCCACATGCTTCTACTACATGTCTTTTATTGCGCATAGACTATATCAACTGAGGAAATTGACATGTTCAAGAGTGGGATGTGTTGATGAATGGTTTTGAAAATCGAAGGACGCTCTATAACACTTAAATATATTTTCTGAACGGTCATACTGTCTCCTATTTGCAGTTGAAATATTATCCATTATTTACGGGACACCCTGTATACAGCGTGTTTCAAGAGGTATGCAACAAATGGTTTTTTTTTATTGGAATTGGCCTCAAGGCAAACTGATTTTACACTTGTTTTACAACAAGGCATGTAGTCGCCTATCGATACTGATGCCTCTTTGAATGGCAACTTTGCAATATATAATTCAATATCTATGCGGAGTGTCTTTGCAGATAAAGTGGTTCGCCTATTGGTAAGAAGATGATGTTTGCTCAGGTTTTCTGATTTAAACCACCAAGAATCATTTCAGTTCGAATTTTTGAAACACAAAAATTTAATAAAAAAATCAGTATCAGCACAATTCAAGTTTCTTGTTTTTAATTGATAAAATTTTGGGGTTGAGATATAGCTGTCTCAGGATCTTATACGAGATCTGACAAAGTGTGTTCGTCATCCAATCATAAACTAAGTTTCTCTGACCAAGAGATAGGGAAATAAATGCACACAATTACTAATCATAAGCTTAGCATATCGTTTTGAATATTTTCGTATCCGAAAGCGTATCATACGATTCATATGTGCCTACCTGCGCGTTCCTTACTAAGGGACAAGTTTTCTGTATTTGTATTTCAATTTGCAATCACTCAATCAGCATGGCTAACGCTCGGGTTCTCTTAATGAAATATGGATATGGATATATTTGAAGCCAATTGGTCCCTCATCATCGTCAAATTGTTAGATCGCCTCCCGGACTATAAGTACATCTGAGGAACACTGGCTCATGTCGAGTTTTAACAGAGTTGTATTTATGAACCCTTGATCTGTATTAATTTCATGAATCTTTCTTCTTGTGTGTCTTTGTTTCATCATTGTTTGTTTATTCCATTATGACTTTTTGGCGTGCGTTGAAGGTGATCGGAATATAATTTCGAGACCATTTAATGATTCGCGTGTAAATGATGGTAATAATGAATACAGACCTCTTTGGAGACCATTTGAGTTACAAAATGAATCGCTACTGAATAGACGATCCCGTATTAAGAATCGGCGACATACGCTTCCTGTAGAGACTCAACAAATTATCAGTCATATGTATAATAAATTAGAAAGTGAAAATAATGAAAACAAAAGAGGTGTCGTCAAAAGCCTACTTTTCAAAATATCACTTTCCATGGTTGGTTTAATCCATGCGCACCAAAACACATGCAGTATAAGCGTGTGAGATACTGTAAATGATTTTGCAACATGAAGATTTATTAACACTACCCAATCTTCAAAATGTCAATCAGCATGGTTGATATAGTCCGTGTGCACCAAAAGACACGACGTGAAAGGATGTGAGCTAATGTGAAGAATTCTAATACTCAATAAAATACAGTTCAAGTCGGATTTTCTATCATATTACAACACAAAATTGTTTTAACACAGCCCACTCTTTGCGAACCAAAACACACGCAGTAGAAGCGTGTGAGATACTGTAAATAATTTTAATACTCCATGACATACAGTGCAAGTCAGATTTTCTATCATATTGCAACACAAAAATTTATTAACACAGCCCACTCTTCAAAATGTCAATTTCCATGGTTGATATTATCCATGCGAACCAAAACACACGCAGTAGAAGCGTGTGAGATACTGTAAATAATTTTAATACTCCATGACATACAGTGCAAGTCAGATTTTCTATCATTTTGCAACATAAAAATTTATTAACACAGCCCACTCTTCAAAACTGTCAATTTCCATGACTGATATAGTCCGTGTGCACCAAAAGATACGCCAGGGAAGGGTGTGAGCTGATGTAAAGAATTCTAATACTCAATAAAATACAGATCAAGTCGGATTTTCTATCATATTGCAACACAAAAATTTATTAACACAGCCCACTCTTCAAAAGGTCAATTTTCATGGTTGATATTATCCATGCGAACCAAAACACACGCAGTGGAAGCGTGTGAGATACTGTAATTAATTTTAATACTCCATGACATACAGTGCAAGTCAGATTTTCTATCATTTTGCAACATAAAAATTTATTAACACAGCGCACTCTCCAAAATGTCAATTTCCATGGTTGATATTATCCATGCGAACCAAAACACACGCAGTAGAAGCGTGTGAGATACTGTAATTAATTTTAATACTCCATGACATACAGTGCAAGTCAGATTTTCTATCATTTTGCAACATAAAAATTTATTAACACAGCCCACTCTTCAAAATGTCAATTTCCATGGTTGATATTATCCATGCGAACCAAAACACACGCAGTAGAAGCGTGTGAGATACTGTAATTAATTTTAATACTCCATGTCATACAGTGCAAGTCAGATTTTTTATCATTTTGCAACATAAAAATTTATTAACACAGCCCACTCTTCAAAATGTCAATTTCCATGGTTGATATTATCCATGCGAACCAAAACACACGCAGTAGAAGCGTGTGAGATACTGTAATTAATTTTAATACTCCACGACATACAGTGCAAGTCAGATTTTCTATCATTTTGCAACATAAAAATTTATTAACACAGCCCACTCTTCAAAATGTCAATTTCCATGGTTGATATTATCCATGCGAACCAGAACACTCGTAGTTGAAGCGAGTGAGATACTGTAAATAATTTTAATACTTCATGACATACAGTGCAAGTCAGATTTTCTATGATTTTGCAACATAAAAATTTATAAACACAGCCCACAAAGAATTCTAATACTCAATAAAATACAGTTCAAGTCGTATTTTCTATCATATTACAACACAAAAATTTATTAACACAGCCCACTCTTCAAACTGTCAATTTCCATGGTTGATATAGTCCATGTGCACCAAAAGACACGCCATGGAAGGGTGTGACCTGATGTAAAGAATTCTAATAATCAACAAAATTCATATCAAGTCGGATTTTCTATCATATTGCAAAACAAAAATCTATTAACACAGCCCACTCTTCAAACTGTCAATTTCCATGGTTGATATAGTCCATGTGCACCAAAAGACACGCCATGGAAGGGTGTGACCTGATGTAAAGAATTCTAATAATCAACAAAATACATATCAAGTCGGATTTTCTATCATATTGCAACACAAAAATTTATTAACACAGCCCACTCTTGAAAATGTCAATTTCCATGGTTGATATTATCCATGCGCACCAAAAAATACGCAGTAGAAGCGTGTGGGATACTGTAAAGAATTATGATCCTCAATTAAAAATAGTTCACGTTGGATTTCCTATAATATTGTTACAAAACTATTCATTAATACATGCCACTCTTGAACATGTTAATTTCCTCAGTTGATATAGTCTATGCGCAATGAAAGACATGTAGTAGAAGCATGTCTTTAACGGCAACAATTAACGTTACCACGGAGGCAGCTCTAGCTACCTGTGCGTCATCCGAGTCCAGTAAATTAAAAACCAAACAGGGAGCGTTTTCCCTCAAACATTTTCTTTGTGTTCTCCAGTTTTCCGACCATGTGAAAAAAGCTAGCTATGGACGTATACTAATGTTCTGACGTATCTAGCAGTATATTATTTTTTGCAACAACGATCAATTTTTCAAAAAAATGTGGTGTCTATTGATGCTCTGTCAATAGAGGTTATTCATTTCATCAACGGTTTAATATGAAAATCCGAAATCGTTCACTTTGCAAAGCAGTGAAATAAGTTTATGCGTTGTGTGGGGTGTTCAACCCCATGGAAATCATCATTCTGAAATTTTCAACACGTCGTTACATGCTAATGAGTTTTTTTAAAGTTTTGTGGATAACGTTATAGGAATTTTGAGAAGTTTGGTGGTGTTTCATCCCTTTTGGGGGTGTTTCACCCTTTTTGGGGGTGTTTCACCCCTTGGGGGCCGTCCATTCTGTAATTTTGAATATTTCAATTGTTTGAACAAAAATTATAAACAATCTTGTAATCAATTCTGGTACTGACCACGTGGAATCCAATTTATTTGGGAATTTTCTATAAATAAGGGGTATTTAACCCCTAGGGGGTGAAAATTTTGGAATTTTCAATACGTCAATGGTTTGTAATAAATGTGTAAGAAATTTTAGCAACATTTTGAACATCAAAATTTCAAAAATACAGAATGCGTGGTGCAGTTTTACTTAGAAGTTAGCCCACGCCCATTTCCTGGAAAACGGGGGCTGTAAAAATTTTTTTGATTGAAACGCAAATTTGTAATAAATGTGTACAAAATTATGTAATAGTTTTTTTTGGAGTGTGCCATAAATGCTGGTGTATCTTTTAGTTCATTTACCAGTGATCTAAAGAAAATATTCGTTTTTAGTGGATTTGACTAATATCTGGTCTTAAAAACATCTTTTTATATATTTTTATCAGGAAATACACTCTCCACATCGTCAGGGTTATTTGGCGAGAATTTTGGTGGCATATCATTACGCATATCACTAAATAACTTGTGACTCCTATATCTGCAACTCCGTTCTACATTGGTTTCTAATACAACGGTTTATTTGGGCAGCGTGGCGTTTTTGATGTTCCTTTTAAGTTGAAAAGCTACAGCGGACTTTTCTTGAGTGTTTCAATGGGGCAGCGCGGCAAGGTACACAAACGAAACATTGACTTAATACCAGGTGATTGTTACGGCTTTGTTTCTTTCTTTGGCGGCATTTATATCGAGAATCGTAATCATTCGAATTTATCAACTCCATTTTTTTATTTTCATTAATGATTCTATGTTCAAGAAGAATTGCAATTATTTTGATCAAATTCAAGGCCAACTCAATATAACCAGAAGAAAATATTGCGATTTAGTTATACAGTGTGGTCCACTAAGTGTGCAACAAATGGGAAACTTGTTTATTATCGATTTCTCAGAAAATTTTATTCCTGACAAAAGTTGGTGCATGTTCCAAAACTATACCAAGTGTACCTGAAATGACATACAGGATAGGCCAAAAAATATAAAGTTCGTTCAAGAGTAAAGTTCAAAAAATATAGAAATATGTTGAAAATAAAAGTTGCTAAGAATTAAAAGTTATGTACAGATACGAAGTCATGGCCTGCTATTCGAATTTTTCTTTCGTTCGGAAAATATTGAATTACCCCCGTATGATACATATTTTTACTATTTTGATTTAATATGTATGTGAAGTAGCCACAATCAAATCAGGTTGGAGAATTTTTAATCAAATTAAAGTGTATTTGTAAAATTTACTTGGATTTGTATTTTTTTAGGTGACCGTCAACTTCATGTTTGTTGCAACGATATTTAACAAAACTCTAAAATAAAACAAATACTCTTTTTAATGAAGCAAATACTTTACTAAGTAAATGTTCATATGAATAAACTGTCAAAATCTATCGCGGATAGCCATGAACAAAAAAGAACCAATAAGCGATATTACAGAACCTTACAGCAGGTAACTGAACAAGTGCTAACAATAAAAATTATCGAAGCGTCTCTGTATGTCCACCTTCTCTTTCGATGCATCTAATTGTTCGCTCATAAAATTCGTTTACTGTAGATCGCAACACATTAGCGGGAATATTTCTGCAATGAACTCGAATTCAAGCTCAGCAACATTATTGAAGGGGCGATCTCTGTAGACTTTTTGTTTCAAGTATCCCCATAAGAAATAATCCAGAGGTGTAAGGTCTGGAGAACGAGGAGGCCATCGAGGATCGGTATTTCGTCCTAACCATTTATAACGAAATGTCCTATTCAGCCACTGAGAAACATTTCAAGTAGAATGGGCAGGACATCCGTCATGTTGGAACCATACTTTTTGCCGTTGTTCAAATACCATATCATCCAAAAACTCTCCTATTTCAGTTTCCAAAAAGTTCAAGTACCCGTCACCATTCAAATTCTCTCGAAAAAAAAACGGACCTAGTAATGTATAATTTAATATACCACACCAAACGTTTGTTTTCTGATAGTATCAATATTTGTTGTCAATAATAAAATTTGGGTCGACATCTGACCACCATTTGCAATTTTGTGATGAAAGAACCCCATTTGTTGTAAAAGTCGACTCATCTCCAAACAGAATACATCGTTGAAAATCTCTTTGTTCTCCTATTTCACCCTGAATCCACATGGAAAAATCATATATCAAATCATAGTCTCTTTCTTGCAATGTACAAATGAATGTAGGTTTGTAAGCATGGTACTTATGTTTCTTGAGAATACGCTTCACAGAGGTTTTATTTATGCCGGTATAATCACTAATTTCTTGGGTGGACCTTCTAGGATTTTCTACTACTGCTTGAAGTACGTCAAGCTGGTTTTCTTCTGTACATACAGGTTTCGTACGCTCCGGTTTATATTCTAGTGGTCTGTTTGAAATTCTTTAAAATTCTACTTACACTTGAATAGCAAATTTGTTGTCTGGATGCCGCTCGTTGAAAATATTTGCAGCTTCGCGCATTGTTTTATAACCATCACCACAGATTAAAATTAATTCTGCCTTTTCAGTTAACGTTAATAGTACTGGGCGAGGCATTTTTAATTAAGGACAAATATAAAAATGTTTGACAGGCAAGTTTCAAGACGCCACACTATCAAACTACAGTATTGTTTTTGGGCGTATGTGTTTTTTGTTCATGGCTATACGCGATAGATTTTGGAGTGTTTCTTAATATCTGTTCTAGTTGAGGCATTCTTGTCAGAAGAACAGAAATTTCATACTTTTATTGACAGTTTATTCATGTGAACATTTACTCAGTAAAGTATTTGCCTCGTTAAAAAAAGTATTTGTTTTATTCTAGAGTTCTGTTAAATATCGTTGCAACAAACATTAATTTGACGGTCACATAAAAAAAATACAAATCCAAGTAAATTTTACAAATACACTTTAATTTGATAAAAAATACTCCAAACTGAATTGATTGTGGTTACTTCACATACATATTAAATCAAAATAGTGAAAATATGTATCATACGGGGGTAACTCAATATTTTCCAAACGAAAAAAAAATTTGAATAGCAGGCCATGACTCAGTATCTGGACATAACTTTAAATCCTAAGCAACTTTTCTCTTCAACATATTTCTATATTTCTTGAAATAAGGGTACTTTACTCTTGAATGAACTTTATATTTTTTGGCCTATCCTGTATGGTGTTTGTCATAAAGCCACTTTAGGTACACTTGGTATAGTTTTGGAACATGCACCAACTTTTGTCAAGAATAAAATTTTCTGAGATATCGATAATAAACAAGTTTCCCATTTGTTGCACACTTAGTGGACCACACCGTATACGCGAGAAATGATTTCAATGTAAAAAGAATACACAAAGACGTTTGTGTCTGGGTATCAATGATGCTTCCAAAGCTGTGAAAGCATTTTATGTAAATTGCATTCCATCTGAAATTTTGGACGGCATCTTCCTAGAGGAATGAGAATTAGGGATACATGCTTCTAATGTTGTTGAAGTAGAAATGTAAAAAAGAAAGTAATAGCTAATTCTTTTCAATATTCTGGTAAATTAGAATAAAGCATCTAGCTAAAACATTGTTTAATTTATTTTTTACAGTTGTATTAATTCACATCTGTTGAATTGAATGTTTCACAGAGTCTTATATTGTTTCACCCTTTATATGGAATAAGACGTATGTACCTAAACTATGGACCTTTCATGCAAATATTACATTCAAATCGAGAAAATAGTTTTCAAGATCTTATTGATCACTATTTTCAATAACTAACTTGAAAGTCAAAACATGATAACTGATTTTTGAATTTTTTATTCATGATTCCACATGTGATTTTATATTTTTGAATCAATTGAAATTAATGCATTCATTCACACCTAAATAGTAATTTTGAATAAAATACGACCATAACGAAAATAAACCAAATCCATCTTGGAGCTGCCATTTTGAATGATTGAAATTTGATGAAAAATTCATTATCTCCAACTCCAAAATACCATTCTTATATAGAATTCGACCACAAATCACAAAACTCGTCTGCCATCTTGAATTCCTGAATTTTGACAGAAAAATCATTACATTCGAACCCAAAAACCACCACATAGGTTATAATCTCAGAACCCTCCCAGAAATAACAAAAAATTTCCGTCATTTTAAATTCACGAATTTTAACAGAAATCATCAGGATCTCTCAACCCAAAAACCGCTTTCGAATCGAATCGGACATAATCACAAAACTCGTCTGCCATTTTGGAACCGCCATGTTGAATTCATCAGTTTTGACTAAAGATTCATAATCTCCGATCCAGAAAAACCCGCAGACAAATTTTGAATCGAATCGGACCATATTATTGAAATTATTAATTTTGACGAAAGATTCATAATTCAAAACCTGCACATACCCATTTTGCATCGAATCAGAAACCAAATCACAAATCTTGCTTTTTTGTTTTTTCTTTAAAAACATTTATAATGGGGTACCCACCTGCTACTGGAATTATGAACAGTGAACACCTATCAAATATCAAATCATTGGGACGTCTGCAAGTGAACATTTTGTTCAACGATTCCATTACATACCTACATATATCATACAGGTCAAATTAGTATGAAACGTGTAATTAGAAAAACAAGTATCCCATAAAAGTAATTCTGGTCCAATACATTTCAAAAAAATAATAGAATAGACTGTTTACTTACGTCAGCCTTATATATTTATTTTGTGCTGCATGCATGTCATGTTTTATTTGACATTACCTTTTATCTCTTTCAGACGTCATTATCTATTTCTTTTTGCGGTAACTTCTTAAAATTCACATTCAAAACATTTCCGAGATAGTTCAAACAGATTTTGCTAAAAATATTTTTCAATGCTTGATACATTGTGTGACTGGATTCCATTATATTCATTCATTTGAAATTTTCGTGCAAACTTTCAGATTACCTCGAAAACAAACAGGTTTTAATCTAGATTTGTAATTTGGAAGAACGAGTACCGAGTTATCTAATTCGGACCTGTATCTTACGAGAATCGACAAGTTAGAAGTGAGGCGGAGTTTGTATTTATTCCATCTGGAGAACACGCACTACCATCTGGCGATACTTATTCGTTTCTTATTTGAATCGCAGAGGATGAAAGAATAATGTCGGACGACTGACTGTTTCCAACTCCTTTTACGAACTGACAAAAAATGCCAGGCAATTTTATTCGTGTACCTGTTTGTGCCTTTCGAGAAAAAGGTTTTGTTTATCATTGAAACTCGTAAATAAAACTGCCGAAAGATGACCCTAGGAACTTCCAATTTAATACAAAATATCAATCTGTAGTTATTGAATATCTCTTCTTGTGAATGGTATTTCTAGACGTATTCTGAATAATATAGGATTGAAAATATATTGTTAAAAATACCTATGTAGGTAATATTGCAAAACCAGCAAAGTTATGTCGCCCAGGTACTTGTCAATGGTATATCGGATTATAGGAAAGCAATTTGTTTACTGGTAAAATTTTAATAGTTGAAATTTTTCGTTTTGTTGGTAGAATACCTCAGCTGGATTGAATTGAAATATACAGGGTGTTCCAAACTCGTTGGCCTATTAGACGTTTCTGGAAAAAGAGACGTAGGATTATTTTGAAAATATGGTTTCTTGAATAATCAGTTCTGCTCCATCCAAGTAAACCAAATTATGTGTCTGAAACATTTCGGACACCAATTATCTCTCACCTGAAACGTTCCATCTTTTGACTCAGAAATGTTTGTGAAACATTCCAGACACCAGAAATGACATAGGTATGAAACGTTTCATAGGAAATGTTTTGATAGAAATGCACCTGAGACATAACATAACTGTCGATGAATACTGTCAGATATATTCCACATGTAATGTCTTGAAAGAAAAGTTTAAAAAACATAACATAATTGTATTTGAATACATGTTTCACAGCAAATGTTCCGAAACCAACATTTATGAAACGCAATATTACTGCATATGGAATACATTTCCGAAATATTTCAAAAGAAACACATAGTAAATATTTCACATGGTTCCTTATGAGTATAGATAGATATATACCAAAATACAGGATTTCTGCAAATAATTTCCATAAACAGTATCATCTGAATATGTAAATATCATTTACAGAAACCATATATTTATTTTATTGTTCCTGAATAAATGAATAAAACAATTATGATAGGCATTAATTGAAAATTTATTTTCTAGCCACATGTATACATTGTTTACCTATTACTATTATTATACTATTATTAGATAGAATCCATCATTCACATTGGGATGAATGAACTATTTCCCGTTGGAATCTCAAAGATGCCAGACGAAACCATATGATAGTATTATTTTCAGTTTGCTATCGGGCATATTGGGAAATAACTTTCGTGCTGCATCTGAGAAAATACTGTGAAGTAAAAACTTTACCAACTCTTCATTATAATTCGATGACAATGTATATAATATAATGAAAGTGTCTAAACAGAAAGATATGCTCTGATATAATTTAGCGTACTTATTTAGTTATGTTATTGAACTGGGTTTACTTTTTTTACAAAAAATACATTTCATGGTGCCATTAACCTAGAAAGTTGGTTGATAACTTAGATCAAATCATGAAATATCTTTAAAATATTTACCCAAATAATTTATAATCAACATTACTTACCTGCTGATATAGGAGATTCATGATTACACATTCAGAGGCAAAAATCAAGATTTCAACTCAAAATCTTCAGCTCAACCAAACAAAGCATATTTACAGTAGAGAGATATAGTGCTCAGTTCATATGCTAATGAAATCACAAGCGTCACAGTTGAAGCACAGTTTAATACATCAGGTATACTGTGATTGAAGCCTTTGAATGGTGAAAATTCAAAATTGTGAAATTTTAACCTCACAAAAGCACAATGGTTTATGAGTTTATGACGCGACTAGGATCCTCGTCGAATGGCGACGATGGCGTTTTGGCGATGGCGCATGACCGTAATGAACCTTTGCAAAGTCAACGACAGATGGCACCATATCTGCGTAATTTGGGTTCATTCAAAATGTTTCATACAAATTTTATCATTACTGGCGTTTTATAAGTGCATCAGAAATGTTTCATACACGTTTTATCTCTACTGACGTTTCATAAGTGCATTGGAAACATTTCAGATACTTTCACTTGAAATGTAATATGTGACATGTTTCAGATTAATTTCTGGAACGAACGTTTAGAATGTTTCAAATGTTTCCATTTAGAATTCCGTTGAAACGTTTCGTACACAGTATGTGTTTGCTGGGATCGATCTGAAATATTTGCAGCTCTGCGGCGTTGTCGCTTCTTTCGAAAAGTAACAACAACTTTGATATTTTGAATGTAATGCCCTGTATATTATTGCAGTTTTCGCTTTGCTATTGCTTTTTGATTATATACAATACTTCCATATACCTATCTCCAGTGGTTTTTGGGAAAATCAATAATTTCCTTATTTTTTGTGCGAAACATAGCTTTAATTATTGTAGTACTAGAGGAATTCGTTCTTCATTAAACAGGGTCGTTGAAAATTTGTAATTTTACCGATAGATACAAAAGTGTTGAAAGGTGCATTTGTTCAAATGGAACACCCTGTATATTATCAACTATCCTGAAAGACAATTGAATTTCCTTTCAAACGATGTATTATGTTCTCAAACCCACGAAATCAGGTTTCAGAAATAAAAGCAAATTTTCTATAAAAATTGGATTATTTTGCCATATTTTGTAATGGATGTATGAAATGTCATGGAACATATCAATACGAAAATCAGTACATCAATGATATAACGTTTGCTCGTACATTAACGTTAATTTGAATAGAAAAGTATCATTCAAATGAAAATCTGAATAACTTTTGCCGAATTTGTACCATATTTCTAACTATTTATTAGATATTATATTTTGTATTTTCAGAATTATTCCAGAACTAATATTGCATGAATTGAGGAATGCAGTAATTTGAAATTTTAATTCAGATTGGAACAGAGTATGCTTGGTTCGGTTTTTCATCTCCATGATAATTTTATCTCCCATTCATGGTATCTGAAAAATGTGTGACTGTTGAGAAATCAATGAACAAATGAAGGTCCTATTAATCGCTAATTCATATTTTCGAAGTGATGTTTAATTTGATTCAATGTGAAAATTTTGAAAAGTTAGATCTGGGGATCGCGGTGGCCAAGGCTGTGGACCCAAGTGTCTTATCCACCGATCATCAAAGGTTGTAGTCAGTTCTCTGCTCACTTCTTGTCTACAGTGAGGGGGCACCATTCAACTGCTACCAACAACTACGGTATACATGAAGCGGCAAATTGACAAAAAGTTCCTAACTGTTTTTCTCATATTATTCAAATATTTTTCATATAATTTTCTGAAGGAAATTTGGATTTTCATAAGTCCATATTTAAATCCATTCACAGAAATCAACACGTTTTTGAAGGATAACCTCTTGACGCCTCAACATTCCCAATCACAGCATAATTTCATTCGATTCTTCTGATTTTTTTCTTCTATTCATTTGTGGTAAGCTCATTGAATTTCCTGCATGTTCTTGAAATAATGTTTTTGCACTAACTGTAAATATAAAACAGATTCGAAATATCAGCATTTCAAAATATGCATTATAATCCATTTTAAATACTTTCTTCTAACAGAAACAACAAAAAAGTTGCTTTGCTCTTTTCTCGTCACGGCACATGGTAATTTTCAATTACCTGATTCGGAATAGGTAAGATGCCCAATTGAAATAATTTGTAGTATGCCGTGATCAGAAAAGAGCAAATCAACCTGTTTGACAAACAGTGGATTTAATTGTGTTTCTGTCAGAAAGTAGTATAAAAAATGGATTATGTAATGTATATTCAAATGGAGATAGGTAAGTATTTTAAATTTGATTTATATTCATGGTGAGTGCCAAAGAAATGTTTCCAGATTGTGCCGGAAATTCTATGACCTTCATCCATATTTAGCAAGAATTATTAGAAAAAAATGTAGCGATTGAAATAAAATTGAGTTCTGCTTAAGAACACACACGTTTTTCAAATACCCTGAATGAGAGATAAAATCATCATAGAGATGAAAAGCCGAACGAAACATTCTCTGTTCAAATCTGAATTAAAATTTCAAGTCACTGTATTTCTCGGTTAATGCAATATCAGTTTTAGAGAAGACTGTTGTGAAAAAAATACAAAATATCAATATCTAATGAACAGTTAAAAAAATGGGAGTTGGACAAATTCGACAACATTTAATGAGATTTACATTTGAATAATTATTGTCTTCCAGTTTGATTCTTTTCTAATCAAATTCACGATAATGAACGCGCAAATGTTTTATTATTGATGTACTTACTAGTGTTCGATTTTTCATAAATACATGTTCCATGACATTTCCCATCTACCCAATACAAAATATGGCAAAATAATCCAATTTTTATAAAAAACTTGCTTATATTTCGGAAAACTGACTCTTTAGGTATAGGAGTATGATACATCATTTGGAAGAAAATCGCATTTTCTTTCAAGATATTTGATTCTTTACAGGGTGTTCTATTTGAAAAAATGCACTTTTCACCACTTTTGTATCTATAATGAAGAACAAATTTCCTCAGACATAACTAATACACAGGACATTGTCAAACTGCATCCAAAATTTCAGCTTTCTACGTATTCAAATACCTACTGCAGTAATAAACGTTTAATGAAGCTATGTTTCGCACAAAAAATAAGGATATTATTGATTTTCTCAAAAACCACTGGAGATAGGTATAGGTATTATATGAAAATAATCAAAAAGCAATAGCAAAGCGAAAAATGCAATAATATAAAGGGAATTCAATTTAAAATATCAAAGTTGTTGCTACCTTTCGATAGAAGCGGCAACGCCGCACCACTGAAAATATTTCAGATCGATAGAGCAGAACTGATTATACCAGAAACCAAATTTTCAACATAATCCTGCTTTCGTTTTCGAGTTTGGAACACCCTGTATACAAGACAAAAAAATGATAGTTGAAATTGAAATGAGTGAATTACTGACCCTATCAGTGGCGGATTTATAGATTTGCCGCCCGTAGGCTATTCAATTTTTGCCGCCTCTAAATTTTGATATCTTAGTCCACAATCATATCAATTTTCTATATATATATATATATATATATATATATATATATATATATATATATATATATATATATACGCAATTGCATGCCTTAAGTGCGAAGCGCGTAGTAGGTATGCTCTACTCTTGCCTAAAAATCTAAATCCGATGTTTTCTCACATTAAACCGTACCTAATAAATATGATGTACATGAATATTATTTAAAAAGCAACTTATCGGAAAGAAAAATGATCGCTGAGCTTATAAAAATTATTTTTTCGGTTATGAGTTATGCTTAATTATATTATATTAAGTTATATTTATAAATTTAAAATTTTAAATTTTAACTTTCAAAAAAATAATTTTTTCACTTCAATTTTTTTTAATATACTTGTTTAACTGGAGAGAAGCCGTTGAATAAAAAATTGCAGCTGAGTATTGTTTTATCTTATTATAATTAATTCATTCCGATTGGCATTTTCTGAAAAAGTTGGCTTTGCGAAAAAGTTATCAAATATACTGATGTAAACATTTAATTTAAATAATTCGTGTACGACATGAGCGCTTAAGGCCTGCTCATTTGGATTTTCCAAACTTTTTCTTACTGCAAATAAAATAATTAACTGATAAAATGTATCAATTTTCTAATGAGCAAATTGTCTCACTTCATATTTTGTGGAGGGAATTTTTTTATTGTCAAGTCACAGTCGTTTAACTATCAGTTATTTGATTAATATGATCTCTATAAGATATTGAACTAGTTTTTTATTTAATAAAAATTAGTCAATTTTAGTCAGTATTTTTATTAGATCATCGATATTATATCGATTGAATTGGGTAAGCAGATCTCATAATTATTAGGTACAAGGAGAAAAAATTATAGCAGTTATCAGTGAAGAATATATGTAAAAATTACTAAATTTCGATTATAATATCGAATCGCGATATTCTAAAAGTTCATAATCATTAATGTATAATTAGTAAAGCGTTTAGGAATTGTTCATGCAGAGATGTTGAAATATTTATTAATTAGCACTGTATATGAGAATATTTCGATTTTTGTTAAATATTTCAATTTCTCTCCAATTTTCGAAATTCGTATTATGTGTGTGTATAATAATTTTTTTTTTTTTTAATTTGTAAACCAAAATAATAAATTTATGAACTAAATTTGCCGCCCCTTAAAATTTGCCGCCCTAGGCTCCAGCCTACTCAGCCTGCTGGTAAATCCGCCACTGGACCCTATCAATAATTTAAATTGAAATGTATGAAATATTTAAGTGGGATAGTTCCCCACAAGCCCTATCTACCTCAACAAGTCGAGTATGTTGAAGGCTTTGTACAGACAGCATTTGAAACCACTATTATTGTTGCTCTGAATCATGAGAACTCTATTTTATATAATTTTGAACTGAGGATCAATGGTAGCTCCGTATACAGATGGTTTTCCATTGGATAATAGATATAGACCCCTTTATTGTTGAAGGTCGATTTTTGTAAAAACGTTGAAATTATTTTTAGTGTTATGTGTCTTTATTGTCTTTTTATACTTTAATGAATCTCTTGAACGAAACTCTCCCATATAAGTAATATCAGAAATGTATTTCCATTCTCTTTAATAACCAGTGAATGTTTGTGGTAACTAACTGATTGTTGGAAACTGTTCTATCTGGTGCCGGGACGTTAGCCACTGCCGTATTTTAACCGCTAACCTGACCTGGCGGATAGCCAACTGATTCATTCTAATGCTGCTAACCGTATTGCAAACAGCTGTTGGATCCGTCCGTAAATTTATCAATCATTTGTTGAAAGGTACTAGTTTGTTTATTACAATTTGTGGATATATTCTTGTGATTTTTCTTTCAATTTCTAACCATATGTATTCATTCATTCTAAGAAAAATGAATAGAAAGTGGAGTGATATAAACTCAAGTTTTCAGAAACCTGTTTGCTGAATTCAGTTAAGGTGGATTATTCATTCACCCAGTAAATGCAATCCTCTCGAAGCGATTAATTTGTTTTCTCCAACAAAGCTTAGAGCTCAGAGCGCTTTGGAGTGACAGTCGCCGCTTTGTACTTTACAATGAAAGAAAATGAACTTTGAAATGAGAACGAAAATCTGCGAATGAATGTTTGCTGATCGTATTTCCTGAGAAGAGCAATGGGTTATAAGTCTAATTCGGTTTCATGACACTTTTACATATTTTGGAAAATACAATGGTTATTAAATTTTCCCACAAGGAAAAAAATGTAATAGTAGCAAGTTAAATTTGCATATCACTAGTGAAAATTTTCAAACTATATACACGCTTAATTAACTACAACAAAAATTAGATTCCTGAATTTGATCACATGCTGTTATTGATGTAATTTGAGGAGTATAATGTAACCTACTGATATTGAACTCTTTATCAGAAGCAAACTTTCCATTTTTTAGATTCAATCTATGCTCTATTTGCAGTAGGTGCTAAGTTTGATAACTACTAGTGGCAAGTAAATTTACCATGAAGAATGATTTACTCTCAAATAACTCATATACTTGAATCTACAAAAAATGTATTAGTTGCTACTGCAGCAATATTTTTAGATTATTATAGTTATTTTGGTTTACTTGGCCTTATCAAATGACTCACTTTTGGGTAGTTTATTATAGTCTTACCTTCAATAGCTTTCATTCTTCTTTGGTATCAGAATACACCAGACACAATTGAAACATTTACTTGCCCTCAGTTAACAGTTATTAGTCATATTATTGTGTCGTACCCACTGTGCACACCTGTACTCACCAAGGCATTGAAAATCTGCTTACTATCAGATAAGTCTAGCGTAAGATTGAAATTGCCCCTAAGGCATATTTAAATTTTTAGCTATCACGGTGACGTCACAGGAATAGCCCTCTCTAAATAATATTGAAATCATAAAACGATCCACCACTCTCTATCATAGCGTATATATTACACATGACTTGGTGGTGCCACATTTAGATTATTTTAATTTCTAACTGTGTACATACAGTGTGTAACACAATTCAATATATTTTATTATTAAGGGAGAAGATTATTTTTTTATTCAGGTCCAAGTAATCCATTTACACAATTGAAAACAAAACCTCTACATATTTATCTGTCGGAGATTTAATGTCGATGGGTTATTTCTCCGTAAATATGCCTTCCTGTAGACCGTAGTTTGATTATAAAATCTGGTGAGATTTGTTATTTAATCTTTTCACGGGGTTTCTCCAGTTCATTGCGGTACGAGATTATCTTTGTATCTTTGGTAATATCGGTTCGACTTTGGTAATATCGGTTCGTTGAAACCGTATCACCTATTTGTTATTTTTCGTGGGTGACTTATTTCTATTGCAAAGGCGAACACTGAAGATAACTTTGATAAATAACTTTATTAATTAGCTTGTAGTATATGTATATATAACTTAATGGAGTTTTCGGATCGCGAGTAAAAAGTAAAAAATGTAAGCTGATGTTGAACGGGTGAAGTCCTTTTCGAAAGGCGAAAAGTGAAATTAAAATGGTCACAGAGATGACCCTCAACTTTCCTAGAAGAACAACCATGCAAATGCAATTGTTTTGTGTCCTCGGAAAAAAGTTTTAGTGGAGACTATTAAATAAGGTTTTTTTTATCCTCTCATTCTGTTTGAATAGCTTACAGATAATTAGTTAATGTGGTACTATCGTGTCTGATTTTGTTCTCATACATGGAACGTGACCTGAAGTAAAAGTTACGGATTAGATCGGTTAGAAATAGTAGATAGGTTGTAAATAGAATGTCTTTACCACTGAATTCACTAGATAAAGAAAAGGTTGCTTTCCAACAATAAACGTCTCTAGACTTGAATACGAAATATTACTTACGTACAGGGTGTGTAAATATTAAAACATGAGAAATTTACATGAGAAAATATTATATAAAATATACAGAATATATGTGGAATAGTTCCCCACAACACCCCCCTGCCAGTGAAGAAGCTTCAGGAGAAACCGACTTGCAGCCGATCAGGAAACCTTACTCTTCTTCCAGATCTTGTTGTCCTGGGACTGTAGTTGGATGGGTGTTGGCAACGTCGGGGCGGCAAGATTATTTTGAATAATGAAGAATTCTTGCTCCGGAGGTGGTGATGTTTCAGCGTCGTCTTCGAATTCCATTGATAGTATATAGGCTGGTTTAAGACGCTCTATTGTGACAGCGGCCTCGCATATGCATGACAAAGGTCTTGCCAGCCTTTTTTATGACCTTGAATGGACCATCGTAGGGCTGCTGCAGCGGAGCTTTAGGGGCATCATGTCTTAAAAACACGAATTCTGCTGTTGCAAGGTCTTTGAAAACGAGTGTTTTCTTGAATCCATGCTGCGTACCATCAGGTGTTGGCCGAAGTAGTTGCATGTGCTCTCGCAGCTGCTGTATGAATTCTGGGACGCTCTCACTTGAATGAGGTGCTCTGGCTGAGGGAAATTCTCCTGGAATCCGAATGGTCTATCCATAAAGCATTTCTGCTGCCGTGGACTGTAGGTCTTCTTTCCAGGCAGATCGAATACCAAGAAGAGTTGTAGGTAGGGCCTTGGTCCATTGCTGGTTGTTGTGACATCTGATTGCTGCCTTCAGCTGACGGTGAAATATCTCAATCATTCCATTTGCTGCTGCAAACGGTTCAAGTGCTCGAACAGGTGTGATTCGAATTGGCGGCCTTGATCAGTGGTAACTCTTACTGGCGTGCCGATCCGACAAATCCAGTGGTTTTAGAATGCTGCAGCTACAATAGCTGCTTCCTGGTCACGAAGAGGTATGGCTTCTGGCCATCGAGTGAATCTGTCGATCATAGTGAGGCAGTAGCGATATCCATCGAGCAATGGCATGATCACTATGTCCATGTGCACATGCTCGAACCTGGCTGAAGGTGACATGAATACGCCAACAGGTGTCGTAACGTGCCGGCTCACTTTTGATCGTTGACAGTTCAAACAACTTTTCGCCCATGCTCTGCAGTCCTTGTTGATATATGGCCACACGAAACGTTGTGTTACCATCTTCACGGTGGCGTTGGCACTAGGATGAAAGAGGCGGTGTACAGTGTCAAATGCTGCTCTCCGGAAAGCTTGAGTGACGAATGGTCGAACTGTTGGTGTCGATACGTCGCATACAATCGTGGCATCGGTGCCGGGAAAATGTATGCGTATGAGATGCAAGGATGAGTCTTCTTGTTGAAGTTTCTTGAGCTCGGCGTCGGTTTCCTGGGAGGCAGCGAGGGCTTCGAAGTCTAAGGCAACTTCCAGTTCTTCGATGCGCGACAATGCGTCCGCAACTACATTGTTTTTACCGGAAACGTGTCGAATGTCAGTAGAAAATTGTCCAATAAAATCCTGGTAACGAAACTGACGCGGCGAGCACTGTTTATCTTTTTGACGGAAAGCAAAAGTTAGTGGCTTATGATCAGTGTAAATCGCGAACTGTCTTGCTTCCACCATGTGTCGGAAGTGTCGTACGGCCAGGTATATGGCCAAGAGTTTGCGGTCAAAAGCACTGTTTTTCTGCTCGGAGGGGCTGAGTTTTTTTGAAAAGAAACTAAGTGGCTCCCAAGCACCGTTACACCACTGCTGTAAGGCGGCACCAACCGAAAAGTCCGAAGCGTCACTAAAAATCGCGAGGTTGGAGTCCAACTTTGGATGAGCCAGCAAAGTAGCCTGAGCTAAGCTCTCTTTGCTGGACTCAAAAGCTGTATTTGCTGCCGGAGTCCAATTCACTGGTGTTTTTCCTTTAACATTGTCTTTTAGAAGGTCGTTCAGCGGGGCTTGAGTAGTGGCAGCTTTACGTAAGAACCGACGATAAAAGTTTATCATACCTAAAAATTGCCTGAGTTGCTTAACAGTGTCCGGTCACGGAAAGGCACGAATCGCGGCAACTTTTTCAGGCAAGGGGCGTGTACCTGTTTCTGACACTACGTAGCCAAGAAACACTACTTTTGCTTGACCGAATACGCACTTCACGGGGTTAATGACGACACCGTACTTCACTAATCGTTCGAACAGGATTCCCATATGGACGAGATGTTCTTCAGGGGAAGCTGAAGCAACTAGAATGTCGTCGATGTAGGCGAAGCAAAAGTCTAACCCGCGTTGGACTTCGTCGATAAAGCGTTGAAAAGTCTGTGCGGCATTCCGGAGACCAAAAGTCATAAATCGGTACTCGAACAGTCCGAATGGGGTTGTTATCGCGGTCTTTGGAATGTCCTCTTCAGCAACCGGAATTTGATTGAACGCGCGCACTAGGTCCACTGTGGAAAAAAAGGATTTGCCTTGGAGACACTGCGAAATGTCTTCGATATCTCGAACTGGATAGCAGTCTGGAATTGTCCTGGCGTTGAGTCAACGGTAGTCTCCACAGGGTCTCCACTCGTCACATTTCTTGGCGACCAAATGTAATGGTGCTGCCCAAGGCCTTTGTGACGGTCGAGCGATTCCTAACTTGAGCATAGCGTCAAATTCCTTTTTGGCGGCACGGAGTTTGTCTGGAGCGGGGCGTCGTGGTTTCTGAGCAACTGGCGGTCCTGGAGTGGTCACTATATGATGCTTGGTATTGTGTTGGATTTCCTTAGCAATACCTTCTGGATGAGTTATGTTAGGAAACTCGTCCAACAAGCCGTGGTATGGAGTAGAACCAGTAACAGTCTTGATTGAGGGTGTGTTACACTGCGTTACTTCTCCCGCGGAGGTAAGCGTGGTGAACGAATCGACCAGGCGGCCTTTGAGTAGGTCTGGCAGTAGTCCAAAGTGCGCCAAAAAATCAGCTCCCATAATGGGCTTGGAGACATCAGCAACAACAAACCTCCAAGTGAACTCCCTCCGTAGGCCAAGGTCCAGGGTACAAGTGTACGTACCATATGTCATGATTTGCGTCCCATTTACCGTGGAAAGTATGTAGGGTGACTTTTCGCGCGGCTCTGGGAGTAGACGACGACGATAGAAATTGAGTGTTGGAGGACCTGTCACGAACGAACAAACGGCGGGATTGTGTTGGGCTGAAATCGCTACCCGCTATGAGCAACTGCCCAGCTAGTTTTCCGCTGACCACTGGCATGGTGTAGTACAACTTTTAGCTGCGTTGCCATACTTGGTATGGTACCAACACAAACCCGACTGAGAACGGGCATGGTCGTTAACAGATTCCGAACTGAACTGTAACTCAACCATAATAAACCAGATTTCAGGGTCGGAGGGGTTGAACTCGAGAAGTGAACTAGTAACAGAGATAACTACTGAGTTGGTCTGGTTAGTCGGCATGTTTGCTGAACGTTACTAAGGGAACCAAAAAAAAATTGTACTCACGAAAAAAAACTCACGTCACTTAGCGGAAGACTGTACCTCGCGAAAAGGCTAACGTTGCTTTGTAGAAGCTTGTCACTCGAGGTAATGTTCACGTTATTCAGCAGATGAATGTCACTCGCGAAAAAGTTCACGTTGGTTCGCAGAAGGTCACTCACGCAAAAAATCACGTCGAGGTCACCACTTTGGTAATATCGGTTCGTGGAAACCGTATCTCCTATTTGTTATTTTTCGTGGGTGACTTATTTCTATTGCAAAGGCGAACACTGAAGATAACTTTGATAAATAACTTTATTAATTAGCTTGTAGTATGTGTATATATAACTTAATGGAGTTTTCGGATCGCGAGTAAAAAGTAAAAAATGTAAGCTGATGTTAAACGGGTGAAGTCTTCGAACGAACTGTCCTTTTCGAAAGGCGAAAAGTGAAAATAAAATGGTCACACAGATGACCCTCAACTTTCCTAGAAGAACAACCATGCAATTGCCTGTTTTGTGTCCTCGGAAGAAAGTTTTAGTGGAGACTATTAAATAAGGTTTTTTTTTATCCTCTCATTCTGTTTTAATAGCTTACAGATAATTAGTTAAGGTACTATCGTGTCTGATTTTGTTCTCATACATGGAACGTGACCTGAAGTAAAAGTTACGGATTAGATCGGTTAGAAATAGTAGATAGGTTGTGAATGAAATGTATTTACAACTGAATTCACTAGATAAAGGAAAGTTTGCTTTCCAACAATAAACGTCTCTAGACTTGAATACGAAATATTACTTATGTACAGGGTGTGTAAATATTATAACATGAGAAATTTTCATGAAAAAATATTACATAAAATATACAGAATATATGTGGAATAGTTCCCCACATATCTAAAGAGACCGCTGTACATTCCGATAGTTCGGTCGTAAAATATTGTTGGCTTATTCAAAATAGGGACTGGATTTTGGCGTGGTAATTATCACGAATGAAAGACACGTGCGACAGGACGTTTAGGTATACAATAAAGGAGACATTTGGTCTTCTGGGAAAATGATTACTTAAAGTTGTAAAGGAGGAGAGAACAGATTTTGAATAGGAGTCCAGTTGAGTTCTGGTAGGCGAGCGAAGTGCTTGTACGTTGTTGTCCTAGTTGCCGTGTATTCGTTACTAAGTTCTAATCTCAAATATTGATACTATTAATTGTGAAATTGTTTTGGATTAATAGTTGATTGTGCTTATTATGTGTTAATTAGCTGAGAAAGGATGTCTGACTTCGAAATTAATCAACACAAGGGCTCCTATTCTACTCCGGAAGCTATGCTTCGACATATATATTGTTATGAAATGAGTTTGAAATTTTTTTTTTATGTTTGATACGATTTTTTTTTATAAATATGCCCTGGCTCAAAACTGTTATTTACCTGTTTTACCTTCTCCTCTACATCTCTGCTCTCCTCAACTCAGTATCGCAAGAGAAACTCCTATTCTCAGTTGGGTTCCGGAACGTGGACAACCTGTATATAATTTCAATGAATGCAGAAATTTTGTTGAATAGAAATGATATGCCAAGTTCTGTTTATATAATTTAATGTATGAGAAATTGAAATCAAAAACATTACCGCACAAATAAATGTTTCCAAACTGAATCCTTTGTTTTTTGTTATTATTATTATTATTTAAATCTATCTAAAATTCTTAAATTTGTAAGTTTATTCCAAATAACTTAACTCCAGCGTCCTGTATTTTTTCAAAATTATATTCTATTGAAAAAGTCTACTCAGTTTCCGCAATTGTCCATAAGATAGCATTAGTTTAAGAAAATTCACACTGTTTTAATAAAGTTTGTGGATACTAATGGGAAAGTTCTAATGTAGTCAAATATTGATTGAAAACTGTTGGCTGCAACTCTGCTACTGGAATCGGCCCATTTCTGCATACTTAATCAAATAGTTAATAAATACCTTGTACTTTCTTCTATATACTGGCTGTATTTGGTATGGGATTGTTCTCTGGTACGTACTTTTTCTCTTTGATTAATGATTGTATAAAATATAGGTACTGCTTATTTTTCTTGATATATGATTTATCTCCAACAAACGTTTGCTGCTTTCTATTTTATTTATTTCTGCTTACTTTTCAATTCATTCAGTTTCAAAATTTTCATATCTTCTCGTTTCAAAAATTTCTATTCAACTAATTTTCTCTTTTCCCTGGCAACTGGTCTTCGAGTTTTTCTTCACATTTCAGCCAGTCACAAATTTTTATTTAACTGTTCACTTTGTTTACCCTATTATTTAAAATTAACACCTTTCTCAAGCTTGATATCTATTTCTACCACATATTCTGACTGTCTATTATTTACAAATATCAGTTTGAAATCATTTTTCTCTCTATATCATTTCTATTCGTTCATTTCCAAATACTGTCTACTTGATTTTCGTTTTGACACTTCCCAACATCCCTTCAAACTGTATACCGGACGTCTGTTAATTTTAGAATAAACAATTTTGACTATCACGAAATTCCAATTTAGTTAATAATTGAATACATGTAGGATTCAAACTGAGAAAAGAAGTTCCTTGTGCTCCAGATAATACAAATATGAATTGAAGAGTAATTGAACCAGAAAGTAAGAAGGAAAAGAAATAAAACAGGCAAACTTATAAGGTTATTTATATCTTTCCAATTCACCTAATATTCATTTCATCTCTTCACAACAATTTATATATAAATATATATTATTTTTATACCATTATAGGTATCTATTGTTCAATATTTCAGTAATATTAGTGCAGTGGGTTGTCCCATTCCATCAAGGTGGTTTCGGATTTTTCACTATATCCGTGGCGCTCCGGAAAATTAAACCCCATATTTCAATCTAATCGAAATCAATTTTTATTGTCGAATCCACGCCAACTGAGATACTGGGTATGTTACGGGCGTGAAACATCTGTGCACATTCGCTGCTCTCTATCTCCTTAATTTAATCAGATTTGATCACAGGTATGATCCCACTCAAGTTCCATATCAATATTCATTCATAGTAATTAATTATTTTAAATGAATACGACTGGTTTGGATATTCACTGTTAGTTTTCTATTCCTACTGTTTTTCATTCGGTCGACGAATTCTGACGAATTCATTTGAGTTCTCAACGGAAAAACTCTCCTGCTAGATGGGTAAGCTAACAAACTCATTCAATAACCACTTCGACGATTTACAGGTAGGGAAATTTATACCGGATGCGATAGGTCTCATGCTATTACCAGGTTTGTGTGTTTTTTGGAAGATGTACAATTTTGGGACAGTGTGGTTCGAAATGTTTCGTTTAAATTTCAATGAATTATTGATGACCAATTCACAGTTGTCTATTGTAGATTTATAAGTACGTACCATTCTGGGTAATGGAGATTTAATTATATTACCGTAAGGCCCTGTGTCAATAAGATTTTCCATTCGGTTTTGTCCAGAACTACTATTTTATTGCCTTTATCAGCATTCAGATAAAGGATTGTCTATGGTATTCACAAGTACAGTTAAAATAAATCAAAGTGGAAATGGAACTAAACGATTTAATAAATCACCATAAAGAAGTTATTGAAGAACTGAACAGTCACATTCTAGGACTGCAAAATCATTTAAGCATAAATGAAAAATGAAATGAAAAACATCGGTACCCAAACAAAAAGTAGTCTGAATAATGGGTAGTATTCATAAAAGGAAGCAAATGTTTTTACCTCAGGTTTGTCTCCTTCATAACTCAACAAAATGAATATGTCTGTTTCAAGAAATCGAAGTAAAAGCATTTGCTCAAGGTTTATGCATACGACCTAATGCATCAACAATGACCTAGGAATTCTTTCCAGTGGTTTATCCGAGGAAAAGAATTGTAAGTCACAATAATAAATTGAACTCATTAAAACAATGTGACCGGCAAAGTACAGGTGCTGCTCATGATAGGTCAATCCTAAGATGCTCCAAAAACCGTTGATAGTAAATGAACAATGTACATAGGAATAGAACATCAATTGTTGTGTGTCACCATGGAAGAGACATCACAAAATGTCTGATACAACAAAATGACTATGAATACTTAAACAATTCAAACAGCTCTCCGGGAGATTGTAACCATATAGAATACCTCTGAAACATTATGGTGGCCGGTAGCTCAGCGGTACGATGCAATCTTTCACTTGCATCTGACCCGGTTCGAATCTGGAGTATGAGGGAATTTTTCTCAAGTACATCGGTATCGATAGGCGACCTCATTCCTTGATGTGAAGAAAGTGTGATGAGAGTCGCCTAGATGCTAATCCCGACTTACGGTGTTTGCTTGAAGTGTGCAACCGACCACAAGGGGTAGTGCTGAAGGTTTTCTGGGTTTTCCTGCAGCTGAAAAGTGAATACGACACTCTAAATTAGTCGCCCCGGAGTGCCACATCAAATAACAATAAAAGTCGTCCTCTACCCGCACAGGCTATGCCTTTGGATACACTCTTTGAGTGTTAATGAGGGAGTATTTTTATTTTATTTTCTTGCTGTAGCCGATACTTGATGAAATTCCAAGTTAATATCTATAATGAAACTAAATGAATAATTTTCACTACAAAGGGTTTACAAAACCATGACGATCGTTTCGCTGTACAACAGCTTCTTCAAGTGAAGAAGATAACCCTGCCAAAAATATCACATATGATCTCATAAAAAAATATAGACGAATTATGAGAATTTATAAGGATCTACGTGGAAAGTCTGTGACCTATACGTACGTAATCACTAGCACATTCACTTTTTGGAAGTATGTATGAGGATTTATGAGTAGGTGTATTTTATAAGCATACCCGAATACATGTCATACGAATTTGTATCAGGCAGTGGTTGTTTGAGGGAACTATGAGATTCGATGAGATATTCCACTTTCAATCACAACGATATTATGATAATATGCTCATTCACAAGCTTGTCAACGTATGAGAAATGTGTGGAAATTCACAATTACTAATCTTATTTGGTATCGTATGAAGAAAGCGGATTCAGTATTCGATAATCTGTATCAGAAATTCCGTATTTAATTTTATTGGGTACCTTGTGGAAAAAGTGGGATCATGGATGTGATGTTTTGGATCAGAAATTCCTTATCTGAATTTATGCGATTCCTATAAGTTTTCATACAACTCAAAATCACTGAGAATTCACCAGTGTCGATAAGAAAACAAGGATACAGAGTATAAGAGTTTGTTATAGGCAATTGTGGTGGAAAGAGACTATATACACGATTCAATGAGGTATTCCAATTCAAAATCTTGAGAACCTATGTGTTGAAATACATATTTTATAATCTCATTCGGTATAGTATAAAAAAGTGTGTTCAGGACTTGATGCTCCAATTTGTATTTGAAATTCCGTATCCAATTGTACGCAAATCCTATGAGATTTCATGAGATCCGACAGTAGGAATATTACGAAACCAAATGGAATATTCTAAACAAAATATTCTTAAGAATATTCGAATAGCTTATTATTATCATATCATGCCAGAATATTTCAAAAATATTTCAGAAAGATCAACACAATATCAACGAAATGCAATTTTCCACGAAAATCTTTCTAGAATATTGCAGAAATATTCGAGTAGATTATTATTATTATATCACTCCAGATTTCCAAAACATATTAGAAGAATCATAAGGTTATGTTACCTACGCCTACAAATAATGAGATATATTTCAAAATTACTTCAATTGCAAATTATCAATTTTTTTATTATAATCGAAAAATCGAGAATGAATTTATTTACTTATTATTTCCTTCGTATGTTAAATGTATTCGCCGATAAACAGTTTTCGTTTCTTTTCGAATGAACTGCATGGTTCTTTCACAAGTCGTGAGCTCTGAATGTCTGAATCGTTGTATGAGGGGTAATCCTCATACAACGTCTGAATGTATGAAATGAATGAATCTCTAACCGGCTACTCGGAGAGCTTCTTCCTCTACTCGGAAGATGGTGCGGCCTAGACCACGTTTCATAGAGCGAGATCAGAGTAAGTAAATTCCAACCACGGTAGGATGAGAGTTGTAATAATAAAGACGAGGAACGGATGGTGTTAAAACTGGCCGATCTACCTGCTTTTCGTTTTTGTTAGAAATGAATGTGTAATATGCATATCTTTTCTGAAAATCCATCGGATTATTTATTCAATCTTCATATGGAACGTGCCACGAACATTCTGGCAGACCTCGCAGAATATCAATGATTTTTTTAATGATCAAGTTACTGTCGGGTCATTAGTTTTTGCACAATTGCGATGTGAATTTTTTTTTGCACTACTTTTGTGCTTGGACGCTCCAGAGATAGTCCGATTTCAATTTCTTAAACAGATTTTGACAGAAGAAGTACGATCGAGTTGGGCCAATGGATACTTTTACTCAGGATGGCTCCAGCTATAACATATAAAAAATCCAGTCATTTTTACCGAAATACTTTTTCCCATAAGATGTGTGCGTGGTCCTTTGATAATGGAAGTGTTCGTGAGATGTAGGTACTTATTCGAAGAATAATTTGACCTGTGGAAAGGTTTGTGGAATATTTGAATTTGTTTAGTGTAGCGAGCAAGTTCCAAACCAGAACAAATTGCAAATTTTAATCAAACAGGTGACTATCCACAGCCGGGTTTGACGGTTCTGCCGATCGTCAGTGCAATGCAGACCCGGGCTGGGAATCTGTAACTCATTTCGCATAGCAATAGCGAAGCGAAGCATATGCAATCTCTTTCCGTTACGTCTGAAAGTGGTTGCGTGTGCTTTGTTTAGCTTTGTTTCGCTTCGCTTCGCTATGCGAAATAAGTTACAGAGTCCCGCCCCGGTCGGAAGGTCAGGACGTCAAATATTTCTATGGTACTTACTATAGGAAAGTAGGCACAGAGCCATGATAAGAACTTGTAGTGGTATTTTCATCATTTCCTATCTTTATATCGTTTTGTATGGTTGTTTATGACGGCAAGGGTTGTTAAAAAGTTAATAAAAACTTCAAAAGTTGTCCTGCATAATTTCTTATTAAATCATATCTAGATCCGCTACAATTGGTGACCACGACAAACGAATATGATTGAGAGTCATACCGTAGAAGTTACCACAGTTACAAGAAGCTGAAAGAAACTCTCATATCAAGAATGTCGTCATCTCAAGGTAAACGTTTCAAACAATTATTAAGTAGTCAACACTTAGGAGATCAGAAACCTTCACAATTTTTGAGAAAAATGTAACAACTCATCGGTGATTCTCAAATTGATCATTCCTTTCTGCGTGACATTTTTCTTCAAAGAATCCCCAGTAATGTTCAAGTTATGCTTTCTTGTTTTCTTGATAATAATATTCTCATTGAAGAGTTGGCATGTAAAGCTGATAGAATTATGGAAAGTTCGGTGGATTGTTTCAATTCAAATAAAAATTATTTGTGTGCAATACCCAATAGACCTAGCCACGGAAATAAAGGAGCTGAAGAATCTTATCAGCGGATTGTATCAAGATCATCCTGAAACCAAATTTTTTTCTCAACCAAAAGAGCCCAAAAGAGGTGGACTTCTTTCATGCTGGTATCAGTCGTCATTTGGTTCAAGAGCTAGAAAATGTATGGATCCATGTTCAGAGTCAGAAAACTTCAAGATGCAGCATTAGTAACGGCAAATACAGCATTCAACGATAATATCCGTATATTTTTCATCATGGACCGCAGAACTGGTTTTCGTTTTTTGGTCGACACTGGGGCTCAAGTGAGCTTTTCACCAATTAATAAATTGAACCAAAGAAATGAAAATACTACTACAAAATTTTGTAGTAGTATTTTCATTATTTCCTATTTTTATATCATTCTGTATGGTTGTTTATGGCGGCAAGGGTTGTCAAAAAGTTATTAAAAACTTCAAAAGTTGTCATAATAATTTCTTATTAAATCATATCTACATCCGCTACAAACTAAAGAAAGGTTTCCGACTGGATGACGGATATACGCATTTTCTCTGCTACCTGATCGGGTCTGATAGTAAGAACCGTGAAACTGGTCTGTAGATAATCACCTGTTTGATTAACGTTTGTTAGTTGTGACAGAGCTGTGTTCTTGTAAAAACTTTGCGAGGTATCGGTCAGAGGTGATTCGGCAGTCGTAGGGATTAGATTTGAACGTGAGTGGGCCCGTATCAGGCCCTCCACTGCGGCCAATGGCCTATTGTGGCTCACCCTATGGTTATATTTCTCCCAGTATATTCAATCTCTTGACGAAATTGAGAAATGTATTGGGAGAACAATTTACCAGGTTTTCTGGCCTCACTGTGGTATCGCCAAATATTGAGAATCTGGTTCTGGCCGCTGCAGGGCATGTACACAGAATCTGTTTAGCCGTTTCATCATCCTCCATGGATAGCCGGCACTCTGCATCTTGTGCAAGTCCGATTTTATGCATGTGATGTTTGAGTTTGCAGTGGCCAGTTAAGCACACCTACTATAACTCTGAGATACGCTCGACTGAGTTCTAGCAGTTTGTCAGAGTCCTGATTTTCCTTGTACAAGCAATAAATGCTTTGGAATGGACTAGGCCCGGTAGACTACGCCAGTACTCGAGTCTTTTATTGTCTGCCCAAGCTGTTATGACATTCTTGGCAGTGCTATATGCTAAACCGATTACCGGTTCTGGTCCAGTGAACATTGTTTCGGCCCCCCCTTTTGCTAGGGCGTCCGCTATTTCGTTTCCTTCTAGGCCTGTGTGACCTGGTATCCAGACTAGGGTAACGTTGTTGCGTTGCGCCAGTCGGTTTAAGGTGTCTCTGCAGTTCCATACTGCCCTAGATTTAAAGCAGTTGGATTCAAGCGCTTTAAGTGCTGCTTGACTATCTGTAAATATTTTTGTTGTTTTTCGTGTGTGGTGTCGATTTTCCAGCTCACTGGCACACATTTCAATGGCATATACCTCTGCCTGAAATATCGTAGCCAGTTTACCCATACTGAACGAGCGTTTCACTACTGGGTTCATCCCATATATTCTGGCTCCGACCTTCCTGAGTTTTGGAACCGTCGGTGAACCAACGTTCATTTGCCCTACATATGTTGGTTTCATTCCGGACCCATTCTTCTCTTTCGGGAAAGACCACAGTGTAGGACGTGTGAAGGTTGATAGTTTTAGGCATGATGTCTGAGGGCATGTTGGGGCTATTATGCCCTCCAGCATGCTGCCGCCTCTCATGACACATGCCTGCGGTAGACTAACGGACGCTTGGTAAAGTCTGTATGTTGCCCATCTCGCCTCTCTCTTCAGAACTATGTGGAGAGGAAGTAAACCAAGGAGGACTTCCATTGCTGCCGTTGGCGTGGAGCGAATGCTTCCAGTAATCGCCAGGCACGCTTGTCTCTGTAGTCCGTTAAGTTTAGCAATGGCCATTTTTTTATGACCCTTGCTTCACCAGATTATAGAGCAATACGTTATCATTGGACGTATGACGGTCACGTACAACCAATATACGTGTTTTGGTGACATGCCCCATGTTTTGCCACATATTCTGCGGCATGTCCATAATGATAGGCCAGCCTTCCGGATAGTCTTTTCCAAGTGCGATTTCCAATGAAGTTTTTTATCCAGGGTTATTCCCAGATATTTTGCTTCACTCGCAAAAGGAATTGTTACATTATTGAAGGAAGGAGGTATTAAATGTTCCAGCCTTTTTTTCCTGGTGAATGGTACTATAACCATTTTGTGGGGGTTAATGGACATTTTCTCCCTCTCACACCATTTATATATGGTATCCAGTATATCCTGAAGGAAGTAGGAGATCGTCTCTTCGGATTCATCGTGTATTACTAGGATCAGACCGTCAGCATATGCTTGCAGATCAACCTCCCAAAGCGAGAGAATGGCCAGTAGATCATCCATCAGCAGTGACCATAACAGTGGGGAGAGGACCCCCCCTGAGGACAGCCCCTGGCAGGCTTGAAGCTGACATATTCCCCCTTGTAGAGAGGTCGTCATAGTTCTGTTGTGAAGCATAGTTCTTATCCAGTCACATAGTATCGGTTCAATCCCTCTAGAGACAGTGGCTTCAAATAGGGAGTGAGGTAGTGCATTGTTAAGTGCTCCTTCTATGTCCAAGAATGCAGCGACTGCTACCTCCTGGCGTTCCAGGGCGTCGCTTATTCTTGAGACAAGGTTATTGAGGGCAAGTTCTGTTGATTTGCCACCCTGGTAAGCATACTGTTGAACATTGAGGGGGTGCTTTGTTAGTCGTAGGGGACTGCTGGATTATTTTCTGTTCGATGTTTGCCGACGAAACTCCTATTGTATAAGAAATTTGCGGAAAGCTGGATTAGCGTCAATCTCTTCGCCCAATTCCAATTGTTGAAATATTTATTCATTTCACATGCTCATGCTCATATGAAATGGAATGGTCATAATAATAATAATAATAATACTTCCTCAAAAACACTTGAAGAGTGTACCCAAAGGCATAGCTTGTGCGGGTAGAGGAACGAAAACCTATAGCACCACCCCATGATTGGATAGACGTTCTTTTCGTCCACTGAATTATTTAAAAAAATTAATAAAAACGCACCTTTCTTGAAAATTCATTTTCATACTTGTATCATGAGTACATAGGTATCCACTCATTTGGAAGCAGGCACATGATTTTTCAATTTTATGCTACGACTGCCTAGGCATTCATTCGAGAAATGAATCTACCCACATACCTCATAACGACTACGATCTACCCTCTCATCATTAATGCTTTTGTTTGTTGTTTTGTTATGTATTCGAAGTTGGAAAACAGATTTTAAAAAATGAACGAAATTTCAACTAACAATCAAAATAACCTTTTTTAGATACTAAGCTCAGACAAAGAATGAATATGTTGAAACAATTATAATTCTCATCATCTTGTATATTATCTATGAAGTTTAGAGTTTCCCTGAAGTCGGCATATTCTCGACAACTGCTACTATGTTACTTGCTACATAAGAAGTCACATTTTTGGTGAATCAATAAAATATTGTTGTTTATGACTCATAAATGATTCAACAAAATTGAAGATGGAGTTCAAAACAGAGTTGATTCAGAATTATATTTCAAGGTAATATGATATTCTGAAACTGAGAAAGGTAGATGATTGTAAATTATGGACAACTCCGAAGGCCTCCTGGAAATCCTATATTAATTAAACCAGAAGTTTAATTCGGAAAACTTTATAAAAGGCGTGAAGCTCGTGGAAATTGCTTTCCGTAAAATTGTTTGATCAGTTCACATACTGAGCTCTGTATTCCGTATAGACCGGGGGATAGTGACAGATTTTGGGACACGATTTTACTCAGTATGCCTTTTGTACGACAGTATTGTCCGTATATCCTCATGATAATAATGCATGAATCAAAGAGTCGTCGTAGGTTCTTCATATTAAAATATAATAATAATAATTTTAATGATAATTATTATTCGGGTACGATTTTAATCAGACTGCCATGTGTTTCGCGATGAAATAATAAAACTAAACTACTCGAACAACGATGGGCAGGCCGTTAGGTTGGGTCCGAATGGCTGGTATGGTCACCTGAAATGGTTTTTCGAGTATTTTATGTCTATTACTTTATTACAAAACATATGGCAACCTGATTGGAATCGTACCGAAACACATAATTTTTCGAAAATATTATTATTATTTTTCAATATGAAGAACCTACGACGACTCTTTGATTCATGCATTATTATCACGAGGATATACGGACAGTACTGTCTTCCAAAAGGCATAATGAGTAAAATCGTGTCCCAAAATCTGTCACTATTCCCCGGTCTATTACTATGTAAATTTAATCCTGACGGAGTGTATTTGTATATGACCAATTCAATCTCCTCGAAAGGGTGATTCAATACACTAGCAACGGCATGGTGGAAAAAAATGCATATAAATAAGGCTGATAAAAATATTTTGCTAGTCTGGTGCTCCAAGCAATAAAGGATATAGAGGTGCCATTTCTATATGCACAACACACGGTGTTATGAAAGCTGCATATCACTATCTTTTTTGATAGTTTGTGGGTGGGGGGTAACCTCCGAATTCGGAGGTGGAGATTTGTTATTGTTATGATATTCGGATGTAAGCATAGAACCAGTGGCGGCGTACTGATTTTTTTTTCATGTTATATTTTGGACTGTAGACGACCACATGCCTGGTTGGAAAGCACGTGTGTTGTCAAGATGTCAACAATCAAAAATACTTTATTGTGCGAAGAATTATATTCTTACTGACAAAGCATAGAATAAGGTCATTTATACAAATTTTTATACAATTGGGAACATCAAAAACTTCTGATGAACCGATTACTTACGTGATAATCCCTGTGATAATCTGGTACCCATCAGATTGAGTCTATAATAGCTAGTGGCTTATGATTTGAAATTGGTTATGAATAGATGAGTGCTTACTTCCTTATATACTCTTCAGTGTGCCTACAAAGTTTTTCCTTATTATTGATAGGTAATCGTTTTTAAAGTTGACTTACATAGTAACAGAGTTTTTTACAGCTATTTCAATAAATTGTGTATTTTTGCCCCAAAATCGGGATAAAAATGAGCAGATTCATTAAAAGTCAACTCATTTGATACCACTAGAAAGGTAAATACGGAATGCCAATTAAATATGGTTTATGACATGGTTAGGGTGAGTGCGCCAGTAATTGACCGGTTAAGAGTTTTCTTTCATAAAATAGGTTATAGTAATTAAACCGTCAACTTTTCATGAAAAGTAATAATACAGACAAGAAGAACCAAGTTTTGGGATTCTGAATATCATATACAATATTCTAAAAAACGTGAAGTTTTGGGGACAAAAAATAAAGAATAATATAAGTCAAAAATCACCAGTAATTGACCAGATATAACCAGTATTTGACCGCAGTTAGATCCAGAGGTTGACCGTTTGATAAAATGAAATGAAATGTGTTTGTAAGTAGATTTATTGAATAATTTCTATGAAAAAAACTCATTTTTAAACTCAAATTTTTTTACAACACTTGGGTATTCTAGTTTCTTCACATGTTTCTCGGCATTTACAACACATATCGTTTTCAATGATTTTGAAAACATTTTTGCTCTCTTCTATTGGAGTAAAAGCATGTACTTCAACCTCATCCGTGTCATAAATATTTTGAACAGAGCAAACATAGTTATGATACGTTTTCTTTCCTGGGAAAGCAACCAAATAAAAGTCACTACATTGACAAGTGGTTCATCTTCACTATCACTGCTGAAATGTTTTGTAATATCATCTAGACTTGATCCACTCTCCTGCCATTACTCATATTCACTTTCCGAGCAATCTATTGCTTTATTGACTTTCTTTTTAACTTTTTTTGTTTCTTTTTTGTTGAGAGAAATTTTCTTCTCAGATTCTTTCAACTTTTCCTCTTGTTTCTTCTTTCTCAAAATAGCCTTCTCTTGTTTTCCTCTCTCTTTTTCAATTTTGGTTTTTTCTTTGTCTTCATGGTACTGCCACTTCAATGAGGTTGTTGCAAATGGCAGTCTTTTTTCTTGTTAATTCTTTTTTTGCAGGTGACTCCTCTGGCCAAAAAATATGGTCAAGGAAGGCTACACTAACTTATCTTTTTTGTGACTGTGGTAGCGGTACTGGAGTTACAGGTCTCTCTACATTTATATCACTTGAAATGATTACTCGTTATTCTTCGTCTTGTGCATCTTTTTCAATTGAAACTTTCAGACAGATTTGGGTCTTGATCACTTCCATTTTCTTTCATTTCCGTATCATTTTTATATTCCTTCACTTCAGTATCATTCGTCTTGTTAAGGAAGACCTCCCTTTCAACTTAATAATGAGTGGCATGCGGTAGCTCATATAGCCTTTCTGCTTTCCGAATTTCGCATACATTATTGGTAATGTCGCTCAGATCCTGTTGCAATTGTGCCTCGGTATATTTGAAAAACCTCTTCTTAGGTTCAGCCATTTTATTCCAGAAAATACAGTGGTTTTACTTAACCTACGGTTCAAAAGAAATAAAGTCAAATGTAGTACCAGTTATTGACCAAGGAGAAAAAACAGTAGTTGACCACAACAAAAGTGTGGTCAACTACTGGAACCGACTTGAAATAATGAAATTATTCGAATAAAAACTTAACTTCAACTCATACCTAAAGTTATGAAACAGAGACGCAAATCGTTGGATTTCTTTGAAACACCAGTAGTTGACCAAAGTGGTCAATTACTGGCACCTCACCAGATATTTAGTACCAGTGGTTAACCACATTAATTAAAAATAAAAAACACTAATTTCAATAGTAAATATAGTAAAAATATTTAACTCAATTCACCTAGCAACCAGTACATCAAATATGTTTCCAATGAAAAGTTCAACATGAACGGATGTTTTAAGATTGATAAAAGTGGTCTACTTACCGTACTTATTGTCACATCACGTGTTCACTATTAGACAAAGAAGAAACATGTATAAACATGACAGTGGTCTACTTCTCTATACACGTATTACGGTTAGTGGGGACATCTACGAGACAAAGGACCAATTAAATGAATAAAACAAATAGCAACCATCAAAACGCTACAGTTTCCTTATTTATGTGCATTAAAAAAAATTGGTCAATTACTGGGTGCTGGTCAACTACCGGTGCCTCCACCCTACTTTGCTGCGTTTGATTTGACGAGGCGATAAATAAGTCGTAACAAACGTAAACAAACATGATTGCCAAGTTAAGAGTGAATAAAATACGGAATTCCAACCTGATCAACGGGTACAAACTGAAATATCCGACAATGCCCTTTTTCAAGACGGCTCGGACATTGATGTTTGTAAATAACTTCGGGTATGTTGCTTTCAAGAAAGAGATAGAAAAGCCCTCTCTACATTTTTTATTGCTCGGAGGTCTGGTGCATAAAATTTTACATGAAGGTCTCACTATAGATTCATGTTTCACATACCCCCATAAACACAAATGAGTTTTTTAACGGCTTAACAAAAAACAACTCCTTTCTGTTTTTGAAGAAACAATGAGGTAGGTACATTGGATGTCTTCAATTTCATTTCCTCGCCTGAGAACACTATGAGCAAGCACACAATAAATTACGCCTCTCATAGAACTTGAATCATTGAAATTAATTTGGAATTAACTTTCCGAACATTCTAAATTCGATTTTATTTTACACCAATTGCACAACGGCAACTCACTGTGTGTGTTGATACAACTCAAATGATTATACGATTTAACCTGTTTCTTAAAAGTAATTCAAATAAGAAACCTAACAGTCCTAGGTACAGGCATTTGATAAGCACTGGCAATCGTGCACGTCATTTTGGTGAAGAGATCAAGCACACTATATAACTTTCCGTAATGGGTTGTAGTCCACCCTGTATATTCAAAGAACTGTTTCGAATTAGTAGCTCTACGAGCTTAATTTTTTAGACCTGCTATGAAAGTATAACTTACTTCCCAAGGCCAAAGTTGTAGGTACTAATGCACTTACAAACATTGGAAACATGAGTGCTATAAATGTGTGAGGTAGGTTATTCTGCGAGAAATAGATTCAACAGCTTGTCGCGAAGGAATGCCTATTTCTGTATATGAGCAACTATCTCTATTTTATTTTCTATTTATTTTTCCTTTTTCAATCGTTAGTGAGTGGACTTCAGTTTTGCAGGTCTTTTTGCCATTTCTCTGTACACCAAACTACCCCAAAAATGAATTTTTGATGGAATCAGCAAACTATCACAAAACTCGTTCGCTATCTTGGAGCCAATATTTTGATTTTTTTAATATTGACAAAAAAACATCATTATATTAGATCCCGAAAACTATAGCAACTACTATTTGAAATTATAATTTTGAATAGAATCGGATCATCATCGGATTATCCAGGACGACAAGATTGTTATACAGTGCGGTTTTTTAGTCCCCCCTCCCTGTACACTTCTGAACGTATCGACGTACAAACATGAAACAAAAACCATTTTGAATAGTATTACCGATACTACTTTTTGAATTGAAAGACTTTGTGATTGCTTGATAGAGGGAAGGGAAGGGATCATCAATTTGAAAACTTCAAATGGCAGGGGGGTCAAGGACACATCGTTAAAAAGACAATTCAATTCCCTTTTCAACTATCTAATTTTTTTGGGATATCGTTGAATTTTTTTCACCATTTTCACTCGAAATATCAAGTATAGGTGTGGATCTGAATGGCACCCTTTTCTCGATAAATTTGAACGGTTTGATTTGTAGCAATGGGAAACAGATAATTTGAATTATATTACCGATACCACTTCTTGAGGGAAGATGCATTTTATTTACTCGACAGATGGCGCTGGGAGCACATCAACTTGAAAATTTCAAAAGCCAAAAAGATCAAAATTGTGAAAATACGTAGAGACGAAAATCAAAAAATATATATACAGTCCGGCAATCGCAATGTCTTTTATTTCAAAAAGTAGTTTCGGTGATCCCATTCAAATTGATTTTTGTTTCATGTTTGTATGTCGAACCGTCAAAGAGTTATTAGAAGGAGGAGCTAAAAAAAGCCGCACTGTATAACTTCGCAGCTGTTCATTTTGAATTGAGAGAATTATGGATATACAAATAAGATTTTTTTTTGATTATTAATAAGTATTACCTACGAAGCAGTCGGGTTTCACAAGAGGATACAGCTGTCCTACAGCGCTTGCCGATGTTGTTGATGAAATAACTACTGCCATCGATTGTGACGAAATTACAGTATTGATACTGCTAGATCACTCAAACGCGTTTGATATGATAAACCATAATATTTTGTTGGCAATGTTGAAGAATTACCATTTTGATGTTAGGGCATGCTCACTTATTGCATCGTACTTAAGAATTGTAGAGAATCATATCATTGGACCATATTTATTTCCTCGACGATTGAATGGGGATATTTACACCACATTTTTACGTTACACACTACAAGAATTATTGAATGATGTACCAATTTGGGTTTGTCAGAGAATGTGGTACCAATGTGACGGTGCACCCGTCCATTTTCAGACAACTGTACGTGACCAACTGAACATCAATTTTCCTAATCGATGGATTGGAAGAGGTGGTCCAATAAACTGGCCGGCACGCTCTCCCGATCTAAATCCATTAGATTTTTTCCTTTGTGGATACCTTGTGAAGACGATTTGGTTGCTAGAATTTTAGCAGCATATAGTCACATTCAAAATATGCCTGGAATATTCCAGAGGACACGCCAGTCTCTTTTGCATCGTTGCAATATTTGTATTGACCATCAAGGCGGCCCGTTTGAACAATTTATTGATGTGATGTGTTTAGGTACATTTTCGTTTTATTGTTATTTTGTCATTTTTCTGTTGTGTTTGTTTAGTTCTAACTGGTTTATGTATTTTTGCAGTTATTCATTAAAATATGCTTTTCCATTTCCTGACTCTTTATATTAATCTGCCCATTATGGGTTATTTTGAAATTGAAGTAAAATTATAAAAATTATTTTGAAATTATCTTCAGTCATTGCTTGAACGGCACATAGTACTTCTATTGCCCAATGTACGACGTATTTTCGTTTACCATCCTGTGCGTTTTTTTGAAACGCAATCTCCAACAAATTAAGTTTTTTTGCGAAACTGTAGTACAGAAAACTTTTAAAATTCAACCAAAATCTCCTCATTTCTGAAAGGAATGTATAACTATTTATAACAAAATAACCAACAAAGAACAAATTCAAATATTTCGAAAATTGTTAGCATTTATGAGGGATCTTTTCACGAAAATGTCCCGATATTTAAAATAAATTACATAGCAACTTCTAACAAAACAATCAACAATGAGTTTCCGAATCACATACACACGCACTTCACTCAACTTCGAATATCTTGAAAACCGTTGATAATTTTTATAACGAAACCTAACCCTTTTTTGTATAAAAAATATCGAGAATAATTAAGATAAAGAAGACGAAATAGATATAAATCCAGTTGCGTGAAAGTTGGGGAGGGGCGATTAGGGGTACCCATCTGCCGTACGCCCCTGTTTAAAGTTACAAACACGTGATTTGCATTGAAATTTGGGAATTAATGCTGTCATGTGACATACCAAATTTCATTAGGAAAAGTTGAGTTATTCTTGAAAACATCTTTTTTTTTGTCACTTTCAACACCCTGTATCTCAGTTAATACTCACTTTAGAGTATATGTTTATTGGAACTTTTAGCCTCGAAATGAAGTGAGGATTCCACCGAGTTTGTCTCCTTTATTCTGGGAAGCCCTGTATATTATCAAAACTTATGTATAAGGGTTATTCATGGAATTAGAAAATATCATCAGATTTCACATAAATTCAAAAAAAATCATTGGATGGAAATGTAAATTCGTAGATGCTTACATACGGCATGTTTAGCTCAAAAATATACCTCACAAAAACACCTCCTTCCTTAAATCAGAAACTTAGATACAGTACTAATGTTCATAATCCAAATAGACTTCAAAAAACTTTAATTCATGTGAAGACACGAAGCGTTCTTCAAGCAATTATATTTCCACAGCGTAGCAGTTTGTATCAACAACCTGTAAAAAATTGTTTCAACCTTTCTTAATTATCTACACAAACATTAAAAACTAAATATAAAGCATATACCTTCTTAACATGCAATAAAGATATCATCAATTTTCCTATTAGTTTTCCTTATTTATTTTAATTTCTTCTTTTTCTCTTACGCCATTTGCATCTTTATGTTCATTTCATCTTTCTTCCGTGAACCTTCATATTTTTTTTTATTTTTCCTCACCGTCATTGTTTCTTATTTATTTAAATATTTTCGGCATTGGTGAAAGAACAGGAGTGGACTCGTCTGCGACTGTACCAGTTATAGTCATCAATTATCCATTATTATGTTGTACTATGAAAACTGTATACAAAAAGAACTGGATAATAAATGTATTATTATTATATTATCTCATCCGTGATTCACAGAAGTAAAAGTGATTAGAATACAACCTGCTTAACTCTAAACTTAGATATTTCAGGTACTAAAGTTACAGTAACATAAACACGTATGTTAAGCTGGCACAGCCGTTACAGCACAATAAAAAAGAATTTTTTAACTGATAAGTAACTATTGTATAACATAACTCCTAATTTTTCAACTCAAGTGGTTTCGGAGAAAAAAGGGTTGTGCTAGCTTAACGCTTAAGATGGCACAGCCGTTACGTAACTTTTTTTCTGCTGAATATATTCAGATGATTGGAATGCTGGATTTTTTTACTTTTTGATAACTTCCGGGTGACATACAATGAGTTTCCAAATTTCGCATCCCAAAGCAAAAAAAAACGAACAAATATTCAAATTAAATTACAATTTGATTCCTTCATTTTCTTACTTTCACAAAATAGAACAGTGAGGTGATATTACTTGATATCTCACACATATGTACGATTGTGGTGAAGAAAATTACAGTGGAAAGTATTAAAATCGTGTCAGAAACGCAATGAGACCAAAATCCTAGTCATATCACCATCTTTCTCTTCATTTTCTAACTGCAACTGAACTGGTTGGGATGAAAATTGTCTTCGTTGAATGCAAAGAGAAAATTTACTCTTCAATATTTCACCCAAATGATATGAATAGAAGGAAAAATTAACCGCGAAAATATATCAAACATCTTCGAAACGAGATGAGACTCAAAACATAATTTCACAATCAAAGAACAATGATTGGAAATAATATACAATTTAACATTATATTCGCACCTTATGAAATACCCTGTTATTCGTTTTTATTGTACACGTTATGCGAAAAAATTCATTAACTTAGAAATATCGCAATCTTTCGATTCTCCTATTTTCTAACTCCAGCACAACGACCGATGAAAGCAAATAGGTCTGAAAATTCAACCCGTGTAATCTGAGCAGTAAGGAAAATCAGCTGAGGAAAAACAGTTTTCAAAACATGACGAGAAACATGATGAGACCGAGAGCATAACAATTTTACCATTATTGTGCCCTCTGATTTAGTAACTCCAGCACAATCATCTAAAATAGTGATAAAGGTATGTATTACATACAGGGTGGGGCACCGAAAACGAAACAGATCGAATATCTTCAAAACGCGTGTGCAAAAACACGTCGATTTTTATACCGAGGGGGACATCTTCCTATCATTACCTCAACTGTCATACCTCTCCCCCCACCCCTTGGGCACTATCACCCAAACAATTTGAATAAGGAAAGTAGAAAGTGTGACACATCATTGAAAAGGTAATTTTATAAGAAATTCAGCCATGTCAATTTTTGCCACATAACTTTTTATTTTGGCGCCCTCTTGCGGGAAAAATAACTGTTCCGTATTCCAAATTATAATACTGCATTTGCAAGCTATTTTGACATAAATCCATTTACAATGCATTATGGAATTTTTCTAAGAGAAAAAACAAAATGGCGGCTCCAAAATGACGGACATAATTTGCAAAATTGATATGTGGTGGTTTTCAAGGTCGGAAATTATGATTTGTTCGTCAATGCAAAAAAACAAGATGGTGGCTCCAAGATGGTGGACGAAATTTGTAATTCTGGTCCGATTCGAATCAAAATTGATATGTGGGGATTTTCAGGCTGAAAATTTATGATATTTTTGTAAATGCAAAAAAAACAAGATGGCGGACGAAATCAGTAATTGTGGTTCGATTCGATTCAAATTTGGCATATGAAGGTTTTACAAGTTTTCAGTATGACTACAGTGAATTAATTGAATTGATGAAAAAAAGGTTTTATACAAATTAGAAGATAATATTTTACTTAGATATGTGACGTAGGTTATTCTGTGCGTAACAGAATCAGAATTTTACCGCGTCTGAACATCCCTGAAAATCTTTACATACTAATTTTGATTCGATTTGGACTAGAATTATAAATTTCGTCCGCCATCTTGGAGCCACTATCTTGTTTTTTTGCATTGACGAACAAATCATAATTTCCGACCTTGAAAACCACCACATATTAATTTTGAATCGAATTGGATCATAATTGCTAATCATGTCCACCATTTTGGTTTTTCCCTTAGACAAATTCCATAATGCATTGCCACCGAATTTATTTCAAAATAGCTTGCAAATGCAGTATTATAATTTGGAATTTGGAAAAATGAATACCAGGAAAATGTTCATTCTAATCAGTTCATATGGGCCGAATATAATTTAATACGAACCTATATCACTATTTCATATGATTATGCTGGAGTTAAAAAATCAGAGGCCACACTAATGGTAAAATTGTAAATTCCGATCTCATCACGTTTTGAAACCGTTTGAAAATATTTTCTCAGCTGATTTTCCTTGCTGCTCAGATCACATAGGTAGAAAATCGAAGAATACATCACCACTTTGCATTTATCGGTCATTGTGATGGAGTTAGGAAATGGGAGAATCGAAAAATTGCAAAATTTTAATGTTAATCAATGTTTCCGAATTACGTGGACATTAAAATGAATTCATGGAAAATTTTCATTCCAATTAGTTCATATGGTCCGAATATAATGTAATACATCACTATTTCCGATTATTGTGCTGGAGTTATGAAATCAGAGGGCAAAATAATGGTTAAGTTGTTATACTTTCGGTCTCTTCAAGTTTTGAAAAAGGTTAAAAATTTTTTGAATGGAACTTCATTTGCTATTCAGATTACAGGTCGTGAGTATTGATGATTACATCTCACCCGTGCATTTATTGGTCATTGTGCTGTTAGAAAATGGAAGAATGGAAAAATTCCGATATTTGAAAGTTAATCAGTTGCAGTACGTAGTCATTAAAAATGAATACCTGGGAAATTTTCATTCCAGTTCTATCATATAGGCCGAATATAATAAAATACATCCCTGTACCACAATTTCTGATGATTGTGCTGGAGTTAGAAAATCAGATGGAAAAATAATGGAGAAATGGCCAGTTCATATGGGCCGAATATAGGTAATACATACCTGTATCACTATTTCAGATGATTGAGCTGGAGCAAAAAAATCAGAGGACACAATAATGGTAAAATTATATTGCTCTCGGTGTAATCATGTTTCGTAAAAGTATTTCTCCACGATCATCACATTTGATTACAGAATGCTGGAATTCTCTCTCTTGAGATTGAAGAAATATTCTGCAACACCTCTGTCCCCATGCAATTTAATAGTTATTTATGTATCAAGGGCGTAAAGTAGGCGTTTATGGCCTGCGGCTTGGATGATGGCCCGATGGCGTTAGCCGAGAGCCATCACACGCCGAAGGCCTTAAACGCATTTTACGCACGTGATACATACAAAATTTTATGCACTAGCGGTTTTATAGCGCGAATCACAAATACTGACTTGAATTGCAATGGTCTACACGTTTCATACGTTATGCATACAATAATTAAGGGTAACATAATATGAGGAATGTGAAACTATAGTAGCTGAGTGCTATATTGGAGAATCTATTTCAAATAAATAGATCATCACTGAAAAAATTGCCAACGATTATGAACAAATGTTAGAAAGAGTATTGCTCTATTGAACTGAAATGATTCTAATTCGTGATAGGAATTGCATGAAATGATGTGTGAGTATAGACAATTTGAGAATTTTTTCTACTTTACGGCCCGTCGGGCCATATAATGCGCCCACGGGCGGTAAAGTGCCACTTTACGCCCGGCGAACTGGGCGGTAAAGTGTACTTTACCGCCCGCTAGTGCATAAATGTATTTACATTATCTCTCTTGTGATAGAATAATATTCTCACACTGGTTAGCAATAATAACATTAGCCTTGAAGCAGTTGATTGTCATCGTAGTGGCAAAATTTGAGTAAGTGTCAAAATTATTGCTGTCACGTTTCCGATCTTTGATCGTGGAGAAAGTATAGTCTGCTAATCGGTTAGAATGAAAATTCGTGATGCTCGTGGTTCCTCACGCTCGCCTTCGGCTCGCGCTCGGAACTTTCCACTCGCATCGAATTTTCATTCTAACCTTGTTACAGAATATACTATTCCTCAGCTGATTTTCCTTACTGCTCAGATTACACGGGTTGAGTTTTTACACCCGGTCGTTGTGCTGGAGTTAGAAAATGGGAGAATCGAAAGAGTTAATGAATCTATTCGCATTACATGTACAATAAAAACGAATATCAGGGTATTTCACAAAGAGTGGATATAATGTAAAATTGTATATTACTTCCAATAATTGTTCTGATCGTGAAATTATGTTTTCAGTCTCATCTCGTTTTGAAGATGGCAATGTATTTTAATGTGTCTATTTTTGGGAATAATAGAGACGATTATTATTATTATTATATTTTCGGTCAATTTTTCCTACTATTCATATCATTTGGTTGAAATATTGAAGAGTAAACTTCCTATTTGCATGCATTCACGAATACATTTTTCATCCCATCCAGTTCAGTAGAAAATGAAAAAGGAGAAAGATGGTGACATTACTAGGATTTCGGTCTCATTGCGTTTCGGACGAGTTTTGAATACTTTCCACTGTAATTTATTTCACCATCATCGTACGTATTTGTAAGATATCAAATAATATCACCTCAGTGCAATTTAATTCGAATATTTGTTTGTTTTATTGCCTTATGAAGCGAAATTTTGAAATTACTTGTATATCACCAGGAAGTTATTAAAAAGTAAAAAAATCCCACTTTCCAATCATTGAATATTTTCAGCAGAATAAAAGTTACGTAACTGCTGTGCCATCTTAAGCGTTAAGCTAGCACAGTCCCTTTTTCTCCGAAACCACTTGATTAAAAAAAATTAGGAGTTATGATAGTTATCAATCAGTTAAAAAATGCGGCATTAGTTTTTTTTATTGTGCTGAAACAGCTGTAACATACGTAACATAAGCTGCTTTTCATTTAACGTAAGGAGCTCCTCAGAGCTACCCAGAGAGCTCCTCAGAGCTACCCAGAGCTTATGACCATGCGTTCCATTTAGTGGGACTTTGGGACTTCAAGCATCGATTAACATTCCCCTTGCCCCTCGAGCACCAACCGCTTTATTGGTGCATGAGTAGACAAAAGTCAAAAGGCGAGTACACAGTTTTTTGGCGAAAGAGTCAGTGATAAAGTCATTTCCGATATCAGGGGCTTGTAGCTCTGGGGCTTAACACTCCTAAATGGAAAACGCCTATAAACTACGTGACAATATTTATAGTGGTGCTCCATTTTATAAGCTTGTAGATTCGACTGAAACTGCAGGTGGTTACGAATTGTCCTTGTTGACATTACTTCTGGGCACACTGTTATACTTCATGATATCCTTAACACTGAGTGTTTTCAGCATTGGTAACATCGTCTGACTTTGGGACTAAAGGACCCTGGTTCGAGCCCCAGTTGGAACTAGGATTTGATTCAATACAATTCGACCTTTTAAATTATTTTAATTTCGTGGACCGTCTATGGCGAGTCTTGCTCCTAAGATAGTTAGGAGTTAGTTACACAGGCTACCAGAACACATAGTGGGCAATGATCATAATAGTGTAGATACTTCCAAAAAAACACTTATAGATAGACTCTCTAATATCTTCCTGAATACCAAATATTCAAATATTCTTTATTCTCGTCTGCTCAGAGTTCAGTAATTATTTAGTAGAACAAAACAGAACATGTGGAAAGTTCAAAGAGTTAAAATACAAACGAATTCAATGGACTCGATTACGTTCGTTTTCGAACCATATAATGTAATTCAACAGAATAATAAGAACAATGAGTATTGAATGTGAATGACCAACTTGAACAATCATTGATTTTAAACGCATGCACAATAGACCGGGTGATAGTGACACATTATTAGATATTTTTACTCAGTGTGCTTGTTTGTAGAGAACAATATTGTTCCTATATCCTCATTATAATCATGCATGAATCAAAGAGTCGTTCTGGGTTCTTCATATTGAAGAATGATTCGTCCTTTGTTCGAAATACTAATGCCACTGTCCTCCATATTCAAAATATTTTCATCAACATCGATATTAGTACTTGAATTTGAACTTGCCGCTGGTCTATTCAATGGTGTTACCAAATGCAATTTAAAATCTGCTCGATATGTTCTTCTATTATTTTTTACCTATGAATGGAAAATTGGTTTTCGATCAAGGGGATCTTGTATGAGCCCGTAAATAAATATAGAAAACCATTCGATTTTTGTTAAACATGAAACATTTTTACAGCATTAATAGTTTGTAAAAACCCATAAAAACTTGGTGGTCTATATTGCTGACACTTTTATTTAATTTTCAAAATTAATTCATAATTGCAAAGTACTTCTTTTTCTCCAAGACCACACACCCGTCACTATTGGCATGTATAAAACGAGGACCTATATTATTTATTTATCAAATCCAAACTGGAAAATATTGTTGTAAATTATCACAAATTTAGTCTTGAATAATTTATTTGTTGAACTAAAAGCTACACCAGCATTTATGGCACACTCAAAAAAAAAACTATTACATAATTTTGTACACATTTGAGTCACAACCAAAAATTTTTTTACGCTCCCTGTTTTCCAGGAAATGGGAAGTGGGATAACTATTGTGTAAAGCTGCAACACACATTCTGTATTTTGAAAAATAAAGCCATTATTGATCATGAAATGGCTACTAACATTTCTTACACATTTATTACAAATCAGTGACGTGTTGAAAATTCCAAAATTTTCATCCCCTAGGGGTTAAATAACCCTTATGAATTGAAAATTCCCTAATAAATATAGATCCCAACGTGGTCAGTGCCAGAATTGTTCACAAGATTGTTTCTAATTTTTGTACAAACTATCGAAGTGTTAAAAATCACATGATAAAGGGCCCCAAGGGGTTGAACACCCCCAAACTTCTCAAAACATCTATTACATTATCTATCACATTGCACTTATAGCTACAATTTTCCATAAAACTATTTAAAAATCATTAGAATCTATTGATGTGTTGTGAGTTTCAGAATGATGATTTCCATGAGGTTCTCCATGAGCAACTAAAGGCAAGCAGTAGAAGCGTTTGGTATACTGTAAAGAATTCTAATACCCGATGAAATACATTTCACGTCTGATTTCCTATCATATGGCAACACAAAACTTCATTTACACAGCCCACTCTTCAAAATATCAATTTCCATGGTAGATATTGTCCATGAGCAACTGAGGACACGCATTAGAACCGTGTGGAATACTGTAAAGAATTATAATACTCAATGAAATAAAGTTCAGGTCGGATTTCCTATCAAGTCGCAACACAAAAATGCATTAACACAGCCCACTCTGCAAAATGTTGATTTCCATGGTTCATATTGTCCGTGAACAACTAAAGACCACATTAGAAGCATGTGGGATACTGTAAAGAATTCTAATACTCGATGAAATATAGTTCAGGTCGGATTTCCTATCAAGTCGCAAAACAAAAATTTATTAACACAGCCCACTCTCCACAATATAAATCTCCATGGTAGATATTGTCCATGAGCAACTGAAGACATGCATTAGAATCGTGTGGGATACTGTAAAGAATTCTAATACTCGATGAAATACAGTTCACGTTGGATTTCCTTTCATATCGCAACAAAAATTTATTAACTCAGCCGACTCTTCAAATTATTGATTTCCATGGTTGAAATTGTCCATAAGCAACTGAAGACAAGCAGTAGAACCGTGTGGGATACTGTAAAGAATTCTAATACTCGATAAAATGCAGTTCACGTCGGATTTCCTATCATATCCCAACACGAAAATTTATTAATACAGCCCACCAATTTCCATGGTGGAAATGGCCCCTTCGCTCAAAAAATGCCTAAAACTGAAATAAGGCTTGTTGTGGATTTTCTGTCAACTCAGAGGATATTTTTTTAACGTTATAATATGAAAATCCGAAATCCTCCACTTTGCAATACAGTAAAATAAGTTTATGCGCTGTGTGGGGTGTTCATCCCCATGGATATCATCATTATGAAATTTTCAACACGTCGGCGTCGAAAGATTCTAATCATTTTTAAATAATTTTCTGGAAAATTTTAGCCATACGCGCAAAACCGCAATAGAAAATGTAATAGTTATTTAAGTATCAAGGGCGTAAAGTAGGCGTATATGGCCTGCGGCGAGGATGATGGCCCGATGGCGTTAGCCGAGGGCCATTACACGCCGAAGGCCTTAAACGCATTTTACGCACGTGATACATACAAAATTTTATGCACTAGCGGTTTTATAGCGCGAATCACAAATACTGACTTGAATTGCAATGGTCTACACGTTTCATACGTTATGCATACAATAATTATTAAGGGTAACATAATATGAGGAATGTAAAACTATAGTAGCTGAGTGCTATATTGGAGAATCTATTTCAAATAAATAGATCATCACCGAAAAAATTGCCAACGATAATGAACAAATGTTAGAAAGAGTATTGCTCTATTGAACTGAAATGATTCTAATTTGTGATAGGAATTGCATGAAATGATGTGTGAGTATAGACAATTTGATAATTTTGTCTACTTTACGGCCCGCTGGGCCATAATGCGCCCACGGGCGGTAAGAGTGCCACTTTACGCCCGGCGAACCGGGCGGTAAAGTGTACTTTACCGCCTGCTAGTGCATAAAAGGAATTTTGAGAAGTTTGGGAGTGTTCAACCCCTTGGAGGCCCTTCATTTTGTAACTTTAACACTTCGAGAATTTGTACAGAAATCATCTTGTGAGCAGTTCTGGCAACGACCACGTTGAGTCTTTATTTACTGGGGAATTTTCTATCTGTAAGGGTTATTAAACCCCTAGTGGATGAAAATTTTGAGATTTTCAACACGTCAACGATTTGTAATAAATGTGTAAGAAATGTTAGCATCTATTTGATCATCAAAAATTGCGTATTTAAAAAAATAAAACAAAATGTGTGGTGCAGCTATACTTCAAAATTAGCCCACGTCCATTTCCTGGAAAACGGAAACTGTAAAAAAAATTTGGTTGGGACGCAAATTTGTTATAAATGTGTTCAAAATTATGAAATAGTTTATTTTGGAGTGTGCCATAAATGCTGGTGTAGCTTTTAGTTCATATTTATTTGACTAACAGAATAAGTACAAGGTTCCAATTACTTCAACACCTCTAGACTCATTTATATCGCAATCACTGGATTATTATTATAATATTTATCTTCACCATGCAATGCGAATTTTTGACTGGTCCCTCCAGTGGCTAAACGCAGCGTTATTCAGTCGTAAAAGACCTTCCCCATCAGACTTTTTTGGACAGCACTACATTTTTTCTATCTACATCTAGAAGTCTTTGAGTCGCTGTTAGTGTGTGTCCACAATCGCACTGCACCTAACATGGTGCATAGCCTTTCCTGAGCGAAGCAAAAAACATATGACCAATTTCGTGAATGGTGAGACAAGAAACATGTAAAAAAGTTTTCTGAAAATGTTCTTACATGCTATTTTGAGTAAAAACCAAAAATTATAATACCTCCTTTGTTATGGAGTGTCTACTCAATGTTGAAAAGTACACTGAATGTTGAGGAAAATATTGATATGGGGAAGTTTTCAAAATTGGTCCCGCTCATTAAGAAAAAAAGCGTCGGATACCGACGAAAGAAATATAAAGTTTTATCAAGGGATGATATCAATAAATTTATTCAAGTTGCTGATAACGAAACAAATTTACTTCATAAGGTACAGATATAATCATAATTTTGTAAGATTAGTAGTAATTTCAATATTTTTTGTTTGTAGGTTGTCCTAATTTTGGGTATCAGCGGTGCTTGTCGCCGGGAAGAATTATTACATATAACTATTGATGCCATTGAAGATGCTCTGGATCTATATTGATTGTTAAAACACCTGATACGAAGACCTATTGCGCAAGAACGTTTACTGTTTCAAATTCTGATTATATTGAGATATAACGCAAGTATGGAGCACTACGTCCGCCTCATTCAGTTGTATGGCATGTAGATCGCATCAAAAAGTAATTATACTAATCTTCGAAATGAAAGAAAGAACGTATCCTGGAAAAATTGGGTCGAAAATCCATAAGAAAACAACTACTTTCCTGGCTAATACCACGACGAACGTTGAATCACATCCAATGAATTTTCCGTGCAGAGTTCCTACAAGGCTATCTCTGCAATTGCTAGTTGCATGGAAATGTTAATTGAAACATTTGGACCACCTATAGATCGATTTCGGGGTGTTGCCCCTCACCAGTATAGGGTAGATCTCTGCAGACAATAACTAATGTCTGCAACAAATGGTTCAATTATCATTCCATGTTAAAACAAAAGCTAAGACCCGAGCTCATAGTGTAGCGTTCACTAAACCACGAGCACCATCTCAACTTCATTCATTGGATGTAATTCAACGTTCGTCTTGGTATTAGCCAGGATAGTTGTTATTTTCTGATTTATTTTCGACCCAATTTTTCCTATTGTATAGTATTATGGCAATGAGTACCATCCTGGTAGGGCAAGACACCTTGTTTTGAAAGTATCAGATTATTTTTTTAAATGTTCGAGATAAATAACATAGGAGAAATTCCAAGCTTGATTTCAAAATGGCTTGGAAAAGACATGTATAAGAGCTACACAGGTCACTGCTTCAGGAGAAGCTCTGTTACTCTTCTGGCCAATGCAGAGGGCAACATTACATCCATAAAACGTTACGGTGGCTGAAAATATGCCTCCGTAGCAGAAGCATATATAGAAGATAGTTTAAATAACAAAATTGATATTTCTAACGAAATATTGAATTGACTATCTTCTTCCAAACAAATTGTAATATCTGATAAAATTGTGGAATCAACTCTTCAAGTAGTTTCTGATCAGCAGCAACATGGACATCTTTGGGAATTTATATTGGAAGTAATTGTTCAAACTTTATTATCAATTATTATTTCAATAAATGAAATTGTTTCATGATTAATAATCAATTAATAATTGACTCTGGCAAAATTAATCCTTCAAAAAGCAATATTTCATGTTTATTTTGTGACTTATTTTGGCAGTGAAAAAAAGTCTTTTTTTCTCGGTGGAAACAAGTTAACATTTACGCATAAATGAAGATGCAGAAATGTCAAGTTCTTTTTGACAGTTGTACAATAATAACTGTTTTGTTTGTGTTGAATATATTCACATAGATCCTTCTGTTATGGGTAATTATTGAAATTATTATTAAATCATTAATTTATATTTGATGGACGCACCTTGTGCAGAAAATGCCAATTTATTCGTTATATTGCTTGTACCTTGCAGACAAGTATACATTCGATGGGATATAGTGTCTAGTCAAGTCAAGACAAGTCAAATTTTCTTTATTATCGAAAGAATACAAATTCTTATTTTCAAAGCGAAAAAATAGATATAAAAATGTATAACAAAAAATAAATATATCCAAAATATCACAAACAGTTATAATTACTTTAAAATCGATTGAATAGTTATTATTCACAAATAAGAAGGAATTGTTCATAATCATATTATACACTTAAGCATAACTCATACTTTGAAACAAATAACACATACACGTAAATAAATAAACGTCACACACATGAAAATAACTAAAATACCTACTTACAATACATTGTAATAAAATTCTTTCATATTGTAATATGCCATATCAAGCAGTAACTCCTTGACAGCCTTTTTGGATCTATTATGTGCCACCATTGTATGTATGTAGAGGCAGGTGGTTAATAATTTTTTAGGATTACAAATTAGGGATTTTTGTAACCATGAGCTTTTGGGGATTGATAGGGATACTGTGAAATTATGATTCCTTATGTTGCATGTTGACGTAGATTGAATATTATTGTAATATTTTCTGTGGATCAAACACTCATTTTCTAGTATGAATATATTGGTTAATGTCAATATTATTAGAGCAATAAACAACAGTTTACACGGATCTCTGGGTGTAGTTTTACAAAGGTATCTCACAGCCCCCTTTCTTAAAACGAACACAGCATTCAAAAGAAACTAAGAATTATTTCCCCAAAAACAAATTCCATACCTCAATAGAAAGTCAATCAGAGCAAAATAGACTGTTCTCTCTACAGATGTAAGGTAAAAGCACCACTAATTGACATTACTAGACAACAAATTGATTGAACAAAAAAAATGGTGATCATAATTTTGAATTCATGTACGTTTTGTATATTCTCCTATATGGTTTATGCTTCGATAATTCAGTTTTGACCACAGAAAAATATGAAATGAAAAGAAAAATTTAAAAAAAATCTTGGTTCAGATACCAATTATTGACACCAATTGTTTTTTATGGGCCAGTGATTGACACACCAATAATTGACACGATATGATGATATAATCCATTATTATACTATCAATATTAGGTAAACTAACCATTTGGTTTCGTTCTATGCTTTGTTCTTAAAGAAAACATATTCAATTCTGTCTCCGGAATTTTCTAACCGCAAACCGAATAGTAGAAACATTAGTTTCGACCAGCTTGAAGCATAATTTTTTAGAAATGGATTTGACAGACGTAACTTGAGTATTTTTTCTGCACCACACAGACATACACATACACTCACAGACTTGAATATCTTCATAATATGTTGAATTTTTTCCCGAGGAATTTGGTAAATCATCTTCATCTGATGATACTAACATCATTATTTCCACTCTTCATCAATTTCAGATGAACTTTCAGATTCTTTTCTCTTTCACTTAGTTTTATTTTGGAATTCCATAGCTTTTTTCTATCTAGCCTTTCCCTTTTTCTTCCCTTTCTTTTGCTCGCTCTTGTTTCTCTTCATCCTTTTCTCTGTTTCTTTCCTTTCATGACACTCATGCCAAATTTCTGATGTTATGACAAAAGGAATTTTCTCTTTTGTTCGTTTTTTGTCAGTTTTTCTTTCTTCTGGCAAAAACAACGCTTTTTGAAAGGAATAAAGTATCTTTCCTTTGATATATCATCAAGGGCGGCATTAAACTGTTCCTTGTTTTTTTTGGCACTATCTCTGTAAAGAAATGCTCCAGTAAATGACAGGTGATGTACCAATTATTGACACCCTGTCAATGACTGGTACCAAACATTTGTTTGATCTCCTATTAATAGGGAAGCCCATTTGTGATTATTAAAACACTTTGGCATTTCGAATTGACATCAACTGCTGTACCAATCATTGACATGTGTGTCAATAACTGCAATATACAGGTTATACTTGGTCCATTCATTGACATCCAGGCCAATACTGGGTTATGCGATCTAACCCTCTAGAAAATTGACAGAAAAGGACCAAACATGTCGAATAAATATCCTTGAACGTTATAAAATCATTCAACATGAATACAACAAAAATAAAAAAATATCATGTAGTAGACGTACCATCTGCTTGCTTTAGAATCACCGATAAACATGTGATGCTCTTCACCATTTTATAACCGGAAAGCATTGATGTGATTGTTGAAAGAAAGACTGTCGTCCACGCATACATTCCCAAAAACTGAGCTGATACTTATTCTTGATTTCCCTAAGAATATCTCATCCGTAGTGCCTCTGAAGGTCATAATGCATGCTTCTGAAACATTGAATGATAACTTATTTGCATCACACCAATTCTTCACTACAGATTTGTCTTCAGCTATATGTGTACTGAGTTCATCGTTGTTTTTGCCATGCCACAGTATTGCAGTATTATCTGCAAACATAGTGAATTTACTACTGATACTAATGTTTGCAATGTCATTAATGCGCAGTCAAAATAAAAGTGGGCCAAGAACTTATCCTTGTAGTACTCCGCAACTGACTGACTTCGAGCTTTCTTTGTTAAGAGAAACTGTTTGTGTGCGCTCCGATAAATATTATTGGAACCATCTTAATGTTAAATATCTGAAGCCATGAATTTCCTATTTTTGAGGCAATATCTTATGATCAACGCAGTCAAATGTTTTTGTGGGGTCGCAAAAGATTGTTGCAACTGCATCACTCGCATTGATATTGAGATATATATTCTTCAGCAAAGCCAACATTTGTGCTTTTTGTTGTTTGGAAACCAAATTGGTGAGAGCTTAGAAAATGATTATACAGTGAGCACGTTAAGGAAGGAACAAATTCGTTAAAAGCTTGATATGGCAATTGGGGAAAAAGCTTAGACACATCTATTTTCTTTTTCAGTTTCGCATTTTTTGGTTTAGTTATATTTTTGATGACGTCATCATTGTTCTAGTTATGATGTCATTATAATTTTTTTCAAATGGCTGTACCATATTTTGATAATATCTTCAAAATGAACGCATCTTTCTGTGTATGGATGTCATATGTTTTCTCATTTTGCATAACCGTATGTTCGAGAAATAAAAGATATTTCATTTATAATAATGTAATATTAGGTCTGTTAACGAAGTTTTGACTTGAGGTATTCACACAAAAAAAAATTGTTGCATTAGATCGGGAGATCAAGCTGGCCGGTACATCTGTACAACTGTACATTGGTATCGATAGGCGACCTCATACCTTGTTGTGAAGCAAGTGCGATGTGAGTTGCCTAAATGCCAATACCGACGTCTGGTGTTTGTTCGAAGTGTGCAACCGACCACCCGGGGTGGTGTTGATGGTTTTTCTGGTTTTCCTGCTGCTAAAAAGTGAATACGTCACCAAAAATAAGTATGTCGCCCCGGAGCGCCTCGGAAAATAATAATGATATCTGTCCTTTACCCGCACAGGCTACGCCTTTGGGTACACTCTTCGAGTGTTTATGAGGAAGTATTATTATTATTATCATTGCAAGAAAATCTTCATTAACCCACTCGTCAAGTTGCATTAGAGCAATCAATGTGTCAATTGCCTGTTTTGAAATGACTTGAAAAGAATAAGTGGCACCCATATGAAGTGAAAGTAATTCATGAACTTAATAAAGATGATTTCGTACGAGAATTTTTAGAGTGGCCAGCTAGATCTCCTGATCTAACCCCACTAGATTTTTTGTTGGGACACCTTAAGTCAAATGGTAACAGTCTTTAGCCTCCTAAAAAAGAAACGTATATCGCCAGATGGCAGTGCGTGTTCTCCCAAATAAATACATACTTCGCCTCACTTCTAACTTGGCGATTCTCTTAAGATACAGGTTCGCATTAGATAATTCGGTGCTCGGTCTTCCAAATTACAAATCTTTAAAACCTGTTTGTTTTCGTGGTTATCCGAAAGTTTGAACGAAAATTTTAAATGAATAAATATAATGGAATCCAGTCACACATTCTATGAATTGAAAAAATATTTTAGCAAAATTTGTTTGGAAATGTTTTTAATGTGAATTTTAAGAAGTATACCGCAAAAAGAAATAGATAATGACGTCTGATATATCAGATAAAAGGTAATGTCAAATAAAACATGAAATGCATGCAGCACAAAATAAATATACAACGCTGACGTAAACAGTCTATTTATTCTATTATTTTTTTAAAAGTAAATTGGGCCAGAATTACTTTTATGGGATACATGTTTTTCTTATTACACGTACGTTTCATACTTATTTGACCTGTATGACATAATGATGGAATCGTCGAACAAAATTTTCACTTACAGACGTGCGAATTATTTGATATTTGATAGGTGTCCACTGTTCATAATTCCAGTAGCAGGTGGGTACCCCATTATAAATGTTTTTAAAGAAAAAACACAAAAGCAAGATTTGTGTTTTGGTTTCTGATTCGATACAAAATGATTATGTGAAGGTTTTTGGGGTCGTAGATTATGAATCTCTCGACAAAATTAATAATTTAAAAAATGCAGATGAGATTTGTGATTATGGTCCGATTCGATTCAAAATTTGTCTGTGGGTTATTCTGGCTCGGAGATTATGAATATTTTATCAAAATTTATGAATTCAAGATGGCGGTTCCAAGATGGCAAACGAGTTTTGTGATTATGTCCGATTCGATTCAAAACCGGTTTTTGGGTTAAGAGATCCTATTAAAATTCGTGAATTTAAAATGACGGAAAAGTTTTGTAATTTCTGCGCAGGTTCTAAGATTATAACCTATTTAGTGGTTTTTTGGATTCGAAGAGTTTTGTGATTTATGGTCGAATTCTTTATAAGAATGGTATTTGGGGTTGGAGATAATGAATTTTTCATCAAATTGCAATAATTCAAAATGACATTTCCAAGATGGATTTGGTTTATTTTGTGAGTTATAGTCGTATTCTGTTCAAAATTACTGTTTAGGTGTAAATGAATGCAATTATTTGAATTGATACGAAAATATAAAATCAGATGTGGAATCATGAATATAAAATTTAAAAATCAGTTTTCAGATTTTTACTTTCAAGTCAGTTATTAGAAATAGTAACCAATAAGATCTGATGGCAATTTTCTTGAAAACAATTTTTTCGATTTGAATTTAATTTTTTGCAGGAAAGGTCTATAGTTTAGGTGCATTTGTTAAATTCCATATAAAGGGTGAAACAATATAAGACATCACCCGTGAAACATTCAATTCAACCGATGTGAATTAATACAACTGTTAAAAATAAATTAAACTAGATGTTTTAGTCTAATTTACCTGAATATTGAAAAAAAATTGCTACTTCTTTCTTTTCTTACATTTCTTTCTCTCAACAACATTAGAAGCATATATCCCTACTTCTCATTCCTCCAGGAAGATGCCCGTCCAAAATTTCAGGTGGAATGCAATTTACATAAAATGCTTTCAGCTTTGGAAGCATTATTGATTCCCAGACAAAAACATCTCTGTGTATTCTTTTTACATTGAAATCATGTCTAGTATATACAGTGTCCGCCAAAATGTTGGAACCATATGGGAAACTTTTTTATTTTTAGTCTCTCAGAAAATTTCATTCTTCATAAAAGTTGGTGCATTCAATTAGACTAAGTACACGCATATTGGTTATTGCCAGTGGCATGCGGCTGAGCGGGAAACGGCCGATATTCTAAATTCACCATATAGTGACGTGACATTAATATTCAAAATATCGAAAAATATTATTGAAAAAAGTTGTTTGCAATTGAGTGATATTTCCAGTCATCTAGTTCAGTCTACCAATTACCTATTTTATTTTATTTTAAGGGACCTGACTTTATTTCATTATCTTTACATTACTGATGTTTTTACTCATATAAAAGATTTTGTTAGGTCAGGTAATTGCTTTGACAGATAATTTATGCTGATTCAATAACTCACAACTCTTATTATTATAATTCCCATTAAAAATTGAGGCCAACTCTTTAAGTAGTTATTAAAATTAGTAATTAGTAGACTAAACTGAATAACTGAAAATATCATTCAATTTCAAACAACATTTTTCGATATTTTGTATATTAATGTTACTTAACTCTATAGTTATTTCAGAATATCAGCCGTTTCCCGCTTAACCGCACGCCACTGGCAATAACCGATATCAAGAACGCGCATATCGATAACTGGAAATATCACTCAATTGCAAACAACCTTTTTCGATGATATATTTCGATATTTTGCATATCAATGTCACTGATGTCACTTTACTCTATAGTGAATTTAGACTATAGGCAATTTCCTGCTTAGCTGCACGCCACTGGCAATAATCGATATGCGCGAACTTAGTCTAATATAATGCACCAACTTTTATAGATAATTTAATTTTCTGAGAAACTATTAATAAAAAAGTTTCCCATATGGTTCCAACATTTTGGCGGGCACTGTATAACTAAATCGCAATATCTTCTTCTGGTTATGTATATATATATATATATATATATATATATATATATATATATATATATATATATATATATATATATATATATATATATATATATATATATATATATATATATATATCAGTCTTCTAATTTGATGAAAATAATTGTAATTCTCCTTCAACATAGAATCAATAATGAAAATAAAAAAATGGAGTGAACAAATTCGAATGATTACGATTTAAATGCCGCCAAAGAAACAAACAAAGCCATAACAATCACCTGGTATTAAGTCAATGTTTAGTTTGTTTACCTTGCCGCGCTGCGCCATTGGAACATTCAAGAAAAGTCTGCTATAGCTTTTCAGCTTCAAAGGAACATCAAAAACGCCGCGGCGCCCAAATAAACCGTTGTATTGGAAACCAATGTAGAACGAAGTTGCGAATATGGGAGTCACAAGTTATTTAGTAATATGCGTAAAAACATGCCACTTACTCCGAAATTCCCGCTAAATAACCCTGACGAAGTGGAGAGTATATTTCCTGATAAATATGAATTTAAAAAAATATATTTTTAAGACAAGATTTCATTCAAATGCACTGAAAACGAATATTTTCTTTAGATCATTCGTAAAATATGTCATATTGAATCATTTAGTTTTGAAAAACTTATCTTCCATTCCAAAAACTCCTAGATACAAATTTTGAATAGAAACTGACTTAAATCTTGGGGCCGCCATCTTGATTTTTTTTTATTTTGACAAAAAAATTCAAAATCACCGATCCAAAGAACCCCTACATTCTAATTTTGAACGGAATCGGACAATAATTATTCGTCCATCGTTTTGTAGCTGTTATTTCGAAATATCAAACATTGACAAAAAAATCAAGATCTGTAACCACAAAAATCCCTAAACCTATACCAACTCAAAATAGAATCAGACCAAGAATCAGAAATTTTGTCTGCTATTTTGGAACCGCTACGTTGAATTATCAAAAAAGAAATTATGACATAAGCTTCCATATACCAATTTTGAATGGAATTGTATCAGAAATCACGAAGCTTGTCCAACATTCTGGAGCCGCCTCTTGGTTTTTCCTAATATAGAAATGTTATGGAGTATTGTCCTCCAAGTGATGAACACATGTTGTTGAAAAAAGCGATTAATTGTTGAAGTTATAATATTCCATAGTTTTGATTGACCCGAATGAGTTTTATTTGCTCCCCTTCCCGACCAGACCCTGTGCCAGAGTCATACTGGCTATATGATACTCTCTCTTTTCCTCACCAGCAGTGTGGAAGGAGCAACCTGAGGGGCGTGTCATTTAAAAGAAATTCGGTTTCATTTCTGAATCTAGAATTGTAAGTAATAATTAGTTTCTGACTCCCCTTTTTTTCAGGGATGAAGACCCTTAACAGACCTAATATTACAATATTATGAATGAAATATCTTTTATTTCTCGAACATACGGTTAACTAACATAAGAGAAAATATGACAGCCCTTCACAGAAAAATGCGTTCTTTTTGATAGTATTGTCAAAATAGGGTGACGCCATCCAAAAAAAATTATGATGACGTCATAACTCGAACAGTGATGACTTCAACAAAAATATGAGAAGACCAAAAAATGCGCAACTGAAAATTAAAATCGACATGTCTGAGCTTATTTTCCCTAAGGGCCATATCAAGCGTATAAGGAATTTGTTCCAACCTTAACGTGCTCACTGTATAGCAGAAATGTAATTTTTTCTTTACTAATTTTTAAAGTAACTTGGCCAAAGCTGGTAATAGTGAAGTAGGCCTTAGATTTGAGCAAAGGATTTATTACTGCTATCTTGAGGCATTTCGGAAATATTCCACTCAAAAATTATAAATTGATTGCCTCTGCTGAAACAGTTATAGTATTATCTGGTAGATGGAGTAAAATATTACCAGAGATCTCGTCCCATCCAGAGGTATATTTTTTATATCTTCCATCGTTTATTTTAATTCATCTGGGCTAGTTGGCGAAACAAAAAGGAATTTTTCATAGAAATATTATTTGAATAGGTGGCTGGATCTTCTTGTGCTCCAATATTCATAGGTATAGTTTTGGCAATAGAACAATAATAATCATTGATTGCATTTGCAGAGAGTAGTATTTAAGGATGGTTTACTATTTTTTTCTCTAAGATTATTAGTGATTGTCCAGCTCTCTTTACATATACAGGGTGTCCGGTAAACCTTGTACAATATTGAAACTTGTGATAGACCAGGTCATGACTGTTCAGTATATTGGAATTTCACCTTACTAAAAATCACACCGTTTTCGAGATAATGAGCCTTTTTTAATTTTTGGAAAATCACTACCTCACCTTGGAATTTTGAGTACCATGTCTACAAATTGGGACCAATTCAATTATCTTTGCTGCTGAAGATTACTGATGAGTGATGCTTTCAGACGTACAAAACAGTTTTTCAGAAAACGATACAATTTTTCAATAACCGTATGACATTATTGTTTGAAAAAAACATAACCAAGTGGAAGTGGATATTCATTACAAAAGAATGTCCATTTTGTCCAGACTCTACCATGGTATAAAACATACGATAATTATTTTTAGGAGGAGTAGAATTTCGATTATATTAGAGTGTGATGTTATTCTGAGCTAAAATCAACTCCATCAGACTTTGTCAGTAATGTCTTTTATTTTTATCCTATCAAGATGAAATGATTAAATAATTATGAGTAATAACGAATCAACTGCTTAGAAGCATTCAATGAGATGTAAAGAAGTAAATACTAATTCAACGTTTTTTTTGAATCAACATGCATAAACCACAACAACGTTTATTCAACATTGCACTGAATAATATTTTAAAAATGTTATTTTTTATCGACTCGTAAGCAGAGACGACATTTTTTCAAGAAGAACCTTTTCAAATGTGTTATGGGTTATAGCCCCCAAATCAGCGATTCTCTGAGCGGCATTGTGCAATCTGATATCGTTTTGCATAAAGAGCTGCTGCAGCAGTAGCACTACCTCCACATTCACCATAAATGTAGTGCATATGCGCATATTCTCGGGGAGTATAACGTGACAAACAAATAAATACCTCTGAAAGAAACAAGCGGAATAATTTAAAAAAATACGACAGAAGTCACAAGTTGTTCAAACAAAATGTGACAGCCACCTACTAAATTTTTTCAATTCTATTTATAGAAGATCCGTTCATGCATAATGCTGTATTATATTTTTTCTTCAGGAAACTATTGCTTCTACGTGCTGTATTTTATTTTTTCATCAAGAAACTACTGCTTCTACGGACACAACACAGGAGTAAGAAAAGTTTTTAATTTTCGACAAGGATTCACCTTGATTGAAAATTCAAATTCTGTTTCAACAATCAAATGATTGCATTTATCAATCTTCTTGAAACAAAAACTATCCAGAAAGGAATCTTTGGCTATGGTCATGGTAATGGTAATGGGTGGAGGACGCAAGCGTCAGCGACTAGGCCCCAGTGGGCCCTTTTCGCAATCCCTGGCATCTTCACTCATCCCATGTCGGATACCTGCTCGAACCTCTTCGACCTCCTTATGAAAGTCAAAATGTCCTTCCATTGCAATGAGTGCAACTCTTCCTCCTTAATAGTAGCAGGAAGTGCAAAGAGTCCTCCTCCTCCCCACATTCCATGCCTCAACTCTGATTAGAGCCAGGTGCCTCCTGAGGCCGCAGTGACCCCACCAACAGTCGGAGTTCTTTGCGGCTCAGCTTCAGTATCTTGTCCGTCCTTGCCCTGTTGGGCCCCGATCACCTGCTTTGACTGCCAGCATCCGTCTATCCCTCTCCAGTCTTTTCCTAATGTATCAACGGCCCACTCATTCAGTGCCGTTGTTACTTGTCTCCTTATTATGCCGAGTGCGGGTTCGGGCCCGAAGTAGGGTTGTCCGGCTCCTTGCTTGACTAGCTGGTCCGCCTGCTCGTTGCCTTCAATCTCTGCATGGCCCGGGACCCACATCATCGTTATTTCCTTTTCAGTTGCAATACTCTCCAGGGCATCTCTGCACTCCTGAACTAGTATTGATCTGGTTCTGGTTGCATTCATAGCTCTGATGGCGGCCTGACTGTTTGAGCAGACATGGAAGAGGTGAGGTCCGGCCCAGAGACATGTTTCTTTTCCATTCTGGTTGCCTCCAGGATGGCATACATCTCTGCTTGGAAAACTGTTGTCAGAGAACCTAGCGCATAGGCTCTTTTCTCTCCGTTTTCCAAGTAATCTTCTGCTCCGGCTTATCCTTCCTCCAGTTTGGACCCGTCTGTAAAACAGACCAGACTTTCTGGGGGAAATATCATCCATTCCTCTTCCCACTCTCTCCTGTCTGGGATCTCTAGCAAGTTCGTCCTTTTCCATCTAATTTTATCCTTTGTATCACTTCGATAGCGGATAGTGGGATTTCTTTCTGTGCTACCACAAGGATTTCGGGATGCCCTATGTACCCCTCTCCTCGCCAGCTCCCTTTTATAAAAAATCTGTATTGTAAGTACTTGACTAAGGGAAATGAATGGGTTTATTTATCTCTAGGTAAATACATTTGTCCATTCCCAACTTTTTAAATTTTTAGATTTATTACTTAACTCTAGTTTGTGTTTGACTGGTTTCTTTATCTGAAACTTACTTCATGTACCATTTGGGATTTTATTATAATTCTGTAGTGTACTGGACTAATAAATAAATAAATCAATATAATATTTTCTACAAAATTTCTGTCAGTCAGTGCTCTGTCAATAATACTAAATTCGGAAACTCATGACTTTGCAAATGAAAGAAAAGTTCGTCACTTTTATTACGCACGGATTGAATGTTTAGAAGTATCACTATAGGTATTATATTGTCGTGAATATCAGGAATGCCCTCTGCATTGTTTTAGTGCATTAATCCATACACTCTTGTTATTTACTAATTCCATCACGATGGCAGTTCATTGTCAATATGCGGTTGACATTGAAATTGTCCAAAGTCGCGTGCCTTGATAAATCGTTAACCGAATGAAAATAAAATATTTCTGTCATGATATAAATATAAGATGATTGGAATGATAGTATATAATTAGTAATAGACTCCTATAGAGGAGAGCAAAGATCAGGCCAACTGAATACCCAGGCTGGCATTTCGAGAATAAAATTTGGGCACCCAACATGGCTGGCAGTTGTAGGCACTAACTGAAAATGAGAAGTTGCGATGTTTGAAAAGGGTGAGAATACTGGATGAACTGAATAATCCAGATGTTTCCTTCCCAAGAAGTGGAATGAGGATGCTGAACGTGAGTCCAGCGAGAATTCCAGAAAGTATCGAGAATGACAGGTTTCAAAGGTCGGCAGCAAATCAAAATGAAGAGGCTGTACAAAGGAGCGGAGCACTGGACGAACCGAGTAATCTGGATGCTTCCTCCTGAAGACATAGATAGAGCCCCAAGCCCCAAGCCCACTCAGGTTTCTGAACCAATGGTGCCCAGAAGAAACACCAGATATTTGCCGTTGATGTTCCAGAAACTGCCCCAAAGGATGTTCCAGATACTGTAATTCCAAAGACTCATATTTCCATAATGTGGCTGCGCTGCTAACGTAACGTAACGATCACGATGGCAGTTCATTGTCATTATGCGGTTGAAATTGTCTAAAGTCGCGTGCCTTGCTAAATCGTTGACCGAATGAAAATAAAACATTTCTGTCATTATATAAATATAAGATAATTGGAATGATAGTATATAGTTAGTAATAGACTCCTATAGAGGAGAGAGTCCTAGCACTCAGTTAACCTTACAGGCTAGGCACTTTTGGCCTCAGCTGAAGTCGTCCATAAAGAAGAGGCTTAGTACATCTGAAATATGTATATAGCTTTCCCCCCGTATCCCAGTTGTTATAAAATAAATGTTTATGTTCGTTGTTTACCCTCGAGATTCAATAGCTACCATCTGTAGCTACACCCCAAGTCGCATTTTGTATAAGGGAAACATCCTTTTATACGACTCAAGATGCTACCCTAGCATTCCTAGTCACGACAATATTTTTTCTGAAACATTCTTCGAAGTTTGGTATGGTTAGGCAAATTCATGTTTAGAGCGTTCATGGGTGAAATTTGTTGCACTGCCTTCCAGGAATCGAGAATAACTCCTGCTGTTGAATCAAATAAGGATCCTTCAAAAACAGACATTCCTTTTCAATTCTATTACTTTCACTATAAACACAATTATGAATTGATTTTCATAAATTTTCTTAACGTATCATTTTGTGCATCATACGCACAGTATTGAGCCAACGCGCTTTTAATAACGATTTAGATGGTTATTATTACTGGTTTTGGGCACTAACCCCAAATTTCAATAAATTCACAATTTCATATCAATATGTTCATTAGAAGACTAGTTATTCAAATTCATTTCTGCATTTGTCTCTATTATGAAACATATCTCTGCTGTTTTGGTGAAGTGATGAATATTTATGGTAGCGCCACAGGGTCTATTTGACCATAAATTTGAATTCTCTACATATTCTATTGAATTGAACTATAATTGAACATTTATACAACTTCAATTGCATCCATTTCTGCATGGCTGTGCTCCAAACAATTCATTTCACATTCTTTTCAGGGTAAAATATAATAAATATTTGTATACAGCAACGGGAAATTCTGTATCACCTTTCTGCTTTTCAGGTTTTCAACAGCTTTGTCCAGTCATCATTCAAAAATTTTAGTAATTAAAGGTTTAGAAAGACTTCGAGCTCTGAGTTGCATTTTTTCGAAATTTTAGAACACCGTTTACTCATTTGATAACAGGTGTGAAGTTATTCACATCCGCAGATGTACTCCAAAAGAAAAGTTAGGTCCATATATTTTCAGATTTTATGAAGGGAATAAACCGGAAAAATGCATTCCAATCAATAAATTCAGTCACAATTATACGATCTCCCACGTTATTTCATTCCTCATATCAATTGTCAGAATTTCAGAACGTGGTAGAGGGGGTAGTTTCTACACAATATTTCGATAACTTTCCCAAAGGAAAGGGTACTGCTTTCTGCTCTCAGGATGTGTTTCATGAAAGAAAAACGAATCGAATGACATCGCCTATATAGTTGGTCAGGCCACCAGAGGGTGGTAGGGGGGGTAGTTCATAGGAAATTATTCAATAACTTTCCCACATGAAAAAGTGCTGCACACTACTTTCAGAATGTGTTTCATGAAGTAAAACTGAATCGAATGACATCCCCCTATGGTTCATCAGGAATCCTGGAGGGTGGTAGAGGGGGTAGTTTCTAGAAAATAATTCATTAACTTTTCCAGATGGAACAGTACCGCATTCTGTTTTTAGTATGTCTTACATAAAGAAAACATGAATCGAATGACATCACCGATAGTATTCAAAGAGCAGTTCTGGTAGAAAACTGTGCCAAAAGCCCAATAAGCTAACAGATATATTTCAGCGGTCGTACGAGGCAGTAGTTGTTTTATGTTGGAGACTTGCCGACGAATATACAGTGCGGCTTTTTTTACTCCCCCTCCCCCTGTTAACTTTTGAACGGTTTGACGTACAAACATGAATGAAAAACCGTTTGGAGGGTTTCACCGATACTACTTTTTGAATAAAAAAAATATGGTGATTGCTCGACAGGGGGCGCGGGGGGGCACATCAATTCAAAAATTTTAAATGACATGGGGGGTCGAGTGTCACATCGTTGAAAAGAGAATTCAATTTCCTTTACAACCATCTAATTTTTTGAATTTCGTTAATATTTTTTTTGCAATTCAAATTCGAAATATCAAATATAAATGCGGATCTGAAAACTAGTCATACCTTGATAAATTTGAACGGTTTGTTGTGGAATAATGAAACCAAAAACATTGCGAAGGGTATTATCGATACTACTTTTTGAGAGAAGAAATATTGCAATTACACTACAGATGGCGCTGGAGGCACATCAACTAGAAAATTTCGATAGGCATAAAAATCGAAATTGGGAAAAATTCCTCAACTAAATTCAAAAATATTCAGATGGTTGTAAAGAGAATTCAATTCTCTTTACTAACTATATACTATCATTCCAATCATCTTATATTTATATAATGACAGAAATATTTTATTTTCATTCGGTCAACGATTTAGCAAGGCACGCGACTTTAGACAATTTCAACCGCATAATGACAATGAACTGCCATCGTGATCGTTACGTTACGTAACAAAGATATTTTGAATCATAAAACAAAACTAGTCTTATGCGAAGCCCTCGTGCTTTCCCATGCTAATTTTGCTGATGTTGTTTATGGACCTTACCTACAACAAGCTGACAGGCGCAGACTACAAGTCTTACAAAACTCATGTCTGAGACTTATAACCTGTACAAGAAGGCGGGATCATATATCGCATCACCTGACTACACTGGGATGGTTGAACATGGAGTCACGGCGCATTCTTCATGCTTCTGTATTATTTCACAAAATAATAACTCAAAACAAACCAAATTATCTTTACAACAAGATTAAATTCCGTACAGATATCCATAATTTAAACTTAAGATTCAGAAATATGCTTACGCCTCCTCGCCACCTAACCTGTCATTATCGTGGATCATTTTCGTATTATATAACTTGGCTATACAATAGGTTACCGCATTCGCTGAAAGATTTATCCCCCTCGTTGTTTAAAGTAAAACTGAAAAATTTGCTTCTCACGAACAAAATTCCAAATATTCTGGGCTTCAAAAGCTGAAATAAAATTGTTCTCCACAATTCCTTCTACACTAATAGTTGTTATTAACGTTTATTTTTCATTTAATATTTACTTAGATTAAACAAAAAGTTTGAATTTGGTGTATGTGCTCAATTGTTATAAGTCGTTGCATGTTTTAGTATAGTTGTGAATATAATTATTTAATAGTGTGTACTCATAAATGCATATATTTATGCGTGCACACTTTTTTTGGTTGGATGGAAGAGCAAGGTCTGACTGTAACACTTGTGGTATGGTCAGAAATTGAATCCTGCCATTTGACGGGGTTATGAATGTAACTTTGTAATTTCCTGTCAATAAAATCTATTATTATTATTATTATTATTAAACGTTACGTAAACGTTAGCAGCGCAGCCACATTATGGAAATATGAGTCTTTGGAATTACAGCATGTGGAACATCCTTTGGGGCAGTTTCTGGAACATCAACGGCAAATATCTGGTGTCTCTTCTGGGCACCATTGGTTCAGAAACCTGAGTGGGCTTGGGAGTTTTTGACCTGGATAATCTTCTGGAGTCCTTGTCTAACTCACGTTTCTTCATCCTCTATTTATTTCTTCAGGAGGAAGCATCTGGATTACTCGGTTCGTCCAGTGCTCCGCTCCTTTGTACAGCCTCTTCATTTTGATTTGCTGCCGACCTTTGAAATCTTTCATTCTCGATACTTTCTGGAATTCTCGCTGGACTCATGTTCAGCATCCTCATTCCACTTCTAGGGAAGGAAACATCTGGATTATTCAGTTCATCCAGTATTCCCACCCTTTTCAAACATCGCAACTTCTCATTTTCAGTTAGTGCCTACAACTGCCAGCCATGTGCCCAAATTTTATTCTCGAAATGCCAGCCAGGGTATTTAGTTGGCCTGATCTTTACTCTCCTCTATAGGAGTCTATTACTAATTATATACTATCATTCCAATCATCTTATATTTATATCATGACAGAAATATTTTATTTTCATTCGGTTAACGATTTATCAAGGCACGCGACTTTGGACAATTTCAATGTCAACCGCATATTGACAAAGAACTGCCATCGTGATGGAATTAGTAAATAACAAGAGTGTATGGAACAATGCACTAAAACAATGCAGAGGGCATTCCTGATATTCACGACAATATAATACCTATAGTGATACTTCTAAACATTTAATCCGTGCCTAATAAAAGTGACGAACAGAACAGATGGTTGTAAAGAGAGAATTGAATTCTCTATTCAACGATGTGACACTCGACCCCCCATGCCATTTAAAAATTTTGAGTTGATGTGTCCCCCCGCGCCCCCTATGGAGCAATAACCATATTTTTTGTTTCAAAAAGTAGTATTAGTGAAACCCTCGAAACGGTTTTTTTTCAAAAGTTAACAGGGGGGGGGGCTAAAAAAAGCCGCACTGTATACATATTGCGTAGGTTGAATAAAGCGTTAGACATGATTATGTTATCCATTTTTTATTAGTAGATAAATGGTCTTTCGCCCAGAGTTAACGGAATTTCAATTCAATCCGTAGTATATGGAGCATGAGTACAATAAGCCACTTTGACATCCGGAACTTCGAAATAATGGACTTCTCCTATAGTATTGTGTTTTTAATATGATTATCTAGTTTTGTTACCACTTGAAATCGAACCAGGACTGCCTGGGTGGAAGGCAACCTCTCTATCACCACGACCACTTTGCTGTTCCTCTTGTGTCTTTAGCTAAGTTACTTTCCTGTTATTGCAAAATTTCTTGCAACCAGTCCTGTTTTTCTGGTTTTTCTTCATGTAATTTATCTTTCTGTTCCGGTGAAACTCGTTGCAACCGATCCTGCTTCCCTTGTCTTTGCAGTTATCTTGTTTCCTTCTATCATTGGAGAATTTTCCGACACAAGTCTTCATAATAGTTATATATGAAACAAGTTCTATGAAGCTGTATAGAGAAACCAAATGAGAAAATAGACTAATCAAATAGAAACAGGAAAGGAAGGCCAACAGAACATATTGTTCAGAATACAAAAATTATCGGATGATAGTAGAATTTCTTCATCAGGCAATAAATCTCAAACAGTATGGAGTATATGTACAAAAAACAAAAAGAAAGATAAGTCTTTAGTCCTACTAAATAAGATTGAAGAACCAGTTACACACCTAGGGGAAATAATTGAATACAACTGAACATTTTTTAGCCAGCCAAAAGTTATTCACAATACCGAATGCCGTAAAGTTGTCCACAATAACACTACTATATTTTTGCGCCAATCTGATCAAACTGAGATATTTAACATACTGAGTGATTGCAATAAAAATATTCTTCTGGCATAAATGGCATTCCATCTCCAAAATTGAAAAAAAATACTGCTTATGTTTGTAATCCCCTAGTGGACATGATTAATGAAAGCCTATCATCTGGAATATTTCCACATGACCTAAATGTAGCAAAAGTAGTACCGGTATACAGAAAAGATTCTATAACTAATATTACTAATATAAACAACTATACACACCATCGCCTTCAAAGGTCTTTGAAAGAGCCATATATAATAGGATACTATTATATCTGCCAATAAATAACATACAGCCCAACAGTTTGGCATGTCCACAGAATTAGCTATATACAATGCAGTTACAGATACCAAAGAAAACGTTGAAAACAAGAACACTCCTGCAGGTCTGTAGTACTTTGATCCTTCAAAGGCATTTGATACGGTTAATCATTCAAAATCATTAAATACGCTTGAAAACTATGGTTTTAGGGGACTTGTTTAGCAAATTATTGAGTCTTATCTGACAAACCGTTCACAGTGAGTATCTGTTATGAAAGATCATGAACTGTAATACTCAAATAAAGTTAATATCGAACAAGGTGTACCGCAATGGTCAATACTTGAACCTATCACATTTTTGCTTTATGTGACTGACCTACCTAGGGCTTTGTATCATGGTAGTGTATATCAGCTTGCTGATGATACTTCTGTTATCATTACGGGAAATAGTATTTCAGAACTTTCAACAAAATGTTCAACTGTGATTAATAAAATTTGTATCTGGTGTGAACATAATGAACTCTAGCTGAACGCAATAAAAACATTTATTACCTCTAAAAATATCAATTCGAAGAAGAATCCTTGTATGAAAAGCTGCAAATAAATCAGTTCCAATATCACAGAATTTCAAATTCTTAGGCGTGATATTGAATGCAATTCTTTGCAGGGACACTCATATAATAGTTATTTATGTATCAAGGGCGTAAAGAAGGCGTTTATGGCCTGTAGCGTGGATGATGGCTCGATGACGTTAGCCGAGGGCCATCACACTCCGAAGGCCTTAAACGCATTTTACGCACGTGATACAGACAAAATTTTATGCACTAGCGGTTTTATAGCGCGAATCACAAATACTGACTTGAATTGCAATGGTCTACACGTTTCATACGTTAGGCATACAATAATTAAGGGTAACTTAATATGAGGAATGTGAAACTATAGTAGCTGAGTGCTATATTGGAAAATCTATTTCAAATAAATAGATCATCACCCAAAAAATTGCCAACGATTATGAACAAATGTTAGAAAGAGTATTGCTCTATTGAACTGAAATGATTCCAATTCGTGTTAGGAATTGCATGAAATGATGTGTGAGTATAGACAATTTGAGAATTTTGTCTTCTTTACGGCCCGCCGGGCCATAATGCGCCCACGGGCGGTAAAGTGACACTTTACGCCCGGCGAACCGGGCGGTAGAGTGTACTTTACCGCCTGCTAGTGCATAAACCTATTTAATAGCAAACTGAACTCAATCTGTGTGGTAATACGCTACCTTACCTTAATTGTCCCGTGGGGATTTTCCTTCGAACTGAGGCGGCTTCATGGAAAGCTTCCCTGTTTCAGAACTGACCCTCACATCTTGTATACCTTTTTGGAATTCATCCAAGTTCAAACCCAGATCTAGCATTGCATCTTTGTCAACCGTTTTTGTGGTGTGCGCAGAATCAATTTGGTTCTCCAACTTACTGATTCTTCCCAGCGAGCACAAAAACATCTCAGAGATGTTAAAAGTAAGAGTTTTTGAGACATCAAACCTCCACTGCGATGTTTTGTTCATACATGAATAGAACGTGTATGTAGGTGCAAATGTCTGCCGCACGCGGCTACTTTTAGGATGTTCTTGAGACATCACAAAAAGCATTTCTTTCACGTTTTTTTCAAAGCCTTTTTGAGGACAGAACATAACATTTTCAAAGCTTTTCGCCTACATTAAATCACTGTATATAAAACATTTTCAGAGATGTTCCCGAGACATCATAAAATGCACTTTTATTTCGTTTTTTTTGTCATCGATTGTACAAATTAACAATAGTCGAAATATACAGAAGACACTGGGGCGATTAATGAAAAAATCATCGATGAAACATATTTTATTTGGAACAAAGAACACACATACAAATTAAAATTGAAATATTTTTTGTGTTTATACAAATTGAAAATTTTTTCAAAAATTGTAAATATCACTAACACTGGTTGTTACCTGGTTTAACTGTATTCAAACAAAACTGTAGATACACTCTCGATAATACAGTGTCCTTGACTAACCACTTTATATAGATGAGGTACATAATGATAATGATGATGATTTCACAAGTCAGAACCGGTATATGTTTTTGAGGTTATATGTCTCTGAATATCGACAATTCACTCCTTACTTTGCAGTTCGTCATCAACTTGAATACTAAATAAAATATTTTGTCTTGACCAAATGTTTCACTTCACTCTAAAAAGACTTCTTTTACGAGAAACAAAATGGGGTAAATTAAGTAAAAACTAGACACCATACTCTCCATCAACTCTAACATCACTGAGATCACATGATCACATTTGCGATTGCGCGAACGCTAGATATATTCTCGGTAAACGTCTCAAGGGTGAACTCTGATATGCCAAATGAAAACATCTACAACATAACCTTTTGTGCACCTCTCCGATACATTCCTCCAAACATAAAAAACGCCACAAAAGAACAAAAACAGAACATTGAATATCCTTTAGGGACCTCTTTGGGAAGTACATATTATCACTCAAAGAAACATCGGCTTGCATACATTTTTAAAACATCTCAAAACCTCCTAGAGATGTTTGTGCTCGCTGGGTTTCCTTTATTTTATCATTTCTGCTTCGATTTCGCCTTTGATTTCATCACTGATTATTTCTTTCATTCTGTCTATTTCTGTCTCGATTTCATCTTTGATTTTCTCAATCTTTCTTCTAATCGATTTGCTACACCACTAAGTTCTTCTTTTGAACCTTCTTTCTGTGTTTTCTTGGAGCTTCTCTTCAAGACTCCTTGTGTTTTGTTGAAGTTCTTCTTCCAGATTATTCGAATTTTCTTGAAGCTTTTCCATTAAGCTCCTTGAAATTTCTTGCAGTTTTTCTTTCAGATTAATCGAATTTTCTTGAAGCTTTTTTTCAAACTCTTCGAATTATGAATGATGATTTTTCAGGTTTTTAGGCCGACGTTTATTTAGAGAAAAACTCGACGTTTCGCCAACACGAGTGGTTGGCATTTTCAAGAGAAATGTTTACAGTTTTGATCACTGAACACTACTTGTAAATAAACGTCGGCCTAAAAACCCGAAAAACCATCATTCATTCAACGATGGCCGCGAAAGCCTTTCACAATCTTCGAATTATGTTGAATTTCTTCTCACAAATGATTCGAATTTTCCAGAAGTTTTTCTTCCAGATTAATCGAATTAATCCTCAATAATCCTTCTGCAAGTCTTGTCTGGAGTGCGGCCAGTTTACCACTCCTTCGGCCAGACGAACTCTCCTCGAACAAATCTTATATTTTTGTCTTTGAACGAGATATCAGTCTGATTTGCACAAAAAAAATTTATAAGTTTGTTGAATTCTGTATGCTTGTTTCACGGGGTACCAGTCTATTGTCTGTTTCACGCGAAAAGTTTGTCGGTTTATTTTTCCAGTACGCGACGAGCACTTATTTAGTTTAAAAATCCCACTTCTGACACCACTGTAATAAACATAGTCTAAACGGGTTTTAACAATTTATTTCGCACATAAACTATAAGTCTAATTTCTAATTTATATCACATAAGTACATCACAATTCATTTATTTCAAACTGGCCTGTTTATCGTGTGTCTCACTGTGAAACTATGCCCTCTGTGATGTTGGCTTGTATACACGTCCATCTCTATCGCGATTGTAGTGGAATTTCCAGAACGGTTACTGCTTGTTCGAATGCACGATTCGAAATGGCTCGACAGGTTCTTAGAAATCGTCGCTGACATTCCAAAGCGATGGTGAGGTGAGATATGTCAATGAGGCGGCAGGTCCGGCCTCAGAAAGATTACAGTACCCACGGCGGTTTTCTGTTTATTTTTTTGTGGCTCGTTTGCACAAAGCTGATCTGTATGAAATGGAACACAATCCTACAACTGGAGTAATTATGATAGGAGATTTCAACGTGCATAACTCTACCTTGCTCAAAGTTTCCAACCAAACAGAAGCAGATTGTCAAGCTGAGGCCTTCATTATTACGTATGGATTAGAAAAGTTGGTCGAGGTATCCTTACGCATTCCTGATGTTAACAACCAGTTTCCCAATACACTCGATCTTTTTCTCACTATCGATCCTGATTCATACTCCTTGTGCTCCACTTTGGAGGAAACTTGGACCACAACCTCATCTATTTTTTTGCTCTTTTTCTACATCATCGAGCAGCACAACACTGTTCCGTCTCATATAACACTACAATTCAGCCAACTGGGATAGTCTCCGCATGTGTTTCTCAGCATTTCAATGGGAAAATAAGAAAAGTGAGAAGTGTACGATCTATTGATATTGATGACATTCCAAACTATATTTGAGAGGGCCCAAATTGATATCACATGTATTATATCACAGACCAAATTATAATTAGTACATATTAACGAAACTGGTGCCCTGCGCATAACATTTGTTCGAATATTTTCACAATATTATAACTTCTAGAATTGAGGCGAGGAATATGAAAATTGATTTTTTTGTGAAAGTGAGGCACAAGAAATTCTATTGGGCAGTAAATTGTAGACAAATGATATTGTAACAATGGGAGGACGAGTGTCCAAAAAAATTACATCGAATCGATCCAAAAGGATTGAATAATCGATCCCTCTTTGGAGATACGTCCCTGTTTGATTAAATAGTAGGTATTTCAAGAATTTTCTTTGAAGAGCGTCCACAGATTTAATTTGAAAGTTTTGTGAAGGAATTATATCAATGCCCCATATTCAAATTTGAAACTCACATACGCATATAACAAATGTGAGAGTTGTCCCAACATTGCGGAACTCCCCAATACTTCTCATAATAAATCCCATCATCCTATTAGTCGATACAATTTTACCAATTTGCAGAGAAAATGTGATTTTACAATTAAACCTAATCCTAAGGTATTTTTTCTCCATGACCCTATTGGTGATGTTATTATCTATTTGGTAAGAAAACATCACCCGTTTCTTTCTTGAAAATGATAAAATGAAATATTTTGAAATATTCAATTGTAGATTATTACAGATACTAATCTACATCCTTTTGTAAATAGCTGCAGTCTGTATTCTCTTTGACAACTCTGAATAACTTCAAGTCATCAGCGTATGAAAGTTTCGAACAGGTAATTTTTTTCGCATATCATCAATAAATAATGGGAGTAAAAACTGGTCAGTACGTGCGGGAGCTATGTTGCTCGACTACAGGGAGCGCCTGCAATATTTCACAGTAACTATCATACGAAGTTCAATGTATTTTGAGGTATTAGCCGGAGAAGCACATATTTTCTGTCAGTTATTCGTCACATATCCTCTTTTCTATGAGTATTACAGAGAAGGTTATTTGAACATTGTCGGAATTATCCGCGATGTTGTTGTTACTCTACAGCATGCTTTTTTCGCTGAGCCCGATTCATTCATAAATAGTTTTCTGTTCGTTGTCAATGGGAGTAATTAAACCCACAACTGCAAGCGGCAACGCGATTGCATGTCAATACGGATAATTGGTATCATCCTGTCAGAATTAATTAATTAAGTTAATTAACGATTCCCGAGTTAAGCCGGCCATTTCTCATTAGAGAACCTCGCTTCACAATTGAATCAAAGAGATTTATTTACAACTCAACAGTTTCCTGATTGGCTATAAGAGAGATGCCGTGTAATTGACGCTCTTTGGAATGAATTCGCCATTGTGCATTATAGGCCAATAAAATCAAATTGAAAAATCTTTTTGTGGAATTAATTTCCAGCAAGCTGGAAATCGTTTCAATACCTTTATTTGGACATGAATGCATGTATTTTGAGTTTGCACCTTCCCAAGTGGTGAGCTTAACTTTTGGTATCCAAAAAACCGCCAAAATTTATCAATCTTTTTAGTTTTTTTGCTTATAGCTGGAAAACGGTGCGTCGGACGGAAAATTTAATTCTATTCAATAATATAGAAGAGTAAATTTAGCGTCGAATGATATCTGAAAACATCAAAATCGGTTTAGTGGTATAGCCGAAAGCGAATATTAAAAACGAAGAAAATTTCGTAGTTCGGTGAAAACTTACTTTTCCTGGCTTTCTAATAGTACGAGAGCTAGCAACGTCGGGAAAACAAGAATTTCATGTAGGCCAATTTTTAGACATGCTATCTCTCTCACTCTCCGTCCGACGTCATACGGGCTATCTGGCAGGCGGTAGAGGTTGCGTTCGTAAGTGTGCATCGTACCTATACTTACAGGTAAAATATTGATTTTTCAAATTAACTTAATAGGGTTTCTTTTTTTGCCAGACGCTAATTTTATCTGAATTTTTTTTTGCAAAATATTTTAGTATGACTGAAAGGACCTCGCACCGTTTCAATGGGAAATTGGCTTTCGGTAAATTTTCTCGAATTTTTTATATATTGTAGAATTTATGATGCTGATCAAATGTCTCCATCTAAATCTAATCTAAATTCAACGGTTTAGATTATACAGGATGCTAAAGTTGACTTTTCCAAATTTTCAAATGTCTATTGTGAAGTCATTTTGACGAATCTATGAACCAAATCAACTAAGCAACGATTATTCATACGGCCGAAACAAATCCACTATGAAGTATAATAATTCCTTCACAGACCCACGATATGCAGGTAGAGTCCAAAGGTAGCAAGTTTATTAGTGATTTCTAAAAACTGAGCGGTGGAATTTCATTAATTTCCAGATACGAGGGCTGACAATAAAGTAAGGTCTCCAATTTTTTTTTTCATAGAAAATGACATTTATTTACAAAAAGCGATACACCGTTGGAAAGGCCAAGGTCTTGGCTACTTTTCTACATAATCGCCATTTTTTTCCAACACCTTGCGCATCCGCACGATGAACTTGTCTATGCCGGCAGAATACCACTCTCCGTCCGCCTCGCGCAGCCAGGTGTTGACCTCTTTCTGAACCTCCGCGTCACTATCAAACTTCTTCCCTCCGAGATGTTTTTTCAGGGCGGGGAACATGTGGTAGACACTGGGGGCCACGTCGGGACTATAGGGAGGGTGATCGATGATTTCCCAGCCAAATGTCTTGAGCAGGTCAAGGGTAACGTTGGCTGTGTGCGGGCGCGCGTTGTCGTGGTGAAATTTCACTCCTTTGCTCAGCAATCCCGGGCGTTTGTTTTTTATGGCACGACGAAGCTTTTCCAGGGTCTCACAGTACCTTGCTGCATTGATAGTGGTTCCCCTTGGCATGAAATCCACCAACAATACCCCGTGGCGATCCCAAAACACCGTAGCCATCACCTTGCCGGCTGACAGTGTCGCCTTAAACTTTTTGGGTTTCGGAGAATCGCTATGGCGCCATTGTTTGGACGACTCCTTTGTTTCGGGTGTGTAGTGATGAGCCCACGTTTCATCCCCCGTAACAAACCCTTCCAAAAAATCATCGCCTTCCTCTTCAAAACGGGCCACAACTTTGGTCGCACATTCCACGCGCCGCTTCATGTGGTCTTCGGTCAGCTGTTTCGGCACCCATCGGGCAGAAACTTTGTGGTACTGCAACTTGTTCACAAGGATATGACGGATTGTTTCGCTGCTACACACTCCTCCAAGCTTCTCTTCCAAGTCCCTAATTGTCGCACGGCGGTTTTTGAGCATTTCTGCCTCCACTGCTTGAACAATCGCATCCGAGACCGACGGTCGGCCACTTCTCTCCTCGTCGTGAACATTAGTGCGCCCGGAATTGAACTCGCGGCTCCACTTACGCACGTTTTTTATGTCCATACACTTTTCCCCGTAAACTTCAACTAGTTGACGATGGATTTCAATAGGTGTCACCTTTTTCGCACTCAAAAAACGTATTACAGAACGCAATTCGCACTTGGACGCTGACGCGAGTGGTACCTCCATCGTTGACGGCTGCTCAGCCAAGACTGAGCGGTCGGGGAAGCCTCACCCAGCAGCAAAGTGGTAGTGGGGGAACCAAGGAACACGGCGGTGTTGCCAGATTTCGCCTAGCGCGTGATCCGGCGAAGTTGCAGCGTTGGAGACCTTACTTTATTGTCAGCCCTCGTATTTCGAAGAACACAAATTTCGAATCGAGATGATGTTATTAACATCTCCTGAATCAGACTGACATATTACATACAAGACGTTCTATTCCTCATGAAGCCGCGTCCGTCTTGCTTATTGACATACCCAAATACATGGAATTCCGGATAACTCGGTGATAAACTGGATTGTTTATGATGAAAGTTTACTCTTCAGTTACATAAAATATACAGGGTATATCAAAAATAGTGACACTTGCTGATGATTTCTTTGAAGTAGTTGTGCTTGATTCGTTTTATTGATGAATTTCCATAAACTCATATTCTTTCGACACAAATATTCTGAATTATTTTGAACAATTTACTGTGGAATGTTTTTTATATGTATGAATCTATATTTACCACAAGTAGTAAAATAACTTTAGTGGCAAAGGTAGAATATTGCAAAAAATTAACAAAAACAGTAAACTACAATATATTATACTTAGGTAACGAAATTTAATACTTATTTTATTACAACAGATGTTTCGTACCTATACGAGTGTATTACATTGGCGTAACAAATGTCAATTTCATTATTCCTACAAGAGAATTTTAAATGATTTATTTTCAGATTCCAGATAAATGTATATGGAATTTTAGAATGAACCCTAACATCTGTGTTTACATATCAATCAATCAATCATCCATTTGACTACATTATATACGCAGATTACATTTGTAGCAGGTCATACATTCATCTAATAGTAGATTCAGAAGAAATATATAAAAAGGGTAAAAAGGTAAAAAGGACGATTTCACAAGTAATAAAAGAAATTATCAAATGAAAAAAAAAACAGAGTATATTATCACATCACAGCACTCTTGGATTAAGCTAGTTAATGGACGGTTCTTTTTCATACTTTAGTTATGCAAAAGATGGACAGACTTAGATTATATGGGAGAAAACAGTTCCGCTTGTATGATTTTACATATCAAACCTGCGATATTCTTTGAAAAGAAGAACAATTTATGATGAAGAAACTGCACATCTGCAGAAGAGTACTTGCTTTTACGGCAAAGCCGCTCAGCTTATTTGGTACTCTACTGATGCCGCATCAGGTTAAGCATCAAAAACTATGGTTGTACTGGCAGGATTGTAGTATGTCTTAACGTATTCCAAATATTTGAAGAGAATTGTTGAAAATGTATGTTGAATATTGCACTAGCTGAGACTGATTGGCACCGGCAAAGACTACCATGCGCGGAAGACTGATGACGCAGATGTCACCATGCACATGCGCTGCTCCTTGCCACTCCTTTGTGCGTGCGCCTGATTTGAACGGTCTGAGTCTGGGGGTGTTTTTCGGAATCGAATGCGATCCGGTTACTTGGAGTTCTACTGTTTCTATGTAACGTACTCTACAACTTTCATTCCATGGGGTTTTTCAATAGGAGTATCTGTTTTCAAGATATGACGTCTTGGATAGCCGCAAAAGGTAAGTTTGCATCGAACTACGAAATTTTCTTCGTTTTCAATATTCGATTTATTTAGCACCAAACCGAATTTGATGTTTTCAAATGTCATTCGACGCAGAATTCAGTTCTTTACATTTTTGACTGGAATTATATTTTCCGTCTGATGCACCGTTTTCCAGTTACAAGCAAAAAACTAAAAACAGTGCAAAAATTTGGCGGTTTTTCGGCTATCAAGAGTTATGCTCATCTCCTGGGATGGTGCAAACTTATATTACAAGCATTTAGGACCAAAAAGGGTATTCAAATGATTTCACGCTTTCTGGAATTACTTACTCAAAATATATTAATTTGATTGGCCTATTATTCACACTGAGGAAAATTTTGATCAACCATAGATATCGAATAACCCCAGCATGAAACTCTAATTACATAGGGGACAAGTGCTCGTTATCACCTGTGTTATAAAGTCGACTTTGCTGATTACCACTCACTTGGGATTAGTAGAAATTATGGAATAACTTATATCTTCGAACTTTGATACCACTAGGGAGCGCATCTACCTACACGGGGAAAAAATCATTATTCCCAAGCGAATATTTAATTATGACAAGTAAAAACTTTTATACTATATGGAAAAGCTCTCCAACTAACCTGCTACACCGAATCTAACCTTACCGAACATAACTTGCCATTATTAAGTTAATTTCAGCAACTGTAACCACTTGCCACTAATTGATTGGTAAACCATCCATAATTAAGTTTTTTATTTCGTAAATGAGTAATTTCTTATGAATAATCACCAGTAACTTGTCACTTGAATCACTTGAAACATACCTTCATGTATGACATCAAAGGTAAAATTGCACAATATGATCACCAAAGCGATTTAACTGAATATTTCACAGAATGTTTGAAATACGATAAAATCACTGTATCAATCGAAATTTTAGCGCAGAAAAGTGTGTAACATACTTTTCTTGAAAAAATGTGTCATAGTAGTCACTTCACAAATACACCAAAATACGCCAATAGATGGAAACGTCTCACGTATTTTACAATATAAATATTCCGTATTGATACTATTAATAATATATCTTAAGTAAATTATTAATTTTTTAACTTCAATTCATTCAAGTTGACAGAAGTAAGCAATCAAAGAGGCTAAACTAACAAGGAGGGTTTAATAAGCTCTAGCCAATCAGAATCTTGTAGCATCAATGCGTCATAGTGACGTACTTGGATATGAGTACAGAGTCGAACTCGAACCAAGCAACAAAACTGTCAGCAGTAACTCTCATATACCAAGAGCTAGTACGTCACTGTCTATAGAGAACGGCGGCCATGACACATCCAACTACGTCACATTTCGTCACAAATGTTCTTTCATCTCTTTCTATCAGTGTCCCCATTGTCTCATGGGGATTAGACTCTCCTGTTAACTAATGTTTAGTCTCCTTGGTAAGCAATCACATTTGACAGCTGTCAGATCGCAAATGAAAAGTGCGACGTTGCCAAATTTTTCGAATTCACCAAAACATGATAAGATAAAATTGCACTGTATAGTTACTTTGGCAAAGGAAATAGAACTTTCATAGCCAGCATCTTTTTAAATTTCACTTTTAGTGATTGAATAACCAACAACCTGGTTAGCTACTAGATAGGTTGGTTCATTTAGGTTGGGTTGTGTCCGTTCCTTTTAGGTTAATGAATTTGGTACATGGCCACAAGTGGGCCGAAGGCGTGTCTCTTTCTTCTGGTATTTATAAAATGCGAGCGCAGCGAGCATCTGCTATGATTTCACCTTTTCATACTGATTAGTGATTCAATTTCCACCAACTTGGATAGCTAGGTTAGTTCGGTTAGGTTAGGTTGTGTCCCTTCCTTTTACGTTAATAAATTCGGTCTATGGCCGCAAGTGGGCCAGAAGAAAGAGACACCCCGAAGGCGTGTCTCTTTCTTCTGTTAATTTATATATGCGTGCGAAGTAAGAATTTTCTTCGATTTATCTTTTCCATACTAATTAGTGATCGTATTACCAGCAACTTGGATAGCTATTAGCTAGGTTAGTTTGGTTAGGTTAGGTTGTGTCCCTTTCTTATACGTTAATAAATTCGGTCCAGGCATATTAATTTAGATATGCTAGCGAAGCGAGAATTTGCTTTGATTTCTCTTTTTCATATCAATTAGTGATTGAATTACCAGCAACTGGAATAGCTACTGGCTGGTTTAGTTAGGTTAGATTGTGTTCCTGTTTTTACGTTAATAATTTCTGTCAAATACTGAAATGTTAGGTTAGCTTAGCTTTTCCATGTCATATTCGACGATTGCGCAGCTTTGTTTAGGCTGTGCGCAGGTCTGCGTAGACTTTGCGCAGGTTTGTGGGTTTGCGCAGGCTTAGAGCAAGCATCTGCTTTGATTTCAGTTCTTCATACCATTCGCTTGGTTAGATATTAGCTTGTGTCCCTTTTTAACGTTGAGAAATTCGGTCCGTAAACGAAAACCTATTAATTTGAAAGGCACACCCCAAGGGCGTACTAAATAAATAATAGTGGCATGTCTGAAATTCAAATGATTTATCGTGTTAATTTAATGAATGTTTTCTTATCATTAATATCTGAAAAAAAAACGAATTTTAGAATCGTTGATACTTCTTTCTGATAACTAATCACGTTATTTTTACTTGGTATGCAGGAATTTAAAAAATATAACTGACAACGTCGCTCTGTGCTCTTCCGAATATTTGACATTAGACGTTAAAATTATATAGACGTGAATAAGAGTGATTTTAAAATTGAATGTAACAATAATTTCATTATAAACCATTATTCTGTGTGATTTTGTTTGCAAATCGCTGTTGGTATGGTTCGAAATTGCTATTTTATTGTGTTCTAGTATCAGTTAGAAATCTAATAGTTGTGAAAGGTTTAATCAAATTGCTAGTGTTTGTGCATTTATACACACTACCATTGAGCATTTTTCAAAAAAAAGTGTCTTCCAGGCATTTCCGCAGAAAATTTTCAAGAGATTAATCGTTTTTGATGTATCTGGAATCATCTGTGAAATTTTCACTTGTAATCTCCCAAGTGCTTGAATTATTGCCGGAAATTTTTCGAGTACATGAATTTTTTGAAAATTACCCGAGTCGCGCAGCGACGAGGGTAATTTTCTTAAAAAATTCATGTACGAGATAAATTTCCTGGAATTAATTCAAGCACGCGGGGGATTCGGTAAGAAAATTTTACACCAAAATATATCCAACAATTCATAAGAAATAACTAACTATGGTTCACCTGAACTATTTATATGCATAGTACAAAAAAGATGCATGAAAATATTGATATGTAAAACACACTTAACAAAATTTCAATTTGATTTTTTTAAATTTTTTCAAAAAAAAAGTAAAAATGTTCTTTGCTCCACTGGGAATTGAACTAGTGACCACACGACCACGAGGCGGACACTTTACCGACTCGCCACGGGGCCTTTGGTTTACATGTAGACAACTGGTGTATTGAAGTGTTTCTGAAATTTGATTTCAGAATTTGCAAATTCTGCGATTATCGTGAAGAAAATATTCAGACACATTCGAAATATTTAATAAATACATAAATATGAAATATTATCTCATTTCAAATGAAAAATACAATTCCATTTGTACATCAAAGCAAAATATAAACTATCACCTGTCAAATATTTGACAGAAAAATTTCCGCTTATTAATTTCGGCCAGGGTACCCAGGAGGATAAAAATTTCCGGAAATTTTTTGGGTTGCCATGGCATCTAAATAAGAACGAATGTTTTGGTTCTCTCTAAAAGTGAGGTGTGAAATTTTCAGTAGTAATATCCCGACAAAATGCTGAATTTTCAAAAAATACTTGCTGTCACGAAAACTGTGTTGATTAGAAACACCACGAGAGCTTGCTCGAGTGGTGTCTTATACAGCAACACAGTTTGAGCGACTGGCAAGGTGAAAGTACTTTGAAAATTCTGCATTTTGAAGGGATATTCGATCAGACAATTTCACGAATACATTGAACTATTATGGACTAAATGCGTATTGCAGGAACGTTTCTCTATTCACAGAAATTGTTGTAACTATGGAAACGTATAAATAAGGAAGAAGCGAACATAGATTTGAAAATACCACGGGCTGGAGACAGTGTTTTCGAAAAGTCCTTTTCTCATTGGTTTGAATTCAAAAAATGATGGCATTTGGTTGGTTTATATAATGTGAGGAAAATTGTCAGCTAAATCGCTTTGGTGACCATATTGTGCAATTTTTCCGACATCAAATGTTGATGAGAACGAAGTATATTATATCTTTGGCATATTGTCAAGTACCAAAATTAAACTCCTGTCAGACAAATGTCAAGTAATTTTGAAAGACTTCAATTTGAAATATTCAGATCTATCGATAATAGATTTCGCTAATAGCATAAAAAACTAGTTCAAGAGTACAGGGGCGTACTATTTTTTTTGTCAGGGGACAACTTGAAAATGGAGTATCAAAAACGACTGGGAACTATAAATTATGTCCAAAGAACTGCCCAAGAGGCTATACAATTGTATAGGGCTATTAGAGAAATTACTCTGAAGGACATTTCAGAAATACTTGGAATTCCAGTTTCCACTGACAAAAATTTAAAAAAGCCGTAAATGGGTTTGTTTGGACCATTATAGTAAACCTTTCATCAATTTGTTTTGAAGTTGCCAGAGAAAAGTCCAACATGATGAATTCGTGAGGAATCGAACATGTTTCAAGTAAACCCAAAACGGGGTAACTAGAAAAATCAAGTGAATTGCATTTCTTTCGCTAGGCCTCCAATACATTTTGGTCGACAAAAATCTATTTCACTGTTCTAAGATCATCAGGGAGGTCAGAAGAATTGGAAGACATACTCTTCAGAAGCAATTTCACACTGTAATGAGGAATTGTTGGACTATTTCTTGTGCGGTGAAACTTTGAAAATATTTTTCTGACCTAAAACCTGTCATTGGTATGGCATGTTCATTTCATTGAAAATATGAACAGGATGTTCATAAATTCAGTTGTGGAATCATCTTCGACTGAAAGTTGGAATTTAGTCGCTATTTTCCATCGTACAAGATAACCTCTCTTGGAAGGGATTCACTTTTTAAAGAGAAACATTCCCAATTAAAAATTGAATCGATACATGACTCCTCTGGAAATGGAAAAACCCTACGATAACAACTACTTCCCCTGCTAAAGCCACACTGGACATTGAACTACATCTGATAGAAATAAAGTTTTACCGCACAAGAAATAGTCCAACAATTCCTCATTACAGTGTGAAATTGCTTCTGAAGAGTATGTTTTCCAATTCTTCCGACCTCCCTGATGATCTTAGAAGAGTGAAATAGAGTTTTGTCGACCAAAATGTATTGGAGGCCTAGCGAAAGAGATGCAATTCACGCATCAATGGAATGGGCGTTTTTCTGTGAGTGATACTTCTAAATAACATTCTCCCTTATCTCATTTATAGATAAGAATCCCCAATGGAAACTGGACATTTAATAAATAATCAACTATCTGAATGAAAATGCAAATTTTCACTTTAAGATTTTTTCTGCAAGTTATACCGGGTGTCAACGAATCTATTAGACAAGTCATAACTTCTAGACCATTAGGTGTATCAAAATGAGATTTGGTATAGGTAAATGGTATGTGAAGAGGGGAGTTTTCACATATTTTTTCTTTCCGGTCACTTCCGGTTTCACCGGAAATGGCTCCGGTTCTAAATTTTTAAAAGGAACACCCTGTATATTGTAACATTTTTGGATTTCTGAGATAATTCTATATCAGAATGTGACATTTTGGAACCTAATATTTGTTGTTGTTGATTTTGAGAAATATTATTGCGTAGAAACTGTCTTTGGGCCAAGAGGAGGAAATCCTGCTATTTAAAAAAAAAATCACGAAGCCCCTGTTTTCGAACAAAAAATGAAACTTATTCATATCTATCATACTAGTCACGAAAACTTCGCGATTGTAATATTCTGATATCACCTGAGGTCCTTAGATTAGTTTGCTTCCGATCATGGCCACCTAAATGTAATTTCAAAAGTGACCCAAAAAAAATTAAGTAGACATAAAAACTTTCGAAAATGTCACATTCTGATCTAGAATAGTCTCAGAAATCCAAAAATGTTACAATATACAGGGTGTTCCATTTAAAAATTTATAACTGGAGCCATTTCCGGTGAAACCGGAAAGTGAAAACTCTCCTCTTCACATACCATTTACCTATACCAAATCTCATTTTGATACACCCAATGGTCTAGAAGTAATTACTTGTCTTATAGATTCGTAGTTCAATGTCCAGCTTGGCTTTAGCCGGGGAAGTAGTTGTTTTCTGTTAGATATTACAAAAAAGTAAATTAAATTTTAACGTAGGGTTTTTCCATTTCCAGGGGAGTCATGTATTGATTCAATTTTCAATTGAGAATGTTTCTCTTTGAAATAAAAAAATCAAGTTTAATTTTTTTTTTTTCGAAAACCGGGGCTTCGTGATTTTTTTTCAAATAGCAGGATTTCCTCCTCTTGGCCCAAAGACAGTTTCTACGCAATAATATTTTTCAAAATCAACAACAAATATTAGGCATACACGAATGTTCCAAAATAGAGATCAAGTTACCCCGTTTTACTGTATTTGACATTAACTTATTTTCAAGTAACACTAATTCATCTGAGAGGTATACGCTATATGAATAATCATAGTACATAGTCATTTCAGATTAACTTTTTATTGAAAGACACAAAAATGGGAATTGAAGAAAGTGTAGAAGGATATCATTTTAAAAATCAGTTTAAATGAAAAAATTTTAATTTACTGAACGGATCACAAATAATACTGAGATCATGAAAGGAACATAGAGTTTTTTTAAATTTGTGTTGGATGATTTTGAAATTTTCGTATCTATAACTGGTTAACCGTCACCTTTCAAAATGCATTTAAAGAGATGGACTATACTTGTTTCTGAGTAGAAAAATAATTAATAATAGAATAGAAACACTCTATTTTGAATTTAATGGAATTGAAATTTTCCAATCTGCTATTCAAAATAACAAAGGAAACAATAACAGCTACGCATTAATTCTTATGGGCTGAATTTAATAATGAACTTGTTTCTGAATCTAATACAAATGAGCGAGAATATTTATATTGGCAGATGGAAGTAACTAACTGCAATCAGTAAACCAAAATATATCTTACGCTATAAATAAGAGTCATTATGACCAAAATTCTAACCGAAATAAAGTGACTATGCAATTAAACTGAAATTGTGAATGAAACCTGAATTGACTGTATCACTGTTTGAATTCACTTCCATCGCATGTCATTTGGTTCGTATGGACTTCTCATGGAAACTCTAATTTCAAAGAGATATAATGTTAATAAATTGTTGTATTGCAGTATGATCGGAAAACCGAACTGTATTTCATTCAGTATTAGAATTCTTCACAGTACACCACAAGCTTTTACTGTGTGTCGGTTGGCTTTGCCTGTATTAATAAATTGTTGTATTGCAATATGATCGGAAAACCGAACTGTATTTCATTCGGTATTAGAATTCTTCACAGTACACCACAAGCTTTTACTGCGTGTCGGTTGGTTTTGCCTTTATATATTATTGCTTGCATTTTTCTGTTTAAATAAACTACTTGCCAGATGAAGTGGGACAGCCCAAAAATTTACTAATTTTGACCAGCTATAACTTGGATTTTTCTTGGCAGATGTTGGATTTTCAAACAGGGGTGGAAAGCTTATCCGTGGTCTATGCGTCATTGGCGTCGGGTTCTTCTTTTTGCAATTCGTTCTCTTTGCACAGCGTGAGAATTTAGAGCCGGAAACATTTCAAATATTTTACCAATAATTTAAGAAATGTGACGGACCCTTGAATCTTTTTTCAGATGTTGGGTGAATTGTTGGGCCGATACCTAGAGATATCTTTGATAAATTGCGTTACTATGGAAATTTCGCCATTTTATGAAATTCCGTTATTATTTTAAAGTGAGAACTTTTTTAGTTATACAATAGCAGCCACCATCTAAACTACAACAAGGGATATTTCTACTGAAGATAATTAACACCAGTGGCGCGCAAAAAGGGGTTCATGATATTTAGAAACAAAAATTCGTTTTTATTGAAAAAATTCAACAGTTTTATTGATCGTTACAGTTAAAAAGGAATCATCATCATCATTTAATTAGCATGATGCTGACAAATTCAGAGGCGTGCAAAAGGAAAGTATGTAATGTAGACAAATTAAAAAACCACTTTCATTATTTTTTTTTTCATTTTTTACTCATTCATTCAAGATAAGCATCCATGTAATTCCTTGGCGTATAAAAGAGGATCCAAAAAGTTTGATTCATATGGAAACATTTTTAATAATTAATAAGTGTTGTTCTTTGTTCGCCCACTGAAAAATTTCTCAATCGTATTTTAATCGTATTTTAATCCCTGACCATGTACGGGCCTACTGGTAGTGTCAGTGAGTAGTTAACTTCTATATTTATCAATTCTGCATTGGAAAGTCGCGACATTTCTTTCGACATAAAAATAATGCAATCTAAATTTCAAAATGTTATTTCTGCATAAAAATGTCACTAAGGACATTAGACATTAGATTGCATTTTAAGTTGAAACAAACATCAATTGTTGTTATCGTCTAAATACCACGACTTATCAGTGCAGATTTGGTGAAAATTTTAAGATTGTGGCAAATAAATTACACATTAAGAGAGATTGCCTACTTACTTGATGTCAAGAAATCATCTGCAGGAAGAGCTTTGCCAAGAGAAGCTAACAACGGTACTGCTGCTTACTGACACGTCGGAGAAAGTCGTGTGTCACTGAGCTGAAGTGGTTGGGATTCCACTTTTATTTAAACTGTAGGTCCCGAATCTCCCTTGCTCGCACAAGCTCTGCTTTTGAGGGGTTTTCTCCGAAAACCTGGGAGTTTCGTAAAAACAAATTTTTACAAAAGTCGAAAAATAACAAATCCTCGTCAGGACCGAGCAATAGTAGGTACGCATTGCAATCAGAAATAGGGTTTGGACCGCCAAAAGAATCGGAGCGCACCTACAGTTACATGTTTCAGCAAACGCTATCAGAAGGCGCCTACATGACCAGGGATTGAATGCTCGTTGTCGGGCAAAATGGCCCTTTTAACAAATATTCACCGGGCGAACAGAAGAAGATAGTCCGAAGAACACATGCATTGGCACCGTCGGTGGAGAGACTGTCTTTTCGCTGATGAATGTCGTTTCATCCTGTATAATTCTTACAGCCGATTGTTAACTTGGCGGATACGGGGAGAATGTTTCTTAGAAAGAAACATGCGTCCCCAATTTGCATTTGGCGGTGGTGGATTGACAGTTTGGGGTATTCAACACAACGGAAAGACAACTCATGTGGTGTTTCGAGGCAATGTTAACAGCAGAGTCTACCTGAATGAATGTCTGATTCAGGAAGTTCTTCCGCATGCTCGAAATCATGGCGACGATTTTGTTCTTGTAGACGATAATGCTTGGCCTCATCGGGCAGTATTAGTAAACAGGTATCTGCAAGACCAAAATGTTAATCGTAGTGAATTGCCTCCCAGATCTCTAGACTTGAATTCTATTGAGCACGTCTGGAGTTGCATGAAGTTGGAGTTTTTCCGAAGGAAACGTCAGCAAGAAACTCTTGACGATCTCGACAGGATGGACCTCTGGGAGGCAGTTCCTATAGAACTAATCAACGAATTAATTTCGAGCATGCCAAGTCGTTGTCAGGCAGTTATTCAGGCTAGAGCCTTACTAAATAGGATTGATATTCTTGTTTTATAAATATTTGGGGTTTCTATTTGGCTTTTTAAATAACGTTTTCTCATGTACGAGAATACATGGATCCTTTTCTGTACGCCGATGAATTCATTAAAAAGAAATCAATTACATGTATGCACCTTGTAATAAATGAAAAAAAAGAACCACGAATTTTAATTTGTCTACATTACCAAATCCCCTTTTGCATGTCTCTGAATTTGTCAGCATCATACTAATTAAAGGTATGGCACCTTTCCAACTGTAATGATCAATAAAACTGTTGAAATTTTCCCACTAGTGCGGGAAAGTAAAATATGTCAATTTATCGTTACTAAATGTACATTTCATTGATTTTACATGTATATTACTATTCACACTAATATAGGTTTTAATATTCAATCTAACCCAGACTATTTTTCATTCATTGGAATGAAGAAATTGCGATACTTTTATATATCTACCCTATACATTTCTCAAAATCAATCCACATAACAATCAAACTAAGCTGAGTCAAGTGGTTTGGTGTGCTAACCAAAGATTTGTTATGACAACCATGTTGTCATCAAGACGTCAAAGTTTCAAGTCGAAGCGTTGTCGAAGTGTCTGATTCTGGCATTTTTCAAATTATTTTCAATAAAAGCAATATTTTAATGGATTCGTCAGACGAAGAGCTCTCAGAAGCAATATTAAAGGCAGCAGATGAGGTAAATTCAGACCTGTTACCAAGTAAATCGCGAGAAAGATACGAACAACAATACAACCAATTTTTAAACTGGTGTAAGGAAAAAGGAGTGAATAGCTTCAGAGAAGATGTTTTTTTGGCGTATTTTTCCGAGCTGAGTAAGGTACTGAAATCCAATACCCTATGGTCGCGTTACTCGATGGTGAAATGTTTAGTTGAAATGAAACAAAACCTGGACATAAGCAAGTTTCATAAATTGACATCGTCCCTAAAAAAGCAAAATGTTGATTTTCGACCACATAAAGCGCAGAATTTTACCAAAGAAGACATATCCGAGTTTATGCTAGCCACTGATGAGATATATCTTATGATTAAAGTAAGTACCATTTTTGCTTTAGCCGGCGCTCTTCGCAGAGCGGAGCTTGTGAAAATCACGCTTGACGAAATTAAAGATAAAGAAAACCTAATTATTGTGAAAATTTCCGATTCGAAAAACCATACCTCAAGATCCTTTGTTATATCTGAAGAGATAAATAATGGATTTTTTTTGAAGTTCTACAGAAAGTATGCAAATTTACGGCTTCCTACCACCACACACCGTAATTTTTTATCAATTACAAAAAAGGCAAATGTTCTGTTCAGTGCATAGGCGTAAACACATTTGGTAAAATGTTGGCAGAGTTCGCTACCTACTTAGGCCTACCTAACCCAGAACGTTTTAGACGATCCTCGGCAACGTTTCTAGCAGATTCAGGCGAAGGGATAACCAACATAAAACGTCTTGGAGGATGGAAGTCAACTGCTGTTGCTGAGAGTTATTTGGAGGACTCCGTAGAATAGAAGAAAACCATCTTGAATAAAATTCTTTCATGTACTGGCAACTTGCAACCGATGCCGTCTCCGTCATCTTCATGCACTTTGCAATCTACGAGTGTTACTCTTAACAGCCAGTTACCACCAACTAACTACTCTGGACCGGCTATTCTGACGCATTTGCAGAATGCAACAAATTGTGTTTTCAGATTTCAAATTGTTCAATTAAAAAAGGTCCCATTTTTTAAATAAAAATGGAATATCATAAAATGACTATATTTCCATAGCAACGCAATTTATCAGAAATATTTCAAAGATATCTTGAGGTAAAAATAGCGAAATTGTGAAAATACGTATAAACGAAAAACTTATAAATATAAAATTGTGAAAACAGAATTGAATTATCTTTCAATGATGTGTCATTATATTTAAATTGATGTGCCCCACCGCTTCCCCTATCGGGCAATCGCAATGTCATTCATTTCCAAAATAAGTGTCGGTTAAAAGGGGAGGGGAGTCTAAAAAGATCCGCACTGTACATACAGGCCGTTTCTTTCATCCTGTCTTAACATTGCTATATTCTAAACCATAGAAGAGATACGAAGACGATCAAATGGGAAAAAAGGGATCTATTTTTGGAGAGCATTAACTTGGTCGATAATGGTGTATTCATAAATCTTCGATGTGACGTTTCGTGTCTTTGCTGCCACCATCAAGTAATTGTTAAAAACAAGGACCTGTCCTCTTCATTACAAATATTGATAAATCCAAATACAGGGTGTCAATTTGAAAACTTTCCACCCTTAATATCTTCCTTCCAGTAAATAATATGAGGAATCGAAAAAACAGAACAATTTTATTGTCGAGGGGGGCTTTTTCAAGGAATATTTGTAGCCCTCGTGGTTCAACCCCCTAGGAGTGGTAGATGTTACCCTTAGAATTTTAAATGGAAAGGGGGGTCAATCAAGTGGCACATCATTTTGATTGGCCTTCAATTCTTCTTCCAATGATACCGTGACGTTTTATTTTTTGATGAGCAGTTTCCGAAAAATGGCGCTCTGAACGTACACATGTAATTAGAATTTGCCTTTTCTGAGTTGTATTATTGTATAGACTCGTTTTAATAAAAATACAAGAGTTGGTGGCACTTTTCCTTGAATAACAGGAATACGCGTGGGATTTTTTATTTGTTGGTTATTTTCCTTTCACAAAATATAATTTAATTTGCGGGAAAGACATCTCAAACATGAAATCTTCGTACGCTTACCTTACAAACTGTTCGAAATTTCGTCCATTTTGCTCAAAACAGTAATACATTCTGTTTTCGAACTCCCCTCTAACATTACGGAAAAGTTCACTAGGAATTGACTGGCGTGCTGCTTTAATTCGTATTTTAAGTTCTTGAATATCAGAAGGTTGTGTTTAATAAACAAAGTATTCAAGATGCCCCCAAAGAAAGAAATCTAAGGTGTTAAATCCGGTGATCTCCGAGGCCATTCAACTGCTCCCCTTCTGTCAATCCATCGATATCTTCCTGCTAGAAATGTAACAGATCCTCCTGCAAAAGTTTATTACCTTCTGCATCATTTTAAGTTTCTAGCTCGAGAGTTATAAAAGGATCGATAGTCTCTTCAAGCATTTCAAGGTACAGATTGCCAGTCAAGTTTTCTTCCAGAAATAATGGACTCGTAATGGCATTTCCAAGAATACCAGCCCAAACATTAACTTTTTATGGGTGTTGTGTATGGCCTTCCTGAAAAATAGGTGGGTTTTCGTCACTCCAATAGCAACAATTTTGTCTGTTGACATTGCCATTCAGAAAAAATGAGCACTCATTGCTGAAACATATATCAGGAGATTAGGGATGGTATTGACTCGATGAGACATGATATCACAAAACCCTATCATAATCATCCTCGTGGAGCTCTGGAAGAATCTGCATTTTATATGTATGAAATGTATGCATTTCCAATGCTTTTCTTACAGTCTCACATGACATTCCTGTCTGTTCTGATACTGATCGTAAGGAGCTCGTGGGCTTCGCAGCAAATGCTCTAAAAACTTCAATTTGAGCTTGTTCACTTAGTACTCTCGGGTTAGTTCTTTTTTTAATTTGTCAGTGAACTTTCCACTTTCCAACTTCTCCTTAAATTACATTAATTTCAATTTTGTCTTGAAGAATGTAAACCATTTTTACACTTTTATACACTTATTGAAGTAATCCCTACTAGGTAAAACTGTATTCACAATACTACCACATCGTTCCAATCTGATAAACAATTTTTTTGCCTGAAAACAAACTTTTTACAGCAGAAGTAGCAAAAAAGGAACACAGAGAGAAAAGACTACATACAGCAGGTTCATGCACAACGATGTGTACGACACAGTTGTGTAGATATTTTACACAATTGACCAATCTTTCATCATACGCGTTTTGTCAAACTCAATAAATATTTGTGCAAGTCAATTTGTATAGCATTTATGCACTTCCACATTGCCTAAAATCACACAAAAATATGCACATCTGTCATAACACAATTTATATGGAAAACATCTACAACGCATTGAACTCATCTTACACCCGTTGTGTACTTTCTATTTGATATGCACAAATTGTATACTTTTTCAACACAATTGTGTAATTTGCCACAACTTGACCAAGGCGTCGTCTCACCCAACTAAATACGCATGCGCGGCACTCCAAATGTCCAGTCCATCATTGTTTGATTGTTTTATGCTGATCGAAGGGCGAAGCTGGTTAAGTGTACTTACCTATTATTTATTATTTGCTCATGTGTATGTGGTTTTGTGTAACATGGAAGTGTTAGAATATTTGCGAACTGATACCAAAATTTGAAGGTTGGTATTGCTATTATTTTTTGTTATTACATGAAATCTACAAACTACATTTTCATGATTTTTAATGGTTTGAAAGGTGCATCCTCGTACCTACTTCCTACTTGAATAAATATAAGTAGTTTGACATGAATTTTACTTTAAACTTTATTATTAGTCAACTTGTTCCAAAATAACAAAATGTACCTATGGTTCATTTATGTTATGTTATGTTTGGTATTTTGTGTTTCTGTTATTTTATTTGTAATTAGAGTTTATAGTTCAGTTATTTTTGTTATTAGTTCTTTGTGATGAAATAAACATTATTTGCATGACATTTAATTTTATTTCAACCTTCTGGATAATGAAGCTTATAATTTCTGAACAGAATAAGACAAGAAGAAGCGAGCAAGTTGAAACTGATGCGTATTCTTAACTTATTCTATTTGGATGTTATGTGCCTCAAGTGTATCCTTTCTTAAAATTATAAATGGTACCTATAAAAATTGGTCTTGCTTTGTACACGAATATGTACAATATACCTACTCAATTCATGTATACGGAGTACACAAATTTGTGACATTTTTTGCAAATACCAACACAATGTGTACAAACTAGGTACACAAATTGTTGCCATTCAGTACACTGTAGTGTATCGTTTATACACAATATCTCTAATACAATATTATAGAAGAAAAATGAACAAATTGGTGCTGTCAACTTTTTAGAAACAAATTGTGCTGAAATTATTCACAATTGTGTAGAAAACATACATTTATTTCTCTCTGTGAAGGCTATCTGTACAATTTATGCGATGAGAACTAAAAAATCAGCATTTAATAAACACAACTTTACTACCGTCTACGCGAGGGGGTGACCACTCATCAGAAAACGTACACGTATTGCCGAAATCCCTTATGATTTCCTGAAATATTTGGGATTTCCGAGGATTTCCTGGAAATCTTATGTGACTTAGAGAGATTTCCGGGGATTTCGTGGGAATCATATAAGATTTCGAGAGATTTCCGATGATTCCGTGGAAATCGCATACGATTCCGAGAGATTTCCAAAGATTTCTTGGAAATCCCTACCTATTTCGATTGCTGTCCTGTCTGATTTGCTTGTTTAGTTTTCTCTGAATGTTTTAATTTTATTATATTGGAACGTAAATCGAAGTGAGTTTTGAAATGTCTATTGACGTTGGAGAGAACCCATTTTTGTTTATTTCTTCCATCAGAGCAGGAATATGCCTTGGAAATGAAACTGCACGAAGGGCATTCAACTAAAACACAATTTCCTTGTACTTCTACTACTAGCTTCTCGATTTTTTTGGAACATTCTAATATGGTGTCACCATCTGTCAAAATCTTCATTTGGTAGGACTTGTCGATATTTTTTATGTGTCGAACTATTTATTCTTTATTTTTATCCTGAATGACTGAATCACACCCTTGGGTAGATACACAATTTGACACTTTATTTTCATTTGATTCCTCATTTCTATGATAATTTTTTCCCGAGTCGTTTACTTTTTGTGATATTTTTGTTTGGTGGCCCGAATGAACTTTATTTTTTCTTCTAGAAAAACTTGGCATAATTGAGCTACTTTACTAAGAGTTTTCTGTGGCCTTCCATAATTTTGAAAATTGAGACGTTCCTCGAATATATGCCAAAAAACAGTTTCCTTTCATTATCTTCTAACAAGTTATTGAGGTCCGTCTTAGCAAAATCCTCCAACTTTTCTATATCTTCCTCACTGAACAATGACAACGAAAAATTATTATCGAAGCCAGTAAAGATCATAAGCTCTTTGAGGTATTTTGGAAAAACATCTACATCAAGTTTCAGATCCCTCAGAATTTGGTTTATCTTATCGATAGGAATATCACTGGAGACTGCCATGTCCTATGAAAAAAAATTATCTGTATTTCACGGCATAATTTTATTTGAATCGTTTTCTAATGGCTTGCCGGCTCTCATAATAGTATATTATTCAAAACTATACTTTATCCACGACTAATAAAAAAAAGATTTTTTGCTGGAAATTTTTGTTACATCACATAAATATTTTTAGAGACAATTCTAACAAATATTTCATACAATACTGTTGATAAATTTGAGTTAATTTTTTTTGGATTCAAAAGCAATTTCGATATCACACGCACATTCATAGTTGCTGATAGCTCAGTGTAGACGCTCCTTGCCTTCTTTTTCTTTATATGTAGGTACAGAACTGAATTGAAAATATTCGGTGCTTTATACGATAAAGTTTTAAAAACCGATTGTTTGTAACAAAACAATATAATATTATAGCTGAATCAAGGAAGTATTTGACAGCAGTGAATAATGACTCATTATTCACTAGTGGATAATGGGTATTATTAAGGTCGAGCAAAGAGACGTATAATGGGTACATGATACAATAGTCGTGGGAAAATACTTTTTGCTATAGTCATCTCAATTAATTTCGTATATCCCCAATCTTTCGATTTTTCATTTTATCTCTAATTAACATAAAAATGATTCATGAAATCACAAATATCCTATAAAATCTTCTTGGTAATCTCAAACATGAGACGGAAAATACCGAGAAATCATGGGTGTGGGTAATTGGTTGAGAAGACTAGTAAAAAGCATACTAGACCAGTTAGGGAAAATCAAGTGTTGCCAAGCATTCCTAAAAAACAATAAATCAAACCAGGTGGAAATGGAAGATTGTTCTTAGATTACTAGAGTAATAAACACGTTTATAGGTTATACTAACCCATTCCACTTCTGAAATGAAGACTATACTTTCTCTACGACTATACGATAGTCAGAGTTTTAATGAAATCTAAATATTATTTATGAAAATAAGTATATATTATAAAGCAGTATAAGGTATGATGAATGAATAAATGCCTTAATTGAAAATAATTTACAAAAAAACTTTCAAGAGTGGGATTCGAACTCACGCCTATATAACTACCTTCGTTATACATTTACTTCATGTACACGCTTCTACCTACTGAGCTATAACAGGCACTCGAAAACATATGAATGAAATACCTACTAGAGAAACTCTGACCAAGAACTGAGAGAGTGTGGAACGTTCAAGTAAAAATTGTTTGACATACCTTTGTTGCAAGATAGATTTCATCTTTCACTATCACTGCTTTCCCAATCCGCTCTATTCATTTTTATATTAGGTACTTGTCCACAGATCAAAGTTAAAACTAAGAAAATAGTCAATCTGACATTCGCGGATGCCAAGCTGTGACAAAAGTTCAATCAATCTTGAGAAATTTGTTTGTTAAACCTCTCAGTTCCCGTGGATTCTAAATATTCTGAACCTGTGATTGGCCGAGTTAGGATCCACGGTGTCTTGTAATCATCTTTAGTCTTCAATTAAAAATCAATATGTAATGAACGTAGAATACAATAGTCGTAGAAAAAAAATTTTTCCCTAGCATCTATCAATCGTTCGTTTCTACGCAGGCATTATAATTTCGCATTTCTCTAGCGACTGCGATTTCCGAAGAGGATTTCGGTGATTTCAAAGTGATTTCGGATTTCTGGAGCGGTTTCCTAAGTGATTGCGGGATTTCGGCCGAAAATCAAGTGATTGCGGTCGACTGCGTGGCAAATTTGTACTCGCATTGCCAGAGTGGTCACCCCCTCGCATCTACGTTTTACTATAACCTCCTGAGTCCCGAGACTACATTTAAAGTGATATAAAGTTATTATTTGGAAATGTTGTTTCTTTTGGTACGAAAACGTCACTGAATTTTTTTGAAAATTTTTATTAACCAAAAAGTACAAAAAAAATATGTCCAATAAATTGGACATCAGGGCGAGATCACTACTAATTATTACGTAAATGAAAACTTCTGGAGCAGTTATTACTGCCCGTTAGACACAAAAATAGGTTACATTTTTCGCAATAAAATTTTGTTTTTAATTTGCAACCTGGATTTTTACATCTGACAGCATTTTTGAGATCACTTACCACAATTGGTAGATGTAGAGTCTTCTGTTTTGTTGCAGTCGTAGGGTTTGTCGGAACAGACAGGGAGATATTGCTTCTAGTTACCATCAAGGGTAATCTATTTTCACCAGCAGTTTGAATGTTAGCCTTTTCAAATAAATAATTGGCATAAGAAATTTTAAAATCTAGGAATTTCAAAATGTCTGCAGATTTATCTCCTAATTTTTTTCGATCACCTCTGTATAAAATCCACGAGTTAGCCACTCCCAAGTCAAATAAATGGAGAATAGATTTAATGGTCCATTTTTTAGTTCTTGTTGTACTGAAGCGATAGTAACTTATCATTCTGTCTATTAAATCAATTCCTCCCATGCAGGAGTTGTATTTGTTCACAACATTTGGTCTTGGAATAACTAACTATTTCGATTCTTTTTTAGACCAGCGCTTACACTCGTCTTGAGGTTCCACCTGTAAACCTGTAGAAGCAAGCAGTACATTTCTCATATCAAACCACTGTATCACAGAATTTTATCTGCTCTAACTGACATTTCAGAGGAACCTCGCCCAAGTCTTGCCATTGTCTTTTCAGATGTTAACTGCACACTCCTAGGAATTCTTGACTTCATTATCGTACCAGTGACCGTGATCTTTTTCTCAAACATGTGTTCCAGGAGGGGTATCGTAGTGAAATATCTGTCAATGAAAATATGTGTACCTATTTTTAAGGTTTCAGATAATCTGATGGTGGCTGAAGGGCCAATTCCTAGGTTTTTTGATTTTTCATCTAAAAATGTATTTTTTCCTTGGTAAGTTTCAAATTCGAGTACTAGCCCGTCAGGGGTAGCGCAGACAAAATTTTTCAGTCCCTCGGGGTTTGGCTTGCCTCTGACAAATTGTTTCAATCTACAAATGCCGGTGAAGGTAATCATTTGTTCGTCGATAGCGACTTCTGGAAACCTTGGTAACATCAAACATCCCTTTCAAATTCGATTAATTAGAGGGCGAATCTTGTACAAACGGTCAGACAAGTTTTCTTGCAGTGTTACGTTACTATCGATAACAACTTTCAAATTATTCCTGATTAAAAAAAATCTATCCCTAGTCATTGCAGAAGCGATGACATTTACTTTGGTTGTTTTTGCCCAGTACATTCTGACTTGGGGGTATTTCAAGCACGACATGAGTAAGGAAATGGCAAAAAACTTTTTAATTTCAGGTAATGTTAAATTCATTTGTTTTCCTTTTTCTTCTAAAAATCTTACATTAGTACAGTAACAAATACTTTGGAAAATTTCATCATCCAAATACATTTTCAAGTAGTCTTGAACTTTCCTTTCACGTCGTGTTTCGATTTCGTCAAAAACTTCTTGAAATTCGAAGTTTGGGGGAATGAAATTTTCCGATTTTTCCCACTTTAATCGGCCAGTAGCAAGTACCCGTTCGGCGAGTATTCTTTCTAGAACCACACTTAGAGGCTCGTCATCGGAATCTTCTTCATCCAAAAATTCCTCAGTGGCGTCTTCTGTTTCCTCAAGATCTTGTTGAACTTCAGGAATGTCAAAACCACCTTCATCGTCAGAGGAATCATCAATTTCAAGGTCGGAGCAGTCGGCATCAAAAAGTTGCTCAATTTTATCATCGTCTTCTCCAGGGCGAATCCATTTTTTTGTTCCAAATATTGCTAAAAAGAAAAATTCCATCTAGAGAAAAATGTTGGGAGTACGTCCCACTGTCAAACTAAATGGACACGGGAAAATAACCTATGAAGTAAGTTAAATAACTTATGTTATGTACTAAAATTAATCTAGACCTATTCTTAAACTATTTTTCCAGTAATTTAAAACAAAAAATACGCATAAAATGCATAAAACCGGTACTTACCGTCAATCGTTGCACGACGAAACGCCGCCATTGTTAACGCATTTATCACTAAGCATTCAATACCATAATACAACATGACCTTGCATCAATTTCGCACGCAATGCCTGCGTTCGTACCTCCAATACGTTGGACCGAGGGTTTCGCTGCCGGAAATCTAGGACATATTTAGAAAAACCGTAAAATCTCGATGTCCAACCTATTGAACATCAGGTCTCGGGAGGTTATGACTATTTTTTGATGTAAATTGTTTCGAACCTAATATTCTAACCAGTTCTGGTCAAACCATGCATCTCAGTATAGGCGCTCTAATAATTGTCAGTTTTGAACGCTATTTTTCGGAAAATGCTCATCAAAAGGTAATAAATCAGGGTACCATTGGAAACAGAATTGAACGCCAATAAAAATGATGTGCCACTTGACCACCAGGGCTACAAATAGTCCTTGAAAGTGTCCTCCTTGCGAATTAAATTGACATGTTTTTTGATTCCTCATATTGTTTACTGGAAGGAAGATATTAAGAGTGTCGAAGTTTTCAATTTGACACCCTGTATATTACACCTAATATCATCTGTGACAAAAAAATTTGATTACGGTCCTGTCGTAGTTCTTCTGTAAATCTGTTTTGATTTAATTAAAACGAATAAAACAGTATGCATATTTCGATATTTCCTAATAGGCCAATCAACAGGGCTATCAACCTCAACTTAAATTGCTCCGCCGATATTTTTTTTTTCATTGTAGGACACAGTGTGCACATTACTTCTGAGAAAAATTATCACCTCCAGGGGGGTGGAACCCCCCCAAAAAACGTGTTGAAATACATTTTTGAGGTAATTTCGAAATATCTCAAAAAATTTACATTTAATCAAAAAAAATTACTTGATATTCAGAAAGAGCACAAATTTTTACAAAAAACTGTCCCTACCAAAATTTTGAGAAATCGCAAGGTATTCTTGAAAAAAACTGTTGAAGTTATATGCTTTCGCAATGGGGCAGGTGTTGCGACGGCTCCTGCCAACGTGCATTTTTTCAACCAGCGTGTGAAGTAAAGTTCTATAACTCCTCACATAAATGTTCAATTCGGATAAATCTTACGTCGTTCTGAAGATAAAGATCGCAGCTTTGTATTCTGATATTATATATTATATTATTTATACGCGTAGTTGCCAGCTGCAATTGAAAATCTTAAAATATTAAAGTTCCTGACTTCGTGAAATGCTTGTGATTACTGAAATAATGTCTTATCACTTGTAGCAAGTAAAATGAACAGTTGAGGAATACTTCATTGTCAAATTGCATAACGTTTAACCGGTCCAAATAATGCTGGTTTTAAATACGAGTGTTTTCAATTCTTCGCATATTTTAGGTTACAAAATCTTGAGGGAGTTTATAAATTCAAATGCTAATAACTCAGAGATGAAAGCACGTATCAACATGAATGAAAAGCCAGTTTGCAGAAAAAGCCCTGCTCTTATTGAAAATATTCATACAAATTTGGTTACATCTACAAATTTTAAATGCAATTCAGTCAATCTTTTGAGTACTTAAAATCGAGGTTACTCGGCATTTGATCGCATTATTGTTCTATGGAAAGAAAAATAAAATCAGTCCTTGATGGAATCTGGGGATTCGAGACCGAGGAAGACAGTGCACCAAAAAAAACTGTCCCGAAGTGTACCTGCTTTAAACTCATTGAGATTCTAACACCTGAAAATTATCGGCTGGGACCTTGTCAATGCGGCAGCTAGCGCGCCGCTGTATAGTATACAGCAGCAGTCATCGTTGTGATAAGCCATAGAATAGCAGAATAATCTTCGTAGTAACAATAAATCAGTAAACCATCAAAACGTACAACCAATATAATGAAGAATCAATTATCTATCAGAAAAACATTTTATAAGACTTAAAAACGGAAAATCGAAATGTGTAGAACTGATTTATAATCCAAATAGAAATTCATCTAATGTGTATTTATGACAACCAATAAAACATCATACGCAAAAGCCGTAGAAATAGATTTCATAGATCTGAATTCAGCAAGAATGGAAAGTGATTGAAATGGAAAAACTGAGTAATCGCAAATCTAAAAAAACTAAGCTGGGCGTAACAGAAAACCATAAGTCTTGAAAAATAAAGTAATTGAATTTCATCAAATGAATAGTATCTAAAAACGTAATACCAACCAATCTTCCGAAAATTAGTCGGTAGTATCGTAAAATCCAAGGAAACGAAATGTGTAGGACATAAATTGATCAAAATCGAAATCTAGCAGAATTTTTGGAGGGGATGAGCGAATGGAGGACCACGCTTGTAGGAAACGATTAACTCGTTATAAAAATTCCCGTATTATTTTCTGAGTGCCGCAGACTAACCCGATTCATTTGCTATTCCCTCACCAATTTCTGATTTTTCGGTTCTGTACATTTCGATTGTACCATTTATACGTCTTATGACTTTCAATATGCCAATTTTATATCTTGTGATGTATGGATTCGACGATTTTATTTCATATATCTTTCGAATATGATGCTTTACAGACGATATTCTGTTACGCTATTTTGTCAATTTTACAAAATGTTGTTTTTGTAATTTGCTGATTTGATCGAATAATCGCCTTCACATTTTCATTCATTCTCCTTTGTTGGTATTACAGATTCATTTTCTTATAATGTTCAGTATTTCGAATTTCGGTTCTTCATAAGTCAAATATGATGATTTAGGATTCTGGGATAATAAGTCTATGATGAAAATTGATTATTGTAATATGATGGTTTTACAATTTTTTTTCCGATCATTTTCCATTTATTCAAAATTAATTCTAATCAAGTTCGGTTCTCTATTAGATCTTTAATGAACTTTATCGGTTCGATACTTTTAATTCATGGACAATTTCTGTTTGACATTTTACCGTTCTGATGGATTATATGTAATAAGTGCTTTGTCACTGTTATTAATTGAAAATGATGAGTTTATTTTTGAAATATTTGTTTCATGTTCAACTCAGCTCTGTTTCAAAATATCGGAATGTAAGACGTGACTTACATTTCCAAAATTCTGCAGGTCCACCTAGGAATTCCGGAGAAAATATGCCAGTTTGTTATTAACATTTTATTGAATGGAACTTGCTTAAAATGCATAAATGCTTAGGATTTTATACATTCATTCAAAAATTTACCTGCAGAATATAAATGTTGAATATGACATCGTTGTCATATGAGACACATCCTGAAAATTGGGGCTGGGAAAAGAGAACCACTTTGAATTCAATCGAAATTACAAGAAAAGCCGCACCGGATTCAATTTTTAAAATGGTTCTTTGTAACTGCACGACCGGCTGCATCAGAGACTCCTGCACGTGCAAAAAAAAGTGGTCTTAAATGTACCAATGTTTGTAATAAATGTACCACAGACATCTGTAGAAACTTGGCAGTGATTGTTCCGGATTGTGAAGATGAAGACGAGTAGACTGAAGATGAAGTAGATGATGAGTTGTATGAGTGAATAAATATATTTTCCTGTACATTTCTTGATGGTGATTACTTGTGGATTCATTTCTCCATACCCTTTCTCGATATCATTGAAAAACACTCTCATATTTCGTTACCTCCGGTCCGCGTTTGATTCATACAATGAGTTGATCTCTCGAATTTGCGAATAATTTTCATAACAATACTTCTAAATCTCAATAACGACAGTTCTCAACGATCATTCACCCACATTTACATCTAAGAGTAGTAGTTTGAGAGTTTTTTCAAATATTGTTCCCCTCCCCTCTCACCCCAATGTTTCCGCGATGCGGGGGATATGTCCCGAATGCGGGGGCAGGAAAATCGTTTCTAAGAATTTATACCAATCATTTTTACAAATTTTCGCTCAGTTTCATTACTCAGGACTGACAATTTTACATATTCATAGAAAATACCCAAAAACACGATTTCGGGAAGGAGTTGATGCCCCGGGAGGGGGTTTCATTGTTGAAAATAATTCGCCCCCATTATTAATACCGATGTTCACTCATATTTATTGCCCAGAGCTGAAATGTCAAGGAAATACCTTCCAGAAAAAAGTTTTTACGATTTTGGGGGGTTGCACCCCCCAGGGGATGATAACTTTATTGCTAATTATTCAACCCTCCGTGATGACCAAATTGCCAAAAAGAAATCGACGGAGCAATTTAAGTGGAACTTTTATGAGAAAAATTGCTCTGTTTATTGGCCTATAACAATTTCGATAAAAAATAAAGTAAGATCAATTATTAGAAATCAAGCAAGCAGAAAAAAATGTAATGAAGGAAGAAAATGAAACGGATAAAGAAAATAGATAAATGACATGCGAGACTGCTCGAATTGACATCGGTATGAAGTGAGTGATGGTGATGAGTTGCATTTATAGATTGATTTACAAAAGTCAGCAGTTTTTATGTGTCAGTATTTACCCTCTTATATATGCCAACTTGATTGGACACTTCAGTAAGACAATAATAATATACCAACAGATTACTGATTTGGATGCCATCTAGGAGGCAGTTTATTTTCTTTGAAATTTGGAAAAATTTGTTGAACACCGTCTAAAATATTCAGCCAACACTAAATAAATACAATTGAACTTAGAACTGAGACCCATTTATAATCGAAATTGACTTGGGCAATGAAAATTCTGAATGCAGTAAAAAAATTTAACGAGACAAACTTTATCAAATAACGTTTGGTTTTTGTTTTTCAGGTTATTGCTGGAACAGCGAATCTTGCCAAGTGACGGATACCGAAAATTGCCATATTGAGTGCCTCGGATGTTCGAAAGATCATTCTGCTGACCACTGCTTTGCCTGTAAAAATTTCAACGATAATGGTACTTGTGTTGACAGCTGTCCACCAAACAAGTAAGACATTTCACAATTCCATTGATGCAGTAATAGGCTGGTGCCAAAACGAATTCTAAATGTTTGAAATAAGAAAAAAAAAGTAACAGGCCAGGACCAGGTGGAAAATGTTATTGAGGTTCCAACTTAGAGGAAAAAACAAAATTATACACGAAAACACTCGAAATAGGGATGTAGTTTAGGGGTTGAAAATGGTTTTTGGGATTTGCGGCGAAACAAGACCTCTCAGCAGAAAATGTTCAATGGAAAAGTTGTAACACTTTTCGATAAATTATACGTCAAAATGGCGATTTTTCAGTATTTAATTTTTTTCTCTTGAATGAATGATTCAATTCACATGAAAATTCCTCGAAATATGTCTTTTTTGGTACAGTTTTCGATTAATGTATATTTTTCGAAAAAAATACCCTTATTTTCCACGAACAATTATTGTTCTGGTGTTTTTTTGTATTTCAAAGGTCCGTAAGTGATCATTTGAATTGTTGGAATGTCTACTTCAAAATGGACTATGTAACATGGTGGTTTATTGATCGTTAAACCGCTTAAAATTGAGAAAAACCGATTCTGAATCATGATTTTATCAATATAATCAATGATTTTCAATAAGTAATAGTAGTAATAGTAGTAGAAAAAAGTAACAGGCAAGGACTAGGTGGAGAATGTTGTTGGGGTTCCAACTCTCGGGAAAAAATATTTAAACACAAAAACACTGAAAATGGTGGAATGGGGATGCAGTTTAGGGGTTGAAAAGGTTTTTTTGCGATTTGTGGCGAAACGTAATCCCCTAGCGAAATATGTTCAAAAAAGTTGCAGATAATAAAAAAATCGAAAACTTTTTTATTCAACACTTTTTGACACAACCTTAAATTAACCGTCAAAATGATAAATAATTATTTTTTATTTTTTTCTCGAGTATAAATGATTTAGTTCAGATGAAAATTTGTTGATATATGTCTTTTTTCGTGTAGAATAAGCATGATACCTTCGAGTTAAAAACTTGTCAAAGTCATCAAGCATTTTACAAAAGTTTTTACAAGTTTTAACATTTAGTATTTTAAATAAACGGTATTCCACCTAACCAGACGTTGAAGAGAAGGCTAGTGCGTTACTGTTCAGAAGATTTGAACGAATCTAACATTTTTGGAGAGGTTTTTACTTTTTGATGTCAAAATCAGACGAATCTATCAAAGAGAAAGTTTGAATATTTATGAAACAAAAGTTTCAAACCCAGAGACATAAAAATTCATGTAAGCAAATCCCACAATGAACTTTCCAATTCCAGTGGAGAAACACCACCAGGAAATATTTCTTCTCTCCACAACCTTTTGGCTACGTTGAAAAGACATACTATAATCATAAAAATAATACCTAAAGCTACGAGATTACTTTCTGCTACTGCCCTTGCTAAATCGATTGATGAATGTGTGAAGAACAACTCACTAGAAACCTGGAAATATCTCTTACTCTTTGCACAAAATAGAAATAAAAAACTATCTCTAAGTTCTATTATCAGAAGAAATTTAAGTGAACCCAGTCATTCTTATTCCGATTTGGATCACAAATCGAAAGTTTCATCTCCTGGGACTAGTTTAACTAGACGTGTAATTGCTAAAGTCTCTTATAGAGACCTTACTCCGGAGATTACTGTGCTCAACAGACACTGTGGCAGATTTCAGTGAAGAAACTCTAAAGGAACTACGAAGCAAACATCATTCTTCAAAACCAAATAATGTCTTTCCGAAAGAATAAGCCAACGATAGCTCACTCATGGTATCGACAAAAGATGTTCTCGAAGCAGTTATGTCCTTTCGAACTGGATCAGCTGGTGGTTTAGACTCACTTAGACCTTCCCATCTACAAGATATGTTGAGTTATAGTTCTGGATCTGCAGCAGTATCTTTTCTGTCATCTTTAACTAACCTCTGCAATCTAACGCTATCAGGTGGTGTTCCTCTAAAAATATGCCCAATAATTTATAGAGCTTCTTTATGTGCACTACAGAACAAAAATGGAGGTATACGCCCGATAGCAGTTTCGCCGATTAGTCTCAAAAATTGCTTGTCGAAAAATAGAACATTCTCTTGGCAATCTTTTCCGCCCTTATCAATGTGGTTTTGGAACTCCTGGGGGTTGTGAAGCTATAACTCATTCTGCTCGCCGCTATATAAATCAACATAATACTCCATTTCAAAAAGTTTTATTGAAAATTTATTTCAAAAACGCCTTCAACATGATCCACAGAGATATTATTTTTCAAAAAGTTATGGAACATACCCCAAGTTTATCCTTTCATTTCACAATGTTATCGACAAGTTTTCTAATGTTTGGCGGAGATCTGATTTTATCCGAACAAGGAGTTCAACAGGGTGATCCGCCAGATCCAGCATTATTCTGCTTATCAGTCGATCAACCAACAAAAAGCATCCTAACTGAATTCAATAGCAGGTATCTTGATGATGGTAAGATAGGTGATGACGCCAATTTAGTTTTGGAAGTTTTTCAAGATATAATCAGTAGATCTCAAGAGCTTGGACTTGAATTGAATTTCAGTAAATGCGAATTGATTTTTCTAGACAAACAAGATACAAAAATCATCGAAAAGTTCAATGCAGTGGCCCCAGGAATCAAAATATTGGAAAAATCAGATTGGCTTCTTCTTGGAGAACCTTTATCAGATGGTGCTCTATCTGTTTGTTTGAGACATAAACTGAATACTCTCTCTCTCTGATGTCATCACGCCTAAATGATTTACCAGCACATATAGCTTTCTACTAATTGAAAAAATGTTTAGCAATCCCTAAACTAACCCACATACTCAGATGCAGTCCTACTTGGAGTGATGAACAAGATCTACGGAACATTGATAACGAAATTCGTCACACTCTTGAAAAAATATCACAATATTCTTGAAAAAAATAATTGGCTTCAGGCAACCCTGCCAGTGTCCATGGGAGGTTTGGGTCTTCACTTGCAATCGCTTTACCAGCTTTCCTCTCTTCTGTTGACAGTGACTCCTACTCAGATGTCCCTGATTATTGCTGTAATGAATGTGAAGACATGTGGTGCACTAAAACCGGTTCCTCTGTTCCTGAAAACAAAATTTCACAAAAATATTGGGATTTTCCTCTGATCGAGTCATCATTTAAACAACTACTTGATTCAGCTTCAGACTTTCCAATTGAAATAGCTCGTCTCAAGGCAGTGAGTACAAAAAAATCCGGAGCTTGGCTCAATGCACTTCCCGTTGCATTCCTGGAAACTTTATTAGATGATGAATCGTTCAGAATTTCAGTTGGTCAACGTTCAGTTTGGTCAACGTTCTTTATGTATTAGTCAAACATGATGTTGTGGATTCACCATCACAGAGAAGGGAACCCATGGATTGAGCTGCAAATTGAGTTCGGGACGTTCTTCCAGACATTCCACTGTAAATGATCTGATCAAACGAGCTTTATCTACCATTGAAATTCCGTCTGTACAAGTACCTTTGGGAATCAGTCAAGAAGATGGAAATCGACCCGACGAAATGTCTCTCATTCCATGGAGTCAAGGCAAACCATTAGTCTGGGATTTCACCTGTGTCGATACTGTTGCAGCTTCTTACATCGAATCAATATCAAGAGAAGCTGGTGGTGCTGCTGAATCAGCAGAAACATCGAAATTGAGAAAATACCGAAATATGAAAAATCAATTCGTTTTTATCCAGTGGCCATCGAAACTTTTGGTGTTTATGGAATCTATGCCACCGACTATATAAAAACCATCGGACATAAACTAATAAAGGAAATAAATGATGCAAGGTGTGCACCGAGAGGAATATCTATTACCTGTTATACAAAATTGTTTAACCTTTAAAAGATTTCTGAATTGAATAGGCGCCAACATAGTAACCTTTTCAGAATGATCAGGGTATTTTTTTCAAAAAAGTTGTATAACTGTTAAAGAACACTCGTATAAAAATGAAAATATTGTCATATCGAAATTACTTGCTTCCAATATAATGGTTAAATGACTGGCGTTTCAAAATTATATGAAGTTATTATACAAATTAAAATATGCTTATATAAAACTTACTTGTCCTCAATATAATGTTTAAATGTTTGACATTTCGATATTAAATGACGACTGTATAAAATTGAAAAGATACTCATTTCAAGATGACTTGTTTTTGATGTAATACTCAAATGATTGGTATTTCATTATTATACTATATCTTATAGTGGTTAAAAAATAAATGTATAACAATCAAATGATAAACAATTTTGTATCCAAAAATTTTCCTTTACCAGCTAAACGGTTTTTGAATAACCTGCATGAAAATGATTTCTAACTGTAGATACAGTTCTGAAAATAGCATTCATTGACGTCTAAACACTGCCACAAAATTTCAAATAACACATGTGGCGATTTAGATGATTTTGAAGAGTTTCTGAGGATTTACAGTTGTTGAACATCATTTTACAAACTTAAGTTTTAATATTGCATGAAGTACATCATAAAATTCGGATAATTAATACACATGAAGGTAAAGGCTATCAAAATTGAATTATTGAAATTTCAAAATTTTGCCCAACTGTTAATCCTCAAAAACTCTTCAATATCACCACATGTGCTATTCGACATTTTTCAAATTAAAGGAGTTGATGAGGTGTTTTGGCGTTAATTATGTTATCAGAGCTCTAGAGGAAGGTTATTTTCATGCGTATGCTATTCAAAAACGTTTTGGTCAGAAACAAAGTGTTTGGAAGCAAAAATGTTTGCCATTTGATGAGTAGGTATCATCAATTCTGAATTTCTACGAAAAATAGGTTAAACATAAGTTGCAACACGGTGAGTGCCAGTGTCATATCTTCAGAATAAGAATTCAACAAGCACTCTTTTAAAAATTTCAATCCTATAAATATCGTGAAAAAGCTACTTTTGTTATAGAGATTCGTCATATTTGATTCAAATTATTTCCTGAAATAGTGACACATTAGTTGTCTATACTTATCGGTGGACAGTTCAGCATTGAATGAAACTCATTGAAAAATTGATCAACATTTATTAAGGAAATTAAAATATAGTTACTGATCTTTTTTTGTTGGGGATTTGAGGCCTTAAGTTAAAGAAAACTCTTTTTGTTCAAAGTCAACTTTTCGTCGATTTATTTTGACATCTTCAGAGTACTGGAAGATACAAATAGGGGATGTTTCTTTTAAATTTTAAAACAATAGAAAAAAACAAATAATAATATACTACTACTTGCTACTACTACTTTTCCAGAAACAATCACTGAACTTTGTTTTGCTGACGTATAAAAATTTAGATTGAATTATTATTAATTTACTTTGATCTACTCTGAAGATTTATCTGTTACCAGAACATAGTTCAGTGATTGTTTCTAGAAAAGCATTAATGGCAAATTGATATGTATATTATTATTTGTTTTTTTTTCAACTATTTTATTAATAAAAAAAATCCCATTTCAGTTTCTTACAGTACCCTGAAGATGTCAAAATAAATCAACGAAACGGCTTTAAAGAAATAGATTTTTCTTCAATTCATGACCTCAAATCCCCCATGAAAGAAAAAATCAGTCATCATAACATAGGTCGTAAAACTTACATATCACCAATAAAATATAGTGTTTCTTAAATCAGAGAATATTGAAAATACACTATTTCTAGTAACCACGGAAAGAGTTGACAAGAGGGAAGAATCTCCAAATCATACAATAAATTAGTCATCTGAAACAAAAAAAAATCAATACTTACTTTTCAAATACTATTTTATTTCATGCTCAAGAATAATTAATAAAAATCAAATGAAGCCGAGTGGTTAAAGCGACATTGTTTCAATCACTTTTAGCTGCCAGTTCAAACCCTGGCGACTGCAGAACTTTTTCTGATGGCCCGAGAAAGTGCTAGGAATCGCATGTAAAAAGGTAAGACCTCGTTAATCCTTAGCTCGCACAAGTTTCGACTTCTGAGGGCTGCCGTTCGTAAGGGGACGACAGCTGGTTAACGGAAAAAACAACAAAACAACAACAACAAAAGTGTTTCGTTACAATAAAATGTAAAATTCCAGAGGTTTGAAAACATATACTTCATAGTGTTAGTAGTAGGTTCACTCTTTTTCTTACAAAACAAAATGAGTACCCACATGGCTGAAATTCTGTAGAACAGTATGCAGTTTCAAAAATGAAAAGCTAAATTGGGGCTTTTATTATTACTTTGTATTTAATATATTCTTTGTTATACCTATATGATTTTCCTATGAGTAACGTTCTTTCCCGATTCCAAGTTATATCCATGGAAATGAAATTAACACTTTTTTATACAGCTGCTTTGTTGTAAACACATGTTTCTGTGTACAATCGTCTCATGAGGTAAAAAAATACACTGGTCTGTTACGATCAGTGCCTCAATAGGCTGGTGCCAAAACGAATGGCAAAATTGGTTTTTTGACTTTTTGACGGTTAATTCGAGGTTATGACGGAAAGTGTTGAATACAAAAGTTTTTGATTTTTTTATTATCTAACATTTCCATTGAACATTTTCCGCTAAGTGGTCACGTTTTTCAGCAAATCGCATAAAACCGTTTTCAACCCGTGAACTGCATCCCCATTTCACCATTTTGAGTGTTTTCGTGTTTAATTTTTTTTTTCCTCAAAGTTGGAACCTCAACAACATTTTCACATCGGTCCTTGCCTGTTACTTTTTTATTTTTTACAAAAATTATTGCCACCAGTCTATAAAACATTAAACACTGCCTGATTTTCAATATACAATAAAACAATACATAATCATTTGTCAAAGGTATCCTTCTCGAACAATATATTTTATAAATTTTCTGCTTTCATGAACATCAAAATATGAGTATTCAATTAAGGAAAATTATTTGTGTTCATAACATTCCAGCTGTGGATAAAATGTTTTATTACATTTTATCTTATTAGCAAATAACATACTCACACAATAAATATCTATTATTACAATACTTTTTCACCAGCCAAGGTTTGTAGCAACCCTACCCTACAAGAAATCGACAGATATTAAAAATGTTGATTTCATTCAATTTGCAAATTTTAGGAACTAGAATCTCAGGTTACCATAGGAAAAAATCATCTAACAATAATCATCATGTCATAAGATAAAAGTATTTTTATAAATAATAATAGGATGTTCCTTGTGAAAAATATTTAATTTGTGTCGTTTCTGTTCGAACCGGAATTGGGTACTACTGAACCCGTTCAGTTCCTAAAAAAATTGTATTTTCATTCAATTCCAGCCAAACTGTCAAAAATTTTCGTACAAATGAATATTATCTAAAATAAGAATGCAGCATCCCTCAAGCTCTCCCAATACTTACTTGTTTGATTTTAAACTCCCACAAGTAATAACAAAGGATAAAATCATTGTAAACAACTGGCAGGTAGGCACTTACCCGAAATTTATTTCTTGTAGAAACAAACTATACATAAAGTGTATTTAACCTTTACTTCTGCACTTGCACAACACTACCAAATCTACACGTGAACTGATTGACAATAAGAACTGAAATGACGCAGATGACCCGATGATGAAACGGCCTGTTATGGGTGAGTGAAATAAAACATCACAGGAAACACGTGTGTGACGAAGAAGGTGCATGATGAGAGGTGGTGGAAAAATCCGTTACATTTCCAGAACTAAACGACACCCATTTACTGGTTAAAAGGTATCTTTTAACAGTTAAAATGTGAATTATAGTAGCTAAACAGTTTGTTTTTTCAATTCCATCTTTTAACCACAATCGTGCCCTTTATTGAATCTAAAAGTTAACCTTTTCAAAACAAAATGAGTGTTTTGAAAAAAAGACCCTTCACATTTTGCATTGATCAGATAACATTTAGTTGCTAAAATAGTTTATTTAGCAGCTATAAGATTTTTTTGAAAAAAAAACTTGTATAACTGGATTTCTCTCGGTGTGGATCTTTTTTTATACAGCGTATAAGTGTAGCAATCCAGAGAGGAAATGCTGCTTCCATATTGGGTGCCATTCCTACCTCTCAGTGCCTAGATAAAATTTTCAGCCGCCCACAAAGGTTACCAGTCAATAAAAATGTTCAGCAGGTAGATTTATCGTTTTCTGTAGAAATCACAACATCAGCAATATTTACATCCAATTTAATTCCCAGCAGTATCAACGCAAGTTCACTGTCAGGACACAAAACTAATAGACTAAGAGCTGACGACGCAATTTTGGGAAGGTCCTTTCGGCAAGTTGAAATTGTGAAACAATATAACTTAGTCAATTGGCGAATCCAGTCCCGCAAGTCTGGTAGAGTATTTGCGGTTATTTCGCTACTGCGCAGCATATAACACTTGCAAAAAAATTATCCAAAAAAATATTTTTTTGGCAACTTGATTTTTTTTTATCTTTTAATTTAGTATATATAGAATTCGAAAACAAAAATCCAAGACGTTTTTGTCGGTTATAAAGTATTACCAGACCTCTTCAAAAATATTTTATAAAATTCCCAAAAAATGTACTTTTGGCAACTTCATTTTTTTTAAAACTTTTAATTTAGTATATATAGAATTCGAAAATAAAAATCCAAGACGTTTCTGTCGGTTATAAAGTATTACCAGACCTCTTCAAAAATATTTTATAAAATTCCCAAAAAATGTACTTTCGGCAACTTGATTTTTTTTTTTAGCTTTTAATTTAGTATATATTGAATTCGAAAACAAAAATCCAAGACGTTTTTGTCGGTTATGAAGTATTACCAGACCTATTCAAAAATATTTTATAAAATTCCCAAAAAAATGTAGGTACTTTTGGCAACTTGATTTTTTTTAACTTTTAATTTAGTATATATAGAATTCGAAAACAAAAATCCAAGACGTTTTTGTCGGTTATAAAGTATTACCAGACCTCTTCAAAGATATTTTATAAAATTCCCAAAAAATGTACTTTCGGCAACTTGATTTTTTTTTAACTTTTAATTTAGTATATATAGAATTCGAAAACAAAAATCCAAGACGTTTTTGTCGGTTATAAAGTATTACCAGACCTCTTCTAAAATATTTTATAAAATTCCCAAAAAAATGTACTTTTGGTAACTTGATTTTTTTTTTAACTTTAAATTTAGTATATATAGAATTCGAAAACAAAAATCCAAGACGTTGTTGTCGGTTATAAAGTATTACCAGACCTCTTCAAAAATATTTTATAAAATTCACAAAAAATATGCTATTGGCAATCTGAAATTTAAATCACGTATTTTCTGAGTAATTTCAATAATTCCTGCAAATCGCCAAACATATTTAGCGGTTTTAAACAATTCCCAGACGTGAATAAAGTTTACAAATAAGTACGACAAAAAAGTCTTACGCGCAGCCATAGGTGCGACAAAGATAGCTAATCGAGGCGTGCCGGCAGCTGATGGGGGCCCAGCTCCTCGCGATGTGATTGGTTATTGAGTAACCGCGTGTTTCCAGTATAGCTCCGGCTCTGCATTCACAACAGATTATTGTAGAGTAGTTTATTTTATTCTTTTTTCTAAAAATTGAGAATTAATTAAAAATTTAAAAATCAATAATAACGCTTGCAAATATTTTGAAGTGTTAAATTCAATAAATAGTATTTTTGAAATATTAGACAAAAATTTCAAGTAAAATCAATTATTTATATGTAATATAATACAGTGACCGCCAAAAAGTATGTACGATATGGGAAAAAGTTTATTATTGGAGTATTGGAAAAAAGATTCTGGGGAAAAGTTTGTGCATATCCGATAACCTAAAAATCGATTTTGACACATGTCACGTGATCGCTGGTATGGCAGCAAATTGAAAAAAAATACTATGAAAAGGCAAAAAGGGGGGTAAAATGGCAAGATATCGAAAAAAGTTATTTGAAAAAGTTGCTTAAAATTGAATTTTATACACACGAAGTTTGAAAAGATACTGAGAGAAAATTTAAAATTACATTTTTTTTTTATATTTTCCTAGCTGTCTAAAAATTTCAAATTATTATCTTATGAATAGCTTGACCATACTGAAATATTTGTATTCCAATTATAATCACCAAACTTTCTCATTTTTTGCACATCAGTGAGCACTAAAATAAAAAAATTGGATTTTGTCAGAACCCTGGTTGTTACATTGGTTCGTATCTAACAGTTATACAGAATTCCACGATTATTGCGATGGTAGGGAAATCCAAAAATATCGTGATTTTCCGTTTATAATCAATATTTGATAATAATCATCCATGAACGTTTCACTTCTCACATATTATTAAAAATAGTGGGTCATATTAAAGAGGCTAGAGTTTTCAACTTTCCCTGTGAAGAGAAACGCTCTGGTACGATTATCATCGAAACTTGATTATAATCTGGAAAACACCATGTTTCTGGAGTGTCCTTACATCACTATGGTCGTGGAATTCTGATATATCTATTAGATACGAACTAATGTAACAGCAAGTGTTTTGACAAAATCCAATTTTTTTAATTTAGTGCTTACTGGTGTGGAGAAAACGAGAAAGTTAGGTCAATATCAGTGGAATACAAATGTTTCAGTATGGTCAAGCTATTCATGAGATAAACATTTCAAATTATTATCTCATGAATAGCTTGACCATACTGAAACATTTGTATTCCATTGATATTGACCTAACTTTCTCATTTTCTCCACACCAGTAAGCACTAAATTAAAAAAATTGGATTTTGCCAAAACACTGGCTGTTGTTTTGACAAAAAATTTTAAGCAACTTTTTCAAATAACTTTTTTCGATATCTTGCCATTTTACCCCAGTTTTTGCCTTTTCATAATATTTTTTTTCAATTTGCTGCCATACCAGCGATCACGTGACATGTGTCAAAATCGATTTTTAGGTTATCGGACATGCACAAACTTTTCCCCAGAATCTTTTTTCCAATACTCCAATAATAAACTTTTTCCCATATGGTACATACTTTTTGGCGGTCACTGTATTATATTACATATAAATAATTGATTTTACTTGAAATTTTTGTCTAATATTTCAAAAATACTATTTATTGAATTTAACACTTCAAAATATTTGCAAGCGTTATTATTGATTTTTAAATTTTTAATTAATTCTCAATTTTTAGAAAAAAGAATAAAATAAACTACTCTACAATAATCTGTTGTGAATGCAGAGCCGGAGCTATACTGGAAACACGCGGTTACTCAATAACCAATCACATCGCGAGGAGCTGGGCCCCCATCAGCTGCCGGCATGCCTCGATTAGCTGTCTTTGTCGCACCTATGGCTGCGCGTAAGACTTTTTTGTCGTACTTATTTGTAAACTTTATTCACGTCTGGGAATTGTTTAAAACCGCTAAATAAGTTTGGCGATTTGCAGGAATTATTGAAATTACTCAGAAAATACGTGATTTAAATTTCAGATTGCCAATAGCATATTTTTTGTGAATTTTATAAAATATTTTTGAAGAGGTCTGGTAATACTTTATAACCGACAACAACGTCTTGGATTTTTGTTTTCGAATTCTATATATACTAAATTTAAAGTTAAAAAAAAATCAAGTTACCAAAAGTACATTTTTTTGGGAATTTTATAAAATATTTTAGAAGAGGTCTGGTAATACTTTATAACCGACAAAAACGTCTTGGATTTTTGTTTTCGAATTCTATATATACTAAATTAAAAGTTAAAAAAAAAATCAAGTTGCCGAAAGTACATTTTTTGGGAATTTTATAAAATATCTTTGAAGAGGTCTGGTAATACTTTATAACCGACAAAAACGTCTTGGATTTTTGTTTTCGAATTCTATATATACTAAATTAAAAGTTAAAAAAAGTCAAGTTGCCAAAAGTACCTACATTTTTTTGGGAATTTTATAAAATATTTTTGAAGAGGTCTGGTAATACTTCATAACCGACAAAAACGTCTTGGATTTTTGTTTTCGAATTCCATATATACTAAATTAAAAGCTAAAAAAAAAATCAAGTTGCCGAAAGTACATTTTTTGGGAATTTTATAAAATATTTTTGAAGAGGTCTGGTAATACTTTATTACCGACAGAAACGTCTTGGATTTTTATTTTCGAATTCTATATATACTAAATTAAAAGTAAAAAAAAAATTGAAGTTGCCAAAAGTACATTTTTTGGGAATTTTATAAAATATTTTTGAAGAGGTCTGGTAATACTTTATAACCGACAAAAACGTCTTGGATTTTTGTTTTCGAATTCTATATATACTTAATTAAAAGATAAAAAAAAAATCAAGTTGCCAAAAAAATATTTTTTTGGATTATTTTTTTGCAAGTGTTATATGCTGCGTAGTAGCGAAATAACCGCAAACACTCTACCAGACTTGCGGGACTGGATTCGCCAATTGACTAAGTTATATTGTTTCACAATTTCAACTTGCCGAAAGGACCTTCCCAAAATTGCGTCGTCAGCTCTTAGTCTATAATAGAGATGTGATGAACGCAGTATAAACTTCAACACCATCAACCGTATTATAGAAAATAGTGCCGTTACCATACTCGGTCTCAATGGTTTCAAAAATATTGGCAATGCTTGTTTCATGGACAGTGTTATCCAGTGTTTATCTAATACGAGGTGGTTGTTGAAGTATGTGAAACAGGATGCCTACTTGAGAGATATAAACTTGAATATATCTTGTACGAAAGGAGCTTTAATCAAATCATTTGCCGAGGTGATCAAGAAACTATGGTCAAAATAGCCTCATTGATATGTCAAATTCAACGATTTGCACCTCGCTTTATCGGATTCGCCCAGCAAGATGCTCAAGAATTTATAAGGTACTTGCTGGAGGGACTACAGGAAAGCAAGTGACAATGAGATAGCTGAAGAAGCTTGGACGAGATTCTGGAAGATGAACAACTCCAAGTTTATAGATAACTTTGTTGGCCAACTAAAATCTGCATTAAAATGTACACATTGTGGTCATTGTTCAGTCCCGTTCGATCCATTCTAGGATCTCTACCTACCGATTCCGAAAAAAATAGAACAATTCAGTCTGTAACATTGTTTGGATTATTTTACTGAAGAAGAAATTTTGGATGGTCATGAGAAACCAACTTGATCGAAGTGCCAAGAGAGTTAAAAGTGCACGAAATCCATATCTATTCATAAATTTCCAGAAATTCTTGTGATCCATTTCAAACAGAAAGAACGAGAGATAAAATTAATATTTCCATAAAATTTCATGTAAACGGATTGGATAAGAGCAACTATGCAACAGAAAATGCAACCTCTCGTGTTTATAACCTATATACTGTATCCAATCACAGTCAGACTACCTATAGTGGACATTACACGGCTTACTGTATAATGATTCTTGGGTGTCACCAATTTCACCAACTTCACTTGTGGGCAGAGAGGCATATGTTATTTTCTACGCGTCCTGCTTACTTTTTTATTGTTGTTGTTTTATGTTATTTACTTATTTATATTGTTATATTTATACATCTGATAAATAAGGAAGACTTTTAGTTATCGAGTTATTAACATTTTTCGAAAAAAATTCCCTTATCTACCACGAACAATTGTTTTAATATATTTTTGTATTTCGAAGGTCTAAAAGTGACCAATTCAATTGTTGGAATGTCTACTTTGAAATGGCCTATGTAACTAGGTGGTTTATTGATCGTTAAACCGCCTAAAATTGAGAAACAAGTCTCTCAATACTTTCAATTATTTTCGACTTTCTTCATTATTTTTATAACAAAAAGCAGTTTATATTAAATTATTCATATTAAAATATTGGAATACATAATTAAATTACAAAATTATTTCAATAATATTATTCTTTTCTACAACTATTGAATTTCATTGAAAATATTGAGAAAATCATGTTTTTCTCAATTTTAAGCGGTTTGACGATAAGTAAACCACCAAGTTACATAGACCATTAGAAAGTATACATTCCAACAATTGAAATTATTACTTATAGACTTTTGAAGTACAAAAAAAAAACACCAGAACAATTGTTCATGGTAGATAAGGGTATATTTTTCGAAAAATGTTCTAGTCGTCTTCTGAATTGCGAAAAAATCATGCTTATCAAACACCGAAAAAGACATATTTTTACAAATTTTTATCTAAATTAAATCATTTATAAGCGAGAAAAAAATTAAATACTGAAAAATCGGGTTTTCCCAATTTTGACGGATAATTTGAGGTTATGTCGAAAAGTATTGAATTAAAAAGTTTTCGATTTTTTCATTATCTACAACTTTTCCATGGAACATTTTCCGCTAACGAGTCACGTTTCGCCACAAATTGCACATAACTGTTTACAACACCTATGCTGCATCCTCATTTCTCTATTTTGAGTGTTTTCGTGTTGAATCATCCTCAAAGTTGGAACCTCAACATTATTTTCCACATGGTCCTGGCCTATCACTTTTTTTTTCAGAAAAATTAAAGGCACCAGTCTAATAAGGTAAGATAGTCAGTAGAAATGAAATATAACATAATATAATCTTTTGAATACATTTAACTGCTTCAAGAATTCAATTTTTAACCTGTTCCTGAATTTGAAATGTATGTTTAAATTTCATATATTTTACTCATTGCTTCGTTTCTATTTCGTAGTACTTATTCTTTTGGGTTTGTGTAACTTTTTCTTGGATTCAATTTCAAATTTCAAACAAATATATTATTCTCTTATTCCATAGTACAGCATATTTCGTGATAAACTGTTTAACCCCATTCCACTACAAGGGCGTCGCTACGAGGGGGGTAATGGGGGTAATTACCCCCCCCCCCCTCCCCCCAATAATAGTTATATACTAGTATTTTTAGTAATTTTAAATGAAATTTTAGTATTTTTAAATTAAATTTAAGCCTTTACCCTCTCAAGAAAAAAAATTAAAGCCTTTACCCCCCCCCAAGAAAAAAACCTAGCGACGCCCTTGTTCCACTATATTATCAATATATACTCATAATTGTACTTGCCATTATTGTCATATTGGTATATATAGTCTGTGCATTCCAGCTTCAAGCCAAGATCTTGTGGCCCGCAATTGAAAGAGATTGTATATGGTCTGAAATTACTATTAATTTTTTCATGGACTACTTTTGTCATTACTAGACTCAATTTTGCTATGTTAAACATGGACTTAATTTCGTTATCTATATTATTCATTGACTCAATTTCGCTATCTTTACTATCCATGGACTTCATTTCGCCCTGATTCTATTTATTGACTAATTTTTTTTTTATTTCAATGCCTTTATAAATTATTTGAAATGTTTTTCCTACCTCCAATCGTCATCGACAATATGTTGTGTCCCTGTTTCCACATAGTTATGAAGGTGGCGAGCTTTTCGGTATATAATTTTTACAAGTTTCACATCAAGGTGGATTGCAGTTTAGATCACTACGAATTGATTTGGTCTAGACGACTGCTGAAAATGGCACCTGGTCGGTTAAAGGACATATATTATTGGAAAAGGTAGTATTCAAATGGATTAAAACAATGATATTCAGGAGCCTTAGTCCCCTGCCAATGACTAAGCAACCATTTTTTACTATTTTTGTATAGTTGCTTAGCTTATTAGTTTAAGCATGATTTCAGCATCAAATGAAAGCTTGAACTTTCTAGTTTTAGAAAAAACGGTTGCCAAACCTCTGACTGTTAGAAATTTAGGCAGCTCACTTTGAAGACGGGCAACCCGAGTGTATAGTATATCGTATTCCATTCATCTCAATATTAGAATGAGATCGAAAGAGACAGCTGCTCCTTCGTTTCAATTTATCTATCGTGGCCAGGGTTGCCACTGCTATTTCTTTCGTAATATATCTGTTATTATTGAACAAAACCTGTTACGCTATTACTTTAGACCAAAAAACTATAACTATTTGGTCGTATTGATGGTGTCGTGATAAAAACACTTGAAACAGACTTCGAATGCTACCATGAAGAGGCGGACACAAGGATGATATTCCATTTGAGCAAATTAGAAGATAATTCTAAAGTTATGATGAAGTGTTACAGATATTTCAATAATATTATTAAGCCACTTTCATAAATTACAGCACCTAGAAATATTTTTGATAACTATAGGATCAAGACCGAACATAATTTCTTGTAGAAGTTGTACAGAATTGTCAAAAATATTGGGTGAGCGTTTGTGTCGGGCACTTTCAGCATTCCACGCTTTTACAGGATCAGATTACACTGCTACCTTCTTTAGAAAAGGCAAGAAGAAATCTTTAGAGTTACTGTTGAAAAATGCAAAAATGCAAGAAGTTTTTGCATCGTTACTTGATCCTCAAGATTTAGAAAATTTTGAATTGAAAAGATGAAAATCGTCCAAGAATTTATATCATTGCTACAATGCTCTATAATAAAAAAAAACTGTGAAAGCGTGGATTTGGCAAGACTGCTTATTTTTCAAAAATTATTTGCTAATACTTCATTTGCAGATTTCTTTTGTAAACGTGTTGTAAAGTTTTGACACGAGTACGATACCTACCTGTTGGAAATCCTTAAAATTAAAAATACTAAGAACGATTTATATTAATTCGATGTGGCAAAATGCTACTGAACAAGAGTGTATCGTACTCTACATTAATCAATGTGGGTGGGTAAAATCAGACGATACAATCAAACCTATATGGTTCGAAGGTGATCCAACACCTCTTACAATAGAAGATATTTTAATGCATGATATGAACTATGATAATGATAAAGAAATTGATGAGCAGCATTATGTTGATGTTATTGTAACTCATAATCTGTTATAATGAAATTAAAGTCTAAAATATAAACTAATTTTTAATATACAACACAATTATATAAGCTTATATTATACTTTCGATAAATGAATTGTTTAATTCAATGTTAATTTTTTTCCTATACTTTATTTATTCATGTTGTAATTATGTACGTGATAATTACAAAATAATTGATTGTGAAAACAATTAATTTTATTATTTATTTCTTGAATATTCAAAATATTGAGTTTGGCAAAATTTAATTGGATATTCTGTGACGGGGTTTGGGACTGAATGGTTCCAAAACTAAAACGTCTGCCTGGGATAGCTGGGTCATGTGTCCTTCTTATATAATTATATAAATCTGTAGTCAGGTGTTGAGACGCAAGCTACACCTTGGCGCCAGCCAAAACAAAAATATTTCGACGGGGAGGGAATAAACAGAACTCGGAACAGCTCAGAATTGAAATGTATAATATATGAAAAAAAAATATGATAAACTACATTTAGAAAATATTTGTCCCTGAGGCAAAAGTGTATATAACAAATTGATTAATTTAGCAACACGTATGGAGTTTCACTTTCGTACGCTTTGATAAATATAATAATATTATTGAGAAAATATAGTAACATAAAACTGAAAATTGCTTCGACACTGTCGAGCCGGGGACGTAACTTATTTCATATTGTATTACAAGAACTTGTCTAGTTCCACAACCAGCTGTTTGGAGATTACAAAAGACTATAATCTTCAATAAAAAATATATGATTGAAAGGCACACTAATCGTTATCTGGATTATTACATAATACAAAATATATATCTACTTATAGGAATTCTGACTTTACTTAGCTTATTCTCTCTGTGAGTGGTAGCAGGACACCAGTATACTGGAACTGGTTGCGGAATTTACTTTTCGAAAAAAACACACCATTTGCTGGAGACAAAGCTTCACCTGCGTAACGCTGATGCAGTTTTATCAATCTCTGCTGCACTTGCCAAACGCTTTTCTTTTCTTCGACGGGGGGAAAGGCTGGGAACTCGATTTGCTGGGTATCGGGATGTGATGGTCAGCCTTTGCTCCACAATTGAAAGAAATATATTCCAGAAATTTCTAGGTTCGAGTACAGACACACCGCCGCTAGATCGTAACAGCTACCTTTGCGGTATTTGCCGTGATATTCTCGTTTCACGAAGCCGATAAGAAAATCTTACCCAAACAAAAAACCTATAGAAACTCATGTTAGTTGATCCCATTTCTAATAATCTTGAAATTACTGACCCTAGTTGTTATTAGGTTTTTTCTTCAATAGAACTCTATGCACAATGACAAGTCTGTCTTCTTGCTACCGGTTCAATGTTTTTGTCATGCTGCCGAAATATCAAACAGTATATCCTTCTCCAATACTCTGATTGGTTGAGGTATTCGGGTGCTTGAGAAATACGATATTGTCACAGAATTTAAATATGAGTGACGGATTAGTAAAATGAAACACCATCTACTCAGAGATAACTTGGCCCAATCATCACAACCTGATGAGGATCAGTGGGGAATATGATTGACTTTTGGCATTGTTTATATAGAAGATAGTTAGTCAACCTTATGGGATTATAATTGGATCAAAATGGATGCGACATGTAGATGGCGATAGTAAGCTCGCATCCAAGTCATGTCGTAACTTCAGTGATCTGGCCTCCAAGTCATGTCGTAACTTGATTGAAACAATGGGACAGCATTAAAATCAGGGTTTTTTTAAGGAACCTGCATTGAAATGACGTCAAATATTCATGTTTGTAACTAATCACGCTGGATGACACTCGCGTTTGCGTCCAACACCAATTACACAGGCATTGACTAACTATCTTACTTCTATATAAACAATGCTTTTGGTGATTACTTCATCGAATAACCACAGAAACCATATCAAACGATGGGCCCGTTCGAATCATTTGCCGGTTCTTTGAGCTGGCCGGAACTGATTCATTTCTGCCTGCCCGGTGAATCCATCTGATAGGCAACTAACAAAGCATTCGCGTGCTCTCATGATTTATTTTCAGGGTGGAGACTCCGAGCAATAAAAGACATAGAGATGCCATTTCTATAATCACAACTCACATTTGTTATGAAAGCTCCATAACACTATCCTTTGCTGCAGATTGTGAGTGAGGGGTAAAACTCCGAGTTCGGAGGGGGAGATTTGTTATTGTTATGATATTCGGAAGAAGCGTAGAACCAGTGGCATGCTAATACATTTTCTCACATTTCATTTTTAATTAAAAATATGTATAATTAGACACGATCGGTGCAGAGAAATTTGTTCTCACATGTATTGGTATCGATAGGCGACCACATACCTGGTTAGAAAACACGTGTGTTATCAAGATGTCAATCTAATGCTTGGCGGAAGTGCTGTAGGTTTCCCTATGTTAAAAAGTGAATACACTACTAATAATTTCTAAGTTACCCTGGAGCGCCACGGCAAATAATGTACCCTCACAAGCTATGCCTTTGAGTACACTCTACGAGTGTTGTCAGTCATATTTTATTACGATGAATAGGTTCGAAAATAAGTGACAATTGTAAATGGCAAGAGAATTGTTAAAACGCCACGTGTACTACCATCACATACACTATTTTTTCTATGATCTTTTAAAAATTGACTTTTATTCGTCAATTTTGAACGCAGAAAGATAGTGATTATTGCTGTGTGGCAATATAAACTAAATTGCCTCAAAGCGATGAACACTTACTTTTGATGTTTCAATCAATGAAAAATACTGTATTGTGCGAAGAATTAGATTATTTCTGATAAAGCATAGAATAAAGTCATAAATACTGAAAAAATAAATGAAAGTGCTGAGTAAAAAAGTCAAAATAACCAAATCTTTTAATCACATTAATAAACTATACTATACACTTTATATACAATATACATGAATTATAATACACATAAGAATTTACGCATAAACTATAATACACATAAGAGATTACATTCAAATTTATGATGAAAGTGTATCATTGAAATACGCATCCAAAGTGAAGTAAGCTATTAGCTCTCTAACTCTTTTTCTGAATTCAGGTTATTGATATCCTGAGGCAGATGATTGAAATTTTTTTGTTGTCAAAAAGTTATTTCTCAACTTGTGTGGAGTTAGGCTATCGATATTACAAGTCTGTCGGTAAAAAATCGATAATTTCTTATGTAGTTATTATTTAACTCCTTGCATCTTCCAAAAAGATTGACGAAATTCAATGACGTATCTCCCGAAATTAAGAAGGAGTATGGGCTCCCTCAAGAGATTAAAAATACTACTCAACCCATTGATTAGATTTTAAACCTGTGATGATTCGCAGTGTTCCATTCACAGTAAAGAAGTTTTACCAGAAGTGATACGTCACTGACAACATTCCAGATCGATTATTCATATTGATATATGTGATATTCCGTGTATATAAAATTTTATTCAAATGGGAATATCGACAACTTCTGATGAAAGAATTACCTACGTGATAATCCCTGTATGTCAACAAAACATTCCAATACCTATTATATGTAGCTAGTGGCTTATGATTTGAATTTGTTTAATGAAGAGATTAGTTTGCTTACTTACTTACTTACTTACTTTTTAGTATACCTACATTGCAACAAGTTTTTCCCTAATTATTGATAGTTAATCGTTTAGTCGATTTACATAGTAATATAGTTTTTTACAGCCATTTCAACAAATAGTGTATTTTTGTCTCAAAATCGGGATGGAAACGAGCAAATTCAATAAAAATCATCTTATTTAATACCAATAAGGTTTATCCCATGATTACCATGCTGCGACGCCCATGGTTTGATTTGACAAGACGACAAATAAGTCTTAAACGGACGTAAACAAACATGATCGCCAAGTTAAGAGTGAATATAATACGGACTTCCAACCTGAACACCGAGTGCAAACGGATATATCCTACAATGTCCTTTTTAACAGGTTTCGGGTTGAGATGTTTGTAAACAACGTCGGGTATGTTGCTTTCAAGAAAGAGAAAGAAAAGCCCTCTCTATATCTTTTATGGCTCGGAGGGTGGAGATTTTGAACCGCTACAATTCATGAATTGGGATATAACGTTCTTAAAAAGTTTCTTATGAAGTACGTTATAATGTACACTGGGGTTGCCCGTCTTCAAAGTGGGCTGCCAAAATTTCTAAGGTCAGAGGTTTGGCAACCATTATTTTTATAAAACTAGAAAGTTCAAGCTTTCATTTGATGCTAAAATCATGCTTTAACTAGTTAGCTAAGCAAATATACAAAAATTTAAAAAATCGAAAAATGGATGCCTAGTCAAGTGACTGGCTTGGGACTAGGCTCCTATATTATTGTTTCAATCAATTTGAATACCACTTTTTCCAATAATATAATGTCCTTTAACCGATCAGGTGCTATTTTCAGCGGTCGGATCTCGGACTATATGTCGCTTCGATTCCGCATTACAGCGGGTTGAAGTTGCTTTAAAAAAGGGGGGTATTAAATCATTTGCACATTTCTGCCTCTGGGGCTCATGGTTCATTCTGATTTTCAGCTGTACAATTGTTTGAATTTTACGGAATAAAGGGAAAGCGGGTATTGCAGTACTGATCCCGACTCCATGAACTTATTCATCAATTGAAGCACGTATGGATATGATGTGTTTTTTTTCTGGATGAATTTCATTGAAAATTCGAGCCGTAGATCTGGCACATCGTCCATTTTCAAAATACGCAGCTACAATGGATATTCTCTCTCGTATAGTATAAATCATTTTCGAAAGGTTTCACATTGTTGAATGAGGTGACTCGAATACATCAAATACCAAGGCGTAAACAAATATATGCTTATACAAAAACACATGACGACATTTTTTTTTGATAAAAACGTCTGTCCCACCTTCTAAACGATTATTTCTGACAGCATATTATTTTTCAATACAGTGGGGCGTACCCACAGTGAACCTTTCTTACGATGATAACATTTTAGGTGATGAAAAATAAAAATATCTTGATAAAACTTAGATTTCATTAAAACTTTATCACCACTTGATCGATCCTCAATTTTAGTAAACCGATGTTTTTGGGATTGAATTCCCTTCAAAATGATGTATCACAAGTATAGTAGTCCCATTGAAAATTCTGAAGTGTGCTGGGGCTGAGGGGGTTGACATCACAATGATAATGTATTTGGTGAAACTGTTCCCCCTTGACATAAAAATTGACGGGTCTGAGCGATTTTAAATTTTTTTCATGAGTTCGGAAATTAAGGGGGTGACAAGTTTTAGCTGGGACACACTGTATGTGGTAGAACTTATGCTTATGGGATTTTCACGATTGTTTCCAAGGTGAAATAGCGACCATGTTTGTGTCGTATTTTTATAACGCGTTATCTGATTGGATGTTTTGTTCCAGATACATTCACAGCTACGTCAACAAATGCGTGACCAAAGAAGAATGCAGGACCCTGGTGAAAAAACGGAGTTGGTGGATCCACGATGGTTATTGTGTGACTGAGTGTCCTCAGTTCTTCGAGCAGCACTCCTTCATAGATGGGAAAGGTGTGAACCAAACAGAATGCAGGAAATGCGATGACAAATGCGTCAGGATCTGCAAAGGCAGAACTATCGACAGCATGGATAAATTGGAGAAATTCAGAGGTTGTACACACGTGAATGGTTCTCTGATACTTAAATTTAGATCAGTGGAACCATTTAGCTTGGCTCTGGAACTGGAAGGGTATCTGGGTTCTATCAAACACATTAATGGATCTCTCACCGTAGCTAGAACCAAAGACTTGACTTCTTTATATTTCTTGAGGAACCTTACCTACATCGGTGGTTACGATGAGAATGACTATTCAATTTTTATGTACGAGAATCAAAACTTGCAAAAACTGTGGAATTTTGACGAAGCGAGCTTTAATTTAACTATAAGGAGGGGTAAGAACTGATTTTTCTATCGTGACTTATTCTCATTTTGACTGCTCTCGCAGAAATAATTGGATGTGATTTCATAGGAGGTTCGGATCTTTTTCAATTACATTCTAATGTTTGCGTGTTTGGCAGTGCAACGAGAAGATTTGATAGAATACTACTAAATTTCAAAATTTAACAAGGTTACCCAGGTATTGTATGATTATAAAATATTTTAAATAGTATGTTCCATATATTTTTGACAATTGGTCCTTCGAGCCGGATCAACCTCCGTAAAGCCATTCCAAGCCCCGACAGGCAGATCCATGCCAAGTCCCGGCAAGCAGATCCATGCCAAATAAACTGAAGCTGAGCCATGCCATGTTCAGTAAAAAAGAGTCATGCCAAATCCAGTAATGCTAAGTCAAAATGGAGTTCAACCGGATCAAATCCAAGCCAAGTCCACTAAAGCCATGCCAAGTCTCGGCAGGCAGATCCATGCCAAATATAGTTTGTCCATTATGTTTGTGTCATACCATACCTGGGGTGCGATTCTCAAATGTCTACTGGCCTATGACAAAATATCCCCATCTCTTTTCAATTCATATTCGAGAAAGGCGATGGACATATTTTGTCGCATGCGACATATGATAGTCGACATTTGCGAATAGGGCCCCTGGTCCAGCCAAGCCAGCCCAAGCCTGACTCAACCAGTAGAGTAGGTCTACAATAAACCAATCGTACCCAGGCAACGATGGAGCATGGTACAAGAAATTGAATGGAACCGAAATGAGACAATCAAAAATGGAAAAGGCAGCAAGGGGAAGAAGAATTCAAATGGAGATGGTGCAAGCAGACGTTTTCTGCGGATATTTACTTTTATATCTATAATTACTTAGTATTAATTTAATAGTTTTTGTGAATCTGTATCGAATCGTCAGTTGTTTTTAATATAATCGCTCTGGACGCGAGATTTTGAACGGGGGGTTATTGTCAAAAATATATGGAACATCCTGTATTTAAAATATTTTATAATCATTCAATTCATTTTGTACGTGAGCGAAGATATATTTTGAAACAAAACTGGTCCTCAACTGTAACATTAACAGAAAACAAGAGTTTTCAAAGAGACCACTGATAGTTTGATCCGGTAGTCGAAGTTAGAGTTCTACTCTACCGTGTCCATACCTGGTGAGAGTAATGGGGGGAGTTAGGAAGATTAGATATTACTGATCGACAAGCGTAAGGATGCCTCCGAGAATTGGTTGCGCAGTAGACAAAACCCTGAAGTGGGGCAGGAGCTCAATCGCTCTGCCTTATTAAACAGTAGTCGATCTTTGTCGCACATCTACTCACGCTTTCTATCGTTTGCGCATCTCAGAGGCATCCTTACGCTTGTCTATCTGTAAATAGAAGAGAAATGTTCATCAAATATGAATGCTAATATGTATTGTAAGTATAAATATTTTTAAAATAATTTTTCGACAACCACATAACAAAGTAGCCATTGGCGCGTTAGAATCTCAACGAAAAGTTGATGTTTTTCGAGGTATGTCATTAATTGACAGCATTCCCGCTCTAAAGCGGAAAAATCGAAAAAACGGTCGCATTTGTATGGTATGTATAAAATACACACTGTTGGAAATAAACAAGTATTCATGGAAAATAGTGATAGTGAATTACCTCCTGATGGCAGAATGTGCTAAAAAAGTGGCTTTTAGTCATCTTTCAGAAAAATTAAGATAAAAATATGAATTACAATATGGTAAGTTCAGAACTTGGTGACAATAGAAGAAGGTCAATAAGTATTCAGAAAACGTACTACTGGTTTATTTTGGAGAAAGATCCAAGGCCCTGGAACCATCAACTCTTTGGTATATGTACCTATTCGATGATACGGACATGTTTGAATGTTTAAAACAATTCAGACATCAACAAATACTCCAAACTTGTTGCGTTTCTCAAGAAAAAATCTGTTGGATATCGAGCAAAATAATCCAAAATAATTACCACTGAAAATATTCAAGAATTTTTACAATAAGTCCCAGAGTCGTTTGTTAATCAATTTTATTTTTATTCATTCAATATTACTCTGACGTTTCCGATTTGCCGTCGCCAATATCATTGATAAATGCATAATATGTAAGTGTTATGAGCATAGACTGGTGGTTAGATGTTTTGGCTGTCACGCCGGCGACCGTAGTTCAAAACATTGACTCAATTTTGTTTTGGAGATACGGTGGATTGCGAACAATTTCGATATGTACCGTCTTTAGCAAAAGTTATTTATACTTTAAATGTTCTACAGGTAATTCAAATTATTGGTATTGCTAAGCCGACGGTATGTATTATTTTTATGTCAATCAATCAATCAATTAACCAATAACATTTATTGTATCTAAAAGAATGATAATTCTTATTACAAGAGAATTTGATTACAAGCTAGGTAAATTCCATACAGAAAAAGAAATAAAAAGTATTCCAATGTGATAGCAAAAAATCTAAACTAGAAAACTACATTTTTTAAAGGATTTCAATTGATAGTAATATGGTTATTCCTGGTAACCATGATAATCACTCATTGATAATGAACGAGCGCAACTTCAGCATGTTCATCAAAGAAAAAAACAGCTGTTTTAAGCTTTCAAAAGTAGCATAATTGAGGAAATTAATGAGATCATTCAGATCTTGCAATTGTTGAAATATCCCACATTCCCTTATTCCTCTATAGATCGGACAATGAAATATCACGTGCTCCAATGTTTCCTGTTGTTGTAAATTACAAATAGTACAGAGCTCTTCGGCATTAATGATATAACAGGAACCATTGAAAGTGAATTTCAGGCGTTTTCTGCTGCTAGTTCAAATTTGTGGAATTACTCTTATAAAATGTATTAGGCAAGACACCTTTAGATATGTTCGACCTGTGAGGCTGAGCAGTAGGGACTGATAGGTTAAAGGATAGCTTGATAGAGACAATTTTTCTAAATCGACATTCAGTTTTTTACTTTTGTAATTGTTCAAAATGTTCTTTGAGTTTTTCTTGGTGGGATGAGCCAGAAATGTATCCCACAGATGACCTTGGTTCGAAAAAGATAAGTATTCCTTCACCTGAAGGGTCTAGTTGAATTTAAGATCAGAGTTCAAGTGACGCAATCGGGAGAGGCAAATCTTTGGTAATCGAGTGTTTTCCATTGCGTTTATACTTGAAAGCCACGAGAAAGATGATTTTAAAATGAGAAAGCTGAGGCTGTATGCCCCAGTTTCGAGGCGAACAATGTAGTAGGGGGTATTTTTAGATAAAGATAATGAACGTTTGAAAAAGACAACTTGTATTCTTTCTATCAATTCTGCGTAGCGTAGGCCCCAAACGCCAATTCCATATGACAAAGACGATAAGATGATGGAGTCATATAATTTTATCCTTGCGTCCCAAGAAGTAGTTTTTGTCTTGCTCATTAGGTTCATTACTTTTATGTAATAATGTACGTTCAATAAAGTATCGACAGTTTTTTCTGTATATGAGATCTGCGTTTGTCGAAAAAATACTGTGCGTAATTCGTAATACTTTGTAATTGTCGCTCTCGAAAGATTACTTTGCGCTCTAAATACACAGATAGCTATTATTCAGTCAATAATTTGTCTAGGAGAGATTCATCAATTCATTTTTTCATTAATTCATCAATTCATTTCTACAATATCTCTAAAATGATCAAAAAATACCAAAACATTTTTCTATAATTATTTCTCCTAATACTCACTTGTGAGTTACGTTTCTGTTTTCGTGTCTCCCATTTAAGATCCGAGCTGTTGCTCGTACACACTCATTTTGAGCAGCAGTAATAAAAATCATTTTAACTTCTCCGTCTTTTGTGTAGACCATCGGAATACGAAGAGAATCTTTGAATACGTGATCACTTTTCGATTCTACATTATCGCCATTTCACAAAAAAAAATCTCAGAGTTTAGAACATCTTATTTGACAATCACGTTGACAACAAAAAAACTAATTTTGGATTGACGTGGCCATTACTTGATGGAAATTCATATGAACTAAAAGCTACACCAGCATTTATGGCACACTCCAATAAAAAACTATTACAGAATTTTGTACACATTTATTACAAATTTGCGTCCCAAACAAATTTTTTTTTACTGTCCCTGTTTTCCAAGAAATGGGCCTGGGCTAACTTTTAGGTAAAGCTGCACCACACATTCTGTATTTTGAAAAAATACTCAATTAAGTTAGCGCTTTCTAGTATAAGAAAAAATATCTTAAGGGGTGACCGCTCATTAATAGGCTCCATGTTTTTTTTAGTGAAATTGATAATTGTTGCAAAAAAGTATTTACTAGTCGTTACGTCAGAAAATTATTATACGTCTATTCATGCGCATCAAAAGACACGCAGTAGAAGCGTGTGGGTACTATAAAGAAAGAATTGTAGTACTCGATGAAATACAGTTCACGTCGGATTTCCTATCATATCGCAACACCAAAATGTATTAACATTGCTCACTCTTCAAAATATTGATATCTATGGTTGATATTGACCATAAGCAACTGAAGATACGCAGTAGAACCGTGTGGGATACTGTAACAAATTATAATACTCGATAAAATACAGTTCACGTCGGATTTCCTATCATATCGCAACACAGAAATCTATTAACATTGCCCACCCTTAAAAATATTGATATCTATGGTTGATATAAGCCATAAGCAACTGAAGACACGCAGCAGAATCGTGTGGGATACTGTAAAATATTCTAATACTCGATGAAATACAGTTTACGTCGGATTTCCTATCGTAATCGCAACACAAAAATTTATTAACATTGCCCACTCTCCAAAATATTGATATCCATGGTTGATATTGTCCATGAGCAACTAAAGACAAGATTAGAAGCGTGCGGGAATTGCGGGATAATGTAAAGAATTCTAATACTCGATGAAATACAGTTCACGTCGAATTTTCTATCATAATCGCAACACAAAAATTTATTAACATAGCCCACTCTTCAAAATATTGATATTCATGGTTGTTATTGTCCATGAGCAACTAAAGACAAGATTAGAATCGTGCGGGATACTGTAAAGAATTCTAATACTCGATGAAATACAGTTTACGTCGGATTTCCTATCATATCCCAACATAAAATTTATTAACACAGCCCACTCTTCAAAATATCAATTTCTATGGTTGATATAATCCATTCGCTCGAAAAAATGCAGTACAAGCTTGTGAGACACTGTAATAAATCCTGGAACTCGATGAAATAAGGCTCGTTGCGGATTTTCTGTCAACTACTCAGAGACTATTTTTTTAACGGTATTATATGAAAATTCGGGATCGTTCACTTAGCAATGCAGTGAAATAAGTTTATGCGCTGTGTGAGGTGTTCAACCCCATGGAAATCATCATTCTGAAATTTTCAACACGTCGGCGTCGATAGATTCTAATAATTTTTAAATAGTTTTATTGGCAATTTTAGCGATACTCACAATACCGCAATAGATAATGTAATAGGAATTTTGAGATAATAAGAATAATAAGAATACTTTTTTTCTCAAATGCATGCATAAACACGTATAGAATTTGTTGATTGCATGAAGATAGTTTAGCAGCGCCGGATTGAGACAGCCGAGCAACTGAGCAAAACTCGAGAGGCCGCAGGGTGCGAGGCCGGTTGGGCCAAAGGCCCAACTCGGAAATGAGAAATATAAGTGACGAGCCTTTGTAGCTTTCAGATGACCCAAATATTATTTCTGAGAAAGTATTGTTATAGTGTTAAAATTTTAGAAAGTCTTTATTTTTAAACAATTTGATTTTAAGTGTGCGGAGGAGGACCACTAAGAAAATATTGGTTAAAATTGGGACGAATTGGAAGTTATAAAACCAGCAAATACAGACAATTTTGTGAATTATTGTTCCAAACACCAACCTGGAGAACTTTCGCTTTTCACGAATTTCATCCACATCATCAACCTAACGATGGCGTTCCATTCAATTCCAAGATTGTTTATTACAGAAAAGAAGATCAAGAACAATTCAAAAGATCATGGCTAACTTATTCGAAGCAGAACGATAAATTCTTCCGTTAATTCTGTTTAGGGTTTGGCACTTTGGCAGAGTTGAAAAGCGTTTCACTATAATAGGCTGTAAAACCAAACCAAAATCTATATCGACGCATTCTTGAGCATGAATCTTCTACATCTCATAGAACAGCAGTAGAAGCATTCTTGATTTGATCGAACAATACCGATATACCAGTTATATTACATGATAAACGTCGAAAAAATATCAGGTGAAGAAGAGACGTTCTTGACAGAATAATTGACGTTATTAAATTAATTGGAGAAAGAGGTTGAGTTTCAGAGGAGCTGAAAATGCCGAGGCTGCTTACATACTCGGAAGAATACTTGGAAAATGGAAACTTGTTAGAAATTCTATTACTGCTTTCAAAATATTATATTGTTCATAAGAAACACAAAGCTCAAAGTTTTATCTGATAAAAAATAATTCTAATTCTGGTGCTGGTAACAGTGGCTGTCCTGGTAGCTTTTCGAATTGTTTGTCGAAAACTACAGTCAATTACATTATAGAAGGAATTGTACATTTCGTGAAGAAACAGCTATAAGAGGAAGTAAAATGATCGAAATTATTCAGCATATAAATTGACACTATACGCAGGATATTAATCTACAAGATCAGATGTGCGTCATTAAACGTTATGTTAACGTTCAAATTGAAGAACCAATACTTGCTTTGGAAAAAATGAGTCAGGAGTCGGTCAAGATATTTTAAAAACGTTAGGACCTTGCTAAAAAAATTGAATCAACATTAAATTCTTCGTAATTTTGCAAGGTCAATATAAGGGGTTTTCTACATGGTTGGAAAAAGAAGTTGTCAAGTACATGTTTGGTGTTATGCTCACATACTGAATTTAGTGATTAGTGATACAACCAAAACAGTAGTTGAGGTTTGGAATCTCGAATAAGTCAGCAGCTTTCAGTAGATGGTCCTATTTACGAATGGCAGTGTTGGAGAACGATAGTAGATATGAATATATTACAAATATCAGTGAAACTAGGAAGTGGTCGATAGATTACTCATTGAGAAATGCGTTTGGATCCTGTGATAATCGTAAGAGTTTTCTTCATGTACACATTTCGAAAACCTTCAAGGAAATTGCATATTCAGAAAAATACAGTTCCTTTCGATTCATAGCAGTAGCTCATATTTTGTGAGAATTTTCCATAGTACCACACCATTATTCAACTATTTACAAACAAAAGGTGTTGTTTGAAGTCAGCCTTTAAAATAGTCATCAGAACTCTTGAAAAGTTGCAAATACAATCCAGAGACTTTGATTCAGTTCTGATAACAACCCAAAAATATATAGCTTGGACCGTTGAGTAACTTGATGATGACGACGCCATTTTTATGGAAGATACATTTCCCTGCAAGAGAATTATAAAGAAAAACACTCTTCCAGGTGAAAATTTCTCAGACCAACCCATAGTTAATCCCCAAGATGAGTTTAGAATGGAAGTATTCTCAATCATTTGTGATCGAGTTATTATGAGCATCAAATGAATTCAAGAGCGTGAATAAAATGCCAAAAACTGCATTGCAATTCACTTAAAAGAATTTTAGTAGGTAATTTTTAATTATCTAAGAATACCAGATATACTGTTGTACAAGAAGAAATACGAGATTTCGCTTCAAAAAGGCCACCGTCCAAAAAATTATCTGAAATTCTCAACTCTGAGAAAAATCTTGATAATGGGAATGATGAAACTGGAGAGGGCTCACACAAAACCCCATGAATGTCATGCAAAAATCGTATTTGTATTTTTTATGTTCTATCTAAATTTAGGCAACATTCATATTAGGCATTTATATCGTTTGAAAAAAAATCGTATTTGTATTTTTTATGTTCTACCAAAATTCAAGCAACATTCATATTAGGCATTTATATTAGGTATAATGAGTACGTCCTCACACTTTCTTGTAGTCAAAATAGACATGAGACTTCATCCTCCAAACTCATATACCAAAATCCAAAATGAATACTGAAATTGCTGTATCAGGGAAACTTGGAATCTTTCATATTAGTGTCTACCGAAAAAGATGTACTCAATAGGGTAGGAACAGAAGATTTCATCAATTTTTTTGCTGCGAAAAGTAATACAATGAGACGTTTTCTTAATAAAAATGTGAATATTCGTTATTTTTTTATTTTTTATTGATTTATTGCTCAACTGTTTTGTGATTATGTGATCTCGTGTCCTGATCTCATAAGAATTGAGGCCGCTTCAATGATGGAGCTCGATAAGAAAAAAATCTCCAATCTGGCGCTACTTTAGCCTATGTCAAGCATACCAGACGATATTTCATCGAATAAAAATCAAACGGAAATCGATCGGCATAAGTGTCGCGTTGGCCCGAAGAGTCACCGTATGCCCTCAAATGTGTTGAGAAATAGGGCATTGTTGAATCTTTACGTGTTTATGCATGTCTTTGAGAAAGTAAAGTATGATAATAATAATTATTATTATTATTAGTGTTTTGTTCTACGTGCAAGCGCTAATTTTGCTTGTTCATTGATCATTATATTTATAACTACCAAAACCCTGAAGGGCATACGTTATAAAATCATTAAACATTTTGGCAGCGGGCTGACGTCTATACAAAGGGAGTTGCTTTGGGGAGTAGGGGGTTGAATTTTCAAATACCTACTCCACGTCACATGGTGCCTCTCTCTAAACAAAAATCGACGAGTTTCGGCAATTTTCAGTAAAATCAATAGTGAAGTTAGAATGTCCACAATTCCGCCGATTTTGTTGCAGGTACAATTCGATTCCACAACAACCCTCTACTCTGCGTCGCAGAAATTGATAAGTTAGCCAACAGAACCGGTGTCATCTATACCAAGCTCGATGTGTCCAGCTATTCAAACGGAGACAAAACTACCTGTTTTCACGAGGACATGGAAGTAAATGTTAAACCCAATTCCACCAACGCAACTCTGGAATGGAAAGAACTGCCCTCAATGAATTGCACCAACTACGTCGGCTTCACTATATATTACAAGGTGCAAAAGCAGGGCAATGCTTCGTTTACCGACAGTAAGGATAACTGCATGAAAACCGACTGGAAGAGCCTCTTCACAACGAATCACAGTATCATTTTGAATAACCTTGAGGCGGATTCGAGGTATGCTTACTACATCAAGATCTACTGCGTTTACAAACCAACGTTCCAAAGTACCATGATGTACTTCAACACCTCTCCGGATGATCCTGACATTCCACAAGATGTTGTTAGTACCGCCCTTAACCATTCGACTATTCGTATAGAGTGGAAACCTCCCTTGCGTATCAATGGAGTCCTGGCTTATTATAAGATCGACTTCAATGAACAACCTGATGGGTCGTTCGACAGGGACTATTGTGAACATCCCAGAACGTAAGTACCTTTCAAATTGGTAGAGAGAATTTTTTTTTATCACGTCCTTGAGAAAAGCTATTCTGGGTTATTCGTAGATTATTTGAAGATTTGTATTGCGTTTCTTGTGGGTGATCAATGTAAGTTTTTAGGCCAATCAATAGAATATTTTTTCGTAACAAACATGCTAGTGGGAAATAGACTTTGCCATCATCTAAAAGAGAGTCCGTAGTTATTTAAAGAAATGAGTGAAAAAACACTTTTGTTTAATTTCCACTAGTTACTTTATTTTACGACCGGTTTCGGGTTTTATTCCATTATCAAGTATAATAACTAACTAATACATTTGAAATCTAAATTAAACATTGGGGATTATAGAAATTACCAGGGTTGTTAAACTAAATTCAAGAGTGGAGACCTACATAAATCGAGTTGCTTGTTGAAGGTTCTATATTTCGGATTTTCAATCGATTTATTGATTTCCGTTGCTTCCAACAACTTAACTTTCTTTACTCCATTACTTATCTTTTGTTTTGATTCTTGCCTTACGTCAAAATTTCTACCGGTTTGGCCTGTTTATACTGCAGAGCATACCCCACATTCTATTCTATATACAGGGTGCCCCAGGGTTAAACCGCGAAACGTTCAGTTTTGACTTTTTAGGTAAAAAGGAAAATTATTTTCTAATAAGAAGGTTCCCTAACTTGCTTCGTTGTCGAAATACAGAGTGTTCAAAGTTTTTACAAAAATAGGTTTTTTTATCAGTTTTTTTGTGTTTTGGCATCGACTGCTATGGTCGTTAGCCATGTATTCTGGATAGGCCTTGTTACTAACTCCATACGCCTCCTAAGGAACAGCACTATTAATTTTTTACGCAACAGTGAATCGTGGAGGATCATTCCCAGCCGAAACGAGCCTCAATCATTCAGATTTTCACATCAGAAAATTAAAAACGTTCGCCCCGGCTGGGAACCGAACCTGGAACCTCTCGGTTACCAGGCGGGCGCTTAACCCTTTATAGGTCTTTGGTAAAATAATTTAGCACCTCACATATGGTTCAAAGTATGCTAGATTTTCCATAGAAATTGATCCTCATGGATCATATGTTATTTTATACAGTCTTCAGCACGCCCTGGTAAAGATATATACCCTTTATATTTCATAGGTTGGCAGCGTTCGACATGGTGGTAAAATTATTTACTGAATTTCCCTAAGAAGTCATATAATTTCATTGATGTGCAAATTGAGTGAAAAGAAGTGCCAGCGAGCTTTCATTTATAACATTTCAGTAAGTGTTTTGGATTACTACCATTCGAAAAACCGAATCAATCAGTAATGAACAATTTTTGTAAAATTATTCCTACATTCATAAGAGATATTGTAAATTATTCCGTATGAAATTTTGAGGTTAGATTATTTTCGGAAACTTTGAATACATTTTCTATCACAATGAATATATTTTCTTATCTGAAATTACGCAAAATGTTCTCAATACACTATTCATTCACACAGCTCTGCAAATTTTGCTGATATTTTATCGGCAAAGATGATATGAACCTTTTTAGAGGTCAGATACAAACAGGGTCGCTTTTATCTTTCTAGAAATGGATAATTTCGACTTTTCGAAGATGACAAGCGGAAGCATTTGCCCTTCTCGATGAGGAAATATCAGATCAAGAAGGGGTAACCGATCAGCAGGCTATAGATTCGGATATAGGTGGGGACTCGAACGCGGAGGACGATTTGCCGTACGAGTCATCAACTTCTACTCGATCGAGTAGCCGTTTGTGTTTCTCTAGTTCCTCTTCACAGTATACTCCCACTCAGAATGTACATTCAGCTCCACTTCCCTTCCACATCAAGCTGTAGACCAAAGACGCGACGGATAATAATTACCCCCAGAAGAATACGTCATCATCAGTCTTCAACTATGGATCCAGAAGAACCTGAACCTTATTCATCAGATGATAGTTTGAAAGACCCAGATTACTCTGTTGATGAACAAAATAAAAAAAAGAAACCGTCACATCGTCCTGCTTTTGTTTCCTCAGACGAGTCTTCAGAAGTTAGCGAAGAGGAAGTAATAGAAGCTAAAGTAGCACCGGCAAAAATAAATTCTTGTAATGACCCAGGTGTAATCATATGGGAAAAAACTTCTCCACTCCCCAACCTATCTTTCAAGTCGTTCATCTTTGATCGACCTTTTGGATTGCTATGCGGTATTTTCACTGATATTGTCCTATCCATTTTTCAAACAAGTTTTGATGGCAATATTATGAAAACTATTGTAGAACAGAGCAATTTATATGCATTACAAAAAGATGTGACACTGGACTTACATATTGATGAGTTGAAAGCCTTCTTTGCATTGTTTTTATTGTTCGGAATAAAGAGTTTACCAAGTATTAGAATGTACTGGTCAATCAATCACAATTTTCATAATGAGCGAGTTTCGAAAGTTATGACAATGAAACGGTTTTTGAAAATATTGAGGTTTCTTCATTTGGCTGACAATGAGAAAATGCCTAAAAAAGGAGAAGATGGATTTAACAAATTATATAAAATGCTGCCTTTACTTACTCATCTCTCTACCAAATTCAAGGCAAATTTCGCACCATCCAGATTCATTTCTATTGACGAAAGTATGGTGGCATTCAAAGGTCGTTCCACACTGAAACAGTATATGCCCCTCAAACCCATCAAGAGAGGAATCAAAGTATGGGCAATGGCTTGTGCAAACACAGGATATATGGCAGATGTCGATGTTTATCTGAAAATCCTGACAGCCTTGCTTTAGGAGAAAAAGTTGTTATGAATTTGTCGAAATCTCTATCAGCACATGGTTACTGTTTATACTTTGACAACTTTTTTTCATCATTTCCATTGCTTCAAAGGTTATTGGATAACAAACTATTTGCTTGCGGAACATTTCGTTCCAACCGAAATCAATTTCCACATGACAAACTCTGTCCAAACAAAGCTCTTCCATTAGGACAATTTGATTTTGCTTCTTCAGGTGACATAACAGTTTATAAAATGGAAAGACAGAAGTACCAAAGTCATATTGGCCAGCAATATGCATGATCCATCTGACAAAGCCGTGGTTTAGAGGCGAAATAAAAGAGGAGAGAAAGAGGATGATATAATTTGTCCAAGAGCGTTCCGGGATTATAACTTGCACATGGGAGGTGTTGATCACTTTGATCAGTTACATTCCACTTATAATATTTCATGGAAATCGCGCAGGTGGTGGATGAAATTATTTTTCTATTTTCTTGATGCAGCTGTGGTGAATTCGTACATAATGTACAAATCTCAATACATGAGTGAAAATCACGCTTCCAAGTGCATGACGCATTTGCAGTTTAGAAGTTGCCTGATAGATCAACTTATTGGGACATTTTCCAGTACACAAAAACGAGGGAAACCAATCGATGAAGAAGGAACTGGTCGAAAAAATAATAGTCGATGTGGGAGGGGAACTGTACACAATTCAATTCGGTTACTGGACGTAGAGACCCAGTTAACACAAACCTCTAGGCGATGTCGCTTTCTTGATTATTGTGGTAACAGTATGAGTTACTTATATACATTGCTGTTACCGCTTTGTGATGCCAAATATTATGAATTGTTCACAATTTTCTTCTCGTTAGTATCGCTTCGAGGTACAAAATGTACAGAAAATTGCGAAGCACATTGACATGAATTTTGATTTCATTGCTGAAGCAGTGACCTAAATAACCGGCATTGAGCGTTGTTTGTCGAGACTTTTGAGAGTCGGGTGTAGAACTTGTAGGTATTGGGTTGATGACACGGCGTCATTTTATCAATATTCTATAAGCATTCGTGATAGTGTTTAGTGTTCTGTTTAATTCTCTCTTTCAATAGTTAATTCAAGTGTGTTTGTTTACATCACCCAAGATTTCTTAGTATCTCTTCAAGGAAAAGAACGGTAAGTGAAACGGTATATATTCAGTGTTTTGAAAATTCGGCATTTTCAGGTTAGGTACTGATTTCGTCGTGAAGAAAATGCTGAGAACTGGAATTGAATTTTAGTATTTTCTGTATTTCAAAATTTTGTTTTTTTTTATGATTTAGGTTTAACTAGTGCTTTAAATGATTTTTTTATCAAAAGTATATATTATGGAATCAACTCACGTATTTGTTTTCTAGCATCCCATGTTATATAAACCTTTTGCTTTAAAGAATAAAATTGAGATATTATTTCTATTCATGTTGAAAGAGGGCAACATTTTTTTCGACATCGAATTTTCCATATTTCTTATTTATTCAGGTTCCTAATTGAATATTGATGTGGCAGGGAATTTGATGATACATAATGAGGTGTTATATCGGCATGTAATTTGCAAAGTGAGTGCAGAACAATTGATTGGTATATAGTGATGAAGTTTTAATCACAATTAGCAGGTTGGTTTAAATTTTGGAATGTCTAAACATTTCACTATCTTTTTCCTGTTTATTTCGTACCTTAAGGTGTGAATGAATGTATAAGAAATTTGATACGTTACATCTGTTTTACATGTTACTCTTCATTATGAATTCGAAATATTTACATGAAACTCTCGAAGAGTCTGAACAAGTAACAGGCGAGTTACACTGTTAGCCATAATTAAAACCTACAAAATCATACCTATAGAATTCTAAATTTGAAGTGTTTGTGACATATAAGAGAGTCAGAAAGTGAAGCGCATTTTCAAATAAGTACCAGTTCATTCAGTTTCACATTGTAACGTTAAATGATCTTGATGTGCATTTGATTTCGCAGTATAAATAGAATCTCACATTGGGCTAGTTTCGAGTCACATTTGGCATCACAATTTGATGTCTCGAAATGACCAACGGGGCACCGAATAGATGTTTTCGCGATAGTAATGTCACTTTTCGATTCACTGATGTGATCTGAAACATGAAAGTGAAGCCCACTACCATCTCTGAGATCATTTTGTGTTAACTGGGGAGCCACTTACTGGTGATTTCAACTTACAGAAGATGCGCGTTCTGTAGTACCAAGCAGAAACAAAAACATAGCAACTTGGTTTGCAAGGCCTGCAATGTTGCTCTTTGCAAAAAATGCTTTGATCCGTTTCATCAAAATGGTCAAAACAATGATAAAAAATGCAGATTTTAGCATAATGTAATAGTTATGGTTGAATAAATTTCCATTTCAATAAAATGGTATATTATTTTACCATGTTTTGCTTGGTTTCACAATGACACTCAATGCACTGTGGTATAATAATTTACCACCCTTTAAAACCGGAAGTGACTATTTTTTCAGGTTTTCAAAGATATTATGTAGTTCATATATGCTGTTGAACACCAATTATGTTTTAAAAGAGTTAAATTAATTTGAAGAAAACAGTAATTGGTCCTATAAGTGGTTAATATACATCCTAATTCACTAGTTTCACGCTATTTTTTTCATTGAAAACACTTTTTTATCAACAAATTCGAACTTCTTCTAGTAATAACAAAATCAACAAATTCATGCTGTTTTGTTTAGTAAATATCGGTCATGCCAGGATTGTCAGGTTGGTAACTTGGAAATCAGTCTCCGCCAACTTTTCAAAACAATGGAATAACGTGAGGGCGAAGCTAATTTTGCGACATTGCCAATGTGATTCCAGAAATATTTAATGCACGGACCACATGGAATATTGTAGTGAATGAGTATGAAAAATTAGTTGATATAACCACTACATTTTCCCATCAATACTTTAACTGCACATTTGAAACAAGGGTACTTATAATGTTTCGGAACTACTAGCAAAATTTAAAGGACGAGACAGATTAAGGAAATGTGCGCAAACATAATATGAATACACATGCGCACAAAAAAATAAAGAGCACTTATTACATAAAATAATCTACCTCAATGATCATAACTCAACCCGACCGACCCGACTTTAGGCAAACCTAACGGAGCTCACACGACTATAGGTAAAAAAATGGCTGAACAAATTGACAAATCCAAAAACCATGTAGTGAACATAAATATTCTTGATGTGTCCATATTCATGAAACCCACTGACGAAACCGAGGTGCTAGACATTGTAAAAGAACTCAAGAATCATAAGAGTCCAGGAATAGATGGGATAACTTCTGAAAACCTAAAACTAATCAGCGAATACATGAAAAATTAACCTATTTAATTAGTAAAATATTTGAGAATGGTGAATATAAAACCATTATTCAAGAAAGGCAACCGGTTGGAAGTCTCTATCTACAGACCCATTTCACTTATAAGTACAATCGCTAAAGTTGTGGAGAACGTTATCAAAAACCACCTTGTGACGTTCTTAGAAAAGAATAACATACTTTCATCTAAACAATTTGGTTTCAGATCCCAAAAATCAACCGAAGACCTAACAAAAATACTAGTAGAAAACCGACTGTGCCATCACTTGGAAGACAGTCCGTAGTTATATTCTGTTATGTATTCGACTCGCAACTGTCATTTTGTGGTACTATATTTCTACTTTCAAAATCTGTTTTAGAAACTGAAATAGGACTAAGACTAGAGCATCCAGGCACGCTGCAAGATTCAATTACAAATTGCAATTGTGCCAAAACCAATGATCCGCCAGAGCTTGTTTTGTGCACACACAAAGTTCACATGATTCAATAATTTCTTGAGAAGGGCCAACCCTATTTATTGAAAATTGGCGGAATTTTGAATTTAAAAAAAAATCGTCAAATTTTCCGGTTTTTCCGGTTTTCCTCCGTTACTAAGGCTCCGATCGGCTCGTAAAATATTTCATTTGGTTTGTATCTCAACTAGGTATCTACAATTATTTTCATTGGATCATCCAGATTGCTCTATTTGTTTTAATTTTATAAGCAAAACAGTTTTAAAAAACACGTTTTTTGAAATTTAAATGTTTGTAACAAATCAATAAATGACAGTTGCGAGTCGAAAACATAACAGAATAAACCTAGTGATAGCACACCAAATTGTTCAGATGAAAGTATGTTGTTCTTTTCTAAGACAACTTTAGCGATTGTACTTATAAGTGAAATGGGTCTGTAGTTAGAGACTTCCAACCGGTTGCCTTTCTTGAATAATGGTTTTATTATTGCTGATTATAGCTGATTATAGCTGATTGTGAGTATTTTTCATACTCATTTACTACATTATTCCATGTGATCCGGGCATTAAATATTTCTGGAATCACATTGGCAATGTCGCAAAATCAGCTTCGCCCTTACGTTATTCCATTGTTTTGAAAAGTTGGCGGCTACTGATTTCCAAGTTACCAACCTGACAATCCTGACATGACAGATATTCACTGAACAAGACAGCATGAATTTGTTGATTTTGTTATTGCTAAAAGAAGTTCGAATTTTTTTATATAGAACTTTTTTCAATGTAAAAAATAGTGTAAAACTTGTGAATTAGAGTGTGTATATTGTGCTGGTGAGAATAAGGAGTCATTTGAGTGTGTTTTTCAAGGAAGAAACGTGTGTTAGAAAACGCCAGTTATCATTCAAAAAAATTACTTGAGACCGCTAACAATTTCATTTGGATTTTTTGTTCAGGAGTCAAAAATACGTAAGTTCCACAATTTCTTTGAAAATTCAAATGCTCAATGTAACCGAAGTTTTACCGTTAATACCTCTATGCTCTCGCCAGAAATCTGTTCATACTGAATTGGCTTTTAATCAAAAAATGTTGAATGGCACTCACGATCATGAATACGCGCAGTACCACAAGAGAAGTACTCCGATTTGCCATCCTTTTCCATCACATAATTTTTTTTTTTTTGATAAAAAACTAACGTTCGGTTTTCACTCCCTTTTTCATTCATACGTTTATACAGGGGCTTTCATGTTTACATATTGAGCTAGAATAACAGAACATCCTGATTATTTGTTCGAATATAAATAAGGTTCACTAGTAATAACAGTATATGTAATAATAAACAGTTACTGAGCTTGAAAACTTTCGATCTAAAATTAGACTGTAACGAACGCCGCTCCGAAGATGTAACCACTGTTAATAAAAATTATAAATACAGAGATAATCTCACACCAATTGGTGAATCTCAGCAAACCATTCGATACGCCTACGATTGTCTATCATACTGAGCATGATACATGACTGATATTTAAATATTGCCAATAAATACATCAAATACCTACTTCAAACTTTTCAAACAATCATTTTATTCACACATTCCTTTGATATCATTACCTTTCATTATTTTCACTTGCAGACTCGAAGGGGAAAATACTAAAAGAGAAAACGAAGAAACTGATAGGGAAAATGAAGAAACTGGTAGAGATTTCGAAAAAACTGATAAAGAAATCAGCTACTTCAACATGCAACTCAAACCAGATAACAGAACAATCGAAACAAAGCCATTAACTAACGATTGTACATGTGTGAAACAAGTGGAATTTCCTGATTTGACTATTCAGACTAAGGATCGGCGATTTGAGCTCTGCGACCGCTTTGCGCAGTCAAAATTCAAAAAAGATGATTGCAAACACTTTCTATACCAAACTGTAGTTGAAAACACTTCGAAAGTACAGAAAAGAGACGATAGAAACAATTCGTATTCATCTATCACTAATCAGCACCAGGTCGGTGCCAATGAAACTTCTTTCAACATTACCAACCTCAAGCATTTCACGTTGTACATTTTCTTCTTCTCCGCGTGCAACTATCCTATAGACAAGCACAAGTGCAGCCCGGTGATGATGTTCTCTACAAGAACCAAGAAGAAAATTGAAGCCGATGATGTAGAAGCGGTGACAGTTGAGAATATCGATGACACACATGCCAGGATATCTTGGCAAGAGCCAAAAAGTCCAAACTCTATGGTGGTTGCCTATAGAATTCAATATACTAAAGATGGCGGAAGTCACTTAGATCAATCTAAGGAGTGTATACCAAGAGACGAAAGCTTCAATGCTAGTGAACTTGTTCTGAAAAACCTGACACCTGGATCGTACTCTGTCACAGTACAAGCAGAGTCCTTGGCAGGTCCAGGACGGCCCAGTGAAGTGGTACTTTTCACTGTGAAAGCTCCTGTGAAAGATACTCCAATCATAATTTCTACCGCAATTCTCATCCTCATCCTCATTGTGGTTGGTTCCGTCGTCGTCTACCTCTGGTACAGAAGAAAGCGCAAGCTCGAGAGTACTCGTTTGATATCAGAAATTAACCCTGATTACGAAGGAGCGGCATACGTGGAGGACGAGTGGGAGATGGATAGAGATGATATTGACCTTCAAACAAACTTGGGACAAGGAAGTTTCGGTACCGTCTTCTACGGCGTGATCAAATCACGCAACGCTCCTTGCGCTGTCAAAACAATCAACAAATCGCTCCCACTCCACGAACGGATGGAATTTCTGAACGAAGCCTCGGTGATGAAAAAGTTCAGCAACTGCCACCACGTGGTCAAGCTGATTGGAGTGGTTTCCAAATGCCAGTCACCGCTAGTGGTAATGGAACTGATGGATAGGGGTGACTTGAAGAGGTACCTCAGGAGTACAAGGGATTCCTCGCATAATCTCACTTCCAATGAGATTTACCGTATGGCTGTGGAAATTTCTGATGGAATGGCATACTTAGCAGCGAAAAAGTTCGTTCATCGGGACCTGGCGGCTCGGAACTGCATGGTAGCTGCGGACAGGACAGTGAAGATAGGAGATTTTGGGATGGCCAGAGATATTTATGAGACTGATTACTATAGGAAAGGAACCAAAGGTTTATTGCCTGTGAGATGGATGGCTCCAGAAAGTCTGGCAGATGGAATCTTCACGTCTGATTCGGATGTTTGGAGCTACGGTATCGTGTTGTGGGAAATAGCCACACTTGCCGAACAGCCATACCAGGGTGAGTTATAACTGTTCAGCTCTATTATTGCCCTTGTCAGTGAGATATCGTTGACAGAGTACATCCAGTTGCACTGGATCTGAAATAAAGTTGAATGGAATAGTCCAGGATCCAGCTTCCATTTTTTATAATTGATAACTATGAAGCAAATTTTCTGTGAGTAGCTCCATTTTGACGAAACGCCCAATTTGTTCTCCTACAAAAATTATCTATTGTGGTAGCTAACAGGGGTAGCAGGAATAAATAGTTCTATTTGACGATTCTCAATAATTTATTACTAACTGTGGGTTTTTTTGTTGAATCTCAAGATAATTATCTGAATTATTCGGAAAAAATATGTTTTCTGCAAAATGTATGGTTTGATCAAAGAGTCCTTCCCCCCTACCAATATGTATCGATAACGAGGTCATCAAAAATGATTACTTGCCATCTGATTGTTTTACGGTTGCCTACTCAATATTTATATAATTGAATAGCCACATTGACCTTCAAATTGCGTGGTACCTACGTTATTCCGGTCCGAAGCTCAGACCATTTTTCTTATTACTAACTTTAGGACAAAAATATTACATACTGTTCTTTTAATTTGTTGCAACAATTCTTGTTTTGTTGGTGGCAAACTGGAAGGATCATATCCTACGATCATCTTCTTCATGATGATAAGAGCGGTTATAGTCAATGGAACACGTGTTAAAATTTGATATTGAATTAAGTACGTATATCTATTTCATACTCCTTTATCAGGAAAAAATGTGAAATATAATGTAAAATTATTGTTCAAAGAATATAACAATCATTTCATAATACTAATAAGACAAATATTTAGATTTCACTCGAAATTCTTTGTAGCAAGAGGAATTATAACCTAATACTTCGTCATTCCAACTTGCAGGCATTACAACATCTCGATATTTATGTTGATGATGCTTTCGAGCAGATCGACTGACTTTTGCACGCTTATGGTAAACACAACGTGGGATACCTGATACACAGTAAGCAATGATCTGCGCATGCGTACCGCTGATAAATTGATTTTTAATTTCATGAATTTCAGCTATGTGTGCAATTGGAATTTTTTTCTGCTGAGGTGGAGGATATCTTTTATAGAGAGGTGAGAAGTCTAAGGCTCAAGACTCCAGACCTACTGTGAGACTCCACTGATTCACAGGGCTACTCACTAAAACTTCCACCCCTAGGCCCGTCAGGTTGTTGCCGCCGGTGATACTTAGGCCTAATTGGCCCATTGTATAATGCCTATGTAGTGTATTGTCACAGTAACCAATCCAGTACTTTCGTGCCTTGTACGATCTGTATAGTTCTGGATCGCTAGATGGCTGCCTGAAGATTGCCTGAAGATTGCCTGTCTTTTGCAGTCTAATGCCTCGCTACAGCACATTATGTGTGTCACTGTCTCTGGATCGTCACCGCTTAGTCTGCAGGTGAGGTCTCCATTGTACAGTCCCAAGTTATTTAGGGTCTTTCTCAATATCTATCAGATGTAGTTCAATGTCCAGCGTGGCTTTTGCCGGGGAAGTAGTTGTTTTCTGTTAGATATTACAAAAAAGTAACTTCAATTTTATCGTAGGGTTTTTCCATTTCCAGAGGAGTCATGTATTGATTCAATTTCCAATTGAGAATGTTTCTCTTTAAAACATTAATCCCTTCCAAGAGAGGTTATCTTGTACGATGGAAAACAGCGACTAAATTCCAACTCTCAGTCGCAGATGATTCCACAACTGACTTTATGAACATCCTGTTCATATTTTCAAAGAAATCAACTCACTGATATAATCTCCTCAGGATGTTACGCAGTAAGAGTGATTTCTAGAGAGTTGCTGTCGACACTGCAAAAATGGCTTACTATGCACTCATTGACTCTCAGTTGCGTTAAGGAATACCGTTTTGTGGGAGCATGCAGTCCTACTTTATTCAAAAGTTTACTGATATTACAGAGGACTATAAGGTATATATGTTAACCTCAAACCAAGAGAATCCTGTAGAATTTTTTTTATAATATTTTAATCGTTACTGCACTATTCCTATTGGAATCTGTTTGACTAATAAATGAGCATATAATGAACAACTGTGCTGTGTCTTTTACCCATCATAACACCCGAAAAAGTAGCCACACTCTGAAACTCCCAGTTCCAATAAAAAATATTACCGAAGACATATACAAAGGTGGGAATATAATAAACAATCATCTTCTCCTGTAGAAAAAAATCTGCAAATCTGAATGACTTCCAATTCCGAAAGGCAGTCAAAATTTGATAGACCTTATTATAGGTTGCATGAATATTTTATCAAAAGCTTTTATCTGACTCAATCATGTTTTTATTTTTACTAACCCAGTTGTTGATTAACTGTCTTGTTTACACTTTTATGCACATAATTTTATCCTTTAATTTTAACCATATTGTCCATTTTATTTCATTCATTGTTTGAGACTAACGTCCATAGTCAATGGAGGTTTGTATTACTTTTGAATGTTATATACACCATTTTTTTATTGTATGTTAAATTATATACTGCCAAAGCTTTGTTAACAAGATTCTGTCTTCTGATGATAAAGAATTTTTATTTTTTTTTTTTCATTGGTGTTTTGGCATCGACTGCTATGGTCATTAGCCACGTGATCTGGGTAGGCCTTGTTACTAACTCGATACGCCACCTTAGGAGCAGCACTGTTAATTTGAACGCAACAGTGAATCGTGCAGGACTCACTCCAGTCCAGCCACGAGATTTAAATAATTTAAACGGTCAAATTAAATAAAAAAATCCCAGCCGCAACTGGGGCTCGAACTCCGGAACTTTCGACTCAGAGTCGGACGCTCTAACCACTGCGCCACACCCCGATTTCATATTTATTTTTATTATTAGTTTAGTAATCATTTTGATGAGCTCGTTATCAATACATGTTCGAACCATACATTTTGTAGGACAAATATTTCTTCGAATAATTCAAATAATTTTGAGAATTAACAAAAAACCCACAGTTAGTAACAAATTTTTGAAAATCGTCAAATTGACATATTTTATTCCTGCTACCCCTGTAAGATACCACAATCGAAAATTTTTGTGAGAGAACATGTTGGGCGTCTCATCAAAATGAAGATACTCAAGGAAAATGAGCTTGCTAGTAATCAATAATAAAAATGGATCTTGGATCCTGGACTAGTATTCGGTAGTAATTCGATAAATTTGAATAAGGGTCCATAATTTGTAGGAAAGTATAAATTAAATGATAGAATAAAGTGTTGTCCGACCTGGAGGAACGTTGCACAAATATATGTCCGATGTGGATCAATGTCCGTCATGGAGTTAGCCAGGAAAATAATTGTTTTGAAATATTTGAAGAGAAAGGGCACTTCGACTTTGTCGATTTTATTCTATCATTTACTGCTAATTCCTTACCGATAAATAGAACTTTCACACTCGTTTGCCAATGTCGATTGAGTGTGGCAAGTGATAACTAATAATAATGATAACTTTGTGTCGGCTGTTACTAGTTGGGGTCCGTTGAAGTAAATATTATCAGGGGCGTTTTATCCATAAGGCTGATTAGGCTGAAGCCTCAGGCTCCGCAAATATTAGGGGCGCCAGCGGATCTTAGCAAAAAGGCGAAACTTTGAAACGTAACAGCCGTTTCACATGTGACTGACCGTCGCATCAGTCCATATCGTCTGGACTGACAATACAAATGGTAACCGGTCAGGATCCTAACTGTACACAGTTCATGTGAAAAGTACTAATGCAATGGAACGAACTGACTGTCCGGACTGACGGTACGGTGTATGTGAAACGGCTGTTAGGAACGAAATTGAAGGATTCATCCACAACCCATCCACAGTATTAAGACGGCAGCAGGAAATACTTTTGTCGTGTAGGCTTGTTATTGATTAATTTTCAGCCTAAGGTACCTCTGACCTGTAAAACGCCCCAGAATATTATACAGTGAGCAAGTAAAGGTTGGAATATATACGCTAAAATCTTCACAGGGCCAGAAAAAAAATACCGCTCGGGCACGTCAATTTTAATTTTTAAACGTGCATTTTTCGACATAAAATTTTTTCGGTTCACGTCATAATTGTATTAGTTATGACGTCATCGATAATTTTTTTTTAAGTGGAACCCCCCTACCTTTGAAAGTGTCGTTTGAAAGAAGACACTTTTATGCATATTATACGTATATTTTCGTGACTATGGTACATATAGACCAAGCTAAAGAGGTTTTTTCGACCACAAAATAAAAGACAAAAGTGGCCTATACTAATTTTTATGAGATAGTTCGTTAATGAAAATCCCAGTTTTTGCCACAGCAAAATCGCTTTGTGGAATTTTTTAAACAAGCAATAGTGAAAAAAATTCAAAGTTTTTTGATTTTTTGAAAATATCTCAAAGATTATTCAAGGAATCGTTTTACAGTCGATGGATATTTTGTATAGATTTGTAATACCTACAAAATGGATTTTCATACGACCGGATGGGTGCATTTTTCACTAATAAAATCCCGTAAAACCTTGAAAAAGAGACCATTTAAAAAAAATATTTTGATAAATCTGAAGCTGGACAAACAATATTGCGGTAACTGATAGGTAATAACATGTAGTTAAACTGTGCGCAAGATGTTTTCTGTCCGATGTGTAGTATTTGTACAGGTCGACAAGCATAAGGATGCCTCTGAGATGCGCAAACGATAGAAAGCGTGAGTAGACGTGCAACAAAGATCGACTACTGTTTTCGGCTGGTTATCATCGGAATGTACAATCGGGAGAGAAATGTTTCTGTAACACGTAGGAATGTAGGTTCTTATCTAAATTTTCATTAATTCCTAATGAACTGTTCGAATAATATGATTGTCACTGGACCGTTTATGAAAATTGCATAATTTTCCCGAAGCCATAAGTGTAAATAAAGTACGACTAGAAAAAGAATGCATCGCCACACAATATCAGAAATAGTTAAATAAATATAATAAAGAACACGAGGAACATACTTACAGAAGTTGACTAACAATATCACATGACCTCTGACCACTGCCAAATCAGCATTGTCCATGGTAACTTTTGATTTTTCGTTTCTCTTTTTATTTGGAGTTGAGAATTGTTCCATTTCACCTTTTTCAATTTTATTCATTTCTGAATTAATTTTCCTAATGCTTCTAACGCAAACTCCCGTTGCGGCAGCAACTCGTTCTTGAACCTTCATAATAGGAATACTGGTTTCACCTATCATTGCTTCCGCCTCCATGAATTTGATGACATTACTGACAATTTCCCTACTTTGTCCACTCAGAATCTTATTTCTCACTTTACTCTTTGAAGGCATTTTCAAACACAACAAACTACACTATAACCTATCTAATAATATTTCAAAACTATACACAACACAACCACAACACAAGGATTTCAAATTCAACACACAATCAGAATAACGCCACAATAATTTTATTCCACTGACTGTACATTCACGACGTTAACTGCTTGAATAATGCAGAGCGAGTGAGCTCTTGCCCCACTCCAGGATTGTGTCTATTGCGCAACCAATTCTCGGAGGCATCCTTAGGCTTGTCGACCAGTACAATATAAACAATTTAAGAGCACATCTTGCAAGAGGCGCCGATTTAAGGGAAATCGTCGTATTCAAATTCTGTAAACGGCATCTGGAAGTCGAGATCAATATCTACAATTTGTATATTTTGGATTTTCACCTGAGAGGTGGAAAATGTCAATAAAACGCTTCAAAGTGCGTCCGAAGTCACCCGAAGTGGCACTGGAGTTAACTCAAGTTGAGTTCGGACCACTTTGGGTGCACTTTAAAGCATTTAGGGTGGGTTGTTCAAAACAAGCTCACCAACAGTTCAAAACTGAGCTTACTTGCTAAGGAACTAGGAATTTCATTGGCTAACCCCTATCAGCTGAAGCGAGCTTACTTGAACTGTTTGTAAACTTGTTTTGTACAACCCGCCCTTAGAGTAACTTCCAGTGACATTTTCAACACATTACACAGTACCTCTCGAGTGAAAATCCAAAATATACAAATTGTAGATATTGATCTCTACTTCCAATTGCCGTTTACATAATTTGAATAAGATGATTTCCCTTGAAAGGGCGCATTTAGAAAGATTTGCCCATAAATTGTTTTAACGCGATTGTGCAAAAACTTCGCATCAGACAGAAACCATCTTGCGCATCTTGTGTTTCCATGTTATTATCTATCAGTCACCGCAATACACCGCTAGCTCCAGATTCATAAAAATTATCAATTTATTGATAAATGGTCTCTTTTTTACGAAAGCGTAGAAGGGCCACAAATAATAAAATATATTAATTCGCCTAATTTCGACTTCGCAACTCGAAATTAGTATAATTCAGACTTCACAACTCGGAATTAGTATAATTCCGACTTGACAACTCCGAATTACTATAATTCCGACTTTACAACTCGGAATTAGTATAATTCCGACTTCACAACTCGGAATTAGCCTAATTCTGACTTCACAACTCGGAATTAGCCTAATTCGGACTTTGCAACTCGGAATTAGTATAATTCTAACTTTACAACTCGGAATTAGTATAATTCTGACTTTACAACTCGGAATTAGCTTAATTCCGACTTCAAACTCAAAATTAACTTAATTCCGACTTAGCAACACGGAATTAGTATAATTCCGACTTCACAACTCGGAATTAGTGTAATCATTGCGATTCCACGAGTTGTCATTGGAGTTATGTGAAAATGTAAACTTGAACTTTCCAGCGAGATCTTTAAAGATTTACTACAGCTGATGGTTGGCCCTAAGATCTATGAAAAAATATACCAATTTTAGATATGCTAATGTGGATGAACGCTAGGCGGTAACACTAAGATTTTTGGAAACTGTGGATTCTACTCATAGCTTGATGCACCTGTCCACCCGACCAAGCAGTCCGCAAGGAGTGCAAGGCCATACTGGAGGAGTTTCTATTTTTTCTTTGTTTTTCAATTAGGTACACATAGCACCGACGATGTTGCCAGCAATGACGACAAAACAGAAACCCTTTGATGTTTAACGCCTTCCAACAGGATCGCAAAAAGTTGCTGCAACACATCACGTTTTGTTGATAAAAAGTTTCAAATTTGTTGTTGAATTTTTGAAGAAAATGTTTTGTTTCTGTTTTGTTGGTTTGATGTGGACAAAACATAAGAGATGTGTTTTCCCTTTTTTTTTAATGGATGGAATGGATTTGTTGTTAAATTGTTGAAAAACATTGAGTTTATATTTTTTTTCAGTATTTTTGGTTTGATGTGGACACGTCGAAAACGTGCATTTTTCCGTTTTGTAAATGGAAATGGGAACGCGAAAAGTTGCTGCAACCAAAAACACAACAAGTTTTGTTGATGAATTATTTCAGATTTGTTGTTAAATTGTTGAAAAACAGTGATTTGATGTTTTGTTTCCGTTATTGTTGGTTTGATGTGGACCCAGCATAAGAGTTGAACACGTATTTTTTCCTTTTTTGATCAATTAATGAAATAAAAATCTGTTCTATGGTGTTGGCATCTAATATGTGTAAATTCATCATGACTGATAAATAGGCAGGAAATAAATAATTTACACTTGAAAAAATATATGTAAATATATATGCTGACAATATTGTTTCGACACACAGTGTCATCTTCTGAGCGAGTTATAAACTGCTATTCTTCGACACTTCCTCTTCTTAAATATAAATTCAGGTACAAATATTGTTAATGTCGAATTATTAAAATCTGGGAACAATAGGGTTGTTAGAAATAAGGTAGTTAATTATTGGGGAGCTGTACAGATTTACCTGTTCGTTAAGTACTAAATTATTATTGTTATGCAGGTAAGCACCTTAATTTCTAAGGATTCCAATATGTTTAATTTCAGACCTTTAGGTTGACCTTTGGTTGAATATGCAAAATTTCAATAATGCAGAGACCCATTTGCTGAAGAATGGTCTCAAATATAATATTCCTTTTCAAATGAAAGATAACAACTTTGAAAATCTATCAATAGAAACCGAGATAGCTTTGATAAACTCAGATTCAAAAACAAAACATTCAGCATACGAGTTAATAGAACATTCATACAGCTCACAAAATTTACGAAATTCAGTAAACCTAGAAATTAAAACGGCAGGATCACTCGGGAAAAAGTGCACTCAACATGACATAGTGTTCACAAATGCAGATAAGGGTAATACAGTAATATCAATTCAAAGGCCAATTTATGAAGACAAAGTTAATGAATTCTTAAATTCGGATAAATTCACAAAACTGAAATCTGATCCCACAACTCAATTTCAGAATCAAGTTAAATCTACAACAAAAAACATCAACTACATTCTAAGTGACTATGAGAGAGCCAGATCAACTATCATGAACCCAAAACCCCCTTCTTTGTACGGCCTATTAAAAATTCATAAAGAAAACAACCCAATAAGACCGGTGTGCTCCTACATTGATGCTCCGTGCCAGAAAATAGTAACCAGGTTTGTCAGTTTAATTTAGAAATTCAGAATTCAGCAAAAAAAACTCAAGTTCCTCAGTAAATAGTATAAAAAACATAAGACTCAATAGTAACTGTAAATTCGTATCATTCGATGTACAAAACCTTTTTCCTAGCATTCCAACAACATTAACAATGGAGGTACTTAAAGGCCTACTAGAACGACAAAAATGTAACGGCCTTTCGTCGTTACACGTCACTTTGACACCCGAGTCCAGTTTTCGGAATTCTCGGGCGCCACCTCTGTTTAACGTGGGAAGGCCACTTGCTCCGGGCAGTCTCAGTGGAGAAAATGATACTCCAGGGGTCACTATGGTATTGACGAAAGCTCGGTGGCCAGGAAGGCAGGCTTTAATCGCCTATCCTGGGTTCGAATCCTGGGTACCTGCTGCTATTTGATGGAACACTCGGAAGCAATCAAATTGGTTAGAGGAGAAAGAAACAGTTAATTAATCAAATCAAACACCAAATAATGATCTCAATTGTTTTTATTTATATAACGTAACGGTCTGCAACACTCTCAGCAACTATGTATTTCAATAACCAAGCACTATTCTAATATGCACCAACTGGAAAATAAATCACTTTATATCCTATATATGCAAGCGGAAGCAACAACAGGGGTATTAAACATTAAAAGCGGGGTGGGGAACAGGTATTTATTACGCAAGCGGTTATAAACGGAAGTCTACGGGGTCAAAACGGTTACGGCACACGATGTGTAAATGCAATTTCTAAATTCAGCCAAAGCTCCACCTCTTGGGGTCGTAATTCTCAGACATCACGACTGTCAATGGAAGTTGGTATTGCACAGGGCCTCAATCGACAGTGACCACCCGGTATCTATTTAATCTAAATAAAAGTTTCCTAATCTGTACGGCTGTCAATGTAGGTTGATGTTGCACAGTGCCTCAATTGACAATGACCACCCTGTATCGGTGCACCTATCTAGATCTCCTATCATATACGGCTGTCAATGTAGGTTGATGTTGCACAGTGCCTCAATTGACAATGACCACCCTGTATCGGTTCACCTATCTAATCTCCTATCATATACGGCTATCAATGTAGGTTGATGTTGCACAGTGCCTCAATTGACAATGACCACCCTGTATCGGTTCACCTATCTAGATCTCCTATCCTACATGGCTGTCAATGTAGGTTGATGTTGCACAGTGCCTCAATTGACAATGACCACCCTGTATCAGTTTACCTATCTAGCTCTCCTATCCTATACGGCTGTCAATGTAGGTTGATGTTGCACAGTGCCTCAATTGAAAATGACCACCCTGTATCGGTTCACCTATCTAACCTCCTATCATATACGGCTGTCAATGCAGGTTGATGTTGCACAGTGCCTCAATTGACAATGACCACCCTGTATCGACTGAGAACCACTCACCCTTTACTCATCACCAAAATTATGAAAGTGCTTACGGTTTCGGGTCAGTCTCCTTCACGTCGGCTGGACACTCTCTCACGGCTCGCTTGGTTTTCTTCGCGTGGCGTCTGTTCTGCTGGCCTGTTATCTTTTTCCAGAAATACTAAAGTTTTTGAAGTTTTGGAAAAATACTCGGAGAGTATATCTGTAGGCGAGAGCTCTAATAGGCTCCGCCTACCAGCACTTTTGCGATACCATTGGCCGACTTAAAAGTTCGGCAATGGGATAAATAAAGGCTCAAATGGCTGTTTTTGGCAGTCATCCAGGAGCCGCCCGAGGGCTCGGACAATTCCCAGGAGAGAAGCCCTCACTTCTGGATGGCTCAGTAGTGTTTTAAGTGTAAATAGTATTTCTGGTAGTGAGTGATCTTCGGCCTGGCATGCGAATTGATGGGACCTCGTTGGTTAGCAACACCAACAATATCGAGGAAGAATTCGTATGTCGACGCGTTCCTGCTGGTTTTCCAAATAAGAGAAGAGCTTTGGAGTTGCTGAGATTTTGCGACGATGCTGTACTTCGGATAGGCGGTCTGAGCTAGCCGGAAGAGGCAATGCGTCCTAACTTCCAACTATCCGAGTGTACGCATTTGTTGACAGGCCGGCACACAACTGACTTTACTTCAGCTCTCTTCTTGGTTATCGGCTGTCTTCTCCCACTACTACTATCTCAGGCCTGCGCGGTCGGTCTCCGGTTGGACTTCGCGAATTCTCACCTGCTAGACGGCTGCTAGTGGACTCCCGCTACGTGACGAACAAACTGAATTTCCTGTCGTCGCGTCGCTTCAATTCAGCTTACTGCGTTCGTGTCTCGAGATTCTTAAGCTGGCTACTCACACGCCTGCCGCAGGGGCAATCTAGGGTGCAGGGTGATTGGGGCAATCTAGGAGGCGTCTCTACATACGTACCTGCCGTTCAGTGCGACAGTCAACGTACCGTCGTGAAGATGGTGCCCAACACTTTCGAAAAATCAAAAGATCGGCATTGCCTTGGCTACTTCCGTGATGCTATAGAAGAAAAAAGAAAAAGGAAGTACTTGATGAAGAATTAGTTACAGAAACGAAAAGAGTTGTGTCTTATCCCACATGTGGGGCCGGTCTTTAAAGACTTCTATAACCCGCGTCCAAACTTCTCGTAAAAACGAACACTCCGCATGGCTTTCTCTACAGAACCGAGTCGAAATTGCCCCAATCACGCTACACACGCGAGTTGTGGCAGGGCGGTTGGAGCCGATCTAGGAAGCAAGGAAGGTCCGGCGCGCCTGCCGCCCTGCAAAGGAGGCGATCTAGGAAATTGGCCCGACTTGCCTACACACGTTACAATCTAGGATGCGATCAAGGGTCAACCCCACCTTTACACCCTAGATTGCCCCTGCGGCAGGTGTGTGAGTAGCCGCCTTTACTTGACGAGGAGGGGCGATGGTGGGGCATGTTTATTGCTCTGGTGAACGGCAGTTCCAGGGATTGGTTTCTTACATCACTGGATCGCGCAAATATAAAGGGTTTGATTTATACAGGGGTGAATCACTGAGTCATTTACAACAAGAATGGCATTTATACGCCTAGTTATAACGGATATAAAAACAAAAAGGGATTAAATGATTGATTGTTGCTTTTACCTGTCTTATGAAATTACGGAATCTAGTAACTTCGTTACAAAACAATCTCCCAATAATTACAGAGGAAATTTTAGGTTTAACAAAATTATGCATAGACTATCTGGAATTCGGTAATAAATTTTATCAACAAAATACTGGCCTTGCCCATGGGTTCACCTTTATCTCCTTTGCTTGCCGAAATCTTTATGAACCACTTAGAAAACCAAATTCACAAATCTAAATATAAATCCTTGTTCAAATATTGGTATCGATATGTTGATGATATTTTCGTTTGCTGGATTGGAACGGTACGTCAATTGAATAATTTTCTTAATTATTTGAACGGCCTTACTTAATTCTAACATAGAATTCACATCAGAAATAGAAGATGATAACAATTCGATTAACTTTCTAGATAAAACTATCTCTCGCAAAAATAACACACACAACTTCTCTATTTACCTCAAACCCACTCATACAGACACTACAATACACAAACACGCTATGCACCCACAATCACACAAACTTGCAGCATATCATTCTATGGTTCACAGACTGGTGAATATACCACAAAACGATTCTGATTTCAGCTGTGAATTGAATAGAATTAAACAGATCGCCGTGAATAATGGGTCTAAAACATCGATCATAGATAGAATGGTCAAACAAAAACAAAATAGGAAAACGTTAAATTTAATATACCCCCACATCAGAGAAAAATCCGATCAATGTTTTGCATGTCTAACATATCTCGGTCACCATACGAATAAGATTTCTCGTTTCCTTCAGAAACGTAATATAAACGTTGCATTCAGAACTAACAACAATCTATATTCATTCATCAATAACGCAAAATCTGTACGGGATAAATTCAAGAAATCAGGAGTTTACAAACTTGAGTGTGAGGACTGTAATGCAATATATATAGACCAGACTGGCCGTAGTTTTAATCAAAGGCTCGGTGAACATTGGAGTAGCTACAGATTGAATAAGCAGGATTCAAACTACGCCAAACATCTCATTGAAAGTAAACATAACTTCACACAGAATCCTGAAATTTTGCATATTCAACTTAAATATCTGATATTAAACATATTGGAATCCTTAGAAATTAAGAAGCACCAGCATAACAATAATAATTTAGTACTAACGATCAGGTAAATCTGTACAGCTCCCCAATAATTAACTACCTTATTTCCAACAACCCTATTGTTAGGAATAGAAAACTGTAGGTCACAATGAGCTTATTACAAGAGGCATAAGATGTCCGGAGGACTGCTCATCGCTAATATCCTATACAATAGGAAAGGCATTAGCCAGGAAAGAAGTTGTTTTCTGATGGATTTTGGCCCCAACTTTTCCTATTGAATAGGATATTAGCGATGAGCAGCCCTCCGGACATCTTATGCCTCTAACACTATTGTTCCCTGATTTTAATTATTCGACATCAACAATATTTGTACCTGAATTTATATTTAAGAAGAGGAAGTGTCGAAGAAAAGCAGTTTATAACTCGCTCAGAAGATGACACTGCGTGTCGAAACAATATTGTCAGCATATATATTTACGTATTCAAGTGTAAATTATTGGAAGTATTTATCAGTCAAATAAAAATCTGTCAGATTGACAAGATGAAACAATGTAATGATCAATAATAAAAGTTCAGCTAAATAGAAAAGTTGATAAGCATAAAACTAGCACCTTTCTTACGATTCTCTCTCAATAAAGTATGCTCATCTTTTCCATTAATAATATTTAACAAGTGCGGAAAGTTATACTTTCCCGCACGCTACTGCCGATGCCCAAACGACGCGAAGCGGAGTTCAGCAAGAAGCAGCGTGCGGGAAAGATGTTTTCTAATAATATTAAGTAATAACTGTATACACAAATACATATGAACTGACGAGTTTGAAAGTTAGGGATCAATGTTTACACTTTTATGGATTCGCAATGATTACACTAATTCCGAGTTGTAAAGTCGGAATTATACTAATTCCGAGTTGTGAAGTCGGAATTATGATAATTCCGAGTTGTAAAGACGGAATTATACTAATTCCGAGTTGCGAAGTCGAAATTAGGATAATTCCGAGTTGTGAAGCCGGAAATATACTAATTCCGAGTTGTAAAGTCGGAATTATACTAATTCTGAGTTGTAAAGTCGGAATTATGCTAATTCTGACTTGTGAAGACGGAATTATATATTTCTTATTCTTTGAGGCCCTTCTACGCTTTCGTACTTTTTCGAGGTTTTCCCGGATTTTCTCTGCAAAAGTGTAAAACGATACATCCAATTCTTTTTGAGATATTCCCAAAAAAGAAATGAAGTTGTAATTTTTTTCACTATTTCTTGTTTAAAAAATTCCACAAAGCGATTTTACTGGGGCGAAAACCGGAGTTTTCATTCACGAACTATCTTATAAAAAGTAGTATAGGCCGTTTGAGTTTTTTATTATGTGTGAAAAGATCCTCGTATTTACATCTACAGCTTGGCCTAAGTAATACCACTAGTGATTGAATTTTCGCGATAAGTCTGTAGATTCATTTCTGAACGAATCTGAATTGCTTCGAAAAAACACCACGAGTTCACAGGACAAAAAATACAACTTTCTTATTTTATTATAGCTCGTCTAGGAAAATATTGTTCAAAAATATTATTTTTCAAGGTCTCTCCAACGAACAAGTTCTCCAATTCATAACATCGAGGGGCCGCATGGAACGCCCGCCAGAATGTTCCGATCTCCTCTACGAAATCATGCGCAACTGTTGGAGATGGCGTCCTAACGACCGTCCCACGTTCTGGGACATCGTGGAGCGCTTGGAGGACCACGTCAGTCAGGACTTCCAACTGATGTCCTTCATCCACAGCAGGGAAGGACTAGAACACAAAATCAGACACGGTAGGCAGAGAACTTATAATGCTCCTGCTCTTGGGATCGAACCCCAAGAAGATTTGTTCAGCCATTACAATGTTTCTGACGACGAAGTTAGTTTGCACGTTGGTACTGCACCGAGCCGTCCTAGTTTTCTGGAAGCGTCCATGAGTCCGAGTCGAGAAAGTCAGTTTTCTACGGAAAATTTCAATTGACAGAAAACCAAAGGTAAGTTTGAATTGTACAATCTGTATTTCCGACGGTTAGATGAGGGAATCTTTACCATTTGGATTATTTCCTATGAACTGCTGAACTGATTACAAAATTTACCAGTGCGTTAGGATAATAATGATATTCATACAATTCACGAGTATGTGAACAAATATGTTGATTCCATAGAAACGTGAAACCTCGTACATAGGTGAAATTTATTTGTTTGTAATAGAGCGTTTTATTGTAGGCATAAATGTTCTACTCTTAGAAGTAGAATTTGACATAAATGTTTTTTTGACACCCAACATATCTACTTTCGCTACGATCGAATTTGAGGGTAGCAAAAGTAGATAATTGCTTGAAAAAGTAAATTTTTCAAATCGTAGAAGAAATTGACACTATTGACATTGAAACTATGGACTTAATTTCTGTTTATTTCAGTTAGGTTGTATTTTGAAGCTCAAAAAACTTCATTTACTCACATTAAAACGATTTTGGTAATGAAATATAAGTGTTATGGATGTGAGTAAACTAATAGATAAAAATGTTTAAATACCTATAGGTTGTACAACGAATTTTATTTATATAATAAAGAAGGTGAGTTCATATTGATTCTCAATTCATTGAAAACCTCTGTTGAACCTCTTTTTTAAAATCATATCCTAAACAAATATTCAAATATGGATACCCAAAAAGAAGATGATGACCCCGAAAGTAGCGAAAGTTCAAAAACATCAGTGGATGATATAGAAACATTGTGTCTAATCGAATCATGTATGATGAATATAGAATTATTGTCCAGATACATATAAAAAAAAGAAATTCAGTTTCTATTTGTTCCCAACTTTCAAATATGCATTTTAATGATAATAACGGTTTATTTCCTAGTTCACTCAAAGCTGACTCGAAGGTGGAACGTGTCAAGGTTTGGGAATCACTTCTTCACCATAATTTTTACATTCTGAAACAATTTTCAGAGTGAAAATTATTTAAAGAATTCACATATTAATAAGTTTATTATTGCACTTGAACCATTCCCGCCTAGATCTAATCTTCGAATAGATATAATACTGCTCGCGCCTTCTTCCATTGTCTATTTGGGCTGTGGTAGTTGTTAATGCAAGCAAATTATTCATAGAATAGAATAGAATTTTATTCGTGCAGTACATACATCAATAAATGTTTGCATACGTCAATAATAATAAATAAATAAATTGAAACAGATAAAAACATAATGAAAGTAGTCAGTAAACAACTAAAGGAGAAAGACATAGCGAAATTCAGAAATACAATAATTCAAAAAAAAAATATACATCAATATACATTATCAGACAGGCGACGGATTACGTAATGAGTCGAAATAATTAAAATATTCCTCAAATGTGTAAAAGGCATTTTGTAACAGAACATTCTTAATTTTTACTTTAAAAGTGTTTATACTCGTTTCAGGAGTCTTAAACTCATTAGTTAAAGCGTTATAAAATTTTAATGATTGATATAGATATGATTTTTGTGATTTACTTAACCTATATTTGGGTAGCCTTAAACTTGTTTTGGCCCTAGTATCATGGCAGTGTATGTCCTCCGGCTTAGTCACTTTATTTTCACCTTTCATTTTTTTTACATAACACAAACATTCATATATGTAGCAAGATCGAAGAGTCAGTATACCAAGAAATAGCGAAATGAATGTTCCTATCATTTATAATAATGAAAACTATAGTTTTAAAACTTTTAACAGAGATTTAGGAAATTTTAGAATTATCTGACTTCTATTGGAAACCCTGAAATTACGTTTTAGTGGTACTCTACTTCTTCCACCAGTAGATGTAAACTTCAGTGGTCAATAAAACGCGGCTAGAGTTACAAAATCTGTCAGCACCTGTCCTCATTATTTCTATTTCTGCAGTTACTTCTTCTAACGGGTTTTATTACTGTTTTCTGTCATTAAGAGTATTTTGAACGGAAAGTTAGTTCGTGCAACACGGTTTTTGTATAGTAGAGAAAATTAAATGTTTTGTTATCAACTCGTCGAAAAATCGATTTTGGGGCGCTAACTTGGCTTACGCTGGTTAAACCTAGAGAGATACATCAATATTATATACTAAAGACTGAGGTAAAGTCGATAAGATTTCCACAGATTCACAGAATTCACACTCGCGACACTGCAGCTTTATCATGCGATCAGTACCTACACTAAAATATCTTCTGTTGAAACCTGATTTGAATACAGTTCTAATTGATTAGGGTAGTGGGTATCTACCTAATCTAATCTTATATTTCCAGAACCCACAAAAACTTATTGATAGCAATACAATGTACCTGTAAATCTCCTTTCTAACTACTCATCATGAAAATGAATTCACCAAGGCTAGTAATAGTAGTAGTAATATTTTTATTTTTGACTTGTAGAATTTCGAAGTTATGAAGTAGTAGTTGATTACAACTTATGAGTTGGCCTCAATTTTTAATGGGAATTATTCACAATAATTTTTGAGTGGTAAGTAAGTGAATTAGCATGAATTATCTGTCAAAGTAATTATCTGATCTCGCATAATCTTGAATATGAGTCAATAAAACAGTAAGGAAAAGATAATGAAATAAAGCCAGGATCCTTCACAAAATTAAATTAGTGATTAATAGACTAAACTGGATAACTGGGAATATCATTCAATTGCAAACAACTTTAACATTTTTCGATATTTTGCATATTAATGTCACTTTACTCTATGGTGAATTTAGAATATCGGCCGTTTCCCGCTTAGCCGCATGCCACTGGCAATAACCAATATGCGTGTACTGAGTATAATCGAATACACCAACTTTTATGGAGAATGAAATTTTTTGAGAAACTAATAATAAAAAAGTTTCCGGTACCTACCCACTAAGCAAGGTGAGGTTGCATAAAGTTTTCAAAAACCTATCAAGAGCAAGTGTAAAGTTGTTACGTCCTTTGCAGCCAACGTTCAGCAAGTCCCCTGCAAACAGCAGATCTTCCCCCTCATGGCATTACAATTGTAAAGGTATCATTTGCAAACTTGTCAGAAACTTGAGTGAGTTAGATACTGACTTTCAGTACAGTTACAAATGCTGAGTTCCAGCAAATAAATATTTGATAACTTATCTGAAACTTCTCAATTTTGTCACGAGTTTGCGCTAAGCTTACAGATGCAAACTTCCAGCACATACAATTTTGCAAACTTACCTGCAATTTACTTAATTTCGTTGTAGGTTTACAGTATAGTTACAAAAGCTAACTGCTAGTAAATTAATCTTCAGACACTTGCCCAAAGTTCACTCACTTCTGTTGTAGATTTGCATTACAGATACCATTTTCAGTTTGAAAACATATGAGAGGAAGTGAAATACAAGCTGAAAAGCATTTCTTATTTTAACCTAGTTTGAATTATAAGTTTCGAGATGTTCTTCACACACTTCAGGAAACAACTATTTTCTCCTTCAATAGGACTTGTGAAAAGTGAAAACAAGTAGCTGAAACTAATATTCAAGGATTCAAATTAAACAATAGATTGATTGTTTTGACTATTTTAATATTAGTTTTTTTGGTAATGTAAACATATTTGATCTTTCTTAATTTGTCCGAGGGATTACCTATAAATTAACCTTTTGTTTTGACGTCAACTGCAAATTAAACTTCATGGATTTGACGATATGTAGCAGGCGATGAGGTTGACGCCATCTTGAACTCAAATACTGTAAGAGAAAACTAGTAAACTCAACATTTTATCAATTGAATATACCTACTCACAAAATATTATTATTGTTTTTGTTTATCTGAACATTCCAAACACTCAAAATAACACACAACTGACACTTACTAGACTAACCTATCTCTGTCACTCCGTCTCTCGCTGCCATAACGCAGTGCTGTGAAACGACCTGACGCGATCGGTCACGAACAAAAGCTATGGGCAGTGTCTGATGCAACATAGTGAGCGCCAAATTTAAATCAGTGTTTTGAATATTTGTGGCAGAAATTAGGAGTTTGATAACGTGGTTTCAAAGTTGTTATGTTAGGATGAACCGGAATGTTTATAAGGAGATTTCAAAATTATCGGGAGTTCTAGAAAATGGATATTTATATCCATCGCTTTTATCCCACCAACAGGCCGGTGGGTATTCACATACCTAATATTCTCAAAAACGCTTTAAATTTCGTTTGCAATGTAAAATTTGTTTTTCACTTTTTTCCTAGGGATAGGTTAATATACCTATAACACATATTCTTATAAGTAGGTACAGGAGTGGCATCATGAACTTCTAAATCTTATTTCCGCCGTAGATAGGTACTCGACCGCAAGCTTGTGAATGTAATGTTCATGATTAATAATATTTAAAACTTTTCAGCAAATCTGATTGGGTAACGTTGTTTCAAAAGTTTGTGGCGAACTATTTCTTGTAAATTCCTCGAAAGTGAAAATTTGCAAATGTCTTCCTGGTTTAAGTTTGCATGGGTCAAATTTCGACAACGTTACAATTGTACAGTTATACAAATTTACAATTGGAGATAAACGAAGAAGTTGCACGGACAATATTGCAATTGTAGAGTAACAGTAAGTGTTAACTGGAATACTTTCAAATGATTCTTGACAGCAAATATTTGGAATGTCCGCACAAACAAGTTCTCAAATGATGCATTTTGTAACCTTATCGCAAACTAGTGTAACATACCGTGCTGAGTGGGTATGGTTCCAACATTTTGGCGGACACTGTAGAACCTATTTAAAACTATATCAGGTGCACGCCATTTAACAAGTAAATTATCATTGCAAATTTCTCATTATTTCACTTATAATTGCTATGGACTTATGGACATATATATTTCATTTCAATAGCCGCGTTTCATTGACCACTAGAGTTTACATCTACTAGTAGAAGAAGTAGAGTATCATAAAAAACGCAATTTCAGGGTTTCCAATAGAAGTCAGATAATTCTAAAATTTCCTAAATATCTGTAAAAAGTATGAAACGCATAGTTTTCATTATTATAAATTCAATATGAATAATTTGCTTTCATTAACAACTGCCACAGCCGAAATATGCAATGGAAGAAGTCGCGAGTAGTATTATATCTATTCGAGGATTAGATCTAGGCGGGAATATTTCAAGTGCAATAAACTTATCATATATGCGAATTCCTTTAATAATTTTCACTCAAGAAACTTTTTCAGAATGTAAAAATCATTATGAAGAAGTGATTCCTAAACCTTCACACCTTCCACTTTCGAGGCAGCTTTGAGTGAAGTAGCAAATAAGCCGGAATTATCTTTAAAAAATGATAGCACATTTGTAGGTTGGGAACAAATAGGAACTGAAAAATATTTCTTTCATATTAATCTGGACAATTTTCTCAATTCATCATACATAAATCGATTTGACACAATGTTTCTATATCATCCCACTGATGTTTTTGAACTTTTGCTACTTTCAGGGTCATCATCTTCTTTTTTGGTATCCATTTGTATATTTGTTTAGGATATGATTTTGAAAAGAAGGTTTAACAGAGGTTTTCAATGAATTGAGAATCAATGTGAACCCACCTTCTTTATTATATCAATAAAAGTTGTTGTACAACCTATTTTACAACGTATTTGAACATCTCCATCTATAACTTTACTCACATCCATAACACTCATATTCATTTTAACTAGAGGCTGTTCGCTTCCAAAATCGTTTTAATGTGTGCAAATGAAGTTTTTTGAGCTTCAAAATAAAACCAAACCAAAAGTCCATAATATGTTTCAAACTACTTTCAATGTCAATAGTGTCAATTTCTGCTACGACTTAGGAATTTTCATTTTTCAACCAATTATCTACTTTTGCTACCCTCAAAGTTGATCTTAGCGAAAGTAGAGAAAGTATATAGATATATTTGGTGTCAAATAAACAGATGTGTCAAATTCTACTTCTACGAGAACAGCATTTCTGCCTACAATAAAACGCACCAAATGAAAGAAGTTAGGTACAAAATTAAACCAATAGTTACAGAAAACTTCTTCAAAGGGCCTGTTGCATAAAGAATTGAACAGAAGACTAAATATTTGATATTGTTTATTCCTGACAGTCCTAGCTCACAACTTAGCAGTGATAATCCTTTGTTAAATTCACAGAAGGCTTTATGCAACTGATCCCTATAGGTTAGAGTATGTCCATAATTTTTAATTCGAAATTTTTTAAATAATGTTTTTTGCGCAGTCCAGATACGATAATGGGTGAGCTCATCTTCGATTATTTATTGAAAACAACTCCTTATTCAATTTTTTCAATCTAAACCTCCACCACCAAGTATCGCTTTGTACAAGAATGTGAAAGAATACACAACACTACCAAACTGAAATAAAACTTTGAATATATTTTTTTTGCAAATTTTTTATTTTATTCATGTTTTTTTCTGGCACAGCTATCTCAATAATTTTGTCAATTTAGACATAATGATTTTCATAAAAACAAACTGAAATTGTACAAAATAATATTCATAAGTAGTGTATTTATTCACATAGTGATTGAAGGAATAAGTTGTTTACATTTTTCTGTCCTCAAATCAAATGAATTTTGTAAATTATTCACAAGCAAAGGAATTATCATTGATATCTTTGACAGTAGGTATGTATTGAAACAACCTTTCAAAATGAATTTTGAAAGGTATTTTCCTATTTCTATAACCACCAAGTAATTTCTGATCAATTCCAGAACCACAATCTCTATAAAGATAGGATTCATTACAGGGTTATGAAATTGAGAGGGGCCCGGAAACATTATATATCATTTGTAATTATGTGTACACTTACAAATTGGGCAGGATCAATTTTGTGGATTTTCAGGTGATCTTCTGGATTTAGTGGCAAACATTCTTTGATCAAATCGTCAGAGGGATATCGATGTTCTTATAAGAACATACTTCTGTTAATTGAATATTCAAGCTTATGTGACACATGTTCCTGATGTCAGCAACCATTTCCATATCTGATTATCCGGAATTACAACTGATAGATTTTCACATCACCTAAGTAAATGATAAAATGAAATTGTTAGAGGAAAATTATAATCTTACCATAAAAATTGTGAATTTGTCAATCATATTGATTCCAATTACTATACTGGACACTAAATTTGATAATAAGGGTCCTCAGTTGTGATTCCTGAATTTGTTGCTGCTTGCTGCCATCATAGGTATTTGTCCATGTTTTCATTCTTCACTTTCTACTCATACTTCAGCTCGTACGAAAATCGTATCACTCTCGAATTTCAGGCAAATGGTCAAGTGAGAATAATTATTTATGAACGAAATGTAGTAAGGTCTCATAGATTTTTCAAAACAAGGTGAAATTCATTCACGGCGTCACTTCAGTCCCAGCTTGTAAACAAACATGGCTGATTCGGTTTGTTCATTTCTTTTATGAAAATGAACTTATACGACCCGCGAATTTCAAAATATGACAGTGAGATATTTTTCATGTTTACTGGCAATACTGTTTGAATATACAAATCATTTGTCTATGTTTATGTAGATATTGCGATTCTGCCAACATTTATGATATGGTTAGATCAGTGGCGGCGATAACGATTCGCCCCCACCCCCCCGCCAAATTTTGTTAGGATATTCATACATGTGGTAATAAAATCAGGAAATATCAGACCTAATGGGACATAATTCCATACAATAATACACAATATACTTATTTATTATATTACATTATTTATATTTTAAATATTTTCCAAAGAAATAAGCAATATTCCGGTATATGGTTTTATCACCACTCTGGATAATATAAATGACATAATTTGCTAGGTGATTTGAATATGAAATCTTACCATGGCAAACATCTATCTGGTGCTAGTGAAGCCATCCGTAGATTGAGGAATATGAAGTTTAGGGGAGCACTGTTGAATTGCCGAAACGGCGATGTTTTTGTATTAAAAATATATAGACCATCAACTGTTCCAAATCAAGTTTACGAGCACATTCATATTCAATACTTATTATTATCCCCAATGCACTAAGGGCAAGTTTCACAGGTCCCTTTTAACCTTCAAATAACTAAGAGAAAGTTTAGACAGTGAATGACATTCCTTAAATGGCGTTTGAAGGTTCACATTCTAATCATCAGATATTTAATCTGGACTCTAACTGGAACCTGTGAAACTGGCCCTTAGTCTCACATTGTACTACGTAAATATGTTTTTATCAAGTTCAACTTTGATAATGTTCTTTCGGCAGCAGCAGATGTTACCGGTAATGTCACAAAAGTTGAAACAACGAACAAATATCCGGAAGACTGCTCAAAATATATCTCGTTTCTGACGTAAAATATGTGGCCAATTCTGCAGTCCTAAGCCCAAAGGGCGTAAGTCAATAATGATCAGAGATATTGAGGCAGACAGTCACGCCTATAAAGCTTAGAATTTCAGGTGTTTTTTGAAAATACATCTTTTTTTACTTACGTTTTGGATGGCCAAATTATTTGTTCAAGTCAACGGCTCAGTCATAGGGAACATGTAGAGAGTGAAATTTAAATTATGGAAATAAACGAGATACGTCCTTTGGGCTTAGGAAGGCAGGATTCGTAGATTTTCTTTTTTTGAATTTCATTTGAAAATACACTTTTCCAGTTTATTAATTGCGTAGATAAGTTGTGCGAGAAGTCATTTCCGTATTTTTCTAGTTTTTTTAGCTCATTACTTCGTTCATGCTGATAAATCGTGTACTGAGTTGATTAATTATTATATCGAGAGACTCGTAGAAGACTTTAATTTGGAATCTCTTTAGACCATTTTCTATTCTATTCTTTGGCGCTTAGATGTCAATGTTGGCTGATTGTCCCACGATGTCACCAAATTGGAAGCTTCTGCATGCAATGTTTCGAAATCGCCTCTGAAACTTCAAAATTATCTATTGTGGAGCTCATTATCTCACATGCTCGGCCCAGATCAACAGTAGAACTTTGTAGCAGTTTAGACACCAAATTAATATTTTCCAAAATGTTGCTTTGGTATACAAGGAGCAAAATAAAATCATAATTACTCGTACTCCTTTGCAAGGAATTTGCTTCCGCTCTGTCAGCTGGTTTTTTGCAAATCAAAGTAAATGTTAACAAACAATTAGAATTAGGAAGTTTTAGCAAAGAGGTCGAAGGGACCCCTTATGGAGCTGGGTCCCTCCCGCACGGCGGGCTCTGCGTGCCCCTTTTAGCCGCCACTGGGTTAGATTGAAATGTCACATGAATCACATGATAATTGCCTGAAAAATACATTTAAGGAACCTTTTAAGATAATATCCATTCCAAGTTTTATGTATACTTACATGTGAGTAATGTTTTGAGGTGGTTAAATAAAAACATTGAACAAATAACATACTTTCTCTGTCTGAGACATATCTGGGAAACATGTTATCAATATTTTATTTATCATCTAATCAATTTTATTTGTTACATTATTTGTATGTTATATAAACATAAAGCTCAAAACATCAAGTTGGAAACGTCATGAAAACATTAACGTAATGTTTGTTTGCAATGTTCGCAAATATATCATGTTTACTGGGACACGCTTTCACTCACATATGTATGATCGGTCATAAAAGCCTTATATTTGAAATCAATTAACAGAAATCAATTTTATTTAAGAAATGCGATAGAACTATGTGTGCAGTTACCTAACGGAAATTTCAGTTGGTTGAAAGCAATGAGTTCTAATTTACTCCTCAAATGAGCTTTCCGGCGGAACCGCAAGCTCAAAGCTTTTCAATTATGAAGAAAAAGCCAGTTTGGCTTTGATGCTCGAAATTTATCACTAGTAAAATCGTGTAGGATTCATTCTCTTGCATCTGGCGCTGTTGCGCTTACCGACGGATTGATCGGTACATTATCATATGGTGAAATAATACATTTTTTCTACAATTTTGTGTGTAGAAAGTATGTAATTATTTAATACCAAAATACTGTTTTATTATTTTACGGAAAAGTGTGAAAAAAACGTGCACTTTTTTCACAGTTGCTGCCAGGCGACAATGTAGGAAATATCGTTTGTTGCGGCTCGAGCGTCTAGAATTCAGCGAGATAACAAGCGAACAGAAATCAAGGCGACTCACGGCGGCAGTATTCACGGCAATAACATATCCTCTCTGAGGGTCTATCGGACCGATTCTTTCAACTAACTAAATAGAAACTAGATGGCATTAATATAATTATTGACAGTTGTAACTAAAGTTGTCTCTCGTAATCTCTCCATATATATTGGGTGTCCCAGAAGTCGCGCACCCCATTGTAGGGATCGAAAGAGAAAATTATTCTGAGACGAAACGTCCTTAGCCATTTTTCAATCAGATGCATAGATAATTAATTATTAATTAATGAAAGTGACCCATCAGGAGTGCGCGACAGAAGAATGAAAAGTGAGTGGAAAAGCAGTAAAAGACGCGAGAGTGAGACGCCAGAGCTACTGCCTGTTTCTCACGCAGAAGACCGAGAGTGGGGCGCTCCTACTTAATTGGTCACTTTCATTAATTAATAATCAATTATCTATGCATCTGATTGAAAAATGGCTAAGGACTTTTCGTCTCAGAATATTTTTCTCTTTCGATCCCTACAATGTGGTGCGCGACTTCTGGGACACCTAGTATATAATATATTTATAAACACACATATACATATGTACACACACCCATACGTTCTCTTGCTACGCAACGAGGACATCCGATCTTGTCATACTTTGAGGGGACTCTGTGAAGGGGGCGAGCTGGAATGATTGCGTATTTATCTTTTGCATCGTAAATCTACATAAAATCCTGAAATTACCTTCGTTTCGTTAAACACTTCATATTTGAAAGTATGTGTTTCACCTCAAGACTCTGCGAGGACCCCGTACATGCAATGCGTTGCAAGGACTACTTTGTGAGGACGTGTATCGCCGTGCGGACCACTTTATAAGGATGTGTATCCCTGTGAGGACCTCTTTATGAGAATGTGAATATGAGTTTATCGCTATAAGGACAACTTTATAAGGACGTGAATATGAGTGTTACACTGTGAAGACTACTTTATAAGGACATGTACTTGAGTGTATCGCTGCGAGGACCTTGTGTACAGTCTTGAGAGTAATTTCTAAGTGGGAATACTCACTAGTATCTACTCAGCACTTTCCTCGTCAAAAACATCTTCAGATCCTTTAGAGGACAAAACATTACTAGAATTTTTTTTCGTGATCAGATGTACTTCTATTTGGTGAATCTTGCACCTTCCTGTTAGTTGATCATTTGGTGACATCGAGTACGACTGTATTCCCAGTCTCAATGTAATCATCAGCTGATTTTACATTAGTCAATACAGGCAACACACTCTCTATTCCGCTAATTGAGAAAAAGTCCGTATCTATATTTTCCAAAACAGGAATGTTTTGATGAATCCAACTATCGGATATAGTGTTTATACTGGAAAACAGATCATTTGTTATCTCATTGGGTGTTTATTGAGATTGAGGCACATGATTCACTACAGACGGATCATTCCAAAATAAATGAGAATAGGACTATTAGTCAGGGGCTGAATGCTGCTTGGATCACATAATATTGACTGACAGCTAAATTTGACTGGTGGTTGAAATGGATATGACATTCGCTCAAATGAAGGAATAAACTCACATCTAACCATCAGTCACGTAGAAGAGACATTTAATTGAATATTGAAAGGCGGTGGACAGAGTGTCGCATCTGGAACCCTAATCTCTGCCTTAGCCCTGAAGTGTACAACATTCTGCAGTTGATTGTAAACACTAGCTGATTCAATAAATTTGTAAAGTGAGTTTCATAAAACTTTTAAAAAGTTTTCAAACGACTCTTGTATGTTAAAATTGACTCAAATTTCAATGGCATTATAGTTTCTTAAAATTCACTCTCCTTCAAAGTGTGTTGCAGTACGCTTAATTCAAGTATGTACTGAAATGAACATGATTAAATTTTATATGAATTGCCAGCTGCGAATCATCCAACTCATGTGGAACTAATCACATTCAATACCCTAATCCCAATTTACTAAAGTTATTCCACAGACTGTACGTGATGTCCTTTCTGCGTTCAGCCATAAGTGAAACACTTTAATTTTTGATTCGATATACATATACAAGATGAGTTTCCATATGTCCTCACAACTACCGTGAGCGATGTACGTGTGTATAAGAAAAAAATTGATAAGTGCCCTCTATGGAAATGATGGCTAAAATCACCGAACTACGAATCCGAACCAGCCATGAGTTGAGAGGATCATGAAAAAAAAATTGAAAAGTAGGTACAGAATTGATCACCAAAAAGATATACACGTCGTTATCCGGACCAAACGCTATGAGGACTGGGCTGAAGTCCTTGCAACGAAAAATGTCCTCGCAAACCCGCTCATCTACGGGCTATTGTCGTCACATCGCTTCAAGAATATACACACCCATATACACACATACACATATAAAGTAGGTTATTTGGACTGATTCTAAGAGATGTTCTATGGTATAGGTAACTTGGTAATCATTCAGCCATTTTTCAACATATTTTTTAAGTTTATTTATGTTTTTACATTCCTTTATGTTATTTGGTAAAAGACCATATGTGTAAGTGGCGACGTAAGAGAAAGATCTTTGACCCAGTTTTTTGTGAGCTCGGTGTGTGATGGTAATATGCTCTTTTTTGTAGCGGGTTTTGTAACTATGAGAAATGTTTTTCAGGGAGTTTTTCATTTTATGCTGCAACAGTATGACCTTGTAGATGTAGAGATGTCTGGGTTTGAATTATTCTGATTCTTTATAAAGGAGATTTGATGGATATATTCTGATTTTATTCAACATTATTTTTAAAATTGTTTTTGGTTCGTTTCTAGGCTTATTAAGTGGCTTTTATACAAACCTCCCCAACCTGCTATGCCATATTGTAAAAGCGATTCAACCAGGGCAGAGTAGATCTTTTTTTTTTTATTTACGTGGCCGTTACTTGATGGAAATTCATAGTATATGATAGTAAGGTAAACACGATTACATTTCCACAGATTATTGTCTACGCGACATGTTTCGATACACGATGAACCATTTTGTAGTAAGCTGTTCATATACATTATGGAAAGTGATGGGCCAAGCACTGTGCCTTGCGGAATGCTGAAGTCTGATGTTTTGGGTTCGCTGATGGTGTCGTCAATTTGTACATATTTATTCTTTGTTTCAAGTAAGATTCCAGCAGTTGAAGTGCTATTCCTCTGAAACTAATGTCTTCAAGAATATGTAAAAGTTTTTTGTGTTCTACCGTGTCGGAGGCCTTAGCCAGGACTGAGAAAATGCATATTATAGCCTTTTACTGTTGTCTAAGTCACCCTAAAGTCTATTTAGTCCAAGCAATAGGAAAAAGTGCATGCAAAAATTAATATCCGAAAAAAAAACTGAGCGTAAAGCAAATTGAAATTCAGCATGAGTTTCTATTTCATGCAACTCGATCGTGATTACCGAACATAACTTAAAAAATTGGCAAAGTTGCGAAAGTCTGTTTTTTGTTGATAACTAAAAAACTACAGCTCCGATCAAAAAAAGTCGAATCAGGAAATGTTAGGTATCAAAAAGATCTATCAATTGAATCACCTATAATTTTCCGATATCATTGATACTTTTCGAGTTATATCGGAAAAACCGTGAAAAAGCGGGTTTTCTATAACTCGTTAACTGTAAGGTATTCAAACTTATAACTTACATATGACAATAATATTGATTATTTTTCAAAATATATGAAGTTTTCTCAAAAAAGATGCTCTCTCAATATGGCTACTCTTGCTCGGGTAATGATGCTACAGTAACGACTCATGGCTTATTTTTTTCTGTAAGAGTTGTTCTTTCATATTATCGAATGGGTATATTGATTTTGTTAATTTTAAGGGTAAAAAAATGACTTAAATTTTTTTACATGTTTTTTTTTTAATACGTACATTGCTCAATTTTGTTTTTATATAAATAACTTTTATGAAAACGGATTCTTAGCATGATTTCGAACATCAAAAAAAAATTAATTCCTACGATCACTAGGAGCCGAGATAATTTTTTTTATTTCAAAAGAATATGGAAAACGCAATAATCATCGTACAGCAGTCACCTTCGTGGATATTAAGGTTGAATACTTATATTTTCAATAAAAAAAATACTCATTTGCAGTATTATTAATTGATGAATAAAGTGAGGCGTGCAGGTGCGGATCGCGATAGCTGTAGCGGGTGGCGGAGTGGGGATAGCACTGAAAACTTATTTCGTGCGTTCAAAGTGGCTTGTACTTGAAAAATATTGAGTATCTCGGCTTGTTGTTCACGTTCGTTTTCTTTTACAATGTACAATTAGTACTTGAAATTGAACCAATAACTTTTCCTTTCTTTTTCAATAACTCTGTCAGGACGAAAGTGTCTTTAATGTCACCAGTATTTGTATCCCCACTGCACCACCCGCTAAAATTGCATCGCTCCGTGCCTGCACGCCTCAATTTGTTCATCAATTGATAATACTGCAAATGAACTAGACATATCCTAGTATTTTTTTATCGAAAATATAGATATTCAATAATATCCATAGAGGTGACTGCTGTACGATGATTATTGCGCATTCCAGATTTTTTTTTGAAATAAAAAAATTATTTCGGCTCCTAGTGATAGTAGGAATTCAATTTTTTGTTAATGCGTGAAGTCATGCTACAAATCTATTTTCATAAAAGTCATATCTATAAAAACAAAATTAAGAAATTTAATTAGAAAAAACATGTAAAAAAATTGAGCAATTTTTTGACACTTAAAATAAATAATATCAATATACTTATTCGATAATATGAAAGTACAGCTCTTACAGAATAAGTTAAGCCCTGTATCGTTACTGTAGCAGCAATCCTCGAGCAAGAGTAGCCATATTAAGAGAGTATCTTTTTTGAGAAAACTTCATATATTTTGAAAAATAATCAATATTCATCAATTTTTTTGAAAAATACTTTTTTGGCTTGCCATAGGCTACACAAAACTTTAAGTAACAATTTTCAATACCTTACAATAAATGAGTTATAGAAAACCCGATTTTTTACGGTTTTTTCCGATATATCTCGATAAGTATCAATGATATCGAAAAATTATCGGTTATTCAATTGATAGATCTTTTTAATACCTACAATTCCCTGAATAATTTTTATTCGATTGGAGCTGTAGTTTTTTAATAATCAACAAAAAACCGCTTTTCGCAATTTTGCCAATTTTTTAGGTCATGTTCGGTAATCAGGATCGAGTGGCATGAAATAGAAACTCATCCTGAATTTTAATTTCCTATACGCTCATATTTTTATTTCTCGGATATTAATTTTTGCACATTTAACATTGGGCCGCTTCCTCGTTTCTTGGACTAATTTGTTAGGTCAACTATGGCGTGCTCTGTTGAAATTCCCTCCCTAAAGCCGAATTGCCTATCCGATATTATTTGTTTTTTTTATGAATGAGTTTATTCGATTTTTTATTATTTTCTCCACTATTTTGGCTAGAGTTGAAATGAGTGTGATGTGCCTGTAATTTTCGATTATTTTTTTGTTTCCCTTTTCAAAAAGCGGTTGTATCAGTCAAAGCATGAAGTGGAATTGAACACGATTCTTGTCCCTCCTCTCAATAAATACTTGTGCAAATGAAAATTACTTTGTATATATGTAGCGAAAAAAGAAAAAATATAAACGAATTATTGTGAATATAATCCTCCCAATTATAATAATTTATTGATTCTAAAACAGGGCGATGAAAAAATATATGTCTAAAGATTATGTGTTCAGTTTTTCTTCGTGATTCTTCTTGTAGATTTGCTCTCGGCGTGGAATAACTTCTCTTCCTCCTATTATCTGCAATTTGCGATAGCATTTCTAATTTTTTTTTTCTTTTTTTCAGATGTTACTATTGAATTTGTTGACTGCTTCCAGGCAAATCTAGCATATCTATCAAGATTCCTTCATAGATCTACCGTTGGTGTTCGATGTTACTTGTATTACCTGAATGTGATATGTAAATGTTAGTCACTAGGCTTGTAATGAAAATTGTTTTTATCAATAATAGGATTATTTGTCAATATTAGATGTAGACAATACAAAATTGCAAGTTAGGGGCAATTTATCTAGAGGAAATACTGGGTACCCTCGAAGAAACCTAACGGAAATAAAGATCAACAAAATATTTTAAGTGAAATTATTTTGATCGGAAAAAATGCTAAAATGGATTCGGATCAACTTGATTTTACTCCAAAAACATGAGTTTTTCGATTTCAGCTATCAAACCAAATCAGTTTTTATTTTATGATTTTTCATTTAGCCATTTATTATGACAGCATCGACTCCCAAGAGAAAACATTTTCATCCGCTGTTGGAGGCAACAGATTTTCTCAAATCAAGACAACCATTTACTTGTTTCTGAAACATTATTCAAATAACTTTCGTGACATAAATACTTGTTATGGTTTTAATTTTAATATTAATAAATCTGAAGCTGAAAATGATTTTTCTTAGTGGAATAATATCATTCAACAATGAATTTGTGGTATATTGATGGAATTTGTCGATTGCAATGAAATGAAATAATTTATAGAGGGTATTGAGAGTATGACTGCCGTAATTTCCATCTGTTGGAATTCCCGCTTTCATACATCTTACACCCTGCTTTCAGGGTAAGTCATAATAAGGCTGAATGTTAGCAAGATGAGCAATAAGATTGTGTCGAATTTTTCTTTTTGAAACCGCTACACAAAATTTGTTAAAAACTTTTAGAGAATATTGCTTTGGTCATTTTTATCCAATATCCGGTAGAATCAGTACGTTGATGTAGGCTATTGATAATCCTGTCACTAATTAAAAACCCCTATCTTTGCCACCTGTCCGAAAAATATTTAATATTAAATGTTGATGCATTCACGAAGTTGATAATTTTCTATTGAATATTTTTTTAGTGGTTTTTAAAAAAATAATTCAAAATGTCTCTTTGCTAATTTTTAACGTCCACGATGTCCGCCAGAAAAATATAATATTGTGATGCATCTTCTCTAAAACTGTTTGCCTTATTATGACTCTCCTTTCACGTCTCAAACTTGGTTATTTCCTCTAGTTTTGGAGTTCAACCCCTTGCTTTCAGACGATTTGTACGTATTGAAGAGAGAGCCATATATGTTAACCTACCTCTGTTACCAAGTTCGGGACCAAATACTGCAGTGAGGGGATGTTAATATAAGCTTAGGTTAGTTTTGTATGTTTTCTAGAGTAGGATTATGTATTTTATAAACTTTTTATCGACTGTTTTTAATTCTCAAATACTGTGTGTCTGTATACAAATTGCTGAATATTATCATGGTTGTTTTCTGAAAGTAAGCTGAACCCTTCTAAAGGATGACAAAATTTTAACTTTGGAGAATAGTTCAATTAACTGATATGGCAATAAGTAGTTAATATTACAAATACAAACCTTTGATCAATATTTATGAAAGTCTGGGCGAAAGCAGGTGGACGTCAGCATTTCTTTCCATGGAGCAGGCTGGTTATTCACATTGCTTGATTCATTGAAGCCTAACATACTGAAGCTATTTTTGAAACGAGTATATAATGAAAAAGTAAAACTTGCTGCTGAACAATCTGTGTTTAGGAAGGTCATCGCAACAATTAGTTTGATTAGTTCATATTATTCCTCGAATGGTGCTCTGTCATCGTTCTCACTTCTACTAATGAGGCCATTTACGTGACATACATAATATTTCAACTTCTTGACTGCTTTAGATAAGGTTGGTTAAGAATGCACAAGATGAACAAGGCACATAGTTTAATGAATGAACTTAATTGATTAAACTTTTTTAGTTTTTTTACGGGTAAATGCTCTAGTTTTGTAAGAACTGCCTTGACTTTATTGCACTGAGATTTACATAGGATATATTTTCAACATTTATTCTTGTTATGCTTTAACGATGAACGTCAAGGGGCTAGTGAATATAAACGATTCACTTTGTTTTTCTTTTGAAACACTTGATAAGTTTGTTGATATTGTATAGGATCTTGCATTTTCAATATGGTTTGACTGTGTCTTACTCAAAACCAAGATGAACAACTATTAGATGACTGAAAATTTTACAGGTATAAAATCTTTCGCATAAGTGATTTGAACATATATGTACCTACTGAATTTGTTTACAAAATAGTTTTTAAATGTACAAAATAGTTCATCGAAATTGCCAATATAACTTTCGGCCAATTTGAGAAAACGTTTTTAGAGAATTTTTGTAGATCTAATTTAATAGGTACTTTCAAATTCTCATTGTAAATGGTTGGACTTATTGTCGTCAAACTGTAATTTTGAATACTTGTTATACAATTTTGTTTACTAATATTGTGAAGAGATGCTAACCATTCATGTACTATAATTAATAACACAATTCTTTCAATGATTTGGCTCCTTCTGTCGATTGTTTTGATTTTGTAGAATTTATATATTAAGGAATATATTTCCTAAAAAACTGATTGAATTCAAAATAATGAGAATATAGTAAAACTGCACTAGTCTGTTTCTTCAGATGATGACACATACTTTTTTTTTTGTTTAATGTGCACATGATCGAACAATATCCTACAAATGTTCAACCAACAATTCCATTTGTTTTCAAAGCATAAGGAGGTGAAACAAAGAGAAAATGGATTTACCTAAGCACCTTGATAATGAGGTTCACTAATCATTGTATTAGATGTACCTTTTACCTGAAAATCGATTCCTATAAAGATGTATAATAATTATATTTTGAGAATGTTTGTACAGAAATTCAAATAAATTAACTTTTTGTACCCAGCTTTTTTTTGGTTCAGCATGGAGTTTCCATAAAATCTCCATCATAGGTATATCAGCGACATAGTAGATATAGTTTTGGTTAAATGGTATAAAATTTGCATAACTGATTACCTTGCTAGAATAATTTGAGTTTTTAATTCATTCCGGACAATATGAATTTAGCAATTTGAACTTTTAATTTTTCTGGTATTATCGTCAGAACCGTAACAAAATAGGAAACACTTTTTCACAGTGTAATCTTTCCCTTGATGATATCGGATTTACTTGGATGACAAACGGTTACAAACTAATTTCGACATTGTTGCGTCTCATCAGTGATAGGGTGGGACAACACTGGAGTCTTCAAGATTTAGTTGTTGAATTTATTTGGTTTCACTAATGTGTCAGTCTAGCTCCTGCAAAAAGTTATGATTAATTCCGAATCTTTATTCTTCCTTACTTTACATACAATTTCCTTAATTTATTTGTGAATATATTATAATTTCACCTAAAACATATGAATAATGAATATAATTCAGAATTAATATGATAGGCTGATTGAAAAAAAAAATCAGACCTCTGAATTTTCTATACTTTTTCGTATATCTATATTATAGTTCATTTTACATAAAAAATCTTTTAAAAAACGTTACACTTTACAGTACAGAAAGCTGATTTCAAAAAATTTTGCTTAAAAAAATTGGTTTATTTTATTGTTGATGATTGGTCAGATTAATTCCGTGAAATGGAGTCTAGCCAATCAGCCATTCATTTGTTTTTGAGTGAAACTGAACACAAAAATTAAATTAAAAAAAAATACTATCTAGTTGTGGGTTCGACATTTTTTTCGAGTTCACAGAATAAAAAATCCATCAAATACAAAAATGTCTGTCATTCAAAATTACATTTGTAGGTACATCAGATACAAGGACTGGATAAACATTTACAAAATGAAGATACAAATCACAAGTAACGAGCATATCATATTCTAAAAACGTTGGTAAGTATATACATATAAAAATGAAGCACATTCTGTAGTAATACTGAATAAAACAGGTGGAAATAATATTTTTGGCATTTATTCGTCTCTTGCTTTCTGAATCCACTACACAAAAAATTATAAGAACTATCTTCAGAAAAGGACTAGCTCTATAAATACCTTTCCCACCCTCCAACGGCAAGCAAATGGTAGAAATGTGGTATCCCAACACATTATGGGGCATGAAATATTGTAAAAAATGGCTATATATTCAGCATCAGTCGACGACAATGCCACTAATGATTCTTTTCGTGAAGTCCAAGATATAGGGCACCCAAAAACTTTCAAAATGTAACCAGTGGTTGACTTACGATCAGTTCTGTCCCAGTCTGAATTGGCATATCATTCAATAATATTACCAAACTTGAGATATTGCTACAGCTCTTGGCTTGCACAAGTTTGATACCCGCTTAGGATACTAATTGATATGCACAGATCAGGTATTGTCCACAACCTAGCATATATTAAAGAGCCAATTGCTGATATACATTATTTTATGTTCTAATTCCTGACATTCAGATTTGTCCTTTTTCAATGTTTCATAGTTAAAGTTTGAATCCATAGCGGTTTTGGATAACATGTTAAACTATTCCAAAACATTTGTTAAATAATTGGTTTGATTTATAGAAATTTCCCCCTCTGGAAATGTTTTGATTTATAACTAAGTATACCTAGAAAGTGGATAACCAATCCCATGTCATTTATCTTAAAGTTCAGTTGCAACATTTCTTTTATATTAGTGACTCCAGACTCTGCTGTACCAGCGATTAAGACATCATCAACATAGACCAAGATGAAAATTTTATACACATTCGTCACGTTGGCATACAAGTAGTATTCATATTCAGACGTAACAAGGTGAATAAATATCTGAAAAATACTCATCTATTTGTTGAAAACCCCTTGCTACCAGCCTAACCTTATAATTCACAATATTACCTACTTACGAAACAAAATTATCAGAGAATTGTTAATTTTTTTGTTGTTTGAATCGAGAATAGAGACATAGGTACCTACCAAACAAAATTCTATAGCAGTACTATAATATAATCCTTTTTTTTGTGAAACAGAGTATTGTTATATAAGTTCATAATATTTGTACACATGAAATAGGTTAAACGAAACTCTTCTAGATTTCACCAGTTGAAAATTTCTTGATCTCAATTAGATTCTAATTCTGCAGAAAGGGTACGCCATCTATAACTATTTCGTTGAACCGATATCAGGTCTTTCTTGCCATAAGCGGTATTTTATATCTGCTGTTTTCACATTATTAATCGATTTCTGAACAACAAATTGAGTTTATTAATGTTCTTTAGTACTCATAGTTTCAGAATCTTGACTGACGGCTTAAGTCAAAAGTTCTTTTACCCGTCAGGCGTGTTTGCGTAGTGTCTCAATAGTCCCAGTTAACACAAACATCTAGGAGATGTTGCTTTCTTGATTATTATGCTAACAAAATGAGTTGCATTTAGACATCACCGTTACCACTCATTGATGCCAGATGTTATGAATTGTTCACAATTTTCTTCTCGTCAGTGTAGTTTTGAGGCACAAAAAAGAAAATTGCAAAGCACATTAACATGAATTTTGGTTTCATTGCGATTTTGTCGGTATAGAAGGAATCAGGTTGGTAACAAAATTGAGCATGACATCACTATCACGACACAACATGGCCAGAGTTGTTTGTCGAGTCGAGAGTCAAGTAGAATTTGTATTTGGTTGACGCCATTCTTTGAATATTATATAGGTACTTCTGATAGGGTGTAGTGTTCTGTTTGATTCTTTTTATTTCAATAGTTGAATCAAATGTGTTTATTAACATTGAACAATTATTATTTCTACCAAGAACTGTATTCCTTTAAGGACCGGAGCAGTGAGTAGAAACTAAGATGTATAAAAACCATGGTGTGTCGAGTGATTCGATTTTGTTTTGATTTTTCAGAAGACAAATAAACAAATGAAATAGTGGTCTGCTTCTTTGGTCGGTTCCAGAGATGGCGCCCTTATATAGAATTTTAGTATTGTCAATATTCCAGGGATATGGTGATTGATGACTGTTGTCAATTTTATGGAATTTCAACAAACTTTAATTACAATCCAAAAGTGAATGATGGTGACAGAATCTAAATTTCATAGTGCAATTTCCTTGTGCTGATTACTATTATTAATGTGTTTCTTAATTTTGCTGTATTTTTCCTAAGACATTCATTCAATAATAATTTAATTATTCTGATTGACTCGTCATTTACTTGATGAAGATCCATAGTAATTGTACAAACTACACTGAAAACGATTCGAGATCCTCCACAAACTTTATTTAATCAGACAATGAAGAAGCTAGTGTGCAGGCAAAACATGTCTGATAAAATAAAATTTGTGAATATCTAATCGTTTCCTGTGTAGTTTGTATGGTTTGTACAATAATAATTTGATCAAGTTCCTTCCTTCCGTTTTTGTATCATTTGTGGGCAATCCAGAGAGACGAAAGAAATAATTCATTTATATCCAGTACCGAAAGTGAGTATAGTAAGTACCACCATATTATGAAGATTATCACATAGTATCTTGTATTATTAGAAAACATTTTAATGAAAATCATGGCACGAATATATCACACTCGGAATCCCGCCATTCCCGCTTATTACCACAAAGTTGACAGGTTCTAATGGTGAATTTTCATGAAGCTTAAGGCGGATTTAGCGGATTCACAATGCATAATTTAGTGCATATGCGTAATTTTAATTCACACCTAATCCATCAAAGTTCAATACAGGGACTCGATTGAAATGATTTACCCGTTTCACAATTTATAAAGATATCCCTGTGTTGAACTGTTATGGAGTATGCAGAAAAATTACGCATTTTAAATCAGGAAAAGTCGCCTTAAAATTACGCATATGCACTAAATTATGCATTGTGAATCCGCTAAATCCGCCTTTAACTTCAATATTTCTAAATGAAATGCGTGGTTATTATTGTAGTGAATTTCATTTCAGTAAAAAATTTAATAAATAAGTCGAAAATGTAACAAATTAAACTGATTGGTGAAGTTTTTCAGTAAATTCCAATAATTACGTTTCTTTATTCATTCGTCGGAAATACTTGAAAACTTCTGTTCTTGTAAATTTACCCTAACAAGAAAACCGACCGTTTCGGTACACGCAAATGCGGAATATTTGGGAAACAGACCACGAATTCATTTGTTTTCTCTTAATCAAGCTGGCGAATTATCTCCCGTTTTATCCCACAGTTTTCCACGTATGAGTCGACACACCAGGATTTTTAGACATCTTAGTAGAAACTTAGAAAGGTAAATTCAGTGACTTACATAATTTGATGGGTATAGCTAACCAGATGACGTCAAATATACGTCATTTATACGCCTTCAGATCACCAGGCTGACGTCACTAAATGACGTAACTATGACATCTCAATCACGTGAAAAAGTCACAGCCCCGTGACGTCAGCAACTGACGTTTATCATATATCATCCACTGACATCTTGGCTACGTCACAATGACATATATGACGTCTTGGTAACGTCGCACTGACGAATATGACGTCTTGGAAACGTTACTCTGACGTACATGATGCCTTGATATAACGTCACACTGACATAAGATTTGGTCATATTTTTGATGATTTTAGTGCTCTTTTCAAATTTTTATTGTCATGTGTCAAATGGATTTTTGTTAAACTAAAGATAATTGGAATGTAGAAAGAAGTATTGACTATTTGTGAACATGCTAAACGTTGACTCATGGCAGATCAAAATTCAAAATAAAATAAAAAAATTAAAATCTGGTCTTCTGTCAACAAAAGTGTTGAAATTCATTTGAAAAGAGCATATTCATTATAATGAATACAATTTTCACTAAACCATTGTTTGGATGTGACTATTCAAGCTGTTGATGGAATAAAAATAGAAATAAAAATCATTGGAATGACATCAACATTTATTGGAAAGCCAAAAAAATCACACTGAATACAAACTGAATCCAAGTATTAAATGGAGTAAGTAACACAAATATACATTTTTTAATTAGTACAAAAATATTTTCAACAGGTGTCCAATTATTTTATTTTTTATTTAACAGTACATTTCAGGCATGTGCATTGTATGAATGTAATAAGGGAAAAGATACAAAATATTCAGTATTTTCCATAGGAAATAGCAAACATTTAGCTTGAATTTGATATAAAGGCCAACTCTGTAAAGCATCAGAAAGTTTACTAACAATATATATATATTCAACTTTTTTTAATCGAAAGGATATTTATATAAAGAATTGTAGTTTTCAAAGTTTTTTCCAATAAAAATTATCTCATTTTTGCTTCGTAATATATTGTGAATTTGTACTACCAAATTTTCGAGTGTTAAACAATAAGAATCTTGAACAGAATAAGACTCAATTGTCAATTGAAAGTCATTGAATGTAATCTTTTTACATTCTTTATATTGCTTGGTAAAGAATAAGCGAAGACTTAAAAAATGCTCATAAAAACACTGCACATTTTCTGTTGGTGAATTAATCTTCAAATAGTTATTTGATTCAATTATTCGACAATAAGCTTGTTGAAGAGGATTTGTTGGGGATTTTAATAATCTTTTCAATTGCCCCAAGAAATTTTCAAATGGGAATGCTGAAAATGAATCTAATGTACCGTACTTTTTAGAATCATCAGTTAAATGAGACAAAATATGAACATTATATACTAAAAACTGTGCCCCATATATTTTTTTAGAATGTGTTACAAATGTCAACAATAATTCACTCGCCAAATCATGTCCATAGCGGTTTGTTAAGAAAGGCGAACAGAGAATAAATATTCCAGTATGTAACAAAAGGAAGTGTTCATAAATTCCAATATTTATATTTTTTAGAACGAGTGGTCCTAGATATAGTAAGAAAGTGCGAAGTTCTGTAGCCTTCCATCGAGCCAATTCAGAGAGACTTCTAGGTTTTCTGTTGATTTATTTAACAATAAAAGGACGTAGTGCCAGTAAACTTTGAGATAATAACTCAACAGTTCTAGCTCTAAGTCGAACAGTCAAATTTCCACCAATCCACGAGTGTAACAACTTTCTCATTACACCCAGGCATACTGCATGCATGTAGTCTATGGGAAAATCAGAAACAAGACCCATATTTAATTGCAGTAATGGTGAAATCCCAATGTGATGATCTTCATCCATTTGTAAAATAAAAGTTTCATTTGTCCTTTTGTCCGACGAGCAAGAATTAAAAATAACTCTTCCTTCAACATAACTACCATGTTCAACACACTTTTCACGTGATGAATAACCAGAATGAGACTTTATACATTTAAATGCTCTTGCTGGAGCATCACATATGAAGTTGTAGATTTTTACTCCATATAATGTATCATTATATTTTATACCATTTTGAATTATAGGATTAATATCTCTTATAAATTCTTGTAGAAATAAGTGCAGAGGATCAGGTTTAGATGTTCCACAAAAAATTCCTATCACAAAAGGACTACAAACATTCTGTATCAGTCCCAATATTGGCCAGAATTGTTTATTGGAACTGTGAAACAATGGCAAACCATCTATATTAATGGACAAATTCAAATGGTCTTACATTTAGATAATATATTTGTTAACGTGGCCTCTAGATTAAAATGCACATACTCCCCATTACATAATTTTTTCACATTTATTGTTCTCGGAGTTTTAAGGAAAGTTCGACAATCTAATGGCAAATTTGTATGGTATGGTTTTAATAAATGTAGTAATTTCGTAACAGAAGAATGTGCTATATTTTCGGTAGTAGCCCAATTTTTCAATTCAAAATACAGCTCACTGTTATTTAAACTAGATTCGGTACTTTCCAAAACTTCTAAATTGTGAGAATCTGCAAAATCCTCATTATTTTCCGCATGATAATTACCAACATTTTCACCCGGAAGCTCATCACAGTGATCAGAATCAATTTCCAGTGTGTCCTCAGTAATTAGAAGACCTTGGTACAAAAACCGACCAAGTCCTGAAATCAATATTTGTGGGAAATCGAAAAAAACTTTCTCAATTCGAAAATAAACTTGCAATCGGTCTAAATATTTGGTTGATTATAGATGTCATCGATATCCTATAAATGGCCTCATGTGAAGTTTATATTTAGTGAAAATCACGACAAAAAAAATTTTTGGAAAATTTGGACTTGACTGATTTTTGCACCAAAGTTTCATTGAAACAAGCAAAAAATGCAAAAACCATTATTTATTTCTAACATAAAGTCTTGACCGATTGTAGAACTACATATAAGAATAGTCCGATTGATACGCAGCGTCTTCTCGGGTATCTACTGCCTCCTCTGGGGGCTGAGGTTCTGGTGCTTCTCCAACTTCCCCGAATATTCTTCTGTAGTAAACGTGGTATGCCTCTGGCACATATTTTTTTACCAAAAGCTTTACATCTGCCAGCTTCTTCTCATTCATGGGCAGAGGATAGATCTGGACCATTTTTGTCGTAGGTAGCGATAATTCACAGCCAAGCTTAGTAGCGGAAAACTTGGTAAAAAGTGGGAAGGAAACACTAGGGCTACATTCGATGAAGTTAGAACCGCATTGATACTTAAATAATCGGAATGTTGAGATAGAAAATTTTGTTTTAGTATTTTGGCTAGTAAATGTTGCTCTAAACATGGGTTTGAAATGCTCGCTGAAGTTCATTATTATGTCTTGGGTTACATCAATGACACGAAACTTTTTGCTAGTTTTTCTTACTAGTTCTTTCCGTTCGGCAGGTACATACACTCGTTCTCTCCTTCTTTTTTCCCTCTCTATTAATCCAAAGGAGCGGTCACATGGTAAAAAACTATGACCAGGCTCAGGATATTGATGTATAACTTGAGAAATATGTTTGATACGCTGATTAACCAAAGTGAACAAATGTTTGGTGATTGTATGATTTTTGTTCTGTGCGAACGAATTGTCAGAAAACAGGTATAATGTTGTCACAGAATCGGGAAGAAACGTAGTAATGTAATGGTGGAGAAAACTTATGACTTCATTGCTACTTTTTTTTGATGTGGCTTCGTCGTACATGTAAAATGTTGATAACCCTGTTTTTCCTGAGAAAATACAGAAGTTGTATTGCCACAGCTGTCGCTTGTAAAATACATCTCCAGCTGGAACATGAGGGAGAGGAAGATTCTGCTGGTAATCAAAACATAAAACTTCAACTGTTTCATCTGTATTGGCAAGCTGAGTTTTTTCTTTCATCGACGTATAGAATACTTCTGCTTTTCTAATATGTACTGCTTTTTCTGTCTGTAGTACATGTTTGGCCTCACGATCCTGCTCTGCTGCTATTAAATTCTCCAACCTATCGCATGTTTGACATGTGTCTGAACGTGGAGAGCCGAAACTTATATTGTAATTTTCGCGAAAATGACGAAAGTAGAAGTCATACGAAACTTTTGGCTGACATTTTTCCCCACTTTCAAGTTTTTCAAAGACATCTGGTTCATATCTTTCCAAGTATAACTTATGCATCTTAGAAATATTCAGATCAGACGATAAATAGGTTCGGCGTTCGTTTTTCTCTCTACTATAATGTGATGAGCGCTTGGGAAAGCTGAGTATATGGTTATCTATCGTAGCTATAATATTCTGTGGAATTTTATTCGGACGGTTTTCATGCTTTCCCCTCATGTCCAGTGGTGCAGCAATGTTTTCTTTCAAACTGTTTCCTATACGATTTGTCCGGTGTCTAGTGATTCCATGGATTGAGCAAAATGCCTGTCTACAGACTATATATTCAGTGCCTCTCACACGAATCTGAAACAAAACAATTTTTCATCACACATAAATGAAGAAACAGAAACGATATGATTTTACTCTCCGCTTTCTTCAGGTTACATCGAATGTATAGGGACTGAGTAGATTTTTTCCATATTCAATTACCTTGTAATGAAAAGTCACAGTTTTTGCTTTGCCGGTTCCTGTTCGTGATCTTTTTCTTGCCACCTTGTCCACCCGGATTAGGCCACCCAAGTACAGATCTTGCTTTTCCTTATTAGCTAAGCCATTAAACTCTTTCAAAACTTGGTTTCTTTCTTCGACATTGATCTTCGAAAAGCATTTGAGACGACAAGCACAATCATTACCCACTTTTCGCACTGGTATCAACTTTCCACTTTTCACAGTGGTATACTCTTCACCTGCTGCCTTTTTTACTTTCCTTATATTTCGTTGCCATAGTGCCTCGTTTCGCATTCTCTTTTTCCCTTTTTTTGTACGAGAACTACTATTATCGTTTGGTAATATACGCCTGTTCACGACTGGTGTCAAGTCCTGATTATTCGAAGTAATATTTTCAACTTTCTTGCATTTTTTCACCTGTTTCCTAACTTTTTTAGTTTTTCCTCGGCTAGTACTCGGAAGATCGCTATCAGATGGCACATACTCACTACCTGATGACATGAAAGGTTCTGTCTCATCAGATGACATTATATTCGTGATATTCTCACACTTTTATTTTATGTTATAATGAGCACAATCAGAAACAGACTACGTCTACGCTCGAAATTAGAAGCACTAACATGTCAAAGCCTGTCTACCGCCTAGCAAGAGGAGCTTGCGATCGCCAACGGTCATGTCCTCCCACCCCGCGAATATCAGCGTTGGTGCAAAAATCGACCAAGTCCTGGACATGACTGGTTTATGCCCCAAAAAGTATGGTCAGCCAAGTCCTTCGAGCATTTTATATCATTAATATAACTCGGACATGTCTGATTTTTGCACCAATCGATGGAGAATGCTCAAAATTATATTCCAAGTGGAAAAACGCAATTTCGTCTAGAAGTGGACTTGGCCGGTTCTTGCACCGAGGTCTTCAATTATTTCATCAACTTTGTACACAGATTTAGAAATAGTACTGATATCTGAACATTTCGTATCTATTCCCTCTTTTTCCGAACCACAAAAACATTTTTCATTTCTGTTGAAACATGTTCAGAAACTCGTCGATAATATTGTCTCTTACCAACTTTTTCTTTAAGATTCACTTTCTTAAACATTTTCACTGTTTTGTCAATATAAAGAAAAAAAAAACAGAGGAAACTTTAAACAAGTAAGTTCTAGTTAACTTTCATAAAACACAAAATAATTGGATATATTTGAAATAAATAAGTCACTTCTATTTATGTTCTAGAAATAACATTGAAAAAAAAACCTAGAAAACTCATAACAAGTATCCTATCCTTGAATTTTTAGAACTTCCATCTAGATAGTTCGGTTTTGGGCCTTCTTCATCCTTTGAGGGGCATGTTTCAACCATACTTTGACCACTTTCTCCACTTCATAATCTGTACAGTTTTTAATGCCTCTTTTAACCGAATCTTGAAAGAAAACAAGAAAATAAAAATTTATATGAATATTAACATTCTGTGCATTTCTGAATTGTCATTAAATAGGACCAAATGTCAATAAAAATAAATGATACATTAATATTCATTTACCCACAAAATACTTTCACTGACTGATGAAGTAAATCAAGAGTTATTTCAAATAAAAAAGAATAATACTGAGGGAAATAGTCTAATTTTTAAGAAATGGGCTAACATGTAATTTTTCAATAATCATTTAATTCATGCCTAATTGAGAAATGTGAATTGTTATACTGGTTTCCAAATTCATTAACTTTGACCCATCACATAAGTAATAGGTAGTAAATAAACATATTTTATCTACTCCTATTAAATTATATATAAATTATTCAACTGCTTTTGAGCAAATAATAGTATCAATAAATAAACAGTGTGAGTTATAATAACTCACTGCTATAACTCACTATAATAAATCGGAAAAAATTCTTGGAATAAAAAAATAGTAGTTTTTTCGCTAAACGGTGTTTTGAGCAGTAGTTTCTGTAAACAAACAGCGTGAGTTATAATAACTCACTGCTATAACTCACTATGATAAATCGGAAAAGTTTCTTGGAATTAAAAAATAGTACTTAGTTTTTTCGCTAAATGGTGTTAAAAATAAGTAAATAAGGGCATGTGCGATGGTTTGATTGAAAGAAGGACAAATTTCAAGTGGTTTCATTAACAGAAATTCGATTTGTCAAATAGTGAAATTTCTCAACAAAATGGGCCTATATCTTCGAAAATAGTCGTGACCGCCAAAAATTTCATTTGGATTTTTTGAAGAGGAGGCCGAAATTGAATGTTTCAAAAAACTTGTATTGAAAATATTGACAAAAGTTTTTTCTCTGTACTTCGACTATCTTAGTATTTAATGTTATAGTCGTAGATAAAGCATAGTATTCAACTTGCGGTAATGATCATAACTCACTTGATTAATTACAGCACTCGCCTGCAGCTCGTGCTGCAAACTTCATCTGCTTGAGTTATGACCTACATTACCGCTCGTTAAATAATATACTATAAACAAAGTTGTTTAGTCCAATTTGCATTAAATAACTGAAATCATGTGCTCAAGAGAAACTGAGACACCCTGTGTATCTTATACAGGCATGCTGGAACAACTAAATTTACTTACCTCTTATAATACTGAACAAGTATAGTTTTCCAAATTCTCTCTTTTCTCGCTTTCCATAGAAACTATACTCTGCAGCCAATTTATCTGACATCAAATATTTTAAAATTCTGTTGGTTTTCACAACCACAGTATCTCCACCAATTCTTGATAAATGCAAATTTTTTATTGTTAATTAGGTACCACTTAGTAGAGTGGTTTTTATTATTACCACAATATTTTCACTACTGCCTAGAAAATGTTCTAAAATACATAGATCTTCTTGGGATTGAAGAGGAATTGAAACTGGAAAATCTGGGCCCTCGGCATCATTCACTCCAGTGGTATTGTTTTGCTCCAAAAGAGCTAAAATTTGAGCATTTTGCTGTTGAATGCTGATTATTTTCTGTAATAAGGTCTGATAGGCTGAAAACAAACATGTGATTATTCAAATAAGTTGGTGGGATATTTCGCAATTCACCTTTTGCATCTATTTCAATACTTTTGCTAGTAGTAGAAGTTAGTTTTGTTGACTGGCGAGGTGTCGTTACAATGATTGGTGACTTTGAAGGTGTTTGAACAGATGATGGTGTCGATATTGTATCATTTTGCAGTGTGTTTCCAACCTGACTTGCAGCAACAGTTTGCTCAATTTGTTGAATCAATGAAGACCTCACTGTAAAACATACATTTTTAAAAAAATTTCATAATGTAAGAAAGTCTAGCATTAACCTGTTGTCTTTTTTTAAATTTTAAAGCAGGTGGGCGTTCTAAAGGTGAATTCTCCTCATTTCCATTGCTGCAGCTTGATGAAAATCGTTTGAGTTTCCTCTTCCGTTTGGAAAATGAAGATACTTCTTCATCTGTAGTGTCCAAATTTGATGTCAATTCAGCCTTCCTAAGTTTAATTTAGCTTCGAAATCAGCTAAAAATATAAAATTATTGTGTAAAGGCAAAAATATTTGCATTTTGTATTTAAAAAGTAGGTAAGTATTGAGACAGATAAACGAAATAATTCTGAAACTTCCATATACTATCAGCAGTCAATAATTAAACAAGAACCTAACCTATAAAAGTAAAAATATACTTTTTTAATATTTGAAAGAGTGATTCTTACCAGTTTCACAAAAAACTTTTTGGATGCAATACAATTTCCAGGTACTTTCATCCACAGCTTCCTGTCGTTTAACAATTTTCTTATATAAATTGCTGTCTTTTACTGGCGGCCATAGACTTCTTTTTTTCTAGGGGTCAGCCAAGAAGAAGAAACAACTGCCAGACCACCTTCTTCAAATTCAAAGAATTTTAGGTGACTTTCTCTGTTGATGATTTGTAGCTTTGATTATTAGTTTGTGTTTGGTTGTTTAGATTTTGTTTTCTCAAGCGAAAGAAGTTGAAAAATCTTTACGGAAACAATCGGACAAGCTGATTTAAATTTGACGGATGTTTGTTTGGAATCAGTTTTTGACAAGAATGACATTTGTGACGTCATCACTTTCCTCGTCTATTAACGAGGTGCGTTTCAATTTAACGTCTGTCGTCCGGTAACGGACGATGTATGACGTCATAGTTGTTTCGTCGGGCGTAAGATGTCTAAATAACCTGGTGATTCTAACGATTCGATTTTGTTTTGATTTTTTCGGACGGCACCACCTGTTGGATTACGAGTTAGTTCCATAATAACCGCGCGCAGCGCTTAGATCGCTGACAGAAACTGTTAAGCGACTTACACATAACGGCGTTTTGCGTTCACGACTTTTATTTTTATAATGTTTTCTTATTGGTTCCGTTCGAGAAGGGTTAATGTTGTCATACTTTTGACATTATTTTTATTATTTTGGTATTAAGTCTGATTCTGACTTTCTGATTCAGTCGTGATTCTTATCTCCTCATATTTTTTGTGGTGTATTGTGTTCGTCGTATTTATCCTGTTTTCCGTTAAAATTTGTTTTCCTGTTCTTTTGTATTGTTTCCGTTAGTTTTGTGTGCCGTGTGTTATTTTAGTTACGAGATTTCCTTGGAGAATTTACTTTATATTATTAGTGTCTAGTGAAGATGACACGAATGTGTATTTTGTGTGGAGAGTCAAAGGAAGGAAATCCCTATATCCCAACCCAAAGGCAAGTTGAAATTAATATTTTTTTTTATCAATAAATCATTCTGAAGAATATCAGATTAGTAGTCGAATGGTGAGGTGAAATTCATTCAAAAATCAAGCAGAGACTATTGAGACCTAGGAAATATTCTGGATTGTTTTCATAGCACCATTACAAAATATATAACTAGGAAGATTAGATGACTATGATCACCTTCTCTCATAGGACTGTCAACCTGTTGCACCCCTACGCGCAACAGAAGTCTTCGATATACTTGTGCTAGATAGGCAAGACGCATCCCTAATTACCTTTTAACGTGTGATGTCATGCAAGAGAGTGAGTGACCAAGCTGGGAATCAACGTTGTGCCAGGCGACCACCACGACCCATTGATGAAATATCCAAAAACTTTCATGTACTGCTAGTATCAAATATGTACTGTCGGTTATAAGAATTTCAACAAATTAGAACTACTTCTTCACTCCACTATTCCTACTATTTAGCATACTAGGCAAATATTCGATAGAAAACAGCTACTTCCTTGACTAATGTTACACAGTTTATTGAATCACTTCTGCCTGACGAATGAAATAAAATTCATTAGAAAAAAAGTATATTGTTATGAAAATATACAGAGAAAACTTGCTTTACTTGGAGAGCGATGAGATATGTAGCTAGTGTGCACTTGAGCTAGTAGTAAGTGGATCTCACATACATATATTACCTTATAGTATGCTAAGACATCCATATTTTCCAGAATGATTGGACTCCAAACATGGATTGATACCATTGGAAAACACCTTCCAGTTTCTGGATACCTGTGTTCTGCCGAAGAGAATATATTGGTTCAAGGAAGCTATTGAAAGGTGCAGTACCATCCGTATGACTATTTAAATTCAAATTTCTAACAGTATTCAGTAACTTTGCAACACTGAATTATCAAATGGTGTTTCTTTTACTCCAATCTTGTAAGCTCAACCTCATGAATAAGCAAATTGAACAAGAAGTTTTCAACATTCAAATCTGATAACTAGACACTGGAATAGTTTCATTGATTTTAGAACCCTCCGATAATTGCTTTCTCAATTCCTAGTAATAATTCATTGTGTGCAGTGACATATTTGTATACAAATAGAAAAAAATCTCGTTCAAACCCAAAATGCATAATCCAAACTTTGAATACCTTCTTTCAAATATGAAGGTATCTAGAAAAAAGTATATTTTTTTAGAATACGTAAACAATGTTATTCAAAAAAAATTACTTGTAATTGCAGGATATGAAATATTGTATTCTAGCTACATATAGGCTGAAACACAATAGAAGATTTATGTATTAAGCTTGAAGATTTTAAAAATAAAACAGGGCGCAAAAAGAGTTGAAAGATTTAATTTTACCAAAAAGACTGTGTGGCGAGACCAGAATAACAATACGTTTCTCGTTAAAAGGAAATCTGAAATCGTAAAACTTAATGCTTAAAACAAAACTTCAATTGTATTTCAGCCTTATCAAAACAAATTATAGCTGTTTTCGTTTTGGTTTACATTTTTTCGTAGAAGTGGCTGATCAACCTACACAAAGATTTCAGTATACTCGAAAAAAAACTCTGATTGTTTTCACCCAATTCAAAATGAATGCCTTGGCATTTTACATTGCCTCTACAGTTATTAATTGATTTATTTTGCATTTTCAGTTTGCTCATGGCTAATGAAGTGGAGAAACTCCTCAAATCACATAAAATGTTAAAATTTATTGAAATAACAATGTTACTTGAAATAAGTTATTTTTGAAAGCAATGTCTATTAATGAACTGATTTTAAATTTCTAGAACTTTTTCTTTGATACTATACTTTTGAAATTAAGTCACTGATCTAGATAACAGGTAATCGACTTCGTTAAATTAATTCAATGGATGGATTAAATTGTATTTTATACATGTTAATGTATTATATATTTTCACCTGTGACAATGTAAATTAACTGTATGTACGTGCTGAATAAAGAAGTTTATTATTATATTGTATCAAAATAAATATGTAGGCATATACTAATCAATGTTTCTACATTAGTATGGCTTCCAATCTTTCGTTTCACTCCTCTCCTGGTCCATCTTGTGATAACACCGCCTCCGACTCAACCATACCAGATATTCCTTTACCAAGTCCAATTACAGAAATACCTGATACTTCCGAGATAGAACAAACATTTTCATTAACAGAAAAATTTGATATGACAGACCTATATTCTTTGATTTAATAAGATAATATTAACATCAAGCTCCATGATAGATGGGGTTATCATAAATTAGAGGAACATGTAGTACTCTCAAAATTGACAGCAATGAATAATGATTTACCCTTCCTTAAGCGAACAGTGGTTTTGAGGAATCACTCAATTTGTGCTGTTGCTTCAAACAAATTTTTCTATTTCATACACTTTGTCACTACCATTGAGAATTTAGAAGATTACATAAAAATGAAATGAAATATATATTTGCAAAGGATCAACCAAGTCCTTCCTGTGAAATTTTCATTTCTACTTATGCAAATGAATGCAGATTCTGTTCAAAATATAATAGTTTTTAAAAGAAAATGAGCGAAAAGAAAATGTATGATTTCTTAAAAAATCTAAAACTAAACAACAGTTCTATATCAGAAAAAGAAATAGGCAATTGGAATCTATAATAATTAAAATGAGAAAAAAATTTATTGACTCCAATAAATTGGAAAACTGCATCTCCAAGTGAATAGACAAGAAATGATAAAAACATGTTGTAAAGCTAGTCAATGCAAGAAAACAGGTAAAAGATATACTTTGGACTTGATGAATACCTGCAATTTGGTTAAAATCAAAAGTCCAAAATTATATAATCATATGAGGGAAAATAATATACTACCTCACCATCTCCATGTACCCAGTCGAGGTGAGTATTGAATATATTTAAATCCTTTATTGATAAAATTTGTATCATTGTTAAAAATTGTTAAAATTGTTTTTTCCGTTAACCAGCTGTCGTTCCCTTACGAACGGCATCCCTCAGAAGTCGAAACTTGTGCGAGCCAAGGATTAACGAGGTCTTACCTTTTAACGTGCGATTCCTAGCTCGATTGACACATGAAACAATCCCATTATCAAAGTTCAGGTTTTAAAGGCTTAGGTTTGTTAAAATACTGATTGAACATCAATTTAATGGTAATAATAATAATGGATTATGATGAACTTCATGCATTGAGGAAAAAATCTACGAGCTAGCAGTTAATTACTGAATATTCTACAAAGTTAAATCTTCTACTCAACATTAAGTTAATTAACTCAGAATTATACTCTAGTAGTATTGATTTAATTGAAATAAAAAATGCTGTTTAGTTACAATAAAAATATTTAAAATAATTAAGTGGATAGCGGTATTAGGTATGAGCAAAAACAATTTATAAGGGTGTAATTCTACTACCACATTCACTAATCGTTGTTTTTAAGGTATATAAGGAACCTAGATGGCAGTTTTATCATCCAGAAAAGAGTTTTTTCACTATTGAAAGAAAAAACTAAGCATTTGGCAGAATAGGAAAAACATGTATCTCTCTTGGTGGATGAATGCAAAATAACAAAAACTAAAAAGTTTGTTAAAAATCTGATGGATTTTATCGGATTTGTTGACTTGGGTGATGATACTCCAGAAACTAACAAAGACAATCTTAGGGACCATGCTTTGATTCTAATGTTTCAACTATTTGCCGGTCGTGGTATCCAAGCTTTGGCATGTTTTTTGAGTGGAGGTGATGTCATTGAGGAAATTTTGTCCAAAATCATTCTTGAATGTGTTATTCTTTGGAATTGGAAAATGTGGGAACATCTTGGTGTTGAGAATAGCCTGTAAATCTTGGTGTGAGCATCCTATGGATGCTTCAAGGAATTTGAGATTGTGTTCCAATTTTCCACACCTCATCAAATGCTTGAGAAATAACTTGATGCTGAAAAAGAAATTCAGAGTATCAATCAATCAAATATACTTTACTTATTGTCAAATATTACACATCTTGTGGATAAAGCAATTATTAAAACTGAGTGTAAAAGGGTCAAACAATACAAAATGGGTAATACAGATTAAAACCTTGAAATATAACTCGAACAATACAAATACACAATATATACATTTAATAAAATCAGAAAACATCTAATAATCCTTCCGCAAAAAAATTCACGAAATTCATAATAAGGTCTACGAAGTAAAAATTCTATAACAGCTTTCCTGAATAAAACATAAGCTCCTTTATTTTTCACTGAACTTGGCAGGTGGTTAAACATTTTCCCTACATTATAAACGAATGAGCTTTTTACCAATTCTGACCAAATATGACGAAGTCTTGTATTGATTGGATTTTTCTGTCTGAATAGATGTCTATGAATAAGACACACAGTTTCCAATATATTATAAAGACTTGGTAAAGTTAAAATCTTAGCTTTTGTGAGTAAGGTCTTGCAAGATGTTTTTGCCATCTTCTTGACAACCGGATGATATTTATTTCATAGTGCTACATTGTGAGAGTCGAATTTCAAATTGAGGTCAACATTTAAACCTAGAAATTTTTTATTTCATGAATTAAGCAATGATCTACACTGATATTTCCAATGGTATCTTTGAAGGAAATCATATTGGTTTTATCGAAGTTAATAGATAAAAAGTTCATATCGCACCAGACTTTGATGACTCGTATATCTGCTTCGATTACCGTGTGCACATCTTTATTGTGTTATGTGATAGTAGCATCGTCTGCAAATAGTGTAAAAGTTCCTTCAATGTCTATGTTTATCATATCATTGATGTCAGTTATCAGTTTCCATTGGAGATTCAATCTATAGATGAGATAGGGAGAATGTTGTTGAAAACCAAACTGTTGTGCAGTTAAGATTTTGTTTTTTATAATATACGAATCCAGTCTCTTTTTGACGAGTTTCTTGATTATTTTCGATAAGGCTGATAATGATGAAATTGGTCTCAGATTGGAAGGTTCATTCACATCACAAATGCTTTTTATAAAGCATCAGAAAACAATCCATTCCCAATCAAAGTTTTGATAATGGTGACAATACTTTCTAAGGTGCTAAAACATGTTTTGTTATTTTGAGCAAATAAAGTATTCTAAGGCACTATCGGGTAGGTTAGTGAAAATTCTAATTGATGTCTTATCTGTAACACAAGCATTTTTGTTCCTTATTTCAGATGAATTCAGCAAATTCACTTTACTTGCCAGACATAGTAATCCTATCATTTTAGATTCCAGAAGGTTTTGTTTTCCCATTTCAAAAACATTTTCGAATATGAATCAAAAAATGAATTCAAGATGGCTTTCAAGCTCATAAAGTCATATTCAGCCGAAATATGGAGAAAAGATCTATACACTGCTAGCCTTTCAAGTGGGACAGAACTTACAGAATACTTCACAGAATAGACCAATGTCAATAATTTTAGTTATAGCAAGTCAACAACATCTCTTGAATTGTCAGAATGTTATAATATTTCATTTACTTCAAAAGTGTACATTACTAATATGATTTTCTTTGTAGTTCAGAGTTTCAATAGATTTTTTCTTTGAAATTGTACATGTGGTCTAAATTTTGAAAAAAATCTAATAAATATAGTCAAAGTCAAAATATACTTTACTGTCAGAAGTTTTTTAACTTATTTTCAAAGCATTTCAACTATATATATAAACTGTAATAGTGATAGTCTCCTCCATCTAAACATAAGTCCAGATTAAAAGGGGGTACTATCACCATCTGCCCTCCAGGGCGACTTGACAAAAAAGGTAGCGCATTTCCTATTTCAACTTCGGGAAAAACCTACAGTACTACCAGAGGAGTCATTGAGGCGAGAATGAGCGCATGCAACTGTACGAGAATAAAAAACAAACAAACGCCCATCATCATACCAATGACCCCTTCATTTCTGCCAACTTCCTAAACATTGTCCCATTGTTCACTAAGGAAGCTGTTATTTTCCATATTTTAATCTTACATTCTTATCCTAAACATTGGTATTCTGAATTCTGGAAGATAAAAACTTAGTTGTTGATTTTTAGAATTTATGAAATATATTTAAAATTCAATTCTATGTAAAAAATTTAACTTCTTAGAGTAGTATTCCACTGTTCTGTAATTGTGATTATATTTTTTCTAATGGTGAAACCGTAAATAAATAAATAAGTCGGTTCTTGGAACATTCCTAAAAACAAAAAATCTCCTCGTTAATGTTGCTGTTAAATTTTATTCTTAGTGCATGATTGGGGTATTCTTGAAATAATGTTTTGAAAACTTTTAAAACATTTCAGCAATATTTTATATTTCCAGAAATGTATGTTTCTCCATTTCATTAAAATGTATGTCATTTCAAATTGTGAAATTAAATGATAGTTACCTCTGTTTTCATGTTTTTTGTTCCACTTTTCGCAGAGTGTGACAGCAACGTCCAAAATTTTCTTCAACACATCTTCGTATACATTTTCTCATTAGGCCAACACCTGCAAACAGTAGAAGTTTACTTCACCAAAAAAAAGAAAATTTTAAAATTTGTTTTCATGAATCCCTCAGGTTTCCGGAGAAACCGTTTTGCTCATGAGCTTGTGTGAGCAAGGGATATCCGGCACTTAAAGCTTACATGAGAGTGGATTACGAGCTATTCTAGCTCAGTGGCAGTCGGTGGGATAAGGGTGAGTGACAAACCCTCTAGCACCATGACTACTTCTAAGAAGCCATTATATTAGCAAATCAGTTTTCATGTTGGTGATTTTATAAATACATTGTTTCTTTGTTTTCACTGATCAGTAAATCTTGGATACTAAGCTTTTTATTATTTTATTTCAATTTTCATATCAGTAATGAAAATAGTAACTTGAAAGTATATGTACCTAAGCCTTCATCCCAAAACTTATAATTTAGAATTGATCAGTAGTATCTCAAATGTCAAATTTTACTTCCAATGACCAAATAAGTTTACAAAGAGTATTTTGTGCCATGTTGATGTATGAACCATAGATATAGGTAGATAATAGTGCAATTGAGTTGTTAGAAAATATACTTTTACATTCCTTTCATCAACAAAATGTTCAAACTTCGCTCAGTATAAACATTAGCTTGAAAAGTTGATCACATATTCATATTCAACAAGAGTGATATGTTGTTGATAAGTAGTGATAATTAACCAGGATATATTTAGAATTTTATTCATTTATTGGATCTTGATCTTTTAAGTAAAAATTTGAAGTAATGGAAGCATGCAAGAATGATCGTTTTTAAGAAAGGATGAGATTTTTGGTACTTACCATGAACGTAAAAATTAAACTGTTGTATAATTCGTTTTCAATCCTTCAACAACATGAGCATCTCACAAGGACCGAAATAATTAAATTTTCACTGTTTTCCTTGGAAATTTCATCAACATAACCAAAGAGTAGGTTATAAACACTTCAGCAGTCACAAAACACACATCCATCAACAGAACATCGAATCCGAAGTCATTCCGAACGGTCACCGGTCGTCGCTGCGGTCTGTGGTCATGCCAGTCATGCCACCCGGTCATGGATGAAAAATAGGCACGAAAATATAAACACCCTGTGCATAAACATAACGGAGTCAGCCCTCTGGCGGTAAATTCGGTACTAGAACGTTATTGTCAAAAATGAAGCAGAATCAAGTAGGCAGGTGTCTTCAATTTGATCCCACAGTTTTTCAGCTATAAGTGCAAACACCATGGTTTCTAGACATCTTAGTCGGGCGATATCTTTCGGATTGAATTTTGAAACGCTCTCCTAAATCGTGGGGTAAATAGTTGACGGTCGGACGTTCCACTCAAGAATTTTGAAACGATGGAATGAAGTTTTCGGACAAGACGTTCTAATATCGAAACGCTTCATAAGAAAAGTTAAACGTCGGACGTAATATTGAAACGCACCTCAATAGTTTCACAGTTTTGTCAATAATGGAACACAAAACAACAACACATAAAAGTGTATCTACAATGTTGACCACAGAACCACTTTTCTCAGCGCCTCCAGTGTTTGGCAGCCGAAGCTAATAAAAATAGCGCGAAATTTGAAACAGTGGTTTCTCGCATTTTACTTTATTATTGTTTCTTTACTGCCGGCCACGTTTTGATTCTACTGAGTGCATATGGAAAATAACCTCAGTCTATCAAAAACACCGACAAGTAAAGCAAAAATAACTTTTTTAACTGAATTACCTCAAATTATGATCAGTCATTTTGATTTTCAGTAAGAAAAAATACATGAGTAAAACTATGGTAATGAAACTATATGAACTCAGTTCAAAATTTATTGGAAAATATATAAATAAACCTTACTCAATAATTAAGAATCTATAATAATAATATAAATTTATTCAAAAATAAATACATACATAACTATAAATAGAAGTGCGATTCAGTAAAACATTTAACCAAAAACTTACACAAGGTATAACATGAACAATATCGAAAAAGAATGAACGATAGAAAAATAGCGAGAAAATGTTACTTGTTTATCTGGCTCAAAAATTCTCATGAGCAGATAATATAGTTTAGTTTATTGGTGCCATTTATAGATTTATACATGGTATTTACACAAGTCAACAAAAATACAAAATATGTTAAAATAAATATTTGAAAATATATTAACCTAAAATATAATATATATAAATATAATAATAAACTTTATATATGGAATAAGAACCTATCCCTATGTTTTTAGGAATAGGGATAGGTTTAAGGAAGTAAGAGCTCAGCACTCATATAATACAAGAAAAGAGCAGCTCTTACCTACCCTAATAGCACACTATGTCCCAGGGACGTCCCTATTTGGTACAAATCATGTCCGAATGTCCGGGACTTAAAATCATTGTCCATGGGACGTCCGATTCAGTGCATTTTCATGAATTTCCCCAAAGGACTTCCTATGGATGTCCCAATCGGTACATCGTATAAAACGTCTCTGCGAGGACGTCTTTGGGATGTCCTGGGTCGGATATATATTGTAATGTTTACTAGGACATCCATCGGACGTCCTTGTTAGTAAGTATTCTCGCATGTCTTTGAAAGGACGTCCCATGGTTGTCCTGGTACGGGACATTTAGGAACATCCCGCATGAATGAATATTGGACGTCCCAATTGGTTAATCTTAGAATATCTCCCTGCGAGGACTTCCTTGGGATGTCCTGGTTCGGATATATTTTGTAGAATTTTCTAGGATATCCATTGGATGTCCTGGTTGACATGTATTTGGCATGTCTTCGAAAGGACTTCCTATGGTGGTCCTGGCACGGGTACATTCTGGAAAGTCCTTGATGGATGTACATCGGACGTCATCCCAATCAGTGAATTTCAGAAAATGTCCCAGCGAGGACTTCCTTGGGATGTCCTGGATTGAACATTTTTCGGAATGTTTCCTAGGTGCATCCATCCAAAGAATACATCCCAGCTAGTGGTTTTACAGAAGAGGTATAAAATGGATCGCATATTTACAATAGAGCTAAACATTACAGCGAAAACAACCCATCTGAAATAAAACCCTTTCCACTATCATTGAGGTAATCAGGGGCCATATTCTCGAGTTTGTGCTTATGCCAATAAGATTCACTGTTTCACAACAATGAAAATAAAAAATTTATGTTTGTCTCTCTAGTTCGTATACGGATTGAAACCGAACAATTCCTCTATGTATGGATTCCGTGCATAAAGTTGTTTTCTGTGTTTTGTGTTCAAGTGAAGTGTTGACGAATTGACAGACAATTGTTGAGTATTTACCAGCTATGGCGGCTTTTCTATCGTCTTTTGTGATTAATTAGTTTAGTGACTGTTCTGTAAGTTATTTTGTGTTCATTCAGTGTAGTTATATCTTTAAATGAAAATAAAAGTTTTGTTATACTATTCAATAGTTATTACTAACCTATTCAACACTGTTTTGAAAAAGATGTTTCCGTAAGACAAGTAGAGTTGTGTGTATCCTTTAAACATGTACAAAACCGAATTGAATGACTCTGGGAGAGTGCTGAGCTTACTTAGTAAGTAAATCTGGTTCCATCCAAATTGTTATCTCCAATAATCCACAACAATATCATAATCTTAGTCCTGAAAGAGATGTAGGAACAAACACACAAAGTGTCTGATTCTGCACATCCTAAGGACGTCCCAGATGTACTTTCGATTGATGTAATTCGGGGACGTCCAATGAACATCCCAGGTGGATGTCGATTGAATATCCTCATAGATCGTCCAATTTTGGTGAGAAGTCGAAATATTGGTACTTCCCACGGATGTCCAATGGACGTCCGCGGTACCAATACTGCACGTCCTAAGGACGCACCAATATTGCATGTCCTAAGGACGTCCAAGATGTACTTTCGATTGATGTAATTCGGGGACGTCCGATTAACATCCCAGGTGGTTGTCCATTGGATATCCTTATAGAACGTCCAATTTTGGTGAGAAGTCGAGACATTGGTGCTTCCCACGGATGTCCAATGGACGTCCGCGGTACCAATACTGCACGTCCTAAGGACGTACCAATATTGCACGTCCTAAGGACGTCCAAGATGTACTTTCGATTGATGTAATTTGGGGACGTCCGATTAACATCCCAGGTGGATGTCCATTGGATATCCTCATAGAACGTCCAATTTTGGTGAGAAGTCGAAACATTGGTGCTTCCCACGGATGTCCAATGGACGTCCGCGGTACCAATACTGCACGTCCTAAGGACGTACCAATATTGCACGTCCTAAGGACGTCCAAGATGTACTTTCAATTGATGTAATTCGGGGACGTCCGATTAACATCCCAGGTGGATGTCCATTGGATATCCTTATAGAACGTCCAATTTTGGTGAGAAGTCGAGACATTGGTGCTTCCCACGGATGTCCAATGGACGTCCGCGGTACCAATTTTGTACATCCTAAGGACGTCCCGAATGTCCTGAGAGGATGTCCTATGGATTACCATCGGACTTCATGGTGCTATTAGGGAGCAAGCATGATACTACGTTGTACCAGAGAGGTTTATTTTATATGGGATGTATGTTTTACAATAAAAATAGTGGGAATTTAAATGTTTTCAAGAAAAGAGTGAAAGTATTTGTTAGAAAAAAATTGCTACACAGTTAGGGAATTTTATGCATTTACTTAAATATTTGTTCATTTGATAGTAGTTCTTCATAAGTCCTGTTCGTATTATTAGGTATATTTAACATTCCAAGTTTCTTTCTATTCATATCTTGGGTAACACTGGTATTCCTTGTAGGTGTACCAAAAGGAATTTCTTGCTCAGATGTAAAAGTGGGGGGCTGGCATATGTAACTATCATCACACCTTTCATGATCTGAAAAATAGAATGAAAATATAATTCCTCTTGTCTTATTTGGTGAGTTGAATTAGCAAATTGGTAGGAATTTTAACATTCCAACGTTTCTTCCGATTCATACCTTCGGTATCACTAAGAATTTCATTCCTTGTAGGTGTCACAAAACGAATTTCTTGTTCCGATGTGGAAGTGGAGGGCTGGCAAATGTAACTATCTTCATATTGTTCTGTACCTGAAAAATAAAATAACGGCATACATATGGATATTTTTTGTACAAATTATATTTTGGAACTATAGCTTTATAATAATAATTTTTACCTGTAACAGAAGATTTACTCTTTTTTGCCTTATCTGCTTGTTCTTCAGTATTTTCTGAAAAAAATTAGAACATTATCATTCAACCAAAACTACATGATGAAGAAAATGGACAATATCATTTTTTTTCCTCAACTGAATAAGTTTTCCAATTATTATTCCGCAAAGCCATATCATTTTTACTAAACTTTTCAGATATTATCCTCTCCCGAATTCAGTAAAAAATATAAAAGTATTGGAAGGAATTGTTTTTGTATTTTGTGTAAATGTTATTTCTTCAAAATTATATAGCTTTCAGCAAATGCCATCTTCAGTGCTGATCTGTCATATATAACAAATTGATAAAACAAAACATCCCAAACATGTTTTTCATATGAACTGTCAACTTTAGTGCTTGTCGACTAAATACACCTCATGTCGTTGGCTAAAATAACATGTCGCTATATAGTCAAAAGTGCTTTGTTAGGAGAAATAAAAATTACAGGAAATACAAAACTTCCCTTCCAATATATGATCATCTTGTACAGAGCTCCTTAGAATTGTATAATCTTAGTCTATTTTGAGGAACAAATAGATCTTTACTTAGATGAGGATTCAGTGGATACGATATTTTAATTTAAAGGTGCATTTAGTCAACATCATTTCAAAATTGTGCAAATATATGTCAAAGGCGAAAGTTGAATCTGTTATATCAAATGGTGCCATTTAAACAACAATGTTAAGTTTATGCTAAAAACCTTTGATGTTACCATGATGTTTATGATAATGCTTGTGCTAGCGTTGACTAAATCCATCCTTCCATTTTTCAATACCAAGAAATTGTGAATCTCGTTGATTGCTATAGTAAAACTAGAATTGCAAGATATCAAATGAAGTTATGATTATCCTTACCAGGAAGAAATAAAACAGGTGCAGCGTATCGTTTCAAACCTCTTTTGCCAGTAACCTTATCTTCATTAGTGAAATGTCTGTCACAAACTCGTAAGTTACGATAAATTGTCTCGCGGGGTAAATTCAAAATTGATCAGTTCTTTACTGTTGATATTCTTGAGCCAAATATCAAAAACAGCGGAGTCATTTTTGGGAAACCGATGTTGGCTTTCTCTCCCTATCTTCACAAGAAGGAACACATCAGCACTTTTTTTGAAAACTTTTATTTCCTGAGGTACTCTCCATTTCGGTAAAGATACAAATCACACACTACACAAGAAAATTTATAGCAGCACAGCAAAAGACGCAAACTGCTCGAATCAAATTCAAAACAAAACAATCAAAACAATTGTGATGATATGAAATGATGCGTGCGCAGAAAGGTACGTGGAGAAAACCCGATGATGTCGCCATCTTTGGTTTGGCAGCCGCGTAACATATAACCAAGTGTTGCCATTTGACATTCACTTCTATGTGTTGTTGTTTTGTGATAATGGATTGGACAAGGACAATATAACAATATGGTGGCGAGCGGCGACGTTCACTAATCGCGTTTGTTCGTGTCTTGTCGACGACATACGTGTGTACGTGAGAACGCCAATAGAAACGAATAAAACGGTCGTGTAAGCTTCATTGGCCAAAGGTTATACCGGTATGATGTAAATTTGCCGGCAATCGCACAATATGAATAAACTTGATGTAATCACATTTATTTCCTATGAAAAAAATTATTAAAATAACAGTAAACGAAGAAAATACGGATAACAAATACCAGAAGAAACGAAGAATCTGCTCCAGTAATAGCATTATAGTGTTTGGAGTTTTGTGATAGTCGTCTCGTTGTTATTTATTAATTTTTTTTTCATATGTAAGAAAAATAATTTTTAACATAAAAACATTGGTCATAAGCTAACTGAGTAAAGAAGTTGAACTGACGTCAAAATATGACGTCGTAGGAACATCACAGAAATGACGGCTTTATGGCGTCATATGTTGACGGATGACCAATATGACGAATAATAACCTGAAAATGACGTCTGTATAACGTCATCATTCGTCATCTGGTTAGCTGGGTACTGATTTCGCCGCGAAGAAACTGCTGTGCAGAGAAGATTTAGACATTGTGATAATTTTTTGTTTGTGAAAAATATATACTACGGATTCAACTCACGCATTTGTTTTCTAACATTCCATTCCATATGAACCGTAATTCATTAGTAAGAATATTAATATTGAGGTATAATTTCTATTTATGTTGAAACATTCTGTGCTTTGTTTTATTCTTGACACACAGGAGAATCAGAAAGTGAAGCGCATTTTTCAATAAGTACTAGTCCATTCAATTTCACATTGTTACATCGAAAGGGTCTCAATGTGGATTCGATACCGGAAAAATGACAAGGTTCGCACATTTATAACAATATGCGAAGTGACCTTTATAATTTTCCTACGTTACACGACACCGTGCGCGAAATAGTGTCCGAAATACATACACATTTCGCGAGCACTGTTTTTAACAATAAAAGCCATTTTATTTCCATAATTACAGTAATTACTAAATTTTGTTTGCAACCCGTGCGCGAAATACTTTGCGCACTAGATACAAGAATAACTATTGACATCTTCAACAATTTATTCAAATTTGAATAAGGGTAAAATAATCAAACACTACAGTCTGTAATGGAATTTGGCTGCTGATCACCACTATACTGTTTCGGAACAATGGTGGAACTATATTCAAAAAGTCCCCCTTGTTACCTGTTGTAAAAATAACTAGTAAGTAGGTAACTATCAGACAAATATCGTCTTAATTGGAAAGGTGTACAAGAGCCAAATAACCATAATCACATCATGCGTCCAAAGGACGATTTAAAATTTAGGACATTATCTACAATTACAGTTTATAAAACCTGGACCAGGATTATCCTGGATGAAACAATTTTAATAGCTCTAGTAAAATACTTGTCATCTTTCTTTGGACGCATGCTGTTTTTATGGTTATTTGGCTCTTGTACACCTGACGATGAGTAGCACTGATGATGACTTTTATAGTCGAAAGAGCTCTGCTATACTTTTAAAAAATATATTTTTGCTCGAAATTCAGAATTTCTTCCTCCAATTATATTGGTACGTGCGCAAAGCTTGACAATTTCACTTAAATATGATCTTCACTGTATTTACTTTGTTACTAATTTCAAAACTAGTCTAAACGTCAGTTTGACTGAGACATTGGAATATCTATTGCTTTTTGACAAATGTGATGACATTTTAATGTAGACGACAAATGAGAGAATAAAGATAATTGAGTGAACACGAATTTATCAAAAAAGATACATTCTGTCTACTAATACTAAAAAATCATTATTTTCATGTTTTGACTTGGATTATTCGTTTTACTCCTGGAGAAAGAACTTTTCGTAAACATGGTGCCCTCTCATTTCAGGAATCTCAAGGAATAATCATTCTGCTAGCGTCCCTCATTCGTTCCTAGGAATCTCGAAAGTTGGGTTGTCGTAATGGCTGTGAGTGTTTTCGCTATCCTGGGGTTCATCTGGTAGTTTCCAATAGGAAGCGTCATTGTAATGTGATTTGGAGGAAACATGTCCAATCTTGATCGTGATCAATATAAGCCCTGAAACAATAAACAGAATTTTTAATTATTGAATCTAATTTGGCACACATCAAATTCTCGATGCGGCCTCTATCGTGCAATAGCTGATATTCAAGTTTCAAGAATATCGATCGTTATGAACAGTTAGTTCATCCACAAAACTATAGATGTCGGAAACATCCATTTCTGGCCTGTACAATCATTGTCAGACAATGATTAAATATTGAGAGTTGTTCATCTCATACTTTTCCAAGTATCTTATAAGATTGGCTATTTATTTATAGTCCGAATAATGTTGGCTGAATAAAGACATAGGTACTGATGAAAATTTTAAATGCAATATTTTGACGAATATGTTACAAGATATGAAGAATGGCAAAAACGCTTACTAGGTATAAGAGTTTTGAAAAAAAAAAGTGTGATCGATTGTGCATGTGCGATATACTGATAATCGATTTTGACACATATAGATACATAGATAGTTTTTTAATCCAAATACGAGTTTACACATCTATAGGACACGTCAACAGAGAATATATGTGTGTGTAAAAAATAAATAAAAAATTAATTGAAATGTAGATTAAAAATAGTAGAGAGCCAAAAATAAAGACATAAACAGAAATAAATGAAATATATCAGAAAAATCAACGATGCATTGACTATATCTAAACAATAGTCATAGATATGTTTCAGGTAAAATGTTCGTTGAAATGAAATAAAATCATACATTAAAATCTTACACTAAAATTGTCTAAAATATTCATCAAGGTTGTATGGAGTAATTATTACCTGTAATGTATATAACATTCTGTATATTTGTGTTCATGTATTATTGTCAAAGTATAGTTGTCAGGGAGTTAGGTACAACAACATATATTGTTTTCAATAACGAGAATAAACTTTACTTTTCAACAATTTACTTTATTTAATAAGGTGAAATACATTACAAAGTAGCGACGAGGATATAATTGCTCACCTAGGCGGAGTTATTTCTATCGTAATATCTATTTATGTACCAAGTGCGTTATAAAGATCCTAACGCCAGGAGGGTAACATTCACCCGAGGGCCTTTGGCCCGAGGGATGAATGTTGCCCGATGGGCATTAGGATCTAGTAACGCTCGTGGTGCATACAAGATCTTATTTTTCACAAAAAAATTATCTTAAACGGCGTTGTTTACGTCATAAATTTCTTCTTATAGTATTATTTATTGCGTACTGGTCGGCAACTGAGCACAAGTGAGCGTCTATGCAATTGCCATGGAAACATTGAAGAGGTTGCTACGGGTTGTGTAAAATGACGATGCAATTTTGTAAGAATTGACAAGCTTGTCAGTGGAGGAGACTTAAAACGGTTGTGTTCATAATAATTATGGAGATCCCACAGTATGTGACGCTCAAAGCTGAAAAAGCGTTAGGAAATTTACTGCCTGTGAAATCCAAATACTAATACGAGAAGGAGTATGACCATTTTTTGAAATGGAAAGATGAAAACAGAGTAAATGAAACTGTCTTAATGGCATACTTCTAGGAACTGGCGAGTTTATCACATGAAAAATATTAATATTTTTTATTTATTTTACATTATTTCAGTCTGAAAAATATAGTGCAGATAGTCTTTGGACCAAATACTCACAGCTGAAATCAACATTGATTGTTAAAGAAAACATTAATATATCAGCATTCAGTCAACTGATGGCCTTGCAGAAAATCAAATCAAAAGGATACATTCCTAAAAAATCAAAGGTGTTGGAAGGTGGACAAGTATTACTTTTCATAAGAAAAGCTCTAGATGATACTTTTCTGCTACATAAAGTTGTTCTGGTAATGGGCGTATTTGGAGGCTTAAGACGTGATGAAATGGTCAAGATGAGAATTGATGACATTGAAGAGAGAGGAGCCGTTTTACTGATCAAGGTAACAGAAACCAAGACCTGCACCTCAAGAAGTTTCACCATTGTTGAAGAAAGCGAAATAAGAGCCTTGAACTTAGTTAAAAAGTACATTGCACTACGACCAAAAGGATGTTAACAACGTAGGTTTTTTTTAACCTACAGAAATAATTATTGCATTGAGTTACCTGTAGGTAAAAATACTATGGGAAGTGTTCCTTCTATCATAGCGAAATACCCTAATTTGGAAAATCCGAAAGGTTACACTGGACATTGTCTACGCCGAACGTCGTCAACGCTTCTTGTTCAAGGTGGTGCTTCCTTTGAAACACTGAAATTACTACATGGAAAATGGAAGAGAAGTACGGTAATGGAGAGCTACATCGAAGAAAGTATCTCCTCTAAGAACAAAATTGCTAAAAAGAAAATGTTAACGTTTCGAACGAAACCGAATGCACATTGAGGAGTTCATCATCGGTCAACTCACAGAACTTCAAACTTGTTACTAATTTTTCAGGAACATTTGAAAATTGTAATTTCTATTTGAGAGAAAATAATTAGTCCATTTTTTATGTACAGTTATAAATAAAACTTTTCTGAGTAATTAATTTATTGAACTACAAAATAAAAACATTTATCGGGCGTTATGATTCATTATGCCCTCCATAACGTCCCGGGCGTTATGAGTCTGTTAATAGCAACCGCTGCCAAAGTATTATAAAGCAGTAATGGACAAGTGAAAGATAAACGATATTTTTATAACTCGAAACAAAGACCTATCTAATTGACAATATAATATCTAGCATGTCAGCTCACCAAAACCATCTTTAAATACGTAAAACCGAATAGAGACTTTGACAAATGATAAAATACTTGAAAAACCCTTCTGAGAAAATAGATCGGATATGTCCCAGGTCAAGGAGAGGCCTTGACCTCAGTATTTTTCACTCGACTTACTGATTCAGACACAACATTTCAACTGCCTCTTGTTCTCAGATCTCAAACGGTTCAAATCTATAATTCGTTAAAAGATAGCATTCTAAACCCTACTCTGGTGTTCTACAGTCCTAATTAATTACATATAAGTTTCCTATACGTGACATCATATGGGTACAAATAGGACTCCCTCTGAATGTGTTCATTTTTCATTGGTAGAAAAACGATCAACAAAACACTACCAAACATTCTCTTTTGTTCGTCCGATGTCACAACGGCCTCCTTACGTTTGAAACATCAATAATATAAATACATTTACAACGAACGACCTATTTCCATATATGTATTAGTTGAGACAAAAATTAATTAATCAAATAGTCACAAATTTCCCTGGCATCCAAAAGAGCTGTACCAGATGTTAAACTAATTGACCTTTGATTTTACAATATCTTCAAAGCTGAATGTATTTTCCGATTCTCACGAAAAATATATTGTTTGTAACACGCCCCTCATCAATTTGAAGTGTTATTTATTTTTGTAACTAAACTTTTGCCCTATCACCCAGTGGAACATGGTGAATGCAACTTTCTCATTGAAATGGATTTTGTCCCACGACCAGTGGCGTCTCAATATTCTTTTACATTACTTACCTTTACCAATAATATGGCGATTTTGTTACAAAATGTTTAGTATTGTCGACTCGAGTTATAATGAAAAGTTCTAAGACTCCGTACACAGGGTTATTTATAATTACATAATTTTTATGTAATTCTTTGAATAAAATCAGTCAATCGGAAAAGCTCTAAGACTTTCAGAATTAGTGAATATCATTTGATATTGGATATTGGGTATGAGGTTATTATTATACTGGGTCACTAAAAATTTTCTTTTTTGGTCGTACTTATTCAAAAAAATTTAAGGAACATCTGTACAAATCAAACATAAAGTATCAAACTAAATATAATATAATCAATATTGGGTGGCTCTTGTCTATTTGTTGCATCTTGTACGGATTCTAGTCAACGGAATGATAATGCAACTTTCAAACAGCTCGTACCATGTCTGTTGAGACATTGTAATTACCAGTATCTGCGGATTCTATTTGTTGATGGCTTGCATACCTCAAAAAGCGTATGACATTAGCTTTATGTGGAAGGTACCAATACTTCCGAGCACCAGATTTACAAGTGGAGTAATAACGATCCTGGGCATTTTCTTATTCATTGAGCATTTATGTGTGTATAAACATTCAAATTCATTGTCACCCAAACTATACTCTGTTGGTATTTTCTCGTCAGATTTTTTGATATAGCTTTGTAAGAATAGCAAGATCTCATATTATGATCGGTTAATGTTACGTAATTCAATTATTATTACCTAATGAAAGATTCCAAAATATGTCCTTGTCGATCTTTATGATGTGCAAATGGTTTAATCCTTTCGGAAATATAGCCCCATATTCGACAGATAATGAAGTTCTTCATCGCCGGTAAATACCGGGGTGACTGATTTTGTTCAAAGATTTACATAAAAATTATGTTATTGTTGATAGCCCTATATACGGAGTCTCAGAACTGTTAATTACAACTTGAGTCGACAATATCAAGATTGCAATTATTCAATCATTCTCCTTAACTTTTTGTAACAAAATAATCGCCACATTAATGATTTTCTAAGGGTAAGTAACAACCCTCTCTCTGCATGTTTGACACCCTGTATCTCAAAAATTGTTCATTAGATCTCGTTGTGCCCATGAAGACATTTGATCAAGACATCATAAACTACATTATACTGAATTTTCAGCCAATTCGACTGAGACCCATTTTCCATAAGAACCGTGCGGGGTCCTTTAGTAATCTACATTTTGTTAGTTAGACATGTCTTCAAAAAAATTTATTAGGTATGAGCTAGAGGCCAAAAACTGAAAAAAGTGCAGATTTCTGACAATTTTTTCAAGTTAGCGGACGAAGCAAGGGGGGCAGGATGACGGAAACGTAATAATAACTACCTAATGGTCCGAAACAACACCAAACGGTAAAAAACGATCCCGCATCTGATGCAAGGTGAACCCACTTTTTGAGCCTCTATTGACTGGATTACTGTACGATATGTAAAAATGTGCGAAATATGGCGACAAATGTAAAGGAATTATATTCGTTCCAGGCAAATTTGCATATCCAAGTAACCGATACAACAATCCCCCATGAAAGAAATTTCCACTAACTTTCTGACTGAACTGTTAAAACTTTTCCAATTTCCGTTTTTCCGATAAAATGCTCCCGTTTCGTTCAATGGGTATTTCATTTCACTAATTACGTGAATAAGGCTAACGCGATAGGAAGTGGCAAAACAAAAACGAGTTATAGACTCCACAGAGGCTGTATCGGGACTAGTTGAATCCCATCAGGACTCACACAGGAATTGTTTTGGCATTGTCCTTTGCCTGATTAACTATTGTATTGCGCTGGTAATTAACTGTTATATCGCTTTTGTTGCAGGAAATACGCCACACAAAGACAGGTGAAGTTTCAACGCTATTATTCCATTAGAGAACAATTGGAAATATCAATTACATCAGTAGTCTGTCAGTATTTTGATATTTCTGTTTTCATTCGATATTTCCGGTGATATATAGTGCAAACTGAATCTTATGGACGGACGTTTGGGAAAGGACATGGCACTGGATACATGTATCCTGGGAATCTACAGATTTTTTTAATTTTTGGATGTTTTATTCTAGGGGTCAAAATGAATAACTTTCTAAACGAAACTCTTGCCGAATGTGGAAAATACCTCCTAGCAATAAAAGATATAGAGGTGCCATTTCTATATGCACAACAAACGTAGTTATGAAAGCTGCATATCACTATCCTTTGTGATAGTTTGTGGGTGAGGGGCATCTCCGAGTTCGGAGAGGGATATTTGTTATTTTTGTGATATTCGGATGTAAGCTTAGAAACAGTGGCGGCGTGCTGATAAATTTTGTTCATGTTATATTTTTATCTATAGACAACCATATGCCTGATTGGAAAGCTCTTGTGTTGTCAAGATGTCAATCAAAAATACTTTATTTTGCGAAGAATTAGATTCTATAGAATTCTATAGAATAACTCAGAAAATTAATCTATGGCTTGCACTTCTCTTTGAGGCTATAAATCCTACACAGTAACCAGCATTTTTTTCATACAGATATATACCTATTTGGAATTCCTCGTCCGGTTTAACCGGAAGCGCTACGCCACTGAAAACATTCCAGATCGATTATTCATGTTGATATATGTGATATTCCATGTTTACAAAATTTCATTCAATTGGGAACATCGAAAACTCCTGATGAATCGATTACTTACGTGATAATCCCTGTGATAATCCAGTACCCATCAGATTGAGTCTATAATAGCTAGTGGCTTACGATTTGAATTTGGTTATGAATAGTTGAGTTTTCTTACTTACTTACATTCTTTTTAGTGTGCCTATGCTACAACAAGTTTGTCCTCATTATTGAAAGGTAATCGTTTTTAAAGTTGACTCAACAAAGGTTTTTCACAGCTATTTCAATAAATTATGTATTTTTGCCTCAAAATCGGTATAAAAATGAGAAGACTCATTAAGAGCCAACTCATTTAATACCACTAAAAAGGTCCTTACGGAATGCCAATCAAATATGGTTTTTGCCATGATTACCTTGCTGCGACGCCTATGGTTTGATTTGACAAGGCTATAAATAAGTCGTAGACGGACGTAAACAAACATGATCGCCAGTTAGGAGTTAGGAGTTAGGAGTTAGGAGTTAGGAGTTAGGAGTTAGGAGTGAATATAATACGGAATTCCAAACTGATCAACGGATACAAACGGAAATATCCGACAATGCCCTTTTTGACATGACTCGTGCATTGATGTTTGTAAACAACGTCGGGTATGTTGCTTTCCAGAAAGAGATAGAAAATCCATTTCTATGTATTTTATTGCTCGTAGGAAAATACTGCCGTAAGTTGATTTTTCTTGAGTTTTGGGTATGACATACTGTGATAAATATCGATTGACTTTGAATGTAGCAATCATGGTGTGCATACTTATCAAGGATAAAAATAAATTTCTCAAAAAATAGAAAATATACCATAATTCTCAGGACTATGACATGTTCACGGAACTGAAAAGAAGAAGCAAAATCTCTATCCAAGTAGATTATAAGAACCATGTTGAATCTATTGAAATTGTGGTCCCCGATTTTTTTTGGCATTTCGCTTCTGGGAACAAGCGAAACAATAATATTCCGAGCCAAATGATTGACAATGGTAATATTACTACAGGTGCCTAAGAAATATTTATTCATTCATTTACTTGGATCAGAAACAAACAAATATCAATGGTCTAGTTACATGTTTCCACTAAAGAAAATAACTGAATACTAAGATAAAGAGAAAAAAAATAAAGGTTAGTAATCAATATTGAATATAACAACAGAAGTAAAATTGAGTTATCAGATTCACAATGGAAGGTTAGTTAGATAATTGTGTTTTTATAATTATATACAGTGTGTCCCGCTTTTCATGAATACACCCTAGTATCTCAGTTATTAATATTGCGATTTTCTTGAAATTTTGGTGGTGTTTAAATGAAGTATTTGGCATAGTGAACATTTTCGTCGACCATTGGCGTTCGGTGGTGAAAAAAAAAGTTCTTTTTGGGAAAAGAATATTTGGGCTCATTTCAGATAAATTTTTTATCAGATTTAGAATCAGCATCCCCAAAATCCCCTCAATTCATATTTTTGAAATCTCAAGAGCTGATTTGAGCAGAAAAAAAAGGCAAAAAAGAAAACTGTAGGTCACGATGAGCTTATGACAAGAGGCATAAGATGGCATTAGCCAGGAAAGTAGTTGTTTTCTGATGGATTTTCGACCCAACTTTTCCTATTGTATAGGATATTAGCAATGAGCAGTCCTCCGGACATCTTATGCCTGTAGAAAAAAAAGGTTAAGTTTTTTTTTAATAAGTTATTTATTTGTATTTTAGATTCTGGCATTTTCAACATAACTATACCTTCTGAAAAAATATACTTTTCAACGTACATTCACTTTTCTTGAAGTTTGGGGAGTTATTACATGACACGCTTGCCCAATTGCAAAGCAAAGTTCCTTTCTATCACGCGGGCGAGTACAATACACTTTATTTTTCAAATGTTCCCACAGAAAAAAGTCACAAGGACCAAAATCTGGCGATCTAGGGGGCCATGGAATATTCAATAGAAGGCATCATGATCAACAACCAATATCTCACGATACCGTTGCCAAAATCAACAGATTGTTAGCAATGACTGGAGCGATTTTGATGACAAGACCAGGGAGGTACAATTCAAATCAAAGACACTATCCAGACGACGAACGTATCTTAGCAGAATTTCGAAACAACCCAAATCACTGTAAGGGCAGTTGCGATGACACTGAATTTAACGAAAAACAAAGTATGGAGATGTTTGAAACGCAATAGGATTAGGGCATTTGAACCAAAATTTCTACATGCCTACTCTGTTAAATGCTGATTTTGAACGACGGTTTGAATTTTGCTTGTGATTTCAGGGTAACTATCTTAACGACATACTTTTTCTGAAGAACATGATGTTTACTGATGAGGCAACGTTTACAACAAACGGTGTGGTATCCAGTCAAAATTGTAGGTTTTGGGCTGCTAAAAATTCAAATTCGGTAATTCATTGTAAAAACTTATACAGAAAATATTTACGTGTGGTGTGGCATATTAAACGAACGAATTGTTGACTCTTTTTCCCTGGGTAACCTGACTGGACAACATTTTTTACAAAATGATCTGTGATGATTTTCTCATGGTATTGCCATTAGCACAAAGACAAAATCTAATATTTCAATTAGATCGTGCCCCCGCACATAATTCTCTGATAGTTCAGAACTTTTTAAATGCATTGAAGTGGAGAGGTAAAAATTCTCCATTAGTACCATAACCCCCTAGATCACCAGATATTACCCCTTGTGACTTTTTTCTGTAGGGGCATTTGAAAAATTAAGTGTATGCTACTCGGCCGCATAAAAGAGAGAAATTTTGCTTTGCAATAGGGCAAGCGTGTAATGAAATAACTCCCCAAACTTTTAGAAAAGTGAATGAACGTTTGAGAAGAATTGTTGAAGAGTGTATTTTTTCAGAAGGTAGTTTTGTTGAAAACACAAGAATCTAAAATATTGTTAGTCGTAATTTTGTTACCACAGGTACAAATAAAGAACTAATTAAAAAAAGACTTGAACTTTTTTTCTGCCTAAATCAGCTCTTGAGATTTTGAAAATATGAATGAAAGGGTTTTTGGGGATGCTGATTCTCAATCTGATAAGAAAAGTTGTCTAAAATAAGTCCTATTATCCTTTTCTCAAATACACCGCACGCCAATGGTAAATGAATATGTTCACTATGCCAAATACTTTATTTGTCCAACATACAATCACCACCAAAATCTCAAGAATATCGCATTTATAATAACAGATATTCGGGTGTATTCATGAAAAAAGTGGATTAAAATTTTTTTTCTGCTCAAATCAGCTCTTGAGATTTCGAAAATATGAATTGAGAGATTTTTGGGGATGTTGATTCTAAATCTGATGAGAAATATTATCTAAAATGAGCCCTAATTTCCTTTTTTCTTTTAACAGCTTTTGTTCACCCCCCAACACCGCACGCCAATGGTCGATGAAAATGTTAACCATGCCAAATACTGTATTTACCTAACATATAAACACCACCAAAATTTAAAAAAAATCGCAATATTAATAACTGAGATATTGCGGTGTATTCATGAAAAGCGGGACACACTGTATATTAGACCGTCAGATAGTGACAGATTTAGGTGCCCCATTTTCTCATACAAGCCTTGAATATGGTTGAAAAGTACATCGATGTTGAGTAAAATGGAGAGAAATTTACGAGTGGCTCCTGGGGAGAACATATGGAAAATTCGATTTTCCAGAACAGAAATAAAATGAGTAAGTTGCTCATATTTTCACGCTAGCCGTGTTCACCTAGTTATTAATTGATAGAACCTGGCTTCGGAATACCAAAGGCTTTAGTGTTGCAGGTGGCTAAAGGGTTAAAATAAGGGCGTGATCTTGTAAGGAAAAATCGAAATTTTGACTGATTTTCCCACACAAGCCCATCGAAACTATGAGAACTTACATCGTCACAAGACCGAAAAACATAATGGCTTGAGTGGCGCGAATGGATAAGTAGATTTTGTCGTCGGAAAATTTAACGGAAATTCTTTTTGATTTTTCAGTAATTTTCCCATAAATGAAAGTATTTCCAAAAAAATCTTATGAATTTAAGAGTCCGTTAAAAATAATGGCTTGAGTGTAAAGCGTGGCCTTCAAATTTTCAGAACATGAAAAACTTGCAGGAAAATTGTTAGGAAATTGACACCATTTTCTCACGCAAGCCGTTTCGCATATGCTTAGAAAAAGTGATTCTAAGACTAAATAACAAAAGGCTTGAGTGTCGGACAAGGTCATCATATTAATTATACATGATTTATTTTACAAAAACATTCCAGAAAATAATATCATCTTCCCACACAAGCCCTTTGGCATATGATTAGAAAAAGTTATTCTAAGACTATATAACAAAAGGCTTGAGTGTTCCTCATGGAGCATATTATTAATCCATAAAAGAGTTGCCAAAAATTATAGAAATGTTTATTTATGCAGGGTCATTATTATCTGTTTACACCAAGCAAAAAATGAGCGAGTTTTTAACAAAAACACTAGTAGGAAACCGACTATGCCTAACATGAAAGACAGTACCGTAGTTATATTCTGGTATGTTTTCGACTCGCAACTGTCATTTATTGATTTGTTATAAACATTTCAATAACAAAAAACGTGTTTTTTAAAAATTGTTCTGTATATAAAATGAAAACTAATAAAGCAATCTAGTTGCTCCAATGGAACGAATAATAGATAATTGCAATATGAACAAAATGGAATGTTTTACGACCCGGTCGGATCATTAGTAACGGAGAACAACTGGGAAAACCAGAAAATTTTGATCAGATGGTCAAAATAATAACCCTGTATAAACATTTTTGTCAGCTCTTTTCAAAATTAATAATATGTTCCATTTCCTACACTTATGCCTTTCATTACAGGGTCTTAAAATCACATTTTCTAGGTATATGCCAAAGGGCTTGTGTGGGAAAATGATTTAATTTTCTAAAATGTTTTTGTCAGCTCTTTGTTATATAAATATGAATGTATAATTAATATGCTGACCATGTCTGACTCTCAAGCCTTTTGTTATTTAGTCTAAGAATCACTTTTTCTAAGCATATGCGAAACGGCTTGCGTGAGAAAATGGTGTCAATTTCCTTGCAATTTTCCTGCAACTTTTCGACGCAAGCCTTCGTTCCGGTTACATCCAATAGTAATGCCAATTTTATTGTAATGTCTAACACGTCAATAATATTCTATACTTCCAAAGGCTTGCATGGAAAAATAACTGAAAAATCAAAAAGAATTTCCGTTAAATTTTCCGACGACAAAATCTACTTATCCATTCGCGTCACTCAAGCCATTATGTTTTTCGGTCTTGTGACGATGTAAGTTCTCATAGTTTCGATGGGCTTGTGTGAGAAAATCAGTCAAAATTTCGATGTTTCCTTACAAGATCACGCTCTCATTTCAAGACTTTAGCCACCTGCAACACTCAAGCCTTTGGTATTCCCAAGCCAGGTTCTATCAATTAATAACTAGGTGAACAGGGCTAGCGTGAAAATATGAGCAACTTACTCATTTTATTTCTGTTCTGGAAAATCTAATTTTCCATGTTTTCCCCAGGAGCCACTCGTAAATTTATCTCCATTTTACTCAACATCGTTGTACTTTTCAACCCTATTCGAGGCTTGTATGAGAAAATGGGGCACCTAAATCTGTCACTATCTGACGGTCTATATATTATGTGAAATAATTCAAGTCTATTTCTCATAATGCAAATTAATAAAATATACCTACATACGTACACACACACACACACCATTACACGTCCCGCAATAATTATGGCAACGCATGCAATATCCCCAATTGTGGCATAATTCTAATATCGATGTATATAAACAGTGATATACATAGGAGGTATATAGCTATAAAAATCTTGCACTAACACACACTATTACCGGAGTTATGGCCAGAAGAGAGTTTCTGGCATCCGAGGCCATAAATATTTCTGCACAAAAAATAAGTGTGAGTTGCCATAAATATTACCTCACTGAGAGTGTGTGGCCTGCGGTGTTGCCAGATCTCACCCTATCTTGCACAGTGTGACTGGGAGCTATATTAGTGACATCTCATTTCTAGTGAAGAAATCATTTCATATAATTTGAATGAAAATTGTCATATTTTCAAAAAACATGAATTCTGCATTCATTTGAATCATTTTAATATTCTTCATGAATTTCAGTGAGGATTCAGGAAGGAGAATCAGGGTAAAACATTTAAATTCAAAACATTGAAAAAGCGAGATGATTCACCAAGGCCATGTATAGCACATGAGATTATGTCATATGACAAGTTATTTACAGATCCGACCGGTCCTGGAATACTGTTCACATGTATGGAGTGCAGCACATATAATGATGTGTCATACAAAGCCAGGACCTAAATTTTATATATTACTTCATTCTAAAATCCTGAAATGACTGTCGTAACCTGTAAGATTATGGAACACGATGGGCAGGCACTACGAACGATTTTCAAAAAATGAGTTTGTATGCTTGGTGCAAATGACCCCGAAATTGTGCGATAAAATGGTTATGGTCAAGAACGATGTCATTGGTGAAAAAAGATTTTTCACCAATATAATAAATAGTAACCCTGCATGAATTTGGTTCCTCAATCGGTACGATTGTATTAATTAATGATTAAACGATCACAGCTAACCTCGACATATCATCACTATACGCCACATGGTTTTGGTACTTTCAATGACACTATTCCTTTAACATTTTCCAATTGACATCCAAAGTTCGCATAAGTGATGAATGGAGTCGTTTATTTTTGAGTGAGATTTGTGTATTCTGTATGGTCACATTTGAGTAATGAAATTTTGCATTGTATCAGTTGGGAGCAATGTTACTCATGATCCTTCAATGTAGGTTCACAATTGAGATAATTGACAGATCAATCACAAAAAATTATTTACTTGTGTTGGAAATAATCGAATCGAGACAATGAATATATCTGATATCACACTCATAATCATAAACATGAGATTCAGAATCATTTAATTTTGGAAAATATTTATTAACATGACGTTTCTGTTTATTATTAGTTTATGGTGCTTTCATTACTACAGAAAATAACTTTTTTCTACGACAGTGCGTGAACTAAGCTTTCACGCACTGCGGACAGAGCGTAAAGTAATACTTTTTCGCACAAGTGCGTAAAAAATCACCTGTGCGTAAAATCATCAACTGTGCGTAAAGTAATTTTTTACACACTGTTCATACATTTATGCATTATTTGATAATACGATGACAATTCATATCATTAAACATTCAAATTAATGATATAATTGCTACAATTTGGCAATATAACTGTCGAAGAAAAACTTTGTATGAAACACTTTCGTAAAGGGCTTTTTTGTACTCGCGTAATTGTTGAACTTGGCTGCGCCTCATTCAACAAACTCCACGCTCATACGAAAACGTCCTACTTTACGAACTTGTATCATAAATAGCTATTATTCGAATACTTCCAGTTCCAATGCGTAAACGTACACAGAAATATTACTAGCTTTTTTCAAATTTTTCAAAGGACCTTGCACATGTTCTATGTAAAATGTTTTTAGTCCAATTTCTCTGAAATTATTATATGTTGTAAATCTTTACATTCTTATTGAATAGTTATGAATCGATCTTATGCATATAAGATCAGTTTTAGAGTGTCAAAAATTCGATTTTTGCTCTTTAGGTTATTATGCATCGATTTGATGTTTGTGCTCCACTTCGGGAATAATTTTTTACTTAGCAAGTTGTAGTGAATGAACTCCATTTGAATAAAACAGTTTTATAGGTATCAAGTGAGTAAAGTGATACTTTTTTACTAGTATGAATACCTTTTTGTTTGCGCCATGTCAATAAAAACTCATATTCGTATTATTCACTGTTTTCTCTCTTCACTATTCATCACTTTTCATTTCTACCCATATCAAATTCCTAGTTATCAAGAATTCGTTATCTTGAGATATGCAAAATTTTATTAATTATTGATATAAACTAGTTTCTGATGACAAAACAGCCCCAGCTGCCTTGGATTACCTAGTGTGAATTAGGTCTAATAATTCCTGCACGTTCATATTATTAGTATGAAAAATATTCCGCTATTTTTAAAAACACTTCGTAATCAAAACGCTATGAATATAATATAATATAATATAATATAATATAATATAATATAATATAATATAATATAATATAATATAATATAATATAATATAATATAATATAATATAATATAATATAATATAATATAATATAATATAATATAATATAATATAATATAATATAATATAATATAATATAATATAATATAATATAATATAATATAATATAATATAATATAATATAATATAATATAATATAATATAATATAATATAATATAATATAATATAATAATGATGAATTTATCCAGTAAGTAAGTAATTATTACATAATACAACACCCTATTGTTCATTCATTATACACGAACTTATTGAAACAGACCATATTCAGTGTCATAATCCAACCAGTGACGATTGCATCATGACCCTGTTCTTCCACATGCCAAATTTTTTAAGGACACTACATTATTGTTTTTTTTTGAATTCATGAGCAATAACTTAGGCATTGTTTAATTTTTTTTTTTACATTCCTGAGAAAGACCAATTTCTATTTAGAGCGCACGAGTCAGATCAAATACCCTAAACAGCTGGAATTGCATTTTTGACACCTGGTAGTTCGAAAGCTGGTCATATAGGATCCATCTATGAATTGAATTATACAGTGTGGTCCTAAAGTAACGGATTAATTCGTTTTCTACGTTATTATCCATTTTCAATAAAAACCCTAAAACACATGAATTTTACATTTTTGAAAAGACATTCTATATAAAAAAAATTGCCCCTTTTCCATCCCCCAAAAAGTGACAGACACCCCCCCAATTTTTTTAAATGAGAATGTGGGTCAAGTGATTCCTCATTTCGAAGGGTATTCAATTGTCTCTACAGCTATGTCTATTTTTTTAAATTTCGTTGAAGCGTCATAAAAAGAATAATTTTCAAAATGTTGAGAATTAAGTATCACGTATACTTTTAAATTCGCTGTATATTCACTGCACTTCAATTTTTTTTTTTTTGGTCATTTCACCAACTTTTGTGTTCTTCATACGTTCCAGTGGACTAAAAAAAATTATGTAAAAAAAATTACGGTTCATTGAATATAAAGCGAATTTGATAGTATACTTGATACTTTTATTATGTCGCGCACAGGTTAAAATTTTAGTGACTTTTTTCTCCGTTCATTTACTTTTGCTAGGTATCAATACTCATGTATGTGACTCATATTTGGTAAATAAACTTATATTATTATTATACTTTTCAACATTTTGAAAATATTTTTTTTTAACGCATGAACGAAATTCAAAAAAAAATAGACTTGGCTGTATAGACAAATGGCCCTTCCAAATGAAGTATTACCAGAATCAAAATTTAATTTAAAAATATTTAAGGGGTGGCTGCCACTTTGAGGTGAGTTAAGGAGGGGTGATTTTTCTTAATGTCACAGAGTGTCTTTTCAAAAACTTAAATCGACGTGTTTCAGGGTTTTCCTTGAAAATTGATAATAAAGTAGAAAATGAATTTATCCGTTACTTTAGAACCTCACTGTATAATAATGTCATATCTAAAACATATCGAAATTTCAGAAAATTTTGCCAAAAGACATTTCACATGGAAAATAGGTGTTCCAAATCCTTGGTTCATCTGTTGGTAGGACAGTGGTAAATTGGGATATTCATGTGATTTTGAAGGATTGAGAGCGCACCACGCTCCAATTGAGACACACTGAGTCAGTCTTCTTACATTAATGATCTGTATTTTTTCAGTTTTCTCTGGTAATCTAATGAAAGACAAACCCCATCTTAGATTTGTAATGTTTATCTTCATTGAGATAACCTCATGCAAAGCTTACCCCGAGTCATGTTCTTGAAAATAACCTAACTATTTGAAAATCTGATCAAGCACATTATCGTAAAACGAACTTCGTAAATCTGATGATAAATCTATAACAACTTTTTAAGTATTCAAGTAATTCAAATCCAAAATTTCGCCGTCGTCTGATTTTTCAACCAATACTTTACAAAATTTTACATTCGTTTCAATTATTACTAGAAAGGACCCCGCACATTTCTTATGAGAAATGGATTTCCGAGAATATGGCTGAATTTTTGTCCTCGGCGTGCTGATGAAAAGTGTCCACGACAGATGCTCAAAAATGGACAGTTTTCGAGATATGGAACTTTGAAAGTAGACTTTTCCGTGCGATATTTTCTCATCAATCGAGGAGCCCCCATTTCTTGTTGGGAAGGAATTTGGATGTTCGGTGTTCTGTTCTACACTGGCCATGGAATGAATTTCTTATTCAAAGATTTCTTATACATCTATTCATGCTATGGAACAACTACAATAATTTCAATTTTCGAAAAACGACACATTTTAAGTATATTTTGAAGAGAGATCGAAATAGCTGATTCTGAATATACCAGATTTCCAATAATGTTAACAATGAGGCTCAGCGCTGTAAAGGAAGGTAACGATGAAAATCGTATATTCTTTGATATAGCAATTATTATTATTATCACTATTTACGTATATGTGACTTTTGTTTTCACATATATCAATAATCTGACAATGGGTGCAAAAATATTCTCCTCAAATGACTCGTTTTGGATGATAGCATCTCACAGCCAAACGAATCCGTGAAAATGTCTGTATCGTTGATAGCTGATACTACTTACTTTCTCACCAAAATGGTGTGGTTCGGGTGTTGGAAGCAAACCATTAATGGCACTTTCGATAATTACCCTCGAATTCCAAAAAATGCAGAAGTTGATGAAGTTGTCTCAAATAATAATATTGGGTGAATTGTTTCGGAGACTCATTGCATAAATTGGAGAGAAACCAATTATCTACAGTCACGACGAATCGATTGTTCGTATCTTCAATCTTTTTCGAATGAGCGAAAAATTGAAGATAGACAACAACTTCTTCCCCTTACGAAAATTGAATCATATTTTAATCTTGTTTTGTGGTTTTTTCCCTTAAAGCTCCCTGACTCTCATGTAAATATTGGAACACATTCGAAATTATGTAATCAATAGTGATCATAATTGTTATATCTGAAAATATATGATTACGATTTTTCCGTTTCCTTCCTTCCTTCCATTTTGGAGAACATATTCGATATTATTGGACATCTGGTAAACTCGGACTTAGTTATTTCAGCCTCTCTCAGAAATATACTCTGAATCTGTCGTTTATCGATAATGAATATTATTGTAAGGTTATTTCGAAGCATATGGTTCTGGACACAAAACATTTGAATCATTGTATCCCATCCAGAAATGAGAGGTCCATTGATGAGCAGATACCGCATCAAATTCGAAAATCCATTTCCAAAGCTCCATATCTCGAACGCTGTTTATTTTAAAGGTTTGTGGCTATGGACGATGTATATTTCGAATCAATTTTCAAGAATGTTGAAAATTCATTTATTTCTCGAATATGGCCAATGTTCGTTGAAAGCTTCGTCATTTCTGCGGATTTCATTACTACATAATTTTTTATATTATTTCAAATTATTTAACCAAACTACTATAACTAATTATAACAAGTACTCTCCGCATAGATTTGATTAATTATCTTCAAGAATTCCAGTGAGGACTCAGGATGGAAAATCAGAATAAAACACCGAAATTTAAAACATAATACAAGCTAGGCTATGATGGTACATCATCTCTATTGCAACCAAATCTCTAACATTTTGGCAACAAGTCATCATCATGCAGGAGAGATATGTTTGACATGTACAGGAGAACGAACGCAAAAAAGGACATCTCAATTAAAATAATATCTTCAAAGGTGGTGAGTGAATGGTATCTGATATATTATGATATTTCGAATAAAATATTTTTTGAAGATGGCTTGATGCCTAAAACGTCGTAGATTTGCTTGCAGGGAAGATTTCATTCTATAGCTTTGCTCACAAAATTCTATAATACAGTGAGTTTCAAATAGTTCGCACCATATGGGAAACTTTTTTTTATGGATTTGTCAGAATTTTTTTATCATTTTAATTGGTGGATGCAAAAAACTAATATTTGATTCATTAAAATTTCAAATTTTCAAACAGTATACAGGGGAGCACAAAATATAGGAATTTTGATCTAGAGTAAACTACCCTAATTTTTTATATTATCAAAAAAATCTATTAGGAAAATTTGTTTAAAATTGAAAACAATATTAAAATTTGGAATTACAGCCACTTACACAATAAAATAATGTTTTCCATTTTTATGATTAAAGTGATATGCATTAATTATTTATTGAGCATCAACTAATTGATTTATTCGCTAATTTTCTCCTAAACAATCATACTGATAATTATTATGGACAAACATAGGGGGAGAAATGTAAAATTTGCACCAAAAAAAAACATTTTCAACAAACAAATAACTAATTGGTTCAAATTTTGTATTATCTTTTTATTATAGAAATATGAGGGAGCCGCTCAAGATGTATAATGAAAAACTAGTACTATTTATGAGGCTATTACAATAAAAAGAAAAAAATATTTTGTTACGTAGGTGGCTGTGATTCAAAAGGTACTATTTCTCATGGAAAATGGGTCTAGGGCAATTCCCCGAAAACAATTCACTGACGGGCAATTCCCCGACGGGGAATATTCCCCGACAACAATTCACCGACGGGCAGGTATTCATCATTCCAGTGAATTGAATCAGCTTTCAAATAATGAACAATTAGTCCCAACTTTTTGAGGGTTACTGCTTCTGATACATTTCAAATTTCTCTAGTTTCTTCGGAAACAGGGCTTTCAAATGGAAAACATTCAATTCACCATGTATATAAGGTCTTGCATGATTGGAATAGGTACCGCACAAATCTGCTCCGAACAAGAAGAATTTCCCGAAAATAGCCCAGTTTGGTCTCCGATGGAGTATATGGGGTATCAATAAAATCCACACAGTATATAGCCGACAAACGAGTACGGAGACCTATGCTGATATTGATGACAATATCTTAGTCTCCTCAAACCGTACATTATATCAAAAATTAACCAATTAATTTTCGAAATACAGGGTATTCATTAAAAAAAAAACAGCATTTTTCTAAGAAACTTGGACCATTTTTGTTACTCACCCTGAATACATGAAACGAGTATAAGACGTTCTCAACATTGAAGAATGTTTGCTATATATAAATATGACACGCTCCCCTCTTTTCAAACTAAAAAACGGGGGGTTGACGTACCCCTATTTTCCAACCATCCTGTATACAAAAATTATGTCAGTTAACTTCGACAGAGATTGAGGCAGTTCATTCAGGTTAAATTAAATCTCTGATCCTCATCACTGGTCGGTTTAAAATTAATCGAATTGGATTTTTCTTTGTTCACCCCAGAACGAAAAAGTGTACTGGAAACGAGATCAAGGTGACATTGTACCATCATTGAGGCACGGTTTGCCCAGAATGAATAGGCGTTTGGTCAATTCTCGAAATTGTTAAAAATTCTGAGCAGAAAGCTTCACTTTTCATATTTGATACCTTGTATTTTGAAAACTAGTAGGCAGATTTTTTAGTGCCCATGGACACTTTTGCTGAGGAAGTCAAAATTTAACCGAAAGCCATTTTCCTTTGAATACTTTTTCCAATTCTGAACAATATTTTTCGATATACTTTTTTAATAATATAAAAAGTGAGGGTAGTTCACTCTTGATCAAAATTGCTATTGTTTGTACTCCCCTGTACACTGTATGAAAATTTTGAATTTTCATAACTCAACTACAAGTTTTTTGCCATGCACCAGTTTTTACGAAGGTTAAAATTTTCTGATAAATGGATAATAAAAAAGTTTCTCATATGGTGCATACTTTTTGAAACTCACTGTGAATTGAAAATGTAGCTTTCAAATGAAAAAAATTAAAATACTCATCAATCATCATTTTTCCTTTCAGAAATTACATGAAAGAAAGAGTTTCCTTCTGGAAGATCTATCGTCAGTAGACTTACTTTCCTTGTCATCCATAGATTTACCTTCAACATTTCGAACATTGTATGGCGCCTATTTATCTTGCACACACGACTGATTATTGTGGCATCCTAATACCAATTGTTTAAAATTCTTATCTACGTTAAAATTATATATTATATGCAACGTCGCAATTTCTTTTGCAGAGGGCGCCACATTACTGCCACGCCCACGATGCCATAAAAGGGGTAGTGTTAACGATATACTTCATCCTGAATTGTGCCAACTCACCCACTTTTTTGAGAAAGTATAATTTTCATCATCATTTTCATGAATGATCGAAAACAAGTGAAGATACTGGATACTCCATCAAGACTTACATTCTTTTGGCCCTAAAAAGTGATGAAAAAGAATAATATGGCCCGTCAATTGAGAAAAGAAATTGTGGCAACGCGTGTATGTTGCCACAATTCTGGAAGGTGCCATACTACAGGCTAAAGTTCACACAAGTTGCCATAATTATACCGAAACATACATACACACACACACACACCATCACATATACACCAATCTATTTACTGTGCGGCTTTTTTTAGTCCCCCCTGTTAACTTTTGAACGTTTCAACGTACAGACATGAAAAGAAAACCGTTTGGAGGGTTTCACCGATACCACTTTTTGAAACAAAAAAGGTGATTGCTCGACAAGTGGCGTAGGGAGGAGCATCAACTCAAAAATTTTTAATGGCATGGGGGGGTCAAGTGTCACATCGTTGAAAAGAGAATTCAATCCTCTTTACAACCATCTGAATATTTTTTAATTTTGTTGAGCGTTCTTTTCCCAATATCGATTTTTATGCACACGACTGGATAAAGTCTTAGCCTAACAAAACGAAAACAGAAAGTAGTTACCAAGGAATTGAATACCACTCCGAAGAAAGAACGACAGTGGTAGGTGTACCTCGAAGTAGTATTATGGGCCCCTTGTTATTTATATTTTACATAAATGATTTAGCCTCAGATATAGTGAATAATGAAAATATTAGTCTGGTAAATTATGCAGATAAAACAAACATTTCAGCAATAGGTTGGTAAGTGAACAATCTTTTAGACATCTCGGATGGAACATTGGAAAAGACACAAAAGTGGTTCACCATGAACAAACTCATACTAAACAAGGATAAAACAAATTATATTTGCTTTATAACTAAAATGAAAACCAATAACATACCTGAGACTCTTCAAATACAAACACAGAGAATAACACCAGCAGAAATCACAAAATTTCCTGGCGTGCACATTGACCAAAACGGTGTGAGGAAATTTGTTCGACAACATTTTGTTCGACAGAAATTTGTTCGACAGCATTTGTTCGTGAAATATTTGTACTAGCGGAAGTTTGTACGAACGGAAATTTGTTCGACCTACAATTGGTCGAAAGTTTGAGAATTTTATTTTAAATAATATCTAAAACAATGATATTCTGTCCACAGTAACTTTACTATCTATCAAAACTATTTGAACTTACATCTGAAAATTTGTCGAACAAATTTATGTTCGAATATAAGCGAGTCGATTAACTTTCCTCTCGAACAAATTACCAGGGTGTCAAATTTCCGTTCGAACAAATACTGTCGAACAAATTTCCGTCGAAAAGATGCTGTCGAATAAATTACACCAAACCAAGGAATCATGTAGAGGTAAATTAAAAGAATATAATACAGGGTGATTCAAAATTCGATGTAAATATTTCAAAGGCGTATTGTTGGGATCAAAATAAGACTTTTTCTTCAATCAACATGTGTCCTAAAATGCGCCCCCTCCGAGCTACAGCCCCTGTAATTTAGAAAAAAAAACAAGATTATCCAAAACTGTGACTATAATAACGAATCGAATCTTCTGAAAATTGGCATACCCCTCTTTTTTTAGGCACTCTATTCTATTTTTGCTTCAAAAATTATGTAAACCCAGTTTTGGGGGAGTTGAAGGGGGGTCCACACCTTTACTGGCCCAATTTTTATGTTCAAAAAGAGAAACTCTTAATTCGAATAGCATAATCTTATGGGCCACAAAAAATCTAAGAATTCGGTCTCTTGCATTTTTGTCATACAACTAACCGTTTGCCAGAAAATCGTAATCAACGAAAGGGAGGTACTTTCACAATATCAAACTAACAAAACATTTATTGGGTAATTAAATAATTAATAATTGTTTTAATAATCTCATAACAAATGTTGAAAATGTCCTCCCCTTGCTGCGATACAACTTTCCATTCTTCTTTGCATAGAACGTCGAACACGTTCTAAAATCCCAGGATCGCAATAACAAGTGTAATCAACCAGCTAAAATCTGACAACTATCAATAATTAGTGTTTAATGTCATTACCGAGGTGGAGAGGGATTTATAAACAGTTGCCTGTTACCTACCTAATTTTGAATAGGGGGTGGCCGACAATTCCTGGGAGTAAAGTAAGTATAGTAGAACCAACAATCTAGTGAGGTCGTAAATCAATATTAGCCGACGACCCTCATTATTACCCATTGTTCGGAATAATGATACTGGTATTACCTAATTTTTGAAGTGGTATGCCAATTTTCAGAAGATTCGATTCGTTATTATGGTCACAGTTTTAGATAATCTCGTTTTTTTCCTAAATTACAGGGGCTGTAGCTCGGAGGGGGTGCATTTTAGGACACATGTTGATTTGAAGAAAAAGTCTTATTTTGTTCCCAACAATACGTTTTTGAAATATTCACAACGAATTTTGAATAAATTAGCTAATAAATGTTTTGTTAGTTTGATATTGTGAAAATACCCCCCTTTCGTTCATTACGATTTTCCGGCAAACGGTTGGTTGTACGACAAAAATGTAAGAGACGGAATTCTTAGTTTTTTTTTATGGCCAATAAGATTATGCTATTCGAATTCGGAGTTTCTCTTTTTGAACTTAAAAATTGAGACAATAAAAGTGTGGTCCCCCTTCCAACTCCCCCAAAACTGGGTTTACATAATTTTTGAAGCAAAAAAAGAATAGAGTGCCTAAAAAATAGGGGTATGCCAATTTTCAGAAGATTCGATTCGTTATTATAATCACAGTTTTAGATAATCTTGTTTTTTTTTCCTAACTTACAGGGGCTGTAGCTCGGAGGGGGTGCGTTTTAGGACACATGTTGATTTGAAGTAAAAGTCTTATTTTGATCCCAACAATACGCCCTTGAAATATTTACATCGAATTTTGAATCACCCTGTATAATGACCCTGTCAGGGACCTATAATATACGAGTGCCTTACGTTTCTGCTTAAGAATCACAATAAATATGAGTCTCATAAAATAAATCATAGTGCAAACACAAGAAACCATAATATGGACTATAATACTCCAATCCATAGACTGTCATCAACAGAAAAGACTCCAGAGTATGCGTGTATAAGGTTTTTCAATAAATTACCAACAAAAGTCAAACGAGAAGGTGACATAAAGGTGTTCAAGAAGCTTATAATCAACATTATAGTAGATCTGGTGCCATATTCCATTCACGAAAATCTGTAAGGATTAATCTAAGTGATCCTATAGTGAAATTGGGACATGTATGTGAATAAGTGTGTGTATACATGTATATATATTTATATTTTTTTTAGAAAATAACAATGATAAACATGTTACCTTATTCATTTTAATATTTTAATATATACAAATACTTGTCTCCAATTTAGTGTATTGTTTCAAATTGTACCTGACACTATTTTCTTTAATTTTAGTTACTGTGATAATGTATGTTTTAAATGTACTGTGATTGTCATTCCTGAAAATAAAGCTTTTTTCTATTCTATTCTATTCTATTCTATTCTATTCTATGCCTTTCAAGTTGATCTGTCCCCAGCTCCATCTATCGGTAATACCCTTCAAAATGTTTTCGGTTTCATTATTCCACAACAAACCGTACAAATTTATCGAGGTATAGTAGTTTTCAGATCCGCATTTATTTTTGATATTTCGAATTTGAATTGCAAAAAAAAATATCGACGAAATAGTTGTGAAGAAAATAACATTGTCTTTTCAACGATGTGACACTCGACCCCCCATGCAATTCAAAATTTTTGAGTTGAAGTGCCCCTTCGCGCCCCCTTATCGAGCAATCACCATATTTTTTATTTCAAAAAGTAGTATCGGTGAAACCCTCCAAAAATGTTTTTTCATGTTTCTACGTTGAACCGTATTTATTTCGAGAGGGGAAACAAATAGTATTCGGGATTCATATGGGATTCAATGCTATCGCACATTTCTTCATTTTATCAAATGAACAGTTCAATATATCAGGTAATTGACAAATATATTTATTTTGTTATACAAGACGCATATTCGCACAATTACATTAGAAAATCGAGGATCATTGAAAAGAATAGGTTTGGGACAAAGCACTTGTAAAGGTACATGGAACTTTATTTGGGATAGTAAATATTCACATTTTGTCTGTCCATTGAGTAGCTTATGTAGAAAACAAATACGTTTGACCACAATTCTCTGTTAAATTTTCACAAAGCCAAATTCATTCCGAATTCCATAGTAGGATTTATGTTTTGGAGCAGTGCAGTGCGTTTTATAGCAGAGGTAAGAGAGGAACTTATTTTGTATCGTTTGTCTGTAGCTTTCGACGGTTTCCATATAAGAGAGGCATGGTCTAGTCTATTCCAAACTAAGTACAAAAAAATACATCTGATGACATTCGTGTTTCTGAATTCGTAGGTAGATCTTATTATGAAACTTCTGTGATTCTTTAGCAACGTCAGTTATATAAACACCCTGTATACCCACACTAAAGTAGCTCACTGAAATTTGGAGTAAGATGGAGGGAGTAACCACAATTCTACGTGTTTGCAATGAGAGCAGATTCTGTGTGAAATTAGCATCTATTGACACAGATAAAACACTAAGGTGCAAACTAGGTGATGATTAGAGGGTATAATTACCGTGGATGGGTTGTTTTTATGGGAACTGAAAATCAGTAAGGGTGGAGGGTTGAATATTTTATCTCGTGGTAAGTTCCATGATTCGTTGTCATCGAAGAAAAAGCGCACTGACATGGGGCGGGAAATGTCCCATCTCAGAATGAAACCTGTAATGAAATAAAATCAAAAACTCATTACCATGTATGGGTCATAATATATTATATGAAGAATACATGGTCTTTCGGGACTGTTATTTTTATTTCAGGTGAGTTTGTTGTGGTCAAAATAGCACCATTCTTCAGAATGAAAAAGAAAAAATTGATGCACTTTGAAGAATAAAAGAGTACTTTTAAGCCCTCATTTAAGGACACTTTTAATCCCTCTAGGATCAAAAGCAAATTCAATCCCTGAGGAATTGAAAGTGGAATAGTTCATATATTTTTATAATTTGAAGCTGAATCAATATTTTTACATCTTACTTTATTGAAATTGGCTAAACTACGAAAGCGTAGAAGGGACACAAAGAATAAAACATATTTTTTTCTTTGACGGGAAAAAAATTTGACATTGTATCTCTGTTGCCAGGTAACAAAATATAACTTTTCATGAAATAACTTTTTTCCCCGGGAAAAAAGTGAGTACTTTTTTCCCGGACATATTCACACATAAATAAAGGAAGATGCTTCTGGCAATAATTTTCGTGACGCTACTTTCGCTGCTTCTACCAACTCCGGTGGAGTCAGAGAAAACTCGGAATCAGACATTTTTCAACTTTATATTATTCAAAATAACTATTAAACAATTACTGAGTTCGCAATTTTCAAATCAAATCACAGAATTAAACTGACAGATGTTTGATTACTTTGAAGTTTTCCTTAGCAACGCTGGTCTAATTGTCGCTATACTTACAACAGCTTACTAGTTTAAAAATTCAAATTTCATATCGATAATTTTCTGACTTCAATATATTGTGATAATATGTTTTTCTCACTATTGAATCGTCGTTTTTCCCGCTTCGCGTCGGGAGACAACACAACCTCGAGCTAAATTCTAATACTTTTTTCCCTTGTATAATAAATAACTATAACTCCAACTTTACAACTCGGAATTAGCCTTATTCCGACTTTGCAACTCGGGATTAGTATAATTCCGTCTTTACATCTCGGAATCATCATAATTCTGACTTCACAACTCGAAATTAGTATAATTCCGACTTTACAACTCGGAATTAGTGCATTCCTTGCGATTCCATTGGAATTATAGTAAAAGTGTGAACTTTGATCCCTAACGTTCAAACTCGTCAGGTCATATGTATTTGTGTATACAGTCATTACTTAATATTATTAGAAAACATCTTTCCTGCACGCCGCTTCTTGTCAAACTCCGCTTCGCGTCGTTTGGGCATCGGCAGTAGCGTGCGGAATAGTATAACTTTCCGCGCTTGTTAAGTATTTTTAATGGAAAAGATGAGCATACTTTATTGAGAGAAATCGTAAAAAGGTGCTAGTTTTATGCTTATCAACTTTTCTATTTAGCTAAACTTTTATTATTGATCATTACATTGTTTCATCTTGTCAATCTAACTGATTTTTATTTCATTAATTGATTCATTTCCATCCAAAAAAAGGAAAAAAAAAACTGGGTCCACATCAAACCAACAATACAGAAAAAATACATCAAATCAATGTTTTCAACAATTTAACAACAAATCTGAAACTATTCATCAACAAAAGGTGTTGTATTTTTGGTTGCAGCAACTTTTCACGCCATATCCATTAAAAAAAATGGACACATACACGTTTTCAACTCGCCGTGTCCACATCAAACCAAAATCACAGAAAAAAACTGAATGTTTTACAACAATTTAACAACAAATCCATTCCATCCATTAAAGAAAAGGGAAAACACGTTTTCATTTCTTATGTGTCTACATCAAACCAATAAAACAGAAACAAAACATTTTCTTCAAAAATTCAACAACATCTGAAACTTTTCATCAACAAAACGTGTTTTGTTGCAGCAACTTCCTGTTGGAACGCGTTAAACATCAAAGGGTTTCTGTTTTGTTGTCATTGCTGGCAACGTTGTCGGTGCTGTGTGTACCTAATTAAAAAACAAAGAAAAAACAGAAACTCCCCCAGGATCAATGTTTACACTTTTACTATTATTCCAATGGAATCGCAATGATTGCACTAATTCCGAGTTTTGATGTCGGAATTATACTAATTCCTAGTTGTAAAGTCAGAATTATACTAATTCCGAGTTGCAAAGTCATAATTAGTCTAATTCCGAGTTGTAAAGTCAGAATTAGGCTAATTACGAGTTGTGAAGTCGGAATTATACTAATTCCGAGTTGTAAAGTCGGAATTATAGTAATTCCGACTTGTAAAGTCGGAATTATACTAATTTCGAGTTGCGAAGTCGGAATTAGGCGAATTAGTTCATTTTATTCTTTGTGGCCCTTCTACGCTTTCGTACTAAACACATATATCGAAGAATAGATTTATAGATCAGTGCTGAAGGGATGAAAAAAATATGAAAGCGGAAAAAATTATTAACAGCATGAGGCCTACTGGAAGAGGAGCAGAATATTGTTCAAATGACGGAAACAATAAATTTAAGTCGAAAAAATGGAGAAGGGTGAAACGGAGTGAACTTTTAGGCGTTAATATTTCACAGTTCTTCGCAACTGACAACAAAAGATGACCTCCTATCGAAGAAAATTGAATTGTAGAGTTGTAAACTTTTGCATCAAACATTTTTCCACATTACCTCAAATTTTCCGGGAGAATCGGAAATACCAATTTTTCAGTTTTTAATTTTTTTCTCGCGCAAAAATGTTTATTCACGAAAATTGATGAAAATTTAACTTAACATGTTTCAAGTAGGCTGTAATTTTTTTGTAGCGGAATACAGATTTTTCCTTTTTTTTTCAACAAATTCCTAACAGAACGAATTTATTTTCCACTGAAAAGTTATACCGACAAAGTTCCTCTTTTCAAGCTCGCCAGGTGCCAGTTTTTCAGTTGAAGGGTCTACTTTTAGATTATGTAATAAAAGATTAGCACTACTGTGGAAATCTTTTCCAGAAAACGCGAAAAAATTAAAAATCAGATTTTCAAAAATCAACTTTTTAAATTTTTGTTCTAAACTCATATTCATTTATTAAAATTATTGAAATTAATAGTTGAAACCTTTCGAGAATAAAAATTTCAATATTAATTTCAAAACAAAGACATTTATAAGGATTTGATTATGATAGAAGGGCGAATGGAGGTGAATTTTTGGGGGTAAAAATGGTTTTTAACGATTTGCAGCGAAAATCAACTTCCTTATAAAAAATGAAGGAAAAAGTCGGCCATGAAAATACCTTCAACTTTTCTATCCAAGATTTTTTCATATGACCTCAAAAAACCCCGCAAACTCCATATGGAATTTCGGTCCCGGTGGATTTTGTTAAATTTTTGGTATGATGAAGTCCGCGTAATTTTCAGCCAATGTTACCATTGCGCCAACCCAAAAAAATCAACAGTTTTGCTGCTAGGGGGTGTTGAAATTACCCCCTGCGCAGATTAGACTATTTAATTTTAAATCCGGTAACAATATTTTCACTTGTTTCATTGTTGCTAATGTTGCACAATATTGTGCTGTTTCATAAAAAAAATACTTACCCTCCTCCCTTCTTTCCCCCAACTCCTGTTACGAAACGGAAAAAAAATTCTAGAGTGCCTTTAAAAGTATCGTCGAATGTTTAAATATGCCTGAATAGGGGAAATAACAGTTTTTTATGATTACCCCCCTCCCCCCAAAGGACACAAAACGAAAAAATGTTGGTGGGTTTTTCTGAATTTTTAATATGATGCAGTTCAAGTTATTTTGAATATGAATTAATTGGGTGACAAACCACAAAAATCAATGGTTTTGATGCTAGAGTGCGTTGAAATCATGCCTTGCTCAGAATAGACTACGTACTTTAGTTTAGGTTATGCTGAACAATCGTGTAATTTTTCATAGAAATAATTTAAATCCTCCCCCTTGCCCCCAACCCCTATTTTAAAACAATTAATTCAGGCAACAACTCAAATTCAAATTGTTGATGTCTAATTTTTATTTATTTTCAAGATTTTCGCTCAATTAATTGATATTCAAATCATCCGATATTCTTTTGAAGGAAGGGAATGGCGAACTTAAACAACTGTACGATTTCCATAATTTCAGCTGATAAAACATTTATTTTGATCAAGCATTCACAAGTAGTCGAAAATTAGCTTTTTTCGTGTTTTAAAATAGGGGTTGGGGGTAAGGGAGGGTACTATATTTTTTTTAATAAGAAATTACATAATTGTTCAGCATAATCTTAACTAAAATACGTAGAGATATTGTTTCCGCCTATAATTAAGAATAGTCTATTCTGATTTCAATGGCCCCTAGCATCAAAACTATTCATTTTTGGGGTTTGTCACCCAATTAACTTCTGTTAAAATAACGAACTGAATCATATTAAAAATTCAGAAAAATCCACTGAATTATTTTCGTTTTGTGCCTTTTCGGGGGAGGGGGGATAATCACAGAAAACTGCTATTTCCCTTATTCAGGCATATTTAAACATTCGACGTTAAATTAAAAGGCGCTTGAGAATTTTTTTTTCGTTTCGTATGAAGAGTTGAGGGAAGAAGGGGGGGTAAAAATTTGTTTAATAAAACAGCACAATATTGTGCAACATTGGCAACAATGGAAGAAGTGGAAATATTGTTACCGGAATCAAAAATAAGTAGTCTAATCTGCGCAAGGGGCGATTTCAACGCCCCAACGCAGCAAAACTGTTAATTTTTTTGGGTTGGCGCAATGGTAAAATTGGTTGAGATTTACATGAACTATTTCATACCAAAAATTCAAAAATATCCACCTGGACCCAAATTCCATAAGGAGTTTGCAGGGTCCTTCTCCAGAAAAATCAGAAAAAATCATTTAAATTGTTTTAATTTCTTTTTTGTATGAAAATTGTATGTTTGTCGCAAAATCTAGTGGAAATATACCTTTTTATGTTCTGAATTAGATGTTTTTTTTTGCAGAGAAATATTTATTTTTCTCAAACCAATTTGAAGTACTCGGAAAGGGTGCGGCTCCTAGTTAGAAAAACGAATTTTAAACGCCTAAAATGAGAAAGAAAGTAACAGGCAAATACCAGGTGGAGAACTTTGACGAAAAAAATTGTCAAAATCAAAAACTTTTCGACTTTTCGACATAACCTCAAATTGACTGTCAAAATGGCGAAATACCGATTTCTGAAAATTTGAGGTTTTGTGGAAAAATCTTAAAAACAAAAGTTGTAGATCTTTCCATTGCGAACAACTTCTTCAATTAACTATTTTTGTAAGAGGTTAATTTTCGCTGCAAATTGTGAGAAACCATTTTTACCTCCAAAAGTTCACCTCCTTTCTCCCTTCTATCATAATCAAATCATTATTTATGTCCTTGTTTATTCTTTGTACCTATTAAGGTAACATAAAATAGGGGTATGCCAATTTTCAGAAGATTCGATTCGTTATTATAATCACAGTTTTAGATAATCTTGTTTTTTTTTCCTAACTTACAGGGGCTGTAGCTCGGAGGGGGTGCGTTTTAGGACACATGTTGATTTGAAGTAAAAGTCTTATTTTGATCCCAACAATACGCCCTTGAAATATTTACATCGAATTTTGAATCACCCTGTATAATGACCCTGTCAGGGACCTATAATATACGAGTGCCTTACGTTTCTGCTTAAGAATCACAATAAATATGAGTCTCATAAAATAAATCATAGTGCAAACACAAGAAACCATAATATGGACTATAATACTCCAATCCATAGACTGTCATCAACAGAAAAGACTCCAGAGTATGCGTGTATAAGGTTTTTCAATAAATTACCAACAAAAGTCAAACGAGAAGGTGACATAAAGGTGTTCAAGAAGCTTATAATCAACATTATAGTAGATCTGGTGCCATATTCCATTCACGAAAATCTGTAAGGATTAATCTAAGTGATCCTATAGTGAAATTGGGACATGTATGTGAATAAGTGTGTGTATACATGTATATATATTTATATTTTTTTTAGAAAATAACAATGATAAACATGTTACCTTATTCATTTTAATATTTTAATATATACAAATACTTGTCTCCAATTTAGTGTATTGTTTCAAATTGTACCTGACACTATTTTCTTTAATTTTAGTTACTGTGATAATGTATGTTTTAAATGTACTGTGATTGTCATTCCTGAAAATAAAGCTTTTTTCTATTCTATTCTATTCTATTCTATTCTATTCTATGCCTTTCAAGTTGATCTGTCCCCAGCTCCATCTATCGGTAATACCCTTCAAAATGTTTTCGGTTTCATTATTCCACAACAAACCGTACAAATTTATCGAGGTATAGTAGTTTTCAGATCCGCATTTATTTTTGATATTTCGAATTTGAATTGCAAAAAAAAATATCGACGAAATAGTTGTGAAGAAAATAACATTGTCTTTTCAACGATGTGACACTCGACCCCCCATGCAATTCAAAATTTTTGAGTTGAAGTGCCCCTTCGCGCCCCCTTATCGAGCAATCACCATATTTTTTATTTCAAAAAGTAGTATCGGTGAAACCCTCCAAAAATGTTTTTTCATGTTTCTACGTTGAACCGTATTTATTTCGAGAGGGGAAACAAATAGTATTCGGGATTCATATGGGATTCAATGCTATCGCACATTTCTTCATTTTATCAAATGAACAGTTCAATATATCAGGTAATTGACAAATATATTTATTTTGTTATACAAGACGCATATTCGCACAATTACATTAGAAAATCGAGGATCATTGAAAAGAATAGGTTTGGGACAAAGCACTTGTAAAGGTACATGGAACTTTATTTGGGATAGTAAATATTCACATTTTGTCTGTCCATTGAGTAGCTTATGTAGAAAACAAATACGTTTGACCACAATTCTCTGTTAAATTTTCACAAAGCCAAATTCATTCCGAATTCCATAGTAGGATTTATGTTTTGGAGCAGTGCAGTGCGTTTTATAGCAGAGGTAAGAGAGGAACTTATTTTGTATCGTTTGTCTGTAGCTTTCGACGGTTTCCATATAAGAGAGGCATGGTCTAGTCTATTCCAAACTAAGTACAAAAAAATACATCTGATGACATTCGTGTTTCTGAATTCGTAGGTAGATCTTATTATGAAACTTCTGTGATTCTTTAGCAACGTCAGTTATATAAACACCCTGTATACCCACACTAAAGTAGCTCACTGAAATTTGGAGTAAGATGGAGGGAGTAACCACAATTCTACGTGTTTGCAATGAGAGCAGATTCTGTGTGAAATTAGCATCTATTGACACAGATAAAACACTAAGGTGCAAACTAGGTGATGATTAGAGCGTATAATTACCGTGGATGGGTTATTTTTATGGGAACTGAAAATCAGTAAGGGTGGAGGGTTGAATATTTTATCTCGTGGTAAGTTCCATGATTCGTTGTCATCGAAGAAAAAGCGCACTGACATGGGGCGGGAAATGTCCCATCTCAGAATGAAACCTGTAATGAAATAAAATCAAAAATTCATTACCATGTATGGGTCATAATATATTATATGAAGAATACATGGTCTTTCGGGACAGTTATTTTTATTTCAGGTGAGTTTGTTGTGGTCAAAATAGCACCAGTTCTTCAGAATGAAAAAGAAAAAATTGATGCACTTTGAAGAATAAAAGAGTACTTTTAAGCCCTCATTTGAGGACACTTTTAATCCCTCTAGGATCAAAAGCAAATTCAATCCCTGAGGAATTGAAAGTGGAATAGTTCATATATTTTTATAATTTGAAGCTGAATCAATATTTTTACATCTTACTTTATTGAAATTGGCTAAACTACGAAAGCGTAGAAGGGACACAAAGAATAAAAAATATTTTTTTCTTTGACGGGAAAAAAAATTGACATTGTATCTCTGTTGCCAGGTAACAAAATATAACTTTTCATGAAATTACTTTTTTCCCCGGAAAAAAAGTGAGTACTTTTTTCCCGGACATATTCACACATAAATAAAGGAAGATACTTCTGGCAATAATTTTCGTGACGCTACTTTCGCTGCTTCTACCAACTCCGGTGGAGTCAGAGAAAACTCGGAATCAGACATTTTTCAACTTTATATTATTCAAAATAACTATTAAACAATTACTGAGTTCGCAATTTTCAAATCAAATCACAGAATTAAACTGACAGATGTTTGATTACTTTGAAGTTTTCCTTAGCAACGCTGGTCTAATTGTCGCTATACGTACAACAGCTTACTAGTTTAAAAATTCAAATTTCATATCGATAATATTCTGACTTCAATATATTGTGATAATATGTTTTTCTTACTATTGAATCGTCGTTTTTCCCGCTTGGTTTTTTGTCTCCCTCCGCTTCGCGTCGGGAGACAACACAACCTCGAGCTAAAATCTAATACTTTTTTCCCTTGTATAATAAATAACTATAATTCCAACTTTACAACTCGGAATTAGCCTTATTTCGACTTCGCAACTCGGGATTAGTATAATTCCGTCTTTACAACTCGGAATCATCATAATTCTGACTTCACAACTCGAAATTAGTATAATTCCGACTTTACAACTCGGAATTAGTGCATTCCTTGCGATTCCATTGGAATTATAGTAAAAGTGTGAACTTTGATCCCTAACGTTCAAACTCGTCAGGTCATATGTATTTGTGTATACAGTTATTACTTAATATTATTAGAAAACATCTTTCCTGCACACCGCTTCTTGTCAAACTCCGCTTCGCGTCGTTTGGGCATCGACAGTAGCGTGCGGAATAGTATAACTTTCCGCGCTTGTTAAGTATTTTTAATGGAAAAGATGAGCATACTTTATTGAGAGAAATCGTAAAAAGGTGCTAGTTTTATGCTTATCAACTTTTCTATTTAGCTAAACTTTTATTATTGATCATTACATTGTTTCATCTTGTCAATCTAACTGATTTTTATTTCATTAATTGATTCATTTCCATCCAAAAAAAGGAAAAAAAAACTGGGTCCACATCAAACCAACAATACAGAAAAAATACATCAAATCAATGTTTTCGACAATTTAACAACAAATCTGAAACTATTCATCAACAAAAGGTGTTGTATTTTTGGTTGCAGCAACTTTTCACGCCATATCCATTAAAAAAAAATGGACACATACACGTTTTCAACTCGCCGTGTCCACATCAAACCAAAATCACAGAAAAAAACGCAATGTTTTACAACAATTTAACAACAAATCCATTCCATCCATTAAAAAAAAGGGAAAACATGTTTTCATTTCTTATGTGTCTACATCAAACCAATAAAACAGAAACAAAACATTTTCTTCAAAAATTCAACAACATCTGAAACTTTTCATCAACAAAACGTGTTTTCTTGCAGCAACTTCCTGTTGGAACGCGTTAAACATCAAAGGGTTTCCGTTTTGTTGTCATTGCTGGCAACGTTGTCGGTGCTGTATGTACCTAATTAAAAAACAAAGAAAAAACAGAAACTCCCCCAGGATCAATGTTTACACTTTTACTATTATTCCAATGGAATCGCAATGATTGCACTAATTCCGAGTTTTGATGTCGGAATTATACTAATTCCGAGTGGTAAAGTCAGAATTATACTAATTCCTAGTTGTAAAGTCAGAATTATACTAATTCCGAGTTGCAAAGTCATAATTAGTCTAATTCCGAGTGGTAAAGTCAGAATTAGGCTAATTCCGAGTTGTGAAGTCGGAATTATACTAATTCCGAGTTGTAAAGTCGGAATTATAGTAATTCCGACTTGTGAAGTCGGAATTATACTAATTTCGAGTTGCGAAGTCGGTATTAGGCGAATTAGTTCATTTTATTCTTTGTGGCCCTTCTACGTTTTCGTACTAAACACATATATCAAAGAATAGATTTATAGATCAGTGCTGAAGGATGACAAAAAACATAAAAGCGGAAAAAATTATTAACAGCATGAGGCCTACTGAAAGAGGAGCAGAATATTGTTCAAATGACGGAAACAATAAATTTAAGTCGAAAAAATGGAGAAGGGTGAAACGGAGTGAACTTTTAGGGGTTGATAATTCACAGTTCTTCTCAACTGACAACAAAAAATGACCTCCTATCGAAAAAAATTGAATTGTAAAGTTGTAAACTTTTGCATCAAACATTTTTCCACATTACCTCAAATTTTCCGGGAGAATCGGAACTACCAATTTTTCAGTTTTAAATTTTTTTCTCGCGCAAAAATCAATTTTTATTCACGAATATTGATGAAAATTTAACTTAACATGTTTCAAGTAGGCTGTAATTTTTTTGTAGCGGAATACAGATTTTTCCTTTTTTTTTCAACAAATTCCGAACAGAACGAATTTAATTTCCACTGAATAGTTATACCGACAAAGTTCCTCTTTTCAATCTCGCCAGGTGCCAGTTTTTCAGTTGAAGGGTCTACTTTTAGATTATGTAATAAAAGATTAGCACTACTGTGGAAATCTTTTCCAGAAAACGCGAAAACATTAAAAATCAGATTTTCAAAAATGAACTTTTTAAATTTTTGTTCTAAACTCATATTTATTTATTAAAATTATTGAAATTAATAGTTGAAACCTTTCGAGAAGAAAAATTTCAATATTAATTTCAAAACAAGGACATTTATAAGGATTTGATTATGATAGAAGGGCGAATGGAGGTGAATTTTTGGGGGTAAAAATGCGTCCCCCTTATCACGTAGGGGCGTATCTGATTTTTGAATATTTTACAGGAGAGAGGAAAAACGAAAATTGATGACAATTTAATCACCCTGTAGATACGCCATGAACATAAGTTCTATTTGTGACGGCATTATAAGAGATACAGGTACGCCACTTCGTGAGATGAAAAGTATAGTGCAAGAAAGCCTAAATAAAGCGTAACTCAATTTTGCACTTTTTTGTTACTTACGCCCCTACGTGATAAGGGGGACGAATGGTTTTTAACGATTTGCAGCGAAAATTAACTTCCTTATAAAAAATGAAGGAAAAAGTTGTTGGCCATGAAAATATCTTCAACTTTTCTATCCAAGATTTTTTCATATGACCTCAAAAAACCCCTCAAACTCCATATGGAATTTCGGTCCCGGTGGATTTTGTTAAATTTTTGGTATGATGAAGTCCGCGTAATTTTCAGCCAATGTTACCATTGCGCCAACCCAAAAAATCAACAGTTTTGCTGCTAGGGGGTGTTGAAATTACCCCCTGCGCAGATTAGACTATTTAATTTTAAATCCGGTAACAATATTTTTACTTGTTTCATTGTTGGTAATGTTGCACAATATTGTGCTGTTTCATAAAAAAAATACTTACCCTCCTCCCTTCTTCCCCCCAACTCCTGTTACGAAACGGAAAAAAAATTCTAGAGTGCCTTTAAAAGTATCGTCGAATGTTTAAATATGCCTGAATAAGGGAAATAATAGTTTTTTATGATTACCCCCCCTCCCCCAAAGGACACAAAACGAAAAAATGTTGGTGGGTTTTTCTGAATTTTTAATATGATGCAGTTCAAGTTATTTTGAATATGAATTAATTGGGTGACAAACCACAAAAATCAATGGTTTTGATGCTAGAGGGCGTTGAAATCATGCTTTGCTCAGAATAGACTCTACGTATTTTAGTTTAGGTTATGCTGAACATTCGTGTAATTTTTCATAGAAATAATTTAAATCCTCCCCCTTGCCCCCAACCCCTATTTTAAAACAATTAATTCAGGCATCAACTCAAATTCAAATTGTTGATGTCTAATTTTTATTTATTTTCAAGATTTTCGCTCAATTAATTGATATTCAAATAACATGAACTACGCTCTACTAATCATCCGATATTCTTTTGAAGGAAGGGAATGGCGAACTTAAACAACTGTACGATTTCCATAATTTCAGCTGATAAAACATTTATTTTGATCAAGCATTCACAAGTAGTCGAAAATTAGCTTTTTTCGTGTTTTAAAATAGGGGCTGGGGGTAAGGGAGGGTACTATATTTTTTTAATAAGAAATTACAGAATTGTTCAGCATAATCTTAACTAAAATACGTAGAGATATTGTTTCCGCCTATAATAATGAATAGTCTATTCTGATTTCAATGCCCCCTAGCATCAAAACTATTCATTTTTGGGGTTTGTCACCCAATTAACTTCTGTTAAAATAAATTGAACTGAATCATTTTAAAAATTCAGAAAAATCCACTGAATTTTTACCGTTTTGTGCCTTTTCGGGGGAGGGGGGATAATCACGGAAAACTGCTATTTCCCTTATTCAGGCATATTTAAACATTCGACGATAAATTAAAAGGCACTTGAGAATTTTTTTTTCGTTTCGTATGAAGAGTTGAGGGAAGAAGGGGGGGTAAGAATTTGTTTAATAAAACAGCACAATATTGTGCAACATTAGCAACAATGGAAGAAGTGGAAATATTGTTACCGGATTCAAAAATAAGTAGTCTAATCTGCGCAAGGGGTGATTTCAACGCCCCAACGCAGCGAAACTGTTCATTTTTTTGGGATGGCGCAATGGTAAAATTGGTTGAGATTTACATGAACTATTTCATACCAAAAATTCAAAAATATCCACCGGGACCCAAATTCCATAAGGAGTTTGCAGGGTCCTTCTCCAGAAAAATCAGAAAAAATTATTTAAATTGTTTTAACTTTTTTTTGTATGAAAATTGTATGTTTGTCGCAAAATCTAGTGGAAATATACCTTTTCATGTTCTGAATTAGATGTTTTTTTTGCAGAGAAATATTTATTTTTCTCAAACCCATTTGAAGTACTCGGAAAGGGTGCGGCTCCTAGTTAGAAAAACGAATTTTAAACGCCTAAAATAAGAAAGAAAGTAACAGGCAAATACCAGGTGGAGAACTTTGACGAAAAAAATTGTCAAAATCAAAAACTTTTGTATCAAACACTTTTCGACATAACCTCAAATTGACTGTCAAAATGGCGAAATACCGATTTCTGAAAATTTGAGGTTTTGTGGAAAAATCTTAAAAACAAAAGTTGTAGATCTTTCCATTGCGAACAACTTTTTCCATTAACTTTTTTTGTAAGAGGTTAATTTTCGCTGCAAATCGTGAGAAACCATTTTTACCTCCAAAAGTTCACCTCCTTTCTCCCTTCTATCATAATCAAATCATTTTCGGGAGCACTAAGCACAGTGCTTTGGGACAGCTCTGAGTACAAAAAATCTCCTGTTTTGTGTAACGGGTTTATTTTGCACTTTCTGTTTTAATACAATAACATCAGAAATTCTCTTTCATTGATGTAAACTTTCCACTCTGTACGCCACTGTTTCAGAATGACAGCTTGATCGTTGTCATTTACAGCTTGTTCCGAATACTTGCTCTTACTTACCTTTGCCGTACTAGTTTAAGCGGACATGAACCGGCCTTAAGCTAAAGATAGTTATCAGTTGTTCCATTCCGCTGTATGACAGCATTATTTTGTAAACATACTTTTGGTTATAGACCGTCAGATAACGACAGATTTGCTGACTCATTTTCTCGTTTCTGGGTTTTTAACCACTGAAAATTATGTCAGTGTCGAGCTCAAAAAATTAAAATTATGCGATTGGACGGATGCTAGGCATAAAGAAAATTAATTCTCCTTTTGCAGAAAAAAATTGTTTTTTTCATTTTCTCGTTTATGGCATTCTAACACATGAATAGGTATAACAATATAATAGAGAAAAACCAGAACCATAAGGTTTGCACGTGCAGGGTTGAAATAAGGACGCGATCTTGTAAAAAAATTGTTGGTTGCTGATGCATTTTCTCGCTTATGGCAATCGACAGAATCAAATTCAATATCGTTAGGAACCCGAAAAAGAATTCCCATTAGCCGGTAAGCTGTTGAGGTATATTTTGAGGACGGAAAATTTTGTGAATTTTTTTTTCGTTTTCCGGCAAACTTTCTCGTTTATGGCATTTCAACCATATGATTTTGATGATGGATAAATATCATAATAAAATTCCCATTAGCTTTGCATGTACCTCAAGAAAAGCCATAAGTTGCAAAGTTGTAGGAAAATTTGTGGAAAATTTTTCATTTTCACGTTGATGGGAATTGGCATGGAAGAAGGAAATAGTATTTCAAAAACAGGTAAAAAGTCGAAAACATGATATCGATGTTTTATGTGTTATGTGGCCCATTCAAAATGGAAGCAACCTTATAAAAAATACATTTTTTAACCAATTGGAATGCTTTTCTACATTTTGTAGATAATCAAAAAGTCCACTAGAATACCTCATTTCATGAATGTATCTTCATTTTCATGGCCAACTATTCTTTTTTCTCGAGGTAGAGAAATTTATTAGCAATTTTTTGAGGAAAAATCTGACCACACCACTGGATTTGTGACATCTTCAAATGGTTCATTTCGGAATGTTGTTGAAATTTGTATATCAATAAAAAGTTACGAGCGAATTCAATTTAAAAATATGCCGTTTAATCAACCCACCATTTCAATTTCTACTCTTATTCAAAATTCGGAATACACCACTGGATTCAGGAAGTCTCAAAATATCACTGATCAGAATTTCATTGAAATCTATTAAAATAAATGATAATAAAAAAAATTATTAAATAAAAATGATATTTTCATGAAATTCTATCAACATATTGTTCAAATTTTGTTATCCTGTAATTTTCTTATTTATAAATAGATATTGATGAAATTCTGAGCTGTGATATTTCGAGACTTCCTGGTGTACCAAATTCTGAAATTGAGTTGGTGGGTTGATTAAACGACATATTTTTCAAATTTCATTTTCCTATATCTTTCTTATTCATGGACGAGTTTCAACAAACTTTTACCAAGAACATTTGAAAATGTCGCGAATCCAGTGGATTTTAATGCTAGGCTCTTCTTTTCAATACGGTAAATAATGTGACTAGTGGACAAAAATCGAGGACAACTTTCAATTGTTATTATTGAATAAACAGTAATAAAATAGCTGTGCATGTTAAATAATGTTTCTCCACGATTCTATCAGAATTTGCCAATTCCGAAATCAAAGGACCCCGCCCTCCTCTTATGGAAATTGGCGTTCCGTCAGATGTTCCAAATTTTTGGTATGTTGTAGAACTCGATCTACTGATCAGAAGTGTCTATGCCCCCAAATCAATTCTATGACTAGTTTTTGAGATATAGGATGTTGAAGTTGAGTAATACCCACTTTTACTTCAAGCGTATCTCCGAACAGATTCAAATGAATTTCAGTGTTTCTTGAGACATTTTATTTCATTTCCACAAAGCAATTTCATAGACAAATGTGAGCAGAAATCATCACAAATACAGCTAGGGTTATTCGCAACTGCATGCATGTCCAATTTTGAAAGTATGAAACATGACAGTTCTTGAGCGAGAACGTATGCAAAATGATCTTTTTCACTAGATAGGTATCTTGATTTTATATAAAAAACTGAAATGCCCAAAACTTATACTGAGTGATCCATAATTATAGAAACTATTCACAATGGAGTTTAAGTGGACATCCAGTATTTTTGAGTTGAGTTAAAATGTTTGTTTGATTTTTCCAGAATATACAATCATAAACTCCAAAGGATACAGGGTGATTCAGTTATAAAAAACTGCCAACCCCATAAAAATTCACGAGAACAACCTTTTTTCAACATTTTTTGAACTTTAACTCCGTTGAGGTGGGAGCTTTCTTTCACCACTTCACCACTTCTATTACCAGATATTTTTTTTATGTAGCTGCCAATATGAAAATGGAAATTTGAAATTCTCACTGAAATCAAGTAAAAACACACTCTTGAATAATCCAAATCTACTACTAAAAAACACAACATGAATCCTAACTTGTGGTTCGAAGTTGTCAGTGGAAACTGTTTTCGTTTACTTGTTCAATAAACACTGTGGCCAAGATAGGATTGACCAGTAGTGTAGGTATTTTGAATTGGTATTTTGGAGATCATTTTTTGGAGATGGAAAAAGTGGTGAAATATTCGTAATTTATTGATAATCTTCGGAATAGCGTTAGAAATAAACGAAAGTGAGTATCTTAAAGATATCTTTCATTCATATATTATATGGAAAAAAAAAATCGCATTTCATATGAAGAAATTGTTTGTCAAAGAGAGAAACATTTTCTGCAATAAAAAATGATTCAAAAATTAAATCCAGAAATTTTGTGTCCGAATACATAATTTTGAAATCATTACATTTCGTATCAAATATATTATATTGATGAGGTTTAACACTACCACCAGCGGTAAGCAATATCTAGGTACACTTAAACTTTCTACAATATGGGGTATTTTAAGGTTCCAGAATAATAAATTGCTTCTATGTCAAAATGAATAATCGAACTAATTTCCAGATTCGAATCAGTTCTGGACCAATGTTGGTACAATTCAAATGGTGACTTCTTGATTGGAATCAATCTGGAAACGATTTAAACCTTTATTATGTTAAATACGTCCAAAAAGTCGAAAAATCGCGATATCCTCAACATGCCAAATGGGGATGGAATATTTGCTATCAGTGGACTCTATGGATACTGGAGGACAACATTAAAAAGCCCATTAAACAAATACAGGGTGAAAGCCAGGGAAAGGTAGTACTGTAAAAAATACGAAAAATTCCATGAAAAAGTTCAAGAGAGATATGTCCCAGAAAATTTGAAAAAAAAAATCAGAGCAAAAAAGGCATTGAAAAAAGTTCGTTATGAAAAGTCCGGGTGAAAGAGTATGGAAAAATGTCGAAAAAGAAAAATGGTGAAAAAAAAATCGGGGGAGAAAGGTCCTAGGAAAAGATCCATGAACAAAAATTGCGGAAAAACACTCCGGTGAAAAAGGCCGGGGAAAAAAAGCCTAGGGAGAAAATAGTCCAAAGAAAATAATTCGGGGAAAAAATCTTAATTAAAAAAGCTCCAGAAAGGAGTCCGGTGACGATTATTCGAAATATTTCGATAACATTATTTAAATTCTGCTATATTTCCATCAATATTCTACTTGAAATTTTAGTGACACCCATATAACATTATTTTGTATTCAGTGGAGTAGCCAGATTTAATGAAAAAAATATATTCGAATAAATTTTTTGAATTTCTGGCAATGAAATTAAATCGAAGTAGGCCTTGACATTTTGAATTTTATTTCGAATTCATGGCACTGAACTAAGTATTTGTTTCATTTGTTTTATCCACTAAAAAGAGAACTAAAAATTTTAGAGGGGTGCCCCGCAAATGGGTCACTCTGTATATGTCTGCTATTGGATAATTGCCGAGTAGTAAAGTCCCTGACAAGTTCTAGGAAATACTAGTAATAATTTGTTGTCCACCTCAAAAAACTTGTTTTCGACAAGGATTTTAAATGGCGTGTTATAATTTCCATGCAATTATTCATTTATTATATGGAATATTTGCTTAAACGCCACACATGTCTACTGAAGAATGGACTTCGGTGAATTAGCTAAATTTCAGTAGGAAACTCGCCTGTTCGCCTAAATTCATTAAACTTTTTTTGTGTGAACATAATATAAACTTGATTTCATTGAAAATATGAACAGGATGTTCATAAAGTCAGTTGTGGAATCATCTGAGACTGAAAGTTGGAATTTAGTCGCTGTTTTCAATCGTACAAGATATCCTCTCTTGGAATGGATTCATGTTTTAAAGAGAAACATTCTCAATTGAATCAATACATGACTCCTCTGGAAATGGAAAAACCCTACGATAAAATTGAAGTTACTTTTTTGTAATATCTAACAGAAAACAACTACTTCCCTGGCAAAAGCCACGCTGGACATTGAACTACATCTGATAGATATTAAGAAAGACCCTATATAACTTGAGAGAAAAAATCCGAAAGTGAAAATTTGCATTTTCATTCAGATAGTTTATTATTTATTAAATGTCCAGTTTCCATTGGAGATTCTTATCTATGAATGAGATAAGGGAGAATGTTATTCAGAAGTATCACTCACAGAAAATCGATCATTCCATTGATGCGTGAATAATTGCATCTCTTTCGCTAGGCCTCCAATACACTTTGGTCGACAAAAATCTATTTCACTCTTCAAAGATCATCAGGAAGGTCGGAAGAATTGGAAAACATACTCTTCAGAAGCAATTTCACAATGTAATGAGGAATTGTTGGACTATTTCTTGTGGGGTGAAACTTTGAAAATATTTTTCTGACATAAAATCTTTCATGGGTATGGCATGTTGATTTCATTGAAAACATAATAATAATAATAATTATAATAGGACTTTATTCAATCATACACTAAAAATAAAATACATAATGATTAAAAATAGATGACTGAATAGGCGAAGTGTCACTGTTACTGTTAAACAGTGTTTTTCAACTTGACCTCGAAAACAACAAAAAGAGAGAACAAAAATCTTATTTGGACTTTGTAACAATATAACTTTCACTTCCACAACATAAAAACTGATAAGTCAACAAGAATGATAACAACATTGTTATTGATAGCAATAATATAAAATGAAATATCTGATATCACAAAAAAGATCAAGAAACATCAAGAAACATCAAGAAACATGGCCGTACGATTGTGTGTAATGAGCTACATAGAAGAGAGAAGAAGAACTTTCAATTTCTTTTTGAAATTGATTAAAGAATCGAAACTGAATAATGTTTCTGTTACTAGTCTTTCAATGCAGTTTTGACGGACTAAACAAAGATTTTTCTGTACAAAAATAGTTTGTCAAACTTACAAATATCCCGTGGAACTCACACACACAAAAATCGAAAATTTCGGTCGCTCTTAACCACTTGTAAATACGTTGAAGGAAGAGCCAGTTTATGAGATACCTTCTTGAACAAAGCACGAATGATGAACAGGATGTTCATAAAGTCTGTTATGGAATCATCTGCGACTGAAAGTTGGAATTTAGTCGCTGTTTTCCATCGTGCAAGATAACCTCTCTTGGAAGGGATTCATGTTTTAAAGAGAAACATTCTCAATTGAAAATTTAATCAATACATGACTTTTCTGGAAATGGAAAAACCCTACGATAAAATTGAAGTTACTTTTTTGTAATATCTAACAGAAAACAACTACTTCCCCGGCAAAGGCCACGCTGGACATTGAACTAAATCTGATAGATATTGAGAAAGACCCTATATAACTTGAGATTTAAAGTTATACAGGGTCTTTCTCAGTATCTATCCAGCAATAATTTTAGACTGCTTTCAAATAAAAAATATTGTTACCTACGGGGTGAGTCAAGCGTTATAAAAAATTAAATTCTCATCCGACCCTATAAAATGAAGATGTGATCAAACCAAGTAACACACTGAAATGCCCATCATTGGGATATGTCGAAATCTATAAATTTAAATTTTATACTGAGTGGATCAAAAAGTCACACTTCATTTGGTGACATTTGGTATATTTTTATTTTATATTTTGAGCTTTAGGGATACTCGACTAAGAACCATTCAGCATACTGCTTGTGCGAAATTGATATGAAGTGTGACACAAACGCTAGGTGATGACAAAACTTGAGAAAAGGTGTTTAGTTCATAATTCACCCTGTAATTAAAAATTTCGTACGTGAAATTGTCCAATTTTTCGTCCATATTCTGAGTTTGAGTACACTATTATAACGTCAAACAGTATTGGCTTTGCAATGATCAGTTTTTGAGATACACAGGGTAATATATTAAAAAGGCCTCTTTTTAACATGGTTTCCCGAATAGACCCAATCCATGGTACACAGGACATTGAAACAAACAACAGTCAACAAACATGTGATTAACAACAGTAGGTTCCTACTAATGTAAACACATAACATTATTTGTCATAGCCATCTATGTAATTGTTAATAACATGTAGCGTGAGAACAGAGAACATTGGACGTGGAGTTGTGTGTACGGAAAATATCAAAAATAGTTATGTAACAAAGTTTTTTTCTATATTTTCCAACAATGTTTATGAGTTACTTCAAACCTACATCCAAAAATGTATTATTTTGAACCATGGTGGTTAAAATTATACAGGGTGGCTCGATAGTATATGGAAGTAATTCTTCGGGAGGAAAATGTAAAGAGTATACTAATAAAAACGAATGCATATTTCATGTACCCATATTTTGGACACGTACCATGATGCATGTGTTGTAGTTTTAAGGATATGCACGATTCGAAATGAAATCACTGATGATGCTGAAAGACTTCTACCGGAAAATATTGATTATGGTACGGAAATAATAGGCAGATGTAATATTATCGACTGGTAACTAAGTATAGTTTGTCCAATCTCAGTTGAATATGACTTCATTCAGCTCAATACATAGGGTTAATTGAAAATAGCCCATAGTGTAATAACGAATAAAAGATGAAAACGGAAAGTTAAATAAATATTATTCCCTATATAAAGAAAACAGTAGACCAGATTGAGTATATTTTACGTGTAACCGTTCGAAGCGTGGAAAGCAATCAGTAATGCGCTGTCCGCCTGTTGCATAAATTACCGTAAATCACCTCTTAATATTTTTATTACTGTCCAGCAGCCTGGTGATATTTATGAAAAGAAAAATAGTAGTGTACTTAATGAACGATCAAACAGAACCCAATATTTTCTCTCTACTTAATTTGTTTTGCCGTTAGACTAGGTATAAATGTAATTAATTATTGACAAACATATTTGTTATCATAAAGTAATCCGAAAACAGGTATAAAACTGTTCCAAAATTAATTAACATTTTGGGAATATAAAAGAAGGACATTATAATAGTATAACTCAGTATACTTCTGCTTGAAGAATCCATTGTATTTGTAAAACATATGTCGCGTTTTTTTAAACTAAAAGTGTGAAAATCAACATTAAAGTTTTAGTATAAACGGTTGTGTATTTAGTGTTGCAACATAGCATTTTGGCGACCATTCGAAGAACTTGAGGGACAAGACTCACAACCTGATGAGCAATTCGAGGTCCCATCTCACCAGTTTGGGGCATTCAAATATTTACAGAGTGGTTAAACAAGAGGATGTTGTAGATTATTATTGTAAAAGAAGAAAAGATCAGAAATTAAACAAAGTTGATGAGGACACAAAAGATTTTTTTCGAAGGCAAGTTTATGATTTCTATAAACGAAACGAAGTACCTACCTTGGAATTAATCAAAAAAAATTATCTGATTATCCTGAGTATAAATACAAGTCGCAGGAAACACTACGCCACATTCTTTCACACTGTGGTTTCAAACACAAAAAACCAAATCAGCGAATGGCAATAATGGAATCACCCCGGCTCGTTCTGCAAAGGCAAGATTACTTGCGACAAATAAAAGGAGATCGGGAATCGAAGAGACATATAGTATATCTTGACGAGACTTGGTTCGATAGTCATGATGTGATTCGAACGCGTTGCTGTTGTCAGCAAAACAAATAAAAAAATGTTCAGCAGATTATCATGAGGATATGGCTGCAACTTTATTCGAAAAATGGTTCAGTGCACAATTATTACCAAATATACCACCAACTTCTTTTATTGTAATGGATAATACGTCATACCACTCGCGTCAAAAGATAAAAATACTGACGAAATCAACAAAAAACGGAGACATTTTGTAATTTATGGCTTATAAAAAATTGAATATCCCCCAAAAAGCCACGAGGGAGGTATTACTAGGTATGATTAAAAATGAAAATTTTGAAAAAGAATATATTATTGATGAACTTTGTCATGCGCTTCTGAGGTTATCTCCGTATTATTGTGTTTTCAAACCCATTGAATTGGTTTGGGCATTTATAAAAAACAAATTGAGAAAATCCAATCAATGTCCAAATCAAGCGGAGAAGTAGTAGAAAATGTTAGGAGAATCTTAGGAGAGGAATATAAAGATCTTTGGACAGAATGCATTTTACAAGTGATTTCAAAACAACGTGAATATTTCCTTTTGCCATCCATTCAACCAGTAATCACAAACATGGATGATTGGTCTGATTCGGAGGATCATCATGATTGAGTCTTGCCACGACTTTGATGTAAGATAGCCGTACCAGCAAATGAATTATCAATGTTTCCTGATGTTTTCTTATTCTATTTTTTTAAACTACTTGTTTTCGGTGTGTAAGATAACTTGTCAATAAGTTACTATCAACGTCTCGTACCCATACACACGCAATCCTTCAATTCTATTCATTATAAGAACAAGACACATTATATTCGCAAATTTCTATACAGCAAGCAAATGCGAAAAGTTATACCCAAGTATGAAAAAATATCTCCACCTATGGTCGGCAAGTACGTTCAAAGAGGCGAAGTCATTGAAGTGTTAATCCGGTTTTACAGCTCATTCAACTGAGATTGGATAAACTATACATTTACCTACTATAGTTCTTGTTTAATATTGGTTTGTTTATTGTTGTTTATTTCGAAGTCTTCTGAACCGTGAAGTGAGTCTAGTGGATTACCATTGTGAAAAAAACGCACCCTGCATTCTACCTAAAAAGCATTGAGAAAACGAATGCATTCCATAATTTATCTAGGTCGTCACGAAAACTGTTTATTAGATAAATCTGTATGTAGGATGCAAATACAAAACAAATTAGCAACTGTTGATTAAACCGCGAATAAAATATATTAATATCAATAAATGAATAGTTTTATTTACCTTTTTTAATATCAAATACAATGTCATTCATTGTACTATGACGAAATAACAATAACTAAACGCCAACGTGTCTCTTACCGTTACTCTGTATGACATTTTCATTGCATAAAACTTTTTTGACCACCTTTGTAATAGCGGATAAGTAGCTGGTCGCCCATTTTAATGTATTACCCTGTGTATCTCATAAACTGGTCCAATCAATATATATTTAGTTATACTGATTAGTCTAATTACAATTTGTTATGGAAGATTCTTAAGGTTGCAACAACAAAAATATTAAAATCATTATCAAATGGGACTCATGTGAACTGTACTTTTCTCGCTTTCATATCAGCGAAGTCGTCAATCATTTCATCAAAATCGATGTTGACTGTCATGTCGGATTCAATTGACAACGTTGCCAAGAATGATAGCCTTTCTTGGATTATGGACTTTCTTAAATATGTCTTGATAAGTTTTTAACGGGAAAAACTCCTATCTGCGCTTACCTCAATAACAGGTATAGGTAAGTACAATTCTATACGCAATGAATGCTTTTGTTGGAAATGGGGTTTCGATTCATGAAACCCAAAATTCCCATAGCTGTTTTCACCTCAGCCGGTAAGAATTCACGAAAAACCTTAAGTTCAGAAAAAAGTTCATCACCACAAATAACCTTCACTTCTTCGAAACTTAAGAAAAATTCTAGGTCCTTACAATTTTGAAACAATTTGTATTCTTTTATTGCTTCTAGTTCTTTACCATAACACAACAATCCAAACATAGTATCATGACTGTCGATTTTTTTCAACAATCTTCTCACCCCGTCTCCGCTATCGAACTATATTTTGTGTTGTTTTTTATTTTAGTCGAGACTATATCAATCTTAGGTTTTGTAATTATTCAATAATATAGTGTGACCAAGTTAAGCATTAGGATTTCGGAAACGGTTGGAATCACAATGATGGTTGAATCATAGAAAAGTTGACAAGCGTCTAGTCACACCCATTCTACTTTGATGGCGCAGTTCCGCATGACATTTGAGAAAACTAAGGTTGTGTCTGGTAGCTCATCTTTGGTTATGAGTTATGTTTATGTGGTTAGGTTGAAAAATTTTCACTTTGTTGGTTGTGTTCACTGAAATGAAATTATATGATGACTATAATTTCATTTCAGTGGTTGTGTTGTGTTAGCAGTTAGCACAGTAGAAAGCTTTACGTGTTAGGTTAGGCTAAGAATAAAAATAAGGGAGATTTTTTTTCAAACGGGTCATAAATTAAACACAAAGTTATGTATAAAGAACTTTATTAAAATTACCTACGTTTTCGACGGATGCATAAGATTAATGGCAATATTCTCCATGTCATCTGGAATGATTAATTTACTGTGTCATGAACTACTTTAAAATGATTCAATACCTTTGATTTGTCAAAATTTCCTTCGCTACATAAGCAACATTTCAAGGTCCCTTCAGTACTTTCTGAGTGATGATTTTTCTTATGATAATTGTAATTTTTTGGATGCATGAAAAGTTTACCATATTCATCACATTCATAAGTGTATTCCTTCGATTTTGTTAGATCATTTATTTTATCTGGAAAAGGAAAAATTAACAAAAGAATGTTAAAAAACAAGAATTTACTTACCAGAGTGGAAAGTTCTCACATGTTGAATTAAATTTGAATTTGTTTAGAATGATTTTCCACATTCAACACAGATAGCTTCAACGCTTTTCTTTTTTTTGGTGGCTATTTTATTCAGTTCATCTGAAAATATAGGTAGATTTACATTTTTCACAACATTTTATCAGTGCACAGAGAAAAATAATCATGTATACACACTAACCTGGGTTGAACTTTTTTACATGCCCTCTCAAACTACTAACATCGTAAAACGATTTGTTACAAATAGTGCACCAAGTCATACTAAACAGTTTATTCAACAAAAAAACACATAAGTTATCAAATAAACACACCTGTAAAAATCATTCAATTTCTTCACAACAAATAACAATTACTGACAGCTATCAACAATCAACATGGAAATGTTGACTTTTTCGGATTTTGAGATATTTTGAATAAAGTAAAATTTTCGGTATTTGTTTTAATCTACTTCTGGCGTTATTTTAAAAGATATCAAAAACTAAAAAATGCGTTTTCATTGCCACTTTCTGTGCGCAACAAGATGACCCTAAAGATTTTCACTACCACGTTTTATTTCCGATGAACCTTCATCAACTTATTTTTGGATATGCCCCTGTTATTTTTATTACAAAATTCAACGCCATTCTTCATCATGAAATACGCCATATAACATTTATAGTTGTTTAAATATGTTTTTAACTCATTTCAGACATTATATTTTGGAATTATTGAAGAAAAACCACCGATTATGGCTGTGAATGCTTGAAATATATTAATTTGTCAATGTCATAATTGAAAGTCAATCAATACTAACTTTGTTCATCGTTATTCCTTCAATAAGAATTGATACTACCTATATTAAATGTATGGATCGAGGAATAATGATAATTACCGAAAAATTTATTCAATTTAAGTATTCAATGAAAATTAAGTAAGTATATATGGTCATATACAGTACAAAAGTTATTTGCTTGCGTATTATTTCAATTTGTTTAAAAATTGGATTCTAGTTATTCTTTCGAGAAAAAGTTTAATATGTTGAAGTGTTACATTCTGTGCCATTCCAATGCTTGAGAAGCCGAGCAAATGTATATAAATAATTTCAAAGCTGTGCCAAGCACTGACAAAAGTGCTTCGAGTACTAAGCACTTAGCACTCTTGAAGAGTGCTCGGGAGTCTCGAGCAATAAGCACTTTTTATCATGAAGTGCATGCGATTACTAAGCACTTTCAAAAAGTAATTCGATTCAGCGAGTATTAAGCACTTTTCAAAAGGGCGAGACCGTTAAGGTGGGCGTTCAATTCGTGCATTCCTAGTTCATATTGCATTTGGAAACGGTTTCACTTGGAAAATTCCAATTTGGTAGGTGAACTCAGGAAGGATTGGAGTACTTATTGAATATATTAACATTGATTTGATATCGAAAATTGAAAGTTTTTTGGTCGGCAATTGAAGGAAATGGGTCAATACTTGCGTTTGTTTTATTTCAATAGAAAGACCCATAAAAACAGTGCAACTTCCATTTGATAGGGAATATCCAGAGAATGTCGTTTGGGAGATTAATTTCATTTTCGAAATGGGCGGCGAACATAGAAATTATAATAAACACTAGAACGCCAAACCCGCTATCCGCGATTCAGTTAAATGACCCCTCAAAGGTTTGTTCCAAATGAGGTTCGGGACATCATCTGTGGTTAGGGCAGGTAATTGTGGGAAGTCCAGTAAACTTGGCAACTCCGCCTTAAAATCCTATCGTGGCGTATCAGCGATGAAAGATAACAGTGTCGGCTTCTGTGTTTTGGCATTGTTAGGTTTTAGCAGTTGTTCAGGGACAGAGACAAAAAAAATATGCGGACTTTAATTTGGATGATGTCCTTTATGAAAAAATAGTACATTGATGGCAACGACATGTTAATCGAAGATGGTGAATTTTATCATTTAATTTTATTTCTCCCTTTACTTCGAGTACTCTGAAAATGTGTGGTTACACATATGTATCAGGATTGTTTATAAATCTATAAAAAAAATGTATCAAATGTAGAGTATGTTTGTCTACTTTTGAAGACATTACAGAATCTTCTGCAGATGCAGAAAACTAAATTATTGAATAGAAAAAGAGGTGGTCTCATATGGCCATCACAAACTGTTATAGATATTTGTATTTTCCATAAGAGAAAAATCCGGCAGGTTCTTGCAATTACTGATAATTGTATGCCTAATGAAACGAATTTTTTAGAAATTTACATACACCAAACTTCATCAATATTATTTCAGGATGAAAAATTATTCAGCTCCATGATAAACCACATTTTTGATATATCTCCCTATTAGGTTAGTCTCAAATTGAAAATGATAAAAACAATAACAAGAATTTACACCAGAATTATATTTTTCAATATTACAATGTCGCAAACTGAGAAAATTAAATGTGAATTGAAGTGAAGAACACTTACAAAATCTATGATATTTTCCCATCAATAGATTTTGAAACAAAATTTTCGTTTGATAGAAATAAGTTTGTTACATATCAAATAAAATGTGTTAATAATATTATTGTCCTTTTTTCTCCAATCCTAACATTTATCCTTATTTAAAACAAAAAGAAACAAATATCCTGTAAAAATTTGAATTTTTGGCTTTTTATATTTATTTCTCTAATCATTAGAAAATCTACTTCTTTCAATACTTAATTCAATACGATCCAACAACATTTACAATGATAAATGAGAACCTCTCCAAATGCAAAAATTTAGTTTCTTACCCGAGAAACTATATTTGACAGATTTTTTTCCAATTTTATATCTCCAATCAATGACATTTTTATTTTTCAACAAAAATGGTGGAAAAGTGATAACAACAGTCAACAAGTAGTTTTAACTCCTGTAAAAAAATTGTAATGTCTTGTCAATAATAGCCTTTGTTATTATTATTATTATTATTATTATTATTATTATTATTATTATTATTATTATTATTATTATTATTATTATTATTATTATTATTATTATTATTATTATTATTATTATTATTATTATTATTATTATTATTATTACATATCGAATTAACGGCTAATTAATTAATCAATTGATTTGTAGAAGTAGAAAACCAACTTCAATATCCAGAATTTCAAAAATAAAAAATACGACTACCTACATAAAGAAAGTGTTTCCTCACTCTGACATGGATTTCGACTATAATAGTCTCAACAGTTTAGACCTGAAGCCGATGGACACACAAATTGAGTATTTTTCTGATTCACCGACCGAGTGGAATTAATTCCCATCAAAATATAAAATTTGAATTTTTTGACGATCACAATAATTTCTCCCGACTTGGTCGCAAGAAAGCACAAAATAGGAGACCTACACTCAAAATTTCTTTTTTCAAGAAGTCAATTAATGATTTACTCTATATATCATTAAGGGCAAACTGTGTTATATTGCAAAGGCCATTACCGACAACTTATACCAGATTCATCAGGAACAGGAGGTCAAAAAGACCGTCCCTAGCGACACTTGCGCTCTATTGCGCATATTCATAGGTTGGTGTATCTGCCGTAGGGGTACCACGTTCTTCTGAACTAATTGGTGTTATATATATTATATTTCTATGGCGGCGAATAGCCAAATTGAAATATAGAGCGGCGCGAAATAGTTCCTACCTTACCAACATTCTCACTGTATAGTATATTTCATTCATGTCAGAGCGTGCTGCCATAAGAATAAAATAAGAATGTGATTTTGATAACCATCGGTAGACGCTAGACGGGCAAAACTAGTCACATCGAGAAAATGAAATGTTCATATTCATAAGCGTTAGATTTTTAAAATTTAATTTCTTTCTGCTCATCACTGACGTAATTTCCAGTGGTTAAAATCCCAGAAGAGAGAAAATGAGTCAGCAAAATTTGCCATTATCTGACAGTTTATAACTGGGGGTAGGCGGATCGTCACGTTCAGCGGAGTGAGGCAACTTATATATTTATCTGGTAAACTTTGTTTAAGGTAACAAATCAAATATAAAATCAAAATATTGTAAAACAAATTCGCTTTTTCCTTGTAACTACTAAATGGCTAAACCGATTTTGATGAATTTTCGGTCGTTAGATTCGTCTTGATACCGCAAAAGACACTTATTATATTAAAATTATGAAAAATCAAAATAGCGGATTTTTTGCGCCAAAGTGGCCGTCTTGATACAAGATAATAATTGTGTAATAAAAAGCTGAAAATATAAAAAGTAAATAAATAAACTGAAAAACTATACAGTGGTTTAAAATAAAAATAAAAAAGAAGTAATATATTCAAATCAAATAAAAACTGGAAGCAGCTGGGACCAATTTGTCTAAAAAAATTAATCGAAATAGAAATGGGTTTCTGCTACTTCCAATTTTTTATTTATGAAAAGATTGTTATATTACTTGCATTTTAGTTCAAACCGCAGTTGTATTTTTTAGTTTCTTTAATTAATTTTTTTGTAATGATTGTTAGGCATGGCAACACTGCCATATGTCATATGTCATGTATGAACCTCATGTGTGTCCACAATGATTAGCTCCAATAAATAATTTGGTTCAAATGAAAAATAAGGTTATTATATTTTTGGTGGATTCATTAATTATTGTGTGTGGTGAAGCACTGAATTCACTCCGATCGCTATAAACACTTTTAACTACATTTATGTCAAGACTGAGCCCTCGAACCTAGAATGTGCATAATATAAGGCCGCAATCAGTAGTTCTTGGTGGAGGGAGTACCGCTGACCGCGTTTTATATTTTCAACAACATTCATATACCCATATGTGAGAAAAGGCTTAGGCTTAGTGGTTAGTACCGCTTAGTGCTTAGTGTTTAGTACCGCAGTGTACCGCAGTGCTCGGGAGCACTTTTCGGGATTACTAAGCACTAAGCTTTTTCGTAAAATACTCGAAGCACTAAGCACTGAGCACTGAATCCAGAAAGAGATCGGGAGCACAGTGCTAACAAGCACTAAAATTCTTTAAGCACTTCCACGAGCACTAAGCACAGTGCTTTGGGACAGCTCTGCATAATTTTCCATAAAGATTACTACGAAGGCGTAGTAGGGCCACGAGCAATTTTTTTTTGGAATCCTGACTTCAATCTCGGACTTCCGACATTAATCTCGGACCCCCGACTTCAATCTCGGACCCCCGGCTTTAATCTCGTATCTCTCGACTTTAATCTCGGAAACCCGAATTTTTTCTCGGGGGTCCGACTTTAATCTCAGACCCAGGACTTTAATCTCGGAGGTCCGGCTTTAATCTCGGACCCCCGACTTTAATCTCGGGGGTCTCACTTTAATCTCGGACCCCCGACTTTAATCTCGGGATTCGACTCACTGCTCTCAGATTCTAGAATTTTTACCTACGAATCTCTTCATAAAGCAATAAACACAAAATGCAATGTTTTTTCTCGTTCACTATTGGTTGAAAGGATAAGGCATCTTGATTTCATTGAAAAAATGAACAGGATGTTCATTAAATCAGATGTGAATTCATCTGCGACTGAAAGACATATCAGTCGCTATTTACCTCTTGAACGGTATTCATGTTGAAAGGGGAAACAGTCTCAATTGAAAATTGAAACAATCATGACTTCTCAGGAAAGAAATTTCAATCGAAATTAATCTATTTTTATGTATAAGTCGGGGGTCCGACTTTAATCTCAGACCCCCGACTTTAATCTCGGGGGTCCGACTTTAATCTCGGGGGTCCGACTTTAATCTCGGGGGTCCGACTTTAATCTTGGGGGTCCGACTTTAATCTCGGACCCCCGAGATAAAAGTCGGAGGTCCAAGATAAAAGTCGGGGGTCCGAGATTAAAGTTGGACTCCCGAGATTAAAGTCGGTGGTCCGAGATTAGGATCGGACCGCCGAGATTGAAATTGGAGGTCCGAGATTAAAGTTGGGGTCCGAGATTGAAGTCAGGGGCCCGAGATTTATGTCGGACCCCCGAGATTAAAGTCGTGGGTCCGAGATCAAAGTCGGACCCCGAGATTCGGACCCCCGAGATTAAAGTCGGGGGTCCGAGATTGAAGTCAAATCTTCAAATCTTGCATAAATAGCTCAAAAACGCCAGACAGCGTTTCGAGACTAACTTACTTATACTCATGGGTGTCAGATCATGGTGAACACTTTGAGCATTTACTGTAAATTGATGTAGTTTGGAATTATTGGATTTGAATTTAAGCAAGGTTTTCCAATTTTTAAGATTAGGCAATGTTCAAATTTTTTATTTTTCAAAAGCTTTTATTCAACTTACCCTGTTAGTACGTATGTATGTGTGAGACAAATCTTGCAGCTGATTTTTGACCCACTTCTAGATATCCGATCATCTTGAAATTTAGCAGCTCCAGGATGGCGGATGAGATTTGTAATTATAGTCCAATCCGATTCGAATTTAGGTATCTGGTTCGATCAGCAATAACGATTCACAAAGCACGTTAGTCACTTATGTCAAAGTTCCCTCAATGTGCTGAGACAGTTGTACCCCTCTCGGGACATTTTACCCATCTCAAAACTCAAACTGAACCTTTGTGAATCCTTGATTATCTCCAAGCTCTCATATTGCGACTCCTCCAGATTACAGCGAATTCAAAATTCCTGCAAACGTTTTGCTTACGGTATTCGGAAGTATAATCACATCAGTACAAAGTTCAGGGAATCCGGATGGCTGAGATTGACAAAATTGAGAAAACTTCATGGCTAACAAAGTAGTAACAACTTCTACACCGGCATACCTAGCTGCCAAATTGATCACCTTCCGTAATTACAATACTTCAAGAAAACGAAACAAAAATACAATGGTCATGCCAGAATTCAATACCAGTTAGTACAAACGAAGCTTCTCATACACAGCCCCAAATACTACAACTCTTTACCCATTAATTTTCGGAACTACAATATAATAAACTTCGAAATAAACTGAAAGAACTAATACATAACTGAAATTAGATATACTTCTGACAATGCTTGTTCAATTGATTGATTACTCCTCTCTAATGATAGTTACGAGGTGATAGTAGTATAAGATATTTTTTGTTGCTTTCTATACAATTGTTAAACTTTTTTTTTTCTTTCTCTCTTTTTTCAAGGGTTAAGTTGTAAAACAGAATCAGCTGACACTTCGCCCTTTCATCTATGTCACACCATATAATTATGTATTAATTTATTTTTTTGCAAGATGAATAAAGACGATTTATTATTATTATTATTCAAAATTGGATTGTAGGGGTTTAAGGTACAGATTTTCAGCATGACTAAAATGAATTGAATGAAATTGTTAAAAAAGGTTTGACACAAATGAGATGAGAAGAAAATAGTTATTTTTTTAGATAAGGGTCGTATGTTATTCTGTGCGTTACAGATTCAAAAGCTTGCCGCAAGTACAAAATAGGTATTTCTGCGTGGTAAAATTCTGATTCTGTTACGCACAGAATAATTTACGTCATAGGTACATCTAGAAAAATATATCATTTCCTTCTTACCGCATTTGTATGAAAGCTTCTTTTTATCAATTTAAATAATCGATTTTAGTTACACTACAAACTTGTAAAACCCCCATATGCCAATTTTGAATCAAATCGAACCACAATTACAAATTTTGTCCACCATCTTGCACCATTTGCATTGACAAAAAAATCATAATTTCCAAACCTGAAAATCGCCACATACTAATTTTGATTTGAATCGGACCATAGTTACAAAATTCGTGCACCATCTTGGAGCCCCTATCTTGTATTTTTGCATTGACAAACAAATCATGATTTCCTACCCTGAAAACCACCACATATCAAGTTTAAATCGAATCGGGCCATAATTGCAAATCTGGTCCGCCATTTTGGATCCGCCATTCTGTGTTTTCCTTTAGAAAAATTCCATAATATATTGTCACCGAATTTATGTCAAATTAGCTTGCAAATGGAATACAGAACAGTTGTTTTCTCCTCAGGAGGGCGCCAAAATAAAAAGTTAAGTAGCCAAAATTGACTTGACTGAATTCCTTATGAAATTACCTTTTAAATGATGTGTCACACTCACTACGTTCCCAATTCAAATTGTTTGGGTTATAGTTACCAAGGGGTGCGGGGAAAGGTATGACAGTTGAGGTTATGATAGGAAGATTTCTCCCTTGGAATGAAAATCGACGTGTTTTTGCATTTTTTCCACAACACATGCTTTTTGAGGATATTCGATCTGTTTCGTTTTCGGTGCCCCACCCTGTATATTAGGCACAGGCAACTTTAATTTTGATCTTTCAGATAATGTTGAACTCAGCGTTATCAAAGATTTGCGACATTATCGCTACATTTGACTTGATGAGCCTACACGGTACTCTCCTACATCTGCAAAACTAATCGACTTGATAATTTGTTCTTCCATTTTTATAATTTGCAACATACAGGTAGGAGATTGCTCTACTATTTCAGATCATCATTCAGTATCTTGTCGATTGGAGAAAGTGAAAGAATAGTATATTCTGTAACAAGGTTAGCATGAAAATTCGATGCGAGTGGAAAGTTCCACGAGCATCACGAATTTTCATTCTAACTGAGTAGCAGACTATACTTTTTCCACGATCAAAGATATTAAATTTATATTTATGAATGGAAACGAAAAAAAGATAATTTATATTACAGAACTCAATCACAATACATTATATTAGGTGAACACTCAATAATTCAAGAAACATTCTACTTTGTATTGATTGTTGAAGATTTCCATTTTTCCGATAATTCACCAAAAAACGCAAACAAAATATTTTCTGAAAAGGAATCCGTTTGCTTTGTTTGTTTCCAATCCATGAACAGTTTGTAATATTTTTCATATTCATTCTTTGATTTTTTTGGTAGTAAACTTTCCAGTATATTATTTGCACTCTTTGTAATTTCAGGTGGTGTATTTTCACACTCTGATTCTGAATCACTGGATACCTTAATGATACTTTTTATATTTTCGACTGGAAACGTGACAGCAATAATTTTGTCACTCAAATTTTGCCACTACGATGACAATCAACTGCGTCAAGGCTAATGTTATTATTGCTAACCAGTGTGAGAATATTATTCTATCACAAGAGAGAGAATGTGAATACATTTAAATTGCATGGGGATAGAGGTGTTGCAGAATATTTCTTCAATCTCAAAAGAGAGAATTCCAGCATTCTGTAATTAAATTCGATTTCAGAATTGGCAAATTCTGTGATGATCGTGGAGAAAATTTCATTCCGTTCTTGCACACATGTAGAGATTTCAGTTTTTTCGAAAAAGAGAACCCTTTAACATGATTTATCAATAATTGATTTTCCCTCTGTTCTGAACATTGCCGATATCAATCAAAAAATACATTTTTTCAATTATACGATCTAAGGATCATTTAATGTGTATGCACCTCTCAGAACAGTGAGAATAACTGAGAAATAGAGCACCATGGTTAACAAATAATTTGCAGCTAATGATGATTATGCGACACAAAGCGCATAGAAAATATAAAACCCTATTGCTGACTGGACCTATTCAGAGAGAAAAGAAGGCATACTCGCAATTCTGAATGAATAATGATATGTGGAAATAAATGAAAGTTCAGGAATTCTCAATAAGCAATCGAATTCCATTCCAGCCAATTTACAAAACCCATCGTTGATCAATAATTATTTTGTTAATTCTCAAAGTTAAAATCAAATACCTGATACTGATCTTGTCAATTCCTTTTCTTATAATGCTCTAGAGGGTGTGAATCAATTCCAATTATCAACTGTGGATGGACTGAAAGTATATGAAAATTTACTGGCAATTGAATCTAATGCTGTAGGAGTCGATCAAATTAGCATAAAAATGTTACTGCACTGTTGTCCTGTGATAATTCCTTATATCACACATTTTCATAATCATTGTATTGTATGTTTTCCCCATAATATGGAAATAATGGCTAGTCGCCAAGTATGCCAAATTCCACAAAATGAAATATCCACTCATTTAATATGCTGAAACAATATCAGTTTCGGCCTCCGAGATTTAGGCGTTGGCTTTGTTACTTGTTAGGTTTGAGCATTTAGCAGTTGTTGATACCTAGGAAGTTTGTTTTCGTGTTGTGTAATTGCTTTGCTTGCCATTTGTGTTGTTTTCTGAGTTTTCCCTTGTTGTTTCTGACGTTCCTGTAGTTTGGTTGCGAAGTTTTACTTCCGAAGTGCTTGGACAATTAATAGAGACAAAATGAAGTGCATGGTTCTCTTTTGTGAAAATAAAGGAAAAGTTCCAGAAAAAATCTATGCAGACTTGAATTTGGATGATATGTCCATCATAAAGAAATATGACATTGATGTCAACGACATGGTAATCGAAGATGGGGAATTTTATTATTTAATTTCATTTTTACCTTCTTTGAGTACTCTAACTGAAAATGTGGTTACACATATATCAGGATTCGTCGTTAAATCTATTAAAAAAATTATCAAATGTAGAGAATGTTGATCTACTCTTGAAGATATTACAGAATCTTCTGCAGGTGCAGAAATAGAAAAAATAGAGGTGGTCTCATAAGGCCATCACAAACTGTTATAAATATTTTTATTTTCCTTGAGAGAAAAATCCGGCAAGTTCTTGCAATTACTGATAATTTTATGCCAAATGAAACGAATTTTTTGGAAACCTTCATTCACCAAACTTCCTCAATATTATTTCAGGATGAAAAGTTATTCAGCTCAATAAAAAACCACATTTTCGATATATCTTCCTATGAGGTGAGTCACAAGATGAAAATAATAAAAGCAATAACAAGAATTTACACCAGAATTAGATTCTTCAATATTGCGATGTCGCAAACTGAGAAAATTTGAGGTGAACTGAAGAGGAAAACACTCACAAAATTAATTCTGTTTTCTCACCAATAGATTTTGAAACAAAATTCAATTTACGTTTGATAGAAATAAATAGAATAGAAGTAAAATATATTACCTCAAGAAAGTGTTTCCTCACTCTGATTTGGATTTCGAGTATAATGGGCTCAATGGTTTAGGCGTGAGGCCGATGGACACACAAATTTAGTATTTTTCTGATTTACAGACTGAGTGGAATAGAATCAATTCTTATCAAATTTGGATTTTTTGACTATCACAATAATTTCTCCCTACTTTGTCGCGAGGAAGCACAAAATAAAAAACCTACACTCAATATTTATATTTTGAAAAGTGAATTATTGGTTTTCTGTATATAACATTAAAGGAAAACTCTATTTTATTGCGAATGCTTTTAACGAAAACTTATACCAGATTCAGGAATAGGAAGTCAAAAATCCTAAGACCGTCCCTGGCGACACTTGCGCTCTATTGCGCAAACTCATAGATTGGTGTATCTGCCGTAGGGGGGCCACGTTATTCTGAAGTAATTGGCGTTCTAGTCTAGTATTATATTTCTACGCTCTTACGCCTGGCGTAAACAAAAGCACGTGTTCGACAACTTTCCGCGAAGTAAGGCGATTGGTCGATAAGCCATATTACTTCAACGCGGGTGTATTGGGATTTATTTAATAGTTTTCATATGCTTGTAATATACGGCCGGCGTGTTTGTTACGTTTTCGTTTCGTTGACGTGTATGTACCGATGGTTTTTCTAAGGAATAAGTTTCACGTCTAAAAATTAATAGATGTCTTGCTTGAGTATTGTGGCTCTGGTGAATATCCCAAGATGTATGCTTATGATCTACAATGTTTTTTTTTTGTAAGAATTGTATTGTTATTCCTATTTTACTCAAGAAAAATTGTAAAATAAAAATGTGCAGATGTTCTTTATGCTTTTTTTAGTTATCTCTCACATATTAAACTGTAGGTCCCGGATCTTCCTTGCTCGCACAAGCTCTGCTTTTGAGGGGTTTTCTCCTAGAACCTGGGAGTTTCGCAAAAACAAAAAACAAAAAAAAACAAATATAATTCATTTTAGGGGTATTTCTTAAGATAAATTGTTTTCTTTCAGTGAAGAGGATTATCCAAGTTGGAAAAGAAAAAGCTGGGATGAAAGGTTTCTAAATGCAGCTCAAGAGACTCAAAAAATCATGGAAAGTGAAGAAGAACCACTGTCCAGTGACGATAGTGTCCAGGACCAAACCTATATTCCTGACAGTGATTCGGAGAGTGATTTTGCGCAAAATAGTATGACATATCGAGACAGAGACAGTATAGATAATTCAGAAGATGCAGCTGTGAATACTGACAGCGATAGTGAACTGGATAACGAACAGACTGTCAACATTGCCAATCTTGATGATAATGATGATACCTGGACCGACACAGACGCAGATCCTCCAACAATATATTTTACAGGCACTCCTAAAATATATGCAGATTTTGCTGCTAACGCCACACCTTTTGAATATTTCAATGTGTTTTTTACTGCTGATATAATTGGGAGAACTGTTATAAAAACGAATAGGAGAGCGCAAACTACTAATCAATAAGCAGATGCGAGACAGAAGCGACGTCAATGGGTAGATATTACCAATGAAGAAATGAGGAAGTTTATAGGAATCTGTATGATGTCCGGAACTGTCCACTTTCCATGGATGTCTCATCAATGGTCTACAGATCCGTTGTATCACTATCCAATTTTTGGTAATACAATAGCTCGTAATCGTTTTCAAGAAATTCTGAAGAATCTTCGTTTCGTCGATCACGATCACGTAGATATAACTGACCAATTATACAGAATGAAACTGATTATTGAAACCATATTGAATAATATGAAGACATCCTTAAATCCAAATAAACAGCTCGTTGTTGACGAATCGATGCTTCAACGGAGAGGAAGACTACACTTCAGACAATATATTGCTAACAAACGCCATAAATATGGAATAAAATTTTACGTGCTAATAACTCATTATGGGTCCATTCTAAATTTTGTTAACACAGGAAAAGGGACTGTATGTGACAACCAGGGCCTGAATCATTCTACTTCAGTTGTGATGAACCTTACGAAGGATTACCTTGATTAAGTACATGAACTGTACGTTGATAATTTTTATTCGAGTGTGCCCTTAGCAGAGTATCTAACAAATAGAAAGACCTATGTGACAGGAACGCTGAGGGAAAATAGAAAAGGCAACCCAAAAAATACTTGTCGTGCCAAACTGAAGAAGGAAGAGGTGGTTTTCAGAAGGAAGGTTCCAGTATTGGTTGTCAACTGGAAAGACAAACGCAATTTTTGTATGATTACTACAAGGCATAGACATATTATGTCAGAAATGACAAATAAACGTGGTCAGGTCAAGAAAAACCCCCAAGGTGTACTAGATTATAATACAAATATGTCGAGAATTGACAGATCTGACCAGATGATGTCTTATTATTCCACCCCAAAAAAAAACTTAGGTGGTACAGAAATTTATTTCTATTTGATTGATATTTATTTGTGGAATAACCTCCCAGAAATGAAGTTTCAAATGTTCCGATTGCGCGTCATTAGAGAAATGATAATGGTAAAACATAAAAAAGTGAAAAAAAGAGCAGTCTAGCGATGGGAAAATATGTTTTCAATATTTGAAAGCAGTGCCACCTACGCCAATAAGCAAGACACCGATGAAACGATGTACGCAATGCAGCCAGAACAAAACAACGAGGAAATCCCTCTATTACTGTCCAATGTGTCCGGAGGAACCAGGACTATGTGTCGTCCCTTGCTTCAAGAATTTGCACTTGGAACATGGTAATTTGTAAATTATGTATATTTGTGCAAAAAAATGAGAAATAAATATTTGGTTTTATTATTTCTAAAAAAAACACACACAGAAAAAAATTCACACTACAAGCAAGATTAGTAGTCTTGACTGAAAGCTAAGATAGACTCATATATCCGCAAAGAGAACTATGCTCGATTCAAAATACACTTTATTCTTATACCTATCCACTAACTTTGTACATAGTACAGATAAATAAACTAGATAATAGTATATTAACAATCATTTCAAATAGTAGCAAAACTTCAACTGAGAATAAGCCAAATTGAATAAAAGATAGCATTATCTTTCAGCTAAAGTTTTCTTATTTTCCGAGGAAACAAGACATACTTTCTATAAGTATATGAACAACTAGTTTTAAACACTAAGAATGAATTCGGTTGAAATTACTTTAGAACCATTTGTTATCAATGTTTTTTTCACTCTACTGAAAGCTTTGTAAATTTCAATTAAGTACAGTTACTTTCGAAGGGACTATTTCCTAAATCCCAGATCAAAAATAAATATAACTGAAATATGAACTCTTTCCGCCGTTGTTACGATTATAAATATTCCACAACAAAATGTTGTGCAAACTTAAGGAGGATGGCAGGGCATAAGAGTTAAAATGAAACTAGGTATTCAACAGTAAACTTTCAAAACATTATTTATTTATTACAAAAAAAAAACATATAATTTACGACAATATCGGATAATGTATAGTGTCATAGAGACAAAACTAAATTAACTCAATGATTCCGAGGCTGTTGCTCAAAAATAAGATAGATACTAAAGGAGCTTCTCTTGGCCTATAGGTACTTACCGATGACTCTTCTGTTAGTTTCTTTCATTTTCCATGAAGAATAATTAATTTTTCTGTACTACGAATTACTTCTTTTATTAACTCTTCATATAGTTTTGATACTGTTGCAACTGTTATTTCTTGATCTGAGAAATAAAGATGCCTCTAAATTGAGTATACTTGATATAGTATATTGAATTGTCATAATATTTTGTCTACCAGCAAATGATCAGTCTTAAATTTTTTAGAATATGCATGGAAAAGAATCAAAGACACGCACACCTGAACTCCTTCGATACCAATGTAATTTACGATTATTATGAATAAAAATTAGAGCAGATCCTGTTTCAATAGGACGCCATATTCGTTTTTACAGGTACAGAGTTATTTTGTTATCATCACTGTTCTGGTTGATTATATTTACTCACCGTTAAATACTGGAATGAAGCCTTCCGAATTCCATTGAAGTAGGTTCTCTATTTTTCAACACACTATTGATGGTAAATAAGAAATGCAACCAAATTTTTGCCGATTTTCACCTAAACACTGTCTGTCGCTCCCACTACGTCGACGATTGTTCTATTAAATCTATCTAAGTACATTATATTGCAACTAAGAATAGACTATTCTTGGGCGAATCTGAGTTTATTACCCATATAAGTTTTCATTGATTTCAACCATAATATAATAACTTTTACTGAAATTATTGAAAAAATTCTATCAATCAATCGATCAATCTACAATGGAATAAAAATATTCTGTTTCTTAAAATTTATTTCTCTTGATCCAATGTTAAAATTGAAACTATAATTAACTATAAGTAGGATTTTCTTCCTTCAAAACAAATTCTTTATTTCAAATATAATAAAATTAAGTTTGAGAATATTTTTTCAAGACTATCGTTATACTTCAGTGCAAACCAGAATTTTTTTTTGTGCAGTGTCTTATTAAGTGGACGTTGGTCTATTTTAGGAAATTTCTCACCAGGGACCGTTGTCTTATATAGTGGACGTGTTTTTTTTCAAAATATGGCTTATACAAAACACTTTTTTAGCGTATTAGAGTATCTGGTGACGATATTTCCTTCAAACATATCTCACCGACCCATGGTTTCTAGGCACCGACCACACCTCTACTCGGCGGGAATCAACGTGTTTTAACAATTACACCCGAACAATTATTATTGAACTCACTCAGATTTACGAAAATCCTCTTTTCAAAATGATTTATCACAACAAATTTATACAGGTACACGGAGAAAAATATATAGTAGATATTACAAGAAATATAGAAAAGACACCAAAAATTTTTGGTACTATATGTGACAGGGAGAAATTATAGTAATTATTAGGATACAATTATTTAAGAAAAATATTGTAGGCTTTAACATAAATTATTGTGAAAGCCATAAAGATATTATACATTGACAGCATAAATTTTTGCTCAGTCCAAATATACTTTATTGTAGAGTATACCATACATTATATTCAAAAGAACTATAAATAAATTCCTACAGTTAAAATATTTTATGTTCAATTTTAATATATTTGAAGGTTTATGAAATAAATATATTCTCTTTATATTTATAATGTGAAATATTCGTAAATACAAGATGATTATTGCATCAATAGGAATATTTATTCCAAACGTGAAGATACTGTATGTTTGATAATAGCATACTCTTAGTGTCAAAAGGGAAAATCAATATTCTTATAATGAAAATAAAGTTTTTTCAATCCACATACCAATTAACATTCCACCAACGTATTTTCTTATCATATAAATAAAATTTTGTTGTGAAAAAAAGGGATTATTTATCAAATGAGAATATATACACAGGGTGAATCAAATATTGAAAACTATTAGCTTCATTATTATTCTTGAAGTATCACCAGGGACTGAAACAAAAGGAAAATTAAGTATCAATACACCTGTTTGGGGTTCATCTAGATAGTTGTACATTTTTTTCAAATTTGTGTTCTTTGTCCATAACTTTTCTCCACATTGACGGACACAGGAATTTAATTTTGGCATATGGGGCCTGAAATATATATCAGCATTTTCTGAGGGAAAAGTATTTTATGTTTTTTTTTAAGCATTTACAAATTCCATCTTAGGACTCCTAAAAAAATATATTTAAAGAAAAATTTACAAACATTCATGTGAGTAATACTTATAAGATGGATATTCTGTTGAAGAGGTGATTAATCATCATTTCACACAATTAAGATCGAAAATATTCGTTCATTCTGCCATTGTTTTTGAGATTGTGCCTCCCTTCTGGGAAATATCTTAATGTGCGAGCAAATCCTGGAACAAAAAACCTTGAAAAATTAGATCATTCTAAGAATTCAATCATTTAATCAATACAAATATTATCAAACAGTGAGGCAAGTTCCAACTTTTGTCTTTTAGGAATTTCTGGTGATACAAATTAATCTTTTTCAGCTTTTGCTTCTATTTTTATTGAAAAACTGATTGTTCCGGTGGTAACAGTTGATGCGAGAGTTGATGTGTTTGATGACGTGGAATTTTCATTATCATTAATATCAGAAGGGTAATTCACAAGCTGAAAAACAAAATTACATTTTTCAAGTTTGGTTGCCTTCAAATGTTTCTTGTAAATTAAACTTCTATTCAATGTAATTTGGATTCGGGAAATAAAAATGTGTCCGATAAAATTGAAGTCATTTAAGCTGTTCGATTTTCCATAAGTGATAAAAATCTAGATGCAAAGTTATTGATTGAGAGCTAAGAGCATGAAAAAATTGTTGGATATCGGAGATAGGTTTTCCTCGACGACATTCCAATGACGTACTTTGATTTTTCACGCATGTATGGTAAAATGATATTTTATTCATTCAGGCCTGTAAATCGGAAAGAGCGTAGCTGTAAGCTACAAATGATTTTTCCTTAAAAAGTTGAGTTTAAACGAAATTAATTAATCGAATTGACACATTTACATAAAACAGAAAAAATAATTTACTCACCTGCGAATACTTCAAGAATTCAGAGAAACCTCACTTTTTCAAAAGAATTTTCATTTTGGCGCATAAGTCACATCACAGTTTTCACAAATTTAGTATGTGGGTATACGAAAATTGAAAGGAGGCGCTTTGCATGATATATTATAATGATTGGCTTGGCTTGGGCGCGATACCGGCGGCAAAATCATCTCACGTGAACAAGAAGCAATGGAAAACTGAGCGTTTGGAAGTGCGGGACTTGCAAATCCCCACCAATATCTTCTTCAAAAAAACTTTACAGTCCATCTGTATAATAAAGACTGCGTATTTTCGAGATTAGTGATAGTAACCAAGAACTGGTGGATGTTAACGATTTAAAAATGCGTATATTTATTTTATAGAATACATATTATGTTACGTAAGAGATGATATAATGAGTTTAAAAATTTACAGTAAATAGTAAAATATGCTTCTTGTAAGGACAGAGAGAACGTATTTTAAATAAAACGCTTTTTACAAGAAATAAACAATTTCTTAGTGAAAGAGATACATATTTCAAAGAGTAATATAATTTCTGTACAATAAGATATGTTCTCCACATTTTTCTCCGTGTACCTGTGCTTTTCTACTGGTCCTTTGCCATCAGAAACCTATATACATGTATTTCTCAAATCTGATGTTTCTACATTATAGTCCCAATCTTCAATGCAAATGACAAGGATGGTGGTAAAGAGAATAAAGAAACCTCGAAATGAGTAAAACTTGGATATCATGGCGCTTCCTCAGACCTGAACATTTTAGAAAATATTTTCTAATATTTAATTTTTTCTTGCCTTTCTCGTACTTTTTTCAAAATTAACAAATATTTTTCAATATCCTTTCCAAGATTTCAGAGTTGTTCAAATACCAATTTACAAGACGTTACATTTATTGCGGCATGTTTTGAAATGTTTTGAAGATTAGAAAATTTTGAAAACATACTGTGAAATAATTTGTGAGATTAAATTATTGATTTGATACGAATATACCATGAAAAATCACTACAACTATTTGTTTAAATCACCCAGTGCTGATGCATTTTTGATATAAAAAAAATTTAATAGCATGAGATCTACTGAAAGAGGAGCAAAAAATGGTTCGAATGACAAGAAAAATAAATTGTAGTCGAAAAGATTAAGAAGGGTGGAACTTTTAGGGTTTGAAAGTGATATTTCACTTTGTTTCGCGATTAACAACGAAAGTTAACATCCTATCGAAAAAAGTTGAACGCTAAAGTTGTTGAAAATTAAAATATACCTATACTACTTTTGTGTGATACATTTTTTCACATTACCTCAAATAGTGTTTTTAGTATTGTAATAGACAGCTACTACTAATACTTGGTCAGAACACCATTGATATGGTTATGAAGTTTATATAGAAAAAAGTGACGTTTTGTCAAGGTGTGGTTTCATTGCGGGCAATTATTCAATAAACCATCAAAAGCCACAACAAATTTGGCGACGAGGATTGAAAACGCAATTGTGTGCTGTTCTACTATAAATACATTCAATTTTTAAAGAGAAATTCCGCCCAACTTCAATATGGATGCACAGCAGTTCGCGAAATTACTCGAGACATTCAACAAAAGTCAGGAGATCCTACTTCAGCAGATCACCATAACTTCACAAATACCCTCCAGTACCAGTACAGGACACTTCCAAGCACCAGTATCAAGTGTGTTAATTCCAAATTTTGAAAATTTCAATTCCTCCAAAGAAAATTTCAAGATGTATCGACAGAGGTTCGAAAATTATTTAACAATGAAAGGTATATTCAATGATAAGATTCTTAGCAGCCAGATGCTTTTAAATTCAATTGGTTCTAATCATTACCAGCTTATTGTTTCTCTCTTGTCTCCTAAAAAACCCACAGACTTTCCGTTCGATGAACTATTACAAAAATTGGAAAATCATTTTTCGGCAACCATCCGAGAAGTGTTCACTTCCCGGACACTTTTTCTTTGGGAAGTGCTCGAATTTTAATACAAATATTAATATAAATAAGAATTAGAATGTTTCTGTTGGTACCTATCTTCTGTTCAAATTTCAATATATAATACGAATAAGAACTGAAATGTTCGAAATATCCAAATTTGGAATCGTTTCATCCGGTTAACCTTCCGCTTATAACGTGCGGTCTCTCGCACCGACTGATTTGAATATTCGCGCTATCTGTTGTTTACATATTTTCCGCTTCCCGCCAGGGTACCTTCCGTACTATTGAGAATCTTGTCAGTTGTGCATTGTCTGTCAAATAGAGCGTTTGCTTCGTTAGAAAAATAAGTATACGGTGTGTGAAACCGGCGTTATCGTTCGTGTTAAACTCTGAGGAAGGATAATTCAATTTGGCGTCTTTATTCTTGAACTGAATAGTATGTTTTTAGTGTGATTACGTCAGAATGAGTTACGAAAGGGAACAGGAACGATTTTTTATAGTACCCTGAACGTTGCTGGAATCAACTCCTATATTATTTATAAAAGTGACAATGTAGGAAAAATGCATAGAAGGAAATTCATAGAGATGTTAGGCTTTCAATTACTTGAAGACCATAATCGCAGAAGAGCCATCCAGCAGAACATACCGAGAACAATTCGTTTGCGGATTGCTGAAGTATGCGGAATACAAGTTGATAATCCACCACCAGTTCCAAACAATTCTTATGGCCGATGTGTATATTGCGATAGCAAAAAAATCGTCGCACAAAAGACAGTTGCGCAAAATGCAACAAATATTTATGTTTGCAGCATCTCAATGGAATGTGCATAGACTGCATTCGGCAAAATGAAAACTGATGAAATTTGAACTAGTTTTTTCAGTTGCCAGTTTTTATTTATTTATTTTTTTTGTTTTCACCATATTTTTATATTCAATGTCAATTTATTACTGTTTATGTTTTTTTCATTTTCTTCAGAGGAATATTTTTTTAGGTAAATTTGTGTTGCATTGAAAAAGAAATACAGCTGTTTCAATAGCGTACGAAAAAAATATATCTTCTCAAAAATCTGTTTGTGTTTGTATTTGTACATGGAAATTATAGTCAACTATAATGGGCAATGAAAAATATTCATTTATTTTTTAGTAAAAATAACCAGAAATCATTTCTTGAAAAATTCGGTTTGTGAGAGCAACGTTATCAAAAATTGAGAAATAATTCACGTTATCTACGGAAGGTTTTAACAGATGGGTGAAAGTCGACCTCTCTTCGTCTCTTAGACTAAATACGTCTCATTGATTTGTTATTCTTCATGATTGCCAAAAAAATAGTGTACGCAACACGTCCGAAAAGAGTTTTTTTGGACTCGTAGACTTCCAGGACTCGCTAACGCTCGTCCCAGAATTTGGTCTAATCGTCCAAAAAGCAGTATTTTCCGAACGTGTTAGTAGCACAACATCAATTCTTGTCTTTTTACCAGCAAGAAAATGAGTTAATAGCAGATTTTGTAGTCCAATTGCGTCGAAATATTAGTGATTGCGATTTTCTATCACCTTGCAATTGTAAAATTAATATTATTAATTAATTAATATTATTAGAGGACACAAAGATAATTTAATAAAGGAACATATTCTACAGTCAAGTGAAACATCTTTTGAGGAAATTGTGCAGAAGTCATTAGCTATCGAAGCTGCCAAAGTAGACAGTCGTTTGCTGGGGTCCCAACAACCTTCAGTTTCAGATTCGACCACTGCCACATATATAAACAAAATTTCACGCCCTTCAAGAAGTGATGTTCAATTCTCTCATTCAAGGAATCGTTCCAAAAGAAAGAGAGATGATTCAAGACGTTAGCGACCACGTTCTAAGTCACGCCTACAGCACCTAGGAATTGATAATTTATGCATCAGGTGTGCTTCAAATTCACATAGAGTCAAGGATTGTCATGCTAAACCTGACGAACTTCGCTGTACCTCATGTTCCTCGAGAGGTCATGTACAACGAGTATGTATCAAAACCATTATCGCTTCAAAGAAAGAGTCAAGAAGTAGTACTCATTCGGTAGAAGAATTTTCAAACTTTGACCAGGTTTTTGGAATCAATAATACTGTTGATGTTTTCGAAAATGATAATGCGCCTGCAGATTCATCAAAATATTTCGTCACAGTCAGTATTCAATGTCTTCCACAAACATTTGAGGTTGATTCCGGAGCAGGATTCACCCTTCTTCCCCGTTCATGCTACAAAAAACTGAAATTAAGCATACCTCTTCAGAAATCTAAACTGATATTCCGCTCTTATACGAAAAATCTCTTTACACCTGATGGAAGGCTAGAAGTCAATGTTCAGTATAAAGATAAGATGTCCACTGAAAATCTATATGTGGTTCCTGACGATTATTCGCCATTATTCGGTCGTGTATGGATACGACACTTGGGTATTGAATTGACAGAGTTGGATCAGGATATCACAGTATCAAAAACTTCACCGATTCATTCGTTAGAAGACATTTTTGAGAAGTACGCTTCTATATTTGAACAGAAGATTGGTTGTATCCCTGGAATCACGTGTTATCTTCACCTGAGAGAAGGAGCCAAACCGATTTTCATCCGTGAACGTGACGTACCCTATGATTTAAGAGCAGCAGTAGATGAAGAACTAGATATACTAGAAAGAGATGGCATAATCAAGAAAGCAAATCATAGTGATTGGGGTTCTCCACTGGAATGTGTTCCTAAGACTGGAAATAAAGTTAGACTATGCGTTGATTATAAAATTGGTGTCAATCCACAGTTACAATCCGCACATTATCCAATTCGTTGAATTGATGAAATACTCAATAGCCTTCGAAATGCTTCATATTTCTGTTCATTGGATCTGTTCAAAGCATACCTCCACGTGAAAATGGATACATATAGTGCACAAATCCAAACCGTATCGACACATCGCGGTACCTACACAATGAATAGCCTATCTTTCGGAATTGAAACCGCACCGAGCGAATTTAATCGAATTCTAGATCAAATTCTCTATGGATTAGAAGGAACATTATCTTACTTTGATGATATAATTGTGTTTGGAATATCAAAGGAAGAATGCGAGATACGGTTAAACAGATGCCTTGCACGACTTCAAAATTATGATCTTCATCTAAATAAGGAAAAATGTAAATTTTTCAAGACAAACATTCAGTATCTTGGATATACAATTTGACATAATCAAATATTGAAATCCCCTATCAAAGTCAAGGCAATAGTTGATATGCCCAAACCTACAAACGCAGATGAAGTCAAAAGATTCCTTGGTATGGTTACGTACTATTCAAGATTTATACCAGATTGTTCGACAAAAACGTATCCACTAAGAAGAATTCCAAATTCTATTGAAGTCAGTCATGTGAAGCTGTTTTCGTAAGGCTCAAGAAAGAAATTACCAGCGAAAGGGTTCTCGTGCCTTTCGATCCAGAGCTGCCTATTGTTCTCACATGTGATGCTAGCCCTACAGGTATCGCTGGAGTTCTTTCACATATTGTAGACGAACAAGAACGTCCAATAGCGTTCGCATCTCGTTCGCTAACACCTGCTGAGAGAAACTATAGTCAGCTTGACAGAGAAGCCCTTGCGATCGTCTTCTCAGTGAGTCATTTCTATATGTACTTGTATGGACATCAGTTTCAACTTGTCACTGACAACCAGCCCCTGATAAGAATCTTTCATCACTCCAATAAACTTCCAGCCATCACTTCAGCACGTCTCCTTCGATATGCCTCATTATTATCAGGATTCGATTACTAAACCAAATTCAAGAAAGGGTCTGAGAACACTGATGTTGATTGTTTGTCTTGAGCACCAGTTGAATAGAACATTCAAACCATTAATATTTCTATAAAGATGTTTCCGATATCTGCTCATGTTCAGTTTTTCAAATTTCTTTCACGACCGTTACAACAGAGATCATTGTTCAAGAGATAGACAAGGATCCCGAACTCTCCAAAATCAAAAACGACTTCCTCAATAGCAATCAAGATTATACACTCGATGGAGGTGTTCTATTCAAAGGACAAAGAGTAGTGATTCCTCGCTCTCTTCAACAATCTATATTGAAGGAACTACATGCTATACATATGGGTAGTACAAAAATGAAACATTAGCACGAAGATATTGCACGTGGTCAGGTATCGATCGTGCAATTGAGGACCTTTCAAAATCTTGTGAAACTTGTGCTATCATCAAATCAAGTCCACGCAAAGCATCAATACATCCATGGGAGGAACCTGAGGAGAATTGGAGAATTTATAAACGTCATATAGATCAACTCAGGAGCACCAAAGTTGTTCAGAAATCAGTATCATTCGCACCCGACACCAAGCCAACTGAAGAAGATACCCATGAACAAGACAACAGAGGTCGAGAAGTGGATTTTCCGGAATTACAGAATCTTTTGTTGCCTTCTCCTGAGATTCCGACGCTTCCAGAGCCTGAGTCAGAGCCGCCTGAGCTCCATCAAACTCCAATAATACCTGCAGAAATACTTCCAGTGCAACATCAACTACCTCCAGTGCAACGTCAGCCATTGAGACGTTCAGAACGGATTCGCCATCAACCTAAACATCTCAATGATCACGTTTTAAATATACAGAGTGAGGTTTAATATATGACCCAACGATTTCATAGAACTTCAGTGTTTCTTATGTTGTCGTATTTTCATTTACTTTTCAATAGTGGGGGAGAATTATAGTGTTTTTAGTATTGTAATAGACAGCTACTACTAATACTTGGTCGGAACACTATTGATATGGTTATGAAGTTTATATAGAAAAAAGTGACGTTTTGTCAAAGTGTGGTTTCATTGCGGGCAATTATTCAATAAACCATCAGAAGCCACAACAGTCCTTTTCGGGGAAAACCAATTTTTCAGTTTTTAATTATTTTCTCGCGCAAAAATCAATATTTTTTCATGAAATTTGTTGGAAATATAACTCACTATGTTTCAAGTAAACTGTATTTTATTTGTAGCGGAATATTGATTTTTCCTTTTTTTTTTCGACAAATTCCGAAAATACGACCTTATTTCCAACTGAAAAGTCTCACCGGTAAAGTTCGTCTTTTCAAGCTCGCCAGCCGACATTTTTTCCGTTGAAGCGTCTACTTTTAGTTTTGGTATTGAAGGAGTAGCACTACTGTGAAGTTTTTTTCTAGAAAACGCGGAGAAATGAAAAAACAGATTTTTATTCACTCACTCACTCACTCACTCATATTTCTTTATTAAAATTATTGAAATTAACAGTTGAAACCTCCAGACAGACAGACAATTTCTAAAAGTCGAATACCTGCGGTTTGCAATATCTTCAGCGCTGAAGTGTTCGCCATTGAGAAAGCCCTTTCTTGGTGCTTGGACAAAGACATTACTGAATCAGTTATTGTTTCTGACTCAAAATCAGTGTTAGAGAGCATCAAACATCTCTCACAGAATATGTACAGAAACCTCAATGTTTGTAGAATAGGGTATTTACTATATAAACTCTCGCTCACTAACAGCAAAGTTGTATTTATCTGGGCCAAGGGACACAGTGGTATCCTTAGAAATGAAATAGTAGACCAGGCAGCCAAAGAAGCACGAATTTGTGCTAGCTTGGACAAAATTCCTTGTAACAATGATCTCTTGAGCATATATATAGACAAAATGTAGACAAATTATGGATGGAAAAGTGGTCAAAAATAGTTGGTAAGTCCACCAACCCTTACTTCCTCATGCACAAGGAAGTTCCCAAAAAAGTACCCCACATATTCCTATTTGATGTCCCCAAAAAATATTCCGCAATTATAACAAAACTCAAATCCAATCGTGGTTGCTTTCCAGCCCATCTACATAAAATTGGGTCCTTAATTCACCTCTATGTCAATATGATAATGAAACTGCTGATTTGAATCACCTATTTTTTAACTGTAATAACATACCTGGAATTAATAATTTTAACAACAAACTCATACGATTCAACCTGCAATATCCCACCAGTATTAAAAACGGAGGACAAAGTGAAAAATGACCTGATGTAAGAAACGGAATATGTATCTAAGTTCTACAGTTACAAATTTCAACATAATTAACGTTATGTGTGTGGCTAAAGGTTAAGAGTAAAGCCAAAAAAAACATTTGAAACCTCTCGAGAATATTAATTTCATGTAACCTGAATTGGTACAAAAAATAAACGGGGACATGAATGAGGATTTGATTATGATTTAAGGGTGAAAGGAGGTGAACTTTTGGGGGTAAAAATGATTTCTCACGATTTGCAGCGAAAATTAACCTCCTACTAAAAAAAGTTAACGAAAAAAGTTGTTGGCAAAAAAAAAGATGAACAACTTTTGTATTTGAGATTTTTCCACATAACCTCAAAGGACCCCGCACTATCCTTATGGAAAATGGCTTTCCATTAAATTCCCTGAATTTTTGGTATGATGTAGATTTTGACTTCCTCGTCAAAATTGTCCATGAGCACAAAAAAATCGTTGTACTAGTCTTCGAGATACAGGGTGTCAAAGATGAAAAGTGAAGCTTTCTGCTCAGAATTTTTAATAATTCCAAGAATTGACACAATAACGCCTATTAATTCTGGGAATATCATGCCTCTATTATGGTACAATGTCACCTTGATCTCATTTTCATTACACTTTTTCGTTCTCTGCTCTACAACAGCGGGAACAGAGAAAAATACAGTTGGCACAATTTTATACCAACCAGTGTGAGTGTTCTGATGAGAATTAAATATTCAATTTAGCCTGAATAAACTCCCTCAATCTCGATCGAAGTTAATTGAATTTATGTTTTTTCATACAATGTGGTTCGGAAATAGGGGTACGTCAAATCCTCGTTTCTTAGTTCAGATAGCTGAGAGCATGTCATATACAGTGAGTCTGCTTAAGTTGGTTACATATGGAAAACTTTTTTAATACCGATTTTACGAAAAAAAAATGCATGGTCTAAAACCCAAGATGCAACAATCAGATATCGAATTCTATCAATCTCATATAAGGTAGGTATGTCAAAATATATGAATTTTACTCAAGAGTAAAGTAACTTTATATTTCACATTATCGAAAATTGTTATTGTGAAAAGTTGTTCGGAATTAAAAATCACGTTCAAATATGCAGTTGCATTGATTTTAAGTATTTTTTTTTCTCGAAATATCTCCACAATATCAACGAAAATTTGACTGTAATTACTGTACGTGTAATCTAGGATGCTCCGACAAATAATGTTTGACAATGACATTCAAAATATCAGTTGTATTTAGCGTTGGTACAAGGTATTATAAAATTTGGAAGATATACCAGCAATATTAAGTACTGAAGATAAAATTGAATTTGTGTTAATTGTGGGCGAGAATTATAAAACTTATCGTGAAGCTGCTGAAATTTTTAGTAACCGATACCCAGAGAAAAATCTTTCTGTCACAGTAAGGAAATTCTTAACAAAATTTAAGACTTCTGGATTTGTAAAACATATATTCAGCAATAAACGCCAACAACGGATTGCCAATGATAACATGGAATTTGAAGTAATGATTTCAGCTATGGTTGGAAGGGTATTGACAAAATTTCGTGACAGAACAATTTCTTGTATAGAAATAGGAGGCGGATATGTTGAGGTGTTAGTGAATTGAGGGAGCTAATAATTTTCGTTAAATTACTACTACAAAATGAATCATTATGGTATCATTAGTATAAATGAATCGCTGAAATGTTACAGACATTAACTAATTAAAATGTTATCAACTTTTCGATGTAATGATCATTCTAGGAAAATTTTGCAAAAAAAAACATTTTTCCAATTACAAAGATGTGATTGCTTTTTAAAACAAAGTTTTCAATTTCTAACAACTTTTCATTATAATAATTATCGATATTGTGAAATATAAAGTTACTTTACTCTTGAGTAAAATTCATATTTTTTGACATACCTCGTATGAGATTGATGAAGTTTGGTATCTGATAGTTGCATCTTGGGTTTTAGACCATGCAGAAATTAATAAGATGAATAACCTTGTTTTGTGGAATTATTTATAAAAAAGATTCCCATATGTAGCCAACTTAAGCAGGCTCACTGTATATCAAACATTCTTCAATGTTGAGAACGTCGCATAGTTACTTCATGTAAAAAGATACGGTCCGAGTTCCTTAGAAAAATGCTGTTTTTTTCAATGAATACCATACGAAAGAGAAATGGTTAACTTCCTTGAATTTTTGATATAATGTATGATTTGAGGAGTCCGAGATATTGTCATCAATTTCAGCATAGACCTGTTTGTCGGCTATACGAGGATGTATTGATATCTAGTTAGCCTAGACCAGTTATCTGCATAAACAAAATATTGCGTTACCATAGCAACGAACAATAACTTATTAGAAGTGTCAGTGTAAAGTTTGACGTCAAAAAAGTAAACCAGAGTTACGCAATAAATTAAAAGAAAAAATATGTTCACCGAAATTGTGAAAATAAAAAAATTGGAGTATCGAGCCATCATCGAGTACCCGTATTTGAAAGGGTTAAGAGGTAAGAAGATTTACGAATATATGCTTAATACCCTTGGTGATCAATGTCGTTCGTATGCGACCTTGAAAAATTGGACTGCAAGCTTCAAAAGAGGTAAATTTTCCATTGAAGGTGATGACCGATCGGGAAGGCCAGTTTCTGTGTCAGTCCACGAAAATATCGATGTAGTTCATGACATGAGTTTAACAGACCGTCGAATTGGGCTAAAACGGGTATCTGAAGCACTGAATATTTCATACTAACGCGTTCAACATATAGTTCACGTCAATTTGGATAATGTTTGAATGTTGAACAAAAGCGTGCAAGGGTAGTAGCATCGCGTTCGATCTGTGCTCGATTTGAAAATGATGTAGACTTCTTAAACCGAATTGTTACTATGGATGAGACTTGGGTACATTTCTACCATCCAGAAACAAAGCAATAATCGATGGAATGGCGACACTCCGGTTCTCCAAGACCTAAGAAGTTTCGTGTCCAAAAATCAGCTGGAAAAGTTCTTGCTTCAGTTTTTTTGGATTGCCAAGGAGTAATCATGATTGATTTTTATGATAAGGGTAGAACAATAACTGGAAATTACTATTCGGGAAAAAATTGAAGAGAAAAGACGCGGAAAGCTATCCAAAGTTGTTTTGTTTTTGCAAGAAACGCCCCTGCACACAAATCTCATGTTGCCATGCAAAAAATTCGTGATTTAGTGTTTGAATTACTAGAACACCCCCCTTATTCACCAGATTTGGCTCCGTACGACTATCATCTCTTTCCTCAACTGAAAAAAAGTTTAAAAGGTCATAAATTTTCTTCCAACGAGGAGGTAATAAAAGCCGTGGAGGTCTGGTTTGCAGAGCAAAAAGAAACATTTTTTTTTAAAGTTCTAGAGATGTTGCAGGTTTGCTGTAATGAATGTATCCAATTAAGAGGAGAATATGTTGAGTAATAAAATATTTTGACATTGAAATTTTGTTTGGTTCTATGGTAGGCTAAGAATTTTTCAATATGTCCTCGTAGGTATATACTTTCGAATGTACGGATTTCTTGTTAAAAATGTTCGGAATAGATTAGTGCTGTAAGCATTTCAACCGTGCGATACCTTATATACATGGTGAATAAAATAGTTTTCATTTGAAAGCCCTGTTTCCGAAGAAAGTGGAGAAGATTAAAATGCATCAGAAGCAATAACCCGCTCAAGGTTGGGACTTATTCTCCAATATTTCATCTAGTTTCATCTGAAAACGATGCGATGCTTCGATAACATGACATGTTTTTGTAAATATTTTGGGAATTAAAATGAAATTTTCTTCAAGATATTTAACTGTTCATGGAATACGACCAACGAGACAGACTGCCATAACTCGACTGTTTTTTCATGAAATCATGATACCAAGAGAATGGACAGCAGAAAAAAATCAATTCAATTATATTCCTCTCAATGTTACCTAATCATCGGAGAATACATTTGGAATATTAGGAAAACGTTTTTGGCGTATTTTCTCTATACATAGTGGAATAGGCCTACAGGAGATATCACAATAAGAAAGAACGCACCAGCAACTCCACCTTTGATGGGGTGGTGTGGAAACGAGTCAATTCATATTATTTTATATGAAAATTCAAAAAATTATATGAGATTCACTAATTTCTGATGCATTATTTCGAACCACCTGCTTAATCACATTCTTCAAGTTTTTTAATCTGTCAGTAACAGAATAACGCGTGCACTACTGAAGATTTATTATTTTTCTTCTTCAGTGCAATTCAGAGAAGTTTCTTTATTTCCATTTATTCATATTTTTTGTATGAAAATTATCCGAGTACATTTCAAGATTGATCCGTTGAAGAAATGACCACAAAACATGCATATTTACTATCGCGGACTATTTTCTAGACTATTGAGAAAAATACCTGATACCTTCACCATTAATTGTTGCTTTTCTAGGTTTTCGTCGGCTTGATTGGAAGACTCCCCTATTTTGTGGAAACCTCACATTTCACAGAAATCATATGGAATATTTCTCTATTTAAATCGAATCAGCTTTCAAATGATGTAGAGAATTAGTCCCAACCTTGAGAGGGTCATTACTTCTGATACATTTCAATTTTCTCTAGTTTCTTCGGAGACGGGCCTTTCGAATGACAATTTATTCACTATGTATATAAGGTATTGCATGATTGAAATATGTACCGCACTGATCTTTTCCAAAAATTCTTCAACAAGAAGAATTCCTCGAAAATTGCCCATTCCGGTCTCTGATAGATATATTGGGTATAAATAAAATCCCTACATTCAAAAGTATATAGCTGACAAACGAGTGCGGAGACCTATGCTAATATTGATGACATTATCTAGGACTCCTCGAACCGTACATTATACAAAAATTCGTGAAAATTAACCAATTCTTTTTCGAAATGCATGGTATTCACTGAAAAAAAAACAGCATTTTTCTAATAAACTTGGAACCTTTCTTTTTACCCGCTCTGTATACATGAAATAAATATGTGACATTTTTAACATTGAAGTCTGTTTGAAATATATATGACATGCTATCCCCTATCCCAACTAAAAATCGAGAGGTTGAAGTACGTACCCCTATTTTCGAACCACCCTGTTTAAAAAACATGAATTAAGTTAACTTCGATCGAGATTGAAGGAGTTCATTTAGGCTATTTTGAATCTTTAATTCTCATCAGAACAATCATACTGGTTGGTTCAAAATTAATCGAATTGGATTTTTCTTTGTTCACCCTATTGTAGACCACAGAACGAAAAAGTGGAATGATAACGAGATCAAGGTGACATTGTACCTTCATTGAGGCATGGTATTCCCAGAATAAATAGCCATTTTGTCAATTTTCGAAATTGTTAAAAATTCTGAGCAAAAAGCTTCACTCGTCATCTAGGCCAAACAATAGAGAATTTTTTCCTAAGAAAAATACTAGTAGATAACCGACTGTGCCATCACATGAAAGACAGCCTGTAGTTATATTCAGTTATGTTTTCGACTAGCAACCGTCATTTATTAATTTGTTATAAACATTTAAATAACAAAAAACGTGTTTTTTTTTAAATTGTTCTGATCATAAAATGAAAACTAGTGAAGCAATCTGGTTGCTCCAATGGAAAGTTTTGTAGATAATTGAGATACAAACAAAATGGAATGTTTTCGACCCGATCGGATCATTAGTAACGGAGAAAAACCGGAAAATTTTACGATTTTTCAAAAAATTCATAGCTCCGCTATTTTTCAAGAAATAGGGTTGGCCCTTCTTATGACAGTATTGAATCATGTGTACTTTATGTCTGCATAAAACAGGCTCTGACGGATCATAAGTTTTGGCACAATTGCAATTTAAATTTTTGTTTGCACTATCTTGCAGCGTGTTGTAATGTTTTCCTTTCCTATCGGAATGAAATGTTACAAACCCGTTAGCTATAGTAGCCGGTGAGTCATGTGGTCGAGGTCAAGTCCTGTCAGTCAAGTATTTTCTTTGATCTGGTGTTGAGTTGAGGACGCCACTCGGGTCTAAAGAAATAATATTGAAGGGTCTAAAGTCCTGTCTGACTCGAGAAAACTAGGATAAAAAGAAATTGATGGGAGTAGTATAAAATTTCTATAAATTTATGCATCAAGTTCCATGATTTTATCTGTACGAGTTTGTAATAACTTAGTCACACTTCTATAAGTATTGAGACACACCTGGAATAAAACATCACCTTACTTAAACTCCATACTTATATTTATTTATAATACCATCACCCTGTGATTATTTATAAAAAATGTATGTACATCGAAATGACTTCATGTGGGACTTACTGTTTGGACGTTATTTGTGAATATAAAAATAAAATAATACTAGACACTAAAACCTTTTATAGAACCCTGTCGTTTCAGAGAATGTTGAAAATTAAAGAAATTATGTCGTTGGCTCTTTCAAATCAGAGTTGACATTTTGTAGTTGAGCTGAGTCGGTATACGTTGAAAATTTAAGAAATGAAATGGTTGGCTCTTTCAAATTAGATTAAACATATTAAGAATCCACTTAGTCTAGTACAAAATTAAATTAAGGTTCATATTATTCATGTAGATACCTAGGAAATTTGACCAAGCTGCCAAGTGTAGAGGTAGCTAACGTTCAGTACTGTACGTGGCTTTAAATAAAATTATATAAAGTATAAAGCATTAGCTAGCAAATTTACCAAAGGGCATTCATGAGAAATATTAAATAAATCAAAATAAACAAGCCTGTTAGTCTACGGTGCTAGACTAAGCGGAGTCCATGGGTCCCACGATGGAAGTTCATCCTCAGAATGACGACTGTAACATTCTCCTATCCCTGTGGTGAAATAAACTCCAGACTGGCGAAGGTGAGGGGGATACTAGAGTCATCGAATCGTTCCAGTTTAGAACTATGACTAAGTAGTCATGGTCATTTGCTCGAAAGGCCTCTGGGTCCCAGCCAGGAGACACCAAAAGATTGTTAATGAACAGGAGGTCCTTTTCCAGCCACTAAGAGAGACCCCCTTCAAATGGTATTGGTATGGTGCATCTTCAAAATGGATGCCTTCTTCCAAAAAAAACGCCAAATAGGTGTTCCTTCCAGGAACATTTGACCACCTCATCAAAGGGTGCAAATCCTCCCAAAAAGATAATAAGGAAGAGCTCTTCCCAGCAACCCCCGCACGGAGGATTACAAATGGCTTCCCCGGCAACAAGTCTTCAGGCAATAGCAGAAATAAGCCATTCAAATGGCCTAATAATGCAGCTAACAAAATTCTTGAAGTGCTCGACATTCGCACTCCAAAAAGCAGTTTTTGAGTCGACACCTTTCAGGTTTCCGAATGAAAAGACCAAGGAAACTTGGATGCAACAGGCCACGAGATGCTTACCGATCGGCTTTCATTCGAAAAAAAAAGGGAGACATCTATGAACATGCACCCCACATTAGTTCAATGGTGAAAGATCATTGAGAGTAAATCGTTTTCCTTTTCGGTGGTTGGCATCATTTGAATAAGAAAGATTACTATGTACAGGGTCAGCTAACAAACACTGGCTTGCCAATGCTCTATGGTTCGTGCACTAATGAACAATTAAAAAATTGCATTGGAATAACCTTTTCCGTAGGGAGTATACCTGGCAAATTAACAAAATATTTCTTCCGAAATTCATTCTAGATTTGTGTTTGGACTGGAAGTAATTGGAAGGTACCTATTTATTATTTATTAAAAATTCTATAAGAACATAAATAATTCAAAGTTATTAATTGGTGGTGCCACCTAGTTACAAGAAGCTCAAGCAGGCCGAAGGAATCTGAGAACCCTTACAGAAAACCTACTGTGATTTTTCAAACGTGACAGTGTGATAGTCCGATTTCGAATCCTAGAACAGATTTTGAAAGTAGAAGTACAGTTCCACAAAATGTATATTCTCATTTTGCGCTAAAATGCTGCGAAATGGGTGAAGAATGCTTGCAAACATGACTCAAAACGGCTGAGCTGGTAGAAGCGACCGAGTGGAAGGAGTGAGCGGGAGATGAGGGGAAGCGTATTATCACATAACCCGTTCATTAGAAGAGTTCCCCTACCACTCGGCAGCTAACGCGGGCTCGGTCGTTTTCAGTCATGTTTGCATATGCATTGTTCACCCATTTCGCACCATTGTAGCGCAAAATGAGAAAATACGTTTTGTAGTAGTATACTTCTACTTTCATAATCTGTATGAGAAATTGAAATCGGGCTATCACTAGAGCATCCAGGCACGCTGAAAGATAGTGCAAAAAAATTTTCAAATTGCCATTGGGACAAAACTGACGATCCGACAGCACCGGTTTTGGGCACACATAAACTACATATGATTTAATACTTTCAGGAGAAAGGCCAATCTTATTTCATGAAATATGGCGGAGTTATGAATTTTTCAAAAAATTACAATTTTTTTCGGCTTTTCCAGTTTTTCTCCGTTGCTAATGATCCGACCGGTTTATAATAGATCACATTTTGTTCGTATTTCAATTATCTGCAATTCTTTTCATTGGAGCTACCAGATTACTTTATCAGTTTTTACTTTATAAGCAAAACAATTTGAAAAAACACGTTTTTTGTTATTTAAATGTTTATAAGAAATTAATGAATGACAGTTGCGAGTCGAAAACATATCAGAATATAACAACGGACTGTCCCCCATGTGATGGCATAGTCGGTTTTCTACTAGTATTTTTGTTAAAAACTCACTCATTTTATGCTCTATTGCTTGGTGTTATCTGGAAAACGAGGAAGTCAAAATCTACGACATACCAAAAATTTAACAGAAAGCCATTTTCCATAACGATAGTGTGGAGTACATTTCCGGGAAATTCGGAAAAACCGTTCTAAAATGGTTTTAATTTTTTTATTTAAAAATTGTATATTTCTTTAGAAAAATGATGAAGAAAGTTGAAAATCATTGAAAATATTGAGAAAATCATGATTTAAACCACCAAGTTACATAGACCATTTTGAAGTATGCATTTCTACAATTAAAATATTCACTTATTGACCTTCGAAATACAAAAAAACAACAGATCAATTGTTGTTGGAAAGTGAGGGTATTTTTTTCGAAAACTAGTCGTCTTCTGAATTGCGAAAAGATCATGCATATTCGACACCAAAAAGACATATTTCTACAAATTTTCTTCTAAATTAAATCATTGATGAGCGAGAAAAAATTACACTGAAAAATCGGGTTTTTGCCATTTTGACAGTTCATTTGACGTTATGTCAAAAACTTTTGTGATCAAAAAGTTTTTTATCATCAACTCTTTCAGTGAACGTTTTCTGTTAAGAGGTCACGTTTCGCAAGAAGTCGCCAAAAATCCGTTTTCAAACTCTAAAATGCATCACCATTTCACCATTTTGAGTGTTTTCGTGTTCAAATATTTTTTTCCTCAAAGTTGGAACCTCAACAATCTTTTCCACCTGGTCCTTGTCTGTTACTTTTTTTCTTATATATATATATATATATATATATATATATATATATATATATATATATATATATATATATAGGCACAAATCTTTTAAGGAATCGTTGAACTAATAGTTATTTATGTAATAAGGATCATAAAGACGATCATTATGGTACAAGTTGTGAATGTTATCGGGCGAGGCGTAGCCGAGTCCGATAACACGACGTGTGCCATAATGATAGTTTATGATTCGTATAACGTACAAAGTTTTATCTGTTGGTATTTATAACGTTTTCGAAAAATTAAAACTGCATTTTTGACACGTCACAATGACAATTATTTTTAAAGAAGTAAGTATATGTGTAGTTTCAAATATTAGTAGGTGAGTGAGCTGTGCTTTGCCATTTCCTTGACAACGTCAGGTTGTAACGGCAATATTCATTTATCGATGTCAAACACAATTGTCACGTAGAATTTAATATAATTTATATAATAATGAATGATTCTGATTCTGACTCTGATTTGGAAGAAATGACGCGAAATATCGTGGACTCCTTTTTGCCGGAAAAATCACGGAGTGTATATAAAATGGTGTTTAATCGGTACGAAGAATTGTGTTCTGCTAAGAAAATCAAGAATATCACTCATGAAAAAGTATTGTTGGCTTACTTTGAATACTTATCTGAGGAAAGAAAACCATCTACTCTTTGGTCGTATTACTCGATGATAAGAAGTATTTTATCAACAAGAAAAAACGTCGATATTAGTAAGTACCTACATCAGCTGGTTGCATTACTAAAACTCAAATCAGAAAGTTACAGAGCTAAAAAAATAAAAAAAATGTACTATACAAGATGTTACAAAGTTTTTAACAGAATCAGCAGATGAATTTTTTCTTTTAAAAAAGTTGCTACGATGATTGGACTAAGTGGAGCATGCAGAAGAGAGGAATTGACAAATATGCTTCTTGAAAATGTAATAGATGAAGGTTCCGTTTTTAGAATTACTTTACCGAATACAAAAACAAAGGTAATGCGAGAATTTTTTTTAACTCCGGGGAATATCCCAGGATTAAATATGGTAGAACTTGTAAGACGATATGTGAAAATTCGACCTTGCAACACAAACCAATCTACGTTTTTTTGTCACTTATAAAAATAAGAAATGCACAAAACAAGCCGATGGAATAGACTCCTTTAGTAAAATGCCAAAAGTTATTGCCACTTTTTTGAATTTACCTCACCCTGAAGAATATACCGGACATTGTTTACGGCGATCGTTTGCTTCATTTTTGGCTGATTCTGGAGCTGATCTGTGTACCGTGAAACGCCATGGCGGATGGAAAAGCAATACTGTTGCTGATTGTTACATCGAAAATTCGAAAGAGCAAAACAAAAAATATCAGAAGCAATTTTTGGTGCCAACAACCAAAAATCATCAACTACTGATGTAAAAACTCTATTAAAATCCATTGGAATTGATATTGCAAAGTATATTAGTAAGTATATTACTAAGTACCATAATGAGCTTCCTTATGTCATCAAAATTGAGTGACATAACGTTGTAATAATGACATGCCACCAGATAAAATCATTTTTACGTTCTGCACGTGAGTCAATGTTTCAAAATAGGCTCATTCACCTGTTCCTTTATGTTATTCTTCAAGTGCTGTACTTTGTTATTTAAAATTTTTTTAAATCGTATAATGGATGCATATGGTCAATAATTGAGAATGTTCAGCAGTTTTACTGGCTGTTCAATAGCAGGAATAAACACGATATGAATGAAGTAATGAAGATAATACAAATGTTTGAAATCAAAACACTTCAAATTTTACAATGGAGCGCATGTGTCACTTCTTTAAGAACGGTGTATGAACGATCAATTCCACCGCTTAAAGTTAAAACATATAAGCTATTCAAATATCTACTAATTCATATCTGCAACAAATAAAGAGAGAATACTTGCCTATGATAAAGAAAAACGACCGCCGATCGAGATCAAACCCGTGCAATCTAATATACTTGCGCCCCAAACCTCTACCCATTATAATTACTTTCAATGCATTGAATGAAGTGTCACTAGTGTTCATCATGCAAGAATAGGTTCATTTTCACCAGGGGGAATCAAAAGTGGTTTCATTCATCGTTCTATAGTTAAAATTACAATTCTCACAACAGAACACAGGGTATTTAAATGAAGTCATCCTGAGACAATTTCGAGAAAAAAAAAACTACTGAACAGACTTCTTCTAAACTGGTAATTTATTTATTCGCCATAGTTTCACAATTTCAATAATAGACTCTTATACAAAATATTTGACAAATAGATTGGAGTTTCCTGTCAGGAGTAGTTGTTTTCTGACAGGTACTTGCTATAATAAGCCTACGTAGTAGGAGTTTATGGGAGTAAAGGGTTCATCATCGGTCGGTAACGACTGTTCGTTAGCAAACGATCTACCAAAGATTTCTGTCTTCTTCGATTGAATCTCTTAACCCGGAGATTCGGAGTGTTCTTCCTCTGCTCGCTAGGTGGAGCGGCCTAGAAACTGCTTTCATCTCGAGAACCAGAATTGACTAATCAGCGGAGTGACAACAAAATGCGTGTACTTGGGCATCGGAATTTGGATGTTTCGCCTCATCCGGCTAGCTCTACACCACAAGTACAGCTTCGTCGCAGTTGTCCAGCAACTCCGGAACTCTTCTTTGGATTAAGGCAGTCAGGAACAGCATCGTAGGAGTTGTTACGTTGTTACGAATTCTTTTGTATAGTGTTGGTGTTCCCAACGAGGTCCCATACACTATACCAGGCTTGTAGATTCCTCAAGTCCAAGGCCAGAAATACTTTTACCAACTATAGGTAATTGTGTGAGCCACCCGGGCTACCACACTTGAGAAGTACTCTCAAAACAACAACTGAGCACTTCAGTGGCTCCCGGATGACTGGTTATTCCAGCCAAAACGGGCTTCTTAAATACAAAATGTGTACATTTGTTCCGGCCAATGCCGAAGCAAAGACACTGGTGGGCGGAGCCTAACTGAGCTCCACACTTGGATATACTCCAACTTTGAAATTTTTATTTTGTATTTCTGGCCGAAGATAACACGTCCCCCCTTCAAGGAATCGCTTGGTATATTGATGGAACCTCGTTGGGTTGTCCTGAAAAGGACCTATTATTTTTTTCATACATGGGCCTTGGGCCTTTATTGGTTTCTACAAGTACCTGAAAGAAATAAAATTATTACTGCTCCTGGCTGTCTATCTTGCAGGTCTTCTTGCTTCCAACTTATCGTAGGGATTCCAGGATACTCCTTTACGAGACTTTTATGTAACTGGAATGTTACATATTTCCACATACGCTCGTTACCCAGCTTCTAAAGAGATACCTCATACCTCTTCGCCCTTGCCCACTGGCTAAGGACAACCAACCGTTGGCGAGGCAGCTTCCACTGTGTCGAATTACCCCAGCCTCCTGGCATGGGAACAACTGGTTGGTTGCGGGAATAGTACGATACCATTCGAACCCACGAAGGATATGGGTACTCAGTTCCACTGGCATAACTCGCTTCAGAATCGTCTCGAAAGTGCATCCAAGAAAACTTTCCGATAAGTACAAGTCCGGGTTACTGGAGTTTTTCGGGGCCCTGCCTCCCACTGGAGTGCAACACAAATGTATCTACAAATGCTGAGCCCCACGTTGGGCGCCATGACAACAAAATGCGTGTACTTGGGCATCGGAATTTGGATGTTTCGCCTCATCCGGCTAGCTCTACACCACAAGTACAGCTTCGTCGCAGTTGTCCAGCAACTCCGGAACTCTTCTTTGGATTAAGGCAGTCAGGAACAGCATCGTAGGAGTTGTTACGTTGTTACGAATTCTTTTGTATAGTGTTGGTGTTCCCAACGAGGTCCCATACACTATACCAGGCTTGTAGATTCCTCAAGTCCAAGGCCAGAAATACTTTTACCAACTATAGGTAATTGTGTGAGCCACCCGGGCTACCACACTTGAGAAGTACTCTCAAAACAACAACTGAGCACTTCAGTGGCTCCCGGATGACTGGTTATTCCAGCCAAAACGGGCTTCTTAAATACAAAATGTGTACATTTGTTCCGGCCAATGCCGAAGCAAAGACACTGGTGGGCGGAGCCTAACTGAGCTCCACACTTGGATATACTCCAACTTTGAAATTTTTATTTTGTATTTCTGGCCGAAGATAACAGGAGTGTGTATTGGTTTGGACGGGGAACAGATGGCTTCAGTGCTGTCTGTGTTGACCTGCGCTTGCACTGATGAGAGCCAACAACCTCGAAACTAGTCTGCAGGTGGTCACCCTGTCCAAATCAAAACATAATTCTGCTGGTTGGTCATAGAGGGCACTTGCAATTGCGTCCTCTGATGCTTTGAGGAACGTTGCACAAGTAGCTGTTAGATTTAATTCAATACCCGTCGTGGTCTTAGCCAGGGGAGTAGTTGTTTTCTGACAGGTACTTGCCATAATAAGCCTACGTGGTAGGTGTTTATGGGAGTAAAGGGTTCATCATCGGTCGGTAACGACTGTTCGTTATTATAAACACTGATTAGTGTATTTGACCCGTATACATATAGACACATTTTTGTTCAGATAAATATGAACATATACATTTCATATACACACATATACACGTAAACACATTGGATTGAAGAATGATATAGTGTTGCGCTAATAAAATAAGTAGGGTTGATGACAGTATGGCATGAAAGTATTTCAATAGTAAATGATAATAGTCAACAGTACTCAAGTCATATATGAGGTCGAATAAACATTTGAAAAATATAAGGAAATATAAGGAGTATGAATATGGACTCATTTAAACACGATATGATCTGGCTGAGTAATGTAAACAACTTAAATAATAACGAACAGTCGTTGCCGACCGATGATGTACCCTTTACTCCTATAAACGCCTACTACGTAGGCTTATTATGGCAAGTACCTGTCAGAAAACAACTACTCCCTTGGCTAAGACCACGACGGGTATTGAATTAAATCTGACAGACACTTGTGCAACGTTTTTCAAAGCATCAGAGGACGCAATTGGAAGTGCCCTTTGTAACCATCCAGCAGAATTATATTTTGATTTGGACAGGGTGACCACCTGCAGACTAGTTTCGAGGTTGTTGCCTCTCATCAGTGCAAGGGTAGGTCAACACAGACAGCACTGAAGCCATCTGTTCCCCGTCCAAATCATTACACACTCCGCTGGTTTGGTCAACTCTGGTTCACGCGGTGAATCGGTTTCTAGGCCCCTCCACCTAGCGAGCAGAGGGAGAACACTCCGAACCTCCAGGTTAAGAGATTTAGTCGAAGAAAACAGAGTTCTTGGGGAGATCGTTTAGTAACGAACAGTCGTTACCGACCGATGATGAACCCTTTACTCCCATATACACCTACTACGTAGGCTTATTATGACAGAAAACAACAACTCCCCTGGCTAAGACCACGACGGGTATTGAATTAAAAGTAACAGATACTCGTGCAACGTTCCTCAAAGTATCAGAGGACGCAGTTGCAAGTGCCCTCTATGACCAACTAGCAGAATTATGCTTTGGACAGGGTGACCACCTGCAGACTAGTTTTGAGGTTGTTGCCTCTCATCAGTGCAAGGGTAGGTCAACACAGACAATACTGAAGCCATCTGTTCCCCGTCCAAATCATTACATACTCCGCTGGTTTGGTCAACTCTGGTTCACGCGGTGGAGCGGTTTCTAGGCTGCTCCACCTAGCGAGCAGAGGAGAAACTCTACGATCTCCCAAAGAACTCTGTTTTCTTAAAATGATATTTTCTCTCTTACAGAGTATATTTTATGCGATCGAGAGTTCAACTAATCGATGTATAGAAACTCTATCTGTTTCTTAGATGGAGCATTTGACATCTTTCTTGAATGAAACAATTGTCGGAGCAAGACTGGCTTTCAGAGGTGAGTAATTGAACAGAAGGTTTGCAAGATGAATATATGTTCTCTGAACTGTTCCTTGCGGTACTCCGCACTCCTCGATCCTTTTTCCACTGATTACGTTATCGATTTTCACGCATTGCTCTCTGTCTTTATGGGAACTCTCCATGAGACTGATTGTGTTTCCTCTGAAACACATATCTTGTAAGATCGTCAACAGTTGTGAGTGGTTCACGGTGTCGAAGGCCTCAGCAAGCTCTAAGAAAACATTCAGACTTTTTACTTTTTTCTGAGGTCATCAGGAAGATGATAGCATTTTGGGTAGAAATCCCTTCTTTAAACCCATACTGGTTTTTTAAAATGAAATTATGTTTGTCAAGGTAGGAGACCATTCTTTTTTTGATATTTTTTTCTAGTGTTTTAGCTATGTTTGAAATGAGTGTAACTGATCTGTAGTTCAGAAATTCATGTTTGTTTCCTTTTTTGAAAACTGGTTTATAATTAATTAATTAAACTATTACAATAACTGTTCAAAGCAAATACCCGGAACAGTAATACAAGCGTTTGTTCTTCTCATCAAAGACTTCCGCTGCCGTTGAAAGATGCCAGGGGTGTTTTTTATCGTTTCGCAACAAGCTATGGTGCGATCTCTTAACATTTCCTCGTTTTCAATAGGGCTAGCATGATTCAGTGATTTCAGGTGTCCCCTAACAAATAATAGACAGAATTGAGGTCCGGTGACCTCGAGGGCCAATGCTTCCTATCCATCGTTGGGGATATGCTACGTCTGAGAAATTTCTTGCTACCAGAAATGAGTAGGGGCTCATACTAGAACTATGTTTTCTCCAATAAAAAATTGCTGGAGGACTCAAAAATTGTGAGGAGGAAAGACCTGACTATAGAACAACTTCAAATTATGAAAGGTGCCATACAGAAAGTTGAAAATAACGGAAAAGTTTTAACCAACTTTGGCGATGTATTTATCATATGAAATCATCAAAATACTCCCATCAGAATGCGTAACTTGGCAGATATTGAGAAATTGTGAGGAAAAATGATTGCTAAATTCGTTTTTTTTTCCTATTATTATTGCATATCAGTATTATCATATCCATAAATACTGGTACATATTATAGGTAAATTCGTGAAACATTGCATTATTCATTTAATTTGCTCATAGGAAATGTATAGATGAAACTATGTAGCCGTGCAGTTGTCACGCTCCATTTAATTTAATTTTCAGTGTTAGAAGATTGTACATTCTATGTTGAAAGAACCAGATTTTCGTTTTCATCAACAATTTGTTCACCTTCTAATTTCTACTGTCTATTTTCTGTATGATGTACAAATTGAAGATAGTTTGTTTGAATGATTGAATGAGAGGTCGTTGATTCCCTCGTTGCCGGAGGTCAGGGGAATGATATCTGATCATGACTTCGATTTGCTGATGTTATGTGAGTCATGGTTAACAAATGAAATTACTGATGATTTGCTTGTCATCTGTCATTCAGGCAGGTTCCAGAGGTGGTGGCGGTTTTACAGTTAAAAAGATGCCATACATTAGCATGATGCTGACAAATTCAGAGGCGTGCAAAGGGGGATTCTGTAATGTAGACAAATTAAAATTCTAGTTTCCTTTTTTTCTTCATTTATTACAAAGTGCATACATGCAATTAATTCCTTTTTAATGAATTCATCGGCGTACAAATAAGGATCCATATGTTTACGTACATAAGAAAACGTTATTTAAAAACCTAAAAAGAAACCCCAAATATTTATAAAACAAGAATATTAATCATATTTAGTAAGGTGTTGGCCTTCTTCTAGCCTGAATAACTGCCTGGCAATGACTTGGCATGCTCAAAATTAAGTCGTTGATTAGTTCTATGGGAACTGCCACCCAGAGGTCCAGAATCATCTCTTCCAGATCGTAAAGAGTTTCTGGCTGACGTTATCTTCGGGAAAACTCCAACTTCATCCAACTACAGAGGTGCTCACTAGGATTCAAGTCTGGATATCTGGGAGGCAATTCACTACGATTAACATTTTGGTCTTGCAGATACCTTTTTACTAATACTGCCCGATGAGGCCGATCATTATATATATTATTATATAAGAACAAAAGAACAAAATATTCGCCATGATTTCGAGCATGTGGAAGAACTTCCTGAATCAGACATTTATTCAGGTAGATTCTGCTGTTAACATTGCCTCGAAACACCACAAGAGTTGTCTTTCCATTGTGTTGAATACCGCCCCAAACTGTCAACCCACCACCGCTAAATGCAACTTGGGGACACATGTTTTCTTCTAAGAAGCGTTCTCCTCGTCTCCGTCAAGTTAACAATTGTCCGTCGGAATTATACAGGTTGAAACGACATTTATCAGCGAAGATGCCGCAATGCATGTGTTCTTCGGACCATCTTCGTCTTTTCGCCCGGAGAATATTTGTCAATAGTTGGCCTTTTCGCCGACCACGAGCATTTAATCCCTGATCATGTAGGCGCCTTCTGATAGTGTTTGCTGAAAGATTCAACTTCAGGTACGTTCGGATTCTTTTGGCGGTCCAAACACTATATCTAATTGCTCGGTTCTGACGGGGATTTGTCATTTTTCGACTACCTCCGCCGTGTCGGTAAGCAGCAGTACCGTTGTAAGATTCTCTTTGTAAAGCTCTTCCTACTGATGATTTCTTGACATCAAGTAAGTCTGCAATCTCTCTTATTGTATAATTTCTTTGCCGTAATCTTAAAATTTTCACCAAATCTGCACTGATAAGTCGTAGTATTTAGACGATAACATTAATTGATATTTGTTTTGACTTAAAATGCAATCTAATGTCAAAACCTTATTTCTTTAGTGACATTTTTATTTACATCAACATGAAGTAGGTAATAAAATTTTGACATTTAGATTGCATTATTTTTAAGTCGAGAGAAATGTTGCGACTATCCAATGCAGAATTGATAAATATATGAGTTAACAAGGTACCTACTACTGGTTACTGACACTACCAGTAGGCCTGTACATGTAAAAAGTAAAAAAAAATAATAAAACTGGAATTTTAATTTGTCTCAATTACGCCTCTGAATTTGTCAGCATCATGCTAATTGAAGGTATGGCAACTTTTCAACTGTAACGATCAATAAAACTGTTGAATTTTTTTCAGTGAAAACGAATTTTTGTTTCCAAATATCATAAACCTCTTTTTGAGCGCCACTGGTGTTTATTATCTCCAGTAGAAATATCCCTTGTTGCAGTCCAGATGGTGGCTGTTATTGTATAACTAAAAAAGGCCACATCATAAAATAAATACGGAATTTCATAAAATGGCAATATTTCCATAGCAACGCAATTTATCAAAAATATTCCACAGATATCTCGAAGTATCGGCCAAACAATTCACCCAACATAAAAAAAAATTTAGGGTTCCTCACATTTCCCAAATTATTGTTAAAAAATTTGAAATGTTTCCGGACCTAAATTATCACCCGGTACAAAGAGAACTAATTACAAAAAAAGAAACCCAAGGCCAATGACGCATAGACCAAGGATGACGCGTTCTACCACCGGTTGAAAATCCAACATCGGCCAAGAAATGTTCAAGTTATAGCTAGTCAAAATTAGGTAATTTTTTGGCTGTCTCACTTCATCTGGCAAGTAGTTTATATCTCCGAGCAATGAAAGATATAAAGAGGGCTTTTCTGTCTCTTAGAAGCAACATACCCTACGTTGTTTACAAACATCTCAGCTCGAATCATGTTGAAAAGGGCATTGTCGGATATATCCGTTTGCATTCGATGATCAGGTCGGAATTCCGTATAATATTCACTCTTAACTTGGCGATCATGTTTGTTTACGTCCGTTTACGACTTATTTATCGTCTTGTCAAATCAAACCATGAGCGTCGCAGCATGGTAATTATGGCATAAACCATATTTGACCTTTTATTGGTATTAAATAAGTTGATTTTTATTGAATTTTCTCATTTTCATCATGATTTTGAGACAAAAAATACACTATTTGTTAAAATAGAAGTGAAACAACTATGTTACTATGTAAATCGACTAAACGATTACCTATCAATTATCAGAAAAAAACTTGTTGAAATGTAGGTATACTAAAAAGTAAGTGAGTGAGTAAGTAAGCAAACTCAACTCTTCATTAACCAAATTCAAATCATATGCCACTAGCTATATCTAATGGGTACTCCGTTCATCAGAAGTTGTCGATGTTCCCATTTAAATGAAAATTTGTACACATGGAATATCACATACAGTACGATGCCAATGTATGGAATAAATTCATTATTTCTGAATATAAACATATTTTGAAAATTCCTCGAACACGTCGATTTTCTTTGTCGTTTGGCCAATTTTTGAACCTTACCCAAAATATATAGGATTATCCGCATTCGAGTAAAAACGACTTTAGTGATATTTTTAAATGGGACACCCAGTGTATTTTTCCATATTTGGTTAGGTAGCGTTATAACAAATACAGTGATACTAGGTTTAGGTTAGGAGATATGAGCAACAAACTTCTCCATATGCCCAATGAGTGCGACAGAGACTTTTGACCTTCCGAATCGTGTGGAGTTTCAGTCATACTCATTGGACAAATGAGGAAGTTTTTTGCCCATATCTCCGCAGCCGTTTGACATAATACCACCAAACCTATATATTTAGAGTGGGGTTTGAAAATTAGCCAATCGGAAAAGAACATCGATGAGTTCGAGGAATTTTCCAAAATATGTTAATATTCAGAATTAATGAATTTATTCCATACATTTGCATCGTACTGTATATCAATATGAATAATCGATCTGGAATGTTGTCAGTGACGTATCGCTTCCGGTTAAACCAGATGTGGACATAAACTTCTTTACTGTGAATGGAACACTGTAAATCATCACAGGTTTAAAATCTAATCAATGGGTTGAGTAGTATTTACAATCTCCTGAGGGAGCGTATACTCCTTCCTTACTTCGGGAGATGCCTCATTGAATTCATTCAATCCTTTCGAGAGATTCAAGAAGTTAAATAATAACTACATAAGAAATTATAGATTTTCTACAGACATACGTAATATCGATCTCTCCCTAAGCCTAACTTCACACAAGTTAAGAAATAACTTTTTGACAACTCTAAAAAAACTCCAATCATCTGCCTCAGGATATCAATAACCTGAATAAAAAAAAAAACATCAGAAAAAGAGTTAAAGAGTTAATGGCCATATCAGTACTCGTGGCGTTTTAACAATTTTCATGTTATTTACCTTTGTCACTCATTTTTGTACCTATTCATCGTAATAAAATATGTTACTCTCCACTGACAACACTCTTAGAGTGTTCTCAAAGGTATAGCCTGTGAAGGTACATGGCGGCAATTATTTGCCGTGGCGATCCGGGGTGACTCAGAAATCATTGGTAGCGCATTCACTTTTCAACTTAGGAAAATCTACAGAGTACTTCCGCAAAGTATCAAACGTCAGGATTGATATCTTGACAACACACGTGCTTTCTAACCAGGCATATGGTCGCTTATCGATACCAATACATGTGAGAACAATTTTCTCTGCACCGACCGTGTTTAATTATACATATTTTCAATTAAACATGAAACATGAGAAAATGTATTAGCACGCCACTGGTTCTACGCTTACATCCGAATATCATAACAATTAGGCAATCCAGAGACCTGTCAAATCAAAACCAATATGGCGGCTTGTTGGCACACATTGGATTTTCTCATTAGCGTCAATAGTGATAAAACTGTTAATTTTTGTTACTTCCTGTGTGTATTTGAGAGTTTCAATTATTTGTGGATTATCATTTGTGCTTTAGCTGAAGAAAAATGCCTCTTACTTGCGTTGGAATTGGCTGAGGATCTCATCATGACAGGGATAAAGTCGGATTTTACTTGGTTCCTACTCTTCTGAAACTAGGTTTTTTACAAATAAAACGACTTATCCAGGAAGCGGAGAGCCCTGTGGTTAGCTGCAATAAAGCGAGAAGACCTGACCGATTCAAAGATCAAATGTCAGAGAGTCTGTAGTAGAAATTTTATAACAGGTGAGCCTTTGGATACTTGAATCTCCACTGAAATCTAAAGTTTACAAATATTGCTTTTAGTGAATATTACTTGAATAATTCTCTTCAAGGAAATCTGCTGCTTTTGAGGATGAAACTAATCCTGATTTAGCTCCTTCTCAGAACCTGGGACATTTATCGCAGTACTTTCGTAAGAGTTATGATGAAATGAAATGAAAAGCTAGGCCGGACAATAGAAAAATCATGCATTCTGAGGTAGGTGGTATTGTTTTAGGTTTATTCTATCAAATGCCATTGAAGGGGGCCCTTATAATTATTGCTTGGCTGCCCAGTATTCTTATTTTGCATTGAACGGTTCCGCAGCTGGTTTTTGATACAGTATTTCTAAAAAACACAAGATACATCAACTACAACTTTTGGTTTATTGACAGTTTATTTGGGTTTTCATGAAAACAATAAAAACTTTTTGAAATATTTGGTTTTTTACCATAATGATGAATTGAAAGTTATTAATATCAGCTCTGTCAAAACACAAGTTATATCTATAACTACTCTCAACTCTGGTGCAAGCAATGCAAAATGTGGGTAGCCAGTCAAGGGAGAGAATACAGTTGGGGCCAGAAACAATGAGAATCATTGGATTTACTTCATGTTTGTCATTGTTCCATTGAAGATTTGCAGATTTAATAGATAAAACTTGTAGGTCCTTTTTGAATGATGTAATTTTAAAATATATTTTTTGTCAACAGAATGAAACACTTTAATGTGGACCTTGGCATTGAAGAAGATTGCCAAGAAACAGGCATTTCAACTCGGACAAAATTAACCATTATACAAAGTTACCTTTGAAACTCTCATCGAAATAACTCCAAACTTTACTGATTTGACTTGTGTAGGTATATGATTATTCCTATTTGTGGCACATGATGATTTTTATATCTCTGAATTAATGTACATTAGAATGTTCAATTTAGTTATCATTATTTATTTAAATACAATGGATTCTTTTATCAGTTTGATGAGAGTACTCTAAGTGTAATCTAAGGTATTGTTATTGAACAGAAATATTAATATAAATTGTTACCTAGGGCTCTGAAGACGATGAATAAAATTATTGAAACCATAAGTGTTTTTCAATCCATTTGGTGCACTATTGGGATGACACTGTATGAAATAAATCAAGTACATGCGAAAAAAATGTTTTTTTATTTATCGATTTGATCCCAAGAAACATGCAATATTTATATAGGGTCACCCAATATGAATATACATATGAACAGAAAAATAACAACAATGGTAGGTATAATTGTTAGATGGTGGAAATAGAGTCAAATATAAAATATTGTTTTAATTTGTCACATTTGTACCAATCGAACACATTAAAAATGGAAGCATTCTGCAACACAGTCGTCTCCATCACATTTTATCATAGGTCGTCCATCGTCAACACCATTGCAGATGCAATAGTGGATAATTTTGGAAGCACCTGCTCTCTCTAGCTGTGAAATATTTCCTCTTGATATTTGCATACTCTGCTGCATATATGGCACCAGTCATCTAAAGATTTCTCATTTGCTTTCTGAGAATGCTTGACCTGAAAAACAGTTACATTGATAAGAATTACTATGAAAATTTAGAAGCAATATGACAATTTCTTCCATATTATACATATAAACTTTTTTCAAAATACTACCTCTACCTTGTGGTGTTTTGATGATTATATAGTTAATAGTTTCCATACAGAAAGGTCAGTCACACACATAAACCTAGTTCATGTAAAAATAAGTAAGATAATGGAAGAATTTTAAACTATTGGAATGTAGACACATTCATGATATAGTTTTCATTTCTTCTTTCTTGAGCTACCTTATCTTACGTTTACATGAACTAGGCTAAACTAATAGTGGATTAGTGTAAAAAGTTGTAAATAGTCCAGAAACTTACCTGCCCAACTAAAATGTTTAGAAATCATTCTCAATATTTGTTCCCACACTCACAAGGAAGCCAGATTCAAAATATTTGTCCACTCCAAACTTTTATAAGCCTTTGGTCTGCACTTGGGTCTAAACGGAGGGACACCATCTCAATTGTATAATGCGTGAGGATCTACATTATTGATTAATATCAATTTCATTCTATATCTGTAACAAATACAATTATTATCAAAATGTAAACAAAAGATTGAGATTTATTTTCAAGCGTACCTTTCACCAACGTCTCTGTTTTTCAACATTAATGTCTTTAGGTAAACACTCTCCATTTAAATATTACTCTTCAAGAACACGAAAACTCCGAAAATAGTCAGAAATACAATATTTAATACCAAATGACTAGCAACACAATGATACTCTTATGGCGAATGCTAGTTTGTGTGCCAACAACCGCCATTTTCGGTCACGTGATTTGGATTCCCTAATAATGAAACTCCCCCTCCAAACTCGGAGTTTTACTCCTCACCTACAATCCGTAACAAAGGATAGTGATGTGGAGCTTTCATAACAAATGTGTGTTGTGATTATAGAAATTGCATCTGTATGTCTTTTATTGCTCGGAGGTTTATATTATTGGAGAAAAACTGAAGTAAATAGTATATTATTACTCAAGCGCACAAGTGAGCCTTCAATACACGCGCAACGAGTCAATGTCACCAGTGTTTAGAAGGCACTTGTCTCTTACGCTATTTTTGATGAAACGTATTGTTGACTTGGATGCTTTTTTAAAATTTCATATGATAAACCTGAGAGTTCGGCGTTGTTACCTAGCAACAAACTTTCTAGGACGGCGTGTTTCATCTTGAAGATTTCCAACACATGCAGGGATTCCGATGCAGGTATAATAAGGGAATCGATCGTTCCAAATGTCAACGCAAAAATCTTGAAGCCGACACTGTTTCCATATTTTGGTGTAAGTCACGCAACTGTTTATCTTAAGTGTAGGGATAGTTTCAGTTTTTATAATACTCTATAATTGATACTCTTGTTTACTATAAGCGTGTAATTACTAACGCTATATAAATGGAACTCTTTTTATATATGATTATTTCGTTTAGAATATTATTGCTGAAGAAACATAACTTCTTCAGAATGTATAAGATAAAGTTCTTCATAATGCTCTCACCGCTGGTTTGTGGATACAAGTTTCGTAAGTATTTTTATTATTTGCATGTGATTCTCTGTGAAAAAGTTGAAGAAGGTAACTATCTTGAAAAGTTTGACAATCCAAAGAGACGAGACTGGGAGACAGTGGATGTTCAAATCCAGAAATGACGTATTTCAAAAATGATCTTTGAATAGTGAACAATCTTTACACTATAAAAAAATTACAGGCAAATCAATGTCGTTTATTAATTACCATGTTCAAACTGCAACATATGTCTACATTGGATAGAATAGCAAAAATCCGTCAGGGTGAATGCAATGAAAAATAAAAATAGCTGAGCACTTGCAAAATACAGTTTCCAAAACTTTCCATCACATAAGCTTCAATGAACCAACAATTTTAGGAATGGAGGACAATCACCTCAAAAAGAGGTTTCAGAGATGGTTTATATCAATAATGAACTTAACAGTCTGATGTTGCAAATCTTAGTTCAATCTACAATTATATCCACAAATCAGAGTCTGATAATTTTCATAGATTCTAATTCTTCTAGTTCATATAACCCCCCGTAGATATCACATGCATAGAACATAAACGTGTCTCGTCGCACACACAGGTTGATATTGACAAGTTGTTTGACAACCGACAAGTATCAATTTAGATTCTTCCCATGCTCTGTGCTGTACAATGAAACTCTCAAACTCATTTGAAAGCGAACCACCCCTCTGAAATTGTTATTTACTATCCGATTCAAGAGTATTTTCCTCCAATGGATAGAGCATAAATAGGGTCACTTCAGTGTCATGAATACAAAATAAAATTCAATATTTTATTGTCTATGTCGAATTTACTTTATCGCTCAAAGTTCAAAAAAATTATTAGTAATTTTTATTAATAATATCTGACTACACCATTAGATTTGAAATAATTTCAAAAGGGTGTTACTGAAATTTCTTGGAAAGATGTTGAACCCTAGCGCAAATGTAGCACATTTCAAATGTATATTACGTTATGGAAATATTTTTCATAACCGTCCTGTATATCACATGTGTGAAATATTGTAATTTACAATTATACCGCTATCAGTTTGAACCGTGGACATTTCTAACTGACAGTTGTTTCTAGTATTGTCAATCTTTCTTTCAAACACGTCTCAGGTGAAGATTTTTATTGAAAAAATTAATTTTAATTAGAAGAGTCTTAAACTGATATTGGTTCAGATGAGAAGTCAGCAAATCAAAATAAGTCAGGTAAAGGACCCCACAAACTCCTTATGGAATTTGGGTCACGAAGGATTTTTTTTAAATTTCTGGTATGATGTAGTCCATGTAATTCTCAACCATTGTGCTAACCCAAAAAAATTAACAGTTTTGCTGCAAGAGTGCGTTAAATTGCTAGTGTTGCACAATATTGTGCTATTTTATAAAAAAATTCTTACCCCCTTCTTCCCCCTATTATGAAACGCAAAAAAAATTCTCTATTGCCTTCGAAAGTATCGTCAAATGTTTGAATATGCCTGAATAAGGGAAATAGCAGTTTTTTATTATAATCCCCCTCCCCATAAAAGACACAAAACGAAAACATTTCGGTGAATTTTTCTGAATTTTCAATATGATGCAGTTATTTTGAATAGAAACTGATTGGGTGACAAACCCCAAAAATTAATAGTTTTGATCATAGGGGGCGTTGAAATCAAACTTTGCTTAGAATAGACTATTCATTATAATTGACCGAAACAATATCTCTTCGTATTTTAGTTTAGATTATGCTGAACAATTGTGTAAACCCATATTTTAAAACACGAAAAAAAAATTTTCAGACACCAACTCATATTCAAATTGTTGATGTCTAATTTTTAGTTATTTTCAAGATTTTCAACAAATTAATTGATATTCAAATAACATGAACTACGCCCTAATGAGAAGTCCACTAACATTTTTTTGAAGGGAGGAAATGGTGAAATTAAACAACTGTACGATTTCCTTAATTTGAGCTGATATAAACATTTATTTTGATAAAGCATTCACAAGTAGTTGAAAATTAATTTTTTTCGTGTTTCAAAATAGGCGCTGTTGGCAAGAGGAGGGTTAAATTATTTTTTTTTTATAAAAAATTACACAATTGTTCAGCATAATCTAAACTAAAATAGGTAGAGATATTGTTTCGGCCTATAATAATGAACAGAGTCTATTCCGAGCAAGGTATGATTTCAACGCCCCCTAACATTAAAACTATCCATTTTTGGGGTTTGTCACCCAGTTAATTTCTATTCAATATAACTTGAACTGCATCATACTAAATATTCAGAAAAGTCCACTGCATTTTTTTTGTTTTGTGTCCTTTGGGAAGAGGGGGGATAGTCATAAAAAATGCTATTTCCCTTATTCAGGCATATTTAAACATTCGACGATACTTTCGCCCCTAGCAGCGAAACTGTTTATTTTTTTGGGTTGGCGCAATGGTAACATTGGTTGAGAATTACATGGACAGCATCATACCGAAAATTAAAAAAAAAATCACTGAGACCCAAATTCCATAAGGAGTCTGCGGGGTCCTTTATCGAGTTAGTGGTGATGATTATAGTTCCACAAGTACATAAACGGAGGAGTATATGGGTTATAATAATATAATTTTCATTGGTATTTTTTTCGTGTAATTTCTGTTACACCGCGCACCGATTTGAAAATATCACAAATCCTATGGAGTTGTAAAATCTTATTTGATAATTTTTTAGATTCTTGTCTTTGAAAAAAGTTAGAAGCAATCCTTGACATTTTCGTATTTTTGAAGTTCTTTTCTTCAAAAAAATTGTTTAAATCGCACAACAAATAAAAAAGATACTGGGGAGGCCTACCCTTCAATGGTTCACTGTACACTCTTTATGTACAATGGTTCACTGTACACTCTTTATGTACAATGGCTCCATACCCCTCATGAGGTAGATCCGCAAAAGCTATCTAGATCCAGTTCTTTGGTTGCATGGTTCCCAATCTATTAGTAAGTCACTCCTGCTATGCTCTGATACGCCAACGTCCCATTATCACAGTCCTTTTTCCCGCACTCCATACTTGTTCCAAACCATTTTATGTTATGGTTCTCAGGAAAAGGAAAATCCTCTCAAAGAACATCGTACATACAGTGTGTTCCAGCTAAAACTTGTCACCCTCCTGATCTCCGAATTCGTGGAAAAAATTGAAAATCGCTCAGGCCCGTCGATTTTTATGTCAAAGGGAAACACTTTCACCAAATACATCGTCATTGTGTTGTCAACCCTTTCAGCCCCAGCACCCCCTACTTCAAAGATTTAAATGTGACCAATATACTTGTGATACATTATTGTGAAGGGAATTCAATCCCAAATACATCGGTATACTGAAATTGAGGATCGATCAAGTGTTGTTGAAGTTCTAATGAAAATTAAGTATTATCAAGATATTTTAATTTTTCATTACCTAAAATGTTATTATCGTAAGAGAGGTTCACTGTGGGTACGCCGCTGTATTGAAAAATAATATGCTGTCAGAAATAATCGCTTAAATGGTGAGACAGATATTTTTATGAAAAAAAAAAATGTCTCCATGTGTTTTTATACTCGCATACTTCGTTCACCAATTTAAAACCTTTTGAAAATGGTTTATACTGTACAAGAGATAATATCCATTGTAGCTTCGTATTTTTGAAATGTGCTAGAGCTACGGCTCGAATTTTCAATGAAATTCATCCAGAAAAAACCACATCATATCAGTACGTGCTTCAATTGAAGAATGAGTTCATGGAGTCGGGATCAGTGCTGAATAAAAAACATGAACGAGAGAAGCCTATGAGAAATGAAGGGGTCTCTGTTGCAGTTGTAGGACATGAAGGGATGGAGAACATTCATTCTTTAAGACAACTTGAGACTATTTCTGGAGTTTCTAAAGGGTACATCGAATTCTGAAAGAAGCAAAATTCCATCCTTATAAAATGCAGAATGTACAAGAATTAAATCAAGATGATCCTGACAGACGTACAGAGTTTTACCTCTACAATGTGTGCTTTTCTGACGATTCTTCTTTTTATTTAAATGGACATGTGAACAGGCACAACTGCAGATACTGGAGTGACGTAAATCCCCATTGGTACAGAAAAACTCATTTACAAACTGAATGTATGGGCTGGTATTCTGGAAGACCATATTGTAGTCCATATTTTATTGATGGTAACCGCAACGGACAAACGTATCTTAAACTTTTTGATACAACTGTACCCCAGAATCACCCAGTTACTTGAAGACGATGATTGGAAGGAGAGGACCAATAGAATGGCCGGCTAGATCTCCTGATTTTTCACCATTTGACTTATTTTATGGGGTCATTTGAAATCCAAAGTTTATCTTACAAAGCCAACTTCGCTTGATGATCTACGCAGGAAAATTGTTGTGGAGTGTCGTGCAGTGACTCCAGAAATGTTGCAATGTGCGAAGTCATTTCGAGAATCGCTTACTCTTTTGTTTGGCTGAATGGTTCACATTTTGAACCTTTCTTACGAAGATAACATTTTAGGTGACGAAAAATAAAAACATCTTGATAAAACTTAGTTTTCATTGAAACTTCAACAACACTTGATCTATCCTCAAATTCAGTACACCGATGTATTTGGGATTGAATAGACCTGGATCCTGGATCCCGTACTCTCGTGGCAGCATTCGTCTCAAAAGAGCATCCGAGTTTAAAAATTCAGTGAAAGAATTCAAATTCATTCATACTTTAGTATTGAAGTATTGTATAAAATCTGTTGTGACCTGCTATAAATGTACTTGTTATGTAAAATGGTTAAATAAACTATCTATCTATCTATAAAGCCTGTATTTTGCACTTGCGAGGATTGATAACCCGCCTACGGCTCGTTATGAAAATTTCTCGCACATGCAAAAAAAGATCGCTTTGTATTCCTATTTTGGGTGAGTAAAAACTCATATAGCATATTTTCAGCTGAAACCTTTGAAAGATGCCACCTGAACGATCCTAGTTTGGATAGCTGTCTAGGTGCCACTATTGAAAACGCATTTAAGATTATTGGTGACACAGGTGAGTATTTATCCAAGATAAATTTTAACATGACAACATTTTCCTGTTCAAAGAAACTCACTGAACAGCTGCAGTGTTATGTGATGCATGGCTATAATTACACCTAATAAAGTGAAACGTAGATATCGAACATGAAGAATTTTGTTTCATTATTGTTATGTTGGGTATTTAAATGCACTATTCACGATATCAACAATAATATATATTTACGTTTGATGATTTAAAAGAAAGACAACAATTTCCAATGACATTCAGTGTTACAGTTACTCGCAATTTTACTAGTACTTTGTTGAATGTTTCTACATTATTAATAACATGCTCGATAAAAGTACCAAGCCAGGATAACTATTCACATACGATTTATATGATTCTCCAACTTCAAATGGTACAACACTCAATCAGGGTGTAATATTTATTTATTGAATACATCCAGCAGGTTCGAAAACCCAATTACAGGTGTACCTAATGTCTATTGCGAACATGATTTCATAAGTAGGTATAGGTATGGCAGAAGAATAAAAGAAAATTTGAATAACAAATATACAGGGCCATTCAAATTCGACCCCCACCATTGGGATCTCCTAAACTACAGGAGATACGTCGAAGCTTGAATTGGGGCAAAGTTGCGTATTCTGGTGCTCAACAAAATACTGTTTTGAAACTTGGAAAATTCCGGGTATTTCCGGAAATATCGGAAAAAAAAACTGAAAATCGGAATTTTCGTATTTATTTTTTTCTATCGTTATTTGACAACATAGCTCAAAACCAGAAGTTCATTTTCATTGATACTTTTTTTCAGCTACAAATTTTCACGTTCAGATTTACTATCCGACGTTACTTATGGGCGCCATATTGTTTTTTTATACAGAAAAATAGTGATTCTCATTCTGATTTCATTGATGTATAATTTGTTATGATTTGCATTTCTGAAACCACAGATATTAAAAAAAACAACTTCATCTGAGATGGTCATGACTCCATCGAGATATTTTGTTTAATAAACACTAGTTGTCAGAGCTCATTAAACATCATAAGTTTGCACAAATACTTCAGTCGAGATGTCCTCATTCTCAAATGAAGAAAAACGAGATATGATGAAACTTTATTATAAATTTGATAGGAATAGTACGAAAACAGCACAAATTTATTTTGAATTATATCCGAAAAGACAACTATAGAACATTATTCGGAATTTTGGACGAACACTTGGCTGAGTACGGTGCGTTTCAAAAACCAAGAATGAAATATGGAAGCAGAATGGAACAAAATATTAGACGTAACTAATTAGCCGAGGTTCATTCCATATTCGAAAAATTATAATTATTTTTGGTACTTTTTTAGATAAATGCAGATCCTTCCAAATAAACATATCAAGTCTCGGCAGAAATGGATGTGCCACAGACGAGCGTTTGGAGGAAATTAAATAGAAGTGGATTGAAATGTTATAAGATACATGATTCACAAAAATTACATCCAGGGGATCCTGAGAGAAGGATGGAATTTTGTAGCTGGCTCTCGAATAGGGTAAACCCTACAAACTTCTTGAAAAACATTATTTGAACCGACGAAAGTACTTTTTCGAACTGTGGTGTTTTTAATAGAAATAATGAGCACATTTGGAGTGAAAATAATCCACGACACTTCAGAGAAGTCAGACCACAAGTTCGGTTTTGTTGAATGTGTGGGCTGGAATTTACGACGACCGAATACTTGGACCTCATTTCTTCTCTAATACTTTGAACGAGGAAACCTATCTTCGGTTCTTAAGAAACGAATTCGAAGAATATATGGATACGTGTCCCCTTGTTAATTATAACAGCTGCTGGTTTCAGCTTGACGGGGATCCTCCACACAATAAAAAAGCAGTTTGGCGAATATTTACACCAAAGATTTCCTAATAGGTGGTTAGGAAATTCTGGACCAGTGAGGTGGCCGGCAAGGTCACCTGACCTTACAGTTTTGGATACTCTCTTGTGGGGCACTTTAAAGAACAGAATCTATGGAGAGCAAGAATATGACACAGTAGATGAACTTAGAGACAATATCATCACGCAATTCAGGTCTACCAGAAGAAGGGATATTGTTAGGGCTGTTCTTGATTTGAGACGACGAGCTCGGTTATGCATTCAAGAGGAAGGCAATCATTTCGAACACATGTTGTATCTAATACTTTTTGTGCATTTTTTACAAGCTCATGATTTCATTATTGTTTTTTCAAACGCACCGTACTCAGCCAAGTGTTTTCCCAAAATTCCGAATAATGTTCTATCCGGCTGTTGTCTTTCCGGATATAATTCAAAATAAATTTGTGCCGTTTTCGTACTATTCCTATCAAATTTATAATAAAGTTTCATCATATCTCGTTTTTCTTCATTTGAGAATGAGGACATCTCGACTGAAGTATTTGTGCAAACTTATGATATTTAATGAGTTCTGACAAATAGTGTTTATTAAACAAAATATTTTGATGGAGTCATGACCATCACAGATGAAGTTGTTTTTTTTTTTAATATCTGTGGTTTCAGAAGTGCAAATCATAACAAATTATACATCAATGAAATCAGAATGAGAATCACTATTTTTCTGCATAAAAAAAACAATATGGCGACCATAACAGAAAAAAAAGTTGATGATGAATGCCAGAAGACGAAACGTCGGATAGTAAATCTGAACATGAAAACGTGTAGCTGAAAAAAAGTATCAATGAAAATGTACTTTTGGATTTGAGCTTTGTTGTCAAATGACGATAGAAAAAAATAAGAATGAAAATGCCGATTTTCAGTTTTTTCCAGATATTTCCGGAAATACTCGGAATTTTCCAAGTTTCAAAACAGTATTTTGTTATGCACCAGAATACGCAACTTTGCCCCAATTTAAGCTTCGACGTATCTCCTGTAGTTTAGGAGATCCCAATGGTGGGGGTCGAATTTGAATTGCCCTGTAGAACATAAAACTGTATCTGTACCATTAGTTGGATAATAGGTGATGTATTGTGTGTTTGAAATGTGACAGGTTAGAAAAGAAAAAGTCCACGTTGCTTGGGTCTATTATAACTTCGACACATTTTTGTGTTCTTTCTATAATCTAAGGTTGAGATGGGACAGTGAAAATGATGAAGCGTATGCGGAATCCCGTTGAATAAAAGTAGAGATCTCGATGTCACACGTGGAACATTGAAGTTGAGAAAGGATAGTAAGGTTGACGAATCTATTAAGTTGTTGACAATTTTATAAAGCAGAATTTTAAAAATTTCTTCTGAATACTTTTATTTAATAATTGATGTGAATTTATGCAGTGTGTCATGTCATTAATAAACAGGAGGAATAAGTCCTAAGTTAGAACCCTGAGGTACACCTGAAGTAGCAATGAATGATTTTACTCCTTCATATTCAACAAATATATTTCTATTTGATAAGTAAGATTTTAAAACCGAGATTTCAACCGAGAGGTTGCAGGTTTGATTCCCAGACACTACGATCTTTTTTAATTTCCAGATGTGAAAGTCTGAATGATTGAGGCTCGTGTCGGCTGGAAATTATTCCCCACGATTCACTATTGCATTAAAAATTAACAGTGCTGCTCCTAAGGTGGCGTATGGAGTTAGTAACAAGGCCTATCCAGAACACATGGCTAATGACCATAGCTGTCGATGCCAAAACACCAAGGGAAAAAAATTCGCCGGTAATTTGTAATGTCGGTCTGTTTTCCAGCTTTGAATACCGGCCACACTCGGAAAATTTTCCATAGCGGGAGGAAAGTTTTAGTTTTGATAATTATGTTGAAGATAATGTGAATAGGTTCCATATGTAGATCAATATGGTCTTTTATTTTTCATTTGTCCATTACCCAGGGCGTTATGGAGGGCATTATGAATCATGATAATTATTATGAACACAATCGTTTTTAGTTTCCTCCACTAACAAGCTTGTCAAGTCTTACAAAAATAGAGCGTCATTTTATTAAATAAACAACCCTCGGTAATCTCTTCAATGTTCCCATGGCAATTACATAGAATCTAACTTGTGCTCAGTTGCCGACCAGAACGCAGTAAATACTATGGGAAGAAATTAATGAAGTAAACAACGTCGTTTGAGATAATTTTTTCGTGAAAAATAAAATCTTTTATGCACCACGAGCGTTACTAGATCCTAACGCCCATTGGACAACATCCATCCCTCGGGCCAAAGGCGCTCGGGTGAATGTTACCCTCCGGGCGTAAGGATCTATATAACGTACTTGGTACATAAATAGCTATTACGTATCACAGGAATGGAAGCAATAACTTGGATGGAGTATGTAAAATTCATCAATTTATTAACAACGTGTGTGAAACATGTACGTGAGACTTTCAAACTGCGATTTAAACGGTGATGGCTATTTGCTATTGATCTGATAGACCAGCAGATATCGACAAGATTTTTCAAAAATTCAACAGTAAATACAAACTTCTTTAAATTTCATTGTAATGAAGAGTTCGTTCAGTTCATATCAAGTCTGAACGGAAGATGTTGAAAATTAGGATTGAAAAATAACTGCAAACTCGAAGAAATGTTTTAGGTAAAATGAGTATTGAAATTTTTACAAAACGTCTGAATAATGGTTGAAAATACAGTTGTCCTAACGTACGATGTTTTTATCAATTTGCAACCTCGTCTGCGATATGGAAGTTTAGAATAATATATTATGTACTGTACTCTAAAGTTCTGCAAACTTCCGAAGATTTCAAAAATAGCAGTTTACATCTTATGATAAATTTGCAACCATTCAAACAAATTGCAGATGTTCATTTTATTGAATCGCAGATTTCAGTTTTAGTCAACCAGTTCAAAACGTAACAGATAAACACGATGGATAATCACGTATTTAACTGGACCACTGTAGAATGATCCCTTCGTATAGTTCCGATTTGAGCAATATGTTATGTTTCTACCGCAGCAGCAATATTCACAGCTATATTTCAAAATTATTATTCCGAATCATATTGGCAGAATATAAAACAAAGAGCATTTTTGTTATTTTTAACGTAGAGGAGGCCACCACGCTCTATCTATTGCGCCACGGAAAATAGTAGTAACTATATCTGATACCTGCAATTTGCAGAACATTAGTAATCATTTCAACAGTGGTAAAAATCTGAAAAATAAATATTGGTGTATAATTAACGTTCCATGTCTCGTATGAGGAACTTTGGTAATTATTTTAACAGTATATGACACTAAGGTAAACACGTTTAAATTTCCACAGATTTATTGTCTACGCGACATGTTTTGATACACAGTCTCTTTCTCAAGCGAATGTATTACATTCAATGTATTACATTCGCTTGAGAAAGATACTGTGTATCGAAACAAGTCGCGTAGACAATAAATCTGTGGAAATTTGAATGTGTTCACCTTAGTGTCATATACTATGAATTTTCATGAAGTAACGGCCACGCCAATCCAAAAAATATTTCAACAGTGATAAAAATCCGAAAAATGAATATTCTTGTGTAATTACCTTTCCATGTCTCGTATAAGGTTGCAAAGTTTCATATCCACTGAGACAGATATTCTCTTCATTTGCAACCATGACAAAAAACTTTTATAATTATGTCAATGCTTGTGTGTAATGAAAATGGGAGCGACGAGGAAAACAAGTTTAAAGAATAAAGATGCATTTTTCAAAAATGATTGCAATTTCTGTAATAGTATATTTCATTACGAGTTCAGAAAATAGGCGTTTTCCGTGCGTGCGCAACATGTTCCCGTAGGAGGCGAAGCCGAACACGGGAAGTCGTGCAAGCACGGAAAAAGCATTTGAAGACGAGTAATGAACGACATTTTTCATTATATCTACCTGAAAACTACAGATTGTTAAGAAACATTTATCTTTAATGCTGAAGGAACAAAAACATGTATTATTAATTTAAATATTTATGGTACAAAAAGATCTAGAAAAAGCCACAAAACAAGCGTTATTTACCCTGTTGGCAAGGAAATATTCAAACAATTTGCGATTTCTAGAGAACTCTCAACAAAATATTATTTGAATTCAACATGTTAATAGGCAGCTTTAATGACACCAGCGCACGGAAAATCCTTTTTCAGTATGCTAAATAAGCATTTAAAATGGTGTTTTCAGATAGGAAAAATGAAAAATAATTTTCAGTGCTTCTCTAATGTTCTCGAGATATACTTCGAATCGAAAAGGCATTCAACTCGTTACTGTATCTTTCAGGTTTGCCGTCCCTCAATATTCCCCCGATTGACCCAGTGGAGGTCTCAAGAATTGAAATAGGCGCAGGAACCAGCGCTGTCAATTTAGTACAAAAATATCACGATGTAAAAGTTTTTGGATTTTCAAAGATTATAGTAACTGATTCGCAGTGAGTATCTACTTTTAAATGTATAAATGTTACAAGGAATGCAAAAGTTTATGAGACAAGTTGAATTTGTGTAATACTACGGCTTTATATTTCACAACGTATTTGCTGCAGATATTAGAGCATTGGAAGAACAACGAATCTAATATTCTTTCTTCAAATAAACACCACTTCCATGAATGTATTCCTGAACTATGACTTTAGCAGTACAGACAATGATTACCTTCAATTTTTATTATGCACGACTTTATAAGGAGTCGTATACTACAGTTCTCCAGCCGGAAAATTTTGTATGTTAACACTTCAATGCTTTATATTTTCCAAACGCTCGAAAATATCGCTTTAACCGATTTCAGTTTTTCGTTCCCATCTTCAATGATACAGGATCAGGAATTGATTTAATTCATTTCGTATTTTTCGCAGATATACTTCAATATGCTCTACAGAAGTGTATAGTTCTTGGGAATGATTAAAATTTGCCAAACTATTCTGTTAAACTGAGTTTTTAAAAATGCGACGGGTAGAGCGGAAAAATCCTACGAAATAGCTATTTGTGTATTTAGAGCGCAAAGTGATCGATTGCCTCTTGACAAAGAGAGTTACCGCGCGACGCGAAGCGAAGCGCGGTAATCTTTGGAGAGCGGCAATGACACTTAGTGCTCGAAATACACACATGATTTTTTCTACATACGCAGCTCCTCAGACATAAAAACGAAAGACACTTCATTCAACATAGGCACATAATATTTCCTATGAGAGAATTTACATTCAATAGTATTCCCAAATGTATATGCCATCCAAATATCCAATAATTTACATTTCTAACAAAAGAAAAAAGAACTAGCGTAAAAAATGTCGAGTCCAGAGTTCAAACTCACGCCGAGAATGCTAAATCAATTTCGTACGAAGAATCTCTACTATCACACCACCGCAGTACCTTAGATTGCTATGAATTTCTTGTGTTCACTTTCCATCACGCAAGAATGGGTTTCTTTTCAACAAAAATTAGGGAGATCCAGCGTTTTTTCAATATTCTCGCTCTAGAGCGTGAAAGCTGTCACAAAATGACATTCGTCGGAAAACGTCAACTTACTTTGCGTTGAGATCTGAAAGCGTCAAAGCCTACTTTGGTGAGCGGTAGTAGAAAAACTATTTTTCACAACAATGATCGGAAAAACGTGACGAATCTAATAGACCATTCCAGAACACGTGACTTTGACAGGTCGGCCATATTTGCTGGAGGGCACACATATCGATTAGTTGGTGTTTAATCTTGAGCATTTCCTTCAAAAGTTTTTTTTCTGATTTTAGTTTGATAAATTTGTAACAAATATGCCTCGAAGTACTTATTATATATTCCTTAGCGGTGATATCAAGTGCCGGTACAATGAAAAAATTTGTATTATAGACAATATCGCGATCTGTACCAAAATTAACTGACATCCACTAACTTTCTACAAAATGTCAAAAACAGGAAGCTGCAGACTCATCTGGTTTACCACTTGTGGTGTAGCACATATTTTGGGTAGGAATCCTATCAGGATGCATGTTTTCCTTCAAGGCACTGGGTTTTCCTAAAATTATTTTTGAAACTCATTTTTGTACAAAAATTAACTGTTATACACTAACTAATATTCGATAAAATGTCGAGAACAGACACGCCAAGTTTTATGCTGTGATTCACCGAGGGGGGCCGTTTTAAATAGATTATTTAAATAGTCATCATGCTTCGTTAAAACTGCCCGGAAATGGAATTAAAGATACCTCATCCCTTTCTCCCCACATTCCACACTTAACAACACTACAAAACGATTAGACTACAATCCCATATAACAATTTTGGGGGGTCATTTGACCCAGGATGAAACATATTCAGAACGATGCTGCTATATGAAAAAATAACTTTAGGCACTATGCCGTCAATTCTTGGTGGTGCAAATGACTGTAATATCAATAATGATCATTTTTCATCCAAAGATGTGCTTTTCCGATAAAATATTCTTGTACGGCATTCCTCCCGTTGGTAGATTATGAAATAATAATCTCCTAGAACCTACTCCCGTACAAATATAATATGACCGGAAGCCAGAAAAAAAATTCAATTTCCGAAAATTAAAAAAAAATCCTGGATTCCGGTCCCATTATTTTTTACGGCAGTAGGTTCTAGGAGATTATTATCTCATAATCTACCAACGTGAGGAATGCCGTACAAGAATATTTTGTCGGAAGAGCATATTTTCAGATGAAAAATTACTATTATTATTATTACAGTCATTTGCACCATCAAGAATTGACGGCATAGTGCCCAAAGTTATTTTTTCATATAGCAGCATCCACTATGTTTCATCCTGGGTAAAATGACCTCCCCAAATTGTTATATGGGCTTGTAGTCTAAATGGCATATTAATACATTCAAGAACTAATTACTAATTTAAGTCCAAATATTGACCGATGTTCACAAGTTAACAACGAAAACTAAATAGAATATGTGCCCTCCAGCAAATATCAGTGACGTCATTTTGGAATGGTCTATTGAAATTTACATTTTGGAAAATACGAAATATCTCAGAAATGGGTGATATTTTCACAACTCATCAGGATATATCTTTGACCATCATCAAAAAATCTACAAAAAATGTTTTCGAAATTTTTCCGTTAAATCCGTTAGTCTGGGAAATATTTGAATAAAATGGAAAATCGATATATTGACTATACTGATGTAAAGAATGGAAATCTTAGAGTTGCTTCATATACAGCTTGACAAATCTAGCTCTGAATGTGGAATCACCACGCCTATCAATGCGCAGTAGCAGAAGAGCTCAGTACAGTCCGAAAATGATCAGTTTTATTGTATCCGTCGCATCGCGAAGTGCACTTTGAAGTTTTATTACTGAATGTACAATTATACTACTCTCTTCATCTTCCGAATAGTTTCTCATTCTCTCTAAAATCACTAAAAACTCGAAAATGAAACCAGTTATCGAAATATTTTGAATGAACAGTTTTATAGTTTTTGAACAGGTCTACAGAAAGTTCAGATGAAATTTCTCTACTTCTTTAAAAACAAATACATTCGCTGAACCGGAGGAAATGATCAGTTTAAGGTAAAAAATGACGAAAACATAAATTTTTTCATTCTACTCTCCCTCATTTCCCTCCTTCCAACATTTTTTGATTGTTCACCTCCCATTTCCTCCTCCCACACTTTTTCCGTGTGTTTCGCTCCCGAATTTTTGGTAATTCTTCCCCCTACCACCCGCCTTGAAAAAAAATTCCTATTGTATAGGATATTAGCAATGCGCAGTCCTCCGGACATCTGATGCCTTATGTCATAAGCTCATTGTGACCTACAGATTTTTTTTCCGTTTTATACGGTCTTGAAGATCGTGGTTCATGTGTATTGCTTAGTTGGGTGGCCAGCGTAGAGATGGCGCTCGCAGTTTGGAGTTATCCAATGTGCGGGTGCAATCTCAGTTTCGGTCTTGAAATGGGTTTGGTTGTCGATTCATTCTTTGCAGTCATTAGTTATTGACTGCTAGACCTACCCTATGATAAGGAGCAACATTCCGAAATCGATATGTTGGTGGTCCGAATGTTTCGATGAACATTCCCATGCAACAAGCAATTGCAGAGATATCCTTGTAGGAACTCTGCACGGAAATTTCATCAGATGTAATTTCATGTTCGTTGTGGCATTAGCCAGGAAAGTAGTTGTTTTCTGATGGGTTTTTGACCCAACTTCTCCTATTGTAAAGAATATTAGCAATAAGCAGTCCTCCGGATATCTAATGCCTAATGTCATGAGCTCATTGTGACCTACATATTTCTTTTCCTCATTTCCCCCTTCTCCCATTTTTTTCTGGTGCTCAGCGACCTGGTTTTTGATTAGATTCCTCCCTCCGCAACCCGCAAAAATATTCCAGTAGCACGCTCCCTGTTTTTGGGTTATTCCCTCTCCTCCCCAAAATAGAACGAGCGCTTCGCGTCCAGATTTTTCCTCTTCCCCAAAATTATTCGTGCGCTTTCGCGTCCGGATTTTCGGTTATTTTTCCCTATACCACTCCATCGTAATAAAACGTTTTATTAAGATTTGTTTTTCGAATTTTGTTATTTTTTGGTCAACTTAGGTTCGGTAAGGTTAGATTTGGTGATCCCCGACGTTCTAGCTTCAACCGTTTTTAAAATAGCAATTTTTTCGATCTTCGGGATGGATTTTGGTCCTACGAGCCGGATATTCCAAAAAGTGAAACCCCTCATTCAAAACTACATTCTTCTAGTTCTCGCTGTTCTAGAAATATAATTTTTCTGGTAAGGGGAAGGGTATGAGAAGGGGATGGAAGGGAAGGAAAGGGGTATGGAGGTAGCGGTCGGATGCAGTTTTTCAAATGATACCCATCCGTGAAAACTCCATCCCTCTACCTGTCTTGAAGTCGTGTACTCATATTATTGGTTACCAAATATAGTTTCCTACGCATTGAAATGGTAGTATTAAAAAAATCACTCATTAACCTATGCATGTCTGTGGTGCGACTTCTGTTCAGGAACTCAATGGTACAGGCCTCATCCTCCCAAGTATCTCCGTTCTCCCAAAAAAGTACTCATTGCTATTTTTCAATTGGTGAAAAATCATTTTCGATAGAAACCCAACGCATCCCTCCAGCTCTAACCTTTCTCGAAATAGCAATTTTTGGTCCTTCGGACCGAATTTTTGTTGGAATTTTTTAGGATTTATAGCCTCGAAGAGAAGTCCAAGCCATAGATATGTTTTCCGAGCTATTCTATTGATAACATTGTGCCTTGTTATTCATAAAGATTGTGAAGTCTTGTTGGAATGTCTTTCGAGTACTCAATACATAGTTCAGTGATATCTTTTTAGTTTGAATTTGATGGTCATGGAATTTAGTTCACTATTCTGCAACTATAACAATATAATAACTTGGCAGTTAATTGTGTGTGTGTTTGTGATGCCTATTTTAGAGGAATTCGTGATTGTGCAACCGATGATACGGACACAGATGATACCAGAAGAAAGTCTCTAAAAGTAGCAACGAGAACTTTAAACCGTAAAATACAAAAAATTGGACTACTTTAGCAAAGGAATAGAAAAATGCAATCCAAAATTTTAAATTGTTTCAAGCTGGACACACAATTTACAATAAGCAAGTCACCGCTCCACCCTGTGAGCAAATCAAGACCATATCAAAATAGAGCTGTTGACTGGTATGTTTGCAGAGATGTTTTCAGAGATGCATGTTTAACTATTAAACTCATAAACTATAATAATTCTCACCCCAATATTTATACTAGAGACTGTTTGATGTTTGAGAAACAGAAATAAAATAATAACTACATGAGAAATCATCGTTTTCCTACCAGAGAGACAGAGCTGTGCCGAGCACTGACAAAAAGTGCTTCGAGTACTAAGCACTAAGCACTCTTGAAATGTGCTCGGGAGTCTCGAGCACTAAGCACTTTTTTTCATATAGTGCACGTGATTACTAAGCACTTTCAAAAAGTTCATATTACATTCGGAAATGGTTTCACTTGGAAAACTCAAATTTGGTTGGTGAACTCAGAAAGGATTGGAGTACTCATTGAATATATTGACATTGATTTGATATCGAAAATGAAGATTTTTTGGTCGGCAATTGAATGAAATGAGTCAATACTTGCATTTGTTTTATGTCAATAGAAAGACCCATAAAAACAGTACAACTTCCAACTGATAGGGAATATCCACACAATGTCGTATGGGAGGTTATTTAGATTTCCAAAATGGGCGGCGAATAGCCAAATTGAAATATAGAGCGGCGCAAAATAGTTCCTACCTTACCAACATTCTCACTGATTTCTTAGTTCGGCAGTTTTCAGATAGAACGTACCATTGTATAGTATATTTGATTCATGTCAGAGCGTGCTGCCGTAGGAATGAAATAGGAGTGTTATTTTGTTAACCATCGGTAGACGCTAGACGAACAGAACCAGTCAGATCGAGAAAATGAAATGTTCATATTCATAAGCGTTAGATTTTTAAAATTTAATTTTTTTCTGCTCAACACTGACATAATTTTCAGTGGTTAAAATCTCAGAAAAAAGAAAATGAGTCAGCAAAATCTGTCATTATCTGACGGTCCATAATTTGAGAGTCTTTTGTGGACCACGGGCCTTCCAATCGGGGCGGGAGGCGGATCGTCACGTTCAGCGGAGTGAGGCAACTTATATATTTATTTGGTAAACTTTGTTTAAGCTAACAAATCAAATATAAAATCAAGATATATTATTGTAAAACAAATTCGCTTTTTCCTTGTAACTACTGAACGGCTGAACCGATTTTGATGAATTTTCGGTCGTTAGATTTGTCTTGATACCGCAAGTGAAACTTATTATATTAAATTTATGAAAAATCTAAATAGCGGAAATGTTTCGATCAATCTCCCTGTAAAAAAAAATCGTCGGGAAACAATTTCCCTTAGGTAGGTACTTAACAATATCCCAGTAGTCAGTTCAGTACGCACAGGGACAGAGAGGTCTGCTAAATGTATTAGGTAAAACATAATTTGAATCGGTGTCACTTTGACGACTTGTCTAGTCTAGTCTACAACTCTTCTGAAGAGCATCGTTTGCAATTGCAACCATGAAATATAATTTACTAGAACTTACCTAACTGCGCACTAAATTAACTGTAAACGCTATGAACACTTTTAACTACATTATGTCAAGACTGAGCCTTCGAACCTAGAATCTGCATAATTTAAAGACGCAATCAGTAGTTCTTGGGGGTGGGGGTGCCACTGACTACGTTTTATATTTTCAATAACATTCATAAATTTATAGCTCAGAAAAGGCTTAGTGCTTAGTCTACTACTAAGCACTAGGCCTTTTCTTAAAATGCTCGAAGCACTAAGCACTGAATCCAAAAAGTGTTCGGGAGCACAGTGCTTACAAGAGTAATGGCCGATTTCACCAACTAATTCCTAAAGTTAGGAAATACCTAAATCGAATTCAGGAATACCCAAGTGCAATTTGCGTTTTACCACACGTTAAGTAATGCTTAAGACTGATAGGAATTAACTACGTTAGGTATTTCCGAATATCACTTTCAAGCATTACTTTACGCTTGGTGAAACGCAAATTGTAATTGGGCATTCCCAAATTCGATTTAGGTATTTCCTAACTTTAGGAATTAGTTGGTGAAATCGGCGATAAGTTTTTACAATGGAGAAAAAATATTCTGGTTCATGAAATTTATTTCTCTTGATCCAGTATTGAAATTGAAAGTACAATGATTACCTGTAACACATTTTGACGCAAGTATTTAATTTTCTCTAAAGGATACAAATCAATACTCGAATAAACTGTATATCCTGTTCTTTATTTAGAAAAGTGATCTTGTTGGATTAGGAATTCAACAAATCCTATAAAATGGATCGTAATCATGTCAATAAAGAATATCCATGTTTTCAAAATGAGAGTGAGATTTTCTTCATTCAAAACAAAATCTTCCAATTCAAATATAATAAAATTTTGTTTTAGAATACTTTTTTCAGACAATCGTTATACTTCATTGCAACCAGCATATTTTTTCTGTGAGCTGAGTCAGTTTGAATAGTATATTCTGTAACAGGGTTAGAATGAAAATTCTAGGAGAGTCGAAAGGTTGGAGCGCTAGCCGAAGGCGAGCGTGAGTAACCACGAGCATCACGAATTTTCATTCTAACCGAGTAGCAGACTTATGGTCATGTTCCGATATTCCCGAACAGTACTGACCAGTAATTTTGGTCGTTCCGATTTTACTGAAATTGATTCATACACATTTTGCGCCAATTTTCATGGAACCTTGTTAGAGGCTAGGAATTTAGTGGTTGCTACTATTACAGAAATGGTCGTGTAGTCTCAGTAGCCTCTCCCCGAATTGATAATAAGTTAGGTTAGGTTAGGAAATGTTATTTAATATTTATTCAATTTATTGATACCAATATCATTACAATTACCTCATCTGAAAAGATGGATGAACAAATGTATCAAGTGGTATTAGAAGACTTGCTAGTAGAGGTTGATGCCGAAACTGCCTCTAATTTTCGAGCTTTGTTTTCTCTCGCCTCTCTTGTCCATGTAGATGTATGAAAATAAATATTTCAGATCAAAATCATGCCAGGCGATATTTGCAGGTCATTATAACAAAAAATATAATACCTGTATCTTATATTCATTGCTCCGCTAGAGCTTGAGGTACTTGAGTTATCCAAATTTTCTGATGATTCAGAATCCCTATCACCTGATATTTCTTCTACAATTACTTCATTGATTGCAAACATCAATCAGTATCACATAATAGTATTGAAATAATTTTGAGCTAGTAATGTTCCCGCCTTACATTTAACAGTCTGACTTTCCGAATCGTTCTGAAATTAGATGACAGTTTCAGATTACTGTTACTGTAGGCATTCCAATATTACCTACTGTGGCCAGTACTGTTCAGTAATATCGGAACATGAGCTATACTTTCTCCACGATCAGAGATTTCAAATTAATATTTTTAATGGAAATGAATAAAAGGTAACTTGAATCACAAAACTCAATCACAGTTATATTATGTAGACACTCAATAACTCAAGGAACATCATACTTCCTATTAAATGTTACATTTGTACAGTTCTCGAAATGAAAAGCTGGTGCATTATTGGACGAATTTTTATACAATTGCGTGGTTCATAGAAGATGAACTAACAGTCGCCTAATTAAAAGTGGAAGGCATGATTAGCGGAGTATTAGATCCAGTAATTGATGAGACTTACTTATTTGCTATATTTATTCGATTCCACACCAAATTTTCTATATATCCTCCTGTCAGTTGAGAAGACTTGCCTTTTTAGTGTTTCCAGATCTGCTCCTGCATCTACTAACACAGTAGCCGATGTCCTCCAATAACAATGTATTCTTGAGGTTTCTCGAGATTTAAAAAAATGGCATTTCATTGGGGCATGTTACCAATTTATTGATACCAATTACCTGTTTCGTACAGTTTCCTCTTTGAAAATTGACAAAGGAATTATCAGAAAAGATGTCTCGTTGTCTAAAATGGCAATATTTTGTCACAATGTTGTAGAATTCTTCTGTTACGGTTTTTTAGATTCCGTATTCGAAATAATAACGCCGTTCCTAGATCTTTTATATTCGAAACTTTCAGGTTGAAAAGCTCATTTTTGCGACATGCTCCCATGACAACAATGACAAAACGACCCACAAAAAAAGGTATAACAAAAGTTATGTTGTAAAGCGTACCATTTCTAATATTTTCTGTCCTCGTGAAATAATAAAAATAGTATAAAAACACTTCTTATCAGAGAGGACTAATCCTGGACTAACCAGAACTAATTCTTTTATCGCAAAGATGCTTTAAAAATAAACTATAAAATTGAAGAAAAATTGCGTTGTCGATGTTTAAACCCACAACCTCTCGACTATTATGCCAAAGCAAATTCAAAAAGTATTCATTGGATTAAATAATTTGAGTTATTTGGAACGGTTTGGTATGACCAAATCTAGTGTCGGAGGCGCTAGGCAACACTGCTCTGTCGCTGGTGTCAGTGTGAGTAACTTTTATAGTCCCGGCGATCAGATTGCATAAAAGTGATTAAAAACTGATAAATTGTTATTGCAATGGCTCGAATCAATTTAGTTTACAAGGGGCGGTTCATTAAAGAAAGCCATTTGAAAAAAACGCAATGCATTGCAGCGATGTTGGCTGCAAAAAAAATGAAATGTCATATGATGATCGTTCTTGATTTATGCAAATGTGCAACACTTCAGAAAAAAAAATCATGAATTCCGACGAAAGTGAAATCAGGTCAAACAAAAAAGAGAGGTAAAATATACTTCGAAAACCAAAAAAATAATCACAAATTTTCTTTGACCATTTTGTTCAGAAAATCATTCCAATTCCACGACTAATCTTTTCCAAAATTCCCATATAATTATATTCTGTCGACAACATTATGGACAGGAAGGCTGCCCAATTCTCCAATTCTCGATTTTCAATTTTAGATATTTCCTGGTCTATTAATTTCGGGATATATTTCTTGTGTTTCAGCGCGTTGTTGCCATTGCTCTCAACGTGGTAATTTTCACGCTCTCAACGATCAAAACATTGCCGACTTTGGGAGCTTGTATTTCGATAATTATATGGATTAATTCTTCCAGATTTAGTTATTAGCATTGTTATCGAGTTTATTGACATGAGATAGTTTTCCATCAAATCTGTAAGATGCCTTTCTTCTGCACAGCGTGTTATTTGAAACAATGATTGCATTTGGACTATTGTGCTATGATTTGAAAGTCTTTTGGGGAGCAACTTTGAATACAATTATCTCCGATTCTAAATGTACGAAAATTCTCAAAAAATTCAGATGATATAGCCACTGTCGGGAAATGTCATACCAAATTTTCATTGTATTTGTAAGAAAACTGCTATAGCGTTCCAAATACCTTAAAAAATAAGCACGGTCTACCAACAAATAAATATATGAAACAGTAAAAATTATCGCTATACCACAGAGTATGGGGTAATGGAGGGATGGAGGGAACTCAGACTGCTTGGAGTGATGGGTCGAAATCCTGCCCGTCTGGAGTATCCAGGAGCGAGGCAGACCACCTCACACTGCCCGAGGGCAGCCCCGCGTTGTCATGTCGGTCTCTACATCTATAGCCGGTTTAGTCGTAGTAGTTGCATGTCTACCTATCTCCTCATAGTTATATAGGCTTTGTTGTTGGATTGTGTATGAGACATCAGACTATTAGTGACATTTGTGATGGGTTTTTCTTGGAGTCCCGGAAAAGCGAAGAAAAAACCTGGTGTCTATTATGCCAAAGCTATACCGTCTGAGCCATGCGGCCTCTGGTTAAACAAAGGTTTCATAAACATTATATCAAGGGACGAGTCTCAATTCTGGTGAAAGAAAATTAAACGTAGTTCACGTTAGCGTCAGTTTAAAACTAACAGATCGACAACGGTAAGGATGCCTCTGAGATGCGCAAACCATAGAAAGCGTGAGTAGATGTGCGACAAAGATCGACTACTGTTTACGGCTGGTTATCATCGGAATGTACAATCGGGAGAGAAATTTTTCTGCATCACGTAGGAACGTAGGTTCTTATCTGAATTTTCATTAATTCCTAATGAACTGTTCGAATAATATAATTGTCTGTGATCACTGAAACGTTTATGAAAATTGCATAATTTTCTCGAAGCCATAAGTGTAAATAAAGTACGACTAGAAAAAGAATGCATCGCCACACAATATCAGAAATAGGTAAATAAATACAGTATTATGATAAAGTAATGCACAAAATTCATAAAACGTACAACGATCACTTTTGATTGAAAAAAAATGCAAAAACACATCAAACTGTTTTTTTTATTTCGCATCTTTTGACATAAGTTACAAAAATAACACGTCAAAGTTGGTTTAATGGACTGTTTAGTTAATTGAAAAGTTATTATGAAACTTACGTTTATTTCGTTTTTTATTCATTTTCTCGTTTTTTTTCTTATGTGAGCCCTACTACAACTATTTTTCACTTGTGTAAAAACACAAGCTCTATCACATAATGTAATAAAAATCTTAACTTCCCATTAAAAAAAAAATTGTTGATGACGTCATAACTTTGACAACTTTGACGTGTTATTTTTGTAACTTATGTCAAAAGATGCGGAATAAAAAAAACAGTTTGACGTGTTTTTGCATTTTTTTCAAAAGTGATCGTTGTACGTTTTATGAATTTTGTGCATTACTTTATCATAACCCTATATAATGAAGATCACGAGGAACATACTTACAGAAGTTGACTAACAATATCACATGACCTCTGACCACTGCCAAATCAGCATTGTCCATGGTAACTTTTGATTTTTTGTTTCTCTTTTTATTTGGAGTTGAGAATTGTTCCATTTCACCTTTTTCAATTTTATTCATCTCTGAATTAATTTTCCTAATGCTTCTAACGCAAACTCACGTTGCGGCAGCAACTCGTTCTTGAACCTTCACAAGAGGAATACTGGTTTCACCTATCATTGCTTCTGCCTGCATAAATTTGATGACATTACTGACAATTTCCCTATTTTGTCCACTCAGAATCTTATTTCTCACTTTACTCTTTGGAGGCATTTTCAAACACAACAAACTACACTATAACCTATCTAATAATATTTCAAAACTATACACAACACAACCACAACACAAGGATTTCAAATTCAACACACAATCAGAATAACGCCACAATAATTTTATTCCGCTGACTGTACACTCACGACGTTAACTGCTTGAATAATGCAGAGTGATTGAGCTCTTGCCCCACTCCAGGGTTGTGTCTACTGCGCAACCAATTCTCGGAGGCATCCTTACGTTTGTGGACCTGTACTTTTGTTGCTAAATATATATTGCCTGGAGCATTTTGTAAAAACTGCTCAAAATTTTTAGCTGTGAAGACCTTCGATTTTTTGGCAGAGTACGTATCAGAACAACGTTTCAAGAATGCATTAAGTTTTTTATATCTTGAAATGTCCATGTCATGTTTTACGTTTATAGACCAGGATCCTATTTTCAAAAATTATCAATAACAGGTCGAATCTTCCTGAGTAGCTTCATTTTGGCAAGACGTCCAACTCTTTCCTCTACAAAAATTCTCGATAGTGGTAGCTAATAAACTGCGCAGGCGTCAATCATATCGATTTGGTGAGTGCAAGAAGTCATTGATAACAGTTAGTTTTCCAGTTGAACTTTGAGATAATTCCATAAAATACTCGAAAAAACGTGTGTCCTACAAAATGGATGGTAGGACCGATGAGTTCCCCACTCCCAGCATGTACCAATGACGTGATCATAAGAAATCATTAGTAACCAGAGGATTTTTCACCGTTGCTTGCTTATTATTTGTAAAATTGAATGGTCATATTGTCCTACAAATTGAATGGTCCTACGCTCCGAAATTGTAAATTACATGGTAAAAAAAGATAATTAGTAACTGTAGGAAAATGATAACACATGAGAGGTTAGTGTTTCCTCCAAATAAATAATACAGTGTCATACAAAAATTATTTTAAAAAACATTTATTTTGAAATTGTGGTTTAGCAAATTTAATATACTTTGATTCGTGAAGCTATGTTACTTTCAATTTATAATTGTTTGTTCAATTCAAAAATACCATAATTCACGTGGAAAGTTGATGAAAAAAGTGGTAAATTTTGTTTAGCGTTCGTAATTTTTATAAACATATTGAAAACAACAATTACAAAGCAAAACTCATGATGTGTCGCTCTCTAGCACCGAATCTGGTAATACGATCCAGTAGGGTCAATAGAGATTTTCACTCGGAATAGCTCCAGCTACAACATACCAAAAATTCAGGTATTTTCAACGAAATAATTTTTTTCAACAAATGTGTGCTGGGTCCTTTGACGATAGTTGCATACATTGTTGTTTAAAATTGATTCTTCCCTACGAACGACAGCCTTCAATAGACGAAACTTGTGCTAGTCAAGGATTAACGAATCCTTACTTTTTACGTGCTATTGCGCTTCCTCGGGCAATCAGATAAATGTCTGCAGTCGCTGGGCTTCGAACCAACGACCGGCGACCAGAGTGGATGAAAGATCGGTACTTTAACTACCTGCCCATTTGACCCTCGTAAAATATAATATCTTCTTTCGAATTGGAGACATCTGGAGACACTGTACATCCTATTTTACCGTAGAGCAGATTTTTACAAGACGATGTGGTGTGGCAGGTTTTTCAGGTTTCCCTACATCTGTAAAAGCGAATGCGCCATTATTCAAGCCGCCCCGAAGCGCAGATTGATTATTTTAATGTTTTTACTTTGTTATTGTTGTTTTCAATATATTTATGAATATTATGAACGTTAAACAAAATTTTCCACTATTTTCATAAACTTCTCACGTAAATTGGGATATTTTTGAATAGAACAAACAATTATGAATTGAAAGTAACACAACTCCACGAATGAAAGTATATTAAATTAGCTTAACCACAATTTCAAAATAATTCGTTATTTTGAATAATTTTTGTAGGACTGGCGATACATACCCGTTTTTTTTGTAGGACACTGTATTATTTAGGTGGACAGTACACAAATCTTTCAGATGTTAGCTTTGTCCTAGTTACTAGTAATTTTTTTTTACTATGGAATTGACAATTTCGAAGCGTATGACTGGGAACACCTACCATTCAATTTGTAGGAGAATATGACCATTCAATTAAACAATTATTAACCAAGCAACGGTAAAAAAAATCAGCTGGTTACTAATGATCTCTTATGACCACGTCATTGGTACATGTTGGGAGTGGGGGACTCTTTAGTCCTACCATCCATTTTGTAGAAGAAAAGTATTTTCGAGTACTTTATTGAATTATTTCGAGGTTGAACTGAAAAACTAACTGTTATTAATGACTTTTTTGCACTCATCAAATCGACATGATTGACGCCTGCTCAGTTTATTAGCTATCACTATCGAGAATTTTCGTAGAGGACGAAGTTGGGCGTCTCGACAAAATGAAGCTACTCAGGAAGATTCAGCCTATCACCAATCATTTTTGAAAATAGGCGTGAATCCTGGTCTATTATCGTTGCTTTCAGTATTGAATATATTTTCCACATTATTGAAGATTTCCATTTTTCCGATAATTCACTAAAAAATGCAATCAAAATATTTTCTGAAAAGGAATCCGTATTCTTCGTTTGTTTTCAATCCATGAAAAGTTTGTAATATTTTTCATATTCATTCTTTGATTTTTTTGGGTAAAGTTTCCAGTATATTATTTGCACTCTTTGAAATTTCAGGTGGTGTATTTTCACACTCTGATTCTGAATCACCGGATAAATTCCTGATACTTTTAATAATTTCGTATGGAAACGTGACAGCAATAATTTTTCCAGTTACTCAAATTTTGCCGCTACGATGACAATCAACTGCTTGAAAGATAATGTTATTATTGCCAACCAGTGTAAGAATATTATTCTATCACAAGAGAGAGAATGTAAATACATTCAAATTGCATGGGGGCAGAAGTGTTGAGGAATATTTCTTCAATTTCAAGAGAGATAATTCCAGCATTCTGTGATGATCGTGGAGAAAATATATTCCGGATCAGCTTCTGGCCTATTTCTGGCAATCTATGCGAGGAAGCGAATAAAGGGGAAATGGCCGCGTATTATTTTATGATACCTGACAACTGACAACTGTGGAACCGCATTGCTGTAAATCACTGGTGACATTCTAAGAGGGATTGACAATAAGAAATTTACTCTACTAGTACTTCTGGACTTCTCCAAGGCATTTAACACTCTGGACTATGCTCTATCATTGAGTGAATTCAAATCCATTGGTGCTGCTGATCACTCTTCATCTTTCTTTAAAAAATTCCTTCATGATCGAAGCCAGACTGCCAAAATAGAAAATTACTAGTTATTCTTCCAGGAAGTATCCAGTGGTGTTCTACAGGGCTCCATCCTGGGACCCCTACTATTTGCATTGTATACAAATGACTTCGAGTACTCTGTACATCATTGTGATATACATTTCTGTACCGACGACACCCAAGTGCAACTTTCGTTTTCACCAACAGAAACAGATCAAACCATAGACAAAATTAATGGGGATTCATCGACTCTTATAATATCTTCTGAAAACCATGAGCTCAAAAATAATGCAGTTGAAACATCGGTAATGCTATTCACAGAAGTCTCCTTGAAAAGCAAATCCAGATCAATGTTGAAAACCAAGTAATAAAACCTGTCAAAAACATGAAGAATCTGGGTTTATCAGTCGATGATGATCTGAGGTTCAAATCGCACATACGAAATATTCGTGGCCTGGCGTTCAGGAATCTGAAACTCATTTATGGCAACAGGAGGTACTTGCATCAGAAGGTTGAGGCCGTGCTCTGTGACTTACTAGTACTCTCCAAATTCAACTACCGTGACTCAGTTTATAGTCCATGTCTGGATGATGAGGACAAGAGGCAAAACTCATGCCTGAGATTGATATTTGGGATCAGTAGGGGATGCTACGTCTCCCATAAATTAAATGAAATAGGATGGCTCAATATGCAGCGTAGACAACTTCTCTATGTGACTTGTTTTTTCCATAAAGTAATTACTACTCGAACACCCTCACACTTATGGAAGAAAATTTCATTTCTTGAAGATGTTCATAATTTGAACATACGCTACAAGGGAACTATTACTCCACCGATTCATAGAACTAAAACCTTCAGGCGGTCTTTCTCTTATCAGATTTCACTAATTTATAATTATGGTCCAACAAACATTAAGAAATTAAATATGAATTCATTTAAAAACTCATGAAAGAATATATCATCACGGAACAAATGAATGCATGAGTCTATGGAATAGTTTTCCTTTTTTTTATGCCTATTCACAGGTAAATATAGATTTAAGGAGCCCGGCAGAATAATTATAAACATAGTAATTTTTGTTTGTTTGTTATATTTTTTAGTTACGCTTGACAATAATAACAGAGGTAACACGTATACCAATGCATATCATCATCTGATCTTCGGCGTTTTCCCTCTTATATTGTACGTATATTTGAAAAATAAGGACCTTTTATTATTATTATCATTATTTTCGTTTGGATTGTACCAGTCAGTCCTGGTCTCCAGAGCTCCGACCCATCCGGAGGGCGCGTTGGTTTCGTTTACCCCAATAATAATATTGACAGTAATAATTATTATTTTTATCATTATTTTAGGAATGTACCATTCAGGCTCTATCGCCAGAGCTCCAACCCATCCGATGGGGTAGCTGGTGTCGTTGAGGTATTAGCCAGAGAAGTAGTTGTTTTCTGTCGGACGTATGCCATACAATCTATACAAAGGTATAGTGAGTTCCTAAAGGATTGTTTTCGACTGTTTTACAGTCACTGGAACATTTATTGCTCCTTGAAACAAGTATTCAGCATATACCATTTCTCATCCGAAATGTCCTTCTGGAGCGCTCTCTAATCTGTTGCCGTGGTGGATCCTGTAAGCGATTGCAGTGTTCATCCCGGCGAACGATGACGGACACCGGGCCCCCGCGTGTATACAACCGTGATAACCTGGACTGCACTGATGAGGGACTTCATCCCGAAACCGGTCTGCTGTTGGTTCCTTGTTTGGATCAGGCGGTGTCCTGCTGTCTGTCTCTGAGAGCTCTTGCAAAGTTGTTCCTTCAAAGTAAGGATCTTTGCACATATGTCTGACAGATATAATTCAATATCTGTCGAGGTATTAGCCAGAGAAGTAGTTGTTTTCTGTCGGACATATGCCATACAATCTATACAAAGGTATAGTGAGTTCCTAAAGGATTGTTTTCGACTGTTTTACAGTCACTGGAACATATATATATATATATATATATATATATATATATATATATATATATATATATATATATATATATATTCACTAGTTGAAACTTAATTTGACACGAACCAAGGAATCCAAAAGTAGAGGTTTGTCCACAAATTGACAGGCAGCCAACAATTCGTTGTTCTGACCAACCCAAGGTTCAATCAAGTTTCTAATACGTTATGAGGAACGCAAGCAGAATCTAAGTGAAAATAGAGTATATTTCGTTTTAATTCCGAGAGTTCTAACCTTTGACAAACCTCTACTTTTGGATTCCTTGGTTCGTGTCAAATTAAGTTTCAACTAGTGACTGTAGATGTCATGAATAACTTCCTGTTATATATATATATATATATATATATATATATATATATATATATATATATTTATATATATATATAGAGTAATTACTCGTAGTACTCACTTTAGTGCCACCGGAGTAAATGCTTTGATTTATTGAAAAGAAAACTACAACATGGAGTATCAGCTTGAAGTACAAGCAAATACTCTTTTTAATCATACCGCCCAGTGTCTTCATTTCACCGATGTTATCAAAATCACATTTTCATTTCATTCATATCATGAATGTATAGCAGACCCTAAAACGAATGAAATATACGCTCTCTATCTGCTTTCTATCCGAAAAGTGCCAAACTATAGAAGAAATAAGTGAGGATGTTGTCAAAGTAGGAACTACTGCCCGCCATATGTTTGAATTTGGCTATTCGCCGACCATTATATATTTGAAATTAATCTTCCAAATAGCATTGCCTAAAGATTCATTTTCAATCGGAAGTTGCACTATTTTTATGGACATTGACTTTAAAATAAAACAGAAGCAAATATTGGTTTATTTACTTCAATTTCCGACCAAAAAAATATAAATTTTCAAAAAGGAAATCAATCTTAACATATTCAGTTGGTACTTCAATGCTTTCTAAGTTCACTTGCTGAATCTGAGATCTCCAACTGTGACCGTTTCTCAATACAACTTCAAATAAAAATACACAACATTGAACGCCCATAATCTTCACTAATTGAGATACAACGGCATGGAATTATATCCAGCAGCTCATTTATGGCATATTGTACAGTTCCTCAAGAAAGTTCATATTAAAAGTATAAATGAGAATAAAACGTAAACGAATTTCTATCGATATAACCTAGTACATCCATTTGAAATGCGGTGTATTTCCTTCATTAATACATAAATGTCCGTAAACTCTAACAAGACATGCATACCACCTCACGATAAATTATTATCGGTTCCATTTCCCTTGTTATCCCTAATGATGCAATATCGGATTGCTGAAGTATACAAATATTCATCTTTTATTTGTAGAATCGCTCAACTCATTTTGAATCAAATCAAAACATTCATGAAATGCCGGGAAAATGCTACCAGAGCCTTGATAAATATTATGGAAATAAATATAGTTGTAGTCCTTTGGCGTTGTTTATACATCCCTTGAAAAGTGATTTATATCATTCCTTCCTCTTCTCTTATGGAAGATAGCCTTCAAATTTCTTGAAATTTCAGTAATTTTCGTTCTCCTCTTCAGAAGTGTCGATTGGTCCAACATCTCATACACATTAATATGAAAAAAAATCTTTAGCCTTATAACTTGGCGACTCTTGTGCAATACAGGATTGAATTTAATAATTCGGTGCTCGTTCTTCCAATTTACAAATCTAGATTCAAACTTTTTCGTTTTCGTGGTAATCTGAAAAATTGCCCAAATACTTCAAATCAGTATAAAATCGGTACCTCCAGATATACAATGTACTGACAATTGAAAAAATATTTGAGAAAAAAGCAAAAACTGAAAATCTCTAGAAGATGAATCGTTCAAAATAATAAACCTAGTTTGGAGGGCCGAAACGATTTCGGATATGTTTTGAATGAGTATTTTTAGAAGAAAAGTATACCACAGAAAGATTTACCACTCTAATGAAAACAATCCTCAATCTATTATTTTTTTGAAGACTTCATTTTTAATCAAATTTTAGGATACTTGGGATACTTGGTTTTGTTATTACATGCCTCATAATAACTTGACCTGTATGATGTATGTATGTATAGGTATATTCGAAATTACTTTTCACTTGCAGACGTCCGAATGATTTGATATTTGACTGGTGTTCACAATTCCGGAGCCGCTTTCCAATTGTACAATGAGAAGCTCCGAGTAACTCTGAGTAACTCCTGAAGCGATCTCACAGTCCACGAAAAATCAATTTCCAAATAAATGCAATGTATTCAGTTCAGTTTAGGGGTACTAGTAGTAGTTCTTGGGGAGGCCTTTGGGGCAGCCGGGCAAGTAGGCCCTCATAGACACTTTTAGCCATCCCTTATTTTGCACTGATCTACATTCCTCCTCCTAATTCTTTTCGAAACTTCGTGACTTCCTTATGAATGTCAGTATATCCGTTTACTCCAAGTCGGTTAGTTCCTTGGAGTTTCTTAACTCCGATGATTCGAAATCTAGGCAATCCATACGCCTCACACTCGCCGAGGAAGAGAGATGAAGTTTCTTCGCCTTCTTCGCATTTGCGGCAAGTGGAGCTGTCTTTTATAACTATGAGTGATAGGTGTCTGTCTAACGTGTCATGCCCTGTTAGTATTACTATAAGCCAAGCCAAGCCGCCCCTGACTCACTAGAGCTGCCTGCAGCAAGGGTTATTCTTCCAAAGTTCATTCGTCTCTTCTTCCGTCCACACGTCAATGCCTGAATAGGTTTGGCTTCTTGCGATGCCTATTAGAGGCTACGGCCCATAGAACAGCGTTGCGGAACCAGATCTGGCAAGTCCGTCTACCACCTCGCTTCCGCGCACCCATCTGTGACCCGGGACCTATACCAGCTGAACTTCATTCGTTCCAACTTGTATTTCGAGAGCATCTCCGCATTTATGTACAAGTGCTGAGTATGGTTTAGGGTTGCAGATAGCTCTGAGCGATGCCTGACTATCCGAACATATAAAAAAAATCTCTGCTGGGGCCCTTCTTTCACCTCTTGCCCCTTAGCCACGGTTGGAATGACGAACACTCCATCTTAAAAAGTGTTGTATACCCACTGAAAGCGTAGCTTTCTCGTACATATTTGCCTTCCATGTAGATGCCTGCACCCGAATCCTGTTTGTCAGTCAGTCGCGAACCTTCCGTGTAACATTTTATGTTTTCTGTGCGAAACTCATCCGTATTTCCTTTCCATTGTTCTCTGCTCGGAAAAGTAAGAACAAACTCACTATTCCATCACAGTCTTTCTTGTGCCCTTTCACTATCAGGGCAGAAATCTCTTCCACCGCCCACTTCTCGATTTCTGCCTAAACTATCATTGCTCCTTCGTTTGCCCTGACTCCCGGGTCCCGCATCCTCAAATGGACTGCCATTGCCTTCTTCTTGATCCAGACTGTAAGCGGTGGCAGCCTCATCAGTGCCTCCAACACTTCAGTTGAAGTAGTTCTCATTGCACCCGTTATTGTCAAACAGGCTAGCCTCTGGCCCTTGCTAAGTCTTCGGCCTATTCTGCTGCTCTGTGCGCCTGGTCACCACACGACTGTTGATAATCAATCAATTAATCAAAATATACTTCATTGTCTGAAGAAATAAATCCTTATTGACAAAGCGTTACTGACCAGAAAGCGTGAAAAAATCTAGTGGGTGTATATACAAAATTTAAAATGTAAGTAAATCAGGTCAAGTAAACAAATTATAAAAAACTATTGCAACATGGTTATACTTTCTGGTATTTGAGTGAATATATACATACATTTTCAGACAGTTTAAAAACGTTGGTAGATAATACAATTATTATAGTCAATTCATATTGATAAAAAATTAAAGTTAGAACTAAAATAGGTACAATAACATACCACAGTCATATTAATATTAAAATTAATTGAAGTTCATGCTAATATGGATAAAAGTTAGGCGAATACAATGCAGATATCACAGTATCATTGATATACTCATATAAATGAAAGTTAGACTACTAGAATGTATAAAAGGGTTGACTAATAACGTAGCCTTGACACCAGTTTGATTATATCAGAAAGTAATCTTGAATGTCATGAATAACTAATTCAAAGAGACATTTTTTCATAGAAGACCTAAACAAATCATATTTTTCAATATTTCTCAATTGTGGGGTTCCTCTGGCCATCAGTGTTGTCTCTCCAGTCGCTGTCTTTGCTTTGTCAAATGCGCCTTCCACAATGAAAAACACTCATAATGTTACGTCTTTGAACATTAATATCTTCTCGATTCTTTGCAACATAGTGTGGAGAGCCGATTCAGTCGACCTGTCCCTCATTATGCATGTTGATTTCTTTGGAAGGGGCTCACCTTCAGGAGCACCTTCAACAGTGTTTTGAGCGGAAACGGTGTTAGACTGATAGGTCTGTAGTCTATCTTCTCCGCCTTGGAGATGAAGACTCCTCTCGTTGACCTCTGGACCTTTGTAACGAACCACAGCGCCCTGCTGGACCTAAATATCCTTCCTAAGATTGGAGAAAGAAGTTTCAGGCCCCTCTGTAGCATTGCGAGATTTGTGATTATGGTCCGATTGGGATGTGAGGTTTTTCGTGCTCGGAGATTATACATTTTTTGTCAAAATTGATGGATTAAAGATGGCGGACGAGTTTTCAGATTATGGTCCGATCCAAAATATATACAATAATATGTCGGAGCTAAGGTTCTGGAGTGGAATAGGATCCCTTGAGTTGATTAATTTTTCGAAGTCAGAAATCTTTTCTCAGGTAACTTATACTCAATATGCGATTTCACAATTGATAGTATCAATATTTCCGAGCAACAAAAAGGTCATAAAATTAGAACTTCCCATTGAATACTCCGCGACCAGGGGTCCGATTCTCAAATGTCTACAATCCTATGTCGCATACGAAAAAATATTTCCATCTCCTTTCAAAGCATATTCGAAAAAGGCGATGGATATATTTTGTCGCATGCGACATAGGGTAGTAGAGATTTGAGAATAGAACCCCTGGACTGCAATTGGCACTCTTCTTGCCAACAAACACTTAACTAGACTGCTCCAAATTTGTTCTCTTCCTCCAACACTTCAAGTAATCATATTCCCAGAAGACGTCTTTTGTATTTTCGTCTACCATCCCATCTTGACGCATATGTCTACGTTGTGATAACGTTCGCACCAATCTATTTCCTAATTGAATAAGCCCACAATATGTTACTACCATAATATTGTGTAAAATGGAGTGTCCGGTCCTTTCAAAGATAATTTTTTGAGTACCGCAATACTTTCCGAAGAAATCCCATGAAGAGATAACATAACAGATCTCACTAGATTTAATACTCAAATTACAGTCTTGGCCAAAATATTCAGCTTTCTCATCCTGAAGGATCATTTGATATTCAATCTCCGACCTATATTTACTCTAATATAATATATAAATAAAAAAATACATAAAACAACATTCAAGATTAACAATGAAAGGTTAAATTCAGATTACTATTCATGAGCAGGTATATATGCCTCTCTGAACACAAGGAATGTTGATGAAATTTGTAAGACACAAGATTAATTGCACATGTGCCAAGTCTCTTCGTAAGGGTGTTGTCTACAGTAAATACCGTGTAGTTTCCGCTATAGGTAGTCCCGCTGTGTTGGATAAAACATACCTATAATTAATAAAAATGAGGTGTTTAATTTTCTGTTTCACTTTACAGGGAATTTAATAGTTATATCAATTTTATCTCTGGTTCTTTCTGTAGGAGAAAATTGTTTGAAATGGATCACTAGAATTTCTGGAAAGGAGGGTATGCTTTTCTGGGCTCAATGCTCCATCACATAAGATTTTCCACACTTATAGATCTATAAAGAAGAAACATTTTCCCAAAATTTAAATTTTTAAAACATTCCGGAAAATCTTCAAATAAGTTCTTTTACAGCAGAGTTTGTGAAGTAAAAAAATTATCAAATAGACTTTTTGGCAACACAGCTCATGTGCGTATTCTGGGTTTCAATATACCTACATGTTGCTGAATCAATTAAGTACAACTAGTCAATGAAATAATTGAAAAGCAATGTTGCAACTTTGTTCTTAATAATTTTCTTATTAAACCATATCCTCCTTCATGAAACGGATTTTGAGCACTCCTGGAATCCAATTTTTTTTATGAGTTTTTGGGGTTGGAGATCGTGATTTTTCTGTTAAAATTCAGAAATTCAAGGAAGCAGACTAGTTTGGTGATTTCAGGTAGGGCTCTTTAAAAGATTGGTATTTTGGGGTAAATTTCAAGAATTCAAAATGGCAGCTACAAGAATGCTATATTTTATAATTTCATGTATAGTCATATTCTGTTCAAAATTGTTATTTAGGAGTTTGGATTAGGAACAAAAAATCTCACCCACCCCTCGAGTACCCATTCACGGGTTGACGAATCTTCTCTGCAATGCGATTCTGATCACTATTTCTCCTAATTATAAAAAAATTAACAACGATATCCATGCAAAATACCTACGATTCATGTTGATTACGTAACTGACGTTTCACCGCTAACAATCATCGAGATCGTTTATGACGTCTATTATAGTCTCGAGAATCGCGGTTAAAAAAAAAACTTTTTTGTCAGAAATATTGAACTAAATATAACAATCAACTAAAAAAAATGGAACTATGAAGTCTTTGAAACAGAGTAACTCCTAAGTAAAAATAATACCCCAACCTGAACAATGCACACTTCGCGAAGTCCTCGTACCCCGTCTATTTTGCGAATACAATGTGATAATCTATAGTCAATACAAATATAAACTGGAGTGAATAATTTCCAATTATTACGATTTTCAATATATATGCCGCCAAAGGAACAAACAAAGCCGAAACAAGTATTAGGTCTCCATGGTAAGAGTCAATGTTTCGTTTGTTTATCTTGCTATTTTGTCCCATTGGAACATTGAAGAAAAATCCACAGAGGCTTTTCCACTTCAAAGGGACATTAGCAGCGGGACTCTGTGTCATATTGAATTCCACTTCTCGACTGAACTCCATAAGGCTGGTACTCTGTGAACACAAATTATCGCCTAAAGTCGACTATTCCGGTAACCAGAAAGCAAGACGTCGAGACTTGTTTGTCGTTTTCTTTTCAATCCTACTTTTTCTTTCGATTCAATTTTATTAATGTTGTTGTCAAATATATTTGTTTTAATTTCGAAAGCAAATAGTAAAAAATAATAAATAATGAGGGTATGTTTGGCAAATGATATTCGATATAGGTAAGTAAAAAAAAAAAAACTGAAATAATAACAAGTAATTTCAATGGAATAGAAGGCAAAGCACATGGTCACGCTATGTGCCAAAATGTAAGCTACAAGCTGAACAGCTTAGGTTTTGAAGAAAACTCTGTCGAAGAATGGGGAAGGATAAGTATTCAGAAAAGTACAGTAATATTGCAGAGCCCTAATCGATTAGCACTAGAGTTTATTTATACCCACTTTTTAATTTAAACTAAGGTACCTATTATAGTGGTTGACTGGAGGTCAAAAACTATGACAGAAGCTGTGAAACTGCTGAAAGATCATCTAAAGACAGGAGGTGGAAAGCTTACCCACTGTTCTGACAAAGTATTTTCAATAGCAGTGGTTACCTCTTCTATGGCCCTCGATACATTTAGCTGAGCTATAAAAAGAGGCTTCTACCATTGTTTTTATAGTTAGTCAACCTTATGGGATTATAATTGGATCAAAATGGATGCGACATGTAGGTGGCGATTGTGAGCTCGCATCCAAGTCATGTCGTTACTTCAGTGATCTGGCCTCCAAGTCATGTCGTAACTTGATTGAAACAATGGGACAGCATTATAATCAGGGTTTTTTGAAGGAACCTGCCTTAAAATGACGTCAAATATTCATGTTTGTAACTAATCACGCTAGATGACACTCGCGTTTGCGTCCAACACCAATTATACAGGCATTGACTAACTATCTTACTTCTATATAAACAATGCTTCTACCTATTACTCTTTGATATGTCCCTGTTGCATAAAAACTTGGGACACTAAAAAATTCAATTTTTGGGGGTATAGCCATAGGGTTATTCAACTGATTCATCTGAGTCAGGATACTCTTAAAAATATATTGAGCCATAGCCTTATTTACTCTAAAGAGTACTTTAAACTTCGTATCTTCATTAAAAATGGATCTGATGCTTCTCTCATGAGTCTTCTCTCAATATTTTTTTCTTCCAGAGCTTATAAATTCAATCCATTCATAGGCAATAATAACATCACAATTTATTTAAAATCAATTGAAAAGCACAAGAAACCACCAGCCGTTAAAAATTAAAATGCCTGACAAATGACAGTAATTTTGAACACAAGAATATGAAATGTCACTAGAATATCACCAAATTTTGGCAAATGCCTTTAAATCGGATATTACGTTGCCGAAAGCACCCGATGTGGAGGCGACTAAAGCACAGAGTGCCAAATAATGTGACTGTCGCTGAGTCCCACTGCAGATACGCCATCGCAAAAAAAACATTTGATTGGAAACCAATATAGAACAGAGTTGCCGACATAGGAGTCATGAAAGCAAGTTTTTCAGTAATTTCGCTCAAACATATGCCACTGACTAGGAGATACTCGCTAAATAAATAGCCCTGACGAAGTGAAAAGTATATTTCCTGATAAAAATTAATAAAAAAAAATGGTGTATTTAAATGCAATGAAAATTATTATTTTCTTTATATCATTCGTAAAGCATATTATCTTGAATTAATGAGTTTTGAAAAACTTATCTCCCACCGCACAAATTAGCAAATTTTGAATAGAATCTGACCATAAATCATACATCTCGGGGCGGCCATCTTGAATTTTCTAATTTTTATAAAAAAGTCTAAATCTCTGACAACATAATAATACACAGGGTGTTTCGTTGGAAAGTCAATAGTTTGAGCCATTCTCGGCTTAACTAGAAATCCGAACAAAATTATCTGATACTTCAAAGTGTGGTATCATATCCATGTCAAAAAATATTCATTTAGCTAAGACCTAACAAAAAGTAAGAATTAGGTACAATATATCAGATACCTTAATGCTGAATTTAAATTAAAACTAAATTATTCTATCCCGTTCAAAAACATAACGAACACTAGAAAATCATGATAGATTAGATATTTATTGTTTTTGAGAAAACAATATTCTTGAAATTGTAAAAAAAGTGCAACTTTGATAAACTATTCGTTGATGATAAAGAAGTAGAGCTTCAAAATATTCATGGCAATAAATATGTACATTCATAACACAGATGAATACATATAGAGTTTCCCAAAAGAACCGGAACGGCCGAATATTTCAGCAACGGCTTGACATAAAGTTATGAAATTTGGTATGAGGGGGTTATTGGTAATCCCGGATCTGAAACTAATATTTCCAACGTTGCCAGATTTACAGTTTCTCCTATGGATCCCTCAACTATATTTTTTTAAATGTAATACTATTATGTTTATTTTTAGGGCATTCGATTTGTTGTGTTCAAATTTTTATGACGTTATGATATCAAATTTTAATTCCTCTAATTTCTGTTGATATGGAAATTCAACATTTCGTTAAAAAATATCACAAAATTTAAATATCTCGAGAAATCGTGACAATATGACAATGAATATCTGAAGCTGAATGGATTAAAATATTGATCTATCGTGTTAATGGCGATAAAATGAGAAGCTATCAAGAAGTTTGTGAATTATTCAATGCTTTATATCGAAAGACGAAAATTAAGAAATCAACAGTTTGCCGAACTATAAAAAGATACCAACAGACATGGAATGTAAAGACTATTCCGAAAACTGGTAGTCCTGAAACGGCCACTACAGATGAGCATAAATTGAATTTCCTATTATCTTCAGAAGAGAATCCTAAAACGTCTATAACAGAACGCAAACAAAATTTACCGGAAGATATGAGTAAATTTTCAATTCACAGGATTCTAAAGAAACAAAAAATTAAACCTTATGAACTAATGTAAACTCAAGAACTTTTGGAGATGATCCTGACCACCGTATCGAGTTTTCTGAAGTCATAATGAATAAAATTACCGATTATCCAAATTTTAAGAACAAAATATTGTTTAGTCATGAATCGACTTTTTGTTTAAATGGGCAAGTAAACAGGCACAATTGTTGGTTTTGGAGTAAAACTATCCCTCACTGGATGAAAGAATTACATTCGCAGCATCCACAGAAAATTAGAGTTTCAGCAGGGAATCTTTATCAACACAATTAGTGGACCTTTTTTATCGATGGAAACCTGACGAGTCAAAAATACTTACAACTTCTGGGAAGGAACGTGGATCTTAAATTGCAAGAGTTGCACATTGACATTCATCAAATATGGTTTTAACAAGATGGGGCACAAGAAGTTCGACAAAATTTGGACGAGGTATTCACAGAAATGTGGATTGGTCGAGGAGCACCGATAGAATGGCCATAGCACGCACCCCGGATATGACCCCTATGGATTATTTTATTGGGGACATATGAAAGAAATGGTTTAAAGAAATAGACCTCTAAGTTTAGATCATCTGAAGGAAATAATTCTATACGAATCGACTCTTATTATTCCAGAAGAGTTGAATAATACTGTAGGTAAATTGTATGGCAGGCTTGGTTATTGTTTGTCAAATAATGGCCAAAGTTTTGAAAACTCAATACGTAGAGTCTTTTATTTTCTCGTTTAGTTAACCAAGAACTGTTAATGTTCGTCTTTGGATTATTTAAACACAATTTAGTTTATTGATTACCATAATATTACAAAAAATTTGTACTACCTACGTAGTTTTGTATTATTGCCTGTTAGTGCTTTTTTATTAGTTATGATTACTATTCGATAGAGTTTGATTTGTTCCAGTTGAAAAATTTAACTTTGTGGTTTCAAATAAAAAGCACAAAATTTAAAAATGGAATTTAAATAAATACTTGAGAGGATTTAGTAGAAACAACATGTAGATTTGACAACTTTGTAAATGGTATTTTTGGATCAGACTTGTCAAAAAGTTTTAAATAAATTAATTTTTATTGTCATATCGCCACGATTTCTCGAGATATTGAAATCTTGTGATATTTTTCTAAGAAATGTTGAATTGCCATATTAACAAATATTGGGGGAATTGAAATTTGATATCATACAGTCATAATAGTTTGCACACGACAAATCAAAAGTGCTAAAAATAATCATAGCATTACATTCAAGAAAATGAAGTTGAGGGTTCCATAGGAAAAACTGTGAATCTGGCAACGCTGCAATAATCATTTTTATATCCGGCACTACTAATAACTACCGTGTACCAAATTTCATAACTTTATGTCAAGCCTTTGCTGAAATATTCGACCGTTCCGGTTCTTTTGGGAAACCCTGTATAAGCACTTTCCACACAAGAGTAGTATACCAGCAGATATTTAAAAAATGCATTTTCAATCTATCAGTAAATATACAAATATTTGTAGTTGTTTTTTTGTCTGGTATAATTGTAGGTATCTTTCCTGAACAGAATATTCTCTTTCAAACAATTCGGAAGTAATTTATTCAAAAGCATACGTACCTATAAAAAGTAAAGTGCGATATTCAATTTATTCCTTATAGACCAAGCTATAGAGGTTTTTTCCCACACAAAATAAAAGACGCAAATGGCGTATACTAATTTTTATAAGATAGTTCGTTAATAAAAACCCCAGTTTTCGCCCCAGCAAAATCGCTTTGTGGAATTTTTTAAACAAGAAATAGTGAAAAAAATTTAAACTTTTTTGGTTTTTTGGAAATATCTCAAAGATTATTCAAGGAATCGTTTTACAGTCTAGAGAACTTTTGTAGAGTTTTATAAAACCTACAAAATGGTTTTTCATACCATCGGTGTATTTTTCACTGAGAAAATCCGGAAAAACCTCGAAAAAGAGACCATTTTTCAAAAATTCATAATTTTTATAAATTTGAAGATGGATAAACAGTATTGCAGAAACTGATAGATAAAAACTTGTGGTTCAACTGTGCGCAGGATGGTTTCTGTCCCACATGTAGTTTTTACACCATCGCGTTATAAACAATTTGAGGGCAAATCTTTCTAAATGCGCCGATTTAAGGGAAATCATTTAATTCAAATTCTGTAAACGGCATATGGAAGTAGAGATCAATATCTACAATTTGTATATTTCGGATTTTCACCTGCAAGGTGGGATATGTGTTGAAAATGTCACTGAAATTTACTGTAAATGCATCAAAGTGCACCCGAAGTCGCCCGAACTCAACTCTTATTAACTTCATTTCGACTTCGGTTGACTTCGGGTGACTTCGGACTCACTTTGAAGCGTTTTGATCAACTTTCTGTGATATTTTCAACACATTTCCCATCTCTCAGGTGAAAATCCAAAATATACAAATTGTAGATATTGATCTCTACTCCAAGATGCCGTTTACAGAATTTGAATACGACGATTTCCCTTAAATCGGCGCACCTTGTAATATGTACCCTTAAATTGTTTATAACGCGATTGTGCAAAAACTACACATCGGGCAGAAAACATCTTGTGCACAGTTGAACTACATGTTATCATCTATCAGTTTCTGCAATATCGTTTGTCCAGCTTCAGATTTATAAAAATTATGAATTTTTGAAAAATGGTCTCTTTTTCGAGGTTTTCCCAGATTTTCTCAGTGAAAAAGTCACCGATCCGGTCGTATAAAAAACGATTTAGTAGGTTTTATAATTATCTACAAAAGTGCTATTGACTGTAAAACGATTCGTTCAATACTTTTTGAGATATGCGCAAAAAAACAAAAAAGTTGTAATTTTTTTCACTATTTCTTGTTTAAAAAATTCCACAAAGCGATTTTGCTGGCGCGAAAACCAGGGATTTCATTAACGAACTATCCAATAAAAAGTAGTATAGGCCGTGTGCGTCTTTTATTTTATGTGAAAAGAGCCTCTTAATTCTATCTACAGCTTGTCCTATGAAGAAACATCTTCACAAAGAACCTCGCACCATTCTTATGGAAAATGGGTCCTGGTGAAATTCTATGAATTTTTGAAATGATGTAGTTCAAGTCAAGTTGATCAAAAGTGTCTATGGGCACAACTCAATCCTATGGCTAGTTTTCGAGATACAGTGTGTAAAAGTTAGAAAGTGGTCATTTCTTTAAAGTAATATTGCTTTCAGGAAAACATCTTAAATGAAAATGTTTTGCGGGACTAATATCTGTTGCCCATAAAGCAATACTTTTGATGTGGTTTTTGATGAAAAATATTGTTGGAGACCAGCATTATTCAAAATGAAATTCTCAATCAACCCTATGAAGTGAAGATGTTACCAAACCAAGTAACACACTGAAATGGTCATCGTTTGAATATGTCAAAATTGGTAAATTCAACATTTTGTACAGGGTGAGTCAAGGAGTGGCAGTTTTTCTGCTGACATTTTGTATATTTTTATTTTATATTTTGAGCTTTAGGGATAGTTGACTACGAACCATTCAGCATACTGCTTGTCGAAAATTGATATACAGTGTGACACAAATGCTAGATGATGACAGAACTTGCGACAAGGCGTTCAGTTCGTATTGCACCCTGCAACTAAAAATTTCGTTCTAGAAATTTTCCGAATTTTTGTCATCACTCTCAGTTTGAGATCACTATCATAATGTCAAACTGTATTGGCTTTGCTATGACCAGTTTTTGAGATATAGAGGGTAATATGTTTCGAAAGGCGGCCGGCTATATATCCGTTATTACAAAAGTTGTCGAAAAAGTTGCACACAATGAAAATGTCATACAGAGTAACGTAAGAGACACTTTGGCGTTCACGTATTGCTATTTTGTCATAGTACAATTAAAGACATTGTATTCTATATTATAAAAAAAATGACATTAAAATATTTAATTGGCGGCTTAATCAACAGTTGCTAATTTTATTTGTGTTCGTACCTACCTACTGTTGTTCTTGTTTATCCATTGTTTTTTTATTGCTGTTTATTTTAATGTCCTGTGTACCATGGATTGGATCTATTGCGGAAACTATATGAAAAAGAGGCCTTCTTAATTTATCACACTGTGTATCTCAGAAGCTATGGTCATAGCAAAGCCAATACCATTTTTTAAATAGAAGTAAGATAGTTAGTCAGTGCCTGTGGAAAAGGTATTGAATCCAAACGCGAGTGCCATCTAGCGTGATTAGTTACAAACATGAATATTTGATGTCATTTTAATGCGGATTCCTTCAAAAAACACTGATTTTGATGCTTTCCCATTGATTCATTCAAGTAACGACATGACTTGGAGACCAGATCACTGAAGTAACGACATGACTTGGATGCGAGATTACTGCCGCCATCTACATGTCACATCCATTTGAATCCAACATATCTCCCATACGGTTGGCTATCTTACTTCTATATAAACAATGCCAATACTGATTAACATTATAATTAAAAGATCAATTGACTTACCTTAAGGAAGATTGCTCATAATTATATGAACATTTTCGTCGAAGAATTATAAAGGATACTACTTGTAGTCGTTCGTTTTCGACGACACTGTACGAACTTCAAATCCTAAAATAAAAAACTACCAACACGTAGTGTTTGCTATGCAACGATTTATTTATGCTCAAATATTCATTCTTTAAAGTATTGCTGGATCGTCAGGTTGGGTTACGAAGGTATAAAAAATCAGCTGCAAACCTTAGGTCATTGAACATAATAAGAAAACACACCACTAATGAGTGGTTTTTACTCTATTTCTATAAGTACAGACGCACCTACAAAGTCGTAATAAAAGCTGCCAAGGAAAATTATTACAAAAACAGAATAATTAATGCAAAAAACAAAATGCGCGAAAACTGGTCTATAATAAACAACCTAAGGGGCAAAAGTACTCATCTCCCCTCCCATATGAACATTGAACCTAACAAACTTAATGAATTTTATTGTACAGTAGCTAAAAAACTTACCCTAGACATAGTACCAACGACTGATCCCCTGCATTATCTCAAACATATATCCATATCAGATAGCTTTTACTTATATAACACAGACATGGACGAACTTAAATCGATCTTTAACCAAATGAAAAATAAAACATCTTGTGGGTTGGATGAAATATCGGTGAAAATATTACAACATTTGCCTGATGAGGCGTTGCATGTATTAGTAGAAGCAATTAACATTTCATTTATGACAGGTAAATTCCCCACTTGCTTGAAAACTGCTATTATAATTCCACTGCATAAAGGTGGTCAACTCGACGAACCCTCGAATTTTAGACCAATCGCACTACTGTCAACCCTATCGAAAATAATTGAGAAGCTAGTTAAGAAAAGACTATTATCATACTTAAATAGACATAATATACTTTCGTCCACTCAATTTGGGTTCCAATCTAATAAAAGCACCAATGATGCTATATTCAACCTGTTGAAGGCAGTTTACACAGAATTGAATGGAGGTGAAGCTGTGGGAGCGGTGTTTTGTGATTTTTCCAAAGCATTCGATTGTGTTAATCACAGAATACTGCTCCAAAAGCTGGATTGCTATGGAATCAGAGGTGTAGCTTATAACTGGCTGGAATCTTATCTCTCTAACCGAATCCAGATGGTAAAATGTAAAAATGAATTGTCGAACCCCTCAAACATCGATTGTGGTGTTCCTCAGGGCTCGGTCTTGGGACCAATTCTTTTTCTTATTTATTTAAATGATCTTAGTAAAGTCAACATTTCCGGAAACTTCACCATGTTTGCAGACGACACCACAATAATGTGGCACGGAAAAAATGTAGAACGCTTGAAAGAAAATATCGCTTCTGATTTGGAAAAAGTTAAACGATGGTGTGACTCCAACTTGCTGTGCTTCAACATTGAGAAAACAAGCATACTAACCTTCAAATTCAACTTTGACAACCTAGCTCTAGGCAACCATAGGGTAACTAACCAACCCCACACCAAATTTCTAGGTTTATACCTAGATGACAAATTGAAATTTGAAGCGCACATAAAAAAACTTAGTAAAACTTTAGCATCAGGCTGTTATGCTGTTCGAGTCATTACCAATGAACTTGGCCTCAATTCAGGCAGAATAGCGTATTTCTTACTGATTGAATCGCACATAAGATATGGCATCTCCTTCTGGGGTTACTGCTCTAACCAGTTGTTGAACTCAATATTTGTACTACAAAAGAGAGCATTGAGGTACTTTAGTAAATGTCGTTCAAGGGTTCATTGTAAGCCTCTTTTTATTGAATATCGAGTTTTGACGGTAACTTGTATATTTATTCTCGAAACAGTGTGCTTAATACATAAAACGAAATCAAAAGAGCCGAATAATAGACCCTATTATACTACCCGTCAACACAATAATATTAGTATGCCCATACCAACATCATCCTTGACAAAAAATTGCCTTATATTCGAGAGTAGGAAGATTTATAACCACCTACCTGGCCACCACAAGAACACGGTCTATGCAGCACTATTTCGGAATTCAATTAAGAACATTCTTCTGAAAAAGGCATATTACAACCTGCAGGAGTTCTTTAGTGACAACCTAAGTTAGATCATTATATATGACTAACACTGTAAACCCGTTTATTTTATTATATTTTAATTCTTCTGACTACTAAATGTATAAATTTTAATTGTTGAGTACTGTTAAAATTTTTAATGTGTTAGTAATGTTATTATGACAATCAACTAATAACATCTTACCATGTTTTGGAAGTGTTATCAGTTGTGTTTGTTTTATGTGCGTATATGTATATGTTTATATTTTTATGTATGTGTAAATAATTTTATTATTTTATTATTTATTATCAATAATTGATTCATTGATTATGTCTTTTCACAAAGCTTTGTCAACAAGAAACATTCTTAGACAATAAAGAATTTTTTGATTGATTCGATTGGGGGGGAATTTATAATTCTTCGACGAAAATGTTCATATAATTATGATCAATCTTCCTTAAGGTAAGTCAATTGATCTTTTAATTATATTTCACATTTTCGTCTCGAATTATAAAGGATACTACTTGTAGTTGTTTAAAGAATTAGACGATCCAGCTGTGGCTAAGTGTGCCTTCAGAAATGATCATTATAAGGATAATTAACTTTTATCGCATATAACATGATACATATACAGGCCGTTTCTTTTATCATGTGGTAACATTGCTTTATTCTAAACCGTAACAGATACGAAGACGATTAAATGGGAGAAAAGGTTTCTATTGTGGAGAACAGTACAATGTTCAAAGAAAATTTACAGGGAGTCTCGCCCTTCCCAAGTTATACAGGGAAAACCAAAAATGCTGTTATTTGTTTTTTACGAATAGAATTGTTATTTCTGAAAATGTAAAAAAAATTATAAGGAAAGTTTTAATGTATTCTAAATGTACTATAAAAATGTAACAATGAATCTTTGATTAAACGTTTCGTGTCAACACGGCCACCATCAACATTTCTTTTCAAATACGGACCTGTCTGTTTTAGTACAAATATTGATAAAGCGATAAAATCACAATTCAGTGGTACATCACACTTGATATTTTTATAACGTTTCATTTAAAATAACTAACATCATCAGTGACAACAATTTTTAATTACGGTCCTATCGTTAGGTCGTTTATGGATTCCACAAAACCTAACTCTCCGATATAAAAATTATCAGTGACGCTTTGAATAAATGTATCTATTAAAATTATGTTTACACTATAATAAAAGATATCTGTAGTTTCAGAGACGAACGATAGCAATTTACCTCGGAAATAAACTTACTTAAGAGTAGAAGAAATCAAACAAACAGAAAACAATTTATTTCATATTGAATTTTTGAGTGAAAATAAAACCAATACAGAAAATGAATTCTTCATGATAACCTACATTAAATGCTCGAATTGCCGACCTCTTTGTTGAATGCACATAAGTTGTCGGTCCATACAATTTCTGTGGCAATTTTCTAGCATGATGGGTGTAATGCTATCACATGCATCTCTTATTTTTTGTTTGAGATGGTCGATATCTGTACTAGTTGTCGAAAAAACATTATCCTTTATGTATCCCCAGACAAAAAAAATCTAAAGGAGTCAGGTCTGGGGATCGAGCTGGCCAGGCAATTGGTCCATTGTTTCCAATCCATTTTCTTGGGAACATTGCATCTAAATGTTCCCTTACTATTGCTGCATTATGGGTAGGGGCACCGTCTTGTTGAAAATATTGTATTTCACGGCGGATGTTCAGTGGCAATTCATCTAAGTAGCCATCAAACTCATTGGATAAAAAATGTAAATACATTCCACCATTCAAATGCTCGTCGTAAAAGAAAGGACCTAGTATGTTTGTTCCCAAAATTCCCAAACAAACATTTATTCCGAACCTTTCCTGGAAATTGGTTTCTCTATGTAAATGTTCATTTGTATTATTCCACCTATAATGGATGTTTCTGTTAAACCAACCATTGTTGGTGAATTTTGATTCGTCCGTCCATATTATTTTATTACAAATATTTCCAACTTCCCTATTTCTACGTCTCAACCACATCGCAAATCGTACTCTCCTTCCGTAATCCCTTTCATTGAGGTGATGAACTTTGCGTATCCTGTAGCATTTGTATTTGTTCTTTTTCAAAATATTTCTGGTAGATTTTACAGAAATCCCTAGTTCGTGGGCAATTTCTCGTAAAGAACAATCTTGATTACAAATATTTTTGTAACTGACCAATCCTAAATTGAAAAAAAATATTTTCGTCACTTTGTTAATCTTTATGAAGTAATATTTGCTTACCTAAAACATTTATTTGGTTCCGCATACTTCCAGTACCAATACATTTTCTAGTTTTATTTCTATCAAATGCACCACAGTCTCTAAAATTTCTTTCTAATCGTCTAAACATTTGAATGTTTGGAATACGACGATTTGGTTATAGCTCACCATACATATTTTTTGCCAAAAGAGGATTTCTATTTGATTTTGCATAAGCAAATAGCATATCAGTCCTTTCGTCATTTGAATACATCTTTGATATGACTGAGTGTATAAACGACTGACAGTTCTTAACACGTATCAACAACTCATTTATTTGTCCTGCCATTGAAACCAAGCAAAGCCTACTTGTTTAAAAATGGTAAATGAAGTGAGATGCTATTTAATTGTACCATATCACACAATAGTCGTATTTTGACCAAAAACTAATATTTTCGTTACTTCCAGGATTGAGAATTATAGAAATATTCAGTATGATAATTGATTCAGAAGAAATCAGCCTTGAAACAAGGATTTCTGTAATACAAAAATGCTCAAGAAGGAAAAATACGAATGTTCGTTGTGTTGGGGTATCTTCTTATCGAAATTATTGGGTGAAATCTGAAGTATGCCAATAGTTGAATAGGTTTTGAAGAAATCAAAATAATTTACAAAAGAACTAACGACAGGACCGTAATTAAAAATTGTTGTCACTGAGGATGCTAGTTATTTTAAACGAAACGTTATAAAAATATCAAGTGTGACATACCACTGAATTGTGATTTTATCGCTTTATCAATATTTGTACTAAAATAGACAGGTCCGTATTTGAAAAAGAAATGTTGATGGTGGCCGTGTTGACACGAAACGTTTAATCAAAGATTCATTGTTACATTTTTATAGTACATTTAGAATACATTAAAACTTTCCCTATATTTTTTTTTATATTTTCAGAAATAACAGTTCTATTCGTAAAAAACAAACAACAACATTTTTTGTTTTCCCTGTATAACTCGGGAAGGGAGAGACTCCTTGTAAATTTTCTTTGACCATTGTACTGTTCTCCACAATAGTAACCTTTTCTCCCATTTAATCGTCTTCGTATCTGTTACGGTTTAGAATATAGCAATGTTACCACATGATAAAAGAAACGGCCTGTATATCCATAACATTCGTAGTAAGTAATAATCATTAAAGTATACCACTAATCAACAATTATATAATATATACATATATATGCACATATATAACATACACCTATAGATGTATACACATATCATATGTGAACAACAAAACATAATAAATAAAAATCTAACAACAGAACTTATTGAGGTAAAAGTTTACAATTAGTTTAAGCCTGATCCTTGGAGTACCCCGAAAGCAAAGGCATTGGGGGTATCTACTGTGGGCTTGTTATACAATTTACTGAATACCTGGGATCGCTCAGTCCAGCCTGCAGCTTTTCTGATTATGTCAACATTTACTCCAGCACGAAAAGCTACTGATGTCGCAGCATGCCTCGTTGTATGGCTTGTGAACCGTATCATGTCTAAGCCACTAGAAGCTAACACGCTTTTTTATATCGGCTAATGGTTTGAGTAGTGGCTGCTCGATGTGGTTTTTTAACAGTTAGTACTAGGTGGGTTTCTTGGGGTGGTCTATATGATAAAGTTTTCGATATATAAAACATAACTGTGGTGGCAAGACATAAGGGAGGGTTTTCTCGAAAATATGGTAAAATCAAGACTGGTTGATTTCTGGTGTGATCCGTTTTGTTTTAATTTTATCGGAGATGAATATTTCAATGTTAGTCTCCATTTGTTTGATATTTTGTAACTGAATGTTTGCAATTGTTTGAATTCTATGAGCTGATATCAATGCTAGTAAAGTGATCATCTTTAATGTCAAGGTCCATAAGCTGAGACTTTCGAGAGAATGGAGTTGTTCCAGAGAACATGTTGAGGGTCCCAGGTAACCTCATATTTTGGTTTAGGGGGTCTTTCATTGCAGGTACCTTTGATGTATCGTTTTAGTAATTTTTCTTCCTGGGGTTCCTGGATATAATAAGACTCAATGCCGATTTATAAGAATTTATGTCTGAAAATGATTCACCTTCTTGAAATTGTTCATTCAGAAATTGAACAATATTTTGTATACTTGGTTGATAGATATTAACTCGTCGGAATTTACAGAAGGTCCACCATTTTTTCAAACAGGTTTCATATTGCCTGTGGGTGCTTTTTGAAATAGATGACAACATTGTTGGGATTCCTTCCTCCGGAAAACCTTGTCGTAAAAAAAGATGTCCTGATAATACACCTGCCACCAGGGAAATCTTCTCCCATAAGGGATGGATCGATCTGAAAGGAGATAAAATAAGATCTAGCTTTGGTGTGAACACAAGTGGTGATCTTTCCAGTAAGGATAAGGAAGTTGGATACCAGGGCTGTGACTTCCAGTTTGGAACAACAATGATGCCTCTTGCGCGGTCGGTTATTATTTTATTCAACACATTAGGTATGATAGGGAAAGGTGGAAATGTATAAAAGAAATATGTGTTCCAAGTAATAGTAAATGTATCAACTATTATGGAACCTGGATCAGGTTTTCATGATACATAAACTGGACATTAAGCATTAGCAGAGCTAGCAAATAAATCTATTTCCGGGAGGCCAAGTTGCTCCTTGATATGGTTACAGTATTTTTCTGACAGTTCATATTCTGTTTCAATCGAGGAGCAGCGAGATCTTGCATCTGCCTCAATATTGAGCTTAGAATTGATATAAGAAGCATATATTCAAATATTTCTATGTTCACACCATTCCCAAATTTTCCGAGCTATTATACTCAGATTATCGTGACGAACACCCCCCATTTTATTAATATAAAATATTGTGGTTGTATTGTCGATACGTAGTAAGACTGAACAATTTTGAAAGTCCTTTGCGAAACATTTTAGCGTATTGAAAGCTGCTAAAAGTTCCAAATTCTCTTTCTTTATCCTGCCAGAAACCATGGATCCTTTGGTTGTCTGAATAACCACCCCAGCCGGTAAGGGAAGCATCCGAATATAATTCGCATTTGAAACTATTGCCGCCTTATAGGCATTTTATTTTTAGACACATTATTCAGCCACCAATTGAATTCTTTGTGCAATTTTTCAGGAATTAACATCTGGTGACTATAGTTTCCTTTATGGGCGGTAAGGGCTTTATACTTTTCCCTTTCAAAAACCTTATTATGTGCCCAGACGTAGTCAACTGCTGGACATGCTGCCACAAGATTGCTAATATATTGAGCAAAATTTCTAATCCTACAATGTTTCTTTGCTTTGAATTTTTGAGTTATATGTTTTATTTTCTCAATTTTCTTTATTGGTAGTTGTAAAGTCATATTAATAGTATTATAAACAAATCCCAAGAAGGTACATTCTTGGCCAGGAGTCAATACAGACTTCTTATAATTAATATTGAAACCTAAGCGTTTCAAGAAACTTAGTGCATAATTTGAATGTTCTGAACATTCCATATAAGTTCTACCTATTATTAAAATATCATCGAAATAAATTAGAGAAGTTATACCCCGTTCTCTTATATGTTCTGAGAAAGGTTTTAATAACTTTGTAAAAACAAGTGGTGCTATTGATAGACCATTCGGAAGGCAGTTGAAATTATAAACCTTAACCTCAAATTCAAAACAAAGATACTTTCTGTCTTGTATTTTGATAGGCAGATAATAGTATGCATTTTTTAAATCGATTTTGATGAAAAAATTGTTTGTATGCAAATATTTTAGTACTGATCGGTAATCTTCTAATTGAATTTGAATAAATTCATTAAGTTTTTTGAGGTTGAGTATAACCTATAAGTTCTGGCAGATTTCAGTACAAGAAAATATGGAGAGAGGGATATTCCTTCTGTTTGAGTGGTCTCCGAAATTGCTCCAATGTCGAGTAAGTTACGAATCTCTTTCCTGATAGCTTCAAGTTGATGCTTGACTATATAAGTTTTTGGCAGAAATGACTGGTATGGAGGTGAATCGAAGTGTATTTGATAACCCTGCACCCAACTTAGTATCAAGGGATTTATTGGTATTGTCTAGCCAACTGGAATAATGCTTAGCTAGAGAGCCTGCACTCACCTCATTTACTGACGCCCCTTCTTCTGATACTTCCGTGATGGTGTTCTCTGGAACCTCTGGAACTCTGGTTGTTTCTGTTTGAATAACCTTTTCCGTTCCAGGTCGTTTTTGCGAGGGTGATGGGCTTGACGCTTGTATGAAAAAACCTTCGAAGTAGAAGGTATGTCGTCAGCAACATATGGTGTACTTGTTAAAGAAGAGAAGGGTCGTTTGCGCAAATTCGCGCCGACTTTTTTCAATTCTTCATTTGATTTCACTCTGGTGGGTAAGTCCTCCCCAAATAAAAATTCGTCAATCACATACCTTTTTGGTTGTGACATTGAAATGGGGTGTAATGAGGTATCGTCTGTGTAACGATACTGAATGATAAGCATCGGCAATAAGTTTTGCACCATTTGCTAGATCACCAAGCAAATCATTGGTGGAGTCACTTGGTTGTGAAAACATTTTATCAAGAGGTAAGGCAACAGCAGTCAACCCTGCTCCCAACTGTTCTTGGAGTTTTTGAACCTGGACAGTTCCCAATTTGTGGGTACTTAGCAATGAGGTCTGTGCGCTGGTCTTTTTCTATGCCTTTTGTTAAAAAAACACCCCATCTTTTTGCAATTTCGTCGTGGATCTTTGTGCCACTTAAAAAAGCAGTATCTGGGTTTTCACCTAGCACTGATATTGCTACTTGGTGAGGTTCATGCAAAATCTCCACGTTCTCAAGAAGTGGATCTTATTGTACTTGAGACTGGTCTATTTCGGAATTGTAAGACTTGGAGTCCGATCTCAAAGAACTTCCACTGCTTGTGGAACTACCTGGCAATAAGAAAAAATACGAAATCAAGCATGTTTTTTTTATATTAGAAAATCAAGTGGACTATAGTGAATTTCGTCCATGTTAATGTGTTGCCTCATATGAGAAACACGAAGAATGCCCCTGAATGGATGGCCAGATTTATGTACAGAAGTACAACTATACACAGAACCATTGGCGCCAGTTTTGGGCGAGGTTTTGATGGCATCAAGATGAGCAATATTGCTATCTATTCATATTAATATGTTGCCTCGTATCAGAAACATAAATAATGCCACTGTATTGATTGATCAAAATTGTATCAATATCCGTTGAAATTTGTTAAAGGAAAATACAATTACACACTACACCAGTCGCGCCAGTTCAGGGCGAGGTTTTGACGGCGCCTCACATGAGTGCCTAGGGTCATATTACTCACACTGACCAGCGTTTGCCGGCAGCTCATGTGAATAATCTCTTTCTGTGAGTTTCTGCATTTACCAGTAAAGGCCGATTCTCACTAGAGCGGTGCCGAGCGGCGCGGCGCGGCAAAAGTTGCTTGCAATTCTTTGCATGTAATTGAGTGATCCCGTCCTCACCTGAGCAGAGCGGCGCGGAGCAGAGCATCGCGTTCGTAGGCAGCAAAGTTCTAACGCCTCCGGTAGCATTGGCTCGCGGCACTGCCGCTTTGAAACGCTCCCTCCCACCTGTTGACGGACAAGTGGGAATCACGTCGCGTCACAAGCAAGCTGCGACTTGTAGAAATTAACACAATTTCAGAGACACACCAAACAAATATGGACGCGGAAAAAATAGAAAGATTAATTGTATTAGTGAATGATTATCCTGAACAATATTGTCGCTTCTTTTTTCGTCTATTTTCGTATTCATGACATATTGCCGCTACAAAAACAAAATCGTCTGATGATGACGATGTAGGATCCTCTTCTGTGATTCCCAAACTCATATCACTTTTTATACAAAACTCAAAATACCTACCTACTTATATAGATTTTACTATTTCGCACACCGCTGCTGCTACAAAATGCCGCTCAGGTGAGAATAGCCTGCACAAAAACTGCTTCGTCCAGTGCCGCGCCGCGCGGCACCGCGCCGCTCGGCACCGCCCTAGTGAGAATCGGCCTTTAAAAGGTCAATTCCTAAACTTGACCCCCCGCTCGCCGCTGCCGCTTACGTTTGTCGTTCTGAGTCATTCATAAACGCCGATGACAATTCTGTGCCAACGTCAAGCACAACGGCGAACGGCGAGCGGAACGTCAAGTTCATGAATCGGCCCTAACAATAACAACGAAATTGTCAATTCCTACTGCCAAAACTCTTTCAGTTTCCATATTTTTCATTATTTGTTGGTACTTACTCGCTGAAGAGAATGAGCGTCTCTTTTTCAATTTCCGTAATTTATCTTCTAAACGTCTAATTTTCCTTTTTTCCTGTTTTTTCGATTTTCCCATGATGAATGCAAAAATTTCTGAATTTGTGAAGTTCGCTTAGCGGGTACGAAAAGAACAATGAATATTTGAGCATAAATAAATCGTTGCGTAGCAAACACTACGTGTTGGTAGTTTTTTATTTTAGGCTTTGAAGTTCGTACAGTGTCGTCGAAAACGAACGACTACAAGTAGTATCCTTTATAATTCGAGACGAAAATGTGAAATATAATAGTGTCAAACTAAGAGTAATGAAAAAAAAAATTCGCAAGTTTTGTCATCACCTAGCGTTTGTGTCAAACTGTATATCAATTTTGAACAAGCAGTATGCTTTATGGTTCGTAGTCAAGTATTTCTAAAGCTGAAAATATAAAATAAAAATATACAAAATGTCACTTCCTGACTCACCATGTTAAAATGTTGGATTTATCAATATTGACATCTTCAAACGATGAGCATATCAGTGTGTTACTTGGTTTGGTGATATTTTCACCTCATAGGGTTAATTGAAAATTTCATTTAGAATAATGCTGGACTCACCCTGCATCCAACAATATTTTTTATCAAAAACCAGTCCAAAAGTATTACTTCATGGGCAAGCAATATAAGTACCGCAAAATATTTTTACATTTAATATTTTTACATTTAACATTTTTTTAAGATGTTTTCCTGAAAGCAATATTACTTTAACGAAATGACCACTCACCAAGTTTGACACCCTGTATCTCGAAAACTAGCAATAGGATTGAGTTGGGCCCGTGGACACTTTTGATCAACTTGACTTGATCTACATCATATCAAAAATTCATCGAATTTCACCAGTACCCATTTTCCATCCGTGCGGGTTTCCTTGACACTATCTCCACACAACACACCACCCGGCAAGCTGGCAACATCAAACTTCCGATTCCATCACTGACCCTAGTTGAAGATTCAGTAATATGTGAAGGATGAAAGATGTCCAATCACTCACCAAAACACATCACAGAAATAAGATAGATCCCTAAAAAAATTCAGGAAGGGAGTAAAAGCACGTCTGTTGGATTAACTCTATTATAGTTTGAAAGAATTTTATGATGATGTACTTTAACTCAAACTTGTTTTTAACGTGTTGTGAAGTGTTTTTCATGTGCTAACTTTTATGTTGTTTCATAAGACATTTCAATCCAAGTTTACTAACTGTGATTTAACTATGTTGTTGGTGTTTCTTCCGATCTGTTCTTTTTTGTCTGTATTTTTATTTAATCTGAGGCTATTGTTAAGCCTTAACTTTGTAAAAAAGATTTTGTATCTTCGGACAACACAGCATATTGTCTCTCTTTCTCTCTGGCAAACATTTTCCGAACATTATTGAATCCTCTCATCAAAGATAAGTTACAAAACAAGTCATTATGAAGATCTCAGGGACGTAATAGCTATGTATGTACCAAGTGCGTTATAAAGACCCTAACGCCCGGAGGGTAACATTCACCCGAGGAACTTTGGCCCGAGGGATGAATGTTGCCCGATGGGCGTTAGGATCTAGTAACGCTCGTGGTGCATACAAGATTTTATTTTTCACGAAAAAATTATCTTGAACGACGTTGTTTACTTCATAAATTTCTTCTCATAGTATTTACTGCGTTCTGGTCGGCAACTGAGCACAAATGAGCTTCTATGCAATTGCCATGGAAACATTGAAGAGGTTGCTAAGGGTTGTTTATTTAATAAAATGACGCTGCATTTTTGTAAGAATAGACGAGGAAAGTGACGACGTCACAAATGTCATTCTTGTCAAAAACTGATTCCAAACAAACCTCCGTCGAATTTAAATCAGCCTGGAGTTCATCATCGGTCAACTCACAGAACTTCAAATAGTACCAAATTTGAAGTTCTGTGAGTTGACCGATGATGAACTCCTCAATGTGCATTCGGTTTCGTTCGGAACGTTAATATTTTCTTTTTCGGAAACGGAATGGGCTATCATTGTAACAATTTTGTTCTTCGAGGAGATACTTTCTTCAATATAGCTCTCCGCTACCGTACTACTCTTCCATTTTTCATGTAATTTTTCAGGAACATTTGAAAATTTTAATTTCAATTTTTGTCCTTTTTTTATGTACAGTTATAATAAAACTTTTTTGAGTAATTAATTTATTGGACTACATTTAGTGGGCGTTATGATAAATAATGTTAATAGCAACCGTTGCCAAGGTATTATAAAGCTGAAAAAGACAAGTGAAAAATAAATAATAATAACGTATTCCTATTTTGTTGCGAAATGATACTCCAAATACAAGTCGGACAGTTTACCCATCAACAAACATCTCACTAAATATAAGAAATTGGTTAGTCGCAAAATACTTTTGGGAATGGAACGAATTCTTCGATCATGAGCGTAACCTTTCTAAATACAGGTACACAGTTTATTGAAAATAAACAGACCGAAACCAGGAAACTTTCAGTGAGAACAATGTGTTAACAGACAATCAATGTTTAACAAATTGATTGTCTTGACAACCTTAATTCAGCACCATAAACTACAGAGTGTAAACAAAATTAGTTCTCAGCATTCATCATGCTGCAGATGTTTTCAAAATATCTGAAAATTTAGAATTTGACAATGATGTGTTGATATAATTTAAAAGAGGATACCCAATATCACCAAAAATATTCTTATCCAGTTTCAAATTGATTACGTCTTCAGAATGTTTAATTTTGGTGAACTGAAAATATTGTACTCAGATGATTTTGAAATTATGAATGATTTATATTGGTCCCGGTATTTCGGTTGCATATTTTCACACTCTACTTATTATATACATTTTGAAGATAGAAACGTACGTAGTTCTTCACTTGGTGAATCTAAGAGGCACCTGAATACATGATAGTCACGTGGGTTGCCATAGATTCCTATTTTTTTTTGTTTACGTTGATACTTCCATGATGAACATAATTCAATTTGAAACGATTGCAAGAAAACTACAGTTTTTTCTCCAAATTATATTGATCCCAAACCAACCTCCGGAACAAATGAAAAGAAATGTTTTCTCTACAATGATAACAAGTCCTTATCGTTAGACGAACTCCCAAGTGAATGCAGAAGAATATTGCCCTGAGACACCCCTTGTGTTTTACTGTTTCCCATTCAACAATAAATTGAGTGGGAATAAAATTTAATCGTGTCGGAAGCCATAATGAAAATGCTTGACTTGATTTGGTGATAGTGATATATATCGGAAATCTATTCAAACACTCAACGCAAAACTTATTGAAATTCCACTTCTGAGTATTATTGCATAATATGCATCCAATATCATGTCGAACAATGCAAGTATATTTTGATCAAACATTTATTAGTACCTCCACGATTGAAGCGTACAACTCAATCATAGAGGGAATGTGGGATAACGCTCTAAACTTCATTTAGTTGTCCTTTGATGGAAACATAAAATTATCGTAGCTAATACCACAAGTGTCTCGGTGATTATCGAAATAGCAATTCCTTTGAATTTGAGAATCAAATTATGTTGCTGAAGTAACATAATTTGATTCGAAACCGAGAAGGAATTAACGATAATCGCCGATAACACGAGTTGTATTTGTTAAGATTATTTCATGAATAAAATCGAATTCATTTAAATTTATTTACTATTCAATTTAACTAGGAACATTAATCCCGCATTTAGTTCTGAAATTATGCAACTAACAAAATACTTACTTGATATTTCAAACATCCCTCTATTTCAGTTACCAATGACAGAGCGTGTCATTCGTAGTTTCGTCATTGCATGTCTAGTCTACTGCTTCTCGCTCGCTTGATTTAGTTATTTGATTAATCAACGAGTATGCAAAATTTGTCAAAAATTGTGAAGTTGATATGAATTAATAGTGAGTGCTTATTTAGTTTTGGTCAAAGTTTGGTGTTGTGTCATTATAGCAGCTTGCTAGTGGTAAGTTTTTGTTTTGACAATAACCAATCACGAATCGAACTACAAAATCGAAAACACATCATATACATATCCAGTTGCCAATCAAGAGCCGAACTACAAAATCGAAAACATGATGTTTTCATTAATCAACACAAAAATTTCAACCAATCATAACACGCTATTTTAGCATAAGTGAAATAATCTCTATTGTCCTTCATTGTCATGTGAAATGAGTTTGGATAAACTTTATAGAGCAGCTTGTTTTCAACAATGAGTTCAATAGACCACATAAGTTATCCAAACAAAATTATTATTTGTTATGAAAAATGTAATCCTTTCTTAACTTTCGATTTTACAAGTTGCAAGTGTGAACATTGATTGAATCGAAATTGATACTATATTTCATAAATTGAATATGTATAATATTTTATTTGTTTCTTGGTGTCGGTATTCTCAACATATCATTCATCCTACTCACATAGCACTTGTACCACATATAAAAAATATCACTATGGCAGCTCTTTCATTTGAACATATCTAGTATTTTGGATGACGAGAAGTTAAATTTATCGAATATTCTTCTAAAAGCGAGACGCTATTTGAAAAAATATTGAAGTACACATCAGCATTAATACTTCGCATGTTGAGGAGGATTTATGGATTGAGTCGCAGCCGCTCGCAGTTGTTGCAGTTCATGTTGCCGTACGAAGATAAATGTGCCGTTACTCATGCATACGTTTATACATCCGCTGCCGTAGCAGTTGCTATTGTCGCCGCCGCCGGTGGATAACCGACTTTCATTTCGGAAGGCAGCGGCAGCGGAAAATGACATGAAACTCAATATTTCCATGTCAAAAATAAACGAAAGGTCACATTTCAAAGGTTAGGTATTTGATTATATAGTTTGGAAGCAAGAATTAATTTTATTCAGAAATGTCAGAATATGAGAAAAATATAGATGTTGATGTAGGCGTATTCCTGAACTTACTGAAAGGATTTCGACAGAAGGACAAGAAGGACCAGAATTTTAAAAATAGGTTCATGAAGGGAAACAGTTGGTGCTCAGTGAACACAAAATAAAACTATAAATTGGTCATGATTTTGACTGCGGCTACGGCCACGGCAGCGAAAGCTGCTGTGACAGTCTATAAATCCTGCTTTACACTTCGCATGTTAATCAGGATTTATACAGGGTGACCAAGGGTTACACCGCCAAACTTTCAGGAACACTTGTTTAGGTAAAATGGAAACTTTTCTTACCCATAACAATGTGTCCTAACTTGCTTCGTTTTCGAAATTCAGAGTGTTCAACGTTTTTACAAAAAATCAGTTTTTTATCAATTATTTAAAAACCTTCTTGCTGATTTCAATAAAACCTGTCATGCTTGAATGTGGTAATGAGAGGTTTCTTTCAATGTTCTTATGACAACATTATTAATTCCAGTGGCATCCCAAGGGGTAATCTAATTAATATTATGACGAATCCTTGTACTCCACTGTTTTTCTGCATGTTCATATTTTTTCTGGATTGAGCCATTAAAAATACATTTTTTTGTTTATTTCAGTATCTTACTTCATTTTTGAGAAACAATTCAAAAATCGATTCCCTGTAACAAAAAAAAAACTTCCTGAGAAATTGATATAAGAACAAAAATGTATTTTATTAGTAAACGGAGAAACAAAATTCACAGAAATGACCACCAATTTTTTTCAATGCAAAGTTCGCATCTACGAACGATGGATTTTGCAGCTGTACGGCACCTTGTTCTCTAGAGCTGCTTGAACAATCCTTTCTAGGAAAATATTTCCGTCGTTGATGGTTCAGCATACACTTTGGTTTTCGTTGTACCCTATACAAAAATCCAAAGGGGTTAAATAGGGAGATAGTGCAGGCTAAGGAACTTTGACACCATGTATCTCGAAAACTTGGACACATGATTAAGAGAAACAAAAGTCTTATTTTTTTCAATAAAACCGATCCTAAACGTTTGGCGGTCACCCTGTAGATTGAGTCGCAGCCGCAGTCGTTGCAGTTGACGTTGCCGTACAAAGATAAATGTGCCGTTGCTCACGTATACGTTTAAAGACCCGCTGCCGTTGCAGTTGCTGTTGTCGCTGCCGCCGGTTGTTACCCAACTTTTATCTCGGACGGCAGCGGCAGCGGAAAATTACATGAAAGTCAAAATTTCTGTGACAAAAATGAACGAAAGGTCACGTAATTTAGGTTATGTATTTGTTTATATAGTTTGAAAGCAAGAATTAGTTTCATTCAGAAATGTCATCTTCAAAAACTGTATTTTCATTATATAACGGAAACTTCGTCTTCATAGGTTTTATTGTAAATGACATATATTCTTTTTTTATTGGTGCCCCATTTTACATCTTTCAAGCACGCCCCAGCGTTTTTACATCGAACTTTCAAAAACGCGCGTTTTTTAAAGTTACCAACTCAAGAAACTTGAAGTCTGAACGACGGCCTTCAAACCGGAGTGAAAATTGTGACACTGAAAACTCCGGCCGCGAAAGCCTTAGCTATTTTGTCTGAATGTTTTGATTACTGATCTGACAGAAGTACTTTGTAACCTCAAATGAATCATTAATGACAGATTCAAGACATCACAACTCGTTCATTTATATCTGGTTACATTTTCCATCCATTTGATGAATTATCTTATTGTTTTTTATACGCTTCTTTATATTTTTGCTTGTATTCATGATTTCAAAGAGTATCCGTAAAAAAAATAGCGCAAAGAATCAGTGGATAACTGGTCTTTCAAACACTTGCTCTATTTCGAGTACTCCGGCTGCGCCGTCGTGCTTGAAAAATCGTTGGTGTTTGAAAGACCTTTTTAACCACTTATTCCTTGATAGACTATTTTTTCATTATTGCCCCATTTTACCTATTTAAAGCACGCCTCAAAACTTTCAAAAACACGCGTTTTTTGAAGTTACTATGGTAGCATCAACAACTCGAGAAACGTGAATTCTAAATGACAACTTTTGATTATTGATCTGACAGCAGTAACTTGTAACGCCAAATAAACAACTTGTACATTCATATCTGTTACCGTTTGCTTTTCCATCCATGTCTTTTTGTATGGGCATCATTATATTCTTGCCATATTATGCGTGATTCTGCTTTACCATTCAAATAATCGATATTATAATTAATTTTTAGGCACTACAGTGACAACAATTAATTTTGATGACAAATTGCAAATTTATCTCTGTTTTTCTATTTCCATGACGAAATTATACGAAAGGTATACCTGAACTGATGTCACATCACGGATTCAATCATTTTCCTTTATTAGTACATATCGACATGTTTTGTAGTACTAATACCAGTTATTATAATTTCAAATTGCACCAATTAAAAAAAATGCGTTTAATATTCGAGGATAACTGCACAGAGATTTTCATCTTTCGATTCGACACGTATCGACTAGCTGTCATCTTTCGACAGTCTTCTCGACATGGGGCCCAATTTTTGAATCGTCGGCATTGATTCTTTAGAGAAATATGACGTAATTTTCTCTCAATTTCGAGCAATAGGTAGGTAGGTACCTATAAAATGACGTCATATTCCTCTTGAGAATCTTGAGGATTAATTCCGACAATTCAAAAATTGGGTACATGGAGAGAGAAGGGATTCTCATCACATGTCGAAAAACTGGTCGAGAGGTATCGTATGTCTCAGCATACGTCATCGTCTTAATTTGAATAATAAAACATTTCACATTTCATTCTAACCTATTTTATGTGTTAGTTTTAGTTGTATCCTGAAAATTATTAACAAAAATGTAAAATGAATATGGGGATATTGCCAATCGTTAACAAAATAAGACGTCGGCGACGAATTTGAAGAAAGTTCAGTGTCGCTGAAATTCCAGAAGTCTGTTTTCAGAAACTATTTTGAATAAACAAATATTTGTTGGCAATGTGTGCAATTTTTTGACACCGTATATTCCAGAACCCAGTTACAGAATGTATCGAAACAGACATGTCAGTCGCAAAGAAAAAAATTTGGTAGCTTTGCACTTTTATGCGACTGGTTTGGTTTGGTGAAGATTTTAACCTGGAAGTAAGCCAGAAAATGGGCATATTCTACCATTTTTTTTGTTTCAAATGTGCAATAGCAATAGGTACTGACACTATTATTTCGGTTTGATCACAAAACTTTTTCAAATCTTTGCTACAAGCTACGAAGGTCAAAAACCAAAGTGCTGAATGTTGACCTTGGATACACCATTTCTTCCATTCCCGTGACTTACTATATCAACATACATTATTGAAAGCTTGGTCAATATGATTCCTTTCATCATGGACAATTAAGCATACTTTGAAATGAATTAAATGAAAGCTGCTTCTTTCATTCTGCATTATATTTTAGCAATGGTTCTTATATGACTTGGTGAAAACTACGAATATATAGTGAACTTGGGACTTTCTTAGGAATTTGCCAGGGACTAAATTCTTACCAAAATGAACAGATGCTTTTAAAATAAACAATTGTGCTACTTTATATTTTTGTCTTTCGTAATGACTTAACCCATGAACTCTTAAATTTATGATCTGATAACTAATCACACATCAGTATCTGATAAAATCTCTTTAATTCGAATATATTCGAATACTACAAAACTAAAATAAATCTGGAGAAAAATTTTCAAATTTGTTTCTCTTGTCAGTCACAATCTTGTTCCATGCAATTTATTACTTAGCTCTTGTAACATTTCTCTCTTTTGTTGTCAATAATAAAATTTGGGTTGACATCTGACCACCATCTGCAATTTTGTTATGATAGAACCCCATTTGTGTTTTTTAGTATCTGTTCTAGTTGAGGCATTGTTGTCAGAAGAACAGAAATTTTATAATTTTATTGAAAGTTTATTCATGTGAACATTTACTTAGTAAAGTATTTGCCTCGTTAAAAAGAGTATTTGTTTTATTCTAGAGTTCTGTTAAATATCGTTGCAACAAACATGAAGTTGACGGTCACCTAAAAAAATACAAATCCATGTAAATTTAACAAATACACTTCAATTTGATAAAAAATTGTTCAACCTGATTTGATTGTGGCTACTTCACATACATATTAAATCAAAATAGTAAAAATATGTATCATACGGGGGTAATGGCGACCGCTCAAATTTATCATCATTCTTGTCGGAATTTTCATAACTTTCACTGGTCTCAGAGGCATAAATGAGAAAATCGTCACCTGAAATCTGTCACCCAGTCTATATGTCACAAATAATAACAAAGTAAAGCAGCGAAGATACCTCTCTAGTCTGATTCTTTTTGAAAACAACGTGCAGACTGAGCGATATTTTTCATTTCAAATTGAAAACACAGATACGTTAAGCACGCAACAAAACTCTTTGATATTTTGCCGCCCAACATCGGCACTATGTTGCCGAGTATCTATCAACTTGCTGCGAGTTGATGGGATACATGTTGTCAACAATGTTGACAACATGTATCTGGCCGAATGCCGACTGCCGAATATTGGCAGGTCTGTGCTTACCTTAAAGGTATGTATGCCCTTCAAGGGACATGAAGATTAAGTTGGATTATCGGGAAAAAAGTGGTTTGTTGGATCGGTACCCGGTCGCCACCCTCCCTGACGTCATTGACGTCACCTTTCCTTCGAATACGGATAAATTCGCGCAATCAAATTGTATGCAATTATAATAACATTGAATGATGGACCAAAATGAAAAGTTCAATCAAAGGACATTCCTCCGTTAATAATCTGAGGGAACTGTCGGTAAAGGATAACTTCCGGTCCGTACGCCTCCCTTTGGTGACCGACCTAGACGTATGCAAATCGGCTAGAGCCTGGTTAATTTAGCTAGACCCGACTATTCCAATACATTTGTACATGGTAGGCCAAATTGGACATTTTCAAAGGGATAGTCCCGTTTTCTCACTAGAGAGATGAAAACTGATGGCTGTATCTGAGGGTCAAATTTTATAACAAACTTAATGCTGAAAACCGCAAATCGAAATCTATCATCGTTTATGAGTTAGAGCGCGTTTTTCGAAAATGTGCATTTAGGAAAAGTAACTTTTTCGCTGTTGAAAATTCTTTGTTTCTACATGAACATTTCCGAAGCACTTTTTTTACGTAGAATTCAATGGTATGAGTGATTTATTTTTTCAAATAACATTTCGATAGTTATTGGGGAAAAAAATTTGATGGGACACCCTGTATATTCCTGTATATTTCAATAGAGCTTGAAACTACCTTTCCAAAAATATAGCACACTTGATATTTTGCTAGAGTCATCTTTGAAATACAGAGCTTTTAGATTTTTTCATCTGGACTTTGAAATACACATTTTGAACAAGTAGGTTTCAGACGACGCAGCGATAAACAAAAAGCAAATGTTTACTGGTAGCTGTCAAATTTCGATTTGAGCAGTAAAGACGCTCATCAATTCGTGGTTTTTGTCCAATTTTCAAACACAATCGCAATGAAGTATGAGAATTATGAAAAATGGGATATGATAGTCTGTTTTATACAAACCGAGGAAAATGCAGAAGCAGCAAGCAACTTGTACCACGAGAGGTATCCAGAGAGAAGACAATCTTTTAGAAACATAATCATTAGTCCATTGAAGACAGAGCGGTTCTTTGGTTCCTTTCAGAGCAAGTTTTTCGGATACCTTGCTATCCAAAAGTATCACCGTTGAGGCTTCATCACACAGAGCATAAATTTCCAAGATTGCTTTTGGTCCATGCAATCTTATTGGTACCATGCGTAGTGAGACTGATTTCTCGTTTTCCACAATACACAATTTTTGCACCGGCCGGTGACCGTGTCGGCAGCAACATTCTAGGAGGCATTTTAATTTCTGATGATTCAGTTTGAAACAAGAGAAACAAAGCTTTTTCTCCGTCACTTTTTTCTTCCTTATATCAATATCGTCAAATTTCATTTGGGGGCATATAGCATAAATCTTCGTGGAAATTCTTCCCATAGCAGTAGCAGCAATTTTTCGTTCTTTCAAAATAACTGAATACTCATTCCGGCCTTCTTGAGTAGGAATACTTCTGCTTTGCACAGATTCTGCAGGCAGTGATATGCTACCGTCTGCTGTTTGAATGCGACTGTCTGCCAAAGTTTTCTTTTCGAATTTTGGTTGGTAACATATTTATTGAAACTTTGGAACGAAAATAATGGTGGGAACCTGTGACGGCGTTTTTTTGATAGATTAGACAGCGTCTGCTCCAAAATAGCGACCATTCCCAACGGCAGACGCTTACGATTTCAATTTAGTTAAGATCTTAGACCATTTTCACAAAACACTTGTTTTGGTAATAATTAGGTAATCATTAGCTATTTTAAATTATAAATCTAATAAAGCGACCGCTCACGCCCGGCAGACGGGCGGTTTTGAAATCACAATCTAAAGTAGAACCGACGTGCCAATTCAAACCTTTGGTAACTATGAGGAAGTCATTTTCACCGCAGCTCTCGAACTATATGGTTTATACAGCTTTTCTCAAAAAATAAGAAACATAATATGGAAATCTTTCATTATTGATTCCACAGAAAAATATTTTTTATAAAAGTTGGTGGTTATCGATAAAACCATGACCGGTGATTGATAAGAACGTTAAGTATTTGGTTTGTAAAAAAAACATTTTTTTCATAAAGTCATCGGTGAAAAAAAAATTATAAGTAACATTTCATTGCCATCTCTTGAAGCATACCGATTCAGATTCTCATTAATATAGGTACTACAGTATTTATATATCGTGTAACAACGTTGATTGAAAAATACCTTCAAAAAAGTTAAAATCAATTTATTTTCTAAAAATTCTCATTAATTCTTTATATTTAAAAAAAATTATTTCCGTCAACCGATTGCACCCCTACGCGCAACCCTCGGAAGTCTTCGAGAGACTTGTGTGAGCTAGGGAAGACGCAGCCCTTACCTTTTAACGTGTGATGCCATGCACGAGACCGGTGAATCGGTGGATTGAACCCACGAACCCACGATTGCGAGGCGTACTTTTTTACCAGCCGACCACCACGGCCCATGACGCCAATGTTTCTATTACTAGAGGCTATCTCATCAAAAATTATTTGGACGATGAGACGACAACCAATGGGATGTAAATGAAAATAGTTATTCATACATCAAGAATATAAAGCGACTTCATAACTATGAGGCGCCATTTTGGTAAAAGGTGTTTTTGCAAGTATATGAAATTTTGTGTCAATCTATTTATTAGTTGTGATTTTTTATTTTGCTTTTCGATATATTTATTTCTGATCAAATACAGTATACTTACGTTTCAAGCTTTCCAAATATATAATAACGTGAATTCCAATATAGTTATAAATTCGATTTATTACGCTCTCGAGGATATAGCGGCCGAATGATATCGCAGCCGCCAGAATATATATTCTCTGAATAGTTTTTCATTAGTTTTTTTGAATTATCATTGGATTATTCAAAGTCAAATACTTTAAAACTGAAAAAATTATAAAGTGTATTGAATCGCGTCGCATGCGCCCTCTCTTGACAACATAAAATAGATCGAATTTATTAATATATGACGTTTTGATATCACGTTTTGATATATTTGCAACGCTTGAACTGTAAAGGTATATTGTGTTTGGTAGAAAATACTACCTTTAAGGTCCTCATTTTTATAACGTCCTAAAAATTATACTTATAAGAACAACTGCAGAAAGTTGTGGAACTATATAATGCGGCTATATAACAAAATATAAAGTATGCGTTGCGTCGTCATCATCGTGTTGACAACGATTTATTGCTATGGCGTTGTTTGGTAATACAAACATAACAGTTGTCATAAGCTGTCACGTTGTTTACCCTTTTAGAGCAACATACTGGCAAAGACTTCCAGGGCTAAGGCAGGCCAAAGATATCCTCGGCAATTTCAACCGAGCAAGATCGAAAACACTGAATAACCTCAGCAAAATTAGTCTAAAGACAATCACAGGATTTCTAACGGGGCATTGCAGACTCGAAGAACACCTTAGGAAGCTAGGCTTAGAGGAGGACAACACCTGCAGATTCTGTGGGGAACATCCAGAAACACCTCACCACATATTGATGGAGTGTTATGCTATACACCACAAAAGATTAAATATACTGGGATCACACCAGCTGACTGTGGAAGAAATACCACAAATGGACCCCCTCAAAATCCTAAAGTTCCTGAAGGAATTGAGGCTTGAGGGGCTGCTGTAAACGAGAACACCTTGAGATAGCAGAAGAAGATGGGGCACAATAGATCTAACTAGGTCGCAGCGCATCAGTCACCATCCATACCTAACAATACAATACATTACAATTACCCTTTTAAGTTGCTTCTAAGTTTTGAAAATGAGTTCTAGCGAAGACGACCTGCCAAAAGATATCGCTGAAGAGGCAAAATTGATTTCAATGCATCTTCTTCCTGATAAATCCCGGCGGGAGGAAAAGTACAATTTTCCTGCCATCTTTAGGGGTCGAAAATAAAATTTTGTAGTGAGGCAGTAGAAAAATGATTTTTTCCAATACTTTGGATTTTTAATAAAAAAATTAACGTTGTAAAAGCAAACATCTAATTTTTCTTGTTTCAACAGTGACAGTGAAACTTGGAAATGGTATTTTTAGAAGTGATATCAAAAAAGTGAAAACATCGAAGTCGAGCACAATAATACTTGTAAACTTATTCAAGAAAAACCACTTCATTTAGTACTACCAAAATCATCGTTTGGAATTAACACTTAAAATAACAGCAATTGTACTAATAATATAAATATTGTAATAAATAAGTATGGATGGAATATGATTGGAATATGTTTAAACGATTGTGATGGGAATGATGAGTATTGTGTATTAACTGTATTTGAACAACGTAGGTGTGTACTGGTTTTGCACGTCGTGCAGATATTACTTTTCATTATACCTATATTTACATGCTTATTTAGCATACCGAAAATGGTTTTTTAACGTGCGCCCTCACGGAAAAATTTACGGTGCGCTGGTGATATTATAGCTGCCTATTTACATGTCAAAATTAAATAATGCAAAACTTTTTATGAAGAATAACTTTTATTCGTAAAATCAATAATGAAAAAGTTTCACATATGTAGCCAACTTAAGCAGACTCACTGTATATTGAGACACACTGGAAGTAAAACAAAATTATTTACAAATGTACAATTTTAAGTGACTCAATGTGAAACTGCCTATTTCAAAAGTTGAAAATTGGAAAAATAGGCCCAATCAAATCAGAGCAACCTTTTAAAAGAATCTTATTGATTCAGAGTATACGTTGAAAATTTAAGAAAAGAAGTTGTTCCGTCTTCACCTCACTTTCGTGTATTGCATAAATTGTATATACTTGTATCAATATTGTTTTCTTCTGAGATTTCCTCTGTTTACCTTTCAAACGTTTGCGACCCCGACTATGTGTTCGTCGGAGCTCGAGGTGCGCGCGCCTCTTGCCAATCAGTGGAAAATACACTCTCGATGGAAAGCTAGTGTCCAAGGTATTTGAAAAACCCTCTTGAAAATTAAGTCTTTTCGTGCTAAAAGTGCGTTGAAATAGTCTAATTAAAACTCCCTGCTGCGAAGAATAAAAAAACCTATGACCCGAGGAGACCATTGCTGACTTCAGTCGATTATTCCTGCTGAACGATTTTTTGACCTTGAGGGGAGCCTCAACCTCAACCCGGAGCGGAGCAATTCGGATTCCGAAGAGGACATTCTACAACCTCCCAGGTGGCCAGAATTGTGCACAAGGTGAGTGCGTGGGGGCTTCCAACAAGGACTCAACACAGTTATGATCCTGTTGGATATCAAAAAAGCTTTTGATACCGTCTGTCTGGAAAGAGGGATTTATGATGAAGATGTTGCGAGCAGGCATGCCAGCCCACATGGTTAAACTGCTTGAATCGAACCTAGTCGAGAGCTTCTTCAGGGTGAGAATTTACAACGTTATCTCCGAAATGAGGCCAGTCGGAGCAGGAGTGCCGCAGGGATCGTGCTTCTTTCCAGTCTTGTACTCGCTTTATACGTACATTCGGCTTGTTGATTTGCGAGAGCTAGCCAACATACCGACCTTCGAAGACCACATCAAAACCCTGTCAGACAAGTTCTACAGGTACTTTATCCTAGAGAGCCCCTTGACTAGGAACATGACATCAGTGAGAGTTCACCACCATGTGAGGTGCAAGCATGGTGGCTTCATATACCAGGCTCTGGATATTTTCCAGAAGAATCTAGGGGATGAGTGACACATGACCGATGACACCATGAACACAACCCGGTTTTTCGTTGTTTTTATCCGAAAACTAATCAGAACTCTATGAAGAAAACTCTGATCGCTTGATGTCTCACACGTAACATATCCATTCACCTCCTTGATTTGGAGGAGGCAGGAAAAACCAATCTGAGAGAAACCGCATATAGCGAATGCCACCCATACGACATCGTGGGGCCTGCCTTAGGACAGGTGAAAACAGGTTTGCCCACCCGCTGGAAGCCCCAGAAGGGCTGGACCAAACCCCAACTCCGGAGCAGCCAAAACTCTCTCCTTTACCTTTACCCTGTGGCGATATCGGATAGTTTTAGCTATTTTCATTTATACCTTCGTTATATGTGTTAACTTTTTATACCGGTAATTTAATGTAAATGAATATTTTTGGACTTTTTGGACTCCTGAATCTTAAGGTAAAGAAAACACAGTCTTATTACTCGAAATAAATCCACGGAGCAGTTTCCACCTATCAAATATCCTTCGGAGACAGTCCTCAAACAACCTCAAGATCAAACAGAAATAGTAGGCTCGTCAGAGCAACCCTTCAAAAGTATTTTGTTGATTCAAAGTAATTTAAAAATTTAAGAAATTGTAGAGTAGGTTCATTCAACTCAGAGCAACCTTTTTAAAGAATCTTGTTGAGTCAGAGAACGTTGAAAATTTAGGAAATGAAATAGTAGGCCCTTTAAAGAATCCTTCTGGTTGTTACGGTTTCATAAATGCTTATGTTACTCTTCGCCTGGTTCGACTACCACGAGTAGTATTGCCATCGGATTTCGCCTGGATGAAACTCTCTATTTTATTTGAGGTTGATTTTGATGACCACCTGTATATTCATTAATATATTGGCTGCAAGTCGGTAGTTCAGAAAACCTTCCACATCAACTAAACCTTTTTGATATTGAAAATCGCTCTGATCATGGTTCATGGCATTTTCCTTTAGCATAGCTGCGGCTTCACTCGGCTTGATCATATTAAACCTTCGTACAGCTAGCTACTTGGATGCTTTCGGAGTGATTTATCGCCTGTTTCACATATTTCTGCTGATCTCTTCTCTTCATTTATCCTCTGATGGAAATAATCCTACAAAAGTAAACAGGTTGTAAACAAACAACAACCAAACACAACCCCACTTCTATAATTGAATAATGATCTCTCTCTACCGAAAAGTGACTTTCATACCTTTTCTATTGATGGCATTCCTTTTCATTGTGGCTTTGCATTCCTTAAACATTTCCTGGAGAAATTCAGGAATGTATTCATAAATTTCGTGTCATTTCTGTCATATCCATGACAAGTGAAAAGTGACTTATCATTCTGTCATGTCAACTTCAAGTTTCCCCTCTTTCAGCAAACTAGAGCTTCATAAAAAAAGGCCGTTCCTTCTTTTTTTTTGGTCCAGACCAGACACGTGAAGAGCATCGTATTTTTACGGATTTTTGAGATTTTATGTGTTTCAAATTACAAAACTTTTGATTTATCCTAGGACGGATAATCAATACCCAACTTTGGTTGGATTCATATTGAAACAACGTAAGTCTTTGAACTTTTGTTTGTCGAAGGACGAACCTTCTGAAAGGCCACACTCCATCTAAGGTATGTTTTATTTTACTTTACTTTTCTGCTTCGGAACCCCTCTTACTAGCTTTTAAACTCATCTCACTTGCCGTTATAAAATATTTTCTGAAAGATATTTCCTTTCAGGCCTTCTTCTATCAAGTAGTATAACTTTCTACTGATATCATAACGCTTATCTTATTGCATGCAAACGCATACTCTTAAGCTTATTCTCCAGACCATCCTGTAGATGACTATCACCTGCTAAGCTTTGCACGATACCTTCTCGTAGCTTTTATTCTTTGCACTGAACTATCAAGTCGCCCTGTACAAGCCAAGAATCTGAGAAATCGCCCGTAATTGTGGAAGCGAATATTTCGCTCTGAAAGAAGTCCAAGGTAGTATATCGAGAGAGCCCTGCTGAAGTTCACCAACACTCCAAAGTCAAGGTAACCATCTTAACATTATTTATTTACTTCTCTGGGAGCATTGGATACATAAAGGACGAAATCCGTATCTCTGTGTCATCGAACCCTACGAGAAAAGTGCGTCAAATAATATAAAATAGTAATTTTAGGTCAACTTACTTCATTGAGAATCACATAAATAAGTGTAAACCGGTGGTATGCATACCGAGGGTAACTGTATTCTTCCATCAGTACAATAATTACTGTTGTCGGATTCAGATGTATTGTTGATCCTTTGCAGTTCTTGTACACGAACCATTGCATTTAAATTGTTTGTTATTGTTTGTTATTAATTTTCGCATACGCCAATTGTCAAATTGTACTGTCAATTTCTATCTTCTTCTTCCTCTATCTTCTTCTTCCTCTCTCCTTCTTCTATGTTTAGGGCCTGTTGATTTTTACGGTTGGCCACGGTAGCCAGGATCAGCAGCCAAGGTCTTTTCATGTAATCTTCTTCTTCCTGTTCTACGTTAGGGTGAAGCCACCTGCCTTCTTTCTTCTATTCAACTTTTCTAACTCTTTTCCGTCAAGCTTTAAATCAATAAATTATATTTCTTACCTATCTTATAACTTTCTTTCAACCTCTCTACCCACCCCGTCTCCACTGTCGAAAAGCTTAGCCGCGGTTTCCACAAACAAGTCAGGGCTCATTAGTTGCTGTTTTGGGAATTTTGTGAAAATAGACAGTGACCCTGACATGGTCTAGTACAAAAGAAAATGAAAATTCAGATTATTCATAGGCTTTCCATTAAATAATTCAATGTATGATGCATTTAATAGCAAATTTACCAAGAAGAATCTGGATGGATATGAAATAAATCTATATTAATATCCTGTCGTTCTACGATGCTAGAATTAGAGGATTCTAGGGTTCTACAATGAAAGTTCATCCAAACTTCAAGCCGAGTGGTCGTGGTATTAGACCGTGTGCCTCCCACCCAGGCGGCCCGGGTTTGATCCCACCGCCTGTCACGGAGCTGAAGTGGTTCGGAATCCACTCTTATGTACGTTGTAGGTCCGGGATCTCCCTTGCACATGCTCCGCTTGTAAAGGGTTTTTCACCGAAAACCTAGTAAAATTCGTAAGAAAAGAGTGAGTGCCAATTTATGCAACATATCATTATCATTTGTTTGAAAGTTTTTGACGATGTATTAGTGTTAGTAGAATTCTTCTGGACTTCTATTGTCTAGAGACAAAGAAAATAAATTCTTTGCATGTGTTTGAGTCACGACGTTTCAACAGTTAACATCTACTGTCGTTATCAAGTGTGTGAATGCGACAAGATATCTCGGATGCTTATTATATAGCATGCAACTAATGTACCTGCTATAAAGGTAATTATGATCTTCTTGGGGTATCTCTCAGGTCATCAATACTAATTAATGTGATACAACGACCTTTTGTGGTGAATGTTATTATCGATGACCGATCTTGACAGGTCTTCACACAGAGTTTTTATTGAAATCTCAATCGATCTAGCTGAGTGATGAGTGGTTTCCACATATTCGGAATCTCATTCATATCGTTACCATAGTTACAATCACTATCACAGTTCTAGTCGTTGTCTTGAGAAATTGAAGGAAACCGCAGAGGAAATTGTGTACCCTAATTCCCAAAATTCCTAAAGAATTCCCAAGTAATACCCCTAACTATTGCCACTAATTCCTCTAATACCCGAATGGTTAAAAAATCCGAATATCCGTTTTTTGTTGCCAGGTACTATTATGGACCTTTTTTTTATTCAACAATTGTGAATTCCAACCGATGTTCTTTCAAATCCGGAAATTCCAGATCAATGGGTTGAGTACCTTTTTTTGTATCCCGACTAATGCCCATTCATTTTCGACTAATACCCACTAATACTCAATAATTTTCAACTATTGCACCTACGTCCAGACTAATACCCAATCATTTCTAAATAATTTCTCTAATTCCCCACTACTACCCAACTTATACCACTAATAGCCAAGGCTTGTTAAAACACCAAAATTCCTCAGCGGTTCCTTCCCCGTGAGAAATTTTTATATTGATGCATCACAGTCATAAGCTGGAAAATAAAAATTGACAGGTGACAACACCGTTATTAGTGTATAATTGTATCCCTAAGGTAGGGACATTTCTCAATCATTTTGATAAGAGTACCCTCTTCCTTGCTTTTTTTTTTTCGAAACACTATGAACAATAACAAATAACAAGGATTACGCGTCAAAACATATGATTATTTAAATCATTTGTCCAAATATCATTTTTAGTCAAATAGGTATCGACACTCATGCGCATTTTGCATGTCGTACTAATCATAAGCATGAACATTGAACATTCCCAACTTTGAAGGTCAATATATTTTGATTATGATAAAACTAAAATGTACAGTTTTAACTTGATTTTATAATTAAGACAGTGATTAGGACCATGATAATGACAATGTTGTATAAATTGGCACTAAAGGAGTGAAATATTCTCATATCCTCTTATCTCTCTGAAGGGGCTAACTCCAGACAGGCGAAAGTGTGGGAGAAACTTCAGACTTCTGTCCGTTTACATGTTGAGTTATGACCAAGCTGTCATAATCGTTTGCCAAGAAGGCATCGGGACTCCCTCAATAGACACCACTGGATTAGGTGACCTCTTTTCAACCATGAGAACGAACACCTCTAGAGAAAACTCCTCCAGAGATAGGAGGCTTTTTGCAACTGCAACGGTATTGACGTCTAATAAAAAGTGACTTCTTCCAAATGGACACCAAAAGAGCGCTCCTTCTAACAACCTTCAATAGTGAAATTAGGACTTTTGGAATGATTACATTTGTTTTTACACTTACCCCACGCGGAGGGATGCAAATGGCCTTACTGGAAACCAAAATTTCTCTGGTGATGCAGTACAGAAACATCCACAAATATGGACCAGTAACGCAGCAACAATTACCAATTAACAATCACCTACCAGGATGCTTGACATACGCACAACAATGTGCAGCACTCAGAGTTGGAATGATCTCCAATCGAAAAACCAAGGCACCCGTATGCACCTCATAGATACTCATAGCTCAGCTTCCATTTGAAATGAAATAGCGTTTTTCCAGTACAAATCAAAGCGTGCCTTTTTTCATTCAATTCTACGTCTTTCACAACACAATTGATTTGACATTTCTCTAGTTGGAACATTTTTGAAAGGGACATATCTATGAACATGCCTTTCACTTTTCAGTGGTTGGAACAACAAGTAAACGAGTGAACGAGGGAACGAGTAAACAAGTAAACGAGTAAACAATTAAACAAGTAAACAAGAAAACAAGTAAACAAGTAAACGAGTAAACAAGTAAACAAATAAACAAGTAAACAAGTAAACAAGTAGACAAGTAAACATGTAAACAAGTAAACAAGTGAACAAGTAAACAAGTAAAAAGGTAAACTGGTAAACAGGTAAACAAGTGAACAAATAAACAAGTTACCAAGTAAACGAGTAATTGAGTAAATGAGTAAACTGATAAACAAATACACAGATGAACAAGTAAAAGAGTGAACGAGTGTAAAAGTGAACAAGTTAATAAGCACATTTTCGAAACGTGACATGGTGCACCAGAGTTCAAAAAAAAAACACGCGAGTATAAAAAGGACACTTTACAAAAATGCATTTTATGTTTAAATATTGCGTAAATATTACGCAAAAATGATGTTTCCACGTACAGTTCATGTTTTTATTCTCGGTTGATTTTTCTACGCATTTGTGCTTGTTTTACTTCTACGTGGAAATAAAATATCATTTTAACAAACCAAGAGGTTAACTTAACTTTTTGATCATCCATTATGAGTTTCTCCACTTTTATCACGTATTTTTTGTAAAAAAAAATATTCGTTGCATACTTTTTGGGACACGCTGTATGAGACTAATTTTGACAATATCGAAATATCGTCTATCACAATGATCCTACCAGGTAGGATACGAACCATATATCTGACGGAAAATAACTACTTCACTGGCTTTAACCACAACGGAATTGAATTATATCTGACAGGCGTATGTGCACTTTTCCTCAGGGTAGGTCAGGCTATTTCGAATCAATCCATGTCCCTATCAAGTCAATCATGAACTGAATATTGCATACTCTTCCGCCAGAGCAAGGCTCGTGAGTAATGCAGAATGAATGCGAGGATTTGAACTAGTCGTTATACTGTGCGACAAAAGAACATGGCACTGGATATTATATTCCTAGGGCTCATCAGAATTTTTTGATTTCAAAAGAAGAAACTTTCGCAAATAGACAGGGCGTGCTACAAAAATGGGTTGAATGTCTATCTCCAATTATGGAAAATAGGGACTGCGAGTGGATTTTTCTTGATTGTTAGGTAGAATATGATACGAAAAATATTGATTGATTTTGAATATATCAAACAACTATGGAATTGAATAATCTTCTCATTTGTCACACTGACATCATTTTTGACGTTCCGAAGTTATGTCATTGTACGACCATTTCTCTTACGTGCCTTAAGTGGGATTTATAGTTTGAGCTGTTGACGCAGCTGCCGTAGCAGTAGAGAAGTTGTAGGGTGTATTTATACTTTTTCCTTCTACGTCATAAAAATTACAATGGAATTTTTTTCCCAGCTATTTTCTTCCATTGATATTTTTTTAATTCTCATATTCCAAATTATTTGGATGAGGAAAGCTCAGAATTGAGATGACAACTTCAAGAATATCATGTATTTCATGTCATCCGTCCGCTGCCGCTGCCGCCAGAGTTGAAAGTTGGCCAACTTCGGGCTGTAGCGACAGTGACTACTGCAGCTACTGCTCGGCTACTGCAACCGCAGCGCCAGCAGCTGCGACTCAATCTATGCACTTTCATCTTCACAATCACTTTTTATCGAACTGCCTACACCTTGCAACCGCTGATTGACCTTGCTGTGGCTACTTGTTTTTCAGAACCTACGTATTTCTTCCGCAACATCACCAAACATCGCTTGTTGTATAGCAAGTTTATTTTGGTGGATTTTTTTTATGAAAAGCTCTTCATGGTCTTGTCAAAACTTGACTTGTTCTTCTAATTTCTTTCGAAGAAGAGAAAATATGTTGTGATATTTATTTCCTCACTTCACTATCTGCTTCTCTATTCCATCGTCTGGTGTAGCTCGCACAAGTCTCTCGAAGACTTCTAAAGGTTGCTCGTAAGGGTGCAGAATGGAGTACTGCTGACCAAAAAGGAAAAATTAGATTCAATGTTAGCAATCAAACCTTCGGATATCAGGAGAATAAAGAGTTGTGAGACTTCATATAAGGTTTGGATGAAGTAAGAATCATTATATTAGTCAAAAAGTCCAGATAGAAAAACAATACTTTTGAAACAATACCAGAAAATGACAAGTGATTATGTTCGTGACTACATGTCAAGATATTTGACAGTGTTGATAAGTTGAACGACATGGAAGTGGAAATCAATGATGATCTACGATCATGATACATAAATACCAGACGACTATAGGAACTCCAGATGTGCTATAGAGTCACAAGATGATTTTCTTAAACCAGAAATACTCAAGATAAGTGTAATAGATTGATCTGAAGACAGAAGAGACAAGGGAGAATGTGAAACATAGAGTGCATTCATTGAAAAAAGAAATAATAACAAGTTCAATTTAAATAAGAATTCTGGTTCTGAAGGTTCAAGTTCTGATAATTTTCATTTCAAATGTCAACGCTATAAAACGTTGGACATGAATCATCAAGATGTCTAATGAAGTACATAAAAATAGATAATGTACCCCAGTCTGAATGACTCAGTTTTCAATCTGGTATCTCTGGTAATCATATTGAAACTGCACGTTATATATTATGTGTCATGAACAGGATGAATTAATTTTTCAGTTAGAACCACTGAGTTAAATTGTCAAATTACTCGTCAACTGCAAACGTTATTTGAAACTGACAGTTGAGATGAGAGAACCAGACTTGAGTATAGTTTCAGAAATAACAAATCATTGATACGATGTTCATTTTCAAAAAGGAAATGCAATAATATCAGATCAACAAGGCAATACCAACACGATTGCAGACAAATCGAAAGGATGGAATTTTTTCTGAGAATTTGGATAACGTGCTTGTGACACAAGAGATTTGAACATTTAAATGAACAAGATTGAAAGAATTTTTTTAATCATAGTAACATATCAGGGTTTACCAATTTTATCACATATCAAAAATAAGGATCTTGTTACTCATGCGCTCATGGAAAAATTTCCTAAAATTCGTTTCGAACATATTCGGAAAGAATGTCGTCAGAATTGGAAATAATCCAATCAGATACTTATATGAGGACCAGTGAAATCAGAATCCTTTGTAAAATCAAGATATTTTATAACACTTATTGATGACTTCAAAATTGTGCGAAGTAATGTTCATGTTGAAGAAAAGCGATTCACTGGAACTTTCAAGAACTTCAAGATGAGGATAGAAACCTGAAAGATATTCTAAGTGTAGAATTTGATATCAGGAGATTTTCTCTCGAAGAAGTATGTTCTTTTTCATTGAAAATGCGAAAAATGTATTTTACCTGAGAAATGCATTGAACTTCCCAATTATTTCATAAACTCAAATGAGGTGAATAACGTTTTCATTATCCCTATACCACATAAGCAGCCATTCCAATGATTATTAACTTTTTACAGAGATTATCTAGCGAATTCTAATACATTCAACATAAAATCGAATACTAAAACATGTGATACGATATGAATAATGAATTAGGTAATTAAATCGTGCTGTTCTTTTCCCACAAATCGTACAAGATTATATCTCTTACAAAGATAAACTTCGTTCAACGCATAGCTTATTTCCAGCGAAATAAAGCGTTTGTTTGAGAAAATATTAAATTTTTCGAAAGTTCTTTGTTTTTCATTCATTAAATATTATATACATACCTACCTTTCAAGCACCGAAAATTATTCGCCAGCCTGATGTTTTTCGCTATTTTCACGGATTTTTCCTATATGTCTTCTAACAAATTGTTTCAAGAAAGAGTAGGCCGACCGCCCAATGAACTTTTTTTCCGTCGTACTTTTCGACGTCCGAAACCGTGGCAAATGTATTGTCTAGAAATATTCAACCAACTGAATCCTCCGCTTTTATAGCGGATTCGGTTTGTAAAACTGGTGCGCACCGTGTGCATTTTTTGTATTCCATTGGTAAAACTGGTGTGGAGTTTTGTATTCAATTGGGAATCTGGTGCACATAGTTTTGAATTCAGTGCAATAATTTTACCACGAGCTCATTGAGCAGAAAGCTCAAAAATGTGAAAGTCAGACTATTACTAGTATCATTTTTGTTAACATCATCGTCAAGCAGTGATATGAAGACACATAGGAAGTAATAAAGTAGATGAGACCACGTCCTAAAATAAACAATTTTGTAGAAAATGTCCGTAAATTCGGTGATGAAGAGGTCAGAGAAAAATATATTTTATAATTGTGGTTATTCATGTTCCATGTTTTTGCAGTTTTGAAAACACTATAGGATGTGGAGAGACACTGCTTATGAAATTATTAATGACTTCAGAACTTCAGTATTATTCAACAAACACATGCCATGGGGACAGAAATAACCCCAGCAGAGACTCATCAAAGTGGATTTCTGTGGTATAAAGGCAATAGAGAATTATTTGAAGTAAGTAGTGAAATAAATGAAAAAAATATTGTCCTCAAGGTTGACCTCTTCGTATTGTAGTTGCTAGTCGTCAAACCAACCATATGACACTTTTTCATTATTATAGGTTCCCGAAAAATAAATTATTTATAAGAGACTTATCTCGAAGGTTTGGCATGTTTCAGGTGTGTGTCAGAAATATTTCGTGTTCCATTGAGAATGAACTAGTGCACATTTCGGAGAAAACTAGGAAAGTGTTGATGCATTACTGGTGCAAAACTATTGCAACAATGGAATTCGCTATTTGTTAAAAACAAAAGTGCATTACTGGAAAAAATCGCTTTCAAATTGCACAACGAAGACCTCAATGAACTGTCATTGTCTAGATAAGGCTTTTTCAGCCAATCTATACACCAAATTGCTCTCCACAAAAGTATCTCACTTTCCGAATACCAATTCAAGTCACACCCATAATCGCTCAGATTCGCTTAAATTACAAAAACTCACTGAGACTGGTATTCAAAGGAATGTATTATACCAGTGACTTCAATGAAATTTGCATATGCAATACGTGTCAGTGTCAAACCATGAACCATTTATTATTCGAATGTCCCATACTTTCTGTCGTTGGGACCAAAGGATCTCCTTTTTCAGTCAATTACGAATCTCTTATGAATTCTCTACGTAATAATAGCTATGACGATGCTAGAATACTTTCAAATTTCCTCCCTGAAGTCTTTAAACCACGAGCCTTCGTTGCTAATAGTCTAAGAGCTAACGACGAATTTTGGGAAGGTCCTTTTGGCAAATGAAAATAATTTTGTCAATTGGCGAATCCAGACTCGCGAGTCTGGGAGAGCGTTTGCGGTTTTTACGTTGCTGCGCAGCATATTACATTTGCAAAAAGAATCCAAAATACCATATTTTTGTCAACATGAGTTTTTTGTCATCGTTTTATTTGGTTTTTATATAATTCAGAACAAAAAACCACAGACATTTTTGTCGGTTCTTAAGTATTACCAGACCCCTCCAAAATATTTCATGAATATTCCTAATATACTATTATAATGGTGCCTATAATTTATGTGAAAAAGAAAGAAATAACAGGCAAGGAAAAGGTAGAAAATGTTGTCGAGGTTCCAAGTGTGTGGAAAAAAAATTTAAGACAACACGCGAATAATTCGAACAATTTCGAAGGTTTTTGCCAGAGAGTACAAATAAGTAAATGTGAATAAACAATGTCGAAATATCCTTCTCTCCAAATACTTTTACAAAGTGGAAAATATCAGGTAAAAATCTGACAGAAAACAACTACTTCCCTGGCTACTGCCATGACGGATATTGAACTACATTTGACAGATATTTGTGCAAGGTTCTTCTAAGAAGACTCAATTGCAAGTGCTCATTGTAGACAAAGAAGAGATTGTCCCTGATATAGCTGGGAATGACCACCTGCAGACTTATTTCGAGGTTCTTTCCTCTCATCAGTGTAAGGATAGGTCCAACAACTTTGAGTTGTCTTGACCTCCGAGCAGTAAAAGATATAGAGAGGGCTTCTCTGTCTCTTTCTTGAAAGCAACATACCCGACGTTGTTTACAAACATCAATCATGTTAAAAAAGGTCATTGTCGGATATTTTCCTTTGTACTAGTTAATCAGGTTAAAATTACGTATTATATTCACTCTTAACTTGGCGATCATGTTTGTTAACATCCGTTACGACTTATTTATTGTCTTGTCAAATCAAACCGTGGGCGTCGCAGCAAGGTAATCATGGCAGATACCATATTTGATTGACATTCTGTACCGACCTTTTTAGCGGTATTAAATAAGTTGATTTTTGATGAAATCTGCTCATTTTTATCCAGATTTTGATTCAAAAATACACTTTTTATTGAAATAGCTGAAAAAAACGTTGTTACTAAGTAAGTCAACCTTAGAAACGATTACCTGTCAATAATTAGGAAAAACTTGTTGCAGTGTAGGTACAATGAAGAGTAAGTAAGTAAGCAAACTCAACTATCCATAACCAAATTCAAACCATAAGCCACTAGCTATTATAGACTCATTCTGATGGGTACTGGAATATTCATATACCATGGATTAGCACGTAGGTAATCGGTTCATCAAAAGTTTTCGATGTTCCCAATTGAATTAAATTTTGTAATAATGAAATATGGATATAACAACATGAATGCTCGATTTGTAATGGTTTCAGTGGCGTAGCGCAACCGGTTAAACGAGATGTGGACACAAACTTCTTTATTGTAAATGGATTACTGTAAATCATCGCAAGTTTAAAATCTTATCAATGGGTTGAGTATTATTTTGTATCTTGTGAGAGACCCCATACTCTAAATTTCAGGAGACCCCTCATTAAATTTATTTAATCCGTAAATGAAAAGTGATTGACTCCAAAATTTTAACTTACTTTACAGAAGGTTATGATTCCCTATATAACACTTTCTCTCAAATACATCTATAAATCACTTCTTCAAAGACTTCTATATATTGTATATTGTTTTTCTAAAAGTCCCTCTTAGTCAAATGGAAATAAGCACAGTTTGGACATCGGATTTCTAGTTAGGGAAGTTGCAGGAATTTTATCAAAGAATAACATTTTCTAAGGAATTTCAAATAGGAATAGGCTTTCCTATCTGTATAAAAAAAATTGCTGGTTACTGTATAGGATTTATAGCCTCAAAGAGAAGTGCAAGCCATAGAAAAGTTTTCCGAGCTATTCTATTGATAACATTGTGTCTGGTTATTCGTAAAGATTGTGAAGTTCTGTTGGAATGTCTTTCGAGTACTCAATACATAGTTTAGTGAAATTTTTTTAGTTTGAAATTGTTGGTCATGGAATGTACTTCATTGTACTGCATCCATAACAATGGAATAATTTGGAAGTTACGTGTGTGTGGCTGTGTGTGTGTGTGTTTGAAATGTATGCTATTTCAGAGGAATTCGTGATTGTGAAACCGATGAAATGGACACAGATGATACTAGAAGAAAGAATTTAAAAGTAGCAACGAAAACTATAATGCGTCAAATAGAAAAAATATAACATAAAAAAAATTATCAGCACGCCGCCACTGGTTCTTAGCTTACAACCGGATATTATAGTAATATCAAATCTCCCTATCGAAACTCGGAGGTTACCCCTCACCCAGAAACTATCACAAAGGATAGTAATATGCAGCTTTCATAACAATGTGTGTTGTGCATATACAGTGCGACGCAAAATTATGGAAGAAATCCATTATTTCTGAATATAAAGATATATCGGAAAAATCCTCGGACAGATCGATTTTCTTTTCCGATGTGCCAATTTTTTAACCCCACCCAAAATATATAGGGTTATCCGCATTTGAGGAAAAGCGACTTTGGTGATATTTTAAAATGAGACACCTAGTATATTTGTCCATATTTGGTTAGGGATCGTCATTACAAATCCAGTGATACCAAGTTCGATGGGATTATGTCAAACGTCTGCGGAGATATGGCCAAAAAACTTCTTCATATACCCAATGAGTGCGACAGAGACCTTCTGAATCGTGTGGAGTCTCGCAGTCATACTCATTAGACATACGAGGAAGTTTTTTGGCCATATCTCTGCAGCCGTTTGAAATAATCCCATCAAACTTGGTATTACTGGATTCGTAATGACGATTCGAAAATATACTGGGTGTCCAATTTAAAGATATCACCAAAGTCATTTTTATTCAATTGCGGATAACCCTATATATTTTGGGTGGGGTTCAAAAATTGGCCCATCCGAAAAGAAAAACGACCTGTCCGAGGATTTTTCCGAAATATCTACATATTCAGAAATAATGAATTTGTTCCATAATTTAGCGTCGCACTGTAGAAATGGCACCTCTATATCTTTTATTGCTCGGAGGTCTTGACCCTGCCAAATAAATTATAATTTGCTGTTCATCTTATAATTCCCTACGGATGAAGCAGCGACTTACAGTAAAGTCAGTCGCAGCGCCACCCTCTCAGATCAATAAGTAAACATAGATGGGCCCGTTGCTACGTAAACGTAATATTCACATAACCGAAGATAATTCTGACGGAAACTGTTTTGTTCGGGTTTTTGACATTCGAACCAAAACAAAACACCTCTAGCACAGTGCCGTGGTTTTTTAAGGGGGTCAAAATTACTTATGCAAATGCAGTACCTGTGAGTTGCAACAAGTTATTTCGCGGATTTGTCTTAAAATTCCTAGGGTTAATAAAAAGCCGGGGGTCAGCAGCAAATAACTTTTCATAATTTGGGGATTCAAGATAGCGGATTATAGTTGTGTGATTTGTGATGATATTCTTTCCTTAGTTGGATTCTAGGAGTTTTCAGCTATCAAAAATAAAGCATTATTTATAGTCTAAGTAATTAATTCGAGAGAGGTAACAAGTTCCTTGACTATATTTCAGGTTTGGAGTCTGGGGGTTTATGTTGTGTAGATCAAGTTTCAATGAATCAATAAGAATATTTGAATAAATATGGACCAGTTGCATAAAGTCTTCTGTTAACGTAGGTAACATAACTGGTGAGTTTAGACATGCGTTGCCATAGTAATCATCAAATCAAATATTTATTTTTCTGTTAAATTCTTTATGCAACTGGCCCTATGAGTTGCAAAACCTTTTCCAACATCTATTTTTTCAGAACCAATTTCATTTTTTTTTGTAAAAATTGTTTATTCTGTTGAGTATGATCCTTCCTAAATGTTGGACCAGTTCATTCATATGGCAAGTACCTGTCAGAAAACAACTACTCTCCTGGCTAAGACCACGACGGGGATTGAATTAAATCTAACAGATACTTGTGCAACGTTCCTCATTGCATCAGAGGACGCAATTGCAAGTGTTTTGTGCTGTTAAAATTTTCCTGTGTGTTTTCGTGGTTTTTGTCCTGCCTAAACAACTTAAAGTTACATTTGGAATATTTTTCAAAATAATGCAGTGGTTTAGTGAGACACAATGTCGAGACACAATCCAAATATACCATGAATTGTCAATAAGCGGAACTGATAAAGTAGAAAGGGTCAGGTCTCTTTTGACAAAAGTTTTATTTAAAAATAAATAAATACCAAGTGTTGAAATTCTCATGTACTGAGCTTTCTTGAGAATCATTCTTTCACATACACTTTGACACTTTAACAATAATTAATGAACTGAGAAATATTGTATTCTCTGTTGACATAGCAATTTTTAAATTAATAAAACTTAATACTAAATTTGGAATGAACAGTAGGTTTCATAAAGGCTTAAACGATTTCAATAATTACCACATTTTGTAAAACACTCTAACTCAGTAAACTTGTGTCATCATTAAGGAAAAATATTAGTGACAGCTCATTGAGATATTTAGTATTTCTTTTGTTTTCTTTGCTGATTTTGGAATGTGATCTGATCTGATGTCTGGTATATGTATGAAGGTATATTTTGTTTTGTAATTTTTTCTCAAATAGTCGTTTTATTTACATAGCTTAATACTTTACTTTACTTATACATTTGTAATGTGGTATATTAGGCTTAGAATTGAATAAATAATATTAATAATTTGCCAATCATAATAGTAACGTGTGGTATAAGCATAGATTTTCAATAAATATTTCAATACCTGTGTTGATGTTGATTTTGTTGAAATAATGTTTATGATAATAGTTTCACTCAGTATTATTTTTGGAAGACAGAATTGAAGTTGTCAATGTATGAAGTTTTTGTCAATAAAAAGTATCTGAAACGTTTTCGAAGTGAATTTACATTAATTTAAGAGGTTATGGGCCAAGGAATCGAAAGGGCATAACAGAGGGACAGTATTACTTTGTACACAAGTATTTTTAAGAAATTTCTTAGAATATGAGTAGTCAATACAATTTGCCAATTTTGACTGGTGAAAATTTTTCAAACTAGAAATTCCGGGTAAATGCGATATTGGAACAAAAAGGAGTAAAAGGAATAATAGAAACAGGAATTCAAGAAGAAGACAGCAAAATGATGATTTCATTAGAAAATGTTTTCGAAAGGAAGAGCATATTTTCCAAACTTTATCTAAAGAAGAAATTGTTGTCGTTGAAGTTCAATGGAAATGATAAGTTAGAGGAACATTTTGTAAAGTTTGAGACGTTAGTCAGAGAAATAGAAGGAACTGGTTCAAATATGGATGAAAATGACAAAGTATGCCATCTATTATTAACTATGCCGGAAAAGTACGAGGCAGTGATAACAGCCATAGAAACGATGTCCACCAGCGTAACCCTAGAATTCCTAAAAACTCGATTACTGGATGCTGAGTTGAAATTCAACAACAAAAAAAATTTCCACAGACTTCAAACGAAGTTAGTTTCAAAGCCAGCAGTTTTCCATTTGAATGCTATGGATGTGGGCAGAAGAGACACAAAAAAATGACTGTCCAAGAAATAGAAACGTGAGAGGAACCAGATCTCGAGGATTTCGTGGAAGGCACTTTGGACAATATTTTAGTCAGGCAAGAAAGAACTCCCAAGATAAACAGATGGTACACTATGCAACAAATGAAACTACATATGACGAAATATCTTTCGTTGCATACGATGAAAATCTCGAAAATGTCCATGGAGATTCAGTGACTTTTATCATCGACTCAGGGGCAACAGAACATTTGGTGACCAGTAATATGGAATCTTCGATGATAAATTTCCGAGATTTAGAACAAGAAGTGATTATTTTCATTGCTAATGGTAAAACACTATCCGCTAGAAAGAAAGGAGTACTTGAGGTATATTGTGAAAACCGAAAAATAACAATCGAAGCCCTGTTGATACCTACGTTAACTCACAATCTATTGTCAGTAGGAAAATTGATCAAATCTGGAAAACAAGTAATTTTCAATGAAGAAGGCATGAATATAGTTGGAAAAGGAATAAATTTTCGAGGTAAAATGTTGGGCCAACTATATACCATATAATTTTCACTGTATGGCACCACAGGCTTGGTCATTTGAATAGAAATGGACTCAGGTTGTTGAAATTACCCTACAGCAAAGAAGCTTGTGATGCTTGTATGAAAGGAAAAGCAACCAGACTTCCTTTCAGAAGCGTCTGTCACATGAAATCTAAACGTATAGGTGAACTCCTACATTCGGACGTATGTGGGCCGATAAATCCTCAAACCATGAATGGAGAACGATATTTCCAAACTGTTATAGATGATTTTTCACATCATACTGTGGTTTATCTTTCAAAAAACAAAAATGAGGCTGAACAAAACTTCAGAGACTATATAAATGAAATGAAAGCTGATGGAATAATGACAAGCAGAATTCGCTGTGACAATGGAGGGGAATATTCTTCAGGAACCTTCAGAAATTTTTGCCAAGAAAACGGAATAAGATTGGAGTATAGTATTCCATACTCACCACAACAAAACGGCACATCTGAGAGGATGAACAGAACATTATTGGATAAAGCAAGAACAATGATCATCGAATCGAATCTTCCGAAGCATTTATGGGGTGAAGCTATAAGATGTGCTGCTTACCAATTAAATCGTTGTCCAACTGCAGTTTTGCAGAATGCAGTTCCGTCATTAGTTAGATACGGACATGTTGATTTTGACAAATTGAAAATATTTGGTTGCAAAGCATGGGTACATAATTTACCAAAATCCAGGAAACTAGAACCAAGAGCCACAGAAATGATAACGGTAGGCTATAGCAGAAATGGTTATAGATTATGGAATTCATTAACAAATAGTATCACGTGCTCACGTGATGTCAAATTCGATGAAAATTCGAGATATTTTCAAACGAAGATCAGCCAGAATGAACAACATCCAAAGGTGGAAAATGGAGCAGAAAATTCACATAGACAAGATGAAGAAATTGTTGATAATCAAAACAGAGTAGAAGAAACTGAAAACAATCAAGAGAATGTAACAAGGAAAAATAATAGGAATATAGAAGAAAATGAAGAGGATAGAAGACCTAAGAGAAATGTCATAGTGCCACGAAAACTAAATGATTTCGAGTTATATACAGCATACTGTTTGTATATCAAAAAAGATCCCATCGACTACAAGGAAGCAATTAAAGAAAAACAGTGGCAGCAAGCTATACAAAAGGAATTAGTAGCTCATGAAAAGTTAGGCACGTGGATTCCAACAAAGCTGCCAGAAAGAAAGAAAACCATAGAAACAAAATGGATTTTCAAAAGCAAGGAGAATGGTGTTAAAAAAGCAAGATTAGTAGCGAAGGGATTCCAAGAGAAACATTTTGGTAATGTATATGCACCAGTAGCAAGAATGTCAACAGTGAGAATGCTTATTTCTCAAGCTGTTCAGAAAAATTGGCCAATTAGACAATTGGACATACCTACTGCGTTTCTGAATGGTACATTGAAATCTGAAATTTTCATCAAGGCTCCAGAAGGTATTCATGCAGAAAAAGACGAAACATTCAAACTTGTATTATACGGATTGAAAGAGTCACCAAAATGTTGGAACGAGAGGTTTGACAGATTCGCAACAGAAAATGACATCATTCGTTCAGGACATGATTTTTGTTTATACAAGAATGAAAACACATGGATGCTCGTATTTGTTGACGACATTCTGGTTACTGCGGAGGAAAAGTATATACAGGATGTAGTGAAGAAGTTAAAAACGGAATTCAATGCCAAAGATTTGGGAGAAGTTGATAATTTTCTTGGGATGGAAGTGAAAAGAAATGAAAATTTGTTGTATATTTCGCAAAAGAAAATGATAGAAAGGATATTGGATAAATTAAATATGAGCGAATGTAATGGTACAAAAACTCCGATGGAAACAAATTTTCAAATGAAAGTGACATCAGATACTATCGACGTTCCTTTTCGTGAACTCGTTGGAAGTCTCATCTATGTTTCGACAGTATGCAGGCCAGATATTACATTCTCAGTATCATATTTGAGTCAATTTTTGGATAAACCAACTGAACAGTCATGGAAAGCAGCTAAAAGAATAGTGAGATATCTCAAGGAAACCAAAGATCTATCATTGACCTATGGACAGAAAGGAACTATCCAAAAATTAGAAGCCTATTCAGATGCTGATTGGGCAAGTAACAAAATGGATCGAAAAAGTATTAGCGGTTCAGTCATTTTCTTCGGAGGAAATGCCGTATCTTGGTTTTCAAGAAAACAACAAACTGTTGCTCTTTCAACAGCCGAAGCAGACTACGTTGCTGCTGCATCCACTGCTGCAGAGCTCGTTTACTTGAAAGGAATAGCCCAAGACTTCAACTTCGAAGAAGCGACTGCTACCATGTTAGTCGACAACAGAAATGCTATTCATCTGATGGAAAGTTTCGAGAATAGCAAACGGAGCAAACATATCGACATCAAGAATCATTTCATTAAATACCTAATAGCAAAAGAGATTATTGATGTTCAATATGTTTGTACCGACGACAATATAGCAGATTTATTCACGAAGCCATTACCTTTTCCAAAATTCATTAACTTGAGATTTCTTAACTGGAATTTTATTGACGATTTTTATATTTTTCTTTATAAACATTGAGGGGGTGTGTTGAAATAATGTTTATGATAATAGTTTCACTCAGTATTATTTTTGGAAGACAGAATTGAAGTTGTCAATGTATGAAGTTTTTGTCAATAAAAAGTATCTGAAACGTTTTCGAAGTGAATTTACATTAATTTAAGAGATTTTACCTTATCGTATACCTTGCCATCTTGTGATCACTATATTCCTGTCCAAAATAAATGCGTTAATAAAGAGTTCTATTTTTACTTTGTGTTCAATTACTTCTCCCAGACGTAATCTATAGAAACATTTGTTGCATTATATATAATATAGATTACGTCTGGGAAAAGTAATTGAACACAAAAGTAGAAATAGAACTCTTGTTAACGCATTTATTTTGGACAGGAATATAATGATCACAAGATGGCAAGGTATACGATAAGGTAAAATCAACATTAACACAGGAATTAAAATATTTATTAAATGAAATGTATGCTTATATCACACGTTATTATTAAAAATTCGAAAATATCACTATTACTTATTCAATTTTAAGCCTAATATACAATATTACAAATGTATAAATATAAATTGTCAAAAAGTATGTGAAAAAATGATTCTCAAGAAAGCTCAGTACCTACATGAGGATTTCAACACTTGGTATTTATTGATTTTTAAATAAAACTGTCATATTATGTCAAAAGAAACCTGACCCTTTCTACTTTGTCAGTTCCGCAGTATTGCACTATTGCTGAGAGACTGACAGAAAATATTGATGCGGCGCCGGATCCACTCTATCTGAGGGAAATCCATATCACAGAACCATTTGTACGAGGTAATATTGAAAAATTCTTAGCCTACTATAGAACCAAACAAAATTTCAATGTCAAAATATCTTATTACTCAACATATTCTCCGTTTCAAAAAAATGTTTCTTCTTGCTCTGCAAACCAGACCTCCACAGCTTTTATTACCTCCTCGTTGGAAGAAAATTTACGACCTTCTAAACTTTTTTTCAGTTGAGAAAAGAGATGATAGTCGGATGGAGCCAAATCTGGTAGATAAGGGGGGTGTCCTAGTAATTCAAACCCTGAATCACGAATTTTTTGCATGGCAACATGAGATTTGTGTGCAGGGGTGTTGTTCTGCAAAAACAAAACAGCTCTCCGCGTCTTTTCTCTTCAATTTTTTTCCGTGGTCAGTAATGTCGGATAGTAATCTCCAGTTATTGTTCCACCCTTATCCAAAAAATCAATCATGATGATCATGGCAATCCCAAAAAGCTACAGCAAGAACTTGTTCAGCAGATTTTTGGACACGAAACTTTTTAGGTGTTGGAGAACCGGAGTGTCGCCATTCCATCGATTGTTGCTTTGTTTCTGGATCGTAGAAATGTACCCAAGTCTCATCCATAGTAACAATTCGGTTTATGAAGTCTACATCGTTTCCAAATCGAGCACAGATCGAACGCGATGCTACTACCCTTGCACGCTTTTGGTCAACATTCAAACATTTGGGGATCCATTCTGCAGCAATTTTTCTCATGCCCAAATTGACGTGAACTATATGATGAACGCGTTCGTATGAAATATTCAGTGCTTCAGATATCCGTTTTAGTCCAATTCGACGGTCTGTTAAAATCATGTCATGAACTGCATCGATATTTTTGGCGACTGGTCTTCCCAATTGGTCATCATCAATGGAAAATTCACCTTTTTTGAAGCTTGCAGTCCAATTTCTCACGGTCGTATACGAAGGACATTGATCACCAAGAGTATTAAGCATATCTTCGTGAATCTGCTTACCTCTTAACCCTTTCAATTACAGGTACTTGATGATGGCTCGATACTCCAATTTTTCGATTTTTACAATTTCGGTGGACATATTTTTTCTTTTAACTTATTGCGTAACTCTGGTTTACTTTTATACGTCAAACTTTACACTGACACTTCTAATAAGTTATTGTTCGTTGCTATGGTAACGCAATATTTTGTTTATGCAGGAAACTGGTCTAGGCTAACTAAATATCAATACATCCTCGTATTGTATCCAACAAATCTGACGAAGCTCATGGATACAATTAAACAAGTGAAAAATAAAAACTTCTGCGAAATTGATATTTCAATAAATATTCTTGTTAACATGCCCATCTTCTCTCTCGAATTATTGGTTCAGCTCATTAATGTCTCTTTCGCAGAGGGACTCTACCCAAACTTTATCAAAAGAAGTCTCGTGATTCCTCTTCATAACGGTGGAAATATAACGGATTCCTCTAATTTCTCTTATTCCGAACATGGGAAAAGCTAGTCAAAACTAGATTAATGGATTTCATCAATGTGCACAACATCTCAATCCTCAGCAATTTGGCTTTCAGCCACGTAAAAGCACGGGCGATGCTGTCTTCTCCTTCCTGAGAGAACTATACTGCGGACTGAATCAGAAGGAAGTTTGCGCGGCAGTATTTTGCGACATTTCAAAAGCCTTTGATTGTGTAAATCACAAAATCCTGTTGCGCAAACTCCAACACTACGGGTTCACGAATCTTAGCCTGAGGTGCATGGAATCTTACCTGGGGGAGCGTACCCAAAATGTGAGAACAGATACGTTGCCTAATTCTGTTCCGATAAGTCATGGCGTACCACAGGGTTCTGTTTCGGGGCCTATTTTGTTTTTACTTTATTTCAATGACATAGCTAATCTAAAAATTGACGGTAAATTTACTATTTTTGCGGACGACACAACAATCCTCTGGCATGATGATGAAGTAAAGAACCTGCAGACAAAAATTGTCAAGGATATTTCCGTTGTGAAGGAGTGGTGTGACTCGAATTTGCTTTCGTTCAACTAGAATAAAACCAGCCTCTTATCGATCAAGTGCAATCTACCAGAGATTTAAGTGGGTACTGACATGATCATTGGAGCAAAAAATTATACCAAGCTTCTTGGTATTCATCTAGATGATGAGATCAACTTCGAAAGTCATGTGAAAACATTGATAACCAAATAAGCCTCTGGTTGCTTTGCCGTGCGAGTAGTGTCTACTGAACTAGGTGTAAAGGTAGTTTATCATGCTTTGATTGAATCTCACATTAGATACGGATTACCCTTCTGGGGTATCTGCAATGAACACAATTTCAATTATTCTATCTTCATCCTACAGAAACGGGCTGTTCGCTACCTCCTCAATGGTGGACCTAGAGTATCATGTTAACCTCTTTTCTTGGATCTCAAAATCCTTACCTTTCCAACCTTATTTATTCATGAGATTGTATGTTTAGTCCACAGCAACAAATCATCATATGTTAGTAATACCCGCCAAAATAATAATCTAAAGCTTCACATTCTAACATCTAATTTAACAAAGAACTCTCTAATTTATAATGCTTTGATATTATTTAATAATCTCCCAGTGACTACCAGAAAAATGGTCTCTCCAGTTCTATTAAGGAGATCTGTGCAAAGTCTTTTTATAAATGAAGCATACTTCAGTGTTCAGGAGTATCTAGACAAAGATTGGAATTGCTCGAACTTACCTTAATCACATAGGTACACTCATATATTCATTCACCATTCTTTATATGACATCCGCCTCTTCGCGTAGTCCAATGTTAACTACTTGTTATATAATTTTACACATGAAAAAAACTAATATTTATGTTATTGTTTATTATTCACTTTATCTTTATTGCATCATGTATATTATTATTATTTCCATGCTGTACACGCTTTTACATTACACTACTATATTTTTGTATATGTCAATATATATTCTTTAGAAGATATTACCCAATCTGAAACAGTAGTTAATTAGCTGTTAATCTTGTGTTGAGAAAACACTGAAAGGTTCTGCGGAAAGAGTTCATGAATACCATTTATAGATCGGAGAAGAAAACTTTAGTTCACAAACAATGAGCTTATTACTTGAGGCAGCTCATTGCTAATATCCTATACAATACGAAAAGTTGGGTCGAAAATACATCAGAAAACAACTACTTTCCTGGCTAATGCCACGACGAACATTGAATTTCATTGAGATATTGGATTTTCGATCCAACTTTTCCTATTGTATAGGATATTAGCAATGAGCAGTCCTCCGGACATCTTATGCCTCAACCCATTTATATATATTCACGGAATCGTTACGAGTTGTAGAGTACGATTTAAATGGATCTGGACACCAAATTTTCATCAAGAATTAAGATTGGATAATATCTTCTATAGAATATCAATTTTATTTTATATTTCAAGAACCAGACTTAGGAAATTAATGGAACACCTGAGTGTAGGGTAATTTACTTTTGAAGTATAACTGAAAAATATGATTCAAATTGGCACACATATTCAAAAATAAGTAACAAACATAAATATTACGTACAAAACCGATTTCAACTCGAAATTTTGAGTGGTAAAAATTGGCCTAGATTAGTTTTTTGATTGACAAGCAAAACGATTTTAACTAATATTTGTAAACGCCCCCGTATAAAATATGTGATGATAACTTTTTGAAGCTAATCATATTAACAAATACTATGTCTTCCCCAAGAAGTTTTGGCTCCAAAGTGCATTTATTGACTTGAAAATGCTGTTTTATTGTTAAAAACATGTAGTATAAAAATAAACATTTGCTATTATTTTGTTACTATTCATCTAAAAAGTAATACTTATGATTTACTTTATGATTTACAAAACTTCAAATCTCCGAAACTGGACAAAGAAACTAATTTTGTAAACCTGCAAATGTATCTTCTAGTGACTCGTACTACAATATCCTAAAAAATTATCAAAATTGGCCGAAAGCCATTTTCCCATGTATTTGTTGCGGGGTCCTTTGCAATTTGTCATCAAAGATTAATTGTTGTCACTGTAGTGCCTTTAAATGAATTATTAAATCAATTCTTTGAATGGTGAGCAGAATCGCGGTTAATACCGCAAAAATGTGATGATGCGCATGAAAAATAATATTGGCAAGAACTTACATCAAATGGATGGAAATGCAAAAGGTAACAGATATAAATGAACGAGTTGTTTGTTAGACGTTACAGGTTACTGCTGTCAGATCAATAATCAGAGAGTTATTATTTAGACTTCACGTTTCTCGAGTTGTAGATGTAACATTAAAAAACGCGAGTTTTTGAAAGTTCGTAGACACGCTGAGTCGTGCTGTAAGTAGGTCAAATGGGGCAACAATAGAAAAAAATTGAAACGGAAGGACTGACATACTTACGAACAAAGCAAGCTAAAGGAAAGCTTGTAGTAACGGAGTCATTTTGCTGCGTTTGCTTCTTCACAATTTTATCCTAATTTGTTTTTCACTTTATTTTGAGACATAAATCATTTATTTCAGTTATGATATCGAGAAGAAGATCTTGAAGTTCGTTTCATTCCACCCGGAACTCAGACAAGAAGCAAAATATGATGTGAATGGTAAAATAATGGTAATACCAGTTTTCGGAAAGGGTGACTCAGTAATAACATTGCGTGAGTAATAAATCGATGTACATATTTTGATCAACGATCATATAATGATAGTTACTGATATATAGGTAGATTGTAAGATACGATGTGAGCCATAGGGGAGTGTCGCAAATTACTTTAACCGATTTAAAAAGCATGGTCATTATCATCACAGGCAAGCACTCAACTGTTATTACGCCCTCACTGGATATATGATGAAATGATGAAACAAAATTTTTTCTTCATCTAAGAAAGATCAAAATTTCCAAGTGATAGATTCCTACTATTAGTCCAGTCAACGGCCATTTTCCCGAGGAATTTTGAAAATCAATGTAGATTTCCCAGAAAATATGGATTCAGGAAGTATTTATAACCTTCCTTGAAATCTACCTCACGCCGAAGCGAAATTTTGCCCTGGGGGTGAAACAACCCCATCTAGGAGATGACATTTTTTTCAATCAAATAACTGAAGGAGTCGATAGATTGACTAATTCGAAGCATTTTATGTCTCATAAAGTTTTTATGTAAAATTGATACTTTCCGAGTTATTAGCGATTGAAACTGTGTATTTTACATTGAAAAAAAACACGTTTATTGAACGTTTTTCATGAATAGCTAAAAAATTAGGATTTTATTGAAATAACTATAGTACGAGAATTGTAGGATTTAAAAAAAGAGATTCATGTCTGAAAGACCTATGTAAACCCAATAACGACCGATTTATTAATTCATGGTTATATTCGAAACACCTAGAAATTAAGAACCTTCTCAAATAACCCAAATATGGTGTAATTTTTGGTGAAAACTCAAGAAACATGTTTCGAAGTACATTGAAAAACCTTTTTAATGATTACAATCTTTTGCATAAGAATTAACAGACTTATGACCAAAATAATGTCACTCCCTTTTTTTTTGTTTAAATGGAACAATTAAACCCCCGTCATTACAACCCTGATAGAAATTGATGGCTTTCCACTTGAAATTAACTTCATTTAGGTATAATTGATATGATCCACGTGATTTGACCGGTTTGGAATCCTTAGTTTAGTTCATAAAAAATAAAGGTGATACTTATGGAAAATTGATATAAAATATTGGACCCATCTTATATTCAACTGCTTATACAGAAATATAATAATTGAATTTTCTCAAGCTGAGACTAAAAAAAATATAAGGAAATACAGGGTGTTTCATAAAAAAACTCAAATTTGATGTTACTAATTTTTGACCCACCCAGTATAATCTCGAATAATTTTCCAATTCACAGATCGATTCTATAACCTGATTCCGAATCACAGAGTGCTCAAAATTCGAATTTTACCATTTGGGGTAGGTAATCGATTCGATTTTTGTGTTCTATTTCGAAATTGATCTTCCTTAGTTGTATCTCATGAATCCCCCCATCGGGATTGAATATAATATCACACAAAGGGTGTTGCATTACAGCATGGCAAGATAATGTTCACAGAAGTAGATAAATATCAATAACTTGATTGTTTTGATTTTCACTCAATCCGTTGATACTGGAAAACAAATAGCTAGAATTTGCCAATTTTTCAAAGTATGATCATGGGATCGATCTGTGAATTGAACTGTGCAACATAGTTGCCAGAATCAACAACATTTCAAAATTTCAGAAAAAAATACCGAAAGCCATTTTACATAGAAAATGTGCGGGGTAATTTTCCATGAATGGCAATCACAGCTTTCAGAAAACAGAAGTTTTTTCGCCTATATCTGGTACAACTGCTATACCAAGAAAAGGCTTTCCTAATGAGATTATTTTTTAGGTGACGTTACAGTTGATCACACCGTTATTTTCAAAGAAACAATGAAGAAGAAAAAAGTTTATTTCAATGCACCCAGTTATGAAGTGAAGATGAGAATAAAGGGCGCACACTACGATTTCAAAAATCTCTTCAATGGCGATGAAAAATTAGCCAACAATATCCTTACAGTTCTCAACGAAAATTGGGACGCCATTTTTGAAGACGTTAAAAGAGGTGTTGAGAAAGCATATGGCCAGGTGTTCAGGTCGATAACTGATGGATTTTTTGGTAGCATTCCTATCGAAGAAATTTTCTTGAGATAGGGTGACAAATTTTATTTTTATTAATTGTTCACCAGCACTCAAAATGTTTGTCAATTTAAATTTCTACTCAATAAGTTTTTTTGAATATTTCAATATTTACTTGCTTGAGCTAATAAAGAATATTACAAAATAAGTTTCATTTTCATAATTGTCCAGTCCGATTTTCTCAACAGGTTGAACTGTTGATTGCACACTATACGAAATAATTAGAATGTGAAATCATAGTAACTGTGGTGTCTGATGATATTTCATCACAAGTGGGTGACTTACTACCGATGAAGAATCTCAAATCAAATAAAATAACCACTTCTTCAGCTAGAAAAACAGTATTGGGTGACAACAACCCTATAACATATTTGCTCGAGAGGTACTCGAATACTTCTACTTCTAGCAGTTGTGATACCTTGATAAATATAATTTTATTTATATAATTCCTAAAGAGATTATGTTCAAGTAATGATCTTGAGTTCTGTAACAAAAAAATTGAAGGAAGTAGTCCAGCCTCAAAGTGGAGTTTCAATATAGAGAAAAGTAAAACTCGAGGTCGTCTCCATAATATATATTTGACCCCTAGGGTCGGAAGGGGAACTGTTGTCAACGTAGCTTTGGCAATAACTCGTCAGAAAAGGGAATGTATCGACATAACACAATCAAAAATATGTTTTTGAAAATAGAAATGATTTTCATCAGTAGAAGTTACAGGTCAAAATGTCATGGAGACGCAGTAAATTAAAATTAAATTATTGTCGAAAAAATATATAATAATATGTTAAAACATTGCGCAATGATGCCTACCACCTATATTAAGGTGGAATGGTAGGTGACTGACTATTCAAACATGTGGATAACCCACACTGAATATTTATCGATATACCTCCATTTCAACAACCAGACTCAGTTTACTTTTGTCTTTCGAGATCCATTGGATATTGTTGATACAAATTCAGGCCAAGCTGTAGATAAAAATAAGAGGCTTTTTTCACACAAAATAAAAGATGCAGATGGCTTGTACTACTTTTTATAATTGTTATGATTGTTCGTAAATGAAAACACCGGAATTTTTTTAATAAGAAAAGTAAAAAAACAATAACTTTTTTGTTTTTTTGAAAATATGTCAAAGATTATTCAGGGTATCGTTTAACAGTCAATGGAACTTTTGTAGAGATTTATAAAACCTACAAAAATGATTCTTATACGCTCAGATCGGTGCATTTATCAATGAGAAAATCCGGGAAAACCTAGAAAAAGTGACCATTTTTAAAAATTAGCAATTTTTATACATCTGAAGGTGGACAAACAATATTGTGGAAACTGATAGATAGTAACATGTAGTTCAACTATGAGCAAGATGGTTTTTGTCCGATTTGTAGTTTTGCGCAATCGCGTTATAAACAATTTGAGGGCAAATCTCTCTCTCTCTCTTCATTTCTTGTCCGTCAGCTTCCATTCAGCGCTATATGAACATGACCCGCTGCGAGAAATCCGTTCCCATCCGGCCTTTAACCGGCGTAGACAGCGAGGCTGTATCGGGATGATGCAGTTGTCTTGCTATAGGCAATACTGCATCCCATATCATTTACACTTTTTATTATTTGCAGGCACGATTTACCACAAACTGTACATTATGGTTTTACGGCGGACTTCACAAACACTAAACTCTTGGGTCGTTGCACGTTTTTAAACGGCGAACAGTACATCACATTAACCTGACTTCCAACACGCGGTCGCCGTCTGACCACTGCAAATCTTTCTAAGTCCGCCGATTTACGGAAAATCATCTTATTCAAATTCTGTAGAAGGCACATGGGAGTAGAAATCAATAACAACAATTTGAATATTTTGGATTTTCACCTGAGAGGTGGGAAATGTGCTGAAAATGTCACTGGAAGTTACTCTAGATGCTTCAAAGTGCACATTATGTCGCCCGAACTCAACTCGTATTAACTTCAGTGCAACTTCGGGTGACCTTGGGTGACTTCGGACGCACTTTGAAGCGTTTTGATCAACTTTCAGTGACATTTTCAACTCATTTGTGCGATTGTGCAAAAACTACAAATCGACCAGAAAACATCTTGCACACAGTTAAACCACATGTTATTTTCTATCAGTTTCCGCAATATTATTTGTCCAGCTTCAGATTCATAAAAATAAAAATAAATTAAAAAATGGTCTCTTTTTCCATATTTTCCCGGATTTTCTGAGTGGAAAATGCACCGATCCGGTCGTATGAAGAATCATTTTTTAGGTTTTATGAATCTCTATAGAAGTTCTATTGACTGTGAAACGATTCTTTGAATAATCTTTGAGATAGTTCCAAAAAAAAAACAAAAAAGATGCAATTTTTTACTATTTCTTGTTTAAAAAAATTCCACAAATCGATTTTGCTGGAGCGAAAACTGGGGCTTTCATTAACGGACTATCTTGAATAAGTATAGGCCATTTGCATCTTTTTTTTTTACAGAATTTGAATAATATGATTTCCCTTAAATCGGCGCATTTAGAAAGATTTGCCTTTAAATTGTTTATATCACGATTGTGCAAAAACTACAAATCGGCCAGAAAACATCTTGCGCACAGTTAAACCACATGTTATTGTCTATCAGTTTTCGCAATATTATTTGTCCATCTTCAAATGGATCTTTTTCGATGTTTTCCTAGATTTTTTCACTGAAAAATGCACTGATCTGGGCTTATAAAGAACCATTTTGTAAGTTCCATTGACTGTAAAACGATACTTCTGATAATATTTCCAAAAAAACAAAAAAGTTGTTAATTTTTTGACTTATTTCTTGTTTAACAAATTCACAAAGCGATTTTGCTGAGGCGAAAACTGGGGTTTTCAAACGAACTATCTTATAAAACTTAGTATAGGCCATTTTCGTCTTTTATTTTGTGGGAGAAAAAACCTCTATAGCTTGGTCTAATTTGTAAAACTTTTGATTAATTCTCAATGTGGGTTATCCACATGCATGAATGGTCACCTACCATTCCACTTTAATATAGGTGGTAGGTAGGCCTCTTTGCGCCATGTTTTAATATATTATAATATTTTTTCCGTCACTAATTTAATTTAAATTTACTACGTCTCCATACCATTTTGACTTGTAACTTCAACTGATGATGAGCATTTCTATGCGCAATAACATGTTTTTGATAATATTATTTTGATACAACCCCATTTTTGACAAGTTATTGGTTAAATACATATTGTGCAGACGACTTAGTTTCTCAAAAAAGTGACTCGTTTGCTGTAGGAAAAATAAGCTGTGGGATGAGTGCTTACTGAAATAAAAGACATATATTCTTCCAACATCGAGATCTAGCAAAAATCCTAGAAAGGGGGTCCAACAACTTGAAAGGATTCAATGTAGATACAACCAAAGCGAGCCATTCGTCTTGTCAGTGATCTTTAGCCTACAAGCTCACTCACTTCTCTGGAACACCGCAGAAAGGTTGGCGACCTATTTTAGTTTTACAGATATTTTCGTGAACGATATTTCCCGGAATATCATCAATCATTCCACCGTTAGCAGTACCATCGAGACTGACCCGTCGAAGTCAGTCATCACACCCCTTTGTCGTCTCTTTGGAGATATGCCGAACTCCTTTTTTCCTGGGCTCATTTTTATAATGACTAGGCTCTGTATTGGGACCAATTTTACATTCATCATTATTATATCTTCACAAAAAAAGCGTGATTTTGGCCGACGACACAGCTCTACTTAATACTGGCTAGTTCCTTTTCCTTTTGGAGCCTTCAAATAACAGTTTTATTCATTCTTTCACTTCCTGGCACAAGTGGGCGGGTTTTTGAAGCCATTGCATATCAATTTAACACAGTGGCGACCAAATGACATCCAACTTTGGTCAAAGATTGACCAAGCCGACGTAGAGAATGACGTATGTGAGACTCTGTGAAGACGTCAAAATGTCACAGCCGAGACGTGAGACGTATTGAGAATTACCAAAGTAAGATGTCATTTCAAAGTCCTACAGGTTCATAAGAGGACGTTTTATGACCAATAAATGTCTTTTTCTTTCGAATTCTATGGGGGTAAACTTCTAACATAATCTAGATCTTTTTAATTTTCCAACAATTCACCTAAAATTTAAATATAGAGGACAACGGAATATCAAAGTTTCACTATTAAGATTGAGTTGGATTACATTCTGACATTCTGTCTTTTTGATTTGTGAGACAGATAAGATTATTAAATCTTCTTGTATTTTGTAAATCATAAACAAAATGAAGTCCTCATTCAAATCTCTTGTAGGTCTTATTTTAGTCGTGGCTGTCACGTACTAATAATTACTCGAAGAAAAAAAAGCAATTTATTTCCAACAGGGGTACTCAGTTACAGAAAATGTTGATATAAAATTATGTACTGTCTTCTAAGCGACAGCAAATAAGGAAAGTCTCTCGTAGTAAATGATAAAAATGCAAAATACAATAATGTAGTTAATTACTAAATATTAATACAGGTAAAAAAATAAAAAAAGTATTCAAGTAGAATTGACTAACTTAATCATAACGTAATATTACACGATTATTATGAGTTAACGATATATGATATGACAGCGTTCAAAGGGTCAAAATGAATATCACAAATCTTACATATTTTGTTGTAGCTACTGCACATGAAACTCACAGGTGATCGTATCATAACATTTGTTCGTGATGCTTCGCAATAAAGCTTCAAATCATATCGACCTCCGATTCTAGGTACTAAGATATTTATATCGTTTAGAAGAACACTACTATCGATATTGTTGTTAATTAATTTATGCAAGAATTTTGTACCAAGTATAATTCTTCTTTTTTCCAAAGATATCATTTCAAATCGTGACAACAAAATGCTATGATCGATACCTCTAACAGGATATTGTCCATCGACTTTTAGACATGAATATTTTAGGAACTTTCTCTGTACACTTTCAATTGACTTTTTATGGTAATCGTAGATTGGGTTCCATATCAAAGAGCCATATTCTAACTTGGATCTGGCATTAGCAAAATACAACAATTTCAATGTGGCAATATTTTCTATTACTGTAAATGAAACCAAGCATCCTATTCTTGTGTGCAACCGTATTTTTTATATGTGTGTTGAATGTACGTTTACTATCATATGTGATACCAAGGTCTTTCATCTCTTGTACGCGGTTGATTATTTTGTTGTCGATTGCGTAATCATATAACAAGGTGCTCGTTTTTTTTGTAAGTGATATTACTTTACATTTCGTCACATTAAGTTTTAGACGATTATCGTTACACCAAAGTTTGATTGAGTCTAATTCGGACTGTACTCGCTGACAATCAGTAATGTCATCGATTTTATAATATAATTTGAGATCGTCTGCAAATAGTAGGCTAGGAATACTCGAAGAGGTTGTCAGGTCATTAATAAAAATTAAAAACAGAAGTGGTCCCAGGTTGGAACCTTGTGGCTCGCCGGACGTAACTACGTATGAAGCAGATTTGAAAGATTCATATTCCACAAATTGTTTTTTTTTTCAACTAGATATGATTTCATTAACATTAGCAGTTGCCTAGAGAAACTCAATATTGTTAATTTATTTAGAAGAATTTAATAGTCATTTGATCGAAAGCCTTTTGGAAATCTAAGTACCATCAACTTGCTTTTGTTTGTCCAGATAAGTACAGAGATATTGATTTGAACATGCAAGATTTGTTATACATGATCTTGGTTGAACGAAGCCATGTTGAGTAGGCGAAACAACTTTCCGAACATGAGAGTACATGACATTGTAAATACATATCTCGATGAGTTTGGAAAAATTGCATAAAATAGAAATTGCTCTATAGTTCTTGATTTCGCTAAAGTTTCCTTTTTTAAATATTGGGCAGACTCGAGGAAAACACAGGTTTTTAAAATTAGGTTGAATATTGCCATAAGAGGTACCGACAGTACTCCAATACAGTATTTTACTACAAGACTGGTAATACTGTCAATACCTGCTGTGAGTTTGTTTTTTAGTTTTTTTGAAGCAGTTTCAGAAAGTGCACCTATCTGTAAAACATCTAGATTAAAATTTTTAGAGTTTTCACGAATCATGTTTTCATCTGAAGCCAAGAATACCCTTCTAAAATACTTTGCAAATCCGTTGACAATATCCTCAGGCTCGTCATATACCTCATCGTCATATTTCATTATACCCGGTATGAGCGAATGACCTAGTTTACTGTGTATGAATGACCAGAATTTGAACTGTCTGATAAGATATTAGTTTCAGCTGTGTGTGTGAATTTATTATATGCTATGTTTATTTTATTTTTAACAGTTTTTCTCAGATCCGAAAATTGATTATTATAAAAAGCTGTATCATGTTTCTTTTAGTTTTTATGTACCGTCTCCTTCATTTTTATGTGGCTAATAACATCAGCGTCGAACCATGGGGAAAATTTGAGTGATTTTACTGTTTTTAATGGAACTGAATGAAAATGTTTGATAAATTATATAATAAGTTACATGCCGAGATGACATCGGCACTTTCAGTGACGTCGCTCCATTCGGTTGTTCTTACGAGTTCATACATAGCTGGGAAGTTTGCCTTACGAAAATTGAATTGCTTTTTGGCATCTGTTGCATTGGTAGAAAAGTTATTGATATGGGGAGTTATACAGTTCAATTATATAGAAAGTGCAGGATGGTGAACATCTATGTTAACAAATGGCTGCTCATATTTAGATACGATACAATATCCACAATTTGTTATTACAAGATCAAGCTTGCGATTATTAATTATTATTATAGTATTATTAACTAAATATCAAAAATGAACAGTTTGCAATTCAAACGCAGTTTCACGAATATGTTATAAAGTTGAAAAATATTGGTAAAAACATATACAGTGTGTTCATAAAGTGTGGAAACGCTCTATTATCATACGAGATGATTATTTTCGGAGGAAAAGCTCGGACAGGTCGATTTTATATTTCAGTTTTCCACCTTTTTTAAGAAAAAAATAATTTTTCCCCTACCACCTTTCAAAATATGACGTCATCGATATTCTTTTTTAAACTAAAAGGGTATATTTTTACGTCAAAAATTGAATGTCCATATTTTTCTGAGTTCAACCATACCACATACGTCATATCTTACACTTCAAATTACAGTATTCTGAGTTTAAAGGAAACCAGTGTTCATATTTCTCAACATTCATTTCATTATTCATTTTGCAACGTAAACCTAAGAACTACTCAGTAGTTAGTACGAATATATTGCTACACTTGAATAGTAGGCTAAGCAAACATATGAAAGCCCTTAGCAACCAGACAATAAGTTCGTAGTTACCATTGCAGTAACACTGGTTTTCTTTATACTCAGTATACTGTGATTCGAACTATAAGATATGACGTATGTGGTATGATTGAACTCAGAAAAATATGGGTATTTGATTTTTGACATAAAAATATACCCTTTCAATTTAAAAAAAAATATCGATGACGTCATATCTTGAAAGGTGGTAGGGGAAAAATTATTTTTTTCTAAATAAGGTGGAAAACTAAAATACAAAATCGACCTGTCCGAGCTTTTCCTCCGAAAATAAACAACTCGTAAGATAATAGAGCGTTTCCACACTTTATGAACGCACTGTATATGTAAAAACAGACAATGTATAAGGTTAAAAAAATTGATAACAAATGATTCAATCCACAACTCGTAATAAGTCAAACAATGACATTATAAAAAATTGCGTATCAGCCTAAGATGCAAAAATGAAATAAAATATGTTTATTTTACAATACATACATCATCGAATAAAAATAAAGTAAAATAAAAGAGGATTATACCAAAGTATCATTGTGAAATTCATCACGAGTGAAATAGGCATTCTTTAATAGGGCTTGTTTAACACCATTTATAAATTTACTGTATGTATCCTAATCTTTCCTAAAGGCCGACTTTGGGATGGAAAGACGCAGTTTTTTATCTGTAATTTGTCTGGTAATATGTCTTACTTGTTCTAGAGATTCTGTTTTGTGGAATTTTTTGTAAGTTTAGCAAACGGATTCTAGAATAAAAATACAAGTAAGGCTCAAAACTCCTTCCCTTATGAATAAGGGTCTACATGACGTTTGCGTCTCAACCTTAGATAAGTATCTAATTGCTCGCTTCTGCAAAATAAATACTTACTGAAATAGATATTGATTACAGAATCCCCAAAATGATATACCATACCTCAAGTGCGACTCAACCAGAAAATGATAAACCATCTTTGCCGTAGATGAACTCAGTTCATTTGATACGACTCTGAGTGCGTAACATCCTAATGCCAATTTTTTTGTTAATGAAATGACATGATGATCAAATTTCAGTTTGCAGTCTATGAAATTCCTAGAAATAGTATGTATTTTTTATTTTCCAATATGTGCCCGTTAAGGTTTAGATTATCATCATCAGAGCTAAATGAAAGTAAGTTTGTTTCATTTGTATTGAAGCACAAATAATTAGAATCGCACCATTTCTTTACTATTTTCAGATCCGTAACGATAGTATCTTTCATGATTTTTTCATGCCAAAGGAGGGTGGTATCATCAGCGAATATCGTGAATTGTCCTTTAATTGAAATAAGGGCCAGGTCATTTAAATATACAAGGAAAAGAATCTGACCCATAATATATCTTTGCTGTTCCATTCGATTTTACCTATTGTTTTCTGCCGCTTATAAGAGACATGAACTATTTATTACATACTCCTTTGAAGCCATAATTGCTGAGCTTATTTAGAAGGAGTTAATGATTTACACAATCGAAAGCTTTAGAAAAATCACAGAATACTGCATCAACAGCTTCTCCATTGTTGAGATTGGTGTAAACCTGTTCTTTTTGAGCTATGAAATCCAAATTGCGAGTTAACTAATATGTCGTTGGCATTTAAAAAATGTGATACTCTTTTTCTTACAAGTTTTTCAATTAACTTTGATAGTGATGACAGCAAAGAAATTGTTCTGAAAATACTCGGATCTTCTGGATTACCGCCTTTGAATAGTGGTATAACAAGAGCAGTATTCAGACAGGAAGGGAATTCTCCGAGAGCAAAGGATTCATATATACAGGGTGTTGATTAAGTACGTTGACAAACTTTGGGACGTGAATCTTTGAAGGTTTTCAGGACGAAAAGTTCATATAAACATATGTCCCAAACGGCTTGGTTTTCGAGATACAGGGCGATAAAAATACATTTTTTTCAAGATTTTTTAGAGTTAACTTCGACATTTTCGACAATAATCAGTTCAAATTAGGCTAGTACAATCCATTCAATAGGGCGCACGATACAAAATAATGCATTTCTTAAATAATTCACAGGGTCCTCCTTTTTTCAGAGTCAAGCTTTGTTCAACCCTTCAGAATTTTTTTTTCCGCCGCCACTGACATATTATGAGAAAGGAATAATCAATGTTGTTTCATTTAACATCTTTTTGATATCTTGCATTTTTTCATTTACTTGTACGGTTCAGGGGCTATAATGAAAATTTGAAAATTAAACATTTTCAATTATTGTAAATTGATGGAAATATTTTTTCAGAATTAGAAAAATCTACGATGAATAAAAATTATACAATAAAAAATATAAAGACAAGCTTTTATACAAATGCACTGAAAATGAAAAAATAATTTGTTTCATTTTTTGTAGGTTATTCTGTGAGTATCAAAATCTTTCTGTACAAGATTACCTAGATCAAACAATGAAATGAATTATTTTTTCCTTTTCAGTGTATAGTATAAAAACTTTAAAATGTTTTCTTTTTATAATTTTCATTTTTAACATTTTAGTTTATTTTTTATGTGAAACTGAAAATCTCCAACCCAAAAACCATCACATACCAATTTTGAACAGAATCGGATCATAATCACGAAACTCGTCCGCCATATTGGAGCCGCCATTTTGTTTTTTAACAAACATTTTTTTAATGCATTGTCACCGGAATTACGGAAACCTGCCAAATTTCAAATTAATCGGAGTATTAGAAGTGGGTCAAATTCAACTTTTATTAAATTGTTTGTTAGTTACAAGTGAAGCTAAATAAAAGCTTGTTATTGTAAAGATGTGATTTCTTTTTGTGATATCTAACAGAAAACTACTATCTCCCCGTCACTGCGGTACGCTGGATATTAAACTAGATCAGACAGATATTGGGAAAACCTTAACTTTCAACCTGAAGATTCTGATGGTAAAAATGTGCATTTTCATTGAGATATTTGATTAAAAATATTTTTACCCATCAGTCTTGATAGAGAACTCATACAAATTTTTTGTTATTTTAAAAAAAGATATTTTTTAGTTTTCAATTGAACGTTTCCTTTTCAACATAAAAAACTTCCGAAAGGTAATCCTGTAATGGAAGATAGTTAATAGGGTTTATCTAATAGTCGCAGATCATTACACATTTGATTTTCATTTATGAATCTCTCCGAAAAACTAAATCAAACAAATTTTTGTTTCCGTACGGAGTACATTATTTTATCAGAAATTTCGGTTTGTTTTTTCTTCTGCAGTAACGCAGAAATTTTGTAATCAATTTGAATTCATAAAAATAGCAAAGTGTGCTTTGATATTAATTCATTTATTTAAATATCAACAACTTGACAGTTATCGAAAGTTGAGAAACTGTCTCATTGTTAATTCTTCATTAGTGCAAGCTATAAAGCAGATTCATTCAATATTCCTTTGGATAAAATGGTTGAATATACAAATTCAGAAATGGCAGACATGCACTTAATGTATGGAATGGCTGATGGTAACGCTCGTGCCGCCAGACGAATGTATCTAGAAAGATTTCCACAACGTCATATTCCCAGCACACAAATGTTCATCAATATTCACTCCCGTCTTCGTGAAACGGGTACTTTCAAGAGGTCTGCTGTTCTCATAGGAAGACCCAGGAGAGTTAGAACAGTTCAGATAGAAGAAGCTGTACTTAACGAAATTGAGCAGCATCCAGACACCAGTACAAGACAAATTGCGGAACAGTTTAACGTAACCCAT